>CM040124.1:148751333-150036838 GCA_022559845.1 Amorphophallus konjac
TCTTCCTCCAAACCAGGAGGGAACCCACAAGTAGCACCCAGTTACTTGCAAACCGAAGACACAAGATCTCCCTTCTCCTGAGTCCACAGGAGGAACCCGATCCCCAAAGGGCAATCGGAAGAACAACAAGTGAATAGTTCAAAAGAAAATCAAAACCCAGCAACAGAAAGCTGAAAATATAAAATCAAATGTGGCTCTCGCAGGAGCTGGCTGGCCTGGATTTGATCCATGGTCCAGCAGGAACTTCTTCTACTGCTTCTCTCTTTCTCCCAGCACGAACTCTCTTTTCTTCTTCTTCTTCTTTCTTACTTCTTCTTCTTCTCACTGCTTCTGCCTTCTCCTTCTTCTCACACTCTGTATCTCACTGTCTCTCTTTCTTTTTCTTCTTCTGCTGGATCTCACGATCTCTCTTCTGCTCTCTCACTCTTCTTTTCTGGCTGCTTCTACTTCAGTCCCTCTCTACGCTCACGCACTCCCTTCAGAGGAAGAAGACACATATATATATAGCAGCAACAGATTAGGGCGGCGTGTGCTCTCCACGATTCCCGCCCAAATGCTTCAGTCCACGTGGAGGCTCCTCTGCATCTCGGATCACGTGCCAGATGCCAGCCTAGTATCACGTGCCCCACTCTGCATAGGCTCCACGAACAGTACCTGTCACACAGTCATAGGAGATTAATCAGAAGGATAGAATGTATAAACTTTAAAGACTTAGCCAACGAGTGTATTGACTTGAACAGCTAGCCACGAGTGTATAGACTTAAGATGTGATAACAAGTGTGTAGACTTGAACTTAGAAATGAATGTATAGACATTAGAACAGCAAAAGGTGCACTATACTGAAAACGACACGGGGTACATAAGATGACTACAGCACGAGATAAACAGAGAACGACACGAGGTACATACAGTATCAAAGCTAACACTACAAAGATAACAACACAAAGTCAGATGAGAACATCACGAGGTAAGAAGGAAGTCTCACGGAGTGAAACGGTAGACAACCATGCGATCAGAGGGAACCTGGACGAAGATTGAAAGAAACAACACGAGGACATAAACACAAGAATAACACGAAGACACGAATACAAAAACAACACGACATAACAAACAGCAAAAAAGAACGGCACGAGGTGAAACGACACTTTACTAAAAAGACTTGAATACACACGAAAACAACTCGAGTACTAAGTTGCTCGAACGTACGAACGACTCGAAGATGAGGATGACACGAACTGACAACAATTCGAAGATGAAAACAGAAAATGACATGAAGTGTAATCACAAAATAAGAAAGACACGGGGTCTTGGAAGAAACAACACGAATACAGATGATTCGAAGACATAAACAGAAAACGACACAAAGTGGCACAGAAAGCAGCACGAGGTGATGCAGTGTTCAGTACGCGATGGAACAAATAACGACACGAAGACAACTTGAATGATGCGTGTAACAGTCCGTTGTACATACTTCCAATGTACAGACTTGAGAGTTCAAGGCCACGATGTATAGACATTGCCCAAGGAACGAATGTGTAGACTTTGGCTAGAACTAAGGGAAAAGCACCAATGAGCAGACATGAACATCCAGCAGTGTATAGACTTCGTGAACAAGATGCAATGCTGACTGATGTATAGACTTTGTGAACAAGATGCAATGCTGACTGATGTATAGACTTTGTGAACAAGATGCAATGCTGACTGATGTATAGACTTTGTGAACAAGATGCAATGCTGACTGATGTATAGACTTTGTGAACAAGATGCAATGCTGACTGATGTATAGACTTTGTGAATGTTCAGACTTGAATGCTCGACCAGTGTACGGACTTGCAGAGCCGACCCCAATGTATAGACTTGTCGAATGGCTTCGCAATGTATAGACTTGGAGACTTAAGACGCAGCAAGAGACGCTGGCGGAGACGGACGCTGTACATACTTGATGCATGTGAACAGTGAGACGGATGTATAGACTTGATGAACTACAACATGAACATATCAGCAGAGAAGCAATGCACAGAACAGAAGTCAATCACAAACCAATTTATCACAGCATGACTCAAGCATACACATGCATTCTTCACAATTCAGACATGGCACACTCATGCAATCTCCCACAGAAGAGATCAGACATATTCAAGATAAAGTGGTGACTCATTCATGTTGCTATCATTAAAACATCACATCATCAACAAAGCACAAGGGGCACAACAACCCAGCGTCTCATGATGTGTCTCACATAGCGCTTCAAGTCTGTGCAGGGTTTGTTGCAGTCTGTATAAAGATGCATCATTAAGTCCGTGCGTCAGTTAAGCAAGTCTATACAGACTTGCTCCATGCGTTAGTTAAGCAACTCTATACATGATGCATTGGTCCTTAAGTGCTAGGTTGCAAGTTTGTACATTGTCCTGCTTCAGGCACGCAAAGTCTGTACATCGTCTTGGCACCAATAAGGTCTGTACAGAGTTTGCCTAGTCTGCATCAGTTCAAAGTCTGTACATCATTTAGTGCATTACATGCATTCATCAAGAGTCTGTGCACTCGGTGTCTGCATCTCATGAATTCCAAGTCTGTACACTTGTTGTCTGCATCACAAGCATTCAAGTCTATACACTCCTTGTGTCTGCATCACATGCATTCAAGTCTACACACTCGTTGCCTGCATCTCATGCATTCAAAGTCTGTACACTCATGAATGAAATGTTCGTGCATTCATTCTCGTTGTACATACTTTCTCATGTATGCACACTGCATTTGGTGCATCAAGTATGTACAGGGTATGCTCATTTATCAAACTTACTTGATGCAGTCTTTCTTTCCTGTCAGATAAATCCACACTGATAACAAGTTTGTTTTATGACAGGGCTGCTGCACGAGGAGATTAATAAAGACACGTTATCCAAGAATGGAGATGGCTCAGGATCATGACACGTGTCATCCTGCAGGCTGAAATGCTGCCACGCAGCCAAGGTGTTAGGGCGGGAACTGTGGAGGACACATGCCCACCTATCTGCTGCTCTATAAATATGAAGCTTCTTCCTCAGAAGAAGACCTGATTGTGATCAAAAGGAGCAGAGAGTGAATTAGAGCCTGCACGATCCAGAAGAAGAGAAAGAGAAAGAAAAAGAGAGGCAGAGTGTAAGTGAAGAAGAAGAGAAAGAAATAGAGGAGAGACAGTGAGATCGAGAGAAGAAGAGAGCAGTCTGAAGATCAGTCTTTACTGGACCGTGGATCAAATCCAAGCCAGTCAGCTCTGTTGAGCGCCATATTGTGTTTCATCGCATACAGCTTCCTGTTGCTGTGATTTCCCATTTTCTTGTTTTCTCTTAAACTTTTCTTCAAACTGTTAGTCAGTAGAGCTAAGCTGTATTGCTCAGCGTTTGCAGTGGATGATTCCACTGGTCGGGTTAAGCTGTAGTCCCCAGCGGTCGGGTTAAGCTGTAGTCCCCAGCGGTCAAGCTGTGAGTCAGCGGATGGCTAAGCTGTATTGCCCAGCGGAAGCAAGCTGTGATGCTCAGCGGTTGTAGGCAAGCTGTGAGGCCCAGCGGTTTAAGCTGTGTATCAGCGGAATCCACACTCAGGTTTGAGTGTGGGGTGGATGTAGGTCTGGATGACCGAACCACCTAAAAATTCTCTGTGCATTGGTTTGATTTCTTATTTGATTTCGCTAGATGAATGGCTAGGAGCGCTTCAAATGAGTAATATGTTTGAATGCTTTAAGGCACATACTGTTTCAATTTGATTCTATCTCGGCTTAGACTTGCTCAAGTACCTGCATTGTTCCAGTCCAACTGGTTGATCAAGTGTGTCTTGGAATCTCGTCTTGAAGAGCTAAATAGTTTTATTCCGCAACTGTGTCAAGCTACAGAATTTAATTAGGTGAAATTTTTAAGGGTGGGATTCATTCACCCCCCTCTGAATCCAACGCACCGAACCCAACACTTGGTATCAGAGCGGGTGTTTGCATAGAAGGTCCAACGACATGCAGATCCGATCCTGCTGTATTCGGTGCTATTTCGCTTCTAGTACATTTCTTGTCAATTGCTCTGTGCGCTGCATCTGTTTGCCATCCGTCCAAATGGCTCGTCCTCTGGTTTATGATGGTTCTAACTTCAATAGTTGGTTAGGCGGCCTATTTATCTTTGTGAATTCCATTGACCCCAATCTATGGAGTTTAGTTTCAAAAGGCTCACACCAATTACCTCATGATGAGACCAAGTGGTCTAGAGAGGACAGAATTAAGAACCGTGATAATGTCATAGTTCTTAATATCTTGAGAGCTACGATTAATACTGATATATATCCTTTTGTTCTCAGGTGCACTTCTGGAAAAGAGATATATGACAGAGTCATTTCTGCTCATAAAAACCATGAGGACAGTTGCATGATGGCCAACCAGAATGTTCATAACTCTGATCAACAGCGAGATGATCAATGCTTGATGGCAAACCAGGGAAATGATGATGAGGAAGCCTCATCCAAGGTAAGCTCTGGATCCTAAGAGATTTCAATTGATGATTTATGGAATATCAATGAAGAACTTACTGAAAGATGTAAGAAATTAAAATCTGAAAAGAGAAAAATGAGAAAAGAAATGATTCATAATATCACTTGCCTAAAAGTTGAGTTGAATAATTTGAAATCTGAAAATGAGAACCTCAGAACCAAACTCATTAGAGAAGATTCTTGCAATGAATGTGCAGTTTTAAGAGACTTGATAAATGATCTTGATTCTGATGATAATCTTCAAAAGGATTTAATCAAATCTCTGAAAGAAGAAAATAAATCATTGCTAGAAAAGAAAACTGAAGCTGAAGAATTTGAAAACAAGCTGGTTGAAGAAAATAGGTACCTCAAGGATCAAAATAAAAAGTTAATGGTTCTGAATACTGTTCTCTCTGAAAAATGGTTAACCATTGAAAAGGGAAAGTTTGTTGAAAATGACACTGAACAAAGAGTGAAACAGGAAATTAACACACTCAAAAGTCTAAATGATGGTTTGCATAATCAAGTCATTTCCTGTGAAGACTACATTGCTTCCTTGCAAACTGATATTCAAGCTCTAAAAGATTCCCTGGCAAAGTTTGTTAAGTGTTCAGAACAAGAGAAGTGTTCCTCATTTGTTTTCAAATCCACTGCTCAGAGAATCGAAAATGAGGACAAACAATTGAAAAAGGGAAGAAATCAGAAAAGGATTGAAAGTAAAAGGAAAGATAACATCTCATCTGATGATGTAAATGGTTCTTCTGACTCTATTAGATGTCATGATCGAGTGCATGGTGCAAAACATGTTTCCACTCAGTCACATGCACACACAAAGAACAACTCATGTTATTACTGTGGCATATCAGGTCATCATATGCATGAATGTAGAATAATGATTCGAGATGAATTGAGCATTAAGTTTATTTATGAAGAATCTCGTGCATCTAATAGAAAAAATAAAATCAACTGTTTCTGTTGTGGAAAGATAGGACACACCTATGCACAGTGCTGGCATGCACCGGGAGGCAAACGCAATGCTAAATCTGTTAAATTCCCAGTCCAACAGAATAATTTTAGGAATAAAACTAATCTCATGAAAAAGGTATTTATTTGTTTCAATTGTGGAAAACCTGGCCACAAAGCCTCTGAGTGCTGGGTGGCAGGGTTCATAACAGAAGTTTTAATGTTCATGCACATAAATTTAATGCTCACAATAAGGTGCATAAAAGGAACTTAAATTCTGTTAGTTATCATTACCATGGTAAGTCTGGACATCCCATGTCCAATTGCAAGTTGATGGGCTATGATGACAGCATTGTCTGCAAAAGGTCAAGAACACCTGTTGAGGATAATACAGGACCCAAAATTGCTTGGGTTCCTGTTGGATCAAAATAACCCATTATTTTGCAGGTGTGCCTTGGAAGTGAATGAACAAAGAGCGGTAAAATAAACCAAGGCACTCAAATGGAAACCCCAGGATCCTACCTTTCAGGTTAGTTCTGAACACTTTGTTTAAATCTCATCATCTGAAATTGTTGATTTGTTTGTCTGATTTCTGATGTCTTCTTCTTGTCTAGCTGATCAGTCTGCATTCCAGACTTAGCTACTGAATTTAATTCTGCACATATCTGATGCTCTTCTCTTGCCATTTATTGTACTATGTACATAAGATGCTAGATGCACTGCACAACCATTTTTGTAATCGATGCATACCCTACATCGAGTTTACTTAAACCCATGTTCATGGTTGTTCATACATTGCATTGAGTATGCTTCTCACATGTTTGTGCATGTACGCACTTTGCACCGAGCTTATTCATGTGTTGCACTGAGTTTGAATGGTTCATTTAGTGCATATAGTCGATGCATGTGTCGAATGTCTGCATATATCATTTGCATGCCTATCAAAGAAGTCGGTCAATGCATATAGGACTGCTTTATACTGCATATCATCAAATTTGAAAAATCTGAAAAGAAATGTTTCATTGCATAGCATAATTGTTGCATCTTGGTGTCAGGGGGAGTTGACAGTTCAGTTCAATATATTGAATCCTTTTCACTTCTCTTCGTCCCCATGCAATTCATTCATATTCTTTGACATCAGATGCTCTTGGACCTTAATGTCTATTGCTATCACTTCTTAACAATTGCTATAATTTCCCTATCACCTTCACTGAACAACAGTATTGCTTCTGGTTTAGTACATTGAGCTGTGGTTATTGCAATTTTTCATTTATAAGAATCACACTTGCAAATTGAAAGGAACTAAAAGGTTTAACTTTTACAAATTGAAGAGTTAAGTGTCTGTACTTCAGAACTTGAGATAAAAGAAAACCTTTATAGCTCTTAATCTCTGTCTCATGGTTAGAATAGAAAAAGTTTTTTTTTAATGCCTGGACGTGTTAAACTGGAAATGTCTAGAAAAGGTGAATAAAAGTGTGTACTATTTTTAAACAATCACTCTAAAAGAAATCTGGGCAGCAGTAAATAAGATCATCAATGTAATGAGCTGAACACAGTGACAGAGCAATGGCTGAATTGCACTGAGAAACTGTGCTCTCCTCCAAAGAAGCAGGAGAATTCATAAGTCATGAAGTGTTTCAGGCTATCTCTGTTCATAAGGTCAAATCTATAGGGGGAGTCTTCACCAAATAACTGGGGGTACTGGCCTCTGATCAAGGTGTACCCTTAATGTCAAAGGTGAAAATTGTTCCTTGTAGGTCTTGATCTGAAATAGATCTAGTAGTTTATGTCTAGTAACTGGGGGTACCTACCTTTGATCAAGGTGTACACCTAATGTCAACAGCATAAATGCCACTGGTCTATTCACTTAGCTCAGTTTCTGAAAATTAAAAGGTGAAAAACAAACTGTTGTAACCCTTTGAAATAAAAAGTCATTGAGTGTAAATTATTTTTCTCAATACATATTCAAGTTGCCTTTCTTGAATTTCCATGTTTAATCACAAAGGGTATTGTTTCTGACTTATCTATTAAAACCATGTGCCCTAGATTCATTGCTATAAATGGAGTTGATAACTCTTTTTCAGTGGTCAGCTACTTTACTCTATCTTTATCACTATTAAACCTGAATTCTTTCAAGACTATATATTGCTGACTCTTATGCTTTAACAGTTGTCTATAATCATGCTCACTTTCTGAACCAATGCTTCAATTGTTGTGTAGTGACCCCTTACCTTATTCATGTTCTTTCCCTCCTACCTTCTCTACCTTTTGATTATGTCACAAGAGGATATGTGTTTCATCCGTCCAAATTCCTTCTCAAAGGGGGACAAATAATTCAGGGGGAGTTATACATTCAGGGGGAGAAAATTTGGGTTGTTCTAAGGGAAATCTGCAATGCATACTGCATTTTGCACTCATGTTTCTCTTTCTTTTTGATTATGCCAAAGGGGGAGAAAATTTGGTTTGGATTGGTGACTCACTGTCACTTTTTTGCCATCATCAAAAAGAGGGAGAATGTTGTGCCCCTTAGGCACAAGCATATGCTATTTTGTTTTGATGATAGCAACACAGTGAGAGTATCACAGTGAGCCAGTCATTGTGTTTAGCATATATTGCATTTGTTCACTACTATATGCATACACTGCATCGGTGCATTCATCAATTGCACGCCATATAGTCTATACATTGATGCATGCTCATTGCATATGAGGTCATGTCTACACGCTATAAAGTCTATACATTCTTTGATGTAACATTCATGCATCATTATAGCAAGTCTACACATTCTCTGCTGATAGCTTTGTCGCATGCACACACAAGTCTATACATTGCATTGCAGCATGCATGCACTCAAAGTCTGTACATCGTCTAGTTGCACGCCACATTCACTCATAGTTTGTACAGCCAGTGCTCTTCATGCATGTGCACAGTTCGTGCATCAAGTCTATACATTGCCTTGCAGCATGCACGCACTCAAAGTCTATACATTCATCTGTTGATAATCGAGCAAGTTTGTACATTGTCAGTGCTCTTCATGCATATGTATAGTCTATACATTGATGAGCTTCACACACATCACTTGCCAAGTCTATACATTGCCGCCTGTGCTAGTATCACTTGCCAAGTCCATACATCATGTGCTTCACACATTTTCTAAGTCTATACATTCGATTGGTTGCTTGTTCATGCATCATTATCCGTCTCACTTAGCGTCTCATGTTGTGTCTCAACATACCCAGCGTCTCATGCTGTGTCTCATATAGCGCTTCAAGTCTGTGCAGGGTTTGTTGCAGTCTGTATAAAGATGCATCATTAAGTCCGTGCGTCAGTTAAGCAAGTCTATACAGACTTGCTCCATGCGTTAGTTAAGCAACTCTATACATGATGCATTGGTTCTTAAGTGCTAGGTTGCAAGTTTGTACATTGTCCTGCTTCAGGCACGCAAAGTCTGTACATCGTCTTGGCACAAATAAAGTCTGTACAGAGTTTGCCTAGTCTGCATCAGTTCAAAGTCTGTACATCGTTTAGTGCATTACATGCATTCATCAAGAGTCTGTACACTCGGTGTCTGCATCTCATGAATTCTAAGTCTGTACACTTGTTGTCTGCATCACAAGCATTCAAGTCTATACACTCCTTGTGTCTGCATCACATGCATTCAAGTCTACACACTCGTTGCCTGCATCTCATGCATTCAAAGTCTATACACTCGTGAATGAAATGTTCGTGCATTCATTCTCGTTGTACATACTTTCTCATATATGCACACTGCATTTGGTGCATCAAGTCTGTACAGGGTATGCTCATTTATCAAACTTACTCGATGCAGTCTTTCTTTCCTGTCAGATAAATCCACACTGATAACAAGTCTGTTTTATTACAGGGCTGCTACTCGAGGAGATTAATAAAGACACGTGATCCAAGAATGGAGATGGCTCAGGATCGTGACACGTGTCATCCTGTAGGCTGAAATGCTGCCACGCAGCCAAGGTGTTAGGGCGGGAACTGTGGAGGACACACGCCCACCTATCTGCTGCTCTATAAATATGAAGCTTCTTCCTCAGAAGAAGACCTGATCGTGATCAAAAGGAGCAGAGAGTGAATTAGAGCCTGCACGATCCAGAAGATAAGAAAGAGAAAGAAAAAGAGAGGCAGAGTGTAAGTGAAGAAGAAGAGAAAGAAATAGAGGAGAGACAGTGAGATCGAGAGAAGAAGAGAGCAGTCTGAAGATCAGTCTTTACTGGACCGTGGATCAAATCCAGGCCAGTCAGCTCTGTTAAGAGCCATATTGTGTTTCATCGCATATAGCTTCCTGTTGCTGTGATTTCCCATTTTCTTGTTTTCTCTTAAACTTTTCTTCAAGCTGTTAGTCAGCATAGCTAAGCTGTATTGCTCAGCGTTTGCAGTGGAGGATTCCACTGGTCGGGTTAAGTTGTAGTCCCCAGCGGTCAAGCTGTGAGTCAGCGGATGGCTAAGCTGTATTGCCCAGCGGAAGCAAGCTGTGATGCTCAGCGGTTGTAGGCAAGCTGTGAGGCCCAACGGTTTAAGCTATGTATCAGCGGAATCCACACTCAGGTTTGAGTGTGGGGTGGATGTAGGTCTGGAGGACCGAACCACCGAAAAATTCTCTATGCATTGGTTTGATTTCTTATTTGATTCCGCTAGGTGAATGGCTAGGAGCGCTTCAAATGAGTAATCTGTTTGAATGCTTTAAGGCACACACTGTTTCAATTTGATTCTGTCTCGGCTTAGACTTGCTCAGGTGACTGCATTGTTGCAGTCCAACTGGTTGATCAAGTGTGTCTTGGAATCTCGTCTTGAAGAGCTACATAGTTTTATTCTGCAACTGTGTCTAGCTACAGAATTTAATTAGGCAAAATTTTTAAGGGTGGGATTCATTCACCCCCCTCTGAATCCAACGCACCGAACCCGACAGTGTCCAGTAATCCCCAATTTCCACCCGACTATCCCTCATAGGCAGGATGAGTTCCCTCCACATGTGGAGAAATATGTGGCTATCTTGCTGAAGCACCGCCAATCCACAGAGGAGCTGGTTACTCCAGAGAATATCGAGCGGTGTCTTCTTACGCGGTTGCATCCGTCGGGTTCAGGTGCCACCAGCTAGGTTCTCCTTTGGATGTTGAGATCATTTTTCTTTTTCTGAATATGTCTTCCTTTTCGTGCAGACACCATGCGGCAGGCTTTGGAGGAGGCCGCAGAGGTGATCGAGCTTGGCGATAACTCGGCTGCTGATGAGTCGACTGCTCCCACGGGTCGCTCCCGAGCCAGAGATAAGGGCAAGGGGGCGGCCCAGAGTGAATCTTCCAAGCCGCGGGGGTCCAAACGCAAGGATCCCGTAGAAGGCATGATCTGGGCCGCCGCGAAGGCCAGGAAGCGGGCCAAGAAGGCCGGGGTCGTACCCGTAGTCAAAGGCGACCTTGCCGCGGCTCGCCCCTCCGCCGAGCATGATGGGGCCGACCCTACCGGGCGGGCTCTCCCACCTGCCGAGCAAGAGGGGGCCGAGGAGGTTGGGGCTGCTCCTGCAGGCGGCGACAATGCGGGCTCGGCTCCTCCTTCGGTCGGAGCCGAGGGGGCCGGGGCTGCTACTTTGACTAGCAACGGTGCTGGCCCGGCTCTCCCCTCGGTAGGAGCCGAGGGGGCCGTAGACGAGGCGGGGGATGCTGGGGCCGCGGCCGAGGTTGGCGCTTCAGGTGGTTGTGCAGGTGCCGAGCCGGTCCAGGTTGGGGGGCCGCAAGAAAATCCGATCGAGGCACGAGAGGCGACCGAGGTCGGGGCCTGGTCCGAGCCACTCTGTGGGGCGCCGGGCGATGGGGGGTTCTCTGTTCCGGCAGCCTTGGAGAGGCTTGGTATCCCGGGCCCTCTGCACCAGGTATGCCGCGGTATAGCCGCGAAGGTGAGAGGGGGAGATAGGCAGTACTCTCCGTCCGCGGCCCTCGCGGGGGTTATGGAGGGCGACCTGGTCCTGGCCCAGATGGGGGACACTCTGGCAGAAGCGTACGCTCGGTCGGAGTTGGAGCGAGCGAACCTGGCCTGGACCCTTGGTGGGTCTGACAGGAGGTTGGCTCGGCTTGCCGAGGAGCGTGATGGGCTTCGGCGGGAGCTTTCCTCAGTCAGGGAGCTGGTGCGGTCGAGCCAGGTGGAGACCCGGGCGCTAACCGAGCAGCTAGCTAAGGCCGGCGAATCGCTCGAGAGGAAGAACATGCTTCTTGAAGAGGAGTGCTTTGTACGTGTTGAGCTGGATGGCCGGTGGGAGATGGAACGTGCAGAGCTGGTGGACCGAGCGGAGGAAGCCGAGCGCCTTCGGCGGGAGGCCGAGGCTGATCCGGCAGAGGCGGAGAAGCAGGCGACTGAGGCCGAAAAGTGGGTGGCTGAGGCCAAGCGGAAGTTAGCCGAGGCGGAGCGGGAGAAGGCCGAGCTCGCTGGTAGGGTGGGATCGGCCGGGGTAGAGGCTCTCGAGTAGTACAAAAGCTCAAAGGCCTACCGGGTCGACCTTAAGGAGGCTGCCCTTCTCTACTACGAGTCAGCACTTCACCGGGGCATCCGCAAGGGGTTCGAGCAAGGCTACGACCGGGCCGTCTCTTATGCCGAGGAGCAGGCTTCCGGGGTAGTTGACTTCCCCTCCGGGCAATGCTATGACTCAGACTTGTCATCCTCTAGTTCCTCTGCTTCGGCGCTGAGTGAGGAGGATCATGGGGGCTCTTCATCCGAGGGGTCTCCAACTCCGGATGCCTCGGGAGGGCACGCAACGGAGGCAGTTCCCATGCCGGTGGGGTTAGTGCCAGGGTCGGCCGTCGCCGAGGGTGCCGGGGGCAGACTGTCTGAGCCCTCCACTTCCGAGCTTCAAGGTGGGCCAGAGGCCTGATGTATCTTCTTTACTTCCTCTTTTTGTATGTCTTTTTCCTTTTGAAGAAAAACTTTCTCCTTTGTGTAAAAAAATAGATAAGGCAATATCATTTGGTGCGGACACCGGAACGAGCGAGTAGCACGAACCGGCCAGCCGACGGTACCATACGCGGAGCACCAATCGGACTACATCGGCTTTCCTCATAGTTTGGCTTGAGTTTGGATACTTTTAGCCTTTGTTTACATTGAATTTGGGTTTGTAATATGTATGTTTACTTGGGTTTTCATTTTGGGCTGATTGTAAGGCTCTTAAAAGCCATTTGGTTTAAAGCCCCTTCAGCATCCATTAAGGAGGAGTGACCTTGGACCATTATGATGGATCCATAAACCATGTAAGGCCCAATTGGGCTTCCTTCTTTCATGGGCCATCTAGATAGGAAAGATCATAATCCATGCTTGATGGAATGGGCTTAAGGGTGGCCTTGGAACAACTTGGCCCATCCTTGGCCCATGAAGGGGGCGCCCCCTTATTTATTTGTATTAGGCTACTCTTTTTATTTTTTTTCTTCCCTCCCTCATTTATCACAAGGGACATGGGAAATGGCTGCTGGTCCAAAAGAATGGCTGCCACCTACCCCCTCTCCCCTTTGAATTTCAAAGGTAGGTGAAGGTAGGTGAGTCTATGTCTCCTTGTCCCCCCCTCTCTCCCTCTCATTGTCAAAGGGGCGCACCCCTCTCCCCCTTCCCCTTGTTCCATCGAACTCCCCAGCCCCCTCCCCTTGCCAAACCACTATATAAACACTTGTATTATGTTAGTGCAAAGGTTAATGAAGTTTTTGTGAAAGGATTTTGAGTTAAGAGAGTGATTCCCTTCCCCCCCCTTGGGTGTGATACCCTGCCCAGTCCTGTGACGGGACTGATCTTGTGAGTGTGACTCACCCCCTATCCTCCATGATCCTCTTATTATCTGCTTCCACCAAAATTTCCAGTGATACTTCTACGAGTCAGAAAGATTTCAGAGGTGGTTTCACATCGATCAGAGTTCCGGATCGCCGATAGCAATTCTTCTCGTGACGGCGCGCAGATCTGCCCAAGCCTGCTGTCCAGATCTGGAGTTTCCTTATTACGAATTTCCCTAGATCTCCTCTTAAGCCATCAGGAGCTGCCTTTCGGAGTGATTGTAGTATTTTGAGTCCCCTTCGCGCTGCAGTCGATCTCGTCTCAATCCGAGATCTGTGATGATTGTGGCGACGATTCTCGTGGGATCGCGCGAGCTGATCTGTGCAGATCCGACTCAGAACCAGAGCCGACTTCCAGAGTCTGCCCCGCCTCATCCTGTCAAGATATGTGTGAGATCTTTAGAGTACTTCTTCCTCTGAACGTTGCCAATGAGCTCCCACAAACGGAGCCTCGATCCGACATCGGCAACAAATTTTCCTTAATTAATTGTCTTACTGTACAGTTCTGGGTGCACAAAACCAGAAGCTGAGTGTAATTGCCTCTGCGCCCAGATCTGAAAGAATCTATTCACGCCCTTCAGAGTGGACAAACTACGTCTTGTCGCCGACGTTCTCCAACAAACGGTGCTCCGATCCGCCATCGGATCTTGGTGTACCGGCCTCCGCAAGTTTGCTACGCAGGGTAACCAGCGCAGACAGAACTGAGTCGACTTCTATTCGGCTCACCCGGTCGGCTCCGGCTCGCTTCCCTCACCTCCTGCGAGTGTAGCCCGTCA
Source organism: Amorphophallus konjac (assembly GCA_022559845.1). Taxonomy (NCBI): domain Eukaryota; kingdom Viridiplantae; phylum Streptophyta; class Magnoliopsida; order Alismatales; family Araceae; genus Amorphophallus; species Amorphophallus konjac. The sequence continues at coordinate 148,765,381 of CM040124.1, forward strand.
ACCCGGGTTCTAGCAACCCCAAAATTGGCATTTGTATCCCTATACCTTCCTGCGTGGAGTGGGCAAATATTTCTGAAATTGTAATTTTAACGATTGTCTGTATTGGGGTTGTTTAAATTCGGCCGGGAATTCTTCCCCACGCCTAGTCGTGGAGGTACGTGCTCGTTCCTCTCTCACATTATTGGTTTAGTATATGGTCTATTATGCTGTGTTTATGAGATTAGGGCCGATAGCTAGTTCTAAATCACCATGATTGTGAGTTGTGAGCGCCCGTTCCTTAGCTTCAGTCGAGCACCGAGCTCGGACTGCACCACCCTAGGCGACGGTGGTTCCTTAACTGCTGTGATCCCCACGTTTCCCTCACAAGGGACGATCGTCGGGCTAGTTAGACTGATGTTGAGAGACGTCTTCACCCGGAGAACGCCACGGTGGTCAGCCGCCCGGCTTGCCTTTAGCGTGTTAGTGCTGGCCGCACATCAAGTCGGTCATACGTCTTAGCCCGGTCGTCATCCGTCCCGAATCAAATTGGTATCAGAGCGTCGTTTGAGTCTAGGGTGTTTAAAACAAAAAAAAGAGTCGTTTAAGTCGAGTCTAAGTCTAAGTCGGCCTAAGTGTCACATTTGCATACCATTAATCGGTATATCAAAAGGTGTTGTCCGAACTTTAGGCTACGCCTATCGGGAAGGCCGCATACTTGCACGAGTGATCTTCAGATCGATTAACTCCGCCACGTACCGAGTCTTGGTTTAAGTCTAGGTTCCTAGTTAGTGCATTCCAACCTTCGTGTCTTTGCATGCCCACCCGGCGTGGTACCCAATACCATCGCCCCGCATCTATGGCTAACCCACGGGATGCCCTCCCGGGAGACTTCCACTCCTTACATGAGGCAATGATGGCCATTATGGCTCGATCGGACCAATCCGAGGCTACCTTTCGGAATTTCTCCGATAATATGGATGGTCGCCTTAGGGCCATGGAGGGACGCATGGAGACCTCCGACAGGTCTGTCCAAGATCTAGTTGGACGGATAGATAGAATGTCACACGGGGACCCCCCGGGAGCGGCTCAAGGCCCACACGCACCTCCTCCCGCGGTGGCCCAAGGCCAACCCGCTCCCATGGCCCAAGTCCAGGCCGCTCCCGCGGCCCAAAACTAGCCCCCACCCGCTCCTCAAAACGCCTGGCAACAGGCCATCGAACAACAACATCGTGACCTTGGTCTAGAAGACTATGGGTCTGATAATGCATATGGGGGGAATGGCCGACGCCGTCATGGCTTTCATCAACCAAGAGATAAGGAGGACGATAGAGTCCTTAGGACCGTGCGAGTAGACCCTCCCACTTTCAACGGTTCTTTAGACCCAAAGGCCTATCTCGATTGGGAGGCCGGCATGGACCGTTACTTCGAGTTGTTCGAAATGACAGACCTCCGGAGAGTCAGGTTGGTAAAAATGAAGTTGTTAGGGCAAGCGCAAACTTATTGGCGCAATGTGGAGAGCTTGCTCTATTAGCGTCGAGAGCCCCCGGTTGAGTCTTGGGATGAAATGAAAGATAGGCTTAGAACTAAGTATCTTCCCACCTCGTACCGTCAACGGCTCATTGATCGATGGCAGAACCTCATTCAAGGTGATAGATCTGTGTCCGAGTACATCGTAGAGTTTGATGAATATTTTTTACGATGTGACATCTCGAAAGAGAGCACGATGCCTGTTTCTCGCTTCCGTCGTGGTCTACGGCCCCATTATCAGTACGAACTCTCTCGCCGCAATGTAACCACCCTGGAGGCCGCCTATCAAGTTGCTCTTGAATTAGAGCAGTTTGAGTCAGATTTTGCTCCTGTCCAGCGACCGGGAACCATCCCTCAGGGTGGGTCCGACTCTCGGACCACACCTAGTTCCTATAGCCGATTTCCGATGGTTCACCCTCCGGAACCCCCTCGCCAGGACCCCTTTGCTCTCAGGCCTCGGCCTCTTCCTCCAAGGGACCCTCCCCCTCACCCACAGGCTCCAATCCCCACCCCACACCCCCAGCAGCCCACATTGTCTACCCGACCCCAGCTCCCATCACCCCCGGCCCGACGAGAAGACAAGGGAAAGGGACCGATGACCGGTGGAGCATCTTCTAGCACAGGGCCACGTGACCAGTGCTATAGGTGTGGTGGAATTGGCCACTTTGCGGCCAAATGTCCCACTCGGGAATCATTGGCTATTTCGGACACTCTAGTCCGTGACTCCACACCGGAGCTGGTAGAGGTCATCTATGAGGCGGACCCCGAACTCGAGAAGGAGTATTTTGATTCACTTCTAGAAGAGTCTGCTGTAGACTCGGGTACCTAGGGTGATGTGCACTTGGGTGTGATCCTCCTGAACCTCTGAACCCCCATTTAGAAGTCAGTAGGTTCCTGTTAGATGTCTAAGAGTCTCCAGCTTTGGGTTGCATTATTTGTTTGGTCTCTATGTATGTCTAAAGTCATGTGTGTGTCTGTTTGTTTCTACATTTTGTTTTCTTTCATGCATATGGTTTGTATTAAGTCTTGTCTCAATAAAAGTCCAGCCATGCACGTATAAGGAATTAGCTGATGCATGCTACACGTCCGTGAGTTCACAAGGGAGAGTACGTCATGATCAGGGTCATACCTGAACGATCTCCTCTTAGGGCCGTAAAGCAACTCTAGGCCTGCGATACCCTCCCTTCCTGAGTCACGAGATAAGTGGGTTCAAATGCGTACGTTATTGAACTACCGGATGACTATGGTGTCAGCTTGACGTTCCATGTTTCTAATCTGGTAGCATATCGGAACCCGCGGTGATCCCTAGTGAGTTTCGGGCTTTATCCTTCTATTGTGAGTGACACAACACCCAAGAGTCCACCTCTTCCAGCCTCAACGCACGCATATAGATTGTATACTGGATGAGCAGGTGATCACCACCAGGAACGGAGCCTACCAACACTTCATAGTGCGTTGGCGATGATGCCCCACGATGAGCAACACCTTGATCACATGCGGAGAGCTCAAGCTTCGGGACCCTTACTCGACAGGGTCGAGTTCCTCTCACCCGGGTAGAATTGGTGCGGAACGAGCGAGTAGCACGAACTGGCGAGCCGACGGTACCATACGCGGAGTGCCAATCAGACTACATCGGCTTTCCTTCGAAATGGAGATAGTTTGGCATGAGTTTGGATACTTTTAGCCTTTGTTTACATTGAATTTGGGCTTGTAATATGTATGTTTACTTGGGTTTTCATTTTGGGCTGATTGTAAGGCTCTTAAAAGCCATTTGGTTTAAAGCCCCTTTAGCATCCATTAAGGAGGAGTGGCCTTGGACCATTATGATGGATCCATAAACCATGTAAGGCCCAATTGGGCTTCCTTCTTTCATGGGCCATCTAGATAGGAAAGACCATAATCCATGCTTGAAGGAATGGGCTTAAGGGTGGCCTTGGACCAACTTGGCCCATTCATGGCCCATGAAGGGGGCGCCCCCTTATTTATTTGTATTAGGCTGATTTTTTTTGTTTTCTTTTCTTCCCTCCCTCATTTACCACAAGGGACAAGGAAAATGGATGCTGGTCCAAAAGAATGGCTGCCACCTACCCCCCCCCCCTCCCCTTTGAATTTCAAAGGTAGGTGAGTCTATGTCTCCTTGTCCCCCCCTCTCTCCCTCTCATTGTCAAAGGGGCGCACCCCTCTCCCCCTTCCCCTTGTTCCATCAAACTCCCCAGCCCCCTCCCCTTGCAAAACCACTATATAAACACTTGTATTATGTTAGTGCAAAGGTTAATGAAGTTTTTGTGAAAGGATTTTGAGTTAAGAGAGTAATTCTCTTTCCCCCCCTGGGTGTGATACCCTGCCCAGTCCTATGACGGGACTGATCTTGGGCGTGTGAGTCGCCCCCTATCCTCCCCCATCCTCTTATCATCTGCTTCCACCAAAATTCCCAGTGATACGTCTACGAGTCAGGAAGATTTCAGAGGTGGTTTCTCGTCGATCGGAGTTCTGGATCGTCGGCAGCAATTCTTGTCGTGAAGGCGCGCAGATCTGCCCGAGCCTGCTATCCAGATCTGGAGTTTACTGATTACGAATTTTCCCAGATCTCCTCTCAAGCCATCAGGAGCTGCCTTTTGGAGTTATTGTAGGATTTTTAGTCTCCTTTGCGCTGCCGCCGATCTTGTCTCGATCCGAGATCTGTGCTGATCATGGCGACGATTCTCATGGGATCGCGCGAGCTGATCTATGCAGATCTGACTCAGAACCAGAGCCGACTTCCAGAGTCTGCCCTGCCTCATCCCATCCAGATCTGTGTGAGATCTTTGGAGTACTTATTCCTATGGACGTCGCCAATGAGCTCCCACAAACGGTGGCTCGATCCGACATCGGCAACCAATTTTCCCTTAATTAATTGTCTTATTGTGCAGTTCTGGGTGCACAAAACCAGAAGCCGAGTGTAATTGCTGCTGCGCCCAGATCTGTAAGAATATGTTTGTGCCCTTCAGAGTGGACAAACTACGTCTTGTCACCGACGTTCTCCAACAAACGGTGCTCCGATCCGCCATCGGATCTTGGCGTACCGGCCTCCGCAAGTTTGCTGCACAGGGTGACCAGCGCGGACAGAACCGAGTCGACTTCCATTCGGCTCACCCGGTCGACTCCGGCTCGCTTCCCTCGCCTCCTGCGAGTGTGGCCCATCAACCCGGGTTCCAACAACCCCAAAATTGGCATTTGTAGCCTTATACCTCCCTGCGTGGAGTGGGCAAATATTTCTGAAATTGTAATTTTAACGATTGTGTGTATTGGGATTGTTTGAATTTGGCCGGGAATTCTTCCCCACGCCTAGTCATGGAGGTACGTGCTCGTTCCTCTCTCACATTGCTAGTTTAGTATATGGTCTATTCTGCTGTGTTTGTGAGATTAGGGCCGATAGATAGTTCTAAATCACCGTGATTGTGAGTTGTGAGCGCCCGTTCCTTAGCTCCAGTCGAGCACCGAGCTCGGACTGCACCACCCTAGGCGACGGTGGTTCCTTAACCACTGTGATCCCCACGTTTCCCTCGCAAGGGACGATCGTCGGGCTAGTTAGAGTGCTGTTGAGAGACGTCTCCACCCGGTGAACGCCACGGTGGTCAGCCGCCCGGCTTGCCTTTAGCGTGTTAGTGCTGGCCGCACATCAAGTCCGTCGTACGTCTTAGCCCGATCGTCATCCGTCCCACATCAGCATTGGGACGAAGACTTAACTGTTCCGTATCGCCATTGCTGTATTTTGTTCAGCGTATCTGCAGTGGTTGGAAAGATCCGATACTTTCTGCGTGGATCTCGCCTGACGGTTAGGTGAGCGTCTGACATGGTGTCTTTCCGTTTTCTCATGCTTTGAATGCTTGGCCGCTTCGTGTGTCCCTCTGGGACAGAAACGAGAAGTTTGAGGTGACCGTTCGTAGGGAGAGATACCTTTGGCGTGTTTTCTAGGAGAGAATCATTTAAGGCAAATAGCCTCCCTTCGCCTATAAAAGGTCTGAAGGGCGTCCCTTCCTCTCCACCGCTTAGGGTTTTTCCTGACAGTCTTTCCTCATTCTTTCTTCACGTAGCGGTGTGCCGTTATATTTGGAGCATGGAAGACGCCCCAGAAGATGAAGCTGCCGATGACGGAGGGCAGAGAGTCCTTGCTTCTTCGGGTTTAAAGGAGGTCCGACGGCCGGCGGATGGGTTTAAAGAAGGTCCGACGTGTGGAGGCATGTCGTCTTCTTTTTATCAACTCCGGCGGCGCTTGCAGGGGGGAGAGATGGTGGACGGATGGGGACATCAGGCATCCCTGCCGCCCGTCCCTTCCTGCTCGCTCCATGGAGGGGAGGAGGAAGCCAATTAAGCTCCCTCCTTCCCGGGCTTTCCCCTACCTCCTCGTCCAGCTCTGCTGGTTCCTTTTTCCCCCCCGCAGCCTCTTTTTCCCTCTTATGCTCTTCTCATCATTTCTTTCACTCTTCGGAGGGTGCCTGCACTCTCTTCCTTCCAAAGAGTTGGCAGGTTGGCGGGAAGGATGCTTTCATATGCGTTCCCTCTCCCCTTTCTCTTCCAAGTTCAACTTGGAAGATAGCCTTCTCCTTCCTAATCCCTCTGTCACCTTTGTCCCGAGCTGCCCGAGTCAACGAGGTCGACTACCCTTTATCCGAGCCAGTTTCTACACGAGGTTGAGTTAGTGGCTGGACGCAGGAAGGTCAACCGAGTCAGCCGAGCGATGGGCTCATACGGCGGCGCCAGATGGATTTTTTGCTTTTTTGACATGTATTTTCTTGGCTTCGGCCTTCCTGATGTACAAGCGAGTTGTTTGAATAAAACAAAGGAGCCTTTTGTTTTATCTCATGTCGTTTATACAGTGCTCAGTATTCAGAAGTAGAACTTGTGTAGTGTAGTCGCGTTCCAGGTCCGAGGGATGAGCTCTCCTTCCATCGTGGATAGGCGGTATGCTCCTTTTCTGAGCGTCTCGACCACTCGGTAGGGGCCTTCCCAATTAGGGGATAACTTTCCCGCCGTCTCAAGTGGTCGAGAGGCTTCGGCTTTCTTGAGGACGAAGTCTCCCGACTGAAAGTGTCTATCTCAGACTTTGGTGTTGTAGTATCGAGTGAGGCGGCGTTGGTATTCCATTGCTCGGATGCTGACAATCTCTCGGACTTCATCTACTAGGTCGAGGTTTTCGAGCAGTTTCTGGTCGTTTGCCTCGGACGAGAAGCAGATGACTCGGAGGGAGGGGTTGCCAATCTCCAATGGGATCACGGCCTCGGTACCGTATACCAGTTGAAAGGAGCTTTCACCGTTTGCCGTTCTGGGAGTCGTTCTGTGTGACCAAAGTACGTTTGGAATATCCCCAGGCTAGCTGCCCTTGGCTTTGCCGAGCCTAGTCTTGATGCCTTTGAAGATAGTCTTATTGGCATTTTTGACCAGCCCGTTAGCCTGAGGGTGGGTGACCAAGGTGAAGTGATTGCGAATGCCCAGGTCGGCACATCTGTCTCGGAAATAACGAGAATCAAATTGCCGACCATTATGGCTTACTATCACCCGGGGGATGCCGTAACGACAGATGATCGACTTCCAGATGAAATTCCAGACGATTGTCTCGGTGATCTTTACTGTGGCTTCGGTCTTGATCCACTTAGTGAAATAATCGATGGCGATGATAATGAACTTCTTCTAGGCCTGGGCCGTGGGGAATGGCCCGAGGATGTCGATTCCCCAGCGAGCGAAAGGATAAGGCTCGGCTAGGGTGATGAGCTATGTTGCTGGCTGATGGACCAAGTGGTCAAATCACTGGCACCGGTCACAGTGCTGTGTGTAGGTCGAGCAGTCGCGCTGTAGAGTGGGCCACCAATAACCTAGCCGTAGCAAGATCCTGGCGAGCGACCTTCCTCCTAAGTGCGCTCCACACAGACCTTCGTGAGCATCTTCGATCGCTCGGTTGGCTTCGTCGGTGCTGAGGCACTTCAAGAGAGGACCGAAAAAGGATCTCCGGTAGAGAGCGCCATCCAGAGTGACGAATCATCGAGCTTGGTACTTCAATCTTCGGGCTTCCCGAGGGTTGGGGGGCTCCTGAGAATCTTGGAGCCACGATAGGTACGGGGTACGCCAGTCGCTTGGGGGGGCCGAGTCAAAAGCTAGGAGCTCCGAGTCGATGCTCGGACGCTCTAGCTCTTAGAGAAGGTCTGATCGAGTACCCTCGGGGTCAAGAGTGGAGGCCAGTTGAGAGAGGGCGTCCGCTCGGGAGTTTTCCTCCCGAACTATTCGGACTACCTCAAAACTCTCGAACTGTTGTGCCACGGTCTTGACCAGCTGGAGGTATTTGATCATCGGTGCTTCTCGAGCTTCATAACCGTCGTTGACCTAGATAGCGACCAGTTGGGAGTCAGAGTGTATCCTGACTCGCTCAGCCCCCAACCACTGGGTCATGCAGGATCCTGATATGAGGGCCTCATACTCGGAAGCGTTGTTAGATGCTTGGAAGTTGAACTTCAGGGCGTACTATAACTCTGCTCCTTTGGGGGACTTCAGGAGGATCCCGGCGCCGCTCCCCGCTGAGTTGGAGGATCCGTTGATGAACAGTTCCCAGGTCGGCCCGGGCGCGGACGGAGATCTTTCTTCAGTCGGGATGGTGCTCTCGGCGATGAAGTCAGCGAGCTCCTGGCCTTTGATAGCCGAGCGAGGCCGGTACGATATATCATAGGCCCCGAGCATGATGCCCCACTTGACGAGGCGTCCCGAGGCTTCAGGGTGAGCGAGGATCCTCTTCAATGGTTCGCCGGTCAGCACGGTGACGGAGTGCCCTTGAAAATAGGGGCGGAGGCGCTTAGCCGAGGTAACCAACGCTAGCACGAGTCTCTCGGTTGCGGGGTACCTTCTTTCAGCCTCATTGAGCACCTTGCTGGTGTAGTAGACCAGTCTCTCGACTCCCGAGTCATTTCTGACTAGGACCGAGCTAACTGTTGATGGAGTCGCCGAGAGATAAAGACGTAAGGTTTCACCTGGGACGGGCTTGGAAAGCACCGGAGGCGAAGCTAGGAACTCCTTAAGCTCGGTGAACACTTTTTGGCATTCCTCGTCCCACGCGAATGTAGCAGATGCCATTTTAGGCCCTCTCAATAGTTTGAAGAAGGGTAGGCATCGTTCAGCCGCGCGGGACAATAATCTACTGAGCGCGGCAATGTGCCCGGTATGGCGTTGAACATCTTTGATGCAGGTGGGTGGGCGCATGTCCAGGATGGCCTGGACCTTGTTGGGGTTGGCCTCGATCCCACGCTGGGTGACTAAGAAGCCCAAGAATTTCCTGGACCTTACTCCGAAGGCACACTTGGCAGGGTTGAGCTTCATGTTGTACTTCAGGAGGGTGTCGAAGGTTTCAGCTAGGTCGACGAAGTGGTCCTCGGCCTTGGGGGTCTTCACGAGCATGTCGTCAATATAGGCCTCGACGTTCTGACCGAGCTGTCTCTCGAACATATGATTGACCAGCCTCTGGTATGTGGATCCAGCGTTCTTCAACCCGAAAGGCATCCGGGTGTTGCAGTATACGCCGAAGTTGGTGATAAAGGCGGTCTTCTCGATGTCTTCTAGATTTATTCTGATCTGATGGTAACCTGAATAGGCGTCTAGGAAGCTGAGTATCTCGTTGCCTGAGGTTGAGTCAACCAGTTGGTTGATGCTCGGTAACGGATAGCAGTCCTTTGGAGTAGCCTTGTTCAAGTCGGTGAAGTCCACGCACATTCACCACTTTTTCGAAGCTTTTGGTACCAGGACGACGTTAGCCAGCCATGTCGGGTATAGGACCGGTCTGAAAAGACCAGTCTTTTGCCCCTTGGTGACTTGCTCCTTGATGATCGCCTACTTCTCTGGCGCGTGCTTCCTTCTGCATTGTTGTACGGCTTTGATGGTTGGATCGAGGTTGAGCTTATGTATCACCGTCTCCTCTGGTATCCTAGGGAGTTGATCATCAGACCATGCAAAGACTCGGACGTACGCGGAAAGAAACTCTTTGTATTACTGTTGGGCTTCAGATGTTAGGTCGGCTCCAATCTTTACTCCCAGGGTCGGGTCGTCATTTAGGAAAACCGCTAGCAATTCGCCTCCAGGCTCGGCGGTTGCGGATTTTTCCTCGACTTCCCGGGGGCCCCTGTTCTTCCCGTCAAGCCTTGTGGCTTCAACCGAGATATTGTAGCACCTTCTAGCCATGGCCGGGTTACCTCGAACTTCCCCCAACCCATTTTTGGTGGGGAACTTCATCTTTTGGTGATAGGTAGAAGGCACTGCTTTCGTTCGGCTGAGGATCCCTCGGCCGAATATTGCATTGTATGCTATAATACCCTTGATCACTATGAAGTCCGCCATAACCGTAACGGTCTTGGGTGGGGTGCCAAGAGTAACCGGCAGGCTGAGGGCTCCCTCGGGATAAGTGGCCTGGCCATTGAACCCGCACAAGGGGGTTCGGATCGGGTGGAGTTTAGACGGATCCTCCCCCATCTTAAGGAAACATTCATAGGATAATACATCGGGGGCACTTCCATTGTCAACTAGAATCCTGTCTACGTTACAATAGTTTATTGTGGCCGATATGACTAGGGCGTCGTCATGCGGGGTGGTCAGCCCTTCCAGGTCTCGGTCGGAGAAGACTATGACCTAAGGCTCACTCGACGGGGCCTTGGGTGGCTCGACGGCTCGACTCGCCCGCTCAGCATGACGCTTCCTTCCTCGGCCACTGTCCCCTCCTGATGCAGCTCCTCCGACGATGACGTTGATATGGACCCTGCGAGGGGCATTGTCGATTTCCTCTGGGGCGCCTCGGTCCTCCTTAAGCCCTGCCACAAATCGGGATAGGTGTCCCTGGCGGACGAGGCACTCAATCTCATCCTGGAGCTGATGGTAATCGCCGGTGTGATGCCTGTGGTCACTGGGAAACAGGCAATGTTTGCTATGATTGCGGCTTTTCGACCTCATTGGCTCGGGTTGGCGGAGGCGGCCCGAGCCTTTGATGTCTTCATATATTTTGTACATTGGAGCGGTTAGGGGAGTGTACCGCTCATACTTCCTGGACGGTTCTTTGTGCTCCCCGTCTCGGTTCTACCTTTTTCCTTGGCCCGAGCTTGACTCGGGTGCTCGCTTCTTGTCCCCCTCCCAACCAGAGCCGGTTGCGCCTCGGCATGCGCTGAGAACTTCTTCGCACTCAGCATGGCGTAATGCCAGAGTCACTAGCTCGGCAAGGGTCGAGGGAGGGTGGAGGACAAGTTCGCGGTAGAGGTTCTCGTCCCGGGTGCCTCCGGTCAGCGCAGTTATGGCCGAGGCTACATCCAGGCGGTGGATTCTCAGGGCTTCCGATTTCAATCAGTTGATGTAGGCCTGGAGTCTCTCCCCTTGCTCCTATTTGAGAGCCAAAAGCCCCGCTACCGACCTCGGGGGGCCGCTACCAGCGAAACTCTCCTTGAATACTCACCCAAACTGCTTGAAATCTCAGATGGATCCGGGGGCGAGGGCCCGGAACCATGCTTGGGCACCTTGGACCAAGGTGGTCACAAAGGCTCGGCATTTGATGGCGTCGGATGCTCCATGAAGGGTCAAGGCATCGAAGCTGTCGAAGTGGTCGGCCGGGTCGCCTTGGCCGTCGTAAGGCTTGAAGGTCAGGATGGAGGTTCTGGGAGATACCTCTGTCTTCAAGATATAGTCAGAGAACGGGGATCTCTCCTCGTCCTCTGGTGGAGAGGTCTTTTGTAAGGCTCGTAAGGTGCGATCCTGTGCTACGAAGCGCCTCCCGAACTCTCGTAGATGGAGGGACAACTCCGGCTATTATTGCACCGTAGGGCTAAGGGGGCGTGATGGCAGGCTGTTCTGGCGCTCCCTGGGGACTTCGGTCTCCGGGAGTGGATGGCGTGCCCCATGTTTTCCCCGCTTCGGTGTGGAGGAGGCCTCTTGCTCCGGAGGGGGGGCTTGTGAGGGTCCTCCTGCCTTGTTGCGAATAAGCTGCTACCCTCGGAGGGTGAAGCAACCTCCGGCAGTGTGCTGGGACACGTTCTCGCGGGGGGGGCTCATTGGAGGGGCGCATGACCTTCCATCCCTGGCCACCTGAGTCCTCATGAGTTCCACGAGGACATCCAGTTTTGCGTTGAGGGCTTAGAAGGCGTCAGCGCCGCCGTTAAGCGGTACCCCTACCACGGCGGCGGGAGGGGGCGGTCTGTCGGCGGGGGTGCTGGCATTGGAGGGGGGATTTTGTGAGGCTTGAGAAGGGCCTTCTGCCGCCGCCACCATGATCTTTCCCCTGTCACCAGCGGACCTCCTCCCTGAACTTCTTCGCACCATACTAGCTCTTCAGTCGTTTCCCACAGACGGCGCCAAATGAAGGGGCGTGATCTCGCGCGGCTCTTGAGCGGGGTAGATGATCACCGAACAGTGAACTGTAGAGAAATGGAAACGGATTAGGGGGCCCAGGGGAGGTTCCTTGGGGAAAATCCTTTGATGCTTAGGTCAGTAGAGCAATGGTGGAAGATAGGGAGGGAGGTAGAAAGAGGTGCACGAGATCCCCCTACACAAAGGTGGTGAAGTGATTCCTGCTCAGAGGATTTGAGGCGTGTATTGCCCTTACCTTTCACTGGAGGGAGTCCCAGGTTTATATAGTGTGCTCGCCTCATGAGTCCCGTAAGCTGAGGAGTTTCATACGGGAGTTACGTCCTCATCGTGGGGTCTTTACGTCCACATCACGGGATCTTTATTGCCTTGAGGGATCATGGGTCCGTTATCCTCATAAACTCCTGCTCATAAAGGGCTCTCAACGGAAGCATGGATAAGCAATCATTGCTTGAGCCGAGTATAAAAGGTGCCAACCCTGTCTGGGCGATAGGCATAGCTCGGATGAAGATAGGTTGGAGTGGGCGCTGAGCGCTTGCCTCTATCCCGATGAGGGGATAACTCGGGCATGGGTCTTCCTCCGTTCTGACCGACGCTCGGGCCTTCCGAGCCTAAGGGCCGTCGAGGAAGGATTAGATCCTGAGTAATCTTATTGGGCTTTTTAGCCTAAGTGGGCCATGTGGGGCTATCACTTGGATGAGCTGGGCCTCGTTTGGTCCTGATGGACCTAGTTTGGCTACTCTTAGATGGGCTACAGAAATCCCCCTCTCCAATTATTGTAATTGTTTGTACCGAGAGTTATTGTCTTGGCCGAGATCGTCTTTCCCACGCTCGATAGCATGGAGGTAAACTCGCCACTCTCTCTGTCGCATTTACTCAATTCATATATTTTCGTATGCCGCTGCTAGTGTGATAGGACATAGCTCGATATAATCTTTTATCACCGTTCTGAGAGACAGCGAAACCCGTCCCATGATCCGATCCGGGCACGAAAGAGAGCAGACTACCCGACTCATCGCCGGTTCCTCAACCGCGCAAGATCCCGCGTTCCCTCGCTAGGGACGTCCGCGAGCTAGAGTCCCAGGTTCGCTGTCCGTCCCGCATCAAATTGGTATCAGAGCGTAAGGTTGAGTCTAGGGTAGTCTTTGCTTGAAAACAAAACAAAAAAAAATAGTCTAAGTCGGTCCAAGGTTGCATTTTTATTCCTTTAATTGGTATATCAAAAGGTGTTGCCCGAACGTTAGGTCACGCCTATCGGGAAGGTCGCACATTTGTGTGAGAGGATCTTCGGATCCCGGAACTCCGCCTAGTACCGGATATGGGTTGAGTCTAGGTTTGTCATCGAATCAGTATTCCAACTTTGCATTAGTGTTTAGGGTCGTGTCTAGTGTCTTGTCACCGTGTGTCTGCATGTCCACTACCCGCCACCCCCATGGCCATCCCGCGAGACCATGCGTCTAATTGGTCATCCATGGTGGCCGAATTCAATGCTTTCATGGCCCGACACCCGACCCCTAAGCCAACAACCGAGTCGTTCTAGCGACCTATAGTGTCCACTGCCATCCTACCTAATGGGTTGCATACGGAGATCGACTTCATCAGTAGGGTGTCGTCTAACTGTGTCTCACAAGACATAGTTGAGTTGCTCTCTAAGACCGGGGAGATTGTTCTCAACGGTGGCTTAACTTTCGTAGAGTTCCAACGAAGGTTCGGCCCCATTCTTTATGACGATGGAGCATGGTGCAAGGTCGACACCCTTGCTGGCCCATGGATCATTTTAGGGAAAGAGTGGTTGGAAGAAAGGAGAGCGACTTTTGACTGGGATAGGAGGACCTGCACCTTATACCCACCTCACCTACCAGGCGAGTTCATCTTCTACGACGGCATTCAGCTGACCACCTCCATGTCACCAACCACCCAGCCCCAGCGGCCCATTCCGCCTCCGGACTCAAGCCCACCACCTCTCCCGGAGCCCACCCATGTGCCCCCTGTAGTAGGATCAGCCATTTCTCCGACCCGTGTCCTTCACATTCCCCTACCTTAGAGGACAACCATTCGGAGGTTACCTCACCGGGGCCTATTCTAGTGAGTTATGAGCTGACCAAGAGTTGGCCGAGGAGTACCTCGCTGATGTTTTGGGGTTAGAGAGTGATCCAATAGAGGGCCAGGGACTGTGAGTCACCCCAATCTCACCGATCATCCCGAATCTGTCTGTCCCGCCCACTTGGTCCTCGGTGGACCCCACCACCCCACTTCTACCCGTCTCCCCTACGGTAGTGCAGCCACTAGTGACGACCGTACCACTGTCGACACCCTATGTTGACATGGTATGTTTGGATTTATGCCACGTGTACGAGAGACCGTATCCGGACTTCATTTTTATCATGCTTCACACTAGACGTCGGGATTACATTCCCGTCACCCGCCTCCTGATCCTCCCGCACATTCATACCCGAGGGCGAGTCTTCTCAAACTGGCGACGATTAACGAGGGATGAAACTCACTTCATCAAGTTGTGGGTCAGTCTATCTTTACACCTGGTGTATGCAGACGGTGCCCAACATTCCCACCGAGTCTTCCTTAGTAAGTCCTTGTATGTGTCGTCAGTTATAGGATGTCATTAGTTGGTGTCTCTTTGTCTGTCCACATACCATAGTCTATGAGTCGATTTTGCTTATTTATGTCAAGTTTGTCAAGAATGTCGAGTGCATAGTGAGTCCGCATGTGTCGAGCATATTAGGAGTTGCATAGTCGGTCTCATGTCAACTCGCGTTGCCAGTCCCCTTTCGAGTGCGGGGCAAGTCGGGTCTATTGCGTACGTTGTAGACTTGCCAGAATTTGGGTTCAGCTCTATCTATGTGTCAGATCTAGTCACATATAGGGATTCAGCGGTGATTCCTAGTGAGTCATTGAGCCGGCTCCTTCCTTTGAGAGTGACCCCACCCCGGAGTGTCCACCTCTAGCCTCATTCCCACAGCAGCGTGAGCATATCGAATATATACGGGATGAGCAGGTGACAATTACCTGGAGTGGAGCGTACTCCGCGCTACCTGGTCGGTGACAGATCCGCCGGAGCCACACGAGGAGCCACACCCCTTACTCGACGAGGTCGAGTTCCTCCCACCCGGGGAGAATTGGTGCGGACACACGCCACAATACGCATTGGTGGCCGAGGATACGCCGGGGCCCGCTTAGCTCGCGGAGGACGTGGACGCATTGGCCGAGCCATCATCTTTATTTCACATTTTTTAGGCCATGTTGGGCCCTATTGTAGTCCATGTTGGACAATTGTGTTAAATATGTCAAATGGGCTAGGCTAGGTATTGGGCTAGAGTTAATGGGCCTTTGGGCCTTAATTTGGCCAAAAGGGGCTTCAATGTGAACATGCCTAATGGGTTAGCATGCTAGGTATGAAAAGGGAAATGGGATGGAGGCTTGGTGGCTAGTGGAAGGGGGCGCCCCCCCTTTCTTGGTCCAAGGTAGGCAACCTACCAAACTTGGACTTCCCTCCTTTGAATTTTCAAAGGGAGGAAGCTTCCTTCCCCTGCCCTTTGTCTCCCTCTCCCCCACCTAAGTCCGTGGTGCACACCCCCTCACCCCTCCCCTCTCTCCCACGAAATTCCCAACCCCCAGCCCTTGCCATGCTCTATATAAACATGTGTATAGTGTCATTTGTAGAATTAATGAAGAATTAATGAATTAAATTGTTGGAAAATTGCCCAAGGAGCAAGGTGCGCCCCTCCCCTCTCTCTTCCCTCCCCTTGCAGCTGTAAGAGCCCTTCATCTGAGGGGTGATTCCTCTCTATGAGTCCCCCTTTGAGTGAGAAGCTCATCTCCACTGCCGCTGCCGCTGCCGCCATCGAGCCGCCGTCGCGCCGCCACCGCCAACCCGTCGGAGTTCTGTCCACATCAGGATAGAAGCCTCTTGCCCGAAGTTTGCAGCCTAATCAGGAGATCTGATCAAGCTGATATTTTCAGGGTTTGTTCTTCTTATTCTTACCATGATCCACACAAAAATTAAAGTTATTTTTCTTTCGTTTACCATTTTTCCAGATCTGTTCTTCCCACCCCTAGAAACCTGCCCCCTGTGCAGATCCACCAACCAACAAGCCACCTCTTCGCCCTTTTCACCCCCTTTCCCATTTCAGAATGATCTGAAATTTTAACTGGGAGTTTTGTCCACCAAAACCATCGTCTCAATTTTTTTTTGTGATTTTAGGAATTTTCTTTCCCATCCAAAAAATCACTGCCTTTTCCAAAAATCTGTTCTATCCTCTGCAGTCGAGATCCGACCACTTCCACTATAAAATCCTTTTCCCCACCCAAACCACTTACAAAACAAATTATCCCCGTGTTCCTTACATCCCCATCTACCATCCATAAAATTATCAAATCCAAACTCCACCGTTTGATCTTCGGTCAAACCGAGTTATCAGGCAGATCCACTTTCTGCCCTGTCTGATATGGGTCTATGAGCTAGTCTGTTGTAAATTCAACCACGGAGCATACAGAGAGATTAAAATTCCTGTAACAGTAGAGGGTTGTAGGTCTCTGAGAGAGCTTTCCAACGACGCTAGTCTCACATCGTTTTGAGCTCTGGTCTGATCGCAGCAGCCGTTCTCACCGGGTCGCGCAATACTGTGACAGCATAACAGGTCCGTGGGCAGTAATCAACAACGCCCCCGGTCGGACCGCCTCGCCTCCCACGAGGTGAACCAGCGTGATCCCTTCCTAGGGGTCATCCCTCCATGAGTCCCCACCACAACGGTACCACTCCCAGCCCGTTCGGCCCTCCGACCAGGATGTGGGCCCCACGTTCATTGGCACGCTGATGTGACACCACCTTGGGGGTGATAGCCACTAGGCCAATGATCCTTTGATGCGGGACGGGACTGAAACGGGCTAGGACCTACGAATGCAATGAAGTGCGGCCAGCACTCGCACGCCAAAGGCAAGCCGGGCGGCTGACCTCCGTAGCGTTCCTCCGGGTGGAGGCGTCTCTCAACAAGAAACTCAAGCCCAACAGTCGTCCCTATGAGGGAAGCGTAGGGATCTCAGCGGCTAAGGAACCGTCGTGCGCCTATGGGAATCTAGTCTGAGCTCGGCGCTCGACTAGGGCCACGGAATGGGGCTCTCAACTCACAGTCACGCGGTGAATAAAAAGCTCGCTAGGATCCTAAACACTCACGCGGCATAATGGAAAGCATACTAGTAAAGCAAGTACCAACAAGGGGGAGCGTCGCACGTACCTCCACGCCTAGGCGTGGGGAAGAAACCCCGGCCGAGACCAACAACCCCGATACACGAAGAATGGATTTACAACCCAATAAAGTGCCCACTCCTCGCAGGGAGATAACAGGCTACATGCAATAAATTCGGGGCTGCCGGGACACGGGCTGATGGGCAGCACTCGGTGAAGGTTGGCCGCGAGGAGGTCCCGGGTAGCATCGGCAGGATCGCAGCAACACGCAAGTCCGCGGTAACGGGTCCCACGATCTCATCCGGACTCCAAATGACGCGCCGTCAGTGAGGGTGCGAAGCCGACAGGTGGGGGAACGTCCCGGCCAAAGGGCGCGCGCTGGAACTCCTTGTGGACGCCGGTGGAGGATCTTCAACCTGTGACAGGGTTGCTGCATGCAGAACTGCGCAGCTGAGGGAGAAAATGAAGAAAATGCTGCTCCGGAAGGCGAAGGAGGTCCCGCTTGTGGGAGGGCGTCGAGGACACCCGGCAGCAGATCCCGACCAAAGGGCTCGGTCAGATCTGGTCGTGGCTGAGAGCAGCAAGCTCGGGAATCCGCAGGTGATCCTGGCGCCGGGTGGACAGGGCAGACCGGCGCGACCTCACGGGAACGGATGCCACGAACAGCTCGGACATCGGAACGAGGCGAGGTCGGTGGCGTTGGAAAGAGGATGAAGAGAGGTACGACCGGTGAAGATCCCACATCCAAACTCGCAGCTATCAGCCCCGTGGAATTTTCGCAAGGGGGCGGACAGAACCTGGCTCGCAGGGAGAGGGTGTTTTGCGCGAGCTCACGAAGAAAAATGCCACGGGCGATGCCGATCTCCAAACGAGGCGAGACCACCTCGCACGCGTTGAAGACTCGCAGAAGAATCCCAAAAAAATGGGTTGGTCGCCCAAAGTCTCCACGAGCAGGGGTGGCCGTCGTTGCCCTTGGAGGAGAGATCCGGGCTCACCGAACTTGAACTTGAGAAGGGGATAGAAGAGACAGTGGCCCTCGGCGTCGCACCGAGGGATGGGGAGTCACACCCCGAGCTTGCTCCCGTCGCAGGAGCAAGGAGGAACAGAGGAGGGGGCGCAGACACCTTCAGCCAATTTTCTTTTCAATTCATTCAATAATAATGCTCAAAAGAAAATACAATCCTTTTATATGGGGAGGGGGAATGCTAGGGTTGAAACCCTAGCCAAGAGGGAGGGGGAAGAGGTGCGCACATGGCATGGGGGAAAGGGGGGTGTGCGCAACATGGCTAGGGGGGGAAAGGGGGGTGCGCACCACTCCTTGATTGTAGGAGTGGATTGGGGAAGGGGCGGCCAAAGGAGGGAGGCGGGGTGATCGGATGGGGAAGGGAAAGGGGAGGGGCCGCACTCCACTCCTAGAAAGTAGGAGTGGGGGGCGGCTGCCACCTCCTCCTCTTGGAGGAGATGAAGGGGGCGCCCAAAACCTAGCCCACAAGGGGGGGGGGGCGCAAATCCCCATGGGCCACTCATGTGGGAAGGTGGCCAGCCCAAATGGGCCAATAAGGTGGATCACAAGGTGGCCCACTCTCCCTTGCCTAACTAACAAGCTTAACATCACCTAATGGAAGCCTAATTGGCCCAATTGGCCTACAAAGGTCCACAATAACAATAAAAGTGTCCACGCAGGGACTAAACCAAGGCCCAGCATGGCCTAAAGCATAAAATAACTAAAGATAACTCTGCTCGTCTGCCAAGTGATCGCCGAGCCAAAGGGATGCCGGCGAGATCCGTGTACTCCGTCGTGAAGTGTGGCGCGTGTCCTCACCAATTCTCCCCGGGTGGGAAGAACTTGACCCTGTCGAGTAAGGGTCATGGTCGCTCCAGTAGCGCTCCAGCAAATCCAGGTCGATCCTCTCGAGTTCTCTACGTGTGATCCAGGTGTCGTCTGTCGCAGGGCGCCCTCTCCAACGCAATAGGAAGCCTTGGTAGGCTCCGCTCCTGGTCGTGGTCACCTGCTCATCCAGTATACAATCTATACGCTCGCGTTTCTGTAATGGGGCTGGAAGAGGTGGACGCTCAGAAGGTGTAATACTCTCAACAGGAGGGGAGG
This sequence comes from Amorphophallus konjac, assembly GCA_022559845.1. NCBI lineage: Eukaryota > Viridiplantae > Streptophyta > Magnoliopsida > Alismatales > Araceae > Amorphophallus > Amorphophallus konjac. The sequence continues at coordinate 148,784,547 of CM040124.1, forward strand.
GCCCAAAAAGCTCACTGGGAATCACCGCGGGATCCTGATATGCCACCAGATCTGAGACATTGAACGTCGAACAGATCCTATAGTCGTCTGGCAGCTCAATCTCATACGCATTCGACCCAATTCACTTCAAGACTCAAAAGGGTCCAGCACCGCGGGCCTGGAGTTTCTTCACGGCCCCCGAAGGAAACCGTTCATGTCTGACCCTGATCATGACGTACTCTCCCTCTCGGAACTCACGGGTGCGTCGATGCGCATCAGCTAACTCCTTATAACGTGCGTTGCTGGCCTCGAGGTGGTGATGATGCAGACTCCGAACTAGCTGTGTTGACTCATACCTATGTGAATGCAGTGGTGGTCCTGGATATGGAGCTCTGGTTCTCTGTCTGAGTAGTTCTGTGCAGTCGAGGAAGAATCGCTTTCACGGGCAGCTCGGTGCTTGGACGAAGATGAAACCACCTCGGCTGTGAAGCTGACTGGACGAAGATTCCAACGGTATATGGTACGCCTCCTCAAACCTCACTATGATACCGTGGAACTCTGCATTCTGTGGGTGGTCTGCTGCTTGCGAACCAGAATAGGGCCTGGTAGGGAGAGGAGGTAAGAGAGGGGAGAATGGGGAAGGAGGGCTGATGGCTGGCTATGGGTGCGACCCAGGTGATGGGGGTGATGGGGAGGGGAGGGGAGAAGTTATAAAGGGGAGAAAAATTCAAATTTGGCCTAGGGTTTGAGCCCTTTCAGCCTTGGGGAGATGGAAGGGTGCTTAGGAAAGGGTAGTGGGTGGTTGAGGGTTGGAGGGTGGCTTGGAGATTGGTGGGTTCTACCTTGGGGCTTGGGGGGACTTGAATGAGTGTATAGGGAAGGGGGGGATATTAATGAAGAGTGAATGGGAGGAGAGAGAAGAAATTTCAAAATTTGGGGGTAGGGAAGAGAGAGAGAGAGGGGGGACCCCATAGAGAGAGAGAGTGAGAGAGAGGGGAATCCACCCCTTAGAGAGAAAGAGGGAGAGAGAGAGATGGAGAATCCACTCCAATTGCACTAGAACACTCAATTTTTAATTGACCAAAAGATTGCAAATGAGGGGGTGGAGGGGGGTATTTATAGGGACTGGACTTTTCACATGACCATACTTACCCTAGACAATTGACACAATGACCAGACATACCCGGGAGGGGCGCCCTTGGGCCTAGCCCATTAGTTGGGCCCATTGGACTACTTAATTAACCACATTACTCAAGACTTAGTTAAATGACCCTTATACCTGGGTACCGGACTCAAATAAAGAAAAAATTATATAGTTTATTACTCAAATAAAATATAAAAATTACATGGATAGACTCAGAAAAATGTGAAGAACACAATGGCGCAAACCGTCGATCCATCAGAGCTTCGCAAAATGTGGAGGGGTAAGTGATGCCCCCATCATATCCCCGGGGTGGGGAGAACTCGACCTCGTCGAGTATGGGTCCACCAGGGAAGTGGTACACAAACTGTAGCTCCGGGTGAGCCACGATCTCCAAACTCAACCCCGCATCCATGGCCGGGGGATGGCACTTCAGCTTCACAAAGTGGCACTGACTCACCCTCATGCTGGCAATTATACCTTGCTTGCCGAGTATTGCCTCTGTGTGCACACGTCGGGCTCTCAGGCTGATTTGTGGTAGCTCTCCGGGGGTGTCCCTCTTAAAGGAAGGTATAGGCTTAAAGCACTCACTAGGATCCACCGTGGTGCCCATATAGGGTGCCGGATCCGCCACGTGGGAAATGGGGTGAATCCCAAAACCCATCGGTAAGTCCAACCCATAAGTCGGGTTGCCAAAGCCACTCGAAACTTGGCAAGGTGCAAGTCCTCGTGCCCTCAAATTGGAGGTGACCCTAGGGTAGAGCCACTCCAAAGTCATCATCGCCAAGTAGCCAACTTGGAATTCCAAGTGGCGCTCGCGACCTTTTGCCCGCTTCTTGTGATTCTCACTGCTCGTTGCTTAATGCTTGCTTGGATGCATATGCCATGCACTATGATGCAGTGTGAGTGGGAAATGTGTGGTATGCAAAGGTGGCCCAGGACAACCACATATAGACCTATCGTGCATTGATGTTATGAAGACATTGAATGATTTAGGAGGACCAGGGCATCCATAGGTGTCCCTCTTATGCGTGGGTGTGATGAATGCCGGAGGACCCGGACATCCATAAAGGCTCCTAGCATACATAAGACCAATGCTGAATTGGGGAGGACCGTTACACCCAAATAGGGACCACTCATGCTTCCTACTTGACATGTGGGTGATGTGAATGAATGGACCCGACTTTCTAATCATGCCAAGTAGTGTGTTATGCCAAGACTTATGCACTCCTATCCCAAAGATGACTTCGATGTGTATGGGTGTGGGATGGCTTTTGAACTTCCATGTGAAAGGGTCGAAGGGATCTAGGAAGGTAGGCATTATGGAGAGAAGCTCTTCCTTGCTTCCTAGGCATATGTTGCCTATGGCGATGGTTCCCTTTGTGTGGCCCGAGTCTTGGAAGAGGTGAACTTGGTCCAACATGGTTGGTTGGGGTAGGGAAAGGTGGGTTGTGGGTAAGGTGAGTGGGTCATATGGGTAACTAGGCTCCCATTGGAAGGGATCAAAGAGGTCGTGGATTGGGCTTCCTAGGGAGAAGTGCCCTATGTCCTCAAGATCTTCACAAGGTGGGTCATCCTCGTCTATTGGGATGATTAGGCCGATGTAGTGAGTGGGTGGGTTGGCCAATGTCCTTGGGATCTCAATGGTAGGGGAGTGGACTGAGATGGGTTCTTCCACCATGGAAAGAAGAAAAAGGAGGTCGCTAGTGTAGCAACCAGCAGTGCAAACCGAGGTGATAGACTCGTCACATGGGTGGATGAGGTCAAGGCTCTTGGGACGGGCCAACCATGGGGTCAATAAGCAAGTTAGCTCAAGCTGCCATTGTAGGCTATTGGTGAGATCGTCAAAACCCTCTACCTCATAGTAGGTTTGGATTGTGGTGTGATAGGAATGGATGGGCACAATTTGGGATTGGTATCCCAAGGGTGAGAGAGGTGGGGGTGAGCTAGGAATGGTGGGTCCTCGTTTGAGCCATTGGAGTATGGACTCATTCATGGCGAGGGTGTATGACTCTTGAACATCTGGACTAAGAGGGGTGGGTGAGATGCGTGGCTCTTGGATTTTCTTTATGGTGGGCGGTGGATCTGGATTGGCATCCATCTCTGCTTGGTTGGGTGTGTGGGCCATGGGTTCCTCTACCAAAGGGTTGGGATGGTCATTTGGGGTTGGGGTGTTGGTGGCCGGTGTATGGTGCACCCGAGATGGTGAGCAAGGTTGAACTTTGGTTTGGTTTGGTAGGGGAAGTAGTGGAGGCCTTGGTTGGGGTTGGATGGGAGTAGGGAGAGGGAGATGGGTGGGTTGAGGGGGTTTGGGGGAATTGGCCTTGGGAGGATTGTCCCTTTTGGGGGACATTGTAGGGGTAGTGGTCACCGGAGTGGGAGCGGTTTCAACCACTATGGGCATCGAAGGATGCTTCTTAGTGGGGCATTGCCTGGCGATGTGCCCCAATTGGTGGCACCTATAACATTCTGACTCGCACTGACCCGTGGTTGTCTCATTCACTTCTATCTCCATAGGGCCTTTTCCTTTTTGAGAATGGGTAGGGTGAGGGGTGGAGGTGGAGGTGGGGGCCAAAGGGGCTTGAGTAAGGTGGGTTGTGGAATTGGGTTTTGGTTGCATTGTGGGGAATTGGGGAATTGGAGTCTTGGGTTGGCCGTGTGGGGATGGTGGAGTTGAAGTGCTCCTTGGGCTTTGGTGATCCGAGTAGAAGGGAGAAGGTCGGGGAGTGTAGCCTTTCCTAAGTTCGGCTTTCATGTTTTCCCATGTGTTAATAGGCTCTTGCCTCATAACCTTCCTTGATCGTTCAATGAGCTGCCACCTATCCTCGGCATGGCGCACAAGCCGACTCTTGGCAAGGTAGATTCTTATGGGTTCAGTCCTTGGAGTCCTCCTAAAGTATTTGTCCATGTTTTCCTCCCACTCTAGATATGCACTAGGGTGGTACCCGTCAAAGATTAGGTCCTCAAATAGGACTATGTCCAAAGGGGTGTCAATCGGACCCTTGTGGAGGACCGAGTGGGACAGATGTGACCAATATGAAGTAGCCATGCTAGTGGGTAAGGTTGATGCATCAGGGGATGAATGCAAATGTGCCCTAGGACCAACTTGTGAAGAGACAAGTTGTGAACTTGATCTGATACCACTTGATGTGACACCACCTTGGGGTTGATAGTCACAAGACCGAAGACCCCTCGGACCTAGCAAGCAAGCGATGCAATGGATCGGCAACTTCCCTCTAGCAGACTCACCAATGTAGCGCGCACCCGGGTCCGTAGGTGGACCGACGATGGGGATGAGGGTCCGAGGTTGGACCTTGAGATTCCATGGGGTTGGCTAGCTTAAGATTGAACCCCCAAGGGTCCCGGGATGCCCACTCTTGTAGGTGGCCAGCACGCCGAGGGCGTGGGATATAATGGCTCTCTCGCAACTCGCCCACGGTAGTCGCTCAAATATAAACAAATTCGGGATCGGGCACTCTCTCACCGCCGAGGGCACTAAGATACAATACTAATTAAGCAAATGAAACCAGCAAAGAGAGGTGCGCAGTAGCTCACCTGGTTGGCGTGAAGACGCCGACCCCAGCCGAAGACGAGGGCGAGCGGGGAGGCGTGGGTACGCACCCGCACGCCGCGTCGATGCCGCTTGACCAGAAAATTTATAGAGTACACCACTACTCCTCGCGCAGGAGGGTTGGACAAGGGGTTGGGGATAATGTGATACAGTCAAACACTACCTCCACGTAGGGAGGGGTGGTAAGCCGGCCAGGCAGGAAGGGGAGAATCAATCTAGGAACTTAATGAAAGAAAAATAACGGTTCTATCCGCCCTCTGGAATAGGGGACATGCGATCAAAGTTGGCACCGCTGCGGCCTCTCCCGAAATCCGTTGTCAACGAAACCAGTTGGAGATCATTCGTAGTTGACCCAGGAAGATGTCCAATTTTTAGAGTAATTTCTGGAAGGCGGTGCTGGTTGGGGCCGAGGCGCGAACATGGGCTCTACTTGCTGGTTCTGGTAGCTTCTGCACCCCTACAGCTGGAAGACGAGGCTACCACGGATGCTCCTCAGCTCCGATTTAGGCTTGGCCAGATTCACTGGATTCGTTGTCGAGTCCTCTTCGAACGAAGACCTGCGGGGGTGCTGGAGGAGGTCAGAGTAGACAGAGACAGCCCGAACATTGATCGAGTGTCTGTTCCGTCCCACGAGGAACAAAACTGTGCACTCGGGGAAGAAAAATGAGAACTCTTAGCTTCGGATGCCGAACGGGGTTCCGCTTCTTGATCTTGGAAGTAGACTTGTCGTAGAAGATCTCAGCCAAGCTCTGCCTCTAGATCCTCAAGAGGATGGCCATGGTTGAACTTGATCTGGAGCTCTGGTTCTCTGCCTAAGTGGTTCTGCGAAGGCGAGGAAGAATCGCTCTCACGGGTAGCTCGGTGCTTGGACGAAGATAAAACCACCTCGGCTGCGAAGCTGACTGGACGATGATTCCAACGGTATATGGTATACCTCTTGAAACCTCACTATGATGCCGTGGAACTCTCTGCAATCTGCGGGTGGTCTGCTGCTTGCGAACCAGAATAGGGCCTGGTAGGGAGTGGAGGTAAGAGAGGGGAGAATGGGAAAGGAGGGCTGATGGCTGGCTGTGGGTGCGACCCAGGTGGTGGGGAGTGATGGGGAGGGGAGGGGAGCAGTTATAAAGGGGAGGGAAATTCAAATTTGGCCTAGGGTTTGAGCCCCTTCAGCCTTGGGGAGATGGAAGGGTCCTTAGGAAAGGGTAGTGGGTGGTTGGGGGTTGGAGGGTGGCTTGGAGATTGGTGGGTTCTACCTTGGGGCTTGGGGGGACTTGAATGAGTGTATGGGGAAAGGGGGGGATATTAATGAAGAGTGAATGGGAGGAGAGAGAAGAAAATTTGAAATTTGGGGGTAGGGAAGAGAGAGAGAGAGAGAGGGGGGTCCCCTTAGAGAGAGAGAGTGAGAGAGAGGGGAATCCACCCCTTAGAGAGAGAGAGGGAGAGAGAGATGGAGAATCCACTCCAATTGCACTAGAACACTCAATTTTTGATTGACCAAAAGATTGCAAATGAGGGGGTGAAGGGGGGTATTTATAGGGACTGGACTTTTCACATGACCATACTGACCCTAGACAATTGACACAATGACTAGACAGACCAGGGAGGGGCACCCTTGGGCCTAGCTTATTAGTTGGGCCCATTTGTTGATATGTTTTTCTACTTTCTTTCTCTTCAATACCGGCTCAAAAGATCTCTTCTATCCCTTCTACTAAACCGAGATATGAAATGAATGTGAATAGTAGAAGGAGAACAGAAGGGTGTAAACAAGTGATCGCCACATAGATACCGAACGTGATGAACACGCCGTACCTTGGAAAGGGGGGTACTCGTCTCTTGTTTGCAGCGCTGCAAGGATGTATGGCTTAGGAAGAACAGCCCATAATGATGCACGGTCTCACGATAGCCCGTCTAAGAACGCTGCAGAGGACGCAGGATGAAGCACTCCTGGCAGTTGAACGGTTCTGTCACGATCGTAGGAAGAAGAAGGACGGTCCAGGTCTCACCGCACGTCTCCTTGAACGGATGGGAGAGAACCACGCAAGACCACCACGCCAGAAGTTGCAAAAGGGTCCAAGCTCCACCCTTTCCAGCCAGCCAGAAAGGATGGGCCTCGTGTTAGTATACTGCTGACCTGCAAAATAACGTGGAAACACAAAGAGAAAACCCTAAATTAGAACTGTGGAGTGTAGTAAATGCTAACATGAAAGGAAATAAACGTAACTAAGTGAAGTGGGGGATACCTGGGGAGTTTTAAATCCCTAGGGGTGTCAAAAAATGTGGGAGGATGTGTGAATGACAATGCAAGTGAAGAAAAAAAATGAGGAGAATGATGCATGCAACCAAAAGGGAATGACGGACTATCAAATATAACAAAAAGACGCAAAACACAAGTTACTCCCTAGACTGGAGGCCTGTATGGACGTAGAAGGCCTCCCTCCCTAGTCGTAGGTCACTCAAAGATCTTCCCCCCTTTTCAAAGGTAGCCTCTAGGGTCTATTTATAGAGCCTAGGAAGCCAGCCCCGAAATTAGGGTTTTTAGGTATTTTCAGATCGAGATAATCAAGGGAAAGATGAAGATAATCGAATTATCTCTCATCCATAGGAAACGGCCCTTGAAATGGCTCAATATCCGTGGAGAAAATGACGGGAGAAGTTTGGGATAAAACCACGAATAGAGAGAGAAAATCCGTTAATTTTTTCAAGAATCGAGAGGATGAACGGTCGTACGATAGACCACTCAACCTGATGTGCGGCCATACCCTAGGCCGTCCAACCCTGTCGGTGGAAATTCAAATAAATATCAAATATTATCCAAATATCCATCAAACAGACCGAAATCTTCGCCGTTGGACTCTGATAGATGAACAGTTGATAGCAAACCTTTCAAAGGTAGAGCGGCCAAGAGGAAACCGTCCATGCCTATCGGTGATAAATCATCATAAATAAGATAATTAGATAATTATCTGAAAACTAGCGACGTTAGGACTCTGGAAGAAGAACGGCTTATGAGGTACCGCACAATGGTCTTATGCGGCTATGTCTAGGCCGTATATATGCTTGTCGGTGATAATTCAGAAAATCAGCCAAATATCCCATAAATATATGAACAGCCCTGTATGAACCGCACATATAGTTGAACCGCTAGAGGATGACCGCACATGTACATGGGCGCTTGAAATTCATAGAAAAGCTCAAGACCAAAGCCAAGGCCCATTCAGCCCTGAATCAATTCGGACCTAGCCAGGGAGGGAGGCTACCCATAAAATTGGCTCAAAATGTGCCAGAAAATAGCCCAATGAGTGATGGACAACTCGAGGCATCAACAAATGGGAGTAAAAGAAATGACTCAACTTATCGGCAAAAAATGGGTGTCAACAGATGCCCCTCCTTAACGTCCTCTTTGCAGGGGAGAGAGCGGAGGTGCAGTGAAAGTTACATGGATCATGGAGATGAAGCGGAGATGAAGCGGAGTGGACCTAAAAGGGGGCGTTAAGGTAAAACGACACCCGTTTTTACCAATAAGCAATAGGAATTTTCCAGAAAACTCTGAACCAAATGCAAGGAATGATAAAACAAAAGGCGACACTAGTCTGGAGATACTAAACTAAACGAAATGAAACAAATCGATAAGACCAACCTCATGGGGGACACAATCCCGCGGTCCAATGAGGAGGCCAAAAGCAGGCAGTAAAAGTAAATGAAACAGGCTAAAGCTCCAGACGAGGACCTCTTAATCAACCAAACCAAGCGAATTGACCAAAGAGAACCTTCTAACTCAGAGTGGAATTAGTTCCTCTTACCCAAATATCGAACATACAGCTAACCATCACTGGTGGGATATTTCGCAGGCAAACCATGGGTCATGAATGCTCAAAAGATGCGTATGATGCATGCTGGGCTAAATTAAAAGAAATCGTTAAAACAAATGCAAAGAAAGATTAAAATATAAAATACTCGAGAATAATATTGCTAAGCTGGGAAAATCAGAGTCAAGATACCATCCGCAACCACAGCGTGCCGGATAGAACCATCCTCCCCGGGACATCCCAACCTAACGGCCTATCCGAAGGTCAAACGCGTGAACCTAGATCATCATCATTTTTGTTGAAGGGGAACATCAGATCCTGGAACACGTAGATAACCAACTAGTTCTCGAGATAATATAGCATAGTACCATGTAGTAATGCAATAATGGTGACAGGGATAGAAAGCCATACCTGACTTACCTGCGCAGGTGAAACGGCGTGCTTTTTAGATTTTCATTTTCAGATTTTTATGGATTTTCATGAATAGGATAAACAAGTAAAAACATAGCAAAGATAACGCAATGCTTAACTGAACGACAAACAATATGACATAACATGATGAACAATGAAACGGGAGACAATGCAACACAAACAAGCATATATGCAATGGCATAAATAGACAATATCATGTAAGAACGCGATGTGACAAGACAACAATGCGAAGGGATAACACACGGTTGGGACAAGAATATGACGGATGATCCCATGGTTGGGACAAGAATATGACGAATGATCACGTGGTTGGGACAAGAATATGACGGATGATCACATGGTTGGGACCACACATGGAACATAGAGAGACGACTATCAACATATGCAAGACAACTAACAACATGTGGTGAGGAACAAAACAACAAGTGTGACAACACGGTGGGACATAGACACGAGACAAGGACACGGCGGGATAAAAGACATGAACAAAATACGTACTTCAATCAAAACCTAAGATCAGAATGAAGCAGAACCACCAGGTTCATAAGCGTGAGGTAAATCCCTCTCATAAAGATATGATCATTGCAAACAAAAGCTGAGAAGGACATGAGCTTCAGAACATATCGAGAGAGTGGATCGAAGAAGGAAAGAACAGATCAAAGATGTGGACAGGAAGCAGAGCACAAAGATATTGCAAGGAATGCCTTAGTACTTGCAACCTGCACACTTAACAAACGGATTACGTATCTATCCTTAAAACAAATGCAAATGCATGAAAAAGACACATTTTTTGGATTTTTGTAATTTTTTTTGATTTTCAATAGTATTTCATTTTTATGGATTTTTTGAAGTATTTGATTTTTTTTAGACTTTTGGTAATATTTATTTTTTTTTAAATTTTGACATAGCAATCCGCAGCACCTAAAGACTGGCTCAAAATACTGGCCAGAGATCGTCGTTCTTCCCCCTTCATTAAAGGCTTCCTTTAAGCAGGCTGTGCATGTGAGGGTGACTTACCACAACCAACCGTTTCTAAAGAACGGTGCCCCTACTAAGGCCATACCCGGGATACAACCCAGCCTAAGAGGGAGAAACAGAAGAAAAATTAGAGACAAGCTTCGTACAGGATGGGAGATATCTATACTTGACTTCCTTTCAGGGCACTACCCTTCAAAGAGTAGGTCTGTTGGGCTAGGGCTTTGTGTCTTTGATTTTTAGACCCATACTTATCAAGCACGCATGCGACCGGGCTCATGACGTCCCGCGGGGAACTATACTGCCACTCTTGCCATGTCTTTGATTCATAACTTTGCATTGATTCATTTTCTCATTTTGGTAGCCCTTATTGGCCAGAAATAGCATGAAAGCTTACTTTTGAGGGTCAAGACTGCCCCTATTTGAGACCTCTCTCGTATTAGGGAGCGCCTAGGTTAGTCATCTTATCCATCAATCTCGTGCCCTTGCACTTGGCCGAGCAGAGAAGAGAAAAGGCCTTCGTGCATACCCAAAGTATGGCCAGAGCAGCAACGGTGTGCCTTAGAGATATAGGCTATGGCTCGCCGTGTAGTGTGTGAAAACCCATACTCAAAAGGTCACCCTCAGCAATTGGGGAAAGGAACTAGACTCCCAGCGCGGAGTTATCACCGGCCTAAGGATGCTGCAAAAGCAACATTTTATTTGACACAAAGTTAAGATCTAATTTAAACAAAAGCTTCTAAAGCCACCCAATCATGTTGAGGAAACAACATTATAATCACGTGCCAAAACAATAGAAACAATGGGAATGAAAGCACGTTTCTTGCACAAAATAAAGATACCTTTGCAAATCCATGGCGTGGAAACTTTGCAAATCCATGGCGTGGAAACTGGCATTTTGAAGCGATCTTGATCAACGAGCTTTGATTAGCACGAGCTTTGTATTCCTTGCTTGCCAAGATAAAAGGGTGAAAAAGGATAGCAATGTGTAGATATTCCTTGACATGGAGGGGCGGCAGACATCAAACTGGATGAAGAAGAAATAAAAGGAAGAGAGACGAGGGCTAGAACTCCCTCGTTAAGGCACAGAGGCCTTGATAACAAGGAACCAAATACAGAATGAACAGAGATTAACTGAGATCAAGGCGGACTAAAGCCTCAAAAATAGCAAGAAAAAGGGTAAGAACCGTGAAAGGGTGAGGAGGAAAGAACAGAAAGACGATGAAAAGATAGCTATGAAGATAAGGAATAAGGAGGATGATCATCCGACGTGGTCGGAGAAGAAGAGTAGCGATCACCCGCCAGAGGCGGGGAAGAAAATGCACGAACACCCGACAAGGTCGGGGAAAAGAAATGGAAACCACCCGACAAAATCGGGGAAGGATCAGAAAAACCACCCGACAAGGCCGGGGATCAAGTACAAGGAATCCTTAACAGGGTCGGGGGAAAAAGATGAGAAGTGAAATACGGACGTATCCGGGGAGGAAAACTAGACGATGCCCCTGGATTAGGGGAAGAGGAGGACATAGGCCGAGACCTAGAATGGTGAGGATAGGAGAAGATGGTAGAAATAAGGTCAGGTGGCGGAAGGTACACCACCCACGGATAAGAACCGAGCAGAAGAAAAGATGAGTGGACGGACGAAGGAGAGGAGGAAGTGAACCCCCAAGTGTGCAACTGACGGCTCTTGAACTTATGCCACCGCCTCTTCTTGGCATAAATCTTCTTGAAACAACTCCGCCTGGTGCACACTCGGGCCTTCGAGCTTCTTAATCTACAATACTTTCTCAAATAACGGGCCCACCTAGTAGACGGCCTAGCCCGATCATGAATATGCAGCTCTATTGGGACGGTTGCCCCTAGCTATGCGGTGCCAACCATAGAAAGGCATTCTAGAACAATCAACTACTTGGGATGAACATCAGGAAGCAATTGAGTTTTGTCGTTCGGCACTAGAACATGGAGCTTTGGCATCTTCACTCGGTAGTTGGGCATGAAGCATAACTCCCTTATCAGCAGCACAGAACGGAACTGAGGGAGGGCGATGCGTGGCATTGACGTGGCCGCCTTACCAATAAGCTGAGGGAGATTGCATAGGATGTGCAGAATGTCCTTGAAAAATGTAGAAGATACGGCCAATTGCCCCTTGAATGCTGAATTGATTAAACTTCTGGCGGCCGTGTGGGTTAGCACCATCCAGGCGGAAAACTCTTCTGGGCCAGTGAACTGAATAGCAATCAAGCGAGAGGTGATAACAACATCAACAGTGAATTCTCCAACGAGCAAAGAGACTGCCACCGGCCTCGCTTTAGAAGGAAATGGGACCAATGCTAGAGAACTCTTCTTAGCAACCGTCTTAATAGCAAGTGCGGGCTCATTGTCCCTAGAATAGCCAGGGACCAGGGACCAGGGCTCGGACCGGCATGCGGCAAATGAAATCTTGAAGCTTGTAATGCACAGTCAAAACCCGATTCGGCTCTTTATCTCCTTGGGGACTAGACCCGAGGGGCACCAAAGGTAGCGTGTACCTGCTCCGGGAGTGGGAGGTGGTAGAGGAAGGTTAGGAGGAGGAGGTTTGAAGGGCGCGGGTGACGATGGTGCAAGTGATGGTGTGGGAGATGAGATTTTACTAAGAATATATTTTATTATGGGTTTATTTGATTTATTTATTAGAGGTTTATTTACGCAGGGCGTGCCAGTCACTGAGTGACAAATTTATTATGCGCACCGTCTGACTAACCAGACGATTATAGGTGATCGTGTGAGACCCAAAACCCGCCGTACCATGAAGGCTACGGCGTTAATTACATCTCTCCAGAAGAGAGAAAACTCTTGATTAATCGCCAAAATAGAGAGGCCATGGGGCCCGTAGAATATGTAAAAGATGTGATTGCATGCAAGCACATAATATGGTAGTATTTATTTATTAGACCGGCTCCCGGTACGAGGTAGAGAACCTAGGTCCGAGGACCATCATCACACATAGTGAAAGCCTCCGGTCGGGCGTAACCCGACTTTCAACTAATCACCATTCGATATACCGGAGAGTTAGATCATGCAGGCATGCAAGGTGGTTAGTGTTATTGTTATTGCTTATTGCTTATTTGTTCATTTATTTGTAAATTTAGGGAAGACTTTGGCAATCCCTGTCACTCATAGGGTTGTCGATTAGTCATTGCCTTTTTATTTTGAGACTGCACATAGCGTTACGGTGCATACATATGGGCCCATGAGGTGGGCCGACTATGACCGTATTCGGGCAGACTCGTGTATCATCGAGATAATGTATGCCGGGGTATGGCAAATTTGATATTTGAAAAATGAGGGGACACGGTTAAAACCCGGCCAAAAAGTAATTGAATTCAACGGCTTATCGGCCCAGGACAAGGTCATGCCGTGGCCATAATGGGGTTAACCCCGAGATCAGGTACGACCTGTCAGGGGGTCATCAATATTCCCATGCCCGGGGTCTAGAGGAGGTGAGAGCTCCGGAGTAGACATGGTCATGTTCATTATTCTTTATTTATTCTTGTTATTATTTTTAAATGCATGAATGCACTTTATTTATTATTTATTTATTTCTTTTATTTCTTTTTATTATCTTTTTATATTGGATGCATGCATTTTTATTCCCTTTATTGATATTTATTTGGCATTTATTTGACAATTATTCATTCATCATTTTTTGTTGTTTATTTATCACTTTTCTTTATTTATTTTTTGTTGTCATTTATTTTATCATTGTTGTTTATTTTATTTTTATTTGTTTGTTTGTTATAATAATGATTATTATTATTCTCTCTCACTTTCTTTCTTTATATATATATATATATCTTTTTTTTCTTAGTGTATAAAAGATAATGTGCGCATGTGAGTGATGTAATGTGTCTTATTGTATTTTTGTTTATGTATATACAATGTGAAGGTGGGCTTAACGTAGTTATGGATGTACCTCTTATCTACCATGTGTGTGTGCTGCATGTTACGTAAACAAATGTGTTGCATCTCATAGTTCGTGCTTGGTTTCAATGATATCAAAACGATTGTGTTTGTGTGTGTATGTGTTTCATTGAGCAACATGTTTTATATCTTGATTTGATGAGTTGAAAGATGAAGTCAATGTTTACTCTTGAAAGCCATGTGAACTCTCGATGTTTAAGGAACTAATGTTATATTTATGTTGGTTTGTAGGAACACAACTTCATGCCTCATACTTGGAATCTTAAGGAGTCCATCAATGAAGCTCTTCTTCTTAAAGGGAGTTAACTCTATTCATGTTTGAAAGTTATATGAATGATTTGTATTTAAGGATCTCATGCCTTGAATATTTTACTTTGCAGGATCCAAGTCCATGATTCACGTTTTGGAACTCAAAGGAGTGCATCAATGAAGTTCTTCTTCAAAAAGAGAGTTACCTTTCTCATTGAATTGCATTTCATCTTTATATGATTCATACATTTCATCAAGTAAGGTTTCAAGTCTTGATTGGGGTATTTCCTTGCATTTTCCTCTCAAGGCTTTTGGACTAGAAATATACTTAGCCTATTTACTTGAATCTTGATGAATGTGATTTTATATCAATGTTCCTCTTGGGATAATGCTTCATGAATGTTAGCTCTTAATCAACAAGAATGCCATTTGAATGAATGTGGTTCTATGATATTATGTATGCTTTGAATTTGGCATGATTGTTAACACTTGTGTAATGAAGCATCTTGATGTTGAAGATTTGGTTGATTCAAGAATGTGATTGAATGGTTGAGCTTCCATGTTATTATATTTGATTGAATGATATATTCATGCTTATCATTTCTAAACCTTGTCATTTGGTCAAATGTATTTTTGCTAAGTGATTTGAGAAGCAAAACGCATGTTTGAATAGGTTCAATGATGTATTTCATTGTGAACATGTTCATAATGTTAATGCATAACTCATATATTTTGATTCTCAACTAACCTTGATGCGGGACGGGACCACGGACACGACAAGCTCGCGATCGTCCCTTGACGAGGGAAGCGTCGGATGTGCGCGGTTGAGAAACCGGCTGTGAGCTAGGGTGGTCGGCTCTCTTTTGCACCCGGATCGGTCACGGGACGGCTTCGCTCTCTCTCGCAGCAGTGATATTATAAATTGAAGGCGAGCTAGGTATCCCTACACATGCTCTCTAGCAGCGGCATATAAAGCATATAAAGAATTAAGCTAATGCCAAGTGTAAGGGTGAAGGCGATACCTCCACGCTCTCGGCGTGGCGAAGACGGCACCCGGCCGAAGTTCGTACTCCCGGGAACTTAGTACATTATGTTTACAGCAATGCAATTAAGCCCACTCCACGCAGGGAGGTAAAGGGTGACACAAGTGGGCCCGGGAGGACCAAGTTCGGGTTGACGGGCGGTTTCGGGCAATGCTTCGGCTTCACGCGTACTCGTGCTAGTGGGGGCCCACGTGTTGACCGGAGGGGTCGTGTGGGGCCTGATGACTCCTCTGCTGTGGAGACACCTGGAAAGCGTTCCCCTGGGATGGCGAGCTGCTAGAACGATCGTCGGACGCCGGGCGGCCCTCGGACGACGCTCGCGGGAACTCGGCCACGAATCTGAAATTTTGTTTGCAGGCGCGCGACTCGGAGAAAACTGCTGCTGCGATCAGCCCCGTCGTCGGAATGCGACGAGGTTAGCGCCGTTGGAAAGCTGACTCAGAATACCTCGACGTAGGGGTCTTCAAAAAAAATAATCAGATCTGTATTTCTGATCATGCATTTTACAAGCTTGCTGGAATCTGGCCAGAACTGCAGGGGCAGGTTCTGACTTCTCTGAAGATCGACGTTGACCGGGGAGAAGACCTCCGAATCTGGAAATGATTGCTTCAGTAAAGTTGAAGGTCTCTGAGAGAGGAATCCGAGACTATTTTTTGTTTTTTGATTGGATAAGAAATGGATTTTCTGGGATGTTTTTACTAGACCTGGGTCAGATCTGGGAAACTATGGGCAGACTATTCTTGGGAACTTGGACGAAATTTGAAAAATACCTAGAGACCTTATCAAAAATTAAGAAAATTTCTGGTGGTAGATATATGTGGACAGAACTCCCAATAAATTTGAGCGACCCAAAAAAAATCAAAAGATGGTTCGAATGGGGTAGACACAGAGCTGATGAACAGTAAACAGAACCAGGACAGATCTGGAACTTGGACTTGGACGAAAATCAAAAAATAGCTAAAGGATGAATTTTGACGTGATTTTTTTTGTGGGGATAAGGGTTCTAGAGGGGAACCAACCCTGAAATGTTGAGCTTCAGAAGACGAAGGGAGTGATAGCAGGAATTCGGAGAAGAAGGGTCTGTCCTGGGTGGACAGAACATCGAAACCGTTGGCGACGACGCGTCGGCGACGAGACGATGGCGGCGGCGGTCACCGGAGTTGCTTCAGATGCTGGAGGGGATCAAGGGGGAAGGGATTACACTCTAGAAAGGGGAGATGGGGTGGAGGAACCAGGTAGAGAGAGGGGAGGGGCGCAAATCTCACTTGGGGCAAATGCCTATTTTCTCTTCATTAATTCATTCAATATGAAAAATACAACCTTATATAGGATGCCAACCAAACTCAACCTCAACCCTTGGATCTATGGGTTAGGATTGAAGGGCTGGGATACAATGTGAATCACACTTTTAATATATTAGTTTAATCTAATTTGACCATACTTATTCAACCTTGGACTAGATCTATTCAAACACCACCTAATACACACCAACCATGCCTAATAAGGCCAAAAGAGGGGGCGCCCCCTTCATGGGCCTCTCTTGGGCCTAGGCTGGTCCAAGGCCAGCCAACCCAATCCACACCCATGCTTGGTCCATGGGTTCTCCCATCTAGATAGCCCATGAGAGGGAGTGGCCCAATTGGGCCTTAAATGGCTCTTATGGTCCATAAGGGTGGCATAAGGTCCAATATGATAATCACTCATAATGGACTCTACTAAGGTAACCTAGTAATGGACTTGACATAACAAATGGCCCATTGGCTTGATATAAGCCTTACAAGGAGCCCAAAAGAAAGAAATTACACAATTACAATCTTATACAAGCCATAACACACAAATACACTTCACCCGTGTATGGAAATCACCTTTTATGCCCCATCAAACCTCTTGGTTTATCATGTTTTTCAGGATGCAAAATCATTGTTGATCTTCATGGGATTATGGTAACATTTAATCAATTATTTCCCTTTGGTTTGATGGAGGTTTTAGTTATTTTTCAAACTCAAATTGTCTTTCAGTCTTCCCCATTTTCAATCCGACCGTTGGATCTCCCCTCTAAAAATTTTATGTTGTAGCTCTGGGAGTCCTCTTTCCAACGCCTCCAGTCTCGCTTCGATCGGAGTTCGGAGCTAGGAGAATTAATTCCTGCCGCCGAAGCGCGCAGAGCTATTTTTTGTGTGGGGTCGACCCACTGCAAGGGTCGACCCCAAGGGTCGACCCCTGTAACACACGGTGTTTTTTTGTGTTTCTGTAACACACGGTGTTTTTTTGTGTTTTCCAGCAACCTGTTGCCCGAGGGTTGACCCCAAGGGTCGACCCCTTCCGGACGAGACTTACGAAAGTGGTCAAATCTCATTGAAAACCTTTTCAAACCTTTCTATAATATACCGTAATGGTTCCTAATCATGTTAGGGTGTTTTAAACTCATTTTAGAAGGGGTATATGGGTCATTTGGTCTGTCTCCTATATATATAAATGTGTTGCTCCGAATTTGAGCAAGGATTAACCCTAATGCTCATTTGTTCATTCGTGTAGGTGAAGAAAAAGGGAAAAACATGGTGGAGCTCTTCTAAGGAGGATATCATCTACATCCGTGAAGATCTGGAGCTCGTGGAAGAAGAAGAAAAGGAGCGGATCGAAGAGAGGATCAAGAGGACGTAAGAATCGTCTTCATCCAGCTTCCCTCCAACTCGTGGTTCAAGGAACATCATCAACCGGTCTTGGAAAACTAAGGGGGACTACTTCTATGTCTTCTATCAGTTCTTTGTGATGTGTTCTATGATCTATATTTTGGGTTTGAGCATGCTTGTATATTTGTGTTTATTTTTTGAACATTACAGGTATTTGTGTATGTGACCGTTTGTGTATACGGTCGTGTTTGATTGCCTTCGTGCAATCGTGTTTGTGTCATTGTGCTGCGGTTGTTGCAGCGTGTGTTTGTGTGTTGTGATCCGGTCGTCGGATCGTGTGTGTGTTGTGATCCGGTCGTCGGATCGTGTATGTGTTTGTGATCCGGTCGTCGAATTGTGTGGGAGACTTCATCTCCGTCTGTGTGTGTGTTGGGTGGGGCGTGTCCCAGTGTGTGTGCGGGCGTTGTCGCGTGTGTGTTTGGAGCGTCGTCTCCGTTTGGGGATTTATCCCCGAGTGAAGCCTCACCGAGTTTGGTGAGGGGTGGACGTAGGGAGCCCGTCGTGGTCCCGAACCACCTTAAAAATTCCCGTGTCTTGTGATTTGATCTTTGTGATTGTGTGCTTCGCTATCTTATCTGTTTATGCAATCGTGTGAGCTCGGTGAGATTGAGTGAATTAAGTTTAAATCTGTTTAGATTAACTTCCTCAATCTTATCAATCTTGTTAATTTCGCTGTGCGCTAGTTTATGTTTTTAATCGGACATAGTTTATAGTAGTAGGATCTATTCATCCCCCCCTCTAGATCTGTGTTCTTGCACTACAGGACCCAACAAAATGCATGCATGTGTGTTAAGTGTGTGTATTACGTGAATGAGTGCATGTGTGTGTGTTGTTTGTTATGTGAAACGGCGGGGGGTGTAGAATGGGTAAATTGGCGTGCTTTTCTTGTTTTGGTTATGTTTGAAACGGCGTGGGAATGTATGCAAGTTAATTTTGCGCGCATTTAGTTTTATATTGATTAAAGGGAAAATGTGACGGGTGTAAAGGAGTTTGAAACGGCGCGGGAGTACCGCGCCGGGTAACGGGGAGTGTTTTGTTTTGTTTTGTTTGTTTATTTTATTTTTGTTGTTTCATTTTTCATTCATTTTTTTTATTTATATTCTCGGTCTTACAGATGATTAATCCGGCAACATCTCCCCTAAACCCGGGGTGTTTGAGGAAAAGTGGAGGCATACCCATGGAATGGGGTAAGCTCCTTAAAGGCCCGGGGGCCAGACACGGTGACCGGTGGACCCGAGTGGACGGAGACCCCGAGGGTGAGCCTACGAGGGATACCGATGTGTCCATGAGTTATCCAAATCGGTACAGTGTTTGCCATTAAGGCGGTTTAATATTCACTCGGAGAGTGATCATTTAAAACATCATGAGAAACAAAACCTTAAAACGGCACGGTTTCGGTTAAACTGGCGTGGAACGCTTAGGAAAAGGGGGTTAAAGTGGCATGGGAACCGTAGGTGAAGAGGAGGAGGTTAAAACGGCACCACGAAAGGTGAAGAAGAGGAGGTTAAAACAGCGCCATGAAAGGTGAAGAGGAGGAAGTTAAAGCGGCGTCACAAAAGGTGAAGAGGATGAGGTTAAAACGGCACCACGAAAGGTGAAGAGGGGGGGCTTTAAAACGGCACACTCACCTTATGGCGCGCCGGAATAGGGCGCGCCGTTTTAGGGCGCGCCGTATTAAGGTGCGCCGGATGATCGCCGCGTCGGTTTAGCCCGCTTTCATGGAAATTAAAGTTTTATTGGTTTATTTGGACTTGTTAAAACATGTTTTTGAAGATTTCAAAAGTTTATTAAGCTATTTATTCAACAGATCGGCCATTCAGAAGTTGAGTCACAGGCTCGCACGAGGTTCATACTCGAGCGCGGTGATCATTCAGAGTCAAACTCGTTCGAGCAGCAATTTCGACAGCATCTCCCCATCCCGGAGGATTTGTTGGGAAGAAGTGGGGAGTACTCACGTAGCGGAGCAACCCCTAAGAGTCGGGTGGCACAACGGCGGCCGGCAAACCCGAACAGATAGGAAAACCCCGAGGGCTAGCCTACTAGGGGCACCAAGTCTGTGGGCGAGAGTGAACGAATGAGGCGACTCATTATGGGAACGAAAACCCCGAGGGCTAGCCTGCGAGGGGCACGTAACCCGAGTCGACACAACGCTCGAATCGGGACGATCGGTAGAGGGAAGGAAACCCCGAGGGCTAGCCTACAAGGGGAACACAACCCACGGCCACCACAAAGTCCATTAAGGACCGTGGATTTGCATCTGTCAGGATAAACCCTGTCGTTATTCACCCATTGGCCTGTGGGAAACTCATCACCAATAGATGAGTCCCCACAGACCGAGTGGTTGGAATGAAACATTGGGAGATGTCCCCCTCCACGATTCAATGGAGCAGTGCTATCGAGCGTGCACGCATACCCTGATTGCTGGCGGCATGAAAATATTGACGAACAGTTGCGCACAAGGGCCAGAGAGTTAGCAGATAGTCAACCATCGGGTAAAACACTAACGACCACATGTTAAGGGAATTGGGGATCTAAGGGGAAATGGATTACTAATATAGCAGTCAAGGGGGCTTATTGCACCGGCGCCTACAAATCACTATTCACTCATAGGACTCCTATGCCGACGCCTTCTAGATATATGGATGGCTTCGTTGATACAGAAAGATCATGCGTGCTTCGGCAGCAGCCTTGCCCCTTCGTGAGCAATGAAACAATGCAGGAAAGGGGGAAGGAGGAAAATGATCTTAAAACGGGGTGAGTCGAAGTGCATACACGAGTATGCCCCCCAACCATGAGATTCACATAAGCGATCGAGCAGGGCTTGGCCACTACGTCAACTCGAAGGCCCCGGGGAGGGGAGTATTTCTGTAGCCCATGGCGTTCCAGGGGCATGTTCAGCATCAAATAAGCGAGACCCAAAAACCATATGCACAGAGAGAGGAAACGAATATACAAAATGAGAGGAGGAAGAGAGAGAGACAGCATGGTATCATTCAGATCATCAACATATCGTTCATACCACAATGGGGGCAAAAGACACAGTACATTAGCATTCGGCTCCGGCATTGTCGCACGGTCACCATCTCCTTAGTTGTAGAGAAGGGATTACAGAGGCCAAAGAAATGAAGAGATGGTGAAGGGGGGAGATGGGCTCATGTCATCGCCCCTCCCCCCCTCACTTACATTATATCAGAAGAGAGAAACCAGAGAGAATCGTCGGAAGAAACCCGCGGAACCCACCTAAGCTTCTTCTCCAAAATAGAGTATCGGATGACGGGATTCTCTTCTCCGGCTCCGGAGATATTCAGGCGAGCAGACGGGGAAGACGGCGGAGAGAGCCCTCAGTGGAAACCCTGTTCTCCTCCAAGGTTCCCCCCTCCCTCGGACAAATGGGCTTTGATTGGCTCTCTTCCGATCCTTCTCTCGTATTGGCTCTTTCTATTTTTTCTCCTCTTCCTTCCCTTCTTAGTTGGTCGAACAACTGTTGCTTTATAGCAACCAGTTAATCCGACGCCACGGAGGGGCGCGCCGGAGAACATGGCACCGGGGAAGGAGCTTCTGCAAAGCTTTTGCGCGCCGAAATTGGTGGCGCCGGGGAAATGTTCCCCAATTGGTTTTGGCACTCCGGAATTGGTGGCACCATTTTAAAGGGGCGCCGATGACCTTTCGTGCGCCGTTTTAGCTTGTTTGCTCGGCGCGGGTCAGCCGATGGGTCCGGGGATGGTTCCGGAAGTTGACTTGGTCCTTCATCTCATCGCGGCTTCGCGAAATCGCAACGAGAAGTATTGGTAAAGCCTTCAGGCCATTGAACGGCCGATTCTGGAACCCTTTGTGCCTTTGGTTCGGACATTCGGTTTTTCCGCTGACATGGCCTTCGGCACTGTGATTTGTGATGCCGGGCTGGCTTCACTTGTATTTGTAGCTTTGATTGCTTCTTCGGGGATGGTCCCGACTATTCTCCCGAGCTCTCAGGTCTTGCTTTGGAGGCTGTGCCTTGAGGCCAGGCATCTTTCCTTTTCTTCTTTTCTTTGGGCTCACCTTTTCTTCGGCTTTTACCATTCTTTTCTTTTTTTCTTTCTTTTATTTTCTATCGGCACAAGGGCACTCGATCAGAACTGAAGACCTGCCGAGGCAGAAGTTAGGAAACATTAGAAATATTTTCAGTGTCAACAAATGCCCCCCACCCGTGGGTGTTGCGATAGAGGGATGAAAGAGCGGGACGTACGGGTGTAGCCCATGGCCCGTTTTGAAAACATTGCATGTATCCTTTTATTATTCATTCTTTTATTTACTCCATTTCCACTTATCATCATTCATTCATTTTTATTTCGTCATTTATTTTTTTATTATCTCTTTTATAGCCTCATCCAAGCACGTAGGCACTCATCGACTGCAAGCATAGAATAGCTATATGTAGCATAGTTCCCCTATATCAGGGATAGGATAAGGACAGCGCCCGTGATTCACGGACAGAGTGCAGCTCACGAAGCACAACTAAGGGAGATGTGCATACGTAAAGGGGACACTGTATTGAACGTACGCGTAGCATAAACCACAATCTACGCCCAAGACTATTCCTCCATAGTGTGAAAGTGAAATTATATGAGTAGTGAACCCTAGACATAGGGACGTGCAAACATTCTGAGTAACACTGGAGGATTACTTTATCGCCTACACATACATTCGGGGCTTTCGGCTTTTGGTAGCTTCGCACAACCCCCAATCATTCTTGATTTCGAACTTCACCGTTCGATGCGAGTTTCCTCATGTGTCTCAATGGAGATTCCCGGCTACTAGGATTCGTCCTTTATTATGATATTATTATGGATTTCACCGTTTGACGTGAGTCTCCTCATTAATTTCAGTGGGGATTTTCGGCTACTAGGATTCATCCTTATTTTAATTGTGGAGTTTGCTACACCATTTTAGCGCGAGTCTCCTCAGTTGTTTCAGTGGGGATTCCCGGCTACTTGGATTCACATTCCACTTACCGTTATCATCATTTTTTTTCTTTTTTCATTTTTTTAAAGGGGGCAGGCAGCTTTTTCCTCACGATCACCCTGTGCGCGAGTGTAGAGATTTAAGCGTTCATGAAGTGTTAAGAAGAATTTATACCATCCCTATGACTAAGGGCCATTGCTCATATTATGTGCGTAGTGTGGGAGTTTCGTCTAGGGTATATCACGTGAGCTGTGCTAGCAACATAGCTATGACTCTTCCCCTAGTCGTATGCACTCACCGAGAATTGACTTTTCATTCCTTAGTGAATGCCGTGACGCACACATATCCTGAATCAGGACAGCGTTATTTAGCAAGGAAGTACGCGGCCTTAGAAATTTGAAGGAAGAGTGTTAATACTATACTTTCAAGTAGACATGCACGTGAGGCAAGCAAGCACATAAATCACGTCATGATCATCATATTTTTTTTCTTTCTCTTTTTTTTCTTCTTTTTATTTATTTATTTTTTTTCTTCTCTTTTTTTATCCCCCTTTTTCTTCTTTCTTTCTCTTTTTTTTTGGAGGGCATAGTAAGTACATCCGCATGCCGACTCTCTTACTGGTGGGTGGCTGATGCCACAGCTACGGAGAGAAGGTGTTACATGTTATGGTGAATCCCTGGAGAGATCAAGGGTTGGTATGAAACCAGAGGGGGTCTTTTCGTTCATTGGTTCGGATAGCAATTCCAGGCCAATGGTAAGAGGTTTGTCGGCTTAGACGGAAGGTCATGACGCCGAATGACTTGGCTTAGGCGTAAGGCCATGACGCCAAGAAAGAGCATTCGCCGGCTTAGGCAAGGAGCCTTGACGCCGGACCACTTGTCCTAGACGGAAGGTCATGATGCCAAGGGAGAAATATTTATTGGCTTAAGCATAAAGTCATGACGCTAGACAACTTGGCCTAGACGGTGTGTCATGTTGCCAAGGCAGAATATTTACCGACTTAGGCGGAAAGCCATGACGCCGGACAAGAATATTTAACGGCTTAGACGTAAAGTCATGACGCCGTACAGCTTGGCTCAGGCGGAAGGCCATGACGCCAAGGCAGAATATTTACCGGCTTAGGCGGAAAGCCATGACGCCGGACAAGGATATTTAACGGCTCAGACATGAAGTCATGACGCCGTACAACTTGGCTTAGGCGGAAGGCCATGACGCCAAGGCAGAATATTTACTGGCTTAGGCGGAAAGCCATGACGCCGGACAAGGATATTTAACGGCCTAGTCGTGAAGTCATGACGCCATACAACTTGGCTTAGGCGGGAGGCCATGACGCCAAGATAGAATATTTACCGGCTTAGGCGGAAAGCCATGACGCCGGACAAGGATATTTAACTGCTCAGACATGAAGTCATGACGCCGTAAAACTTGGCTTAGGCGGGAGGCCATGACGCCAAGGCGGAATATTTACCGGCTTAGGTGGAAAGCCATGACGCCGGACAAGGATATTTAACGGCTTAGATGTAAATTCATGACGCCATACAACTTGGCTTAGGCGGGAGGCCATGACGCCAAGGCGGAATATTTACCGGCTTAGGCGGAAAGCCATGACGCCGGACAAGGATATTTAACGGCTTAGACGTAAAGTCATGACGCCGTACAATAATATTTTTTGTTGGTTAACGTGCCAGCCTAGACGAAAGGTCATGATGCTGACGAATGGTCTGTACATCGGCCTAGACGGCAGGTCATGATGCCGATGATAGAAGGGGTCTTTTGTTCTCCAACTGGATGGAAGGGCAGAGCCACAGGTAAAAAGGGTCTTTTTGTTGTATGGTCGGACGGAAGGTCCGGACCAAAGGTGAAAGGGTCTTTTTATTGACCAACTAGACGAAAGGTCCGAGCCAGAGGTAGAAGGGTCTTTTTTTTGACTGACTGGACATGAGGTCCGTACCAAAGATAAAATATTGATGTTGACCTGACGGGATGTCAGAGTCAACAAACCTTGCCTAGGCGGTATGTCTAGGAAAGGGTAGAAATAAAGCATTGTTGTCGTCTCGATGTCATGTCGAACACGACCAACCTGGAAGAGACGAAGGGTCTGGGCCAGGGCAGAATATGGTCGTTGACTTGACAGACTTACCAAAGTCAACCAACTTGGAAAATCCGTGAGGCCTGAACCAAAGGCAGAATATAACATAGGTGTTGGCTTGATGTCCTATCCAAGTCAACGAACTTGGCAAAGGCGTGGGGCCTAAACCAAGGGTATAATATAGAATAGGTGTTGACTCGACGTCATGTCGAAGTCAACGAACTTGGCAAAGGCGGGAGGCCTAGGCCAAGGGAAGCATATAGGATAGGTGTTGACTTGACGCCATGTCGAAGCCAACGAACTTGGCAGAGGCTGGAGGCCTAGGCCAAGGGTATAATATGGGATAAGTGTTGACTCGACGTCAAGTTGAAGCCAGCGAACTTGGCAGAGGCATGAGGCCTGAGCCAAGGGCAGAACATTGGATAGGTGTCGACTCAATGGAATGTCGAAGCCAACGGGCCCTGGCCCGATAGAAGGTTTGTGGCGAGGGTAGACCAGAACGTAGACATATGAGAGGCCCAGACCCAGGGCCAAATATCAATGTCAACCCTGACGAAGTGTCGGAGTCAACCAACCTTGCTCAGACGGAAGATCTGAAACAACGGTAGAATGTGTAGATGAAGATGTCAACCCGACATCATGTCGAAGCTGACCAACTTGGCGAAGACGTGAGGTCTAAGCCAGAACAGAATATGAACGTTGACCCGTGGAGATGTCGGGATCAACGAACCTTGCTTAGATAGAAGATCTGAGACAAAGTGAAGGAATCTTTTGTTGGTTTATTTGTTTAGACTAGTTAAGTTTATTGAATTTTGTTAGGTTTATTGAGTTTACTGGGCTTATTGGTTTCATTGAGTTTGTTAAATTCATCTGATCTATTAATTAAGTTTGTTGGGGTTTATTTGATCTATTGAGTTTATTGATTTGATGAGTCGATTAACTTGTTGGGTTTATTAGATCTGTTGGATTTTATCGATTCCATTGAGTTTATTGATTTGTTTGGTTTTATTGGGTTTGTTGGGTTTTATTGGTCTTATTGACTTATTAAGTTCGTTTTAAACCATTATTTTCATTTCTTCATCATTTTGGTTTATTTCTTCCTCTTCTTTTTGTTATTATTATTTTGTTATTATTTGTTTTTTGTTGGGCTTCCCGACGCAGTCTCATCTGTGATGCGGGATATTTTGTCCGATGGGACTATTGATGAATTTGACTATTTATTCTATTGGTGGGGCTAGGGATTGATGTCCAAGAGCCCGGCGGGCCTGGCGAGGGCTGAGTGCCACTAGGCCAAGGAAAGGGTAGCTCGGTCAAGGTGGAGTGCCACCAGACCGAGGAAAGGGTAGCTCGGTCAGGGCGGAATGCCACTAGACCAAGGAAAGGGTAGCTCGGTCAGGGCGTTGTGCCACTGGACCAAGGTGAGGGTAGCTCGGTTAGGGCGGAGCGCCACCGAACCAAGGTGAGGGTAGCTCGGTTAGGGCGGAATGCCACTAGACCAAGGAAAGGGTGGCTCGGTCAGGGCGGAGTGCCACTAGACCAAGGGAAAGGTAGCTCGGTCAGGGCGGAGTGTCACTAGACCAAGGAAAGTGTTTTATGAATACTGTCCAGTTGGACAAAGGATAATTTTGGGGCTCGGCGAGGGCGGAGTGCCTCAGGCCAAGGAAGAGGGCTTTATGAATCCTACCCAGTGGGACGAAGCTTATTTTCGAGCTTGGCGAGGGCGGAGCACCTCAGTCCAAGGAAAAGACTTTGTGGACCCAGCCCGATGGGACAGAAGGTAATTTTCAAGTTTGGCTAGGGCAGAGCGCCTCCGACCAAGGGAAAGCTTTTGTGGGCTCGGCCCGACAGGGCTGATGGGCAAATTTTGAGCTTGACAAGGGCAGAGTGCCTTATGCCAAGGAAATAGGCGATTTTATTGGGCCGACATTGGACAAGGAATCCAAACTGGCATTGATAGGAGAGTCCCATGGGACAAATATGGCATTGTTGTGGCTAAATGCCGAAAGGCCATGAGAGTGCATTGGCTGGGAGCATAGGTCCCAGATCAAGTGTGGAGGGTTAGTCTTGGTGAGACGAGTGGGGAGTATCTCCGTAGGATAGGTGGGCGGCGAGGCACCGTGAATTCTGCTAGGGCCAGGGGTGCTGAGATAGGCCACTAGAAGTCGAAAGGCACTTATTTGTTGGCTTGATGAGGAGAGAGGAGCCGAGAGTGCGGACAACTCGACGGGACTTGTTCTTTTCATTCCCCAATAGGGTTTGGACCCGTATTTGGAACGGGAGGCCTGGTGGTCAATGATGGTTCTTTAGCATCGGTGGGACCGTTGATTTCATGGTCCTCCCGAGGATATTGAGCGACAGCTATGCATCAGATCAACAGCTATCTTCTTTTATCATTGATTTCTTTAGGAGGCGCTTTGAACAACTTCAGCTCGTCCCTCCGGTGCTTACGCCAAATGCCATCCTCTTGACGCTTGTTCTTAGAGGCTACAGTTGCATGGTCTTCCTACCTCCACAGATGATGTAGTCATTTTATTATCCCCTTGGGCATTCACCATTCATTTTACAGTCCAAGGTGGGTGCACAGGAGAGCGCTCACACCCTCAGAGAGGGGATGAGTGGTTCACTCCACCATACCAACCCCACAATGGTAGTTTTTTTTTATTTGGCGTGGACCAGGACATGAGGGGAGTGACATCTCCCTCGACGGATGTAGACATCAAGGCCTCCTCCATTTTACTTCGATTTTTTTTTTTGGAAGACCCGACCTTCTGAGGGATGACATCTCAGATTCAATAGGCGGAGCCCTGTGTCTATATGTGCAAATTTCATTTGCCCTCCTTTTTCTTGCTCATTTTTTCTTCTTTTTTTTTGGTGCCTGCCCCCAGAACAGGACCTTTCCTTTCTTTCTTTTTTGCTTCATTAGCCATTCTTCTTTTTGTTGGCAAGCATCCGCATTCAAGCTACGCGGGCTTGCTAGACATCGGCTTCAGACAGATTTGTGAGAAGCAGTTGAGGCGATAATGTCACGCGAGGCTGCTCTTTTGAGGACAGATATTTGATGAGGGCACGGTGGGTCCACCTTATACTCGCCCATCTGTGGTTCACCTTTCTTGATCAGGCCTTCAATAATGTCCTTGAACACATAGCAATTCTCAATGGGATGCCCCAACATTTGGTGATAGGGGCAGAAGCGTGGATCATCTTTTCTTTCAGCATCGCCTGCCTTCTTTGGCTCTGGAAGAGCTACTTTGCCGTATTCACGGGCCCACTCAAAAAGTGCCCTAGTCTTGTCCTTTGGAAAGGAATACAGTTTCGTCGTTTTGCCCCTTAACGGGGGCCCTTGTTTTGCTGGATCGGCGGAAGATGCCTCTTTCATCTTCTTCTTCTGTTGCTCGAAGGCTTCAAAACTTGAGGAGCAAACTTCTTCTTGTGCCGGAGGTTTGTTGATTAGTTTATTCTTCTGGCTCGAGGCCGTAGAGGACGAGCAAAGCCTTGCCAGAACTGCTTCAGCATTGGCTACAATGTTGCCCAGTTGTTCAAAGGTCGTGACTTCAATGTCAATGACCCATCGTAGAATTTCTATTCTTAAATTTTCTTTGCAGATTTGAACAGAGTCCCCGTAGCTCGGTGGATGCCTGCATCTTTCACAAAGATTCCTCCACCTTCTTATGTAGTCCATGACAGACTCATTATCTTTTTGTTTGGCTGTTTGTAATTCGGGCTCGGTGACTTCCTCTTCGGCTATCTCCACATTCATTGTTTGTTTTGCCTTCAGCTCATCTGACTGCATGCGCGGTCTCATTGGCACCATCTTCGGAGATGCTTTAGTTGCCCCCTGATGTGCTCGGGAGACTATATGTTTGAGTGGTTGAGGGAGGATACCCCCTGTAAGATCATGTGCTATTCGGGGTATGACTGGTCGTGCTGAAGCTTCAGGTAAGCTAGCACCACCTTGTGTCGCCTCATGTAGATGTCCTGCCAGTTGCAGCATAGGTTGACCAAGATTCATTTCATCCAGCTGCCTTTGCAGCATTTCAATTTCCTGCTGCTTCTGGTTTAGCAGTGCCACTACAGCGGGGCCTTGCCAAGAGGGGCCGGGAGTGCTATCTTGCGCCTCCGGTCTGACTAGGGTGAGTGGCATTCCGTCATTGTTGCTGGATGCGCCTGATTTCTTCGAGATGAACTCCCTGGGTTTTATACCTTCGAATGGAGGAGGAACGTGGTATTGCCCCCCCTTGTTGGCTGACGGGTGTCTTGATATCCTCCCGGGTCTAGCAGCATGATAGGAGGCAGAAGCTTTAGCCTGATTTGCTCCTTTTGGCATAAAGTAAATTTCTTCATCTTCTTCATCAACAGCTTGAGCCCACTGGACGGTGCTGACAGCATGTTACAAGAGAGAGCAACATATCTTATTTTAGCTTTTGTATTCTCATTTTCCTTCTCCCATATGGCTGGCCTCTGCCCCCGCAGTGGGTCGTTCGGTGCATTGAACACCCTTGCCTTTTCTTTAATTCCTTTTGTTAGCCCGTGAGACTTATTGTGTCCGTGAAGGGCATGCTTCTTGACCTGCATAGGCTGGCTCTTGAGCTGCTCCTGCTCATCTAGCCTGTCTGTAACAGTTTGTAGCCGTTCCATGGTTGAGTTGATTTCTTCATGCGCTCGCGCCGAGGCTTGTTTCTTTGTGTTATCCACTAGCCTTCTGATAGCCACAGGAGGGGCTATTTGTTGCCAAGCCGGAGCTATACGGGGCGGTGTAGCATCCCGTATATATATATATATATATATATATATATATATTAATAATATTTCCCAAAAAAATATATTAGATAAACTCTAGATTAAGTAAGAAGTTGGAACACGTAGTTATCATATGTAAAGAGTATTCACTTAACAAGTGGCTTCCTAGTGTAGTTGGTTAAGTAATTGGACTTTCAACCCAATGACTAGGGTTCAAATCCTAGCATCCACAATTTACTTTTTGTGCCAAATAATTATATACGATAGGCTAGCAATACACAACCCCCCTCCAAGCTTGTGATTTTTTTGACAAACCTGCGTTGGCATCTGTCCTTTTCATACGTGAATAGTGCCATGAATGGTATCACTTTTTATTTAAAAAGAATTTTTCAAAAAAAAATATATGTAAAAATAGAGAAAAATATAAGGATCTTATCCATTAAATTTCATTAACTAACTCCATCAAATTTTAAAGATAAAAATCATGAAAGTTAAGTGAGAAGTTTAAAATAAATAAACCACCCTCTCATAGGAGCTACAATCCACCGGACAACCTTTCGATTTCCTTATCCCCAACAGCCTGTATAAGCTGGCATCCCACTGAGATTCGATTTTCACGGATCTTGTTTCCCCTCTTGCCAACTCAAACCTTATATTATACTCCTAACGAAGCAAACCTTCGTTGGCTAGAAGGCTTGTTGTTGAGAAGGGGAGACACTTCTGAAGGGTTGTAGAGAAGGGAAGAGTTGCTTCTTCCATTTGCTACAACTACTGCCACTTCACAGAGGTAGGTGTTCTCAACTTTTAACTAAACTAGTAGCTAATCTAGGATGATTAGTCTAGGCATTTAGTCTTAGGCTCATTTCCATGCGATATTTAGTGTTTATAAAGCATGTGTTAGCTTAAATCTAGGATGATTAGCATGTATTAGCTTCATACCTAAGATAATTAGCATGTATTAGCTTTATACCCAGAATAATTAGCATGTATTAGCAAGTATTAGACTCATACCTCGAATAATTAGTATGTGTTAGCTTAAATCTAGGACGATTAGCATGTATTAGCTTCATACCTAAGATAATTAGCATGTATTAGCCTTATACCCAGAATAACTAGCATGTATTAGAAAGTAGTAGTCTCATACCTAGAATAATTAGCATGTGTTGGCTTAAATCTAGGATGATTAGCGTGTATTAACTTCATACCAAGATAATTAGCAAGTATTAGTCTCATACCTAGAATAATTAGCATGTGTTAGCTTAAATCTAGGATGATTAGCATGTATTAGCCTCGTACCTAAGATAATTAGCATGTAGTAGCCTTATACCCAAGATGATTAGCATTGATTAGCATGTATTAGCTTCAATGTAGGGTAGTTGGCATGTATTAGCTTCATATCCATACGATATATCCGTCTAATGCAAGTTTTATCGTGTTTTTACGTAACTTATTTGTTTAACTAACCTGTTAACATACCTAATTAACATGTTAGTTGATCTACTAACTAATTAGCATACCTAATTAATATGTTAGGTAGCCTATCTAGAAACCTTGTCTCCATTTAGTTCCTTTAAAAATGAAAACTTGTATGATACGTCATGTTAAAAATCTGATATTTAAGCAACTAAAGCATGAAACGAGTGCATAAATAAAGATCTATAATCCTTACAGTTTTCTCTATCTATCCATGTCATCAGTTTTACATAAATAAACTTAAATCAAAGGTTAATACCCTAGCTTAATCAAAGATTAATACCTTAAGCCATTTTGAGCAGATTTGAACTGCAGAGTCGACCCTGCCAGTTCACCGCGTTGACGCGATGAATGGCAGAGTCGACCCTGCCTGTTGACAGGGTCGACCCTGCCTGTTCACCGCGTTGACACAGTGAACGGCAGAGTCGACCCTGCCTGTTGACAGGGTCAACCCTGCCTGTTCACCGCGTTGACGCAGTGAACGACAAAGTCGACCCTGCCTGTTGATAGGGTCGACCCTGCCTGTTGGTAGAGTCGACCCTGCTTGTTGACAGGGTCGACCCAGCCTGTTCACCGCGTTGACGCAGTGAACGGCAGAGTCGACCCTGCCTGTTGACAGGGCCGACCCAGCCTGTTCACCGCGTTGACGCGATAAACTGCAGAGTTGACCCTGCCTGTTCACAGGGTCGACCCAGCCTGTTCGTAGGGTTGACGTGATGAACTGCAGGGTTGACGCGATGAACTGCTGAGTCAACACAACTGGCTCATTGCGTTAACCTGATCGTTAGGCTTTCACTTTTGCCATCTCCACTGATAGATGGCAGCCTGAGAGGTGATATTTAACTCCTGACAGGGTCCTCTAAACCCTGTATAATTCCCCGGAAGGGCATCACACAGTGAGGGTGTCGTTTCTAAAATTATCAGGTGGCCCATAAGGCACCTCTCCTATCTAGTTTTTTTCCATGTATCAAACGTTACTGGTTTCCACTCCTAGTTCATCCCTACACATCAATGTGCCCTTGGATTCCATTCCATAATTCCACCTTATATATCATACTGGTCAAACCTTGAAATTCCCTATTAGCTATAAATGAGAGTGGATGTCAACAAACATGATTAATGCTGTGCATATAGGGCCCGGTCTTGTCCTGGGAGGAGCACCCGAAGGTACTTGTGCCCATGGGAGTTTATTGACCACGGTGTTTGGCATTGCACCGGAGTACTTGCTTGCTAGGCTTTAGACATTCCACTCATTTTCGTGATATTACTTGATTGATTTGACTTGAGACCCGCAGAAGGGTAAAGTTTTGCTTGAATGAAATTGATAAATAGCCAATTCTAATTTTACTTGCTTGAATTTATATTACTTTCTATTACTTGCTTGACATGAGTTCTTACTCTCTTGGAAAGATTTCGTTAATTCCAGTTATTACTTGCTTGAATCTCTTGCTATTGCTGCATTGAAGTTGGAATCCTTATACTCTCACTTGTTATTCCTTCACTGCTCTTGTCGATTTTTACAATCCTTGATATCTACTCATCTACATGCATAGTTTTACTGACATTAATTGAACTTGTAAACCACTTAAAGCCTGTTAAATCTTGAGATGTAATTCCTACTGAGCGATTCGCTCATCTAGTTATTTTCTAATATTTTCAGGTAATTTGGATGCCAACCAACACTCGGAAGGGAATGAGACTGAGTGATGAGTGTTAGAGTGAAGTTATCAAATTGTCATGTCCCTTTTGTTATTGTATTAGTTCACTTATGTCAGTTGTATCAATTCATCTATGTCATTTGTATTAGTCAACTTGATTAGAACTGCTCAAGATTTGAAGCCTAGTCGTTGGACTCTGGGAACACATGTAATTGTCCTTTGATTAATTGTGACAATTGTCAGCTCGTACTATTTGTATTAAATTTCAAGTTAAATCTTAGTTATTTGCGCACTCTGATATTTACATGATTGACACGATCTATATAGAGGCGTCACGCCTCCGGGTAATCTTCCGCGCTCGGGGCGTGACAGTCTTCGTGGTATCAGAGCCTAGGTTTTCAAACCTAGGGAACTAGAAAAAAAAATATAAATGGTTAGAAATTGAAATCTAAGTAAAAACTTGAGTCCAAGGATAGGTAAAAACCTAAGTCCATGGTTAGAGAAGTCTAAGGATATAAGTAGACCTTACCTGGTGAGATGGATAGAGCCATGGGTTAAGATTTCTAATGACTTTACCCTTATAAGTAAAAACTGACCCTTATCTTACTTAAACACTCAAAACATTTTGTAGGATCATGGCTGCTGAAAGAGCACAATGGCGCGAGATGCAGCGCACCGTGCAGGGCCTTACACAGGCACTACAGCAAGTGGCCCAAGGCGGAGCTAACCGTGGAGCGGGTGACCTCCACAGGAGTTTCCGTAACATGAACCCACCAAGGTTCACAGGTTCGTCCGACCCCGAGGATGCCGAGAATTGGCTAAAGGAGATGGAACGAATCTTCCGTGTAATGCAATGCACAAACGAGGAGAAAGTTTTACTGGCTGTATTCCAACTTGAGCGGGACGCTCGATGCTGGTGGGAATCCATAGAAGCAACACTGCCAAAATATCATGTTACATGGGATGAATTCACGGAGCATTTCAACAACAAGTACTTCTCCGATCATATCCAGGAAAAGAAGGCCACGGAATTCGCCGTTCTAAAACAACGGGGCTTGAAAGTGGCCGAGTATGAGGCCCAGTTCTCCAGATTGTCTAGGTATGCACCCCACTTGGTGTGT
Source organism: Amorphophallus konjac (assembly GCA_022559845.1). Classification (NCBI taxonomy): domain Eukaryota; kingdom Viridiplantae; phylum Streptophyta; class Magnoliopsida; order Alismatales; family Araceae; genus Amorphophallus; species Amorphophallus konjac. Next base: position 148,818,412 of record CM040124.1, read on the forward strand.
ACAGAAAAGATGAAGGCGAGAAGATTCCTCAAGGGGCTTCGGCCCCATTATATCACACAACTTGCCCCGATGGACATCCAAGTCTATTCGGAGATGGTTCGACGTGCTCAACTGCTGGAAGACGCCACCGAATTATCTGAGAGAATCCGAGGAAGAGACAAGAAGGAACCCGTCACAAGCCCGGGAAAATTCAAACAATCCTTCAACAAGAAGTGATTCTTCATGGGAGGGGAGCCCTCTAAGGCGAAGAAATTCCAGAAGAATGACATGCCATTCTCCACCACCACACCATCAAAGGAGATTTGCAAGTATTGTGATAAAGCTGGTCATAAGACCGAGGAATGCTGGAGAAAGTTAGGAGCTTGTCTTCGATGTGGGAGCCGAGAGCATCGAATCCCAGACTGCCCACTGATGAAGGAACAAGACACCAAAGACGAGAAGCGTCCGGTAAAGAAACAAGGCCGTCTGCAAGCTCTCCAAGAGACGGAACCCACTAAAGGTGGAATTGTGGAAGGTATTCTCACTATTTGTTCAAAAACTGCTCAAGTTTTATTCGATACCGGAGCAACTCATTCATTCGTTTCCAAGAACTTTGTTGCTTCATTTTCTAAGAAACATGAACTGTTAGATTTGGTCATATCTACACCTCTTGGGAATGAGTCTGATAGCACTTATCACTATCCAAACTGTGAAGTGATGATTAAGGGAAATAATTTACCTGCTGACCTGATATGCCTAGATATAAAGGGTTATGATGTCATACTAGGTGCCGACTGGCTATCCACATACCAAGCAACTGTAGACTGCCGGCATGGCAAGGTAACTTTCGTAGATTTCCCAGAGCTAGTTTACAATAGCCCTCGGAGTAAATCACTTCTTATATCAGCACTCCGAGCTAGTAAACTTATGAATAAGGGATGCATGACTTTCATAGCATTCGTGACTGCCACGGAAGTCGAGAATGTTAAACTTGAAGACATCCGTGTAATTCGGGATTTTCCCGATGTTTTTCCAGAAGATTTAACCGACTTACCCCCGGAAAGGGAAGTGTCGTTCACAATTGACCTTGTCCCTGGTGCTCGTCCTATTTCCAAGGCACCATACAGAATGTCCCCTACTGAGCTGAAGGAACTAAAAGAGCAGTTAATGGAGTTATTGAACAAGGGTTTCATCAGGCCAAGTACTTCCCCATGGGGAGCACCCGTGCTATTCGTCAAAAAGAAGGACGGATCGATGAGATTATGCATAGATTATCGACAGCTAAATCACCTTACAATCAAGAACAAGTATCCACTGCCAAGGATTGATGAGCTGTTCGATCAACTATCTGGAGCTTTATATTTCTCCAAGATTGATCTTCGTTCTGGTTACCACCAATTGAAGATCAAAGAAGAAGATATTCATAAAACTGCATTCCGAAGTAGGTATGGGCATTACGAATTTACTGTTATGCCTTTCGGACTAACAAATGCCCCTGCAGCTTTTATGCAGTTAATGAACAGCATATTCAGGCCCTCTTTAGACCAATTTATTGTGGTCTTTATTGATGATATTCTGATCTATTCAAAGACCGAAGAGGATCATGAAGAACACCTCAAGAAGGCATTGCAGATATTAAGGGGAAACAAGCTATATGCCAAATTCAGCAAATGCGAGTTTTGGCTCGAGGAAGTATCCTTCTTAGGCCATATCATTTCGAAGAACGGAATTGCTGTTGACCCATCAAAGGTCGAAGCCGTGAAGAACTGGGAACGACCCATAAATGTAACTGAGATTCGGAGCTTCTTGGGTCTAGCTGGTTACTACCGGCATTTTATAAAGGACTTCTCCAAAATTGCTGTTCCCCTGACCAGGTTAACCCGCAAGGAAGTGCCTTATGAGTGGAAGGAAGACTGTGAAAAGAGTTTTCAAACTTTGAAGGATCTCTTGACCACTGCTCCAGTCTTATCATTACCAATGGAAGGAGAAAATACGAGGTATATACCGATGCTTCTGGTATTGGCCTCGTATGTGTATTGATGCAGAATGGGAGAGTCATTGCATACTCTTCCCGACAATTGAAGAAACATGAAGAGAACTACCCAGTTCACGACTTAGAACTGGCCGCAGTAGTATTCGCTTTAAAGATCTGGAGGCACTATCTCTACGGAGAACAATTCACTGTGTACTCTGATCATAAAAGCCTCAAGTACTTATTCTCCCAAAAGGAGCTGAACATGCGGCAAAGGCGTTGGCTCGAGTATCTCAAGGATTTCGACTTCACTATACATTACCATCCTGGTAAGGGTAATTCCGTAGCTGATGCCCTTAGTCGAAAGTCGAGAACAATATTGGCCAACTGCATGATACAAGAATGGAAACTGCTGGAGAAATTCTCTAAGCTTGATATCGATGAGAAGAACATGTGTATTATTCTATCTCATATGAGCCTACATCCAGATTTGCTACCTGAAATCAAGAAGTTACAAGAAGAGGATCCCTCGCTAGTGGAGATAAAGAGCAAGCTGGACGAGAGACTGGATTTCAAGTTGGCACCTGATGGCAGATTACTATTTCATGAACGGACATGTGTGCCCGACTGTCCCGAATTGAAGAAAAGATTCTTGAAGAAGCTCATAGATCGAGGTACACAATCCACCCTGGAGCCACTAAGATGTACCAAGACTTGAAAAGAACTTTCTGGTGGTCTAACATGAAAAGGGAGGTAGCAGACTTTGTGTCTCGTTGCCTCACATGCCAACAAGTGAAGGCGGAACATAAAATACCTGCCGGAAAGCTACATCCGCTGGATATTCCCAAGTGGAAGTGGGAAGATATTGGCATGGACTTTATCATGGGTTTGCCCAAGTCTAGGGGCGGATATGATGGAATTTGGGTAATTATCGACCGGTTAACTAAATCGGCCCATTTCTTACCCATCAAAAGTCGATGGTCAGTCGACGTACTTGCTGCCCTATATATGAAGGAAATGGTTAGATTGCATGGAGTTCCCGTCTCGATCGTATCTGACCGAGACCCGCGCTTCACCTCTTATTTCTGGAAGAGCCTGCAACACTCCTTGGGGATGAGACTCAACTACAGCACTACTTTTCATCCCCAGACAGATGGACAGACCGAGAGGACTAATCAAGTTGTGGAAGATATGTTAAGGGCATGCATTATAGACTTCGGTGGTAGTTGGAATGACCACTTACCACTAGCCGAATTTACATATAACAACAGCTATCAAGCCAGCATACAAATGACACCTTTTGAGGCATTTAATGGCAGGAGTTGCCGATCTCCCATATGCTGGGATGAAGTCGGTGAAAAATAAATTCTAGGTCCTGACATGGTGCGAGATTCTACCGAGAAGATACAACTCATTAGAGAAAGGTTAATGATAGCACAGTCCAGGCAGAAATCTTATGCCGATAACAGAAGGCGAGACCTGGAATTTCAAGTCGGAGATCATTTTTTCCTCAAGGTATCTCCCGGCCGAGGCATTAGAAGATTCGGTGTTAAAGGTAAATTAACACCAAGGTTTATCGGTCCATTCGAAGTACTGGAAAGGGTAGGCGAAGTGGCTTATCGTATCGCCCTACCTCCACAACTGTCAGAAGTGCACAACGTATTTCATATTTCTATGCTAAAGAAATACGTGCACGATTTCTCACACGTCATCGATCACACTGACTTGGTGATATAGAAGGACCTCACCTATGAGCAAAGGCCAGTAAAGATCCCCGACCAAGAAATCCGAGTTCTAAGGAACAAGACGATCCCTATGGTAAAAATTCAATGGAATCGATGCTTAGAACAAGAAGCTACATGGGAAATCGAGAGTCCATGAGAAGGAGATTTCCAGAATTATTCTAGTCCGTAAGTAATTCTCACCCTCCTTGTCTCCGTATAATGTAATTAAATTTGGGGATCAAATTCTTTTAAGTGGGGGAGGGTGTAGCATCCTGTATAAATATATATATATATATATATATATATATATATTAATAATATTTTCCAAAAAAAATATATTAGATAAACTCTAGATTAAGTAAGAAGTTGGAACACGTAGTTATCATACGTAAAGAGTATTCACTTAACAAGTGGCTTCCTAGTGTAGTTGGTTAAGTAACTTGTCTTTCAACCTAATGACCAGGGTTCAAATCCTAGCATCCACAATTTATTTTTTGTGCCAAATAATTATATACGATAGGCTAGCAATACACGACCCCCCTCCAGGCTTGTGATTTTTTTGACAAACCTACGTTGGCATCTGTCCTTTTCATACGTGAATAGTGCCATGAATAGTATCACTTTTTATTTAAAAAGAATTTTTCAAAAAAAATTATATGTAAAAATAGAGAAAAATATAAGGATCTTATCCATGAAATTTCATTAACTAACTCCATCAAATTTTAAAGATAAAAATCATGAAAGTTAAGTGGGAAGTTTAAAATAAATAAACCACCCTCTCATAGGAGCTACAATCCACCGGACAACCTTTCGATTTCCTTATCCCCAACAGCCTGTATAAGCTGGCATCCCACTGAGATTCGATTTTCACGGATCTTGTTTCCCCTCTTGCCAACTCAAACCTTATATTATACTCCTAACGAAGCAAACCTTCGTTGGCTAGAAGGCTTGCTGTTGAGAAGGGGAGACACTTCTGAAGGGTTGCAGAGAAGGGAAGAGTTGCTTCTTCCATTTGCTACAACTACTGCCACTTCACAGAGGTAGGTGTTCTCAACTTTTAACTAAACTAGTAGCTAATCTAGGATGATTAGTCTAGGCATTTAGTCTTAGGCTCATTTCCATGCGATATTTAGTGTTTATAAAGCATGTGTTAGCTTAAATCTAGGATGATTAGCATGTATTAGCTTCATACCTAAGATAATTAGCATGTATTAGCTTTATACCCAGAATAATTAGCATGTATTAGCAAGTATTAGCAAGTATTAGCAAGTATTAGTCTCATACCTAGAATAATTAGTATGTGTTAGCTTAAATCTAGGATGATTAGCATGTATTAGCTTCATACCTAAGATAATTAGCATGTATTAGCCTTATACCCAGAATAACTAGCATGTATTAGCAAGTAGTAGTCTCATACCTAGAATAATTAGCATGTGTTGGCTTAAATCTAGGATGATTAGCGTGTATTAGCTTCATACCCAAGATAATTAGTAAGTATTAGTCTCATACCTAGAATAATTAGCATGTGTTAGCTTAAATCTAGGATGATTAGCATGTATTAGCCTCGTACCTAAGATAATTAGCATGTAGTAGCCTTATACCCAAGATGATTAACATTGATTAGCATGTATTAGCTTCAATCTAGGGTAGTTGGCATGTATTAGCTTCATATCCATACGATATATCCGTCTAACGCAAGTTTTATCGTGTTTTTACGTAACTTATTAGTTTAACTAACCTGTTAACATACCTAATTAACATGTTAGTTGATCTACTAACTAATTAGCATACCTAATTAATCTGTTAGGTAGCCTATCTAGAAACCTTGTCTCCATTTAGTTCCTTTAAAAATGAAAACTTGTATGATACGTCATGTTAAAAATATGATATTTAAGCAACTAAAGCATGAAACGAGTGCATAAATAAAGATCTATAATCCTTACAGTTTTCTCTATCTATCAATGTCATCAATTTTACCTAAATAAACTTAAATCAAAGGTTAATACCCTAGCTTAATCACAGATTAATACCTTAAGCCATTTTGAGCAGATTTGAACTGCAGAGTCGACCCTGCCAGTTCACCGCGTTGACGCGATGAACGGTAGAGTCGACCCTGCCTGTTGATAGGGTCGACCCTGCCTGTTGGCAGAGTCGACCCTGCCTGTTCACCGCGTTGACGCAGTGAATGGCAGAGTCGACCCTGCTTGTTGACAGGGTTGACCCTGCCTGTTGGCAGAGTCGACCTTGCCTGTTGACATGGTCGACCCTGCCTGTTCACCGCGTTGACGCAGTGAACGGCAGAGTCGACCCTGCCTGTTGACAAGGTCGACCCTACCTGTTGGCAGAGTCGACCCTACCTGTTGACAGGGTCGACCCTGCTTGTTCACCGCGTTGACGCGATGAACTGCAGAGTCGACCCTGCCTGTTCACAGGGTCGACCCAGCCTGTTCGCAGGGTTGACGCGATGAACTGCAGGGTTGACGCGATGAACTGCTGAGTCAACACAACTGGCTCATTGCGTTAACCTGATCGTTAGGCTTTCACTTTTACCATCTCCACTGATAGATGGCAGCCTGAGAGGTGATATTTAACTCCTGACAGGGTCCTCTAAACCCTGTATAATTCCCAGGAAGGGCATCCCACAGTGAGGGTGTCGTTTCTAAAATTGTCAGGTGGCCCATAAGGCACCTCTCCTATCTAGTTTTTTTCCGTGTATCAAACGTTACTGGTTTCCACTCCTAGTTCATCCCTACACATCAATGCGCCCTTGGATTCCATTCCATAATTCCACCTTATATATCATACTGGTCAAACCTTGAAATTCCCTATTGGCTATAAATGAGAGTGGATGTCAACAAACATGATTAATGCTGTGCATATAGGGCCCGGTCTGGTCCTGGGAGGAGCACCCGAAGGTACTTGTGCCCATGGGAGTTTATTGACCACGGTGTTTGGCATTGCACCGGAGTACTTGCTTGCTAGGCTTTAGACATTCCACTCATTCTCGTGATATTACTTGATTGATTTGACTTGAGACCCGCAGAAGGGTAAAGTTTTACTTGAATGAAATTGATAAATAGCCAATTCCAATTTTACATGCTTGAATTTATATTACTTTCTATTACTTGCTTGACATGAGTTCTTACTCTCTTGGAAAGATTTCGTTAATTCCAGTTATTACTTGCTTGAATCTCTTGCTATTGCTGCATTGAAGTTGGAATCCTTATACTCTCACTTGTTATTCCTTCACTGCTCTTGTCGATTTTTACAATCCTTGATATCTACTCATCTACATGCATAGTTTTACTGACATTAATTGAACTTGTAAACCACTTAAAGCCTGTTAAATCTTGAGATGTAATTCTACTGAGCGATTCGCTCATCTAGTTGTTTTCTAATATTTTTAGGTAATTTGGATGCCAACCAACACTCGGAAGGGAATGAGACTGAGTGATGAGTGTTAGAGTGAAGTTATCAAATTGTCATGTCCCTTTTGTTATTGTATTAGTTCACTTATGTCAGTTGTATCAATTCATCTATGTCATTTGTATTAGTCAACTTGATTAGAACTGCTCAAGATTTGTAGCCTTGTCGTTGGACTATGGGAACACATGTGATTGTCCTTTGATTAATTGTGACAATTGTCAGCTCGTACTATTTGTATTAAATTTTGAGTTAAATCTTAGTTATTTGCGCACTCTGATATTTACATGATTGACACGATCTATATAGACACGTCACGCCTCCGGGTAATCTTCCGCGCTCGGGGCGTGACAGGCGGAGCGGGCCGGCCCATGTCTTTACTAACATGGACTCTTGGAGTCGAAAGGGATGTTGATATTGTTCTTTTCTTTATTGACGATGCTTGCCAATTTCTTTACTTTGCTTCAGGCACTAGGGCACAGTCTTCATTAGTGTGTTGGCTGCAAGCCTCTGGCACTTCTTCAGGCAGTTGCTGACATATAGATATTACATTAATTGATGTCCCCGGAGTAGGCACTTCATGGGGGCGCGGAGGATCGACTCTGTCCTCCTCCATTTGTAGCTCCCCTCTTTTTGTTAAGCCTTGGGCGATGTCTTTGAATATTTGGCAATCCTCAATAGGATGCCCCAAGATTTGATGGTAGGGGCAGAAATGAGGATCATCTCTTCTTTTGACGTCATCAGGTCTCTTTGGCTTCGGAAGCCTGATTTTGCTACATTTGACAGCCCACTCGAATAATGCTCGAGTCCGGTCCCGGGGGAAGGCATAGAGCTTCTTTACTTTGCTCTGCAGAGGATGCCTCTCTCGACAGTCAGCAAGTTCATTGAGAGGAGGGTTGTGCACCCATTTGTGCCTTTTTGCCGTGAGGCTGATAGTATGGACTGCTTTTAGCATCGGTCGTTTATCAACCTTCGTGACTTGATGACTTGAGCCGGCAGAAATGGAGGGATATCTTGTGAAGAAATCTTCAACCTCCGTGGCAACATCACTTAATCGATCAAATGACCGAATTTCTATTCCGATCATCTTTTCCAGAATCTCCTTCTTCAGATTTTGTTTGCATATTTGTATTGCATCTTCTGGATGCGGAGGGCGCCGACACCTCATGCAAAGATCCTCCCATCTCTTGATATATTCTATAGCTGTTTCATCATCTTTTTGCTTGGCTGTCAATAGCTCAGCCACGGTCACCTCTGCCTCGATGACGTGGAATCTTTCACTGAATTTTTGCTGCATGTCTGGCCAATCATGGATAGACCCGGTCGGCAGGTCAGAGTACCATTCAAAGGCAGGTCCTGTCAATGAAGACACAAAGAACTTGAGCAGGTACGACTCGTCCACCGCCAAGTCACCCATGACTATCATATAACTTGCAATATGCTCTTTCGGGGAGCCTTGCCCGTTGTATTTGTCAAATTTTGGGGGTTTATTGACACCCGAAGGCAACCTTTTTGCAGCATGGTGGGCTGGATATGGTACTTCATATATGTCAAAGGGGGCATAGTCATCACCACCCCTCTTTGGCAGTCTTGCCTCGATCATCTGCTCCACCATCAACTTATTTAGCATAGATGGCTCTTCTAGTTGAGGGCAGAGGTTGGTGGGCTGCATCAATAATGCGGCCGAAGTCATAGCATTGGATGGCAAAGGTTCTGACAAGGGAGCCTGCGGCTGCATCTGAAGGGGCATTGTCCATGCTGGTTGGAGCCGTTGGGAATAATGCTGAGGAGTAGCCCAATTCTGAGCTGTAGTTTGTAGAATGGCCTGTGAAGGAGCACCCCCAGGGTTGAAACCTCCATGTGATGGCTCGGCTTGTGCCCCCGGTTCCTCGGCTGCCATAGCGTGCCTAGTCTTTTCATTCAATTTTCTCTTTAGCAGTTCTACCTCCTGCTGGTACCTTTGCAGCGTCATTAGCACTTCAGGGTCCATAGCTATTTTGCTACTAATGCCCTCGAGTGCTTCACCAAAGGTGCATCCAGATAGGGGTACCCCTTCTTCTTCAGATGCCATTGTCTTGGTATTGAGAGTAGTGCTATTTTCATCAGTAACCCACTTGTCCTTAGAGACTTGCAGTAACTCAACCTCAATTTTGCCCCGTCCTGTCCCCGGGTCTTCTCTTTCGGCAACCTCGGCTAGCCGTTCTGGTTCATTTAGCAGGGCACCATGCCCGCTCATCACCCCTGTCATATTACATGTGAGGATTTGCATTCTTCTACTATACTTTCTGACTCCCCTTTGGGCCTGACTAGGGAGAGTTGGCCCTTCATTTTTTGAAATTCTTTTCATATTTTCATTTTGTGAAGGCCTTTCAAAGCTTCCAGCCCCACCTTGCTTCTCTTTTTCATTCGCCACCATGGGTGACATTTTATCTTTTTCTTCTTCTTCGGCCCTGACGACACGAAGCAATCTTTGCTGGCCCAGGGAGGAATTCTTGAATTTATAGAAATATTCCCGGACCCTCTTTGTCAAGTCTTTCTGATGACATTCTGGAGAAATGGCAGGAGATAGCACTTGGACTCGGACAAACGACATATGTGAAAGCTGTATCAGCTTGGCAGCTTGATTGAAGTTTCTTGGATATTTGGAAATATCACCCTTGTTAGGGTGCTAGGCCCAGATACAGAGGGGGGTGAATGTATCCTTCTAGAAAATATAGCCCAAAATAAAAACTCAGATGCTAGGCAAGTTCCAGAATTAGGCTAATTCGATTGAACATAATAACAAGCAGTAGGAGCGTGCCTATCCAAGCATCTAGCGGAAGCAAATCAAGCAATCAATCCACTGCTCAATAGATTTTTTAGGTGGTTCGGTCCTCCAGACCTACATCCACCCCTCACTCCCAACCGGAATGAGGCTTCACTAGCCAATGCTAGAACCAAGCAGACTCAGTCTGCGAACAGTTGCTGCGACACAGCTTGACCAGGGGAATAGCCTCCCCTCTTCCTCCCAATCGGAGGGACACCCAAGTGACTCCCAGCCACTTGGAACCCAGAGACCGAAGTCTCTCTTCCTCCAGACCAGGAGGGAACCCGCTAGTGACTTCCAGTCACCAGCAACCAGAGGTCGCAGACCTCTCTTCCTCCAACCGGAGGGACCCCTGGACTTGCAAGCCACAAGCCCAGAACCGGAGACAAGTCTCCCTTCTCCTGAATCCACAGGAGGAGCCCGATTCCCAGCAAGGCAATCGGAAGAACAAGAATAACCAAATGAAAAAGAAAAAATAAGAAACGAAAAATACACAGCAATCGAAAGGCTGTAAATGAAGAACAAGAATGTAGCTCTCAAAGGAGCAGATCTGGCTTCGATTTAATCCAGACGCCAGAGGACAGATCTTCAATAGCTTCTTCCTTCTTCTCCATGAACTCTCTCTCTCTCTATCTCTCTTTCTTTCTCCTCTGCTCTCCTTTTCTCTCACGCTATTCTCTCCTTCTTCTCTTTTTCTTCCTCTTTTCTTTTTCTGGATCGAAGGGCTTTCTGCTCTTCAGGCTTCTTCTTCGATCATTCTTCTACAGAGGATGAAGACTCGTATATATAGCAGCAGCAGCAGCTAGCGCGAGTGTGGCTTCCACAGCTCTCGCCCTAAAAATTCAGACCACGTGGCAGCATCCTGGTATCTCGTCCATCCTTGGATCACGAGCCAGGCACCTCGGATCACGTGCCCTTCATCAGTACGCTCAGCAACTGGAGTTGAGGTGGCGTCAACACACTTGCTCCAAAGGGTTGACGCACCCTTCAAAGACATTCGACCAGCAAAACTCAAGTCTGCTGCGTTGACTCCATCAGCCTGCTGCGTTGACGCATCGGTGATCCAGTGATCAAGTCTTCAGCAGATGGGCGTGCTGCGTCGATGCTCTCAGCATGCTGCGTTGACGCATTGTGCAACTGCGTCCACCTCTGGTCACCTTGTCGATCCATCAACCTGCTGCGTCGACGCCACTTGATGAATGCGTTGACGCACCAGAGTAATCCAGGAAGCTTCTTTCTTGATTGTTTGAACTACTGCGTCCACGCCACTTGATCATGGCGTTGACGCATTGGTGTGTTCCAGCAGCTGAAATTGGATGTCTTCAGCCCTCTTGCGTTAAGGGGTTCATTAGCCTCTTCAGTCCCTGTCAGACAGATGAAACGAAGTCATTAGTTCTAAGTATATGCATTGCATTGTATAGACTTTGCTGTGAAGGCGAAAGAAATGTAAAGTATACACAACGCAATGTATAGACTTAATGAATATAACGACATCAACTCTGCACATCGAATGTATAGACTTCAAGGGTGAAGACCAATGTGCAGACTTTGGATTTGAAGACCAATGTGCAGACTTTGGATTTCACTGTGGATGTACAGACTTGATGGAGCGAAGCGATGTGTAGACATGAAGCTCCACGATGGATGTATAGACTTCAAATATCAAGACGCTAAGGAAGACGGACAATGTACAGACTTGCTATAACAGTCTGATGTACAGACTTCATGAAGATCTAGACATTGAATGTTGTACAGACTTAGCCTAATGCCTGAGACGCTAACAAAGACGGACGATGTTCAGACTTGCTGACAGATCGATGTACAGACTTGCTCAAATGCATGAGACGCTAACTGAGACGCTGGACTCTGTACAGACTTTGAGCGATGTATGGGCTTCAAAGAAGTTGGCGATTCAATGTACAGACTTGACGAAGTGAAGCCATTGTACAAACTTGAGTGTAGCTAAAGCCTTGATCATAGGACTAGGCTGGACTGTATAGACTTTAAGCTTTAGAACCGAATGTACAGACTTGACTTAATGAAACGTAGGGACAGACCCCAATGTATAGACTTGGAGAGCCGGAATCAATGTGCATACTTGGAATGTCTGAAGACCAGTGTCCAGACTTGGAATCAATGAAGGCGTTCGCTGTACAGACTTGGCCAAACAACGGCAATCGGATGTACAGACTTTAGAGTTCAAGGCCACGATGTATAGACTTTGCCCAACGTGAAGCCAATGTACAGACTTGAAAGTCCACTTAGCTAATGTATAGACTTCAGGTGAAGATCAATGTATGGACTTGTGAACAACCGATGAATGAACTGAGGGGTCGACCCATCAGCACAAGGGGTCGACGCACCACAGACCAGACCAATGAATAAATGCAGCAAAGTTAACAGAGGCACCAAGCGTCAACGCATTGCCCAAGCAGCGTCGACGCAGCAGATCAAATATTTCTTACTGCTACCTCTGAAGTGCCTTGGCAGCGTCGACGCTGCAGTTCGATGGGTCGACGCTGCAGTATCAAACTGCAGTCTAAAGATCAACAGTAACATGACTGAACATAATCAAATATGCAATGCCATATCAGAACTTATGAAGAACTGCATTATGATCAGAAGGTGAATAATATCATGATGACACACACAGCAAGATGACTCACATAGATTAACTCACATCAAAAACCAATCATCAAAACCATCATCAAAACCATAGGGGCACAACAATCTCCCCCTTTTTGATGATGGCAATACTACGCTGTGAGTCAATCTAATGACTCAAACTATTCTCCCCCTTTGACGTCATCAAAAAGAAAATAGTTTGAGAAATTAAGGCAACCAGCATGCTATAATTGAAAAACAATCTCCCCCTTTGGCAAAAATCTTCCTCATTTGGTATAATCAAGATGAACCATGGGAAGGGGTATGAATGTAGATGCAGATACCAGAAATATGAATGTCAGAGCACAATTCTTCTCCTTCTATGCAGCATGATGCATATGACAAGGAGGCTCCCCCTCAATAAATGGAACCTTATGAAATGAATGAGAAGGAGACCACAGGGGCAAACAAGGATAAGTTCAGGTCAATGAGCCAAGGACAAAGAGCAGAAGAGTTTCAATTAACAGATTTTTCAAGGATGCTCCAAACCCAAGAAGTTCAGCCAGATTTTCAAAGTTATATCAATCTCATAAATCCAAATCATAAGTTTTCAAAGTCTTCCATTATAAGGGCTTATGAATGAGCTTTATTGAACAGCATGGTTTAAACATGATGTATGCAGAGTTTATCAATAAAATTCTGTATTGATATCTAAAATCATGTTTTAATAAAAATGAACCAAGCCCTCGTATTTATCTTGATTATCCTCCCTTTGTCTTACACAATCAAATTTATTGACTTCTTTCATAATTACATGCACTAGTATTGAGATTAAGTAATTATGAAGTCATATTATTTTGTCTAGGGTTGTAGCAATTTATTTTTAGCATCAATATTCAGGTATTGAGATATGTTCAACAATTTTTCATACTACAAATTTTACGAGTAGTCTAGTTCAGTGCACACTTTGTAACTAGAGGATATACCTTGATCAGAGGCCAATATCCCTAAGCACTTAGTGTGACTAACTGTCATGCTATATATATATGAACAGAGATAGCATTTACACATCATGACACACTCCAAATCATTTCTTGATGAGTGGGTTGTATTTCTCAGTGTGCATGCCATTACTCTGCCTGAATTTCAATGAATTCTTAATCAGAGTTAACTATGGTACCTCATGACACAGTCCTTTGGACATGTGTTTCTCAGTGACCAAGGTCATTGCTCTGACAGATATTACCCTTTAGACTTTTCAGAAAAATTCATTTGCTTCAAGTCAATAATAATTTCATGTACTTAATCAGTTGAAGTCATGTATTCAAGAGTGCAGATTTTAGAAGTTTTCACAAGACTCAACATGAAATAAATGGTTAAGGTTTATTAAACATACTTCAGATATTTTTAAGAGATTTTAAAGTCAACTCTTGAGTACATTAAACTTAAACCACCTGAGTTATTTCAGATATTCATAAAAACGTATAATAGAAGATTTCTAGTTCAAAAGTTTTCAGATTTATGATCGAGATAGCCCATTGAAATCTTCATGAAAGACTGATAGAAATCTGAAGCCAAATGATACCAATTGATAGGAGAGATTTTGAAGCTTAATGTTTTCCGAATATGATCAAGATTTGTCACTTAAAAATAATGAGGAAAATGATGTGTAGTGGACAACGGATCTAGAGGGGAGGGGTGAATAGATCATCCCCACTTTTCGCAATGCGGCCCTTTAATCAGCTAGTTAAAATGAATTACAGCGGAATAGAAACTAGCTTCCAAGAATGCTATGATTCACTTAGCAAGATAAGCAAGATATATAATAATTCGATCCTAAGCATGCATCTAGAACGAATCAATCACACAAGCAAACCACACTAGACAGGATTTTTAAGGTGGTTCGGACTGAATCCTCAGCCCTACGTCCACCCCTCACCAAAACTCGGTGAGGCTTCACTTGTGCAGCGCACAGAACCGCAAATCGGAAACCACCGATTGCCTTCCTACTCACCACCTGGTAGGGACGTCAACCGCAAATTGGAACACCCTCCAATTGCCTTCCTACTAACCACCGGTAGGGATGAATCACACTTTCAATGTTTAAACAATAATGAAAATGAAACAAAATGTGAATGAACTAAAACAAGAGATTGAGTTATGAGTGAAAATGAATTGGCCCTTGTATGGAATGTTGATCAGCAACAAGGCTCCTCTTGGCTTCAACTCAATCTTCTTGATTCACCCTTGATTGGATGAATATTCTTCACGGAGTACTGTTCACGTGAACAGTACCTCTTCCTTCAATTCTTCTCTCTTGATCTTCTCTTTGAACTTCTTTGAATGAATGACGGAAATGATGAAGCTACCTTGAATCTTGATTGCTTCTTTAGCTTCTAGAAGTTTGAATGCTTGAAATATCACCTTGAATGGGCTTGAAAGAACTTGAATGGATGTAGATGATTTCCCTTGAAGAACTTGAATCAAACCGGCTTCCTTGGATCACCTTAATAGCCTTGCCTTGATGTAATCTTCCTTGAGGTTTGCTGGCTTTGATTTGAGCTTGATTCCCCTTTGATTGGATGAAGAACACATTCACGAACTACTGTTCACGTGAACAGTAGCTCGTCTCCAACCTCTCTTGCAGCCACCCTAGATCTCACAAGAAGCTCCTTGAAGCATTAGGGTTTCCAACCCTCTTGTATTCATTTTATAGACCTTGAATGGTCTATGGACAAGCCTTAGACCAGTTCCACAATTTATGAGTGATTAGGTGACTTTTGGATTAAAGAAATCCATGTAGAATGGCCCTTTTCGAAGTTGGAAACAAAGTCAAAAATGAAGGCTCGGGGCTGGCGGTCGACCTGCAGCTCCTGGCGGTCGACCGCCACTGTAAAATGCTGTAGACGAATGGCCCCTGGGAATTCCGGTCGACCGCCACTGGCTGGCGGTCGACCGCCACTGAGAAACGTGCAGACTTGGGAGTCCCTGGCTGGGGCGGTTGACCGCCCCTGTGCTGGCGGTCGGCCGCCAGCTGGGCAGAACCCGGGTCACCCCGGTTCAGTCCGTTGGCCGCACCAGCTCCGTCGCTTGAGTCCGTTAGCCGCCCGTTCATGTCTGTGGCATCGACCTTGATTGTCTTGAAGTTTTATTACTGAGTCTTCAAGCCAAATTTTGTTCCGGGGGCTCCGCCCCCGGAAACCCCCGCAAGGGGCGCTGCCCCCTTGACCCCCGCGACCTGACCGCGCAGGTCGATCCCCGTGACCTAACCGCGCAGGTCGATATGCGTGCGAGGGCGCAACATTGAGCTTTCATGTGCATATCTGTCATGAACAAAATATCACATATGTCAGTCATAAGAGCGTGGAAAATAACAATGACCAATAGTGTTAAGCCATTATCAAAACCAAGAATACACAAAACTCATATGACTATAGAATGATGCCGAATGACCCATGTGACCACAGAATGACTCAAATGGCCTCAGGGACACAACAGAAAAGATTATGCACAACAAGCAAGATATCAGGAGGTCTGGTAAGTTTCAGGATTTCCAAGGATAACATGCAGTGAATTTTTACAGAGATGTATGCACTTGACCACTTGCATGCAACGCATTGACTCCCCCTGACACTATGCATTCAGACAATCTTTTTGGCATTTTTCATGAAATGCAATGCAATTAACTACATGCATGCAAAGACTCAACACTGAATGCTATGCAAGGAAATGCAATTAACTCCCCCTGAAAACATGCAATGTTTGCCATGAGACACTGAACATATGATTTTGATTTATGCACATTCAGACTGCCCTATCAAGCAAAATGGCCCATGGTACTAGGCGGAGTACTTGATCTAAAAGACCACCTCACACATAGTAAGAACCTCCAGACAGACTTCCCTGCCTTTTGGTACCTTACCATTTATATACCACTGAGGTCAACCATGATAATTCAACATGGGTAGCATGCATGGATCAAATTTCAGCTAATCAAATTTTTCAGAATGCAATGGACAGATTTTCACTGAACTATGCAATAGACAAATTTCAAGCCACATTCATAAGCAGTTCAGATTTTTCTAGAAAATTCGGAATGCAATTTGTTTTCAAAGGTTATGCATTTCAACAATTATCAAACAACTACAAATGGCAGATATGCAAGAATTTCAAAATAGGAGATGCAGAGAAATTACCTGAAAATTTCAGAAGGGGTTTTTCTTTGAGTGCCTTGGTTTATTTCCCCCTTTTATTCCTCAGCTTCCAAGGCACACCTGTAGCAGACACATCATTTTGATGTAACAGGTACCCAAGAAACCTTGGGTCCTAGTTTAGTAGTGACACTCCTAGCAGGTTTTCTCAACAGATTTTTCGCATGTTTATCATCATAACACATGATATGATGATTATACATGGAATACCCTACATGCCCACAATGATAACAAGAAATAACAGATTTCATGTTCTCCTTGTATACATCAACATTGGAGTGAACATGGTGTGAGTGAACATGATTAATTCTGTTATTGACATGAAAATTTTTCTTTTCATAACCAGCCAGCCAATAGTTAACAGCTCTGTGGCCTGGCTTTCCACATTCAAAGCATACAGTGTGCTTGCTTCTATAACCAAACTTCTTTCTATCAACAATGTTTTTATTAACATGGAAATTAACAAATCCAGAGTTAGTTTTCTTTCCGTGAGCATGCCAGCAGAAGGCAGCAATGTGACCAAACTTCTCACAGCAATAGCATTGAATTTTCTTTTCCTGATCAGTAGAATGTTTCCTAAGATGATTTCTAGGATACTTTCTAACAACATTTCTTTCATCATTTATCAATGCTACACAGTTATGCATAATATGGCCAACTTTCCCACAATAGTGACATGTTAGAGCCTTTTTATTCACATTCACTTGTTTGACAATATTGATATTCTCATGAGAGTGTGAATGTGTGTGTGAGCAGTGAGCAGCATGCACATGTAAATCAGAGACATATTTGGACTTATTCAAATCAGCATTTTTATTTTGTTTTTGAATCTTTTTCTGTTTCTTATCTGAATTTTCAGCCTTCTTAGCAGTGAATTGAAAAATAGAAGAGCTAGATTGATTAGCTTGTTCAGAGCTTTTCACGAATACAGTTGACTTCTTCTTTTCATTCACTTTCTTATTGACATGCACATACCCAAGTCCTTCTTTCTGAAAATTCACTTTAGAACCAAGCAGCTTATTCAAATTGTCTTTTCCTTTAACGAATTTTGACAAAGAATTTTTCAGATCTTCAATCTCAGAATTCAATGAAGCAATGCTCACTTCATACTTGGATAGCTCAGATTCACAAACAATCAGCTGTTGTTGCAAAGCATCATTCAGGTTCTTCAGAGTTTCATTTTCTTGTTGAACCATTATTTCAATGTTGTTCTCATTTTCCTTAACAACAGTTTTTCCTTTTTCAATTGACAACCATCTTTCAGAGAAGACAGTATTAAGAACCATTAGCTTTTTATTTTGATCTTTCAAGTAGACATTTTCTTCTTTTAAAGATTTGATTTGTTCTTTTTGAAACCTGTCATCAGAATCAAAATCATTAATCATGTCTTCGAGAATGGCACATGTTTTGCAAGAATTATTTTCACCGATGAGTTTGTTTCTAATATTCTCATTTTCAGATTTCAACCTGTTTAACTCATCTTTTTCTTTAATCATGTCAGATTTCAAGTTTTCATTTTCAGCTTTCAGACTTCTGACTTCAGAATTTTTCTCTTATCTTAATTTTCTCTTTTCTGATTTAACTCTTTCATATTTTTCCAGTAGATGCTCATGCATGGCAACTAAATCATCATGACTAATATCCTCGGTCTCAGAGTTTACCTAGGATGAGGACTCATCTGATTGATCACTCCTTCTTGCCATGAGACATTCTTCTTCCTTTCCATTGTGGATGCGAAGCAATTCATCCAATATTTCCTTAGCCGAGCTACAACCTGAGAAAGAGGAAAAATCATCAGAACCGATTGCAGCCTTCATTAGATTTAGAGCTCTCACATTATCGCCATTTTTTAACTTGTGAACATGAGTCCACTTGGACTTATCCTTAGGAAGTTCATGTGGACTGTGAGAGATAACCTTCCACAATTGTGGATTAACAGAGTTAACATGCTTGTGCATACGATATAGCCAGAATTTAATATTTGAACTACTGAATAGTGGAGGATGAGCCATGAGAGCACAACAGATTAATGCAACAGGAATATTGATGCACTAAAAACAAATTAGCATCGAAAGCTAGAGATCGAATCTGCAGGTCGCTGGACCTTGTATGCAGACACCGCTCTGATACCAACTGTTAGGGTGCTAGGCCCGGATACAGAGGGGGGTGAATGTATCCTTCTAGAAAATATAGCCCAAAATAAAAACTCAGATGCTAGGCAAGTTCTAGAATTAGGCTAATTCGATTGAACATAATAACAAGCAGTAGGAGCGTGCCTATCCAAGCATCTAGTGGAAGCAAATCAAGCAATCAATCCACTGCTCAATAGATTTTTTAGGTGGTTCGGTCCTCCAGACGTACATCCACCCCTCACTCCCAACCGGAGTGAGACTTCACTAGCCAATGCTAGAACCAAGCAGACTCAGTCTGCGAACAGTTGCTGCCACACAGCTTGACCAGGGGAATAGCCTCCCCTCTTCCTCCCAATCGGAGGGATACCCAAGTGACTCCCAGCCACTTGGAACCCAGAGACCGAAGTCTCTCTTCCTCCAGACCAGGAGGGAACCCGCTAGTGACTTCCAGTCACCAGCAACCAGAGGTCGCAAACCTCTCTTCCTCCAACCGGAGGGACCCCTGGACTTGCAAGCCACAAGCCCAGAATCGGAGACAAGTCTCCCTTCTCCTGAATCCACAGGAGGAGCCCGATTCCCAGCAGGGCAATCGGAAGAACAAGAATAACCAAATGAAAAAGAAAAAATAAGAAACGAAAAATACACAGCAATCGAAAGGCTGTAAATGAAGAACAAGAATGTAGCTCTCAAAGGAGCAGATCTGGCATCGATTTAATCCAGACGCCAGAGGACAGATCTTCAATAGCTTCTTCCTGTTGCTCTTCTTAGTTTGCTGAATTTGGACCGGTCTCCTGTCATGTGCCTGCTACAGCCGCTGTCAAGATACCACTTGTTATGCTCAGCTGCCAGGCTGACCTGCAAAAATTCAGACAGAGTAATGTGGGACCCAATTCAAATTGGGTCCAAAACTAGTTTTCTGATTATGTAGAAAGCACTTGGGAATCCACATTTGTTTTATAGTTCTCTTCAGTGGATTTATGTGGGTTGATTCTTCCCTTTTGTTATTTCTTGGTGGGTGTTGAATAAGCTTATTCCTATTTGAACTATGCTGTTTCTGAACAAAGACATTGTTGGTTGGCCTCTTAGAAGATGTGCGTGTGTGTTTAGCATAATTCATGTAAGCATTTTTACTCCAATAAAATTTGTGCTGAAACTGATGATCGTTGCCATGCTCTAATTGATTATTAGCATGATGAGTTTTCTTAACAAAACTTTTCGCTCTTTTTGTGGCCTCTATAGGACTGGTCCTGTGAGGACCTTTGTTCCACGCCTGCTGTACATGAGCAGTGCTTGTCTCAGGATTTCCTGACTTAGACTGCTGACCAGTGGAGTGAATGAATTTACTGGTCGAAGACTTCATTGTAGAGACAGATTTGGAACCGGATGGTGTTTCCAGTTTCTCCTTGCCTTTGGCGGGGCAGAACGTGATAGTCTTAAATTCAAAGGGTTTTTTACTAGTAGGATTGTATCCTAATCCCTCCCTATTGAAGTTTACCCTCGACCCCAGAAGGACATTCAGGTTGTTTCTCCCCTCTGTAAACTTTTCAAGCACCTTTTCTTTGTCCTCAATCTCCTTCTGAAATTCATTGCATTGGTCCTGGAGTTCCTGATTAACTGTTCTAACTGCCTCATATTTTTCAGCCATCAGTCTAATCTCTCCTTTAGACTCTTCAGCTTTACACTTCAGCTCATCTATTCTAGCTAGATTCTCTTCTCTTTCCATTCTCAACCTCTCAATCTCACCTTTAACCTGATCTAGCTCAGTGGCCATCTCCTTGGTTTTCATGCTATTAGTGACAATAGAAGAGTGTTCTTCAGACAGAGAATGAAACTTACGTCTAAGCATTCTATGCTCCTTGTTTAAACAATTATATTTACTTAACAGGTCGCCATAGGCGTCCTCCCAATCATCCAAAGTAAAATTCTCAAATAAATTTGTTACCTCTTTCTCATGGTCGGCCATGAGGCAGGTCTTCTCTTCATTTTCACTGGACGAAGTGGCTTCTGGGTCCTCCTCCTCATCGCTCCATGTGCACAGCATGGCCTTCTTCTTCTTGTGCACCACATTCCTCTGGTGTCCTGGAGCCTTAGCTTGTAGCTCTGGACATTCACTTTTCATGTGACCGGATTTCTGACAATGATAGCAAGTGATCTTCTTAGCAGACCGGTTCTTCTCAAATCTTCGTTCAGGAGACTTCATTGCAGCATTAAATTTCTTCCTCCTGTAGAATTTTCCTTTTGTTCTTAGGAACTTTCTGAACTGCCTGGTGAGCATAGCTCGCTCATCCTTGTCCAAGTCTGAGAATCCATCAGACCCTTCGCTGCTATCATCACTGCTGCTGCTGCTGCTGTTGTTGCTCTTCTTAGTATGTCGTGAAACCTTCAGAGCAACATTCTTTCCCTTTCTGTCATGCCCATCGTTTCCTCGTGTGAAATTCATTTCATGGGTCATGAGAGAACCAATCAGCTGGGTTACTGTCATGGTGGATAAATCTCTTGATTCCTCTATTACAGTCACCTTGGTATCCCAGACGGGAGTTAGAGACCTAAGGATCTTCCTGACTATGTCTTCTTGTTGAATATCCTTTCCAAGGCCTTTCAGACTGTTGATGATCACAGATAATCTGGCATACATTTCTGTGATCGGCTCCTCTGGCTTCATCTTAAATAACTCATATTGAGTTGTAAGTATGTTGATCTTGGTAGCCTTCACCTGAGATGTGCCCTCATGAATTAACTGCAAATCATCCCACATATTCTTTGCAGTCTTGCACGCTGAGATCCTTGAATATTCTTCCGGATGGACGGCGCACTGTATGATGTTAAGAGCTGTCCAATTCAGTGCGGAGAGTTTGACCTGATCTTCTGTCCACATATCTTCATTCGGTGGAAGGGTGTATGGACCATCTGTAATGACTTTCCATAGCTTGTTGCTTTGGGCCCTGATAAAGACCTCCATCCTGTTCTTCCAGAAGAAGTAATTATTACCATCAAAGAAAGGGGGGCGGGTGATAGACTGCCCATCAGCTATGAAACTGCGCGGTCCATTGGATCCGTTTCCCTGGCCGTTGGACCACATTCTGGGAAAAACCTGCTCTGATACCAACTGATAAGTACAATATGAAGTGATCTAGAAGGGGAGGGGATGAATAGATCACTGTTTTCGTAGATTTAAAAATTATTGCAGAGTATATTGCTAAACGGAGCTAACCTCGAGTTTTGACTATCGTAAAAGATGCAGTGCAGTTAATAGCTCAAGCAAATAGAAGGCATACCACAATATTATCACGATCAATCACACAAGGGCTCAGAGGATTTTAAGGTGGTTCGGTCCTTCAGACCTACATCCACCCCACACTCAACCTGAGTGTGGCTTCACTAAAGGCTGGGCAACACAGCTTGCCAAACAACTGCTGATACACAGCTTCCCAGGAGAACAACCTCTCCTCTTCCTCCTACCCGGAGGGAACCTCTAGCGATCAGCAGTCACTAGAACCCAGAGACTCACGTCTCTCTTCCTCTTTACCAAGAGGGAAACCCCACTAGTAGCAGCCCTGCTACTAGTGAACCAGAGGTCGAAGACCCCTCTTCCTCCCAACCCGGAGGGTACCTACAAGCAGCTCACCTGCTGCTTGCAAACCGGAGATTGACTCTCCCTACTCCTGATCTCACAGGAGGACCCCGACCTCAGTCCAGAGGATCGGAAACACAAACAATAATGGTTGAAGAAAGATAAGAACAAGAAATGAAAAATACGAACGAAGGAAATCAAAAATGCCAGACAATGGAAACAATGTAGCTCAATATAGAGCAATAGACTTCGGATTTGATCCGCAAGTCAGAACAATTCTTCTGAGCACTCTTCTGCTCTCTTTCTATTTCTCTCTGCTATTCTTTTTTTCTTTCTTTTCTTTTTCCTGGATCGAAGGGCTCTCTGTTTCCCTGTTTTCTTCTATGCCTCTCTACTTCGATAACTTTCATCTGAGGACGAAGGATTCTATTTATAGCATCAACAGCAGATGGATAGGGCATGAAATGCGTGTGCCTCCCACGCTCGATCCAGAAGTATCCTGTCACGTGCCTTTATCAAATTGGTTCCTCTTGTCTCGGATCACGTGCAGCCCTGGAGTGTGGAATGTTCTTCCTCGGACCTGTAATGAGATTAAGTCCATTAATACGCTGCATGGCTATTAAGACCAAAACTGCATGAGGTATAGTAACAACAACACGACGTGACTATTTCTCGAGATGTCATAAGAACGACACGAGAAATTCTGTAACAGATCAGATATACAGAAGATAATGACACGAGGTGAGGTTATACGCAAGAGAGACACGAGGTTACGAATGCAAAAACAACACGAGGACAATACGGGCTTACGACAGAAGCCGACATGAAGACTAAAACGAGAGACCAACACGAGGACAGAGTATAAGGAAACGACTCGAGGTGAAAAACAACACGAAGTGAAGTTAGACACGAAGTAAGAAGCAACGACACGAAGTATAGTGGTGACAAACACACACTACACAGAAAAACGACACGAATCATAAAAATAATGCTAAGTGAAGACAGTAATCGACATGCGGTGAGAACAACACGAGGATAGTGAAAACAGCACGAGATGAAAGCAACACGGGCTGATAACGACACAAGGTCGAAACAGTAAATGACACGGGATAACACTGCACGAGGTAAAAACGACACGAAGACTTAATAATAAAAACGACACGAGGTGGCAATAAAAGAGAACGACATGAAAACAACATGGACTGTAACCGAAACCGACACGAAGTCAAACAGTACAACACGAGGTGTTGTAACCAAGACGAAGTGCCAATCGACCACGAAGACAGTATGCAAAGAAACGACTCGAAGATAGGAATACAAAGAATGACATGGAAACAACACAGTAATCAAAGACTGCACGAGGTGAAAGAACAACACTCAAACAGACGACAACATGGCTAATTCGACACGAGGTGAAAACGCGAAGCAAGAACTACATGATGTTTGAGGAAAAACAGCACGAAGACAGAACATGAACGAACACACGAAGTGTTACCTCTTTAGCAGTTATTTCATATAAAACCATGGATAACTCAAGTGCAAGATATCTGATCAAAAATAACAAGAACAATTAACATAGTGTTGCTCATCATCAAAATACTTAGGGAAGACACACAATCCAACAATGCTGAAGAGTCTAAAGGAGAGATTAGACTGATGGCTGAAAAATATGAGGCAGTTAGAACAGTTAATCAGGAACTCCAGGACCAATGCAATGAATTTCAGAAGGAGATTGAGGACAAAGAAAAGGTGCTTGAAAAGTTTACAGAGGGGAGAAACAACCTGAATGTCCTTCTGGGGTCGAGGGTAAACTTCAATAGGGAGGGATTAGGATACAATCCTACTAGTAAAAAACCCTTTGAATTTAAGACTATCACGTTCTGCCCCGCCAAAGGCAAGGAGAAACTGGAAACACCATCCGGTTCCAAATCTGTCTCTACAATGAAGTCTTCGACCAGTAAATTCATTCACTCCACTGGTCAGCAGTCTAAGTCAGGAAATCCTGAGACAAGCACTGCTCATGTACAGCAGGCGTGGAACAAAGGTCCTCACAGGACCAGTCCTATAGAGGCCACAAAAAGAGCGAAAAGTTTTGTTAAGAAAACTCATCATGCTAATAATCAATTAGAGCATGGCAACGATCATCAGTTTCAGCACAAATTTTATTGGAGTAAAAATGCTTACATGAATTATGCTAAACACACACGCACATCTTCTAAGAGGCCAACCAACAATGTCTTTGTTCAGAAACAGCATAGTTCAAATAGGAATAAGCTTATTCAACACCCACCAAGAAATAACAAAAGGGAAGAATCAACCCACATAAATCCACTGAAGAGAACTATAAAACAAATGTGGATTCCCAAGTGCTTTCTGCATAATCAGAAAACTAGTTTTGGACCCAATTTGAATTGGGTCCCACATTACTCTGTCTGAATTTTTGCAGGTCAGCCTGGCAGCTGAGCATAACAAGTGGTATCTTGACAGCGGCTGTAGCAGGCACATGACAGGAGACCGGTCCAAATTCAGCAAACTAAAAATGAAGTCTGGGGGCTTGGTCAAATTCGGAGGAAATAACAGAGGAAGAATAATTGGAATTGGCACGGTTGGTAAGTCCTCCACTAACTCCATTGAAGATGTGTATCTTGTAGAAGGACTTCAGCACAACTTGGTAAGTATAAGTCAACTTTGTGACAAAGGACACAAGGTACTCTTTGACCACAACTCGTGCACTGTTTTTGAGCTGAATTCTGATAACATCATGTTCAAAGGTCATAGAGTAAATAATGTGTACATCGTTGATCTTGATGATAATTCTGAAACAAACTTATGTCTGTCTGCTAATTCTGAACAGGTTGCTTTTGACTGGCATAGGCGTCTAGGCCACGCTAGTGTGTCTACCTTGAATAAACTGTCTAATTATAACCTAGTCAGAGGTTTGCCCAAAATAAAATTTCAGTTAGGGTCCAAGCTCTGTGATGCTTGTGCTCAAGGTAAACAGACTCGTGCAACTTTTAAGTTGAGAACTGAGGGTCTCTCATCTAAACCACTACAGCACTTGCACATGGATCTCTTTGGTCCTACTCGAATACAAAGCTTGTCAGGTAAGAGATATGGTCTAGTCATAGTTGATGACTTCACTAGATTTTCCTGGTTGTTCTGTTTAGCAAATAAAAATGATGCTTTTGTTCACTTTGAAGAACTTTTTAATAAAATCAAACTGCAAGGTGAACATAATATCATTACAATTCAGTCTGACCATGGAGGAGAGTTTGAAAACTCTTCGTTCTCTGAATTTTGCTCAAGAGAGGGAGTGACTCACAGATTTTCTTCTCCCAGGACACCGGAGCAGAATGGAATTGTTGAGAGAAGAAACAGGTCAATAATTGAAATGGCCAGGACTATGCTAATTGAGAGTGGACTTCCAAGGAGATTTTGGGCAGAAGCTGCAAATACAGCATGCTACATTTTAAATCGAGCATTGGTAAGACCTACTCATAAGAAAACTCCTTATGAACTCCTCAAGGGTAAGCTGCCAAACATTTCTTACTTTAAAATTTTTGGTTCCAAATGCTTTATCCACAATAATGGTAAGAATGGTTTGGATAAGTTTGAAGCAAGAAGCTCTCCTGGAATTTTTCTCGGATATTCAGAAACCTCTAGGGCTTACAGAGTCTTCAATAAAGATGAGCAAACTGTTGAAGAAACACCTCATGTGGTGTTTGATGAGAATGTTCTATCTGACAAAAGGACAAATGATGACAGGGAGTCACCTGATGAGGGAGATTTCTTGGAGAAAATTGAAGTAGGAGAGATGCAGCAAACTGCACAACCAGAAAACTTACAACAAGAAGAAGCAACTGAAGTAGGTGAACCCTCAGGTGAGGTAATATTTCACAAAGATCATCCTAGTGAAAATGTCATAGGTAATTTGCATGATCCCACTAGGACAAGGTCTCACTTTAGAACTGTCCAAGAACAGGACTTAGCTGCTTTGACATCTCAGGTAGAACCCAAGACTGTGGAAGAGGCTTTAAAGCATGATTCTTGGGTATCCTCCATGGGTGAAGAATTAAATCAATTTGAGAAAAATAATGTATGGAAACTAGTTCCTAGACCTGAAAACACTCATGTCATTGGCACTAAATGGGTCTTCAAAAATAAGATTGATGAAAATGGTGCTATCTCTAGAAACAAAGCAAGACTTGTAGCTCAAGGCTACAGTCAGGAATTTGGTGTGGATTTTGATGAATCCTATGCACCAGTAGCTAGGATGGAAGCTATAAGAATTCTGTTTGCATTTGCATGCTCTAGAAAAATTCGACTACAGCAAATGGATGTCAAAAGCGCATTCTTAAATGGGTCATTGAAGGAAGAGGTATATGTTGAACAACCTCCTGGGTTTAATTTCTCTGTTCAGCCTAACATGGTTTTTAGGTTGAATAAAGCCCTCTATGGATTGAAGCAGGCTCCCAGAGCCTGGTATGAGAGACTTTCTGAGTTCCTTGTGAGCAAGGGGTACACTCGAGGTAAGGTTGACCAAACTCTCTTCACCAAAAGTCTCGGAAAGGAGTTAATTGTGGTCCAGGTATATGTTGATGATATCATTTTCGGATCTAACAACTCAAAATTATGTAAAGATTTTTCTGAGTCTATGTCCCAAGAATTTGAAATGAGTCTAGTTGGGGAACTAAAATATTTTCTTGGGCTGCAGGTCAAACAAATGGAGGATGGTTGTTTCATAAATCAAACCAAGTATACTCTGGAGATGCTGAAAAGGTTTGGAATGACCAACCTCAAGACAATCTCAACACCCATGAGTACCAGCTCTTCACTGGATTCAGACGAAAAAGGTAAAGAGGTGGATGCTAAACTATATAGAGGTATGATCGGTTCACTCCTCTACTTAACTGCATCCAGGCCCGACATTCAATTTAGTGTAGGGATGTGTGCCAGATACCAGGCTAGACCTACTGAATTGCATATGGCAGCTGTAAAGAGAATCTTTAGATACTTATCTGCCACTCATGATTTAGGTCTCTGGTATCCTGCATCATGTAACTTAGATCTCATTGCATACACTGATGCAGATTATGCAGGATGTAAATTGGACAGGAAGAGCACTAGTGGTCACTGCGAATTTCTAGGAGGGTGCTTAGTCTCTTGGGGATCCAAGAAGCAACACTCTGTGGCTCTCTCTACTGCTGAAGCTGAATATGTGGCAGCAGGGAGCTGTGGCACACAGGTTATATGGATAAAACACCAGCTTCTGGATTACTCGGTTGAGCTAGGTTGTACTTCTATCTTTTGTGACAATACTAGTGCAATAAACATTGCAAAGAATCCTGTACTTCATTCTCGAACTAAACACATTGAAATCAGGCATCATTTTATTCGAGATGAAGTAGCAAGGAAAACTTTTGAGTTGATCCATGTTGGCACTAACTCACAAATTGCAGATATCTTTACTAAGCCACTGGATACTGAAAAATTTAGCACTATGCGCAGAGAACTAGGTATTTACAGAATTTCATGATTGAAGATTTGATTTCTGAATACCATGTTCTGTGTTATTATGCTTATCATATTCATCATGGTGTTCTTTTTGAAGTGCATTGAGGGTTGTCTTGGCTAAGTCTGTATTGGGGTCAAGTTCTCAGGGGGAGATGATTTATAATAGGTGTCTTGATCTTTGACCTATTTTGAACATACTCTGAACGACATTTTGCTGACATCATAAGAGAATCAGGTTGATTAGGTGTATAAAAGAAAATGTTGGATGCTTTACTCTTTAAGGCTGTTCATCTAATTTCTTGTTGGAATTTTCAGCTGTTAGTCCCACTGAGATCAAAATCTGAATTCAAGATTAATCTTCATACACTGTAACTGTCTTCTGATCTAGTCAGTACAGCATACCTACTTAGTCAATGGTGAGTCCAAAATGAGGTATTGTGTGTTTTAGTCTGAATCACCTTGGATCTGGTGTATTGTTCTCAAACGGACTCAAGCTTCATTAACAAGGTTTTAAGAGCTGGTAAATAAAAACAAAATTCATAAAAGGGTTATCAACTTTGTTAACTGCTCATTGAGAAACTGGGTTTTTCATCAATGAAGTGAAAGCTTCCCATGTCATGAGATGGCAGTAATCATCTGGTCTTAATAGTTGTCTTGATCATACAGAGCTATGGTACATATCTGGTTAGTAACTGGGGTGTCTGGCCTCAGATAAAGGTGTCACCTTAATGTCAACACCAGCTAGAATACTATCTCTGTCTTCTTATCAGAAGGGGTAATGTGGTCCTGCCACCGAGTAACTGGGGATTCTTGCCTCTAAACAAGGTGTCTCCTTAATGTCAAAGGTGTACTTGACAGACTTATCTCTGATCTTGACCATTTTTAAAGATCCTGCTCACTTGAAGTATAGCTTTTGATTTGTTTTTTCTCAATACCACAGGTCATTGTCTTCTGGCTGTTTTACATAATACTCTCTCAGTAAAGACTTATTTTGATCAAACTGGTATCTTGTACCTCACTTGCTTAGAATCTGGTTCTGTGTATGGAGCAAATCCTTAGTCACAGTTTTTGCACAGTCTGACTAACTGTACCTCAAAAATCCTCACATAAAATTAATGGCTTTCTTGATTGACTAAACATCTCAATAGTCTCCATTTATCTGCCTTACTCTGTCCTGTTTTCTCTCTATAGTCAGCAATTTTCCCTTCTCTGTATCTTCAGATTTGACCCTAGTTTTGATGATGTCAAAGGGGGAGAGAATTGAGTTAGTTATCAAGTCTGAGGTAAACTGTTGCTGTGTTCAGGGGGAGTGAGGGGGAGTGTTCAGGTGAGGGGGAGTGTTCAGGTTTCATCAAGGGAAGTAAGGAAGCAAGTATGCTTTAAGTTGTCTGCATTAAATATCCTGAATTGATCTCTTTTGAACTTATCTCTCACACTTAATATAGTGTTGCCATCATCAAAAAGGGGGAGATTGTTGGATTGTGTGTCTTCCCTAAGTATTTTGATGATGAGCAACACTATGTTAATTGTTCTTGTTATTTTTGATCAGATATCTTGCACTTGAGTTATCCATGGTTTTATATGAAATAACTGCTAAAGAGGTAACACTTCGTGTGTTCGTTCATGTTCTGTCTTCGTGCTGTTTTTCCTCAAACATAATGTAGTTCTTGCTTCGCGTTTTCACCTCGTGTCGAATTAGCCATGTTGTCGTCTGTTTGAGTGTTGTTCTTTCACCTCGTGCAGTCTTTGATTACTGTGTTGTTTCCATGTCATTCTTTGTATTCCTGTCTTCGAGTCGTTTCTTTGCATACTGTCTTCGTGGTCGATTGGCACTTCGTCTTGGTTACAACACCTCGTGTTGTACTGTTTGACTTCGTGTCGGTTTCGGTTACAGTCCATGTTGTTTTCATGTCGTTCTCTTTTATTGCCACCTCGTGTCGTTTTTATTATTAAGTCTTCGTGTCGTTTTTACCTCGTGCAGTGTTATCCCGTGTCATTTACTGTTTCGACCTTGTGTCGTTATCAGCCCGTGTTGCTTTCATCTCGTGCTGTTTTCACTATCCTCGTGTTGTTCTCACCGCATGTCGATTACTGTCTTCACTTAGCATTATTTTTATGATTCGTGTCGTTTTTCTGTGTAGTGTGTGTTTGTCACCACTATACTTCGTGTCGTTGCTTCTTACTTCGTGTCTAACTTCACTTCGTGTTGTTTTTCACCTCGAGTCGTTTCCTTATACTCTGTCCTCGTGTTGGTCTCTCGTTTTAGTCTTCATGTCGGCTTCTGTCGTAAGCCCGTATTGTCCTCGTGTTGTTTTTGCATTCGTAACCTCGTGTCTCTCTTGCGTATAACCTCACCTCGTGTCATTATCTTCTGTATATCTGATCTGTTACAGAATTTCTCGTGTCGTTCTTATGACATCTCGAGAAATAGTCACGTCGTGTTGTTGTTACTATACCTCATGCAGTTTTGGTCTTAATAGCCATGCAGCGTATTAATGGACTTAATCTCATTACAGGTCCGAGGAAGAACATTCCACACTCCAGGGCTGCACGTGATCCGAGACAAGAGGAACCAATTTGATAAAGGCACGTGACAGGATACTTCTGGATCGAGCGTGGGAGGCACACGCATTTCATGCCCTATCCATCTACTGTTGATGCTATAAATAGAATCCTTCGTCCTCAGATGAAAGTTATCGAAGTAGAGAGGCATAGAAGAAAACAGGGAAACAGAGAGCCCTTCGATCCAGGAAAAAGAAAAGAAAGAAAAAAAGAATAGCAGAGAGAAATAGAAAGAGAGCAGAAGAGTGCTCAGAAGAATTGTTCTGACTTGCGGATCAAATCCGAAGTCTATTGCTCTATATTGAGCTACATTGTTTCCATTGTCTGGCATTTTTGATTTCCTTCGTTCGTATTTTTCATTTCTTGTTCTTATCTTTCTTCAACCGTTATTGTTTGTGTTTCCGATCCTCTGGACTGAGGTCGGGGTCCTCCTGTGAGATCAGGAGTAGGGAGAGTCAATCTCCGGTTTGCAAGCAGCAGGTGAGCTGCTTGTAGGTACCCTCCGGGTTGGGAGGAAGAGGGGTCTTCGACCTCTGGTTCACTAGTAGCAGGGCTGCTACTAGTGGGGTTTCCCTCTTGGTAAAGAGGAAGAGAGACGTGAGTCTCTGGGTTCTAGTGACTGCTGATCGCTAGAGGTTCCCTCCGGGTAGGAGGAAGAGGAGAGGTTGTTCTCCTGGGAAGCTGTGTATCAGCAGTTGTTTGGCAAGCTGTGTTGCCCAGCCTTTAGTGAAGCCACACTCAGGTTGAGTGTGGGGTGGATGTAGGTCTGAAGGACCGAACCACCTTAAAATCCTCTGAGCCCTTGTGTGATTGATCGTGATAATATTGTGGTATGCCTTCTATTTGCTTGAGCTATTAACTGCACTGCATCTTTTACAATAGTCAAAACTCGAGGTTAGCTCCGTTTAGCAATATACTCTGCAATAATTTTTAAATCTACGAAAACAGTGATCTATTCATCCCCTCCCCTTCTAGATCACTTCATATTGTACTTATCACTTCCTTCTTCTCCACGAACTCTCTCTCTCTCTATCTCTCTTTCTTTCTCCTCTGCTCTCCTTTTCTCTCACGCTATTCTCTCCTTCTTCTCTTTTTCTTCCTCTTTTCTTTTTCTGGATCGAAGGGCTTTCTGCTCTTCAGGCTTCTTCTTCGATCATTCTTCTACAGAGGATGAAGACTCGTATATATAGCAGTAGCAGCAGCTAGCGCGAGTGTGGCTTCCACAGCTCTCGCCCTAAAAATTCGGACCACGTGGTAGCATCCTTGTATCTCGTCCATCCTTGGATCACGAGCCAAGCACCTCGGATCACGTGCCCTTCATCAGTACGCTCAGCAACTGGAGTTGAGGTGGCGTCAACACACTTGCTCCAAAGGGTTGACGCACCCTTCAAAGACATTCGACCAGCAAAACTCAAGTCTGCTGCGTTGACTCCATCCGCCTACTGCGTTGACGCATCGGTGATCCAGTGATCAAGTCTTCAGCAGATGGGCGTGCTGCGTCGACGCTCTCAGCATGCTGCGTTGACGCATTGTGCAACTGCGTCCACCCTCTGGTCACCTTGTCGATCCATCAACCTGCTGCGTCGACGCCAGTTGATGAATGCGTTGACGCACCAGAGTAATCCAGTAAGCTTCTTTCTTGATTGTTTGAACTACTGCGTCCACGCCACTTGATCAAGGCGTTGACGCATTGGTGTGTTCCAGCAGCTGAAATTGGATGTCTTCAGCCCTCTTGCGTTAAGGGGTTCATTAGCCTCTTCAGTCCCTGTCAGACAGATGAAACGAAGTCATTAGTTCTAAGTATATGCATTGCATTGTATAGACTTTGCTGTGAAGGCGAAAGAAATGTAAAGTATATACAACGCAATGTATAGACTTAATGAATATAAAGACATCAACTCTGCACATCGAATGTATAGACTTCAAGTGTGAAGACCATTGTATAGACTTTGGATTCGAAGACCAATGTGCAGACTTTGGATTTGAAGACCAATGTGCAGACTTTGGATTTCAATGTGGATGTACAGACTTGATGGAGCGAAGCGATGTGTAGACATGAAGCTCCACGATGGATGTATAGACTTCAAATATCAAGACGCTAAGGAAGACGGACAATGTACAGACTTGCTGTAACAGTCTGATGTACAGACTTCATGAAGCTCTAGACATTGAATGATGTACAGACTTAGCCCAATGCCTGAGACGCTAACAAAGACGGACGATGTTCAGACTTGCTGACAGACCGATGTACAGACTTGCTCAAATGCATGAGACGCTAACTGAGACGTTGGACTCTGTACAGACTTTGAGCGATGTATGGGCTTCAAAGAAGTTGGCGATTCAATGTACAGACTTGATGAAGCGAAGCCATTGTACAGACTTGAGTGTAGCTAAAGCCTTGATCGTAGGACTAGGCTGGACTGTATAGACTTTAAGCTTCAGAACTGAATGTACAGACTTCACTTAATGAAACGTAGGGACAGACCCCAATGTATAGACTTGGAGAGCCTGAATCAATGTGCATACTTGGAATGCCTGAAGACCAGTGTCCAGACTTGGAATCAATGAAGGCGTTGGCTGTACAGACTTTGCCAAACAACGGCAATCGGATGTATAGACTTTAGAGTTCAAGGCCACGATGTATAGACTTTGCCCAACGTAAAGCCAATGTACAGACTTGAAAGTCCACTTAGCTAATGTATAGACTTCAGGTGAAGATCAATGTATGGACTTGTGAACAACCGATGAATGAACTGAGGGGTCGACCCATCAGCACAAGGGGTCGACGCACCACAGACCAGACCAATGAATAAATGCAGCAAAGTTAACAGAGGCACCAAGCGTCAACACATTGCCCAAGCAGTGTGGACGCAGCAGATCAAATATTTCTTACTGCTACCTCTGAAGTGCCTTGGCAGCGTCGACGCTGCAGTTCGATGGGTCGACGCTGCAGTATCAAACTGTAGTCTAAAGATCAACAGTAACATGACTGAACATAATCAAATATGCAATGCCATATCAGAACTTATGAAGAACTGCATTATGATCAGAAGGTGAATAATATCATGATGACACACACAGTAAGATGACTCACAGAGATTAACTCACATCAAAAACCAATCATCAAAACCATCGTCAAAACCACAGGGGCACAACAACCCTGCCTTGCACCGGCCCTGGCGGCGGGTGGAGGAGTTGCAATCATGACTTCCTCCGCATGCATATTCTCTTTCCCCCCTCTATTAGGAACATCTGCAGAATCTTTGAAGCCTTGTGAGGCTGGTGCAGGGCCTCGGATCCTCTTGGGAACCCAAATTTACTTAAACTTTGGTAAGTTCGGGATTGGCCTCCCTTGCTTGTTGTCTTTAAAATTCATCCTTCGGCTTGCCAGCACTTGGAAGGGGTTGTGAGTGGGCACAGTCGGGATGATCCGATCCGGCAGAACTTCGGCACCGCGACCTTTGAAGTAGACTCGGATGCCCCCGATTAACGAGGACTTCCCAGATGCTAAAAGTTGACTCTAAGGAGTAGCAACAATTCTTCCTCAGGAGCTCTTCTTGTTGCCCCCAGCAGGCTTCTTCTTATGTGCCACAGTTAGGCAAACAGTATGGTGGACGTGGCAGCTCACGATCACCGGAGTTTTCAGTAGAGTTTCGTTAATTTGGCCCTCACTTCGGCGGGCCGCAGCTTTGTTGTTCTTCAGCTCCGCAGGTCCAGAACTCTCCACGTCTAGGAGATCCACGAATGCAATTCCCAAGAAGTTGGGGAAGCCAACGACCGGGGGAGAGTTGCCGAAGGTAGTAGGTACGGCAAGGTAGCCGTATGCTGCATGGTCGGCCATGATTTGGGGACTTAAAACAACTCCAGACAATCCGCTCGCCATCACTTCAACCTAAAAAGAGGAGAAACAAGACGAATGAATAATTAGCATTTGAGGTAGTTGGGTGGGCGCCCCATGGTTCCTCTATTTTGGCGAAGAGATGAAGGGAGGTTGAGTCCCACCGGGTGTGCCAGCTTGTGGGAGATGAGATTTTATTAAGAATATATTTTATTATAGGTTTATTTGATTTGTTTATTAGAGGTTTATTTACGCAGGGCGTGCTAGTCACTGAGTGACAAATTTATTATGCGCACCGTCTGGCTAACCAGACGATTATAGGTGATCGTGTCAGGACCCAAAACCCGCCGTACCATGAAGGCTACGGCGTTAATTACATCTCTCCAGAAGAGAGAAAACCCTTGATTAATCGCCAAAATAGAGAGGCCATAAGGCCCGTAGAATATGTAAAAGATGTGATTGCATGCAAGCATACAATATGGTAGTATTTATTTATTAGATCGGCTCCTGGTACGAGGCAGAGAACCTAGGTCCGAGGACCATCATCACACATAGTGAAAGCCTCCGGCCGGGCGTAACCCGACTTTCAGCTAATCACCATTCGATATACCGGAGAGTCAGATCATGCAGGCATGCAAGGTGGTTAGTGTTAGTGTTATTGTTATTGCTTATTTCTTATTTGTTCATTTATTTGTAAATTTAAGGAAGACTTTGGCAACCCCTGTCACTCGTAGGGTTGTCGATTAGTCATTGCCTTTTTATTTTGAGACTGCACATAGCGTTATAGTGCATACATATGGGCCCATGAGGTGGGCCGAGTATGACCGTATTCGGGCAAACTCGTGTATCATCGGGACAATGTATGCTGGGGTATGGCAAATTTGATATTTGAAAAATGAGGGACAGGGTTAAAACCCAGTCAAAAAGGAATTGAATTCAACGGCTTATCGGCCCAGGACAAGGTCATGCCGTGGCCATAATGGGGTTAACCCCGAGATCTAGGCACGACCTGTCAGGGGGTCATTAATATTCCCATGCCCGGGGTCTAGAGGAGGTGAGAGCTCCGGAGTAGACATGGTCATGTTCATTATTCTTTATTTATTCTTGTTATTATTTTTAAATGCATGAATGCACTTTGTTTATTATTTATTTATTTCTTTTATTTATTTTTATTATCTTTTTATATTGGATGCATGCATTTTTATTCCCATTATTGATATTTATTTGGCATTTATTTGACAATTATTCATTCATCATTTTTTGTTGTTTATTTATCACTTTTCTTTATTTATTTTTTGTTGTCATTTATTTTATCATTGTTGTTTATTTTATTTTTATTTGTTTATTTGTTATAATAATGATTATTATTATTCTCTCTCACTTTCTTTCTTTATATATATATATATATATCTTTTTTTTCTTAGTGTATAAAAGATAATGTGCGCATGTGAGCAATGGAATGTGTCTTATTGTATTTTTGTTTATGTATATACAATGTGAAGGTGGGCTTAACGTAGTTATGGATGTACCTCTTATCTACCATGTGTGTGTGTCACGCCCCGACGCGGAATATCGGGACGTACAGTCAATAACGAGCTAGAAATAACATTTATTCTAAACTAACAATTAACATTGCTAAGGAAGGAATACTTTTGTTACAATGATCAACACTGTTTAAACACGATCAAACATAACTCCCAAAACTATGAGCTGACGCTCAGTAGGCATCTAGGTACAAGTACACTCTAGAATCACTCATGTCCCTCCCCGTCTGTGTAACCGTCACCACCTGAATAACCTGGAAAAGGGGAAAAACAACACTATGAGCTGACGCTCAGTAGGTAATAACAAGCAAATTTACGTAAATAATGACTTAATTACATGTTGTATGCAATGATAAGCAAGAAAATAAATAACGAGATCAAGGACAATATAATAAGATCTCGCAAGGTCAAGAATTAAAAGATAACAATTAACAATAATGACAAGTACAAGAATTTGAATAAGAGCAATTGCAATAATAATTGGCCAACAAGCAAGTATTTAAAACATGAAGTAATTCATGATCAAGTACAAGAATAATAATATATTGAATGTCGTAGACGTCACACTAGTCAAGTACTCGGTGCAATATCTCACCATGTCATTAACATCCCATGGGCTCACTTATTTTTAGGGCGCTCTCCCCAGGACCAGACCGGGCCCCTATGATGCGATGGCATTGATTTATTGGATTAAGGATCCCAAGTTGTCTAGACATTTTCTCAAGTAATCATGGCCAATGAATTTTAAGGAATAAACTAAATTGTAAAAAGTACAGATCTGACAAAACATCAAAGTAACAAGAAGAGTAGAGAGTTAAATTTAGGCATCATGTTTAACGACAATTAAGTCGTGGAATTCAAGAACGAATGATAAGTAGGAAAATGCAATCATTAGAATACTCTTAACTCCATAGTTTAACATTGTATTCCGTTGGTTTAACAAGTTTTGGAGTTGTTTTAGGGTCTTTTAATATCAAGGAACTAGTTTCTTAAACAACAAGATTTATTTTGTATTATCTTAGTGAATTGCTAAGAATTTAGTTTAATTCATAGAAATAAATCCTAGCATGATGAAAAAATCTCTAACATGTTAAAATAGCTCCAGCACATGATTCTATTGGTAAGGTGATAAAAATATATTTTCCTTACTGGAATTAATTTTTAACACACTAAAAATACATTATTAGGCGTTAAAACTAACACGTAATATGCTATAATGAGTTTTCTACGTAATTTTTGGATAAGTTAATAGGAGTAAGTTATCATACTGATTATTTATTTTTCCTGATAACAATAAGATTTTTATCATGCTGAAAAGTAATTTTTTTCAATATTCTATCATCCATTTAATGGGAATAATATACTGATAAATAGTTTAATATACTAAAAATCATTTATATCATGCTGTCACCATCCTAATATGTTGGAAGAATTTTCGTTATGCTGTGAAGAATTTTATCATGCTGTAAGAAATAATTTAACATGCTAACATAATTTTATATGCATTTATTTCTATTATATAGATAAAAATAGATTTCTATGAGTTAAAAATATCATTAATTCATAAAAATTAACTTTCAACATGCTGATAATATCCAAATATATGTTTCATGAATTTTCAGATATTAGGAATATTTTAGCATGCTGGATATATATTTTATATGCATTTATTCTCTATTATATAGATAAAAATAGATTTCTATGAGTTAAAAATATCATTAATTCACAGAAATTAACTTTCAACATGCTGATAATATCAGAATATATTTTTCATGAATTTTTAGATATTAGGAATATTTTAGCATGCTGGATATTTATTTTATATGCATTTATTCTCTATTATATAGATAAAAATAGATTTCTATGAGTTAAAAATATCATTAATTCACATAAATTAACTTTCAACTTGCTGATAATATCAGAATATATTTTTCATGAATTTTCAGATATTAGAAATATTTTAACATGCTGGATATATATATTTTATATACTTTTATTCTCTATTATATGAAATAATATAATAAGAGGAAGATGCACAAAATATCAATGGAAATTATTGATGAAATTCAGCAAACAAGATATCAATGGAAAGATAAGAGGAATTTGCACAAGATGGTATGCTCAATTTCAAGTTTTGCCTGTGATTATCCACGTGAAATCAAGCTTAATCCTAAAAGGTGCACTTAAAACCCTAACATAGACATATGCTTACTAAATCGAGAAATTAACCTAGTATGATTGATAAAAATTAGGGCTTTCAACGTTAAAAGGAAGCTAACATGATGAGGATTCCATTCATGTATAATAATTAAAGTTAGGTCTGTTAGAACCTACCTTAAATGAAGATCAAACCCAGCTACAAAAATACCCAACGATCCTTGATAGCCCTCAAAGATCCCTTGATAACTTCCTAAATACCCAATAGAAATTGGGGCTTTTACTGCCAAATGAAAGAGCTCGTCGAGCTGATCAAGATAGACTATCTATTTACGAATTTTGGTTAAGATTACCA
This sequence comes from Amorphophallus konjac, assembly GCA_022559845.1. Classification (NCBI taxonomy): domain Eukaryota; kingdom Viridiplantae; phylum Streptophyta; class Magnoliopsida; order Alismatales; family Araceae; genus Amorphophallus; species Amorphophallus konjac. Next base: position 148,856,804 of record CM040124.1, read on the forward strand.
ACCTGATTTGGAAGAATAAAACCACGACCTAGAATGAAGAACGAACCGGACAGCACTTTAGAAAAACCTCGATATCTCCTCGGATACCTAATGAATTTAGGGTTTTTATAACCACTGGAAATATCTCGTCAAGAGGAACAATTTGATATATTCATAAGCTGATTTTGGTTAAGGAAACCTACCTCAATCGAAGGATCAAAGAGGAGAGGAAGGAGGACGACGGCAGTCGACCCACCTCCACTAAACGACCAAGAACTTCCTAGATCTAAATCCAATGCGAACACCACAGTCACCAAATGAAAGTAGACTCGTAGAGCTTCATTTTGATAGCTCATAGAGCTTTTGGAGACTTTGGAGTTGGGAGAAATCGACCACGCAAGGTGGTGTTTGAAAATGGCGCCGCCAAGGTTGACTTCCACCAAACTCGGTCGCCACCATGTGCTAGGGTTAGGGTTTGATTCGATTGATAGAGGGCTATTAATCCTCTATGTATTACCTTTCATTTGCCTCTGGAATCACCTCATTTGGTTGAGAAACAAGCTCTAATTTGATGTTTTAAGATGGGGTGAATAGTGAACACGAATTTTGGGTTAGGTGGGTTGAAAGTCGGACTTAACCCACTGATTAGGCCTAGATAATGATTTTATTAGGCTTAGTCATAGAAGACAAAAGTGTTAGTCGATGCATCTATTATTTAATTACTATTTTTATGAATTTTTATATGGAAGATAAAAGTTCCACTTCTACTATTCCGTAAATAGTTAAATATTAAGTTCGGAAGACTTAATCAACTAATTCGGCCTAATAAATGATTTTTTTAGGGTTAGTCACAGAAGGAAATATTGTTAAACATAATTGATTCTACAAGAATATGATTTTTATTAATTTTTATAAAATAGTTGAAAAGTGACTTATTCTATTTATTAAAGAATTAATCTAATTAATTTCGAATAATTCTCATTAATTCAAATAAATTTAAATAAATTCCAAATAACTTTAAATAACTTTCTAAATAAATTTCTAAAGAATTAGGGGTATTACAGTGTGTGCTGCATGTTACGTAAACAAATGCATGCATGTGTGTTAAGTGTGTGTATTACGTGAATGAGTGCATGTGTGTGTGTTGTTTGTTACGTGAAACGGCGGGGGGTGTAGATTGGGTAAAACGACGCGCTTTTCTTGTTTTGGTTATGTTTGAAACGGCGTGGGAATGTATGCAAGTTAATTCGGCGCGCATTTAGTTTTATATTGATTAAAGGGAAAAGGTGACGGGTGTAAAGGAGTTTGAAACGGCGCGGGAGTACCGCACCGGTTATGGCCGCGCCGGGTAACGGGGAGTGTTTTGTTTGTTTATTTTATTATTTGTTGTTTCATTTTTCATTCATTTTTTTATTTATATTCTCGGTCTTACAGATGATTAATCCGGCAACATCTCCCCTAAACCCAGGGTGTTTGAGGAAAAGTGGAGGCATACCCATGGAATGGGGTAAGCTCCTTAAAGGCCCGGGGGCCAGACACGGTGACCGGTGGACCCGAGTGGACGGAGACCCCGAGGGCGAGCCTACGAGGGATACCGATGTGTCCATGAGTTATCCAAATCGGGACAGTGTTCGCCATTAAGGCGGTTTAATATTCACTCGGAGAGTGATCATTTAAAACGGCATGAGAAACAAAACCTTAAAACGGCACGGTTTAGGTTAAACTGGCGTGGAACGCTTAGGAAAAGGGGGTTAAAGCGGCATGGGAACCGTAGGTGAAGAGGAGGAGGTTAAAACGGCGCCACGAAAGGTGAAGAAGAGGAGGTTAAAATGGCGCCATGAAAGGTGAAGATGAGGAAGTTAAAGCGGCGTCACAAAAGGTGAATAGGAGGAGGTTAAAACGGCACCACGAAAGGTGAAGAGGAGGAGGTTAAAACGGCACCACGAAAGGTGAAGAGGGGGGGCTTTAAAACGGCAAGCTCACCTTATGGCGCGTCGGAATAGGGCGCGCCGTTTTAGGGCGCACCGTATTAAGGCGTGCCGGATGATCGTCGCGTCGGTTTAGCCCGCTTTCATGGAAATTAAAGTTTTATTGGTTTATTTGGACTTGTTAAAACATTTTTTTGAAGATTTCAAAAGTTTATTAAGTTATTTATTCAACAGATTGGCCATTCAGAAGTTAAGTCACAGGCTCGCACGAGGTTCATACTCGAGCGCGGCGATCATTCCGAGTGAAACTCGTTCGAGCCAAAATTTCGGCGGCATCTCCCCATCCTGGAGGATTTGTTGGGAAGAAGCGGGGAGTACTCACGTAGCGGAGCAACCCCGGAGAGCCGGGTGGCGCAACAGCGGCCGGCAAACACGAACGGATAGGAAAACCCCGAGGGATAGCCTACTAGGGGCACCAAGTCCGTGGGCGAGAGTGAACGAATGAGGCAACTCATTATGGGAGCGAAAACCCCAAGGGCTAGCCTGCGAGGGGCACGCAACCCGAGTCGACACAACACTCGAATAGAGGCGATCGGTAGTGGGAAGGAAACCCCGAGGGCTAGCCTACGAGGGGCACGAAACCCACGGCCACCACAAAGTCCATTAAGGACCATGGATTTGCATCTGTCGGGATAAACCATGTCGTTATTCACCCATTGGCCTGTGGGAAACTCATCACCAATAGATGAGTCCCCGCAGACCGAGTGGTTGGAATGAAACATTGGGAGATGTCCCCCTCCACGATTCAATGGAGTAGTGCTATCGAGCATGCTCGCATACCCTGATTGCTGGCGGCATGAAAATATGGACGAACAGTAGCGCACAAGGGCCAGAGAGTTAGCAGATAGTCAACCATCGACTAAAACACTAACGACCACATGTTAAGGGAATTGGGGATCTCAGGGGAAATGGATGACTGATATAGCAGTCAAGGGGGCTTATTACACCGACGCCTACAAATCACAATTCACTCATAGGACTCCTATGCCTGCGCCGTCCAGATATATGGATGGCTTCGTTGATACAGAAAGATCATGCGTGCTTCAGCAGCAGCCTTGCCCCTTCGTGAGCAATGAAACAATGCAGGAAAGGGGGAAGGAGGAAAACGATCTTAAAATGGGGTGAGTCGAAGTGCATACACGAGTATGCCCCCCAACCATGAGATTCACATAAGCGATCGAGTAGGGCTTGGCCACTACGTCAACCCGAAGGCCCCAGGGAGGGGAGTATTCCTGTAGCCCATGGCGTTCCAGGGGCATGTTCGGCATCAAATAACCGAGACCCAAAAACCATATACACAGAGAGAGGAAACGAATATACAAAATGAGAGGAGGAAGCGAGAGAGACAGCATGGTATCATTCGTATCATCAACATATCGTTCATCCCACAATGGGGGCAAAAGACACAGTACATTAGCATTCGGCGCCGGCGTTGTCCCACGGTCGCCATCTCCTTAGTTGTAGAGAAGGGATTACAGAGGCCAAAGAAATGAAGAGATGGTGAAGGGGGGAGATGGGCTCATGTCATCGCCCCTCCCCCCCTCACTTACATTATATCAGAAGAGAGAAACCAGAGAGAATCGTCGGAAGAAACCCGCGGAACCCACCTAAGCTTCTTCTCCAAAACAGAGTATCGGATGACGAGATTCTCTTCTCCAGCTCCGGAGATATTCTGGCGAGCAGACGGGGGAGGCGGCGGCGAGAGCCCTCAGTAGAAATGCTACTTCTCCTCCAAGGTTCCCCCCTCCCTCGGACGAACGGGCTTTGATTGGCTCTCTTCCGATCCTTCTCTCGTATTGGCTCTTTCTATTTTTTCTCCTCTTCCTTCCCTTCTTAGTTGGTCGAACAACTGTTGCTTTATAGCAACCAGTTAATCCGACGCCACGGAGGGGCGCGCCGGTGAACATGGCGCCGGGGAAGGGGCTTCTACAAAGCTTTTGCGCGCCGAAATTGGTGGCGCCGTTTTAAAGGGGCGTCGATGACCTTTCGTGCGCCGTTTTAGCTTGTTTGCTCGGCGCAGGTCAGCCGATGGGTCCGAGGATGGTTCCGGAAGTTGACTTGGTCCTTCATCTCATCGCGGCTTCACGAAATCGCAACAAGAAGTATTGGTAAAGCCTTTAGGCCATTGAACGGCCGATTCTGGAACCCTTTGTGCCTTTGGTTCGGACACTCAATTTTTCTGCTGACATGGCCTTTGGCACTGTGATTTGTGATGCTGGGCCGGCTTCACTTGTATTTGTAGCTTTGATTGCTTCTTCGGGGATGGTCCCGACTATTCTCCCGAGCTCTCAGGTCTTGCTTTGGAGGCTGTGCCTTGAGCCCAGGCATCTTTCCTTTTCTTCTTTTCTTTGGGCTCACCTTTTCTTCAGCTTTCACCATTCTTTTCTTTTTTTATTTCTTTTATTTTCTGTCGGCACAAGAGCACTCGATCAGAACTGAAGACCTGCCGAGGCAGAAGTTAGGAAACATTAGAAATATTTTTAGTGTCAACAGATGGGGGAATAATGATGATGATGGGTATGGGTGGAAGTAAAGGCAAAAGTGGAGGTGTGGGTTTAGGCTCGGCCTGCTCGGGCTCAGGGGATGATGGTGAAAGAAGCGGCGTTGGTAGCGGGGATGGTTGTGAAGGTGTCGGGGTAGGGGTTATTACGAAAGGAAGCGATGATGTTGGTGGTGGTGAAGACAATGGGGATAATGGAGAAGGCGACAATGGAGATGTGGTCAATGGAGGCAGCGAAAACGGGGGTGGAGAAGGTGGTGGCAAACGGGATGATGTGGTTGATGGAGATGGTGAAGGTAAAGAGGAAGGAGGTGAGGGTAGGGGTGGGGAAGGAGGAGGAGAGGAAGGTAGTGGTGTAGTGGGGGAAGTGGCAGGTGGTGGCGCTCTTCGGCGTATCTTTACAACACGTCGAGAGGCGTTGGGGACAGGTGTGGTGGTGGAAACGGAGGGTGAAAGAGAAGTTGCTCGAGCGGAGGCTGGAGTAGGTAAAGGTGGTGGAGGAGATGGGATGGAGGAAGAAGTGGGTAATGGAGCAGGTATCTTATCAACTAAAGAAACACCAGGGTGCCCCTGGTCTTGAAGTGGAGATGGTTGCCTAGGCGGCACGGCTTGCTGCTGCTGCTGCTTGCTGCTGAGATCTGAAATAACTTTGCGTATGACAGCCCAATCAATCATCTTCTTATCTTCCAAACTGTAAACAAGTTCCTGGAACTCGGGGCAGTTCTCAATCAAATGTCCCTGTTGACAATGGAACTCACAGAACTGGAGCAAATTCCCTACCGCGGGTCGGCAAGGCATAACCGAAGGGAGCTGCAACACATGGGTGGCCATCAGAGCCCTAAAAACATCTGTAAGAGATTCCGACAACGAAGAGTGAGAAGCCCGCTTCGGGCAAGGTGGATGCCGAGGGATATGAAAAGGTAATGGAGATGGTAGCGGGGGTTGCGTAGGTAAGGGGGATTGCGTAGGTGAAGGCGGAGGGCTAGAATAATGTGGAGGCGTGGAGGGAGTGGGAATATAGTGGACGGCGTCCACCCGCTCTGGGTGTAGCGTTTCTTTGACCGGAAGCGTAGTGGTGTGGGGAGATGAAATAGCGGAGGGCTGACTCATGGAGGGCTGATATGTGGAGGAGTATATGTAGGTATAGGGGTGTGGGGGAGCGGAAGGCCGACTCGTGGAGGGATATGTAGTGGAGGGTTGACTCATAGTGAATGGGGAAGAAAAGGGGTATGTGGAAGGCGAAGGTGGAGGAGACTCATGGTCAAAGGAAACTAGGAGTTGTTGGCTAACGAAGCAGGCTCGACTGTAAAGTTGTTGCCATGATGTAATATCATTCAGGGTTAAGATGCACTTGAGCTCGGGCGTTGCATTAGAAATAACCATCTTGATCTACTCGCCCTCCAGAATATGCCCCAGGACTTGCATGGCCAGACGACGCCAGCGGTCGACAAAGGTCGAGAATTCCTCGTCGGGATTCATATTCTCTTGGGCCAGATCAACCATAGAATATCTAGGCCCAACCTGGTCCTGGTACTACTGAATAAATCTTGTTTGGGTGGCTTGAAAATCCATCATCTGCTCTTGCGGCAATGTGAAGAACCAATCCTTGGCCGAGCCCTCTAAAGATAGGCCAAACAAATAGGCCATCAAGCGTTGATCATGCTGGAACCGGGCCGACTCATATAAGAAATCCTTCAAATGGACATAGGGGTCACCACTTCCACCATAGCGACGATAAGCCAGAATCTGTGAACATGGTGGAAGCTGAAGACCTTGAAATGCAAATGGAATATCCAAAGAAGTTTGAGGATTGATTCGGCATTGCAATTCATCAAGCTGGTGTTGGGCCTGAGCGAACATCTCCTCGGTAGGAAGAGTCCGAGAAGGATATGAGTCAGCCTGAGCAAGAGATGATGAATTTATACCAGGATAATGATGATGGGCCGGATAAGGGGATCCGGCCTGAGAAGAAGGAAAGCCCGTTCCGGGAATGGAGGAATGCATGGGCCTGGAAGAATCAAGTATGTAGGAATGAGAATTGATTTGGCTAGCAGCATCACGGGCGGGATAAGAAGGCCCGTTAACAGAATAGGGTCCAATGGAGGAATAAAGAGATGGGCCCGCATGGGAAGAGGAATCCACACGGGGGTAAGAAGAGGGAGAAGTATAGGAATAAGGTATAGGGGAAAAATGCTCCATGGGGAGAATGGAGACTTTATATAGTAAATTTCAAATAAATACAAGGAGGGAAGCTGAACCTAGGACTAATGCAACTAGATGGAGACACACAAAGATGAACTAGACCAAATGAGCCTAAATCTGACAAAAAGATGCAAATGATGACACTGCAACATGCAATGGAGGGAAGAGATGAGAAAAGAATCAACCAATTACCCAATCAGATTCCAAATGATGCGCGAAAAAATTTTATAAGTTCCCTTTTAGGACCTTAGTGGATTAATTAAGATGTGAATTCACTCAACCACAAGGTGCCTTACCAGGGTGGGGGACGAGAAACTGGCAGACTCTAAGGGACTCTCTCTCTAATGAATGCAGACCCTAGACTGGGAGGTGGTATGGTACAACTTGCCTGGCGTCCGCGTGGGAATCCACGGCTCATGGGGGCTTACGGAGGTCCTCGGCAAGGTCCCCTAGTCGGCTCCAAGGAGTATGGAGACGAGAGGAAACCCTACCTCGGTAGGAATGCAACTAGATGTGAATGAAATGCATGAATCCTATGTGCACCGGAGTGCATGCAAGATCTAGCCTAGAAACTAGCAAGCAATGATTGATCAAATATAAGGGAATGAAAACAAGTATGCAATAATGATATAAGAGCAGGGGGGATCAATAATCAGCACCAAATACCAGGACAATCATAAAACATGGCAATCAAAGTGAATCACGGGTGCACTACATCACGACACGGACGGCCACTGGGAGACCGCTCAGGGAGATATAAGGTTCAGTATGAACCGTTCAAACCAAGGAATAACGACCAAGAAGCACAAAAATCATGAAATGCTAAAATGACAGAAGACAGAGATGAGAAGCGTACCTAGATGAGCGGTCTATATACAGCCGCTTAAGCTCTGGAACGGACCCGTATCCACCGTGCAATAGCAACCAAATAAATAGTATGAATACAGGGCGTACCTATGCCAGCCGGTGGACGGCCAAACTCAGGCCGTATAAAGGATGCACGGGCGGTAGGAGACCGCTCGAGATGGCAAGCTTGGAGAAGAACTGGCAGTGTTCGCAGAGAAAAAATGGTGAACCCTAAACCGCATAAAAGTTGGACGGCCCTCAGAGAGCCATTCACGTTCCAGAGGACAGAGAACGTGACTCAACCTTAAAATCAGTTCAAGAAAAAGGACTAACACAACGAAAGAGGGGGTCAGCAAATCACTAACACAATGGGCACTAGGTGTCCCACCGTGATCGCCAAAAAATGAGCTGTTGATATGTTTTTCTACTTTCTTTCTCTTCAATACCAGCTCAAAAGATCTCTTCTATCCGTTCTACTAAATCGAGATATGAAATGAATGTGAACAGTAGAAGGAGAACAGAAGGGTGTAAACAAGTGATCGCCACCAAGATGCCGAACGTGATGAACACGCCGTACCTTGGAAAGGGGGGTACTTGCCTTTTGTTTGCAACGCTGCAAGGATCTACGGCTTAGGAAGAACCACCCATAATGATGCACGGTCTCATGACAGCCCGTCTAAGAACGCTGCAGAGGACACGGGGTGAAGCACTCCTGGCAGTTGAACGGTTCTGTCACGACCGCGGGAAAAAGAAGGACGGTCTAGGTCTCACCGCACGTCTCCTTGAACGGATGGGAGAGAACCGCGCAAGACCACCACGCCAGAAGTTGCAAAAGGGTCCAACCTCCACCCTTTCCAGTCGGCCAGAAAGGATGGGCCTCGTGTTAGTGTACTGCTGACCTGTAAAACAATGTGGAAACACAAAGAGAAAACCCCAAATTAGAACTGTGGAGTGTAGTAAATGCTAACATGAAAGGAAATAAACGTAACTAAGTGAAGTGGGGGATACCTGGGGAGTTTTAATCCCCTGAGGGTGTCAAAAAATGTGAGAGGATGTGTGAATGACAGTGCAAGTGAAGAAAAAAATGAGGAGAATGATGCATGCAACCAAAAGGGAATGACGGACTATCAAATATAACAAAAAGACTCAAAACACAAGTTACTCCCTGGACTGGAGGCTTGTATAGACGTAGAAGGCCTCCCTCCCTGGTCGTAGATCACTCAAGGATTCGGCAGGGCTTTGCCATGACCTGAACTCTTCCCCCTTTTTCAAAGGTAACCTCTAGGGTCTATTTATAGAGCCTAGGAAGCCAGCCCCGAAATTAGGGTTTTTAGGTATTTTCAGGTCGAGATAATCGAGGGAAAGATGAAGATAATCAAATTATCTCTCATCTAGAAGAAACGGCCCTCGAAATGGCTCAATATCCGCGGAGAAAATGACGGGAGAAGTTTGGGATAAAACCACGAATAGAGAGAGAAAATCCATTAATTTTTTCAGGAATCGAGAGGATGAACGGTCGTACGATAGACCACTCAACCTGATGTGCGGCCATACCCTAGGCCGTCCAACCCTGTCGGTGAAAATTCAAATAAATTTCAAATAGTATCCAAATATCCATCGAACTGACCAAAATCTTCATCGTTGGACTCTGATAGATGAACGGTTGATAGCAGACCTTTCAAAGGTAGAGTGGCCAAGAGGAAACCGTCCATGCCTGTCAGTGATAAATCATCATAAATAAGATAATTAGATAATTATCTGAAAACCAGTGACGTTAGGACTCTGGAAGAAGAACGGCTTGTGAGGTACCGCATAATGGTCTTATGCGGCTATGTCTAGGACGTATATATGCTTGTCGGTGATAATTCAGAAAATCAGCCAAATATCCCATAAATATATGAACGGCCCTGTATCAACCGCACATATAGTTGAACGGCTGGAGGATGACCTCACATGTACAGGGGCGCTTGAAATTCATAGAAAAGCTCAAGACCAAAGCCAAGGCCCATTAAGCCCTGAATCAATTCGGACCTAGCCAGGGAGGGAGGCTCCCCATAAAATTGGCCCAAAACATGCCAGAAAATAGCCCAACGAGTGATGGACAACTCGAGACATCAACAAATGGGAGTAAGAGAAATGACTCAACTTATCGGCAAAAAATGGGGGTCAACACCATTGGACTAATTAATTAACCACATGACTCAAGACTTAGGTAAATGACCCTTATACCTAGGTATCAGACTCAAATAAAGGGAAAATTACATAGTTTATGACTCAAATAAAATATAAAAATTACATGGATAGACTCAGAAAAATGTGAAGAACACAATGGCGCAAACCGTCGATCCATTAGAGCTACACAAAATGTGGAGGGGTAAGTGATGCCCCCATCAGACGTCTGCGAGCTAGAGTCCCAGGTTCGCTGTCTGTCCCGCATCAGATTGGTATCAGAGCGTAAGGTTGAGTCTAAGGTAGTCTTTGCTTGAAAATAAAACAAAAAAAGGATTCAAAGTCGGTCCAAGGTTGCATTTGCATACCTTTATTCGGTATATCAAAAGGTGTTGCCCAAACATTAGGTTACACCTATTGGGAAAGTCGCACATTTGTATGAGAGGATATTCGGATCCCAGAACTCCGCCTGCTACCGGATATGGGTTGAGTCGAGGTTTGTAGTCGAGTCGGTACTCCAACTTTGCATTAGTGTGTAGGGTCGTGTCTAGTGTCTTGTCACCGTGTGTCTGCATGTCCACTACCCGCCACCCCCATGGCCCCCAAGACCATGCGTCGGATTGGTCATCCCTGGTGGCCGAATTCAATGCTTTCATGGCCCAACACCCGACCCCTAAGCCAACAATTGAGTCGTTCCAGCGACCTATAGTGTCCACTTCCATCCTACCTAATGGGTTGCATACGGAGATCAACTTCATCAGTAGGGTGTCATCTAACTGTGTCTCACAAGACATAGTTGAGTCGCTCTCTAAGACCGGGGAGATTATTCTTAACGGTGGCTTAGCATTCGTAGAGTTCCAATGGAGGTTCGGCCACATTCTTTATGACGATGGAGCATGGTGCAAGGTCGACACACTTGCTGGCCCATGCATCATTTTAGGGCAAGAGTGGTTGGAAAAAAGCAGAGCGACCTTTGACTGGGATAGGAGGACCTTCACCTTATACCGACCTCACCTACCTGGAGAGTTTGTCTTCCACGATGGCATTAAGCCGACCACCTCCATGTCACCAACCACCCAGCCCCAGCGGCCCGTTCCACCTCCGGACTCAAGCCCACCACCTCTCCCGGAGCCCACCCATGTGGCCCCCTATAGTGGGATTAGCCATTTCTCCGACCCGTGTCCTTCACATTCCCCTACCTTAGAGGACAACCATTCGGAGGATGTCTCACCCGGGCCTATTCTAGTGAGTTATAAGGTTGACCAAGAGTTGGCCGAGGAGCACCTCGCTGATGTTTTAGGGTTAGAGAGTGATCCAATAGAGGGCCAGAGACTGTTAGTCACCCCAATCCCACCGGTCATCCCGGATCTGTCTATCCCGCCCACTTTGTCCTCGGAGGACCCCACCACCCCACTTCTACTCGTCTCCCCTACGGTAGCACAGCTGTGGGGGATGAGATCTTTATTTAGAAAATATTATTCCTTAGGGCGTGCCAGTCACTAGGTGACGAGTTTATTATGTGCTCAATCTGACCCGAGTCGGGCGAGAGTGAAGTTTGTGTCGGGACCGAAAGTCTGCCATACCATAAAGGCTATGGCGTTAATTACATCCTCCGATAAGAAGGAAAACCTCTAATTAATTACCGAGATAACGAGCCGTTTGAGGCTGAAATAGAATGCAAGAGAGTGCATGTGATGATGAAGCATTTAAGGCCGCATGGAATAATTCATTGGTTATTTTCTTAATCATGTAGAGCAGACATGGTTCATTAAGTTCGAGCCCTCGATACGAGGCGCAGAACATAAGTCCTGAGACCACCATCGTACATAGCCAAGATTTCTGGTCGGGCATGACCCGGCCCTCCATCGATGCCATTTGATATACCGAGGTCTCATTAAGGCAAGCATGCACTAACAAAGCACATCAGAATACATATCTATGTCTAATGCATGAACTAGCAAATGCATGACGATAGATGATTTCAATTTGAAGAGTTTCTTTTTATTTGATTTATGGTTAATTACATTGATCGACACAAGCCGTGGAAGGCGAGGGTTGGCTCGAGAATGAGAGAGGAATTAAAATGGCGTGACATACGCATTGGGGGTAGCGTAGGTATAGGGGCTATACGACGTGGGGTAGTGTAAGAGTAGGGGTTTAAACGGCGCGGTGGGGATGAAGGCCTTAACCGGCGCGCCCCGCCCAGGGTGCCCCGGATTAGGGCGCGCTGGGTGTCAGCCAGATAAAAATCAAAAGATTTGAGTGTGAAGCTATTCCGGCGCGGGGGGGGGGGGGTACCGCGCCGTATTAGGGCGCGCCGGATTAGGACCGTGCCAGATTAGCTGATTTTTTAGGTATTTTTGAGTATTTTGAGTTTATTTAGTTTATTAAGATGCATTGAGTTGATTGATGAGTGAATTGAGGTCCAGGATGCCCTTGAGACAGGGTTGAGACTCGTGCGAGGTTCATACTCGAGCACATAAGTTAATTGTTTTGAAAACTTGTCTTATTAAGCCCGAATTATGAGGGCAAGCAGTCAAACATATCTGACGAAATTTTGGCAGCACCTCCCCATCTTTGGAGGGTTGCAAGGGGAAAGTCGAGGTATACCCACGGATGGAGTAAGCTCCTTAATACCGGGTGGCACAACGGCGGCCGACAGACCCGAATGGATGGAAGACCCCGAGGGCTAGCCTACGAGGGGCACCAGTATTCCATGGGCCAAATCATAATTGAGAGAGGGACGACCAATAAGGAAGGAAACCCCGAGGGCTAGCCTACGAGGGGCACACAACCCATGGCCACCACCATTCCCTTCGGGACAGTGGGTTTAATGTTGGGTGATGAACCCGTTAATATTCACCTCTGGTGGCTCAGAAGGGAATATGCCATGAATGGACATACCCCTATGACCCAATGGTGACTCAAGAATGTTGATGGGGAATGTCCCCCTCTCCTCGGGCTGCTGGACCATCATGTACAGAGACAGCAACAAAACACGGCACTATTCATACATAGTAAGAGGTGGTAATTCAACCGTTAGCCCACCGAGACTCAGATATACATGTAATAGAGTTAGCCAGTCAACTAGTCAGCATGTTAGCGGATTAGCATTAGGAAGATAGCAGGCTAGTCTACGAACTCTGTAAGTTAGCATACGAGCTACGGAGATTAGTATGGGCAAATCCTCGAACAACCATTGGGTAGTATGCGAAGAGGTGATCATATGAGAGGGCCCTACGCCCAGATTATAGGGATAGCCATGTTCCCTCCAATTCACAGCAATGAATGGACGAACTATAAGGGCAGTCCCAGAGGTAACCAGAAATGCACATAAGCGTGTGCCTCTGGAGATAAAGCCGTGGTAAACACGGGAAAAAAACCCGAAGAGACCATTCCATTGAGGAGAGACCCCGGGGAAAGGGGGATACAATGTTAATATTGCCCTAGAGAGAACCAGGGCTTGCTCGATGTTGATGGGAGGAAATCGAGCAGTCACACCCAAGAAACGGAAGATCGAATAGACTCAGAGCGAGGGGAAAGAGCATACAAAGACATTGCCACATCCAACATCATCCATTTCATTATCGAAAAAGGCCCAATACAACATGCCTACAGCGCGGCATGGCGTTGTCGCTCATGAGCCGACCACCAGTATCACAGACGGGAATCAATCCCAGTTACAGAGAAGGAAGAAGCAAAGGAACGAAGAAGAAGACGGGCTCATATCATCGCCCCTTCGACTTCACTCATTTACAGGAATATCGCCCAAAGAAAATAATAAAAAAAGGGGAACGGGGAAATTGCCGGAACCCACCTAAAACCTTTGCCGCAGAAAATAGAGTATCAGACAAGGGCCTTCCTCTCCGGCTTCGAGCCTCCTTAGATAGACGGACGACCGGGAAGCGCGGTGGCTCTCCGAGGCTCACTCTCAGAAACCCTACTTCTTTCCCAAGCTTTTCCTTCTCAGGCAATTGGCTACCCTCACCGCAGTGATATTTTTATCTTTGATATTTCTCTTCCATCCCCTTTCTCTTTCTTATCAATCCTTTCTATATATAGCACGCCTCAACATGATTCCTCCCCAGTGCGAGGTGAGCACGCCGTAGAAGAGTGCTGAGCTGCCTTTGCGCACCGGGAAGGGGGGGCGTGTCGGGAAGAGGGCGCGCCGGATTAAGCCCATTCCATCGTGATTGCTTGGCACGATCCGACAGCGGGCCCCGGACTGACCCCGGGCGTCACTGTGACCCTTCATCTCATCCTGGTCTCACAAAACCATGGCGGGAAGTACTGACAGAGCTTTCAGGCCACTGAACGGTTGCTTTCGGAACCTCATGCATCCTCAGCTGGGACACGCGGGTTTTCCACTGACATGGCCTTCGACACAGTGATTTGTGCTGCTGGCTTGACTTAACCTACATTGGTAGCTTTCTCGGGGAGTGGGATACTACCCGGGGTGCCTTCTCCTTGACTGGGTGGTCATTTGGTCGCTAACGGACCTACTTTGCTGAGGAGCCGTACCCGTGCTGGGTTGTTCGGGACTTCCGCTGACGGAGCCTTTGGTTCCTTAGTCTGAAGGTCTAGAGACATTCTATCACCTCAGGAGGGTCTCTTGTCAGGTGGCGAACCACTGGGTGCATTCTCATCCTTGGTCGGACGATGAATATTGTTTATGCGGCACGGCTGAGTCGAAACCAGTTCATTGGACAGGCCTGATGACACTGTTGGTTTGTTGTGAATTCTTCTTGACTCTCTCAGGTGAAGTCCACAGCGTTCATACTGGGTGACCTGAGGCTCTGGCAGCTTGAGAAGGCTTCAGTGTATTAATCTTCTTCGGCTTCTCTGCTTCAGTTGGCCGCATCATTTGTCTTTGAAGCTTGATCGCCATTGAATATATTTTGAGTGCAAACAGCAGCCACTAGTGAAGATTGTACCACTGTCCATGCCCTATGTTGACACGGTATGGTTGGATTTTTGCCACGCGTACGAGAGACAATATCTGGACTTCCTTTGTGTCGTGCTTCACACTAGACGTCCGGATTACATTCCCATCACCCACCTCCTGATCCTCCCGCACTTTCATACCCGAGGGTGAGTCTTCTCAAACCGGCGACGGTTGATGAGGGATGAAACTAACGGCATCAAGTTGTGGGTCAGTCTATCTTTACACCTAGTGTATGCAGACGGTGCCCAACATTCCCACAGAGTCTTCCTTAGTAAGTCCTTGCATGTGTCGTCAGTTATAGGAAGTCATTAGTTGGTGTCTCTTTGTATGTCCACATACCATAGTCAATGAGTCGATTTTGCTTATTTATGTCCATTTTGTCAAGATTGTCGAGTGCATAGTGAGTCCGCATGTGTCTAGCATATTAGGAGTTGCATAGTCGGTCTCATGTCAGCTCGCGTTGCCAATCCCCTTTCGAGTGCCAGGCAAGTCGGGTCTATTGCGTACGTTGTAGACTTACCAGAATTTGGGTTCAGCTCTATCTATGTGTCGGATCTAGTCACATATAGGGATTCAGCGGTGATTCCTTGTGAGTCATTGAGCCGTCTCCTTCCTTTGAGAGTGACTCCACCCCGTAGTGTCCACCTCTAGCCTCATTTCCACAACAGCGTGAGCATATCGAATATATACGGGATAAGCAGGTGACGGTTACCTGGATTGGAGCGTACTCCGCGCTACCTGGTCAGTTAGACCCCGGGCCCATCAACCCTAGATTGTGAGATGGAAGTAGTGGAGAGACCTTGTGCAATTGTAGGAGATGGGGCACCAGACCCCTGCAAGGTTTGATAAAGGGCCTGAAGTTGGGCCGGATCCAACTGGGGCATCATGTGCAAGATCTGACTGGTAGGATTATTGGAAGAAAGGGAGGGTTGCGCATCCTGCATGGGGACGGAAGATGGAGGAAGGACGGACCCTTCTCCTGATTGAAGTTGGACAACCCTAGGTGGGTCCTCCAAGAGTCCCTGGGGAAGAGATTCCTCCTGGGAACGAGCAAGATCGTAGGGAGACATGCTTGACTCAAACAAGGGATTGGAGTAAGACATGAAAGAGGAATTTCCCCTAGAAGATGACTCTAATGATCGGAAGCAACTCCACATGTAACGAAGCACCTTGATACAAAGCAAACAACACAAACAACCATAAATGAGTAACCAGATAAGATGATTCCAAACTTATGCAAACAAGAAAGGGATGAAAAAGCACTCAAAGTCAACCAAGTTATAATGATGCACAAATTTTACTTATGTCTTCCTTTAGAACCTTAGTGATTTGAATTTAATATATTCTCTCTAACAATAGGTTCCTGATAGGAAGGATATTGGGGCTTGGTTAACTCTAGATGTGAACTCTCCCTTACTTATGCAACCTAGACACGGGGTGGTAAAGGTACAACCGGCCCGGCGTCTGTGTGGGAATCCACGGCTTGCGGGGACTTATGGAGGTCCCTGATGTGGTCACCTAGTCGACCCCAAGGAATATGGAGGTGAAAGGATCACACACCAAGGTAGGAATGCAACTATGGTATGAAAGATGAATGACCCTATGTGCACCGGAGTGCATGCAATTTCTAGCTTAATAACTAGCAAACAATATGCAAACAATGATGTAAATATATACCACAACAAGAGGAGGAGACCAGATAGCACCCAAAAATAATAACACAGTCAAAAACTATGAAAATAATAGCAACCTTGGGATGCGTACCTATGACTGAAGCAAATGGGCATATGAAAGACTGCTAAGAATACCAGACGGTCTATCCCTAGACCGCTAAGAATACCAGACGGTCGGGGAGGAGACCGCCAGAGAGCCAGAGAGCAGAAAATAATAGAAAAAATGGGAAAATCGAGGAAAATACAAGACAACTGAGAATAACTAAGAACAGCAGGTTAAACAGAAACTTAGCACGATTGGCTTAGATGTCCCACCGTGATCGCCAAAAAATGAGGGTTGTTGATGTTTCTTTCCTTCTCTCTCTTTCTTTGTGGGTGTGAGTATGGGTGGTATGATGATGTGGGTGAGCAAGTGGTGCACTAACTCAAGCAATCAACATGAAATCAAAGCATGGTGCATGTCATCCAATATTGCAAAGAATGTAAAAGGAGAAGTAAAAACACACGCCTTGGGCGTGGAGCAAAGGGATGAGAACAAACACACACCGGGATGTGGAGCAACTAAAGTAAAAGAACAAGCAAGATGATGATGATGAACAATGCCCAAAGTATGGAATGATGTGATCGCCACCAAAGTAAATAAAACAGCAAAACTGTACTATGTACCTTGGAGAGAGCCGGGTGAAGCCACCCGCCCGCGAAAGAGAGAAAACTCAGGTGCTGCGGAGGCAAACGGTCTAACAGACAACCGCTAGGAGAAGGCAAACGGTCTTGCGATAGACCGCCAGAGATCTTCAAACGGTCGTTAAAGAGACCGCAAGGGCACCTAGAATAATGAAGTGTGGAACTTGAATCTCCACCCCTCCTGGCCGACCAGAAGAGTTGGGCCTCGTGCAATAAGTCCTATAAACCTGCAAGAGAGTGTAGACACAAAGAAAAATGACCCAATAAGCCCTTGGGACTATGGTAGTATCTATAATGCAATTATGCTAATATGCATAAAAGGAAGGGTGAATACCTGGGGGGTGGTGATTTTTTAACCCCTATGGGGCGTGGAAAAGATAGGATGATGTTTTGAAAACGTGGTGTGAGTGCAAAGAACGTGGAAAGAAGAAGAGGGAAGATGCTATGAATATGTGAAAGGAAAGACCAAAACTAAGAGAACAAGACTCAAACTAAACGAAAAGAACCCAATACTCCCTGGTCTAGAAGCCTTATGAATGTGGAAGTAGCTTCTCCCTAATTGGTACTCGCTCCAGAATGCAGCAGCACTTCGTGGCAAGCTCCAAAATCTCCTCCTCAAGCCATGAAGCCAAAAGTCCTATTTATAGGCCCCCAAACCCTAGGTTCGAGTTGGAGGGATAATGACTCTAAAGTAGGCCTAAAACTAGATAATCCTTCAAGATAATACTCCCAAGAGTCCATAGAAACAAACAGAAGGTTCTGAGAGCTTCTATCTAGAGAGAAATTGACAAAACAAAGACTCTAGTTCGACCACGGCGAAGCAGAAGAAATCAGGTAGAGCAGGACTCTCTGTCTCACCAAACGGTCTTGCGATAGATCGCAAGGCATCCTAAATGGTCTAGCGAACGACCACTAGGATCATTCGTCCAGAAGAAGATAAGATCAAAGAGACGGAACATGACTCTCTGCTGCCCAAACAGTCTAGCAAACGACCGCTAGCCAAGCCAAACGGTCGCACAATAGACCGCTAGGCTATTAGACGTGGTAAAAGAGATAAAGACCGAGAAATCTTCAAGTTAATCCATAATAAAATCTTTTACTAGCCCTTCTCCAGGCCCAATAAGGTATAATGTCGAGAAATCAGGGGAACTAGACCCAACCATGGAGAAACATCCATAAAATAGGCCCAAAACTGACCCAAAAAAATGACCCAGTAGCCGGTGAACAACTCGAGACATCATAAAAAATAGATAAGGAGATGACCCAACTCATTGATCCTAAAACGGGTGTCAACACCCATGTGCCCCTTTTCTCTCACGCACACACTTGCACATGCACTACACATGCTTTTGCCTACGTTAACTAGAAGCAAGAAAATACGATAAATTTTATAAAAAGGGGGAGGGAAAGATCAAACAAAAAGAAAAGATGTGAAATATGAAACAAAAGATGAAATATGTGTCATGGATCAAAAAATGCATACACATATAAATATATATAATCAAAATAAATAATCTCTGCTCCCAGCGCGCTGCGTCGACGCAGCCAGCATGCCAGGTCGATGCGGTGCACCCCCGACATAGCTCCTAGCACGATGCATCGACGCAGCCAGTATGCTGGGCCGACGCATTGCGGCCCTGCGTGAAGATTTCTAGCGCGCTACGCCGACGCGGCCTGTGCGATGGGTCGACACAATGTCGCCCTGGGTAAGACCCCAACTCTCCAAGTCGACGCAGCCAAAGCTCCGAGTCGACGCACCCCCACCTAAACATCCATTAATCTAAAGAATCAAGAGAATAAATGATGAATCATGAATAATAGTGTTAAAATAATAATAATACTACTAATACTAATAATAATAATAAGAAAATAAGAAAAGTGATGATATAATGTAAAAATAGTGCCATGAAAATATGATAATAATAGACATAAATATAAATACAATCCTTAAGAAATGAATGGCGCCTGATCCGGAAGCCCCCACTTCTCTAAACCCGATGTGAAGGATATACCAATGATGCCCCGGCTAGTCGTGCTTGGACCTCAGGGACCACCGCTATAATGGCCATGGCCCGACTTTACCCTCAGGCTGATAAACCCACCGAATACAACCCACTCGCACTAGGGTCTAGCCCTGATTCTTTTATATATCAAACTTACCGTGCTTCGACAGACATTGGGGTCTACCCCCGATTCTCTATCGTTTAAATATCAAACGTGATGTGTCCCGACACACATTTGCCCGGAGATTATTCACTTATCCGTTATGCTTCTGACTCGGACTTTGTCCGAATATGAAATGGTCGACAGATGACCACCATGATTTGAATGGTTTTATCCCTTGATGCAGGGTGCTCTTATGTAATTTAAGATATTCTTCATCTCTCTCATTAACAATGATTTCAGGCCATAGGGCCCCTTCTCTTGGCGATTAATCAAAGGTTTTCCCCCTCCGAGGGATGTAATTAATGTCGTGACCTTTATGGCATGGCGGGTTCTAGTCCCGACATGATACCCATTATCGTTTGATTAGTCAGACGACGCACACCCCAGGCTCCGGACCACTCCAGTCTCGGAACCTGAACAAATTGTCACTATGTGATTGGCACACCCATGCACTGATAAACCAATATAAAAGATAAACGATATAAAGATAGATGATTTTAGGATAACGATAAAAAGTGCATCCACAGGGGACTATAGAGCAGACCATCCAAAGGACAAACATCTGCTTCCCTCATTCGGCAGTTCAGTATCGATGGCAAAAGAGATATTCGGCTGGTTCGGAGAGCGGAACAAGTCACTCTCGCATGGCGAGATAGTCTGATGGACTTGGTAGTGAGGGGCGAGCCATTATATCTACCCGGAGAGCCCCGGAAGTGGGATGTTGTCCTCAGAGTATCAGAGCTGACTCCAGTCGAGAGGGAACTGACCCCGCCAGATGGGACGGCTCAGTAGGCCGTGTTAACAGGGAGAAGCTGGCCTTCGGACTGTTCTTGGCCCCACTGAAGTGGGGGTTTAGAGATGAACCATTTTTGCTGGATTGCCTGGCGGTGCTCTTTAAGCATCAGGTTACCGTAGGGTGGTTTGCTGATATGAAAGCCACCGATGCGCCCACCTTCAGGGTTGGAGTAGTTGAGTTTGCAGACTACGTGCTACAACATTATGCTCCAATTCTGGCTTCTATTGGAGTGTACCATAGCGTATATGCCTCTAGTTACCGCTACCCAATTTCCAAGGAACTTTACTGTGGCATGATCGAAGTTTTCTGCCCCGAGTATAATACTTTCTATACGGTAGAAGGAGAGACCTCCTTAGATTTATGGAGCCTGTCCCAACTTAGTGGCCTTCCAGTCAACGGCGAGCCATATGAAGAAGCTTGTTGGCTAGACTGGCTGAAGGACCAAAAAAATGGAGAGGGGGGATATTTGACATGATTCGCCTATCGATACCTGATGAAAGTATACCGAGCCCAGTGCCTGTCGCATCACAACCTTTCTGAAGCCACTTCCTCTCAAGCTCGAAAGTGCGGAGAAAAGAAATGGGTGAGGATGGGTGTTTGGCTCCAATATTTCTTCAAGGGGGAGAAGAAGTATGAAGACTTTCCCTCGGCAGCACCGATGGAGAGGGGAAAAATAACCGCCCGGACGGAGAGGCCAAATGAGGTCTGATTTGACCCAACGAGGCCCAGCTCCTTGAAATTGTAGCCCTAGGGTCCACTAAATATAAAGCTTAATAACTCACTCGGATCAAGCACTTCCTAGGTTGCCTTCGGGTTGGGAACTTCGAGCATTAGTTCGATCGGGAGAGCTCCTTCGGAGCCTCGTATTCTTTGCCCAAACCATGCACTCATCGCTCGGGAGACCTCTCCTGGGCCAGTGCCTCTTGCTCGGGCCAACTGATGGAAGCTTATCTGTACGGCCGTTACAAGTCGCTTAACAGCGGGGAGCTCAAAGGGATATGGGAGATCAAGAGACCGCATGCTATAAAAAGGCAGCAAGGAGGACGTAACGCCCCCTGAAACTCCTCAGCTTACAGGGATCATTAACTCAATGAGCCACTATTTAAACTGGAAGAGCCCTATTGCGAAGAGGTAAGCCAAAAAAAAACCCTAAGCAGGAACCACTTCACCTTTTGGTGGAGAGGGATCTCGCGCTCCCATCTTCCTCCTAACCCCCCCCCCTTCGCACCAGTGCTCTACTACATTTGCTGACTTAAGCATCGGAGGGTCTTCCCTGGGGATCTATCCCTGGGCACCTCTGACTTGTTTCCCTCCTTGCAGTTCACACTTCAAGTATACGTGGTCATATTCTTCCCCACTCAGGAGTAGCGCGAGATCACCCCTCTTCATCTGGCGCCGTCTATGGGAAATGAATAAAGAGCCATCATGGTGCAAAGAAGTTCTGGCAGGAGGACTGTCGGCGACAAGGGAAAGGCCCTGGCGACGGAAGAAGGAGCACCTTCCCTCCCCACGGAGAATTCTGCGTCAGGCAACCACGCCAATGAAATACCTTTATCGGTGGAGGGGGAACAGCTTCCCTGCGGGAGTACCGACGCCCTCCAAACCCTCAGCGTAAAACTGGATGTCCTCCTGGATCTCATGAGGGCCCAGGAGGCTAGGGAGAAGAAGTCGCATCTCCCCAGGAAGAGCCCCCCCCGGCGGAGATGCCTCCCAGCAAACCGTTGGAGGACATTTCACCCTCCGGGGGCAGCGGCTCATCCGCAACCAGTCAGGAGGACCATCGCATGCCCCTCCCCCAGAGCAGGATGCCTCCTCCACCCCGAGGAGGGAGAAGTCCGGAGCACACCGACCGTTCCCGGAGACCGAGGCCTCTAAAGAGCACTGGGACAGCATGCAAGTGCGTCCCCGCATCCCATCGGGCCAACGACAACCGGAGTTGTCCCTCCGGCTGTGAGACTTTAAGAGGCATTTCTCAGAGCAAGAGCGTGTCGTCCGCACCTTGCAGAAGACCTCTCATGTGGAGGATGAGGAGCGATCCCCATTCTTTGATTATATCTTGAAGGCCGAGATTTCCCGCAAGATCCTCTCATGTGGAGGCCTATCACTATGACAACTTTGATGCCCTGATGACCTTGCATGGGGCATCTGACATAATCAAGTGCCGAGCATTCGTGACCACTCTGGTTCAGAGCGCTCAGGCCTGGTTCAAGGCCCTCGCCCCTGGCAGCATCCACAACTTCAAGCAATTTGGGCGAGTGTTCAAGGAAAGCTTCGTCGGCAGCGGTCCACCCCGGTCGGTAGCAGGATTACTGGCCCTCAAGCAGGAACAGGGGGAGAAGTTACGGGCTTATATCAACCGATTCAAATCGGAAGCACTGCGCATCCCCCCCTGGATGTTGCCTCGGCCATCACCGCATTGACCGGGGGTACCCGCGATGAGAACCTACGATGTGAGCTAGTGCTTCATCCTCCTACCTCCCTTACCGAGCTAGTGACCCTGGCCCTGGGCCATGCGGAGTGCGAGGAAGTCCTCAACCCTTGCCGAGGCATGACAGGCTCGGGTCGGGAGGGGGACAATAAGCGACCGTCCGAGCAAAGGACGTGCCAACGAAAAAGGTGGAACCAAGATGGAGACCGCAAAGAGCCGTCCCGGAAGTATGAGCGGTACACCCCCCTTACCACTCCCGTCTACGAAATCTACGAAGACATCAAAGGCTCGGGTCTCGTCCACTAGCCCGAGCCTATGAAGGCCAAGCACCGCAATCGTCTCAAGCATTGCCTATTCCACAGCGATCACGGGCATCACACCAGCGATTCCCATCAACTTCAAGATGAGATCGAACGCCTCGTCCACCCGGGACACCTATCTCGATACGTGTCTGGGCAGAAGGAAGACCGAGGCGCCCCCTGAAGAAATCGACAATGCCCCCCGTGGAGTCCATATCAATGTCATTGCGGGAGGCATGACATCAGGAGAAGATAACAGTCGAGGAAGAAAGCGTCACGCCGAGCGGGCGAGCCGAGCCTCTATTGAGCACCCTAAGGCCCCACAGGCAAGTGAATCGCAGGCCCTGGTATTCTCCGACCATGACCTGGAAGGGCTAACCACCCCGCATGATGATGCTCTCATTGTATCGGCTACAATAAATAATTGTAATGTAGATAGGATCTTAGTTGACAATGGTAGTACCCATGATGTATTATCCTATGAATGTTTCCTCAAGATGGGAGAGAATCCATCTAAACTCTGCCCGATCCGAACCCCCCTCTGTGGGTTCAACGGCTAGGCAACTTATCCCGAGGGAGGCCTGAGCCTACCAGTTACCATCGGCACCCCGCCCAAAACCGTTACGGTTATGGTAGACTTCATCATGATTAAAGGAATGATGGCATATAACACCATCTTCGGACGAGGTATCCTCAGCTGAATGAAAGTGGTGCCCTCTACCTTTCACCAAAAAATGAAGTTCCCTACCAAGTATGGCGTGGGGGATGTCACGTCCCGAGCGTGGAAGATTACCCGGAGGCGTGACGCGTCTATATAGATCGTGTCAATCATGTAAATATCAGAGTGCGCAAATAACTAAGATTTAACTCAAAATTTAATACAAATAGTACGAGCTGACAATTCTCACAATTAATCAAAGGACAATTACATGTGTTCCCAGAGTCCAACGACTAGGCTTCAAATCTTGAGCAGTTCTAATCAAGTTGACTAATACAAATGACATAGATGAATTGATACAACTGACATAAGTGAACTAATACAATAACAAAAGGGACATGATAATTTGATAACTTCACTCTAACACTCATCACTCAGTCTCATTCCCTTCTGAGTGTTGGTTGGCATCCAAATTACCTGAAAATATTAGAAAACAACTAGATGAGCGAATCGCTCAATAGGAATTACATCTCAAGATTTAATAGGCTTTAAGTGGTTTACAAGTTCAATTAATGTCAGTAAAACTATGCATGTAGATGAGTAGATATCAAGGATTGTAAAAATCGACAAGAGCAGTGAAGGAATAACAAGTGAGAGTATAAGGATTCTAACTTCAATGCAGCAATAGCAAGAGATTCAAGCAAGTAATAACTAGAATTAACGAAAATCTTTCCAAGAGAGTAAGAACTCATGTCAAGCAAGTAATAGAAAGTAATATAAATTCAAGCATGTAAAACTGGAATTGGCTATTTATCAATTTCATTCAAGCAAAACTTTACCCTTCTGCGGGTCTCAAGTCAAATCAATCAAGTAATATCACGAGAATGAGTGGAATGTCTAAAGCCTAACAAGCAAGTACTTCGGTGCAATGCCAAACACCGTGGTCAATAAACTCCCATGGGTACAAGTACCTTCGGGTGCTCCTCTCAGGACCAAACCGGGCCCTATATGCACAGCATTAATCATGTTTGTTGACATCCACTCTCATTTATAGCCAATAGGGAATTTCAAGGTTTGACCAGTATGATATATAAGGTGGAATTATGGAATGGAATCCAAGGGCGCATTAATGTGTAGGGATGAACTAGGAGTGGAAACTAGTAACGTTTGATACACGGAAAAAAAACTCGATAAGAGAGGTGCCTTATGGGCCACCTGACAATTTTAGAAATGACACCCTCACTGTGGGATGCCCTTCCTGGGAATTATACAGGGTTTAGAGGACCCTGTCAGGAGTTAAATATCACTTCTCAGGCTGCCATCTATCAGTGGAGATGGCAAAAGCGAAAGCCTAACGATCAAGTTTACGTAATGAGCCAGCTGTAGTTCATCGCGTCAACCCTACAGTTCATCACGTCAACCCTACGAACAGGCAGGGTCGACTCATCAGTTCATCGCGTCAACCCTGTGAACAGGCAAGGTTGACTCATCAGTTCATCGCGTCAACCCCGTGAACAGGCATGGTCGACTCATCAGTTCATCGCGTCAACCCTGCGAACAGGCTGGGTCGACTCATCAGTTCATCGCGTCAACCCTGTGAACTAGCAGGGTCGACTCATCAGTTCATCGCGTCAACCCTGTGAACAGGCAGGGTCGACTCATCAGTTCATCGCGTCAACCCTGCGAACAGGCTGGGTCGACGCGGTGAACTGGCAGGGTCGACTCTGCAGTTCAAATCTGTTGGCAGGGTCGACTCTGCCGTTCATCGCGTCAACGCGGTGAACTAGCAGGGTCGACTCTGCAGTTCAAAATCTGTTGGCAGGGTCGACTCTGCCGTTTATCGCGTCAACGCGGTGAACTGGCAGGGTCGACTTTGCAGTTCAAATCTGTTGGCAGGGTCGACTCTGCCGTTCATCGCGTCAACGCGGTGAACTAGAAGGGTCGACTCTGCAGTTCAAAATCTGTTGGCAGGGTCGACTCTGCCGTTCATCGCGTCAACGCGGTGAACTGGAAGGGTCGACTCTGCCGTTCATCGCGTCAACGCGGTGAACTAGCAGGGTCGACTCTGCAGTTCAAAATCTGTTGGCAGGGTCGACTCTGCCGTTCATCGCGTCAACGCGGTGAACTGGAAGGGTCGACTCTGCCGTTCATCGTGTCAACGCGGTGAACTGGCAGGGTCGACTCTACAGTTCAAAATCTGTTGGCAGGGTCGACTCTGCCGTTCATCGCGTCAACGCGGTGAACTGGCAGGGTCGACTCTGCAGTTCAAATCTGTTGGCAGGGTCGACTCTGCCGTTCATCGCGTCAACGCGGTGAACTGGCAGGGTTGACTCTACAGTTTAAATCTGTTCAAAAAGGCTTAAGGTATTAATCTTTGATTAAGCTAGGGTATTAACCTTTGATTTAAGTTTATTTAGGTAAAACTGATGACATGGATAGATAGAGAAAACTGTAAGGATTATATATCTTTATTCATGCACTCGTTTCATGCTTTAGTTGCTTAAATATCAGATTTTTAACATGACGTATCATACTAGTTTTCATTTTTAACGGAACTAAATGGAGAAAAGGTTTCCAGATAGGCTACCTAACATATTAATTAGGTATGCTAGTTAGTTAGTAGATCAACTAACATGTTAATTAGGTATGTTAACAGGTTAGTTAAACTAATGGGTTACGTAAAAATACGATAAAACTTGCGTTAAATGCATATATCGTATGGATATGAAGCTAATACATGCCAACTACCCAAGATTGAAGCTAATACATGCTAATCAATGCTAATCATCTTGGGTATAAGGCTACTACATGCTAATTATCTTAGGTACGAGGCTAATACATGCTAATCATCCTAGATTTAAGCTAACACATGCTAATTATTCTAGGTATGAGACTAATACTTACTAATTATCTTGGGTATGAAGCTAATACACGCTAATCATCTTAGATTTAAGCCAACACATGCTAATTATTCTAGGTATGAGACTAATACTTGCTAATATTTGCTAATACATGCTAATTATTCTGGGTATAATGTTAATACATGCTAATTATCTTACATATGAAGCTAATACATGCTAATCATCCTAGATTTAAGCTAACACATGCTTTATGAACACTAAATATCGCATGGAAATGAACCTAAGACTAAATGCCTAGACTAATCATCCTAGATTAGGTACTAGTTTAGTTAAAAGTTGAGAACACCTACCTCTGTGAAGTGACAGTAGTTGTAGCAAATGGAAGAAGCAACTCTTCCCTTCTCTACAACCCTTCAGAAGTGTCTCCCCTTCTCAACAGCCAGCCTTCTAGCCAACGAAGGTTTGCTTCGTTAGGAGTATAATATAAGGTTTGAGTTGGCAAGAGGGGAAACAAGATCCGTGAAAATCGGATCTCAGTGGGATGCCAGCTTATACAGGCTGTTGGGGATAAGGAAATCGAAAGGTTGTCCGGTGGATTGTAGCTCCTATGAGAGGGTGGTTTATTTATTTTAAACTTCCCACTTAACTTTCATGATTTTTATCTTTAAAATTTGATGGAGTTAGTTAATGAAATTTCATGGATAAGATCCTTATATTTTTCTCTATTTTTACATATAATTTTTTTAAAAAAATTCTTTTTAAATAAAAAGTGATACTATTTATGGCACTATTCACGTATGAAAAGGACAGATGCCAACGCAGGTTTGTCAAAAAAATCACAAGCCTGGAGGGGGGTCGTGTATTGCTAGCCTATCGTATATAATTATTTGGCACAAAATGTAAATTGTGGATGCTAGGATTTGAACCCTGGTCATTAGGTTGAAAAATAAGTTACTTAACCAACTACACTAGGAAGCCACTTGTTAAGTGAATACTCTTTACATATGATAACTACGTGTTCTAACTTCTTACATAATCTAGAGTTTATCTAATATATTATATATATATATATATATATATTTATACGGGATGCTACAGGGGAGGTCCGGGGTAACCAGGCATTGGCTAGACGATGCTATATAATCTCGGTTGAAGCCACGAGGCCGGAAGGGAAAAATAAAGGAGTAAAGGGAGCCGAGGAGGGACCAGCAACATCTGAGCCTGGTGGCGAGATGCTAACGGTCTTCCTCAATGGTGACCCGACTCTAGGAGTCAAGATCGGGGCCGATCTACCACTTGAGGAACAGGAAAAATATAAAGATTTCCTTGCCCAGTACATCCAAGTCTTTGCACGGTCGGATGAGTATCTTCCCGGGATCCTGGGAGACATGGTGATGCACAAGCTCAACCTCGACCCAACGGTGAAACCTGCCCAGCAGCGCAGGAGAAAGCACGCCCCAGAGAAGCAAGTAGTCAGCAAAGAGCAAGTCATTAAGGGATAGAAGACTGGCCTCTTTCGACTGGTCCTGTACCCTACGTGGCTCGCCAGCGTCATCCTGATGCCAAAGGCTTCGGGAAAATGGCGAATGTGTGTAGACTTCACCGACCTCAACAAGGCTACTCCGAAAGATTGCTACCCACTGCCAAGCATCGATCAACTGGTCGACTCAACCTCTGACGACGAGTTGCTCAACTTTCTGGATGCCTACTCCGGTTACCATCAGATCAGGATGGACCCGTAGGACATCGATAAGACCGCCTTCATCACCGACTTCGGCATACACTGCTACACCCGAATGCCGTTCGGGTTGAAGAACACTAGAGCAACATATTAGAGATTGATCAACCACATCTTCGAGGGACAGCTCGGTCAGAACGTCGAGGGATACATTGATGATATGCTCGTCAAAATGTCGAGGGCCGAAGACCATCTTGCCGACTTATCCGAGACCTTCGACACCCTCTTGAGGTGCAACATGAAGCTCAACCCTACTAAATGCGCCTTCAGAGTCAGATCCGGGAAGTTCCTAGGCTTCCTGTTAACTCAGCGTGGGATCGAGGCCAACCCCGACAAGGTTCAAGCCATCCTGAACATGTGGCCACACACCTGCATCAAGGACGTTCAATGCCTTACGGGGCGCATTGCTGCGCTCAACCGCTTCTTGTCTCAGGTGGCCGAACGATGCCTACCCTTCTTCAAATTGTGGAGGGGACCCGAAATGGCATCTGCTACGTTCACCTGGGACGAGGAATGTCAGAAGGCATTCACCGAACTCAAGGAATTCTTGGCCTCACCCCCGGTGCTATCCAAGCCGGTCTCGGGCGAAGCTCTACACCTCTAACTCTCGACGACCCCTTCCACAGTAAGCTCGGTCCTAGTCAGGAATGACGCGGGGGTCGAGAGACCGGTTTACTATACTAGCAAGGTGCTTAATGAGGTTGAAAGAAGGTACCCCACAACCGAGAAACTCGTGCTAGCGTTGGTTACCTCAGCCAAGTGCCTCTGACCCTACTTTCAAGGGTACTCCATCATCGTATTGACCGGCGAACCCCTAAAGAAGATTCTCTTTCACCTTGAAGCCTCGGGACGCCTCGTCAAATGGGCCATCATGCTCGAAGCCTACGATATCTCGTATCACCCCTACTCGGCCATCAAAGAATAGGCCCTCATGGACTTCATTGCTGAAAGCACGGTCCCGATTGAAGAAGCGCTTTCACCTGCGCCCGGGCCCACTTGGGACCTGTTCGTCGACGGGTCCTCCAACTCAGCGGGATGCGGCGCTGGTGTCCTTGTCAAGTCCCTCGATGGAACGGAGCTGCGGTACGTATTGAAATTTAATTTCCTGGCGTCCAACAATGCCTCCGAGTACGAAGCCCTTATCTAAGGGGCCAGGATGGCTCGACGACTAGGAGCCAAGTGAGTCAGGATCCACGCTGACTCCCAACTGGTCGCTAGCCAGGTTAACGGTGATTACAAAGCTCGGGAAAAATAAATGATCAAGTACCTCCAGGTGGTCAAGAGGATGGCTGTGGAACGCACTGGAATTCGTGGTTCGAAAATATCATGGGATATCGGTGGTTATATCGATTCGAGATCATCTGTCCACCGGGCGTGCCAGCTTGTGGAACGCACTGGATTTCTGGTTCGAAAATATCATGGGATATCGGTGGTTATATCGATTCGAGATCATCTGTCCCACCGGGCGTGCCAGCTTGTGGAACGCACTAGATTTCTTGGTCGAAATATCGGGATATTGGTGTTCTTTTTATCGGTTTATCTAGTGCGAGGGCGTGCCAGTCACCTAGGTGACAATGTGTTCGGGCTTCGAGACTGGAGTGGTCCGAAGCCCGGGGTGCGCTCCATCTGACTAATCAGACGATTGTGGATATCGGGTCGGGACTGGAGACCCGCCGCGCCATAAAGGCCGCGACGTTAATTACATCCCCTCGGAGAGGGGAAGACCTCTGATTAATCGCCAAGAAAAGGGGCCTCATGGCCCAAACATCAATTTTTCATTAAGGCATGCGATTTGGGTAAACATGATTTAAACCCTCCGCATCGGTATGCAAAACGACGTTCAAAACCATACGAATACTTGCTGCGAGTGCAGCAAATTTAATGCAAGTGCGGGATTAGATCCCGGTATATATATATATCAGTCACTAACGGACCATCCAGTGTTCGGTAGAGAGTCCATATTCGAAGCGTCGAAGGTAACAACAAAGACATTCGGATATCTACCGTAGGTACGGCGCGTTTCATGTGGGTGCGGGATCGGATCCCGGAAGAAGTGGGTCAAGCTGATGAACTATCGGCCTGAGAGGTGCATGGATCATGACCATGTCGGGGGTCCCGAGGTCCACGTCCGATACCACGGGGCATCATTGCTTTTCTATTCACGCACAGTCCGGGGGAGCGGGTTGTTAAGTGTAAAGCCCAAACTCGACAACGTGCGCCCTCGCACGCGGTCAGATCGACCTGCGCGGCGCCCCCAGAACAAAATTTGGTTAAGGCGTGGGTATGCTATTGTCATTGTTCCGATCATTGAGTTAAGTGTTTTATTCCCATTCCATTCTTTCCATTTTGTTTATTGATTTAATCCTTATCCTCTGGTTTATTCTTTAGTTTCAATAGTTCTCTTTCTTCCTTTCATTCTTTTAGTTTTCTTTTAGCACGCCGTGTTGGCACGTTGCAAGAAGATGGGCGTGCCGGTTAAGGGGTGCCGGGTCAAGATATGAAGGGGGCGCGCCGGGTAGAGGCATCCATGGGGCGCGCCGGTTTAAGGGAGTTCAAGGGGGGCGTGCCGGTTAAGGTCCAGGAAGGGGGCGCGCCGGTTTAAGGCTCAAATAGGAAGAGGTTCCACAGTATAGCGCGCCGGTTTAATGGGCTAGTGCAAGGGGGCGCGCCGATAGCTGCAAGAAAAAAAAATGGGTTTTGAGTGTGGGGTTAAACCGGCGCGGGGGGCTAGCACGCCGGATTAACCCACGCCGGATTAGGGGGCGCCAGATTAAGCATTGTATAGCTTCCTTCATCCCATTTGTGCTCTGTTTCTTCTTTCCTTCAACTGCAAGTTGATTTATTGATTGGTTTGTTCGTCTTATTGATGAATTATGTTTATGGAAAGAAGATTTAAGTGTTTTAAGTGTTTGTTCAGGTGGATTATCGTGATGATTCGAGTGTTTTATTAGAACAGTTTGCTGTGCAGGAACTTGGAAGTTTAGCTTGTCTCAGTGGTTTAGTGTGTTTGTTTGTCTGTTCTTACGCGTTCTCTGTTCTTACATGTTCTTCCTCTGGCAAAATTTGGGCAGCACCTCC
Source organism: Amorphophallus konjac (assembly GCA_022559845.1). Taxonomy (NCBI): domain Eukaryota; kingdom Viridiplantae; phylum Streptophyta; class Magnoliopsida; order Alismatales; family Araceae; genus Amorphophallus; species Amorphophallus konjac. The sequence continues at coordinate 148,887,814 of CM040124.1, forward strand.
CCCGGACTGACGATTGCCAGAGAAAATAGAGGAACACCAAGTGGATTGCTCCAGGGTGAACCTCAAAATCTAGACCTCACGGCGGTCCGATAACCCAAGTGTGAGTGTGGAAAAGCTCGAGGACTAGCCTTCAAGAGCTCTCACGACTCACGGGCAATGATCCCTCAAAGAGGAACGAGTGGGGAAGGAGATCAGAAACATATCAAAAAAAAGAATCTCCCGAAGGATCATTTTCATTTCACCACGAAGGGGTGCAAATACATGGGCTCTTCATGCATCAAAAGAAAAGAACCAAAGGGAAGAATACATCGGAGGAAAGAAAAAGAAACAACAGGGGGGAGGGGAGATCTGTATCTCCCTCACCTCACTCTCTGCTCTCTCCTTCTCCTTTCTCACTCCACTTCGCTCTCAGAGGAACACTGGCTTCGGGCTTCAAGGAGTTTCTCCCCCTCTAATCTTCCAACCGATTTAAGCTTTGCCTGGGCACTCCATTTATAGGGGCCGGAGGCCCTGTTTTGGAGGGATGCCCTCTGGATTCTTCTTCCTCCCGTTGGTTCCTTGTTTCCCGCAACCACCACTGCTGCTGCTGACGTTGGTGACGTTGCCCTGCTGCTGCTGTCGACGTCGCCTCTGGCGAGGCTATGGTGTGATCGGGAGGGGGGCAGAGGCATGGCCTCCTCCTCCGCTGGCACATCCACCGCGAGCCACGTTGCTATCATCATTTGCCGGAGGATGGGCGGCCGATCGACGGAATGAGCGTTCGGCGGGATGGGGCTCGAGAACTTCCATTCACGGCATATGCTCGGTTGCCCGCCGGATCGAAGTGGGAGCTTTAACCATTTTAGGCTTGTTCGTCATCATGCCGTTCCCAGGAAACAGGGGACCGCATTGATGACGGGATGGCTTCACTGCACGCCGGATAAAGGCCTCAGAGAAAGGCTTGTTTCTAAACTAAGCGCGCGATATTAGCACTCCAAGATGGGCGCGCCGGTTTAGTGCATTCAAAGGGGTGACCCTTCAACGGGAGCATGCCGTTTTAACATGAAGCAAGGGAGTTCACGGGGCGCGCCGGACTAGCATCTTTGTAAAGGGCGCGCCGGTTTAAGGCCCCCTTAGGGGCGCGCCGGTTTAAGGCTATGCCACGCCGGTTTAAAGCTATGCCACACCGGTTTAAGCGTCAAAGGGCTCCCCCCCAGCTTAGTGGCGATTCGGATAGATGCTTGCCCTCCTGTGTTCCTTTAGTTGTGAGCCTCCGAGTCTCGATTCAGGGCTTTGAGTGATTTCCGGTGTATGTCGAGCAGGCGTTCGGACTCCTGAGTTTCTTTGATTCGACCTTCGGCATTACTGACTTGGGAGCCGTGGCTATCTCTTCAACCCGAGGGGCTTCTTTGTTGGGTGGCGGAGCACCGGGTAGGTATTCGTCCTTCTTGGAGGGGGCACAGGGTTTATTCAGCCTTTCCGTCTTCGACTCGCTCTCGAGTGCTGAGACGTGCATGTCGTATGATCATCATCATTTTTTGACGTCCACAATGGCCCGTGTAATACCCTGGATCCTTATCAGGTCTTTCGGATCCTTTTCGGAGAGTTTCGGATCGCTTTTGTGGGTCCCGAGTTGAATTTTACGATCCGTGTGGGTTTTTCTCTTGTATAAGTTACGGAACCATGTGGTGAGTTTATTTCTCAGTTCATTGACTCGTGGACGCCGCAGTCGCGTTGTACTCTTCCCGAGGATCGTTTCGGCTATTTTTGCGTATTTTTCTGAATTAGTGGATTTTCAGCACAAAAATTGGATTTTCAAAAATTAGGAAAATTTCCTAATTTCCTTTCTATTTAACCCTCAACCCTCTCTCTCCTTCATCATTTCTCTCATCTCTTTCTCTCTCTCGTTCTCTCTCGTCTCTGGGCCGTTCGAGACGGGGCGCGCGACCGTGGAGAGCTAGCCGAGGCGGGGACGCAATGGAGTGATCGGGATGCGGGATAGAGCGACGGTTGGAGCGTGGCGCGGCGCGATCTCTTGGTGGATTCCAAGCAGGCGCGGTTTCATTCTTGTGACATTTTCGCCGCGGATTAGTCGCTTCGGCGCACGATTTCTTTGGTGGAGGTAGGGAGACGGATCACCTACTTCTCCTCTGCTTTCTCCTACAATTTCATGTTATTCGATGCTAGAACGAGCGAGTTTGCGCTCGTTTAGGTAAAACCATGATTTTAGGAGTTCATAGGGTTCGCCGGAAAATGATGACCATTCTTAGTAAAATTGGTATCAAACGAACCCTCGGGATGTCTGGATCCCGTTCCCGCAAGTTTCGTCGTGATTGGTCGTCATTCGGGGCTAGTAGGAGTCCGGGAACCCCGGTGACCCAATTTGGGTCGATTCATCAGAATCGCCCGTTTCTCGCAAACGGTTCATTGCATGTGGAAGGCGAGTTTCGTTGTCTAGGCTTGTTTCCCTTGCGTTTCAACGCGAATGGGGCGTGGAATGGCCAAGATCATCCTTTTCCCTAGTTTTCATGTCGTGATGATTTGGTGGCCGTTCCAGTGATCGCTAAAGGTCTCTGGCGGCCCCACGATAGACCGCCACATCCTTTAGTGTGTCGGTAGTTTCGAGGTCAGTTTAGGTTAGCGGCCCAACCTCTAACCACTACTTGCCTTTGGCAGCTCTACAGTGGTGTGCCAAGGCTCGTTGTTTCTCGATGTTCGTGTCAGTCGGTTCTCTCTGGCGGCCCTTTCTTGGAGTGCCAGGAGTCGTTGACTAGAGTCAACAGTCTATGTCGATTCATGTTGGCGGCCTAGTGTATGACCGCCGTTTTACTGCAGGACGCCTACTATAGGCCGCCACAGTGTGTTTTGATCGGGTCAGAGGTCTATGTCGGTTGGCCTTGGCGGTCCAACCTTCATGCGCCTCTTTGCTGTAGCGCGCCCTTCTTAGGCCGCTACACGTCATTTGACCGAGTCAATATTTTTAAGTCGGTTGGCTCTAGCGGCCCAACCATCATGCATTTCTTTGTTGTAGCATGCCTTCCTTCGGCCGCTATAGTCTGTGTGTCTTAGGTCAGTATTTTAGGGTGGTTAGTGTGGCGGTTCACTCTTAGACCGCCACGTCCGTGTAGCGCGTCTATCTTAAACCACTATGGGTGGTTTGACTAGATAGTTCGGTTAAGGGCGACTAAGCCTAGCGGCCTAATCCTTGACCGTTATAGTCCCCTAGCGGCCCAGTCTAAGACCGCCAGATTCTTGTCTCTATTAGGGTGTAGCGGCCCTGCCCTCGGCTGCTTCTTCCATATAGCGGCCTAAAGGTGGACCGCCATATTCACAGGGTGTTATTTTCCAGGGTTCTGATTTCTAAGGTTCTTGGCTTGACCTCGTGGTTTGCCCACTGACCCGTGGATGTCTCTTGACATCCTATGAGGACTATGACCACGTTATAAGGTAGCCATGCCTACCTGTTTCTGTATTAAGTCCTTGTCAGGTCTTGGTCAACCCGGTAAGATCCAATGGTTGACATAAGACCTTGTGTGTGTCCCGACTATTCTTGATAGCTCAACATAGTGATTCTGGATGCCTTGAGGTACTGTCCTACCTTGATTTACGTGTCCAGGTGCTTTGAGGGTCTTGGTGATCCCTCAAGTCTCCATGTGTCATGTTATACGGATGTGTCGTTTCTTTGACTTAGTATTAGACCGATTGGCGGCTTGTTCCGCTTTGTACGACGATCTTGACTCCGAGTCGTGAGACTCAAGGATTGTTGCGTGGATAGGTCTAGTTGCCTTGTCCTGAGTTTGTGATGCGGGATGGACACGGGGACCGACTCTACGTGGTATGAACCTCAGACTCTAGATGCGGACACGACCAGCAACACATGATGGGAGAGACACTAGGCCCAACACGGAGAGCTCCTATGGGCTATACGTCGCTAACAGAAACGCAAGCTCACTCGTCGTCCCAAGCGAGGGAAACGCGGATCGTGCGCGGTTAAAGAACCGGCAGAGTTCACGGGTAGTCGACTCACTTCCGGACTCAGATCGAGTCATGGGACGGGTCACTCTCACACTCACAACGGTGACATGGACTCACGGGCTAGTACCTATCGCTCTCGGCAGCGGTAAAAGACCATATACTAAACTAGCAAGCGAATGCCGAGAAGTTGAGACCTTTACCTCCACGCACCCGGCCTGGCGAAGACAACCCCGGCCAATTCACGGACTCCCGGTTAACAATATTACAACAGTACAATAATCTGACCCACTCCACGCAGGGAGGTAAAAGGTCACATGTGGGGCCCGGGAATCACGTAAATCGGGTTGACGGGCAGCATGTTAATGTAGCCCGGCGGTGCCGAACTCCGCATTTTCGTGCTTTCGGAACGGCGGATTCTACTGGTCTGTGGGGCCCACGGATGGCGCTGTCCTTCGGATATGTGGGGGTGGGACCCGCTGTGATGGGGACCCCTGGTGGCACGCCTCCACGGACGGCGGTTGGCCGGAAACACCGATCGGGGGTCGATCGGCCCCGATTCCCAATTCGTGAACTAGCTGCCCACGGATTTCTGGTTCTGTCCTCCGACGCGCGCTCCGGCGAGAATGGCCGCTGCGATCAATCCCGACGTCGGATCGGGGCGCATGAGCTATCGCTGGAAAGCTCTCTTGAAATCCTTCGATCTAGGCCCAGAGAGATCTGCTGGATCTAGTCGGATCTGGATGGTACGGAATTTACAAGCTCCTGTTGTACAGTACCCAAAACCTCAGATCTGCAGGTGAGTTGTCTGAGAACTGCCGTTGACCGCAAGGTAGGTGGCAGATTCAGCTCCTAAGATCTTCATGAAAGTTGTAGGATTTCGAACAAGGAAAACGAGAATATTTTTTTTGGACTGATTGGAGTGGCTGTGATTTATTATGATTTGTTTACTGGAAGGTGGTCGGATCTGGGAATAGGTGGACAGCACTGTATCTAGCTCTTAGAATGAATTTTGAAAAATAGGTGGAGGGCTTATCAAAAAGCAAGAAAAATCTTGGGTGGAGGGGTTGATGGATGGAACTCCCAGTAAAGTTGGGAGCTCCAGCAAAAATCAAAAGATGGGTCGGAGATGTGAAACTCAGGAAAGGTGGAAATCAGAACAAGAAGCAGACAGATCTGGTAATTAAAGTTGGGCGAAAATGAAAAATTATCAAAGGGGATCTTTATGACCAACCAAATTTTGTGGGATGTGCTTGAAACCTCTGGAACATCCCCTCAAAATCCCAGATTGAAAGGAGCTCGTGGCTGACTGCAGAATTTCGTGGAAGGGGTAGTGGTCGGCTGAAGATAGAACTCCGGCGATCCCGATGGAGGTGCGGTGGCGGCTCGTGGCGGCGGCGGCGATGATGACCGGAACCGATAGGGAGGAGTCACACCTCCAGAAGGTAGCCTTCTCAGCTGCAAGGGGGAGAGGGAGAGAGGGAGAGGGGGGTGCCCAAGGGCTGCTCCAAGGATTTTCTAAGTTCAAATGGCATTAATTCCTCAAAAATGAAAATTACAAGCATATATAGGTTACATGTCTAATCAATCCTCAACCGTTGGATCTAGGGATGGGAGATGGAGGGCTGGGATTGCATGTGACCATCCACAAAAATTAAAATTAAAAATACAAGGGGGGCGGCAGCCCATTGATTAGGGAGGCAAGGGGGGGACATGGTAGGTGGGGGTGGGTTGGAATTGTTGGCATTTTCATTCCAATGTCCCCCCACTTGGCACACCCTTCTAGAAGCAACCATTTGAATGGTTGACCAACCCCACATGGGGCCCTAGGGATGAGGTGGATCAATGGGAGGGGGCCTGGGGTCCCGTGGGGCCCAGGGGTCCCATTTTTACAAATAAGCCCCTCTTACAATCAAAATTACATACCGAATAAAATGAAGTAAACACACATTAAACATAAATAAAGTCTAACTAAATATGATAAATGGGGAGACTCAAGGCGGAGTCTCTAGGCTGTCTCCTAGCCAGATGGATGCTGAGGTGGCTCAAGTCGTGCTCCGTGTGCGGTACCGGTGGCTCGGCGTATCACGCTGCTCAACTGCTCGGTTGTCCGCACCAATTCTCCCCGGGTGGGAGAAACTCGACCCTGTCGAGTAAGGGTCTGCATCGCTCCTGTATCACTCCAGAAGGTCCGGATCAATCCGCTGCAACTCGCCATGTGTGATCCATGTGTCCTCGATAGCGGGCCATCCTCTCCATCGCACTAGGTAGCGCGGGTAGGATCCACTCCTGGTAACCATCACCTGCTCATCCAGTATATGATCTATATGCTCACGCTGCCGTGATAAGGGGGCTGGAGGTGGACACTCAGGTGTGGGCTCACTCTCAATGGGAGGTGATGGCTCAAAAGGCTCACTAGGGATCACCACTGGGTCCCTATATGCAACTAGATCCGAAATATTAAAAGTAGAGCTTATACCGTTTTCCTCAGGCAGGTCCACAACATACGCATTGGATCCAACGTGTTTCAACACTCTAAATGGACCGGCTCCGCGAGCTTACAACTTCTTAACGGTTCCAGAGGGAAACCGTTCAGGTCTTACCCTGATCATGACATATTCGCCCTCTTGGAACTCTCGGTGGTGTCGGTGAGCATCGGCTAGCTCTTGTTAACGTGCATTGCTGGACTCAATGTGACGACGGATGTCATCATGCAAACTCCTAACATGCTTAACAAAAAGAAAAACACATAGATGCACACACGACCCTACACAAACCTAATGTTAGTCAAACCCAATCATATGCAAGGTGGTCCAAGACATCCGATTGTGTGCCATCCATGCATTTGACATAACCGGAGGTTAATGTCATGGTGGACTCCTAGACATCCTATGATGCACCAATCATGGACATTGGGTTTGGATGTGGGAAATCTGGGAGCTTTGGGTGGTTTAGGAGGGCCGGGGGAACCAAAGGCTTCATTACCCCCAAATGACAGTTCGGACTTATTGCCATGTGAAGGTTGCCAGGCCCGAGTAGGAGGGGTGTGATAGTGGACTTCCTTAAAGAGGTGGAATGGAGGTTGTGGGCCAAGGGGCCCACGAAGAAAGGGATCGAAGGGATCAAAGAATGTGTGACCCCTCGATATGGATTCCCTCATCTCAATGTCCCATGTGTGGAATTCTAGAAGGTGTTGATGGTCACCTTCATCCACCGAAGTAGATGGGACAGTGTATAGAAGATAGGGCTCCTCCCTCGGGATAAAAGGAGTGAAGTCAGGCTCGGCCGGTAAGGGGAGGAGTAAAAGAACCTCCATGGTGATATAGCCCACGGTGTACACGGAGGTGATGGACGCTAAAGCGGGATGGGTGAAACTACGACCTGTGGGTCGGTCGAAGCCTGGAGCCAACAAGTGCATAAATGTCAATTGCCGGTCCAACCCTTTAAGAAGGTCATCCAATGTATCCACATAGTGACTAGACCGGAAAGTGGTGTGAAATGAATTGATTGGCACCAAAGGTAGGATAGGGTCCATAGATGGGAGGGGAGATGGGGCCAGGCCACTCTTAAGCCAGCTAAGGAGTGGCTCGGCTATAAGTAGCTTTCCCGTTAGAAACACGGGTAGCTGTGGCTGAGGTGGCTCCGAATAAAGATCGGAGAGTGAGGCTTCTCTAACCCTTTTGTCCCCTAGGGCTAGAGAGGTATGAGTGGGACACTGCCCGGCAAAGTGGCCAATCCCCTGGCAGCGATAACACTACTGTCGTGATCCACTACGCTCCTTGATAAGTGTGTCCTTACCCTTATCCTCCTGACGGACAGGGGGTGTAGGGAATGGAGCTCTCGTGGGTGGGGAAAGAGGATCCACCAAGATGTGGAGAGGACCTCGGGATGGCACTATAGATGGCATTGGGTTGGGGCTACCAGTTGCTACCTCCTTAGGCTCGGGTAGGAGTACATCACTAGGAGTACGTGTCCTATCCACCCCATCTAACCGGTCCAAGATCATTTGCATAAGTTCGGCAACGGAGTGGGTTGGAATAGGGATATCATGGTCGACTCGCCCGTAGTCAACCATCCTAGGATTGGGTCTTGGCTCATCTACGTGTGGGGCTCTTTGCCTCCGACTAGGACCCACTTGGTTGGAAGTGATTGGGTGGGGCCGGTTGGAGGTGACCGGTTGGGGCACGTAGACCTTCCTAAGCTCTCTCTTCATGTCCCACCATGATTCGATGGGCCATTGCCTCCTAACCTCTCTCAAGCGCTCAATGTGGTCCCACTTTTCGGCGGTCTCGTGTAGAAGCCTCTCCTTGGCAAAATAGAATTGCCCGGCTTCGGACATGGTATAACAATCAAAGTATGTGTCCATGGCGGCCTCCCACTTGAGGTAGTCGCCCGGGCCATTGGAGCCATAAAAATCCGAGGCTTCGGGCCTACGGAAGTGGAGTGGGTGGTTGCCAAGCCCATGGGTGGACCAACGGCCATATTGCCCGGGTGATGGGGATTCCACGTGAATTTGGCGGAACTACATGCTAGACATGCTGACACTTGGACAAGATCGACTGACTCTTATTGGACTACACACGAACTAGGAGACACAAACTGATGCAAACACCGACTAATGCACCTAGACTTAAACCAATATCCGGTACGTGGCGGAGTTAATCGATCCGAAGATCACTCCCGCAAGTGTGCGACCTCCCGATAGGCGTAGCCTAACGTTCGGACAACACCTTTTAAGATACCGAATTATCGGGATGAAATACAATTTTAAAACACCTTTTTTTTTTGAAAACAAATGATGATCCTAGACTCGACTTAGACCATGATGCATGCAAGACTTATGCAAGACTACCCTAGACTCAACCTTCTCTGATACCAAACTGATGCGGCACGGACACGGGGACCGACTCTACGTGGTATGAACCTCGGACTCTAGATGCGGATACGACCAGCAACACATGATGGGAGAGACACTAGGCCCGACACGGAGAGCTCCTAGGGGCTATACGTCACTAACAGAAATGCAAGCTCACTCGTCGTCCCAAGCGAGGGAAACGCGGATCGTGCGCGGTTGAAGAACTGGCAAAGTTCACGGGTAGTCGACTCACTTCCGGACTCAGATCGAGTCACGGGACGGGTCACTCTCACACTCACAGCGGTGACATGGACTCACGGGCTATTACCTATCGCTCTCGGCAGTGGTAAAAGACCATATACTAAACTAGCAAGCGAATTCCGAGAAGTTGAGACCTTTACCTCCACGCACCCGGCGTGGCGAAGACAACCCCGGCCAATTCACGGACTCCCGGTTAACAATATTACAACAGTACAATAATCTGACCCACTCCACGTAGGGAGGTAAAAGGTCACATGTGGGGCCCGGGAATCACGCAAATCGGGTTGACGGGCAGCATCTTGATGTAGCCCGGCGGTGCCGAACTCCGCATTTTCGTGCTTTCCGAACGGCGGATTCTACGGGTCCGTGGGGCCCACGGACGGCGCTGTCCTCCGGATCTGTGGGGGTGGGACCCGCTGTGATGGGGACCCCTGGTGGAACGCCTCCACGGACGGCGATCGGCCGGAAACACCGATCGGGGGTCGATCGGCCCCGATTCTCAATTCGTGAACTAGCTGCCCACGGATTTCTGGTTCTGTCCTCCGACGCGCGCTCCGGCAAGAATGGCCGCTGCGATCAATCCCGACGTCGGATCGGGGTGTATGAGCTATCGCTGGAAAGCTCTCTTGAAATCCTTCGATCTAGGCCCAAAGCGATCCGCTGGATCTGGTCGGATTTGGACTTTACTGAATTTACAAGCTCCTATTGTATAGTACTTGAAACCTCAGATCTACAGGTGAGTTGTCTGAGAACTACCGTTGACCGCAAGGTAGGTGGCAGATTCAGCTCCTAAGCTCTTCATGAAAGTTGTAGGATTTCGAACAAGGAAAACTAAAATATTTTTTGTGGACTGATTGGAGGTGGCTGTGATTTATTATGATTTGTTTCCTGGAAGGTGGTCGGATCTGGGAACAGGTGGACAGTACTGTAGCTAGCTCTGAGAACGAATTTTGAAAAATAGGTGGAGGGCTGATCAAAAATCAAGAAAAATCTTGGGTGGAGGGGTTGATGGATGGAACTCCCAGTAAAGTTGGGAGCTCCAAAAAAATCAAAAGATGGGTGGGAGATGTGAAACTCAGGAAAGGCGGAAATCAGAACAGGAAGCAGACAGATCTGGTAATTAAAGTTGGGCGAAAATGAAAAATTATCAAAGGTGATCTTTATGACCAACCAAATTTTGTGGGACGTGCTTGAGACCTCTGGAACATCCCCTCAAAATCCCAGATCGAAAGGAGCTCGTGGCTGACTGCAGAATTTCGTGGAAGGGGTAGTGGTCGGCTGAAGATAGAACTCCGGCGATCCCGATGGAGGTGCGGTGGTGGCTCGTGGCGGCGGCGGCGATGATGACCGGAACCGATAGGGAGGAGTCACACCTCCAGAAGGTAGCCTTCTCAGCTGCAATGGGGAGAGGGAGAGAGGGAGAGGGGGGTGCCCAAGGGCTGCTCCAAGGATTTTCTAAGTTCAAATGGCATTAATTCCTCAAAAATGAAAATTACAAGCATATATAGGTTACATGTCTAATCAATCCTCAACCGTTGGATCTAGGGATGGGAGATGGAGGGCTGGGATTGCATGTGACCATCCACAAAAATTAAAATTAAAAATACGAGGGGGGCGGCAGCCCATTGATTAGGGAGGCAAGGGGGGAACATGGTAGGTGGGGGTGGGTTGGAATTGTTGGCATTTTCATTCCAATGTCCCCCCACTTGGCCCACCCTTCTAGAAGCAACCATTTGAATGGTTGACCGACCCCACATGGGGCCCTAGGGATGAGGTGGATCAATGGGAGGGGGCCTGGGGTCCCGTGGGGCCCAGGGGTCCCATTTTTACAAATAAGCCCCTCTTACAATCAAAATTATATACCGAATAAAATGAAGTAAACACACATTAAACACAAATAAAGCCTAACTAAATATGATAAATGGGAAGACTCAAGGCGGAGTCTCCAGGATGTCTCCGAGCTAGATGGATGCTGAGGTGGCTCGAGTCGTGCTCTGTGTACGGTACCGGTGGCTCGGCGTATCACGCCGCTCAACTGCTCGGGTGCCCGCACCAGTTTGTCGGCAGTTGTCTTGCTGCCTCGGTGCTTCGTAGTACTTGCAAAAGTGCTTCCTTGCCTGTCAGTACTACAACACTCGTGTTTCAGAGTTTCTGTGTCTAGTGAGCCTCCACTAGTCGTAGCATGGCGACGCGTTACGGCGTGTCAACCCACCTGGAAGCGGTGGCGTGGCAGTTGCCGAGATACGATTTTTAGGCTAGTTGTCGTGGGCTCCCTTGCCTTGCAGTAGCATCCTACTGGGGGAGAAAACTAGCTAGAGGCCTGGCTCAAGGCAATGAGCCTGTGTGTGCACACTTGGTCTGGGGCATTTTGGACGAACGCCGACGGGCGTGACCCTGATTAGTCACTCGCGACTATAGTTCATGTTCTATTCAGACAGTGTCCTCGTCTCTATCGTCTTGTAGGCAGTGCAGACAGACATTTGTAGGCGCAACATAAGACATCAGTGGATGCAGCTGGCTGTTCTTCTAGTAAGGGGGTGCTTCCGTCAGTGACACGTGACTCTCACGTTTCTCGTGCATCGTGACCTTTCCAGGTTAGCCCTCTCGTGGTCTTGCCCGAGGTCAGTGTTGTGTCATGTGCACGACGTTCTAGTCGTGTGTGTGTGGTTGTGTCTAGAGGAGTGTGCATGGCAATCGAGTCGTCTATGCCTTAGGGTCTGTCTCGTCAGTCTAGGTCTTTTCCTAGGCTTGTGTGTCTGGTCTCGTAGGCCTTTGTCTTGGGCCTCATGCTTGTCGACAGATCGGTAACTCCTGACCTTTCGAGTTCAGGGTTAGCCCTTCTGTCGTTGCTTGGAGTAGCTTAGGGGCCGAGGTCCTCTCAGTGGCCATGTTTTGTAGGTACGGCTTCTTCCCTTACATGTTCCCTACTCCTGCTTTGTCTTCTTTATAGCTTTGTAGTTTAGTTTTCCTGCTTTACTACTACTATTTTAGTTGTTGTTCCGTGTTACTGCGTTATTTTTCAGTGGGGATCCGCATGACCCCTACTGGGCCAGTGACACGAGGCTCACCCCTACTTTTCTGGTGGGGTCGTCTCTGCTTCTTTGGCAGTTCCTGGTGTGGCGAGTTTGTAGTTGCCAACGGTACCTGCGTCGGGCTTCCCCCGACCTCAGTGTACGTCTTTCTTTCCTATCGACTGTAGTTGTCTTTTCTTTGGACTGGACTCTGGTATAATTGTTAATTTTGAATTGTGAATTAAAAAGTAATTTTATTTTTGCTACTTTAGCAACCCGATCTAATGAAATTTAATTACTCACTGTTATATCTCTATGGCTTCAATGTACTACACGACACTCCTTTTTCCCTTCGGAGCTTTACAGCTCTTGGGAGGCTTCACGGGTTCCATGTGGTATTGAGTATATCCGGTATCCGGAGTCCGGGTCATCATAGTTGGTATCAGAGCATTGTTGTGTGAAGGACATGGGAATCTGAGATATACAGTTTCCAGAGTCCTTAAAGTCCAGTACAGTCTTCAGCTGGCATTAGGTTTGCGATTCTTTGTCGCTTCATTTTCCATGTGTTGTCTTGTGCATGCCACGTTGGCACTGTACGAGATGGTTTTACTCTTGTCAGGATGCGACGGTATGCTCTTTTTCATCGTGGTGTTTGTATTTATCGTGTTGTACTTGGCAGAGTTCGTCGATAGGCTTGAATCTGCAGTACATTGTTCTAGATTTTTCCGTGGTTTATCCAGGTGGCTGGTGACTTTTGGCATTGGTGTGATGACCGTACACGTTCTTACGTTGTTTTGGTCGTCCCAACTTAAGTCTGTTCAGCTCCTGAGGTGTTTCGCTTCTGATGAAGTGGTTGCTTTGTTGCCTCGATTGAGAAGATGCTCAAGCGAACCTAGGATTTTCCTTCCTGGTGAGCTACTGTTAATCAAGCTTGATGCTTCTCATCCCGTTTGGTGGAGTCTTTTCGAGGTAAGCCTTAGAAGTGTTGTCTTAGTGAAACCTTTGTCCTGCGTCTGCTTAAGTGCGGACAGTGTTTATTTTGAGCTTGATTTGCTCCTTGTTCTACGGTTGCTTGGCTTTGGACCTAATCTTTGTGTTGAGAGCCATTGTGCACCGTGTTTTGTCGTGCCGTGTCTAGCGGCCGATGTGATGTGAAGGCTCATTTATTCTTTCAAGACGTAATGGTAAGCTGAGATTAGCATTCTTCTATGGGTTTTGTGCTGAAGGGGGTGCACTTCTAGGTTTGCACTTGGGCTACTTGTGATCGGTTGTTCGCAAGATGAGTATTCGTGGCGTGTTATATTGCAGCTTTCATGAATTGTGATGGCACCATGTGTGTGCTGAGATGTGGATACTGAGATATTTCTGATGCCTATGTGCGCAGCGGAAGCGTGTGGGCTGATAACCCACAGGTCGAGGATCGTTGGTTGTAAGATTCTGGCCAGTCGAGAGAATTATTCTTTCTTGATGTGACTTCATCTTGGCTTCGTGTGCCTTGATGTTGTCCTTGCCGTGCTGTTGCTGTTGGAGGCATTCTGGTGTTGGCACAGGCATTTGTGAGTATTGGGGAATCTGTCGGCATTTCTACTGGTTGAGTACCCTCTGCTCTGTAATTCTTTCTTGGGCGTTGTGCTCTCGGGACGTGATCGTGGTCCTTGGGATGCGTTTCCTGAGATTATTGTCCTTGTTGTCGTGGGTCTTCTCTTGGTGAGCTACTCGATACATGACTAATCTATTCTAGTCGTATGTTCAGCTGTCGTTGTGCCTTGATGTGACCCTGCTTGCAGTTGTGTTCCATGGTTCTGTGTCCGGTACGGAGTTGGGATCCTGCAAGTGCTACCGTTGTTGTCATTTTATCGCTGTTTCTCTATGATTTTATGTATTTGTCTTGGCACTGTGTGGACCAGGTCTTGTCAGTTGACTTTGCTGTACTCTTCTCTCCGGGTAGAGTTAGCATGCGACTCGATCAGATGTCATGTCTGAGTGAGGGCTGACTTGATTGTGCTTGTGGTCCGGTGCTGTCATTGGCGTCTTGTGTGCCAGGTGTTCCCTGTTGCTTTTGGCACTGGAGCCGATGATGTTGTCAAGTGTGGACATCAAAAAATGACAATGTTGATCATACGGCATGCACATCTCGACACTCGAGAGCAAGCCGAAGACGGAAATGCCGAATAAACCTCATGCCTCGCCCGATCAGGACGAGAACTCGCTTGGTGGTCCGCTACTCGCTAAGGAAGCCCCCCCAGGCAGAAGATACGACTATAACTCTCCGACCGGCCATGCCGAGAGCTGAATCAAAGAAGAGCCGGGAACTCCAACACAGCCTCAGCGTGCACCGAAAGTCACGCAAAGTCTGGGACCGAGCCCCAGAGGCTGCGAACAGAACATTGTGGAGGCCATACATCGCAACCGGAACATTCCGGGAATGCCAACATTCATAAAAATGGCCGTGACTTAGAAAAGAATCCGTTCGGTGCTTAAAATGGCGCGGAAGGGCCTTAAAGCGGTGCGCCTTAAAGCGGCGCGCCCCACTTTATGCTATAGTACGAACACCCCTTGCTTGTTGTTAAAACGGTGCCACCCCCTTTATGTTAAAATGGCGCGCTCCCGTTGAAGGGCCACCCCTTTGAATGCACTAAATCGGCGTGCCCATTTTGGAATGCTAATACGGCGTGCTCAGTTTAAAAGCAATCTTTTCTCTGAAGTGTTTACCCGGCGCCACAACCAACCCATCCCGTCATCAATGCGGTCCCCTATTTCCTGGGAACGGCATGACGATGAACAAGCCTGAAGTGGTTAAAACTCCCACTTTGATCCGGAGGGCAACCGATCATATGCCGTGAATGGAAGTTCTCGAGGCCCATCCCGCCTTGTGCTCATTCCATCGGCCGGCCGCCCATTCTCCTGCAAGTGACGAAAGCAATGTGGCACGTGAAGGAGCTCGACAGCAACATGGTCGCGACGTGGGCAAGCGGCGGGGCATGCTCCTCTTCGAACAGAGAGAACCTCTTCCGGAATATATATAAGGAGAGGGGCTTCTCCCCTGAGCGGGGGGATCAAAAAAAAAAGGAGAGGGGGTGCTCTCGGCTGTGTGCAGTAAAGAGAAGAAGAAAAAGAGAGGAGGGAGCTCCAGTCATCCAAGCCGGCAAGGTGAAGAAAGAAAGAGAGAAGACCACCCGAAGAGAAGAAGAGTCTTGTCCTCACGCCTGTGAGTGAAAGAGTGAAAGAGTGAGGGTGAGGGGGGGGGGAAGAGGCCCGTGCTCTCTCTCTTCCTCCCCTATCAATGTATTCCCCCTCTTTTCCCTTGGAATGTTCCCTTTCCTTTTTCTTCCCTCGAGGATAAATGAAAAGAATGGGTTCTCTAAGCATGCGTAGTCTTCCACTGTTGTGATCTCTTCCCCTTCCTCCTTCTCCTCATCTAGGGCTCTTCAAATCATGCTCCTCTGTAGCATGACCTTCGAAGGAGTTCGTCGACGGATGAATATTCACTGCCCTTGCGGTGAACACTTGCCCCGCTTCAAAGAATCATCGCCCGTGAGTCGTGGTCGCTCTTGTAGGCTGGCCCTCGAGTGCTCCACACTCACATTTGGGTTCGGACCGCCGTGAGGCCACTTCGATATTTTGAGGGTCACCCCAGAGCAGTCCATTTGGTGGCCTTCGCTTCTCTCTGGCAAGCCCTGGTCTGGGGGAGATGCTGCCCAATTTTCGCCAGGGGATTAAGAACACTCAAGAATAAACGGACACTGCAGTCTCTGAGAGCAAGAACAACGCACATGTTGAATCCTCTATGAACAAATCACCATCAAACTTGCCCACGGGCGAAAAGAAAAAAAGGAAAACACAGTAAACAACTTTGAAACAACCATCGGGAAAG
Organism: Amorphophallus konjac; assembly: GCA_022559845.1. NCBI lineage: Eukaryota > Viridiplantae > Streptophyta > Magnoliopsida > Alismatales > Araceae > Amorphophallus > Amorphophallus konjac. Next base: position 148,903,766 of record CM040124.1, read on the forward strand.
GTTATTCCGGCGCGGGTTGAAACGGCACGGTCACTGTTCCACCGCGCCGTTTTAACCCCTTATCATAACCCATCAGTCTACCATTTCATCCTAACCCGACGTGGCCTTAACCGGTGCGCCATTTCCATTTTCTCCTATGCACATCCTAATCCGGCGTGGTCTTAACTGGCGCGCCCTCCTCATTGAGCCCAAATTCGATGCGTCCTCCCTCCAATCCTCTTCCGGCGCGGCCAATTGTGGCACGCCCCCCTTTGCCGCGCCGGTTTAACCCCCCTCCATCTTGCCCTTTAGAATGGCATGCCCTGTGTTCAACTCTCAAAATGGCGTCCCTATACCCGGCGCCCCCCCTTGTCTATCCTGTTAAACTCCTAAAACGGCGCCATCCTCTTCCTTCCCTTAACCGGCGCCCCTCCTTAACACAAAACAAAAGGGCTACGTAACAATAAAAAAGGGAGAGAAAGGTTCAAACAAAAAAGAATGCAAAGATCAATGCCAAAAAAAAAAATTAAAGGAACTCTGTTACCCGTACTTCAATTTAAATTTTGTTCCGGGGGCGCTGCCCCTGGAAACCCCCGCACGGGGCGCTGCCCCCTTGACCCCTGCGACCTGACCGGGCAGGTCGATCCGTGTGTGAGGGCACACGTTGGTGAGCTCGGGCTACGCACTTAATAATCCACTCCCTTGGACTGGGTGCAAAGAGAAAATCAACGACGCCTTATGGTATCAGACGTGGTTTACGGAATTTCCGACAAGGCCATGGTCCGAAATCATCTCCAGCCAACAATCTATCAACTTGACCCATCCTTACCGGGATCCAATCCCACATTCTCATTAAACTTGCCTTGTTCATGGCAGACATCTGCGTGGTTTTGTTACCGTCTTTTATGCTACAAACACGGACCTTCGTCCGAACATGAAGTGGCCCATGAGTGGCCGACATAGTCTGAACGTTCACGTCCCGATACGGGTTTCTAGCATAGTTCATCTTTCACTATCCTCCTGCATTATTAGTATTCTCTTTAGGCCGTAGGGCCCTTATTCCTGGCAATCAATCAAGGGTGTTCCCCTCTCCGAGGGGATGTAAATGACGCCGTGACCTTTATGGCGCGGCGGGTTTTGGTCCCGACACGAACCACACAATCATCTGATTAGTCAGATCGAGCGCACAATAGATAGTCACCTAGGTGACTGGCACGTCCACGCACTTAATAAACCCAAAAACCATAGATCTTAATTAATTAATAAAAAAAAGTGCGTCCATAAGTCTGGCACGCCCGGTGGGACCTAAATCACCCTTCATCTCTTTGTCGGGACTAAGGGCCCTACGGCCCCTTTCTTGTGATACTAATTGTTTGATTTGCAAATGCAGGTTGCATTTTGGACACCAGGATGGCCCCCACTTTCGGTCAATAGGCCGTCGAGAGCCATGTTCGGAACGGCTACTTGGTCGTCCCCCTCAGCTTCGGGAGCTTCCCTCCCGTGGTAGGCTTCCCCAACTTCCTCGGGGTAGCCTTCATGAACATGCTGGACGTGGAAGCGTCTGACAGGACTGAAAGCAACGCTCCCATCCAGGGGGCCGCCAAAGCTGCTGTCGGCCGATCAATGGCCGAGACTTCCAAGACAGTCCCGACTGGGACGCTGAGCTGCAACATGCACCACATGCACTAAACTGCCAGCCCTTCTCACCCAGGGTCGGCCTCTCACCAGAGGAGGCTCCGGAGGAGCCACGCCACGACATCACCCCGAGGCCGATTCTCCAGCACCGGCAAGTCTGCTATCATCGGGTCTTTCCGGGTGCATCTTACCGCAAAGTGTTCCGAGGTGATCCCGGATCGCATTGTACCTGCCGTACCAGTGCGCAAATCTTTTCAGGCACTGGAGAAGATGAAGGGCAAGATGACGCCCACCACTCCGGCCCCAGCACTGCAGCATCACTCGGCCTCCATGCCCACCAAAGCTAAGCAAGTTTGGGTTCCCAAGGGGGACCGGTTCACCTCACCGACCCGAGCAGGGCCCAACACCTTCCGCCCGGCAAGGGCACAACAAGGAGATCGGGTCAAGACATCGGCCCCTGTCTGCTAGCCGGCGCTGGCCATACCTACACCACCGGAGAACATCCACCGTTGACACTATCGACGTCGCTATCAGGCTGCCCGTGCGGAGCCTGTAACCCACATGCCCGTTGCTGTTAATAGGGCAACATCACCAGCGTCTCCTCCTGACCAGGATTGGGAAGGAGTGCAGCAAGCCATGAGGAACTACTTGCGGGGCCCAGGGAGCACTCCCCTGAGTCACCAGAGATTACTAGGGGCAGTAGCCTCCGCCTTTGAAGAAGAAGAGACCCGGACGGTGCCCAGCACCGAGTCAAGAAACTGCTCTGAGGAGCGCTCTCAGTCCCCGCCGAGGGAAGAAGTGAAGTCGCGGAGGTCGGTCTTTGATAGATTGGTCTTTCCGGGTAGGCCGTCGAGAAGAACAACAAGAAGAGGCAGAGACCTGAGGGTCTATACCTGCAACATGGCAGGGGTATCTGGTCGGTACGAGGCTCTACCAACCAAGCCCGAAGAAGTGGCCAGGCTTGCCACAACGCCAGGACCTCTTACCAGAAGAGGGAAAGCGGTAGCTGAGAAGACACAAGTCCACACTGGAGAAGCTGACTATGAGGGACCCTCAATGGCCTTGGCTGCCAATGTCATTACAGAAGGCACGGCGGGAGGACCATCCACTTCATCCGAAGAGGAGCCGATCGGAGAAAAAGGAGGCACCCCTAGCCTTTCCAAGAATGACCCCGCGGTATTGCATATGATGCAGCAGTATCAACGGGAGATCAAATTGTTAAGGAAGCAACTGACTGAAAGAGCTGCTCAGCCCTCGACATCCAGGCAGACTGAATCATTGCCAGAGACCCCTGGGGGCAACGGTCAGGCCTCGGAAGCTTCTCCGCAGGCGACGGTGTCTCCCCCAATACCTACCCACACTAGTGGTGTACCCCTGCATCAGCCACAACATATCACACCGGCCCCGCCACCGAACCTGCCATTCCAGGGGTCCACTATTGCACCTCAGGCGACAGTGTTAACAACGCCGCTAGCGCAACCGACCCATTTCTATCCAAACCCGGTTGACCCGGCAACAGTGAGCAGACTAATGCTCGAACAAATGATAGATATGAAGTTGGCAGGGAGGAGCGATGGTGATCACACGCCATTCGACGTATACCGGGTACCTTACCCGGCACACTATGCTGCCAAGAGGCTACCGGTCGGCATCACCAAGCCGCCGAAGTTTGAGAAGTTTAATGGGCAAGGGTCTCCCAGGGAGCACATTGCCTATTATGTGAATGTTATGGGGGATCTAGCTGCGGATGAAGCTTATCTTCTCAAATTCTTCGGCTCGACGCTTACCAGACTCGTTTTCGAGTGGTATTCGAGCTTGCCCACCGGGTCCATTGTAGACTGGCCCGATATGCATAAGAAATTCAAGGAAAGGTTCTACATAGCTGAGCGGGAGGTAACCGTGGCAGAGCTTTACACCACAAGACAGAGAAATGATGAGTCAGCACTCGACTACATAAAGAGGTGGAGGAACCTCAGCATGAGATGCAAACGGGACCCCGCATCAAGAGGACGCAGTGCAGATCTTTAAACAGAATCTGAAGAAGAAAATCCTTGAGAGGATGATCGGTGCTGAGGTAAGGTCATTTGACCGTCTGAATAACATAGTGGCAGAGATCGAGGCATTCCTTGCTTGATACTCTTCTACCCCAGCTGCATCGAGCCAGAGGGCCAGGAAGATTGAGAAAAGACCAATACCGCCAAAAGTTCACACACTGGACTTCGAAGCTTTCAAGAAGCAAAGAGAGAAAGCCAAAGAGACAGTCGAGCCTCCTCCTCCCAGGTCCACTGAACGGCGGGAAGGTCCCTCCCTGCGGGAGAAGATGAGGAATAAATTGTACTCTTTTCCTCGAGACAAAGCCCGGGTCCTGTTTGAATGGGCCACCAGGTACAACAAGATCACATTACCAGATCCAAAGAGGCCTGGTGACTTGAAGAAGAAGGATGATCCTTGCTTTTGCCCATACCATCAGATGCTTGGGCATACCATTAAGGATTGTTACATCTTCAAGGACGTCATTGACTCCTTGATCAAGAAGGGAGAGCTGGACATGGGGGAGCTCAGAGTGGATCCTCCGCAGCCGCACGAGATGCCGAACATCGGCACCACTATCAACATGGTATCTTTATACCAGCAGCTGCCTAAAGAATGGGCAGAGGCCAGTACACAGGCTACTTATCAAGCCTTCGTCATGGCACCAGCTAAAGACCAAGGGGGTTGGCAAGCCGCGCCGACGAAGAACAGAAGACGAAGACAAGCTCCCCGGCCCACTCCGGAAGTTCACATAAGGGGCCGTTACACCCCGGCCGGCACCGCCACCAGTGACACATGTCTTGCATGACACAGCCCCCCGACTCGTTATGAGACGGCCCACTCACAACAAGAAGAAACACATCCTGATGCGGGTGCACAAGGAAACCAGCCCTACGGTTGAAAGACCCCAGGCTATTGTTGATGGGCTTGAAGATTATGAGCAGCCCGAGATCTAGCCTGTGAAGTTGAAGGAGTATGCCCCTTGGGGGGAGTTCGAGTCACTCGAACTAGCTCCAGAAGCGGAAGTCGAGACGAGAGAAGAGCCTCTCTTGTGGGGTGAGCTTCCCCAAGAGCAGCTGCCAGCCACTAAAGAGAAGAAGAAAAAGAAGAAGAGAAGACCTTGAAACAAGGAGAAGAGTGGGGTTGTCCTTTCTTGCAACACCCTCTCAACATTATTTGACACAGCCCTCTCCCTGAGAGCAAGAAGTGCCCGTCGAGCTGTCAGAGGTGAATCAAGCTGAAGCATCCACCTCCCAACATGCCACCAGGTCGGGAAGGAAGTGGGGACGTCCTCCTCAGGCCAACCACAACATCCTGTTCAGGGGAGAACAACCGTATCACATCCCCGAGCCTAGGGTCCAAGGCATGGAGATTCCCCCTCCCTTAGGTCTCTACCCTGGAGAACCGGTCGGCCAGGCCGCCCCTTCATTTATTGAATTTCTTACGACTCAGAGGGGAAAACATTCAAGCCCCCGCGAGTCCCAGCAGGCCAAAGAGGCAGGTAGCCCCTCGGCTCCGTTGGTACTGACTCCTCCTCGGCCAAGGGAAGAACTTGACAACACCCCGAACCTTGCCGAGTTCATGAAAGAAAAGGAATTACCCAGCAGCCTCCGCAAGCTCAAGCGGCACCCGACCCAGTGGAAGAGGCACCCGCCGAGCCAGCTCCCCAGGTTCAAGGAGGAGGCAGGCGCAGTAGAGCCGAAGAGATGAAGTTGCTCTAGGTCCGAGCCAGCAACAGAATAATCAAGCACCTAAAGAAGATCCCAGCCAGGTTCACCATCTGGGAAATCCTATCTCTAGATGAAGAGACACGGCAAGCCGTCATTGCTGCGCTCTAGACGCCAGCATATGTAGAAGCCTACCGCGCAAAAATGTCACCTGAAGTAGCTGTGGCCTTCACAGAAGAGGATATGCTTCTACCTACCTGCAGTCACAACAGGCCACTCTACATGAAGGGGCAGCTGAATGGGCATCCCATCAACCGAGTATTGATCGACCCTGGGGCAGCAGTGAACATACTCCCCTATCGGGTGTATCAGAAACATTACTTTGACGTACACCTTGTCGAGGTCAGGAACGTCAAGATTGCCGGCTTCAAGCAGAAGTGCGAGGTCCGTATGGGGGTCACAGAGTTCAACCTCTCCCTCGGCAACTTCACCACCAAGGTCCAGTTACATGTGATCAACTCCAGCACCTCTTACAAGGCGTTGCTTGGCAGACCTTGGCTGCACCAAAACTGAGTGGTACCATCCACTCGGCACCAATGCATCAAGTACCCCGACAACGGGAAAGAGGAGAGAATCTTTGTCGACCTCCATCCTTTCGAAGTGTTCGAATGTCACTTATCGGACGCTAATCTCTATTTGGAAAAGCCGAGGCAAGCCTCCCAAGCCACTCAGGACAAAGGAAAGAAGAAGGCAGAGCCTGACAGCTGGTTCCCTCCACCACCGCCTGGCTATGTGGCTCCCCCTCAGGTGTCATTCATTTCTGAAGCAGAAGGGGTATTCCAGGCCACCTACCTTCCCATCTACCTTACACCGGGAACACCATACCTTGAAGACTTGCTGGAAGACGTCAGGGTCCCGCACGGGATCATCAAGCCTCTCGTAGAAGCTGACTGCCAGGTGGTTGAACCATTAAGGACCTTCGAGGTGCCCAACCCTGGGGGTCTGCCTACCATCTTTTATGTAGCCAAGGAGCACCCGGTCAAGGGGGATGACGATTGTAGACTTCCCGATGAGCTGCACGACCCACTCATCCCAATCATGGGACTCCCTGACATAGCCGGTCATGTGGTCAAGATGACCAGGAAGCAAGGGATCCCCTTTCGCTCGCTCTCCAGTCGAAAAGAAATGTTCAAGAAAATGTGGAACCCACCAAACCTGGACCGGAGGTTGATGCAAATCACCCGGCATCCAGGATTGGGCTTTTCACTAGAAGATTCCTATGAAGCCGATGTGATATCAGTCTCGGATCCAGGCGGCAATAGCCACTCAGGCACTGCAGGCCCATGGCAGGTTGAAGGCCGCCAGCACCTTATTCCTTTGGCCAACGAAGAACAAGATGAATAAATATTCCTATGGAATCCACCTCCCTGTAGGAGCAAGGGGAAGGTCCCGTCCTCCTCTGTGGGACCAACCTTGAATAACTACAGCAGCGGGGTGCCATTGCCCTGGTCTGACATTGATGCAAAGGATGGGGAAGCAAGTCGGACTCCGAGCTTCCCTCAGTGCGACTCTGCCCTTTTTGCCTTGTGTTATCAACAATAGCGGGAAATTGAAATGTTGAGGGCTCGATTGGCCAAAGTGACTACACTCGTGTCTGACTTAATCAGGAGAATCTTCTGCCAAGAGAACATCGACACGCGCCAGTCCCCGAACAGTGTCCCGAATGCCCCCATGCACCTGAGAAAGGAGGCAAGGGATGTAGCCGTCTGCCCAGTCAGACAATGGGCCGAGCGAAATCCTACACTGCAGGAGAAGATGGAAAGGCCTTACTCTTTCCGAGGAATAAGACCTGAGGAATCTTTGATTGGGCCTACTACTACGGCAAGGTCTCCCTCCCGAGGTCTAAGAGGCCGCAAGATGCTCGCAGAAGTGGCGACCCCCTATTTTGCCCTTATCACCAACTACTAGGCCACTCTATCGAAGACTGTTACGTCTTCAAGGACATTGCTCAAGACCTGATTGAGAGAGATGAGCTCAGAATGGGAGATTATGTGGTGGCTCCGCCACGCCCCCATGTGACGGGCGGCCACGAAAGAAGCATCTACATGGTGTCATTTCAGCACCAGATTTTTGAAGATGCAGCTGAGAATGGGCAACCCCAGCCACCAGCAGAGCAGTAGCCCCCAGTATGGCAATCAATCACCTCAGCCCCTACAAGAGCCGTCTATGACAATTACAAAGAAGATCCCGAAGAAGTCCTTTACTTCTCCACACAAGAGAGCCCCCCAGAGCCGCACATAGCAAGCCTAATAGAGGGGGAAACAAGCAAAGCCTCGTTACCCAATGAGGCAGAGCAAGAAGATGACTATGGTGTCCTTGAAGTAAAAGATGGTGAAGACAAGGATTTCTTCGACCTGCTACCAGCGCATCCGGAAATTGAAGATGGCGGCCAGGCCACAGTGGATAAGCTCATTGAAATTAACCTAGGCACAGAAAGCGACCCCAGGCCGACCTTTTTGAGTGCCCTTCTTCCTCCACAGGAGAGGGGACAATATGTCAAGTTGCTACAAGAATTCCATGACTGTTTCGCCTGGAACTTCAAAGAGATGCCCGGCCTGAGCCCCGGCGTGACTCAACATATTCTGGCTATTGATCCCAAGGTGGAGCCGGTGAAGCAGCCCCCCTGGAGTATGAGGCCGGAACTGATAAAATAGATTTGCAAAGAAGTCGACAAGCTCATAGATGTCGATTTTGTAGCTAAAAATTAATACACTACTTGGTTGGCCAACATTGTGCCGGTGAAGAAGAAGAATGGACAGATCAGGATCTACGTGGACTTCCGCTACCTGAATAAAGCTTGCCCAAAAGATGACTTTCCGGTGCCCGTCACCGAAGTGATGATTGATGCAACTACCGGCCATGAGGCCTTGTCCTTCATGGATAGATCATCCGGCTATAATCAAATATGGATAGCTGAACATGACCGAATTCATACGGCCTTCCGGTCACCTAAAGGGATATTCCACTACAAAAGAATGCCCTTCGGCCTCAAGAACGCTGGCGCCACTTACCAGTGGGTGATGACCAAGATATTTGACGAACTGCTATATAGCAAAGTCGAATGCTACATTGATGATCTGGTCATCAAGACAAAGAAAAGGAGAGATCACCTGAATGACCTTAGAGTCATCTTCGAGAGACTCCAGCAGTACGAGCTGAAAATGAACCCAATGAAGTGTGCCTTCGGCATCTCCAGCGGAAAGTTTCTCGGCTTCATTGTCCGATATAGGGGGATCGAGATCGACCCCTTTAAAATAAAAGCCATTCAGGAGCTACCTCCTCCGAAGAATTTGGGAGAGTTAAGGTCCCTGCAAGGCCGGCTAGCCTACATCCGAAGATTTATCTCCAATTTGTCAGGGCGCTGTCAACCATTCCACAAATTAATGATGAAGAATGCACCTTTCAACTGGAACCAGGAATGTCAGAAGGCCTTCGATCGGCTGAAGGATTACTTAAAGACCCCGCCTATGCTGGGGGCACCTGTCAAAGGGAGGCCACTTATTCTATATATAGCTGCCACCGAATGTTCGTTGGGGGCAATGCTTGCCCAGAACAATGATGAAGAGAAGGAGCAAGTTCTCTATTACCTCAGCCGAAGACTAGTGGGGGCAGAAGAAAAATACACCCCGATTGAGAAGGTTTGTCTCGCCTTGATCTTCGCAGTCAAGAAGTTGAGGCATTACATGCTCTCACATGAAGTGAGCCTGATCTCTAAGGCTGACCCAGTCAAGCACATTCTCTCCCAGCCAATCCTGAAGGGACGTCTCGGCAAGTGGGCCGTACTATTAATGGAATTTGACATCACCTACGTGCCTCAGAAGGCCGTTAAGGGTCAAGCCATGACCGATTTCTTTGCAGCACACCATGTGCCTGAAGACTCCCCACTGGCCGCGGAGCTGCCTGAAGATGAAACACTAGAGGTGGACCAAGCCCAACAGATCGCCTGGCAGTTGCACTTTGATGGAGCTTCGAGAATAGAAACAACCCCGTCTGGGCACACGAAAGTACGGGCCGGGGCCGGCATCATCCTTAAATCCCCTGAGGGAGAAGTATTGCACACATCCTGCTCCATTAACAAGCCCTGCACAAATAATGAGGCAGAGTATGAAGCTCTGATCATTGGTCTCCAAGTCGCTTTGCAAATGGAGATTAAAATATTACATGTGTTTGGCGATTCATTGCTGGTCGTCAAGCAGGTCTAGGGACAGTTTGACGTCCGAAAACCCGAGTTACTCCCTTACCATGCTAAGGCGAGGCGGCTCATGCAGCGGTTCTACCTCATTGAGATAGGCCACGTTGCCAGAGGAGAGAATGCACAAGTTGATGCATTGGCAAAATTGGCGAGTTCATTGGCAATCCCGCCAGATGGATCCCTCAGCATCCGGGTGGTGAATCAGCGCCAAGTGCCTAGCATGATAGAAAGGCCAGAAGAAGAAGAACTTGAGGTCACCACAGCGGAAGCCGTCAGCCTACCCGACTGGAGGGACCCCCTTTTGTAGTGGTTTAAATATCAGCAGCTGCCCAGGCCAAGGGAAGAAAAGATCAAGTTAATCAAAACAAAGGACTCTTACGAGGTCCGGAATGGGATCCTATTCCGAATTATGGCAGACGCCAAACGGAAGGTGCTCCTCCGATGTTTATCCACTGAAGAAGCTTGGAAAGTAATGAAAAAGGTTCATGCTGGAACAGCTGGTGCACATCAGGTAAGACCGAAAATGAAGATTGAAATAAAGAAGCTTGACTACTATTGGCCGACAATGTTCGACGACTGCTGCAAGTATGCCAAGTCTTGTCAGAAATGCCAGGAGCACGCCACGGTGCTTAGAAGGCCGCCCGTGCCGCTGCATCCAACACTGCCGAGTTGGCCTTTTGCCCAATGGGGAACAGACTCCGTGGGTCCACTACCCACATCATCTGCAAGGTGCAAGTACATCTTGGCTGCAACTGATTACTTCTCCCGCTGGGCGGAAGCTATTGCCTTGAAAGAAGTGACCATGGAAATCGTTGCCAGGTTTGTCCGCCGCAACATCATATTCCGGTTTGACACTCCAAACCGAATTATCTCAGATAATGGAAGCCACTTCCGTAACCAGAAAGTCTACCGGTTGGCAGAGAAATACAAGATCGATTGGAGGACGTCAACCCCCTACAACCCACAGGCTAATGGCTTGGCTGAAGCTTTCAATAAAACTCTTTGTACTCTCCTGTCCAAAATTGTTAATTCTAACAAGAGAGACTGGGAGGAGAAAATGTACGAGGCCCTGTGGGCGTACCAGACTGTATACAAAATTCCAACGGGTTGTTCACCCTTCTCCTTGGTGTATGACTCAGAAGCTATTGTCCCCATTGAGCTGGAAATACCCTCCCTGCGGGTCGCAATCCAGCACGGGTTGGTCCGGGAAGAGCAAACAAATGTCGAGCGAAGGCTCGAAGAGCTCTCCAACTTGGAGGGGAAAAGGCTCCAAGCCCAGCAGAATATCCAGGTCTATCAGGCCCGATTATCGTGCGCCTTTGACAAGCTCGTCAAGGAGCGTGAATTCAAAAAGGGTGATCTCGTCATGGTGAAGAGAAGAGAAGTCATGGCTTCCAATCCCAAGGGCAAGCTGAATGAGAATTGGCTTGGAACGTATGTAGTCCAGAAGGTCTACGAGGGTGGAGCGTATGTAATCATCAACTATCAGGGAGAGGTTCAGTTTCCGCCTCTCAATGGTAGGCATTTAAGGTTGTACCATGCTCCAATTCCCCCATTCAATGAATGATGCATCTCTTCGCCCCGCCTCGGGCGAATTTGCATTAGTATTGTCCAGATGGTTTGGGCACTATCTATCTTGCATTTCAAAAAAAGAGAGAACAAAAAAAAGAGGAAAAAAAGGGGAGAAGAACAAAAAAAAAGGATTAAAAAAAAGAGAAAGAAAAAGAGAAAAAAGGACGAGGAAAAAGGAGGGGAGGAATCAGTCTCACTTTATTAACACTCGCTCTTATCTTCGAGTATTCCAATAAACGAATCAGCCACGTCAGCCCTCGACACCTTGTCGGCACTGACGAAGGACACCCCACCCGAACCTTTCGTTCGAGATTGGGGAATCAACCTTTACCATTGCTTTGGCACCAACCCCGTGTCAATGAACAAACCACATCGGTCTCCGACTCCTTGTCGGCATCGATAAACAAACCTGTGGCCCGGACCTTTCGCCCGGTTCCATGAACAAAAAGACCCTTGCTTTGGCACCAACCCCGTGTCAATGAACAAAGCACGTCGGTCTCCGACTCCTTGTCGACATCGGTAAACAAACCTGTGGCCCGGACCTTTCACCCGGTTCCATGAACAAAAAGACCCTTGCTCTGGCACCAACCCCGTATCAATGAACAAACCACGTCGGACTCCGACTCCCTGTCGGCATCGAAGAACAAACCTATGGTCCGGACCTTTCGTTTGATTCCATGAACAAAAAGACCCTTGCTTTGGCACCAACCCCGTGTCAATGAACAAACCACGTCGGTCTCTGACTCCCTGTCGGCATCGATGAACAAACCTGTGGCCCGGACCCTCCGTCTGTTTCCACGAACAAAAGACCCTTGCTTTGGCACCAACCCCGTGTCAATGAACAAACCACGTCGGTCTCCGACTCCCTATCGGCATCAATGAACAAACCTATGGCCCGGACCCTCTGTCTGTTTCCACGGACAAAAGACCCTTGCTTTGGCACTAACCCTGTGTCAACGAACAAACCACGTCGGTCCCCGACTCCCTGTCGGCACCGGTGAACAAACCAGTGGCCCAGACCTTCCGTCTGAAGCCATGAACAAAAGACCTTTGCTTTGGCACTAGCCCCGTGCCAATGAATAAACCACCCCCAATATTGTAATCTCCAGTCCCACTGGTGAATTAACCTTCGGGTCGGACCTTCTGTCCAAGTCAATGAATAAAAAGAACTCCTTTACTTCGGCTCGGACCTTCCGTCCAAGTCAATGAATAAAAAGAACTCCTTTGCTTCGGCTCGGACCTTCCGTCCAAGCCGATGAACAAAAGAACTCCTTTGCTTCGGCTCGGACCTTCCGTCCAAGCCGATGAACAAAAGAACTCCTTTGCTTCGGCTCGGACCTTTCGTCCAAGCCGATGAACAAAAGAACTCCTTTGCTTCGGCCCGGACCTTCCGTCCAAGTCGATGAACAAAAGAACTCCTTTCCTTCAGCTCGGACCTTCCGTCCAAGCTGATGAACAAAAGAACTCCTTTGCTTTGGCTCGGACCTTCCGTCCAAGTCGATGAACAGAAAGAACCCCTTTTACTTCAGCTTAGACCTTCTGTCTAGATTGATGAACAAAAGAAACCCCATCGGGTCCGGCTTGGACCCTTCATCTGAGTTGATGAATAAAGGACTCTTGGTCCACATGTGCACGCGGTGGAGCGGTTCCCTCATCCCTTCGTTGAAGGAGTGAGCGCTCTCCCGCGAATTAGCACCGGACCAGCACGCCACTAGCCCGGAAGAATAGATATCTTCTCAAAGAACTCTACACTCGCGGGCCCCGCGCACTCCTCCCTCGCTTGCGCCACCCTCGAGTGGGGGGCATTTGTGGACATCAAAAAATGATGGTGTCGATCATACGGCATGCACGTCTCGACACTCGAGAGCAAGCCGAAGATGGAAATGCCGAATAAACCTCATGCCTCGCCCGATCAGGACGAGAACTCGCTTGGTGGTCCGCTACCCGCTAAGGAAGCCCCCCCAGGCAGAAGATACGGCTATAACTCTCCGACCGGCCGTGTCGAGAGCTGAATCAAACAAGAGCCGGGAACTCCGACACAGTCTCAGCGTGCACCGAAAGTCACGCAAAGTCTGGGACCGAGCCCCAGAGGCTGCGAACGGAACATTGTGGAGGCCATACATCGCAACCGGAACATTCCGAGAATGCCAACATTCATAAAAATGGCCGTGACTTAGAAAAGAATCCATTCGGTGCTTAAAATGGAGCGGAAGGGCCTTAAAGCGGCACTCCTTAAAATGGCGTGCCCCACTTTATGCTCTAATACGAGCTCCCCTTGCTTGTTGTTAAAACGGCGCCATCCCCTTTATGTTAAAACAGGCGCACTCCCATTGAAGGGCCACCCCTTCGAATGCACTAAACCGGCGCGCCCATTTTGGAATGCTAATACGGCGTGCTCAGTTTAAAAGCAATCTTTTCTCTGAAGTGTTTACCCGGCACCGCAACCAACCCATCCCGTCATCAATGCGGTCCCCTGTTTCCTGGGAACGACATGACGACGAACAAGCCTCAAGTGGTTAAAACTCCCACTTTGATCTGGTGGGCAACCGAGCATATGCCGTGAATGGAAGTTCTCGAGCCTCGTCCCGCCTTGTGCTCATTCCATCGGCCGGCCGCCCATTCTCTGCAAGTGACGAAAGCAACGTGGCACGCGAAGGAGCTCGACAGCAACACGGTCGCGATGTGGGCAAGCGGTGGGGCATGCTCTTCTTCGAACAGAGAGAACCTCTTCCGGGATATATATAAGGAGAGGGGCTTCTCCCCCGAGCGGAGGGATCAAAAAAAAAGGAGAGGGGGTGCTCTCGGCTGTGTGTAGTAAAGAGAAGAAGAAAAAGAGAGGAGGGAGCTCCAGTCATCCACGCCGGCAAGGTGAAGAAAGAAAGAGAGAAGACCACCCGAAGAGAAGAAGAGTCTCATCCTCGCGCCTGTGAGTGAAAGAGTGAAAGAGTGAGGGTGAGGGGGGGGGGGAAGAGGCCCGTGCTCTCTCTCTTCCTCCCCTATTAATGTATTCCCCCTCTTTTCCCTTGGAATGTTCCCTTTTCTTTTTCTTCCCTCAAGGATAAATGAAAAGAATGGGTTCTCTAAGCATGCGTAGTCTTCCACTGTTGTGATCTCTTCCACTTCCTCCTTCTCCTCATCTGGGGCTCTTCGAATCATGCACCTCCGTAGCATGGCCTTCGAAGGAGTTCGTCGACGGATGAATATTCACTGCCCTTGCAGTGAACACTTGCCCCGCTTCAAAGAATCATCGCCCGTGAGTCGTGGTCGCTCTTGTAGGCTGGCCCTCGAGCGCTCCACACTCACATTTGGGTTCGGACCGCCGTGAGGCCACTCCGATATTTTGAGGGTCACCCCGGACCAGTCCGTTTGGTGGCCTTCGCTTCTCTCTGGCAAGCCCCGGTTTGGGGGAGATGCTGCCCAATTTTCGCCAGGGGATTAAGAACACTCAAGAATAAACGGACACTACAATCTCCGAGAGCAAGAACAACACACATGTTGAATCCTCTGTGAACAAATCACCATCAAACTTGCCCACGGGCGAAAAGAAAGAAAGGAAAACATAGTAAACAGCTTTGAAACAACCATCGGGAGAGGTTATTCCGGCGTGGGTTGAAACGGCGCCGTCACTGTTCCACCGCGCCATTTTAACCCCTTCTCATAACCCATCTGTCTACCATTTCATCCTAACCCGGCGTGGCCTTAACCGGCGCGCCATTTCCATTTGCTCCTGTGCACATCCTAATCCGGCGTGGCCTTAACCGGCGCGCCCTCCTCATTGAGCCCAAATCCAGCACACCCTCCCTCCAATCCTCTTCCAGCGCGGCCAATTCTGGCACTCCCCCCTTTGCCGCGCCGATTTAACCCCCCTCCATCTTGCCCTTTAGAATGGCGTGCCCTATGTTCAACTCTCAAAACGGCACCCCTATACCCGGCGCCCCCCCTTGTCTATCCTGTTAAACTCCTAAAACGGCGCCATCCTCTTCCTTCCCCTAACCGGCGCCCCTCCTTAACACAAAACAAAAGGGCTACGTAACAATAAAAAAGGGAGAGAAAGGTTCAAACAAAAAAGAATGCAAAGATCAATGCCAAAAAAAAAATTGAAAGGAACTCTATTACCCGTGCTTCAATTTAAATTTTGTTCAGGGGGCGCTGCCCCCTTGCCCCCTGCGACCTGACCGGGCAGATCAATCCACGTGTGAGGGCACACGTTGGTGAGCTCAGGCTACACACTTAATAATCCACTCCCTCGGACTGGGTGCAAAGAGAAAATCAACGATGCCTTATGGTATCGGACGTGGTTTACGGAATTTCTGACATGGCCATAGTCCGAAATCATCTCCGGCCAACAATCTATCAACTTGACCCGTCCTTATCGGGATCCAATCCCGCATTCTCATTAAACTTGCCTTGTTCATGGCAGACATCTGCGCGGTTTTGTTACCGTCTTTTATGCTACAAACACGGACCTTCGTCCGAACATGAAGTGGCCCATGAGTGGCCGACATAGTCTGAACGTTCACGTCCCGATACGGGTTTCTAGCATAGTTCATCTTTCACTATCCTCCTGCATTATTAGTATTCTCTTTAGGCCGTAGGGCCCTTATTCCTGGCAATCAATCAAGGGTGTTCCCCTCTCCGAGGGGATGTAAATGATGCCGTGACCTTTATGGCGCGGCGGGTTTTGGTCCCGACACGAACCACACAATCGTCTGATTAGTTAGATAAAGCGCACAATAGATCGTCACCTAGGTGACTGGCATGCCCACGCACTTAATAAACACAACAACCATAGATCTTAATTAATTAATAAAAAAAGTGCATCCACATCGAGCTATCAGCTAAGAGGACTATGTTTCCTTGGTTAAGCTGATGCTTGTCGATTCTGTCGCTTTGTTTTCTCGATATCTGTTGTCGTGGCATGTGTCGTGTCTGCTTCTCTGCAAGACGTAAGCGACGTTGCGTTGTTTCGGAGGTGTCAGACTTATGATCACTTGTGTCATGCTCGATACGGAGCGTGCACTCATGATTGTAGTCTGACGGTGTCCCTCTAAATTGTGTTTCTCGAGATTCATGTTGTTTCAAGTTGTGTCTTGGGGTTGTTCTTCCCTACTTCTCCTTTGCTAGTCCTTAAATTTTGATGGCAAAATTTCTTGAAGGAGTGGAGGTTGTAATACCCTGGATCCTTATCGGGTCTTTCGGATCCTTTTCGGAGAGTTTCGGATCGCTTTTGTGGTTCCAAAGTTGAGTTTTACGATCTGTGTGGGTTTTTCTCTCGTACAAGTTACGGAACCCTGCGGTGAGTATATTTCTCAGTTCATCGACTCGTGGACGCCACAGTCGCGTTGTACTCTTCCCGAGGATCGTTTCGACTATTTTTGCATATTTTTTTGAATTAGTGGATTTTTGGCACAAAAATCAAAATTTTGAAAATTAGGAAAATTTCCTAATTTCCTTTCTATTTAACCCTCTGATGCGGGACGGAAGTGGGGGGTCTTCTTCTTCCTTCTGGTCATGAACGCGCTATACCCATTACGCGCGTTCTGAAGAACGTGCTATATCGATTACGCGCGTTCACAGACAGTAGCAGAACGAAGGGTCTCGACGTTGGGGCTCCCGTGGATGATTCTGGGAGCTCAAAACACAAGGGGAAAACACATAGGACGATGGGAAACACACTGGGGATGCTGAAATCGAAATCAAACCAAGCAAATACTATCTAGGATAACATTTGTGAAGGTGGATGTGGGGGTGAATGGCAAGGGAAGAAAGGTGGATGTGGATGATGTTAGGGCCTAGATGAGGCTTGGCTGGGGCCTCTCACCCGAACCCATCATAGGCACGGTGCAACCGAGCTCCATCCAGATCTTAACAACACCCTTGGCGGAGGTGGGGGTGGTGGGATCGTTGGTGGAAGAAGATCAAAGCTCCGAATGGAGCCTCACACTCGACCCCATCTTAGAGCCGATGCACCCGGGGCTTCGATCGTCCTCCATTGAAGGGGAAGGGGAAATAGAGAGGGTCAAGGGAGTAGAATTGGGCCTCGTGCCCACAGAGGATCGGACGAAGGGGGGGTTTCCAAAGATTTGGAGGAATAGCCATGGGCTTCCTCAAGAACACTCATACTTCAACTCATACTTCGATTATATTGCTTAATCAAGCGAAAGGGTTACATATATAGGGAAAGGGGAAGACAAACGACGCTAACACGTCGATTTACAACCATGGAAGACAGCTAACATCGAAGACTTTGAGGATTTCGGCGCCGGGAAGTTGGACTAGCTTTAAACACGTTTCTGCCTGAGATCGCGCTAGGGAAACATAGCACGTTCTTCATGTCGCGCTAGGGAAACCTAGCACGCTCATCATCAGATCGAGCTAGCTTTGCATAGCGCCTTCTTCATGTCGTGCTAGGGAAAGCTAGCGCCTTCATCCTTGGGTCTGGCAGTTGCATGGATGAGCTTTGGCCTTGCAGTTGACTTGATTCCCATCAAAACCCCTCCACTTTGGAAGGTTCATCCTCGAACCTCGTAGCTCAAGATCCCAGACTATGAGAACAGCCTAGTTCCCTAAGCTCTGATACCAAGTTGATGCGGGACGGAAGTGGGGGGTCTTCTTCTTCCTTCTGGTCATGAACGCGCTATACCCATTACGCGCGTTCTGAAGAACGCGCTATACCCATTACGCGCGTTCTGAAGAACGTGCTATATCGATTACGCGCGTTCACAGACAGCAGCAGAACGAAGGGTCTCGACGTTGGGGCTCCCGTGGACGATTCTGGGAGCTCAAAACACAAGGGGAAAACACATAGGACGATGGGAAACACACTGGGGATGCTGAAATCGAAATCAAACCAAGCAAATACTATCTAGGATAACATTTGTGAGGGTGGATGTGGGGGTGAATGGCAAGGGAAGAAAGGTGGATGTGGATGATGTTAGGGCCTAGATGAGGCTTGGCTGGGGCCTCTCACCCGAACCCATCATAGGCACGGTGCAACCGAGCTCCATCCAGATCTTAACAACACCCTTGGCGGAGGTGGGGGTGGTGGGATCGTTGGTGGAAGAAGATCAAAGCTCCGAATGGAGCCTCACACTCGACCCCATCTTAGAGCCGATGCACCCGGGGCTTCGATCGTCCTCCATTGAAGGGGAAGGGGAAATAGAGAGGGTCAAGGGAGTAGAATTGGGCCTCGTGCCCATAGAGGATCGGACGAAGGGGGGGGTTTCCAAAGATTTGGAGGAATAGCCATGGGCTTCCTCAAGAACACTCATACTTCAACTCATACTTCGATTATATTGCTTAATCAAGCGAAAGGGTTACATATATAGGGAAAGGGGAAGATAAACGACGCTAACACGTCGATTTACAACCATGGAAGACAGCTAACATCGAAGACTTTGAGGATTTCGGCGCCGGGAAGTTGGACTAGCTTTAAACACGTTTCTGCCTGAGATCGCGCTAGGGAAACATAGCACGTTCTTCATGTCGCGCTAGGGAAACCTAGCACGTTCATCATCAGATCGAGCTAGCTTTGCATAGCGCCTTCTTCATGTCGTGCTAGGGAAAGCTAGCGCCTTCATCCTTAGGTCTGGCAGTTGCATGGATGAGCTTTGGCCTTGCAGTTGACTTGATTCCCATCATGCCAACCTCGGATCACGTGCCCAATCATCAGCCTGAATCACCTGCAGATAGAGACAAAAGGAATGTATATACTTAGTTAGTTCAGGCTTTTAACACGAGTGTATATACTTCAGAAGCAGCAATTGAACAAGTGTGTACACTAAGAGAGTGTATAGACTTGTAAGACTTTATTCAATCTCAGTGGATATACTTGCTGAAGAATGCATTATCATTACAGGAGGGAGTGTGTATACTTCTGTGAAGTGTATGAAGCCACCGAGTGTATAGACCTGTTGAGGGAAGGGCTGTACAGACTTTAGGACCTATGAAGACGATTGAATAGACTTTGCCTTAGAAACGAGTGATTAGACTTTGAAGCAAACGGCAGGTAAACGATGTGTAGACTTGGCCAGAAAACGTAGGGAAAGGTATGAGTGTATAGACTTGGCCAAACGTAGGGAAAGGTGAGGAGTGTATAGACTATGCTTCACTTTGAGCAGCCACAGTGATGTATAGACTTAGCCTTTGAGACGCTTAGTGAGACGGTGAGCAGTGTGTAGACTTTGATGCCCAACAGCGATGTATAGACTTGCAAGTGAGATGCTTAGTGAGACGGTGAGTAGTGTATACACTTAGCCTTTGAGGAACGATGTATAGACTCTTAATCGTGAAAGCAGACTGTATAGACTTGGAGTGTTCGAAGGACCATTGTACAGAGTTGGAATGTTTGAGCCAATGTATAGACTTCTGCAGGGCTGCCAGTGTATGGACTTGTACAGTGCAGCGAGTGTACAGACTTTGAGGCCGAAGACAGTGTGTAGACTTGAGAAGCTCGAGGCCACTGTATAGACATGGGGTTCAGCTGAGAATGTATGGACTTTGACGGAGTGAGACAATGTTCAGACTTTGAAGTTACACTGTGGATGTATAGACTTGAATGAGCATGGAGTGTATAGACTTGAAAGTCTGAAGGCGATGTACAGACTTGGAGAGTTGAAGCCGATGTACAGACTTGCAGATGCGAAGCCAATGTACATACTTTATGATATGAAGCCAATGTACAGACTTTATAATATGAAGCCAATGTATAGACTTGCAGATGCGAAGGTGATGTATAGTCTCGTAATGCGAAGCCAATGTACAGACTTTAAAGGCTATGAACAACAAGGCATGTTGTACAGACTTACTCAATCAAACCGATGTATATACTTTGAATGAATTCAACGGGAGAATGTATAGACATGGCCCCTTTCCGGATGTATAGACTTTCAGATAAACAGGCTACAGTCCTGTTGTATGGACTTGAATAGAAAGGCCAATGAATGGACTGACTAAGATGATTAATGTACTGAGGGGTCGACTCATCAGCAAGGAGGGCTCGACCCACCACTGTCCAGACTATGCAGACAGAGTGTAGACAGAATCAAGTAGAGCATATTATCTGACAACCATATGAACTGCACTCATTTACATGGTGAAACATGAATTAATCTAGAGATAGAAGATTGATTTATAGTGTGAGACATCATCAAAACCATAGGGATGCAACAATCTCCGCCTTTTTGATGATGGCAACACTATGAATCAAGCAATATCATGGCATATCAAGCAATTAACTGCAGCTTCAATAAACAAAGCAAATTCAAAGCAAGTGCAAGCACAGATAAATTAAACACTACTGCAGAAGCACTTCTTTCTCAAAAACCACTCCCCCACAACTCATGATCTGATCTACTGATATTGCTAAACTTCTCTCCCCCTTTGACATCAGCAAAAGGAAATGCAGAATATATGAAAGTGCTAGAGACATGAGGACGAAGTGCAGTAACTGCTTAGTGCAGAAAGTCATGAGTAGGTCTTAAGAGAATAAGTGAGGTTCTAAACTGAAGTGAAGATTCTGTAAACTCCAGTACACAATAGAGACATAGAATGATAGAAAGGTTTATCAGCATACAAAGTGTATGATTTAGAGCAGGAGTTAACAAGTATGGCCTGATATAGCTGAGCATTCAACTATCCTACAAGACAGCAAGAGACAAATTCAGAGAGGTGTTCTCAAGGTATTGAGGACAAGCAATCCATTAGTTGCACAACAACAAGGAATTTTTGAGATGATTTTCAAGAAGATCAATGAGTAAGTTGGTGATTCACTCTTTTGACATTAGAGAGACACCTTGATTAGAGGCCTGAATCCCCAGTTACTCAGAGTGAGTACCTCATTACTTCTTTTTTTTATTAAGGAACAGAGTTAGTAACTGTGGCTTTTGACATGAGAAAACACCTTGATTAGAGGCCAGAGTCCCCAGTTACTCACCAGCAAGCCACCATTGCTCTGTCATGTCTTTTCATTAATTTTTAAGCATTTGACACCTCATGACATAGGAGAAATATTCATTTCATTGATGAAACTCCCAGTTTCTCAATGCCCAAAATAAGACATGTTTGTTCAGTTAAGCCCTTGTGTTAAAGAGATAGAATGATTGAAAACAATACCAGAAGGACTATTTCTTGAAGTGAGTCTTGAAGTCTAGATTTCAAGCTGATTGGGTCAGATATCAAGACATACAAGTTTTGGCCTGAACCAGAATTATTAACAATGTAGGAAGATATACCTTTTACAATTAATCTAGATCTCTGAAACAATACTAAAGGAAAGATTCTGACTGGATTTTAGAATCACTGACTTATAGACTTAAGAATTAAGTGACATTCTACTGTCTGAGAGAACCACACTAGATCTGTCATGAAAACCAGTAAAGACACATATCTGGTCAAACTTTTTGAATCTGTCAAAGAAATCTTCCTCTCACAGCTCAATCAGCTCCCCCTCACTCAAAGCAGTCCTGAAAGCTAACCAACAGATAGACAGAACTCCCCCTCACAAAAAGAACAGACTTCACATTTAAGACGGTTTGTATAAGCCTAATTCTCTTCTCAGTGTTGTGAATTTTTCATTATCCAAAGGTTTAGTGAAGATGTCAGCAATCTGATTATCTGTGCCTACATGAATCAGTTCAAAATTACTTTTAGAAACCTCATCTCTTATGAAATGATGCCTTATCTCTATGTGTTTGGTGCGTGAATGCAAAACAGGATTTTTGGCAAGATTAATTACACTTGTGTTATCACAATAGATAGGTGTGCACCCCAGGTCTACTTGGTAGTCCTGAAGCTGGTGTTTAATCCATATGACTTGTGTTCCACAACTCCCTGCAACTACATATTCAGCTTCTGCAGTGGAGAGGGCCACAGAATGTTGTTTCTTGGAGCCCCAAGACAAACACCCACCCAAAAATTCACAATGACCACTAGTACTTTTCCTGTCTAGTTTACAGCCTGCATAATCAGCATCTGTGTATGCAACTAAGTTAAATGTGTGTGATGCAGGAAACCATAAACCAAGAGAATGAGTAGCTGACAAATATCTGAAAATTCTTTTCACTGCAGCTAAATGTAATTCAGTAGGTCTAGACTGATACCTTGCACACATTCCTACACTGAATTGTATATCAGGTCTAGAAGCTGTCAAGTAAAGAAGAGATCCAATCATACCTCGATAAAGTTTGGCATTTACTTCTTTACCTGTCTCATCTGCATCCAGTGAGGTATTGGTACCCATGGGTGTTGTAATGTACTTTAGGTTTTCCATACCAAACCTCTTGAATAGTTCCAACGTGTATTTGGTCTGGTTGATGAAGCACCCATCCTCTAGCTGCTGTACCTGCAAGCCAAGAAAGTATTTTAGTTCACCAACCAAACTCATTTCAAATTCAGTAGACATCATTTTAGAAAATTCATCACATAGTTCATGTTTAGTTAATCCAAATACTATGTCATCTACATATACCTGAACTATGATGAGATCTCTATTTGTACCCTTGGTAAATAGAGTTTGATCAACCTTACCTCTTTTGTAGCCCTTGCTGATCAGAAATTCAGTCAATCTTTCATACCATGCTCTTGGAGCCTGCTTTAGACCATACAAGGCTTTGTTTAACCTGAAAACTTGGTTAGATTGAGGAGAGAATTGAAATCCGGGGGGTTGTTCAACAAAAACCTCTTCTTTAATGACTCCATTTAAAAAGACACTTTTAACATCCATTTGTTGGAGTTTTATATTCCTTGAACATGTAAAAGCAAGCAACAGTCTTATAGCCTCCATCCTAGCAACAGGTGCATAGGATTCATCGAAATCTACACCAAATTCCTGACAGTAGCCCTTGGCTACTAATCTGGCCTTATTCCTAGAAATGATTCCATCTTCATTCATTTTATTTTTGAACACCCACTTAGTTCCTATGATATTGACATTGTCTGGTCTTGGAACAAGTTCCCAGACATTATTTCTTTCGAACTGGCCTAATTCCTCACTCATGGCATTGACCCAAGCTTGATCAGCCAAGGCCTCTTCTATTGATTTGGGTTCAATTTGTGAGACTAAAGCAATTAAGTCTTCATTATTCACATTCCTAAAATGGGACCTAGTCCGAAGAGGATCTTCAGGATTGCCTATGACATTATCGATCGGATGGTCTTTAAGAAATCTAACATTGGTTGAAGACTCACCTGTTTCTCTTGGCCCTTCCTGATTGAGGGGATTTGTTGTTCCACTCGACTGAGTCTTCTCTTCTTCTTGGTCTTCTAGGAATTCCCCATCATGATTGGAGTCCCTGTCAAAATTTTCAATGTTAGACACACCTTTCTTTTCACTGAAAATAATGTGTGGAGACTCTTCCACTTTCTGATCTGATATGTTAAATACCCTATATGCCCTTGACACTTCAGAGTAACCTAAAAATATTCCAGGGGAGCTTTTAGCTTCAAACTTGTCTAAATCTTTCTTGTCATTGTTATGAATAAAATAGTTTGTTCCAAAAATTTTGAAATGAAACAAGTTTGGTTTCTTACCTTTTAGAAGCTCATAGGGTGTTTTCTTGTGAATGGGTCTTACCATGGCCCTGTTGATTATGTAAGTTGCTGTATTGGCCGCTTCTGCCCAAAACCTTCTTGGTAACTTACTTTCAATCAGCATGGTTCGGGCCATCTCCACCACAGTTCTATTTCTTCTCTCCACAATCCCATTCTGTTCAGGTGTCCTGGGAGAAGAAAACCTGTGAGTTAGTCCCTCTCTTTCACAAAGATCAGAAAACATGGAGTTTTCAAACTCACCTCCATGATCAGATTGAATAGTACAGATCTTGTGTTTTCCTTCTTGTTTGACCTTATTGAAAAATAGATTAAACTTTTGAAATGCATCACTTTTATTTGCTAAGAAAAATATCCATGAATATCTAGAGAAATCATCTATGATGACATAGCCAAACCTGTTTCCATTAAGACTCTGAGTTCTAGTGGGACCGAAAAGGTCCATATGGAGAAGTTCCATTGGTCTAGAGGACAATGGCTCAGATCTTAATTTAAAAGAATTTCTGGTCTGTTTGCCTAGAGCACAGGCACCACATGATTTTGATATAGAATTGAATTTAATTCTAGGCATGCCTCTAACTAAATCATGCTTGACCAATTTATTTAAAGTAGTAAAGCTAGCATGACCTAGACATCTATGCCATTCAAAAATATCATTTTCAGAATTGGCAGATAAACAAATATTAGATTCAGATTCCTCATCTAAGTCTACTATGTAGACATTATAAATCCTGTTGGCTACAAATTTAACCACATTAGAATTTATTTCAAAGATTTTGCATGAATTATCATCAAATACAACCCTGTGACCCTTGTTACATAACTGACTAATGCTAATCAGGTTGTGTTGCAGACCTTCCACAAGTAGAACTTTTTTAATGGAGTTTGTGGAAGTCTTACCTACAGTGCCAACTCCAATTATCTTACCTTTGTTCTTTCCTCCAAACTTGACCAGACCCCCTACCTTCATCTCTATCTTGCTGAACTTGGATCGGTCTCCTGTCATGTGCCTGGAGTAGCCACTGTCGAGGTACCACTTGTTGTCTTCAGCTGCCAGGCCGACCTACACAACAAAGTCAAGCAAAGTGATTTGGAACCCAAGATGAGTTGGGTCCAAAGACATTGTTCAATTCTCTGATCAAATGTTTAGGAATCCAGATTTGCTTCAACATTGTTTTCTCTGGCACCTTTACTTCTGTTTTATTGAAATTATAGCCGGCTGGTCTAGAAAAGTAAGTTTTATTCCATTCATTAGGCTTGCCATTTCTAGAATATCTCCTAATAGTTTGTTGATCAGCATATTTTTGAAGATGATGATCATTTCTCCAGTAGGTCCTCTTTGGACCCATTTGATTGTAGTACTTCCATCTTCTCTTCTGATCCCCTTGCTTGGTCCATTTATCATTTATGTTCTGATTGGTAGGCTTAGTGAAATTTTTCATAAAATTCATTCCCATTTTAAAATGTTGACCAGCACTGTTTTTAGAACTTTCCTTCTGACCTAGAGTTCCCTTACTGCTGTTTGAGATGGATGGTGTGTACAGCTTTTCTTTTCCCTTCTCTGGGCAGAAGGTAATGGTTTTGAATTGTAAGGGTCTTTTGTTAGATGGGTCATAGCCTAGACCCTCCTTATTGAAATTAACCCTAGCCCCCAGTATTGCATCCAGACTGGATTTTCCTTGGATAAACTTTTCCAAGACTTTCTGTTTGTCTTCCAGCTCCTTTTGAAGGGACTCAGAATTTTTTAGAAGTTCACCATTGACTTTCTTAACAGCTTCGTATTTTTCTGAGTTCACTCTACTTTCATTTAAGCTTTCTTCAATTCATATTTTGAGTTCATTCAGTTGATTCTGACTGTCCTGGTTTTCTCCCTTGAGCTTACATTTTCTTTTCTTAGTGAGGTCATTTCTTCTAGTTGCTCTTTTAGTTTCTGATTTTCCTCACAGACCTGGGTTTGTTCTTCAACAGTGGTATTAAGTTTTCTTTTCAGAACTCTATGCTCTTTACTAAGAGAATTAAACTTATCTAACAATTCACACCATCCTCCCAGTCATCAATCGAGAAATTTTCAAAGACAGTTATTACCTCTTCCTCGTTGTTTGCCATTAGGCAAATTCCTTCTTCATATTCCTCTGAGGAAGTGTCTTCGGGATCTTCTTCTTCCTCGCTCCATGTGCAGACCATCGCCTGAGGTTTTTTCTTCTTCTGCACCTTTGTGTTCTTCCTCTGAAAGTAGGGACCCTTCTTCTGAAGATCTGGACACTCGCCTTTCATGTGTCCTTGTCTGTTACAATGAAAACAAGTAAGTCTCCTAGAATTTCTGTCCTTATGATTGCTAGATTCAGCATTCTTGCCAAAGGAATATAGCTTCTTCCTCCTAAAGGTCTTCCCCTTTTTCTTCAAAAATTTTCTGAACTGTCGAGTGAGCATTGCCTGCTCCTCCTGGTCGAGATCAGAAAAACCATCAAGCTCGGACTCGGACTCGGGGCTACTGTTGCTGTTCCCGCTGTTGTTACCCTTGTTGCGGGATGCCCTTAGAGCTACATTCTTAGCCTTCCTATCACTTCCTTCACTGCCTCCTTTGAAATTCATCTCATAGGTCATAAGGGATCCTATGAGTTCATTCACATTCAAGGTAGTCAGATCTTTTGACTCTTCAATCACAATGGCCTTAGTGTGCCATGCCGGGGATAGAGATCTCAGAATTTTCCTGACAATGTCTACCTCAGCTAGCTCTTTCCCTAGCCCCTTAAGAGTATTCGTGATCAAAGATAACCTAGCATACATTTCAGTAATATTCTCCTCTGGTTTCATTTTAAACAGTTCATACTCAGAGGTGTAGACATTTACCTTTGAGGCTCTCACTTGAGCTGTACCTTCGTAGATTAGCTGCAGCTCGTCCCACATTCGTTTGGCAGTCTTGTAGGTAGATATGCGAGCATATTCCTCTGGGTGAACAGCACATTGGATGATGTTCAGCGCTTTCCAGTTGAGTGAAGATAGCTTGACATGGTCATCTGTCCACGCGTCCTCGTTCGGTGGCAGATCATACGGCCCAATAGTAATTACTCTCCACAGCTTATGGCTCTGAGCCCTGATAAACACTTCCATCCTGTTCTTCCAAAACAGATAGTTATTACCATCAAAAAATGGAGGGCGACTAATGGATTGACCTTCAGCCATGAAGCTTCTAGGACCATTAGCATTTCCCTGACTGTTCGTCCACATGATGCAAACCTGCTCTGATACCAAATGTTAGCGCAGCAAGAGTGATATAGAAGGGGGGGGATGAATAGATCACTCCCGATTTCTGAAACTTCAGCGGAAAATCACTACTTCGAAAATCACCCTACCGAATATAGCTAAACAAAATAGCTAATGCAGTGAGAAACTAAGACAGAGTAATAAGGTGCGATTGGAAGAGGCCGCCCACACACAAGCACATTGCCAAGCAGATAGAGAGCATCAACGATTGCAGCAAACCATAGAGGAGACAAGAGATTTTAAGGTGGTTCGATTGTAGTCCACAATCTATGTAGCAACCCTGATAAAATAATAATAATAATAAAGATTTTAAAATAAATCAAATAAATAGATAAATAAAACAAAATAAAATAACGCCTCGGATAAAGGCGCTATTCAAATTAGAAACGCCTCTGGATAAGGCGTTATTCAAGAAGTGACGCCCTGACCACACGGCGTCAAATTCTGAACGCCAAAAATAGTAAGGCCAAGAAACGCCCCTATCTTGGGCGTGTTTTAAACAAAGGAACGCCCTAACTAAAGGTGCTTCTTAAGAAACGACCTGAACCAGGTCGTCAATTCAAGAATCGACGCCCTGACCAAAGTCGTTAATTCCATTCAAGTTCCGTTCGACACGGGAGCTTATCCAGGGAAGGATTATGTTAATCTAGTAAGTGTTTACTAGGGCAAGGACTCTATTAGGGATATATTACTCCCAATATAACTCTAGCCCATTAGGATTTCCCTAGATCCTATAAATACCCTTGACAGTCAAACCCTAAACCTATTTGATCGATCGTCTGCTACGGTGAGTAAAGAACTGAACATTCTTTTCTTTCTATCATATGAAGAGTTACTGACTCTTCTCTTCTATACAGGTTAGGGAAGCCGCATACATGAAGAACAAAGTATTGTTCTTCCTCTTTCTTCTCCTCTGATTATGTGTGATGAAGAAACTTATGACTGCAGTTCTTCTTCCATAGGATCTACAGTGAGTTGACAAAGTGAAGAACGAAGGTCCTTTATCAAACAACTTATTCGTCTGCATCCTCTTCTGTGCGTCCTGCTGCGGTTGATTAAGGTCGGAAGCCTTCATCAGCATCAACTTTTCTTCTTCCGAGAAGACTTTGTTACAAACAGAGTATTGTTCCCTATCAAGTTCTTCACGTGTCCTTCATCCAGACCATACTAAGGTAGGTTTTCTCAAGTTATGGTAGCCCAAACAAAATTAATGCAAGATATACATATATATAAGCATGACATGCATATGGTTTATTATAGTTTTAATACGTTTCTGCAATATTTTGAAAGAGACGCCCCTGTCAAGGGCGCTAATTTACAAGACACGACCATGCCCAGGTCGTCAATTTCATATTTGACGCCCTGTACACAGGCGTTAATTTCATGTAAATGTTAATCACCTATCTTAAGAACTGATTATCCATGAAATTACATGAAATCAATAATTGTTAACGGTTAAAAGTCAATAAACATGAAACATCAAATCTAATATACTGCATCTGAATTCCTGCCAATTTTCCTGTCATGACTATATGATTGTTATCCTTGATTATCGTGTAAATCTTGCTGATCCTGTAAATTTCTGGTATTTCTTGAATTCACGACCTAGACTAGGTCGTTTTCCATGTGTTAACGCCCCATCACAAGGCGTGAATTTAAAATAAACGCCCCTTACTAGGGCGCATTTCTGTTAAAATCCCGAATAATATATTCTGTGAAAATAAGAATTTAATGATTAACGCCCCTGCCAAGGGCGCGTTTTTGATAATTTCTAAAAATAAATAATATTGTAAATAAGAAGACGCCTGCTACTGTAGTCGTCTCATTGAAAAGAAACGCCCCTGTCCAGGGTGCGTTTTAGATAAATTACTGAATTATTGAAAATTCTGCAAAATGGAAACATATGTAAACGCCCTTCTGTCAGCCGTTATTTACTTGAGAAATGACTTAGCGTAAGTCGTTATTTTCTGTAAAAATTATTTTTATCCTGATTCTGTTAACCGATGGTTTAATATTATATAATATATATATCGGCACTATTCTCCACTCCGTGAGTATAGTCTCACTTTTCACGTTGTTTTATCGATCACACTCAACTCTCATTGACATACAAGCTCTCCATTGGACATTCCGTTCCTTTGGACTAGCGAGTTAGTAATAGAGACCTCCGTAAGACTCCTCGTAGCCTTGGATTCCCTCAAGGCCGACTGAGCTGGTTGTACCCTAAAAATCCATTACACCATTGATGCCATGTCACTCTAAAGAAACATGGGATACCGGCCCTTATGATGATACAAAGAGTATATCATAAGAAATTCTTAATGGGATGATGATATCATACCATATCATGTCATTCTTGTAAACCTCAATTCTATGATAAGAATGAGGGTATCTTACCTTTGATATACTGTTCATGTGGACCTCAATTCTATATATAGAATGTCCATATCGATTTGTCATGGTACCTAAGTTAAGGGAACCTAATTTCACCTAGTTTCATCGATAATCATGATTATACCGTTATTATCGCCAATCTATGTCCTTTGTCATATTTTGGACTCTATTATATCAAAGTTATCGTACGTGTCTACAAGCTTGATTATTGAAATTCTATGTTGGCTATAAACAAGAGTGGATGTCAAAACACATGATAAATGCCTGCGCATATAGGGCCCGATCTGGTCTTGGGAGGAGCACCCGAAAGTACTTGTGCCCATGGGAGTTAAAATGATAAGGTATCTGGCATTATACCGAGTACTTGACTTACTTGATTGGACATTCCACACACATCTTGTACTTGAATCGTACTCGACTTGACATTAAATGCGTGGCCCGAAAAAGGGTAATTTACTTGCTTGATACATGATAGCCAAAGTTCTTGACATGACTTGTTAAATGTACTTGCTTGAATATCTTGAATAAACTTGTTATCTTCTTGAAAGTTCATGATTAAGTTCATCTTATTTCCTTGATATTACATTCTCTCTATCGTGTCGTTTTATGCGAGCATGCATAGCTTTATTGCATTCATGAAAGATGTAATTACTTAAACCCCTTGCTAGTACTTGAGATATAATTTCCTACTGAGCGTTCGCTCATCCCGTTTGTCCCTTTTTACTTTTCAGGTAAGTCCGACGACGATGGAAGTCAATCGGATGGGAATGGTCAAGAGTGAAAGTGATAGAGCTGCTCAAGTGTCATCTAGTCTTTTTCCTATTTTCTTGAGTCAACTATGTACTTTTCCTTTTTATTAAACAGAGTATTGGATTTGTATTAGTCTATCCATTATGAAATAAAGGATTGGGTTATCTTGCTATTTTATGCATCTCTGTCTTTATGTCGAATACACGACCACTCTGAATGACATGATTGATATAAACTCGTCACGCGTCTCCGGGTATCTTCCGCACTCGGGGCGTGACAATCTACATCCACCCCTCACTCCAACTAGAGTAAGGATTCCACTAGCCAATGCTAGAAACCTGCAGACTCAGTCTGCGAACAATGTGCTGCCACACAGCTTGAATGACCAAGGGAAACAAATCCCTCAACCAAACTCTGCTACCCACAGAGCTTGAAACCTGTTCCAGCTACCAGCTAGAACAGAACCGGAGATAGCTCTCCCTTCCTCCAACCCAGAGGGAACCTGCTAATGACAACTCGTCACTAGCAAAACTAGAGATCTACGATCTCTCTTCCTCTGCAGCCCAGAGAGAAACCGGAGTAACACTCCCTTCCTCCAAACACCGGAGGGAAATAGTTCGGAATCAGAAGTATGAGCAAATACAAAGACAAAGAGAAGAGACACAAAAACCAACGAAGAACAACAGTCGTTTCTGAAAAACCAACACAAATGTAGCTTCTGAGGAAGCAATTCTTCAAACCACAGACACTGCTCTCTCTCTCTCAAACATATTCCTCTCAGATCTGCATAAAATGGGAATCTATGCTCTTTCTCTTTTCTGGATCATGTAACCTCACACAAATGCCTTATGCTCTTTCTTTTCACGATCATCTTCTACTGAAGGATGATGCTCCATATATATAGCAGATGATTGGCATGTGGCTTTCAGGTTCCCACCCATGAAATTTTTGCCAGATCATTTGAATTTCGACCACATGGCAACATCCTGACTGGGTTGCCATCCACGTGTCATGTTCCTGGTTTCTTGGATCACGCGCCAGGTGCCAACCTCGGATCACGTGCCCAATCATCAGCCTGAATCACCTGCAGACAGAGACAAAAGGAATGTATATACTTAGTTAGTTCAGGCTTTTAACACGAGTGTATATACTTCAGAAGCAGCAACTGAACAAGTGTGTACACTGAGAGAGTGTATAGACTTGTAAGACTTTATGCAATCTCAGTGGATATACTTGCTGAAGAATGCATTATCATTACAGGAGGGAGTGTGTATACTTCTGTGAAGTGTATGAAGCCACCGAGTGTATAGACCTGTTGAGGGAAGGGCTGTACAGACTTTAGGACCTATGAAGATGATTGAATAGACTTTGCCTTAGAAACGAGTGTTTAGACTTTGAAGCAAACGCCAGGTAAACGATGTGTAGACTTGGCCAGAAAACGTAGGGAAAGGTATGAGTGTATAGACTTGGCCAAACGTAGGGAAAGGTGAGGAGTGTATAGACTATGCTTCACTTCGAGCAGCCACAGTGATGTATAGACTTAGCCTTTGAGACGCTTAGTGAGACGGTGAGCAGTGTGTAGACTTTGATGCCCAACAGCGATGTATAGACTTGCAAGTGAGACGCTTAGTGAGACGGTGAGCAGTGTATACACTTAGCCTTTGAGGAACGATGTATAGACTCTGAATCGTGAAAGCAGACTGTATAGACTTGGAGTGTTCGAAGGACCATTGTACTGAGTTGAAATGTTTGAGCCAATGTATAGACTTCTGCAGGGCTGCCAGTGTATGGACTTGTACAGTGTAGCGAGTGTACAGACTTTGAGGCCGAAGACAGTGTGTAGACTTGAGAAGCTCGAGGCCACTGTATAGACATGGGGTTCAGCAGAGAATGTATGGACTTTGACGGAGTGAGACAATGTTCTGACTTTGAAGTTACACTGTGGATGTATAGACTTGAATGGGCATGGAGTGTATAGACTTGAAAGTCTGAAGGCGATGTATAGACTTGGAGAGTTGAAGCTGATGTACAGACTTGCAGATGCGAAGCCAATGTACAGACTTTATGATATGAAGCCAATGTACAGACTTTATAATATGAAGCCAATGTACAGACTTGCAGATACGAAGCTGATGTACAGACTCGTAATGCGAAGCCAATGTACAGACTTTAAAGGCTATGAACAACAAGACATGCTGTACAAACTTACTCAATCAAACCGATGTATATACTTTGAATGAATTCAACGGGAGAATGTATAGACATGGCCCCTTTCCGGATGTATAGACTTTCAGATAAACAGGCTACAGTCCTGTTGTATGGACTTGAATAGAAAGGCCAATGAATGGACTGACTAAGATGATTAATGTACTGAGGGGTCGACTCATCCGCAAGGAGGGGTCGACCCACCACTGTCCAGACTATGCAGACAGAGTGTAGACAGAATCAAGTAGAGCATATTATCTGACAACCATATGAACTGCACTCATTTACATGGTGAAACATGAATTAATCTAGAGATAGAAGATTGATTTATAGTGTGAGACATCATCAAAACCGTAGGGATGCAACATATAGCTCAGCGTTGTTGAGGAATTGTTCCTCTGTTTAGCTAAGCTGTAAGGCTCAGTAGGGATCCTCACTGATTCAGTGAGGGGTGGACGTAGGTCTCCATAGGGAGACCGAACCACCCTAAAAAACCAAGTGTTCATCTGTGGTTTGCTTTCTTCTGTGTGGTTTGTGTGTCGCTAGATGCTTGAATAGGTCCGACTGTGACATTATCTCATACTGCATTCATATTTAGAAATAGCTTACTCAAAGGATTGTGTGATCTTGCACTATCAGTTTTTAAAGTGTCAACCTATTCACCCCCTCCCCCTCTAGATTGACATTCCACTAAATCCAACACGTGGTATCAGAGCTTGGCTCTCTTGTTGAGGGTTTCACAACCCAGAGAGATTCAATGGAATGGAGAACAAGGGGCCCATGCCTGAAGGGCATGCAGTGAATAGGCCACCCTTCTTTGATGGCACTAATTAAGTTTATTGGAAAAATCGAATGCAGGTATTTCTTAGAGCTCAAGACCATGAGATTTGGAGGGTCGTGAGCAAAGGACCATATCACTTACCAGAAGATGAGGAATTGTGGGTCAAGGAACAAATTCGGAAGTCCAACCTCAATTGGCAAGCAATGATATCATGCAATGCTCGCTGCACCCTATAGAGTTTTCACGTATGTCCTCATGCTCCATTGCCAAAGAAATGTGGGACAGACTTGAAGTTATCTATGAAGGTACGTCAGAGGTAAGAGAGACAAAAGCTAACATGTTGATATCTGAGTATGAAGCTTTTAGAATGAAACCAGAGGAGAATATTTCTGAAATGTATGCAAGGCTAACTTTGTTAGTAAACGGTCTTAAAGGTCTAGGAAAAACTTACAGTGATTATGAATTGGTTAGGAAAAATCTTAGATCCCTAACTCCAATTTGGCACACTAAGGCCACGGTTGTTGAGGAATCTAGGAATCTTTCTACCACTACTCCTGAGGAGCTTATCGGATCACTGATGGCTTATGAGTCAAAAGAAATGATGAGGATGTGAAAAAGAAGAAGCCACTTGCATTGAAGGCTGGTCCAAGCAGCAAGGAACGTTCAGAGGATAGTGAGTTATCTACATCGGAGGATGACTCAAGTGAGATAGCAATGCTCACTAGAAAATTTAGAAAGTTTCTAAGGAAGGAAGGTAAGGTCCTAAGAAACAGAAGACCACAGGTAAGAAAGAATTCAAAATTTAAATCTGAGAACTTTAAGAAATCTGACAAAGTTGTTTGTTACAAATGCAGAAAACAAGGTCATATAAAATCTGAATGCCCAGAGAATGTGAAGAAAATTCAACCAAAGTGGAAGAACAAGAAACCAAAGGCAATGGTGAGTACTTGGAGTGATGAGGAGAAGGAAGACAAAGAAGAAGACAGCACCTCTGAAGAAGAAAGTGATGTGAAGCTATGCTTTATGGCCAAGGGAGATGATCAAGTAGAGGTAACCTCCTCCTTTGAAAACTTCTCTTGTACTGATTGGGAAGAAGCATTTAATGATCTGCTTGATAAGTATGATTATGTCAAGAGAGAAAATAAATCTCTGAAGAAGAAGAAAAATTCGGCTAGTCACGACACTTCCTTAAGTGAGAAAAACATTTGCTTAGAAACAGAAATCTCCAACCTAAGAAGGTATCTTACTGAAAGTGATGAGTTTAAAAAATAATTGACTAAGATGAAAAGAGAAAATGAATTTTTACTGAAAGTAATTGCTGATTTGAAACTCAGAATGCAGAAACTGGAAAGTGATGTAAAAATTACTGAAGAAAAATATGAGGCTGTTCAAGGAGTAAATCTAGAACTCCAAGAAAATCTGAAAACATTGCAAGTTGAAAATCAAGACAAGCAACCCTCCCTCGAAAAAATGACACAAGGCAAAAATAACCTAGAAGCTGTTATGGGAATTAAAAGTAAATTTGGAAAAGAAGGGCTAGGATATAATCCTACAAAAAAAAGGACTTAGGAGTGAGATTAGTAACTTTTGTTCTAGAACAGGGCACATCTGAGCAAAATCCTTTGACAACAAGGAAGCTCCGAGAGAATAATCAAGAAAAGTTAAAACAGAAAGTCAAACAAACAAATCAGACCAACAAGAAAAAGGGCAAAGGGAAAATGCATTCTACCATGAATACCAATCATTTTACAAGTATGCCAAAATTTAGGAGTAAGACATCAAATCAACATCATGCTCATGGAAATCTCAGAAGTCACTGGACTGGCACAAGACAATGGGGTCGAGGCACCAGGCACCCTACGTCAACGCACAGACCCTTCCAGAATGGGTACTACTTCAGAAACAAGGGAATGGGTCAACGCAGTCACTACAGTGCGTCAACGCACCCAGTCTACCAGAACCCCAATTACATGAATTTTGGACGGATAGGTCAACGCAACCATGTTATGGGGTTAACGCAGTCAGGCTTTGCTTCCTCTAGAACTCAAGCCTCACCTAGAGCTGCTCATCCTAGGTTTCCCAGTGCATCCTGGATTCCTAATGTTTATTGGAGTGCAAATTGGAACAAAAATTCACGTCCTTTTAACAACAAAACTGGTCCAGAAAATTCATTGCAAACAAAACATCAACCCAATCAGATGAGACAGAAATATTCCAAACTTGTGAACTCCACATTCCAAAAACTTCCAAAACAACAGATGTGGATTCCGAAAAACATGTTGTCTTAATTGAAAGAAGTATATGGTCTGATGGGACCCAAGTGTTTTTGGGTTCCAAAGTCCCTCGTTTGATGTGATGTCCAGAAATGCCTTGCAGCCATACATAACAGATGGTATCTCGACAGCGGCTGCTCAAGGCATATGATGGGTGACAAAGACAAATTTTGCCTCCTGGTTGAAAAGGAAGGAGGGCATGTCACTTTTGGGGGCAACAATAAAGGTAAGATTATTGGAAAATGTAAAGCTGGCAAAAATCCTTTCAATTCCATTGATGATGCGTTACTTGTTGAAGGATTAGAGTATAATCTACTTAGTATAAGTCAACTGTGTGATGTAGACACGCCGTTCTTGACATTACAGTGAGTAAATCTCATATTACACTATGATACCCCAAGGCGGCCTTCACATTTTTAATTACTATGGTGATTTCCTATTTTTCTGAATTTTTAAACATTTTTTTGAATTTTTCCGTGAAAAATCTTGGAGGTGTCCAGGAGACTGGACGCCTCCATAAATTCATATATATAAAAAATAATAAAAATAATAGAAAAATCAAAAAATCATGGAGGCATCCAGGCGCCTAGACGCCTCCATAAATAAAAATAATTAAAAAATCAAAAAAAATCATGGAAGCGTCCAGGAGGCTGGACGCCTCCATCAATGGCAAAAAAATGAAAAAAATAATAAATAAATATGTATATATATATATTCTTGAAGGCGTCCAGGAGACTGGACGCCTCCATCAATCGGCTCACGGGCGACCCCCGACCATCGACTGATCGTTGCTCAGTCTGTCGTCTGAAGAAAAGCCAAGATATGGAGGCGTCCATGCCCCTGGACGCCTCCATCATTCGGCTCACGGGCGTCCCTGACCACTACCCGACCGTTGCTCAGTCTGTCGTTTGAAAAGAATCCAAATCATGGAGGCGTCCAGGCCCTTGGACGCCTCCATCATTCAGCTCACGGGCGTCCCTGACCACAGCCCGACCGTTGCTCGACCTGTCGTTTGA
This sequence comes from Amorphophallus konjac, assembly GCA_022559845.1. NCBI lineage: Eukaryota > Viridiplantae > Streptophyta > Magnoliopsida > Alismatales > Araceae > Amorphophallus > Amorphophallus konjac. The sequence goes on from CM040124.1 coordinate 148,940,131, forward strand.
AAAGAATCCAAATTATCGAGGCGTCCAGGCCCCTGGACGCCTCCATCATCCAGGTCACGGGTGCCCTGGCCACTGACTATCCGTCAGCCGGTCGGATTGTCGTTTAAAAAAGATCCAAGTGATGGAGGCGTCCAGGCCCCTGGACGCCTCCATCCTCCAGAGCTCTATAAATAGAGGGTTACCCCCCCCCCTCAATTCAGGGTCGAAAAAAGAGCGCCGGGAGGCTGTCGGATTCCATTCCTAACCCGTGGGTGTTTTGTAGGTGAGGTTCTGCCGGATTCCTGGGTGCCCGTGCTCGTAGGAGAAAGGCCGTCTCCGCCCGTCGCGCTCCCACGTCATCCCTACGCTACCGAGGCTCCGCCGGATCTCACCATCGGCCATCCAATAAGCCATTCTCCTCTCTTTTTCCTTAGATATCTTGCATTCATCATATCACATTTTTCACCCCCCCTTTTGGGGGAGTCTCTTCCTGTTCCTACGTTGGTATAATCACCATCCATCATAAGCATTTTCCTCCTACTCGTGTCCGAGAGGGGTTTAAAAGACAACACCAACCAGGTGTGTGTCCGGCCGTCATTTCGTTACTTGCATCGCTAGAATTGATTGCTGCTCCTTCATCTTTCTGATCCACTTGTTATTTGTTTGTCGTTGTTTTGCAAGGGTACTCAAGGAAAGCCCTCCTCGTCGGCCGGCCGAAGGGGGAGGAAGAAGCAACCCACCATTTCCCGCTCTCGATGATTCACAGTTTCCGTGCCTTGTGCCAGGTACACGCGATCATTTCTTTTCATTGAGGTAACCCCTCTGGCGATCACATCCCTTTGGCATCCTACGTATGCTCTTTTCTCTGTTGACATGTTGCATGACCCCTTCCCCTATTAGCTTTTAGTTATTGCGAGTTTGTAGCCCGTCGCTCGCGTTTCTCGTTCCCTTTTGAGTGGATCTCCATTCGGCAGTCCACAGATTGGCGATCACGGTGGGACATCAGTTGCTTTCTTTTAGTTACTCTTGTAGCCCTTGACTTGCTTTATCATCTTTTACGTGTTCTTCATCTCTCAGTTGCTTTCTTACAATTACCCTTGCAGCTTCTTGTGATTCATTTTATCATTTGTTGTGTGTTACCCTTGCACCTTCTTGTAGTTTGCCTTACCATCTCTTGTGCGTTGTTATACCTTGATCGTCTTGTTATTCTGTTATGCTCTATATATCTGTCAGCATTTCATCACATACGTCCATCCCTCTTTTCTACCTTTCTTTCTATTTCTTTCTTAGGATCACCCCCTCTTGGTGAAAGAAGGACTCTCCGTCGGGAATTCCTCTCGACGGACTAGGATCTCTTTCACTGGGACCTCCATAAGTCCCCGACAGCGAAGGATTCCCCTTCGTTCACTGGGCAGGTTGTACCGTTGAAGTTCCCCGGAGCTTAGTTACCCCATTCGCGGTGAGTCGAGTGTCCCTAGTTCACACGGCGGTAAAACAAAGGTGCAACTAGGATTTTTGCACATTTTGTGTGAACTTTTACAATCGTTAAAGAAAAAAAAAAGAGTTCAAACAAAAACAAAAAAGGCGTAAAGCATCCACTTGTGTGTTAATCTCTGCTGCTTGTGTGCTGGTGTATGTTATTACGTTCTGGAAAAGTGTTAAGGATGGCCGAGTATGATTATGATGCTTTCGAGGCTAACGCCTTCGGCTATGAGCCTCAAATGCATGACTCGGGTCATGACTCTTACGTAGAATACAGCCCGGACCAAGGCTACCAAGGCGGGCCTCATGTCTACACTATGGACGCTGGTCCATCCCACGAGTCCTCACATGAAGTGCCGAATGTTGCCGAGGATACATCTTTCCCCCAGGACATCTCCGCTCTGTTAGGTGTCCTCGCCAACACCCAACTCAACTTTGAGCAACTTCAGGCCTTCCAGGCCATTCTAAAAGGGAAGTCAGTCCCCCCCCCTCCTGCGGAGCTGAGTCCGACTACAACCCCTGTCCAAGAGTCTATGCAGGCCATTCCCTCCTCCTCACCTCTCGGGCAGGCAAATCACCAGCCTCCCTCCTTCCAACTCCCCTCCCAATCTCCGGCGCAAGCCACCCTTCAAACAAAAATCCCACCGGGCCTACCCGTTGGTAGACCCCAATATCCCTCCTGTCCTAGGTTTCCTTCTCAGGCCTCTGGGAGGCCTACCGCTTCTGCCTGGCAAGTGCCACCTTCACCAATTGACCCGTTCACCCAGTCCCTCTTGAATAAACTGAATAAGATGGACGAGCAATTCCGGAACTTACAAAAAAGGGTGGATGTGAAATCCACCCCTGAGGTTTCTCTGCCTATCCTACCAATATTTCGCCTTCCCCCTTCTGAGATGCCCACGTACCGTAGGTACAACGGCACTGGCAACCCCTCTACCCATTTGAAGGACTTCATGTACGAGTCCTCGTTTTGGCAAAATGATAAAAGATCTCTGGCATACCTCTTTAGGAGGTCATTAGATGGCCCTGCGTTGGAATGGTTCTACGCCCTAGAGCCAAGCGAGGCTGAGGACTTCGACGTGGTTCAGAGGAAGTTCCTACAGAGATACCGGGACCGAGTTGGCCCGTCTCTTTCCATCACCGACCTGGTCGCCGAAAAAATGAAGCCGGACGAAAATTTCATCCAGTTCGCTGATAGATGGAGATCCCTGGCAGAAAGGATAAAGGATACCATCTCAGAGCCAGAGCAGGTGAAGATGATTATATCAAATGCTACCCCCCAGTTTAGGCATATCCTGGCAATGAACAAGCTTAACACCATGGAGGAACTGTACGAGAGGGCTCGGTATGTCCAGATGCAACTGAAAGATTCTCCTCTCATGCACATGTTCGAGCCATCAAAGCCGAAGGTGTTTAGGAAGCCGGGCACTGGCGTCCCAGGCGGAACGACAGAAGGGGTCGTGACGAATGAGCAAGTGAATGCGGTCAACGACGCTAACTATGTGGCAAACCCCAGGCTTCCACAAATGCCCCTACTTCCTCTCCAACAAGGTTCGTTCCCTTCTCATCCTCCACCGCAAAGCAATCTCCTCCAGAACAATATGCCTCAACCCTTCCATCTTCAACAACAACAACAGCGACCTCCTCAATATAATCAGGTTCCACCACCCGGGGATTATGGCCCCCAACAATAGAGGAGGCCACTTGGACCTAGGAGAGCTCATTACCCACCTTTGCCGGAATCGTTATCAGATATCTTCAATGCTCTCATGGCTGCTAATTTCCTCACCTTGCCTAAGGAGAGAGCCATATGGCCCACGAACGTCGACACTTCCAGATATTGTGTCTTCCATAGACAGCCGGGTCATACAGTGGAAAACTATTTTCATTTCAGAGATTATATCTACGATATGAACGATGAACATCAAATAGATTGGGACGAAATGAGGCAATGCGTCACCATGATGAAGGCCAGGATACCTCCTCCTAGACAGCAACAACAATAGCAGCAACCACAGCAACAACGACAGCTACAACAACAGCAACAAGCACCGCAACAACAACAACAACAGCCTCAGCAGGTACCACAACAGTAGCCAAACATGGGCATCCTCCAAAATCCACTACCAGAGCACCAGCAGCCCAATCATCAGGTGAACCCCATCTCCTCCTTCCCGGAAGTCGGGAGGGAGCAGGTATGGCACCTGGAAAATGCCTCTATTCTTTCCACCACCAATCCTATCATCATGCAACTCCCTTGTGTCGCCCGGGTAGCACCTCTTTCCCACCAACCCGCATATGCATCGCCTTCAGCATTTCCACTACCATCGTGCCCCCTTATTCGCACCCCAATAACCTATCAGCCGACACCCCCCGTTGCTCCTTCACACCTTCCCATCTCCTCTCACTCTTCCACTCCACCGCCCACCTCCACCGCAGTTGCCCCTATGCCCTCTAAGCCCCTTATCACCCGTCAACCGCGCGTAACCCCTTTTGCCCCCACAACACCGCCATCAATGCCCTCAAAACCACTCATCACCCGCCGCCCATCTCAAGCCTTACCCACCACCACCTTACCTCCACCTTCCAAGCCCCTCATCCGTCGTAACCCACATGGTGTCCCCCCTACCTCCGCCATACCTCCGCCTAGTAAGCCCCTCATCAGGACCCCTGCTCCCATCATCACCCCTGCTCTACCAACCATTCCCCCGTCACTGCCCCTCAAACCTCTGCTGCAATCCACTGCTGCCCCTGTAGAGGTACAAAAGCCACAGGCAATGGTGCTCCGAAGTGGAAGGATTTTCCACAGGATTTTCCCCCAGGACAGTCAGAATCCCGAGCAGTCTCCGCAAGAAAAGGATGGAGAGCAGTTGGAAAAGTCCGTCCCTGGAACACAATATGATTTGCTGAAACACCTAGATAGGACGCCCGCTCGGATCTCCATCCTCGAGCTGCTCCAAAGATCCACGTCACATCAGGCGGCCTTGATGCAATATCTTCAAAGGGTCATGGTAAATGAGGACCTCCCCGCAGAAAAGATTTCAGCCGTTTTGACCCCAACGGACACACAACCAGCCATCATATTCCACAACTATGAGCTCGCTCCTAGGGAAGCTCGGAAGTATGCGTTGTGTGTCTCGATAAAAGTTAATGAGGTATCCGTAAACCCGTGCCTTGTAGACACAGGCGCATCCATAAACGTGATCTCCATGAGCACCCTTCGGATGTGCGGGGTTGACGAGGAACAGATCAGACCTTCCTCGATCACGGTCACAGCTTATGACAATAGCAAAAGACCACCACAGGGGATGATCATTCTGAGAGTAGGACTAGGCCCTATGACAGCCTCCACGGAATTCCATACTCTCCACATGGACCCTACATTCAAGGCCATACTGGGTCGCCCTTATATTGAAGCCGCAGATGCCGTACCTTCCACCAACCATCAATGCTTGAAGTTTCCTTACAACGGAAGAATTATTAAGGTGGTAAGTACGCCTATCCTTCCCACGGTGGATGCTATCAACACCTCTCTACCCTCCGTTTGGCCATCTCACCGGCCCATATTGTCGCTGCTGGATGTGCATGATGTATCTCACGTTCCGCTAGCACCCAAGGAGCTGGTCAAGGTAACAACACCGCATCTCCCCTTTCACTCCAAAGGTTGGGAGATTATGAGGAACATCGGCTATCAGCAGGGCAGGGGTTTGGGCGTGCAACTGCAAGGTAGGCTGAAGCCGCCAACAGAAGTTAAGTCGAATCACAGGTTTGGTCTGGGTTTCAAAGGACCATTCAAGGCGGATTGGAAGCCCCTCACATGGACCCTAACAAACCACTTCAACAAAGGGCCCGTTATTCAGATGAGGGATTATCCGCTAGAAGCATGTGGGAGGTTACATGTTGTGTATTCAGCTGAAAGATATTCCAGGATTACCAAAAGAGGCAAGATCAAAGATCCAGAATGCGAATGGGACAAATGGTTCGATATACCGGATGTTTCTATTGCGCTAGGAAGGATGTTCTCGCCTCCGCAGCTCGAGGGGCCGTCATTGACCTCTGGAATGCCAGAGAATACCACCATTGTTGCCAAGGTTCCAAGCTATCCTCATCCTCGCCAGAAGGACCTGGTCATCGGCGGATCTTCATCCGCTGTCATCATCACTATCGACGGTTTATCAGCCGTCATCTTCTCCGTTCACTCATCACAGCCACCGTTGCTGTCTTCTCCCTGGGCCAGACGATTGTCTGATGATCTCCCCAGGTCCCCCTCTCTTCTCGCATACCTGCGCGGACTTCTCGACCCACGTCAGGTCTTCAATCACGATCTGCTCCATGAGCCTCCCAACCCTCTAGCCATAACTACCTTCCTCTCCCCTACGATCTCTTTTCGTTGTTTTGTCATCAAAAATGAAAATGAAAAAAAAATGTCAATTTTCAAACTCCCCAGCAACACATCTTTGTTGAGGAAACCTCCTACATCTCACATGGGTGCGTCTCGCTTCGCGAGCCACCCGTCCAAGGTCCGATGAACGACCTTTTTCACCCCTCCTTTGAGGGGCCTGTCCCTGTACATTCTTCACCATCCCCTTCAACCTTCTCTCCTTCTGTAAATAATGTCAATCAGTCTAGGTCAAGGGTAGTACCTAGTAAGAAATCCAAGGGTAGGCAGATCCCTCGTCGGTTCCTTCTAGATTTAGCCGTTAGGTGTCAGGCCCTCCTTGCCATCCCTCAGTTATTAGAAGATCCCATCCAGTTACCAGAAATGGAATGCGAGGATAACTGTGCAATTGATGAAGGGTATGGAGTTTATGAGATCACAGATGATGAATACCCTAGTGAAGATGAGGGTGAAGAATATGAGGATGCGGCTGCCGCATATGCTAGTGGAGTAAGGAGATTCGACGGGCTGTCAGCCGCGGTAGAAGAGTCCACCAAGGAAGTGAACTTGGGAACTGAGGAAGACCCTAGGATCATCCTCATAAGTGATAATCTGCCACCCTCTGAAGAAGAGGCATTGGTCCAAGTTCATAAAAAGTATAAGGACATGTTTGCATGGAGCTACGAGGACATGCCGGGGCTGGATCCCACCCTGGTCGAACACCGCTTAACTTTAAAACTAGGGGCCATCTCGGTAAAACAAAGGTTAAGACGTTTCCACCCTCAAATGGCTCTAAAAATGATAGAAGAGGTCGACAAGCTCCACAAAGCCAGGTTCATTAGAGTCGTCCTCTATCCCTAATGGGTGGCAAATATTGTCCCAGTCATGAAGAAGGATGGCAAAGTCAGGATTTGCATCGACTTCCGGGACCTTAACCGCGCGTGTCCAAGGGACGATTTCCCCTTGCCTCACATTGATGTGTTAGTTGATAACACCGCAGGTTACGAGACCCTTTCATTCATGGATGGATTTTCGGGGTATAATCAAATTCGGTTGGCAGAAGATGACCAGGAGAAAACGTCATTCACTACGCCATGGGGGACATACTGTTACGTGGTCATGCCATTTGGATTAAAGAATGCTGGAGCAACTTACCAAAGAGCCATGATGGCCATATTTCATGACATGATGCACATATATCTGGAGGTGTACGTGGATGATTTATTGGTGAAATCAAGAACCAGGGAAGAACATCCAAGGGTTTTAGCTAAGGTGTTGCAAAGATCAAGGGAGTTCCAACTGAAAATGAACCCGAAAAAATGTGTGTTTGGTGTGTCATCAGGCAAATTACTGGGTTTTATTGTGAGCAAAAGAGGGATTGAAATAGATCCCAACAAAGCCAAAGCCATCAGGGATATGCCGCCCCCTAGAAATTTAAGAGAAGTTCGAGGTCTAATTGGGAGGCTGCAGTTCATCCGTCGGTTTGTGTCTCAGCACTCACAAAGGTGTAGACCTTTCTACGAGTTGACCAAGCCGAGGGTAGAATTCCACTGGGATTCTAAGTGTCAGAAAGCTTTTGAAGGGTTAAAGGAATATTTGGCTAGTCTGCCCGTTCTCATCCCACCCAAACCGGAGAGACCTCTGATCCTCTACATCTCAGTCTTGGATGACTCTGTGGGAGCCGTCCTCGCACAAGCTGATGAAGAAGGTAAGGAACGGGCAACCTACTACCTCTCTAAACTCCTCAACTCCTGTGAGCAGAAGTACACAATCATGGAGAAAACCGGTGCTGCCCTCGTTTGGGTAGTGCAGAAATTGAAACACTACTTCCTGGCTCATGAGGTCGATTTGATTGCTCGCATGAATCCCATCAAGTTCCTTCTGGAGAAATCCGTCCTAACGGACAGGCTAGCACGCTGGCAAAGTTTTCTCTCTCAGTTTGACATCACTTATATCCAGCAAAAGGCAATTAAAAGTTATGCCATAGCAGAGCATCTCGCTTACCATCCTCTTCCCAAGTTTGATCATGTCCAATCAGAGTTTCCAGATGAGGAACTAATGTCCATCAACCAATCAGATGATTACATGTGGACGTTATATTTCGATGGAGCTCTGAATTCTCAAGGGAAAGGAATCGGCGTTGCCCTCCTGTCGCCTGAAGGCCTCACATTCCCACTAGCGTACCAACTCAAATTCCCAGTCACCAACAATATAGCCGAATATGAAGCTCTTCTAGCTGGCTTGGGACTCGCTCATTCTCTTCGTGTCACCGAATTGCGAGTCGTGGGTGACAGTCAACTCATTCTTCGCCAGGTGCTCAATAAGTATCGCACTCGCGATCCTAAGCTCAAACCATACCAAGAACTCACTGCTGTCTTTGCCAAACTGTTCACCAAATTGATCTTGTTCATGTCCCTCGTCATCAAAATATCCTCGCTGATGCCCTTGCCTCGTTGGCTTCGGCCATAAGGTTCCCTCTGGTGAGATGGTTTAAGTCCATTTCCATCTACAAACTTCACGCACCTGCAATTGATGACGCTTCCTACGTGAACATCAAAGACAGGATAGCAAATATTACAAAGATCCTACAGGAAGAAACCCGTGAGAAGAGGGAAATCATGTTGGCAGAGGCAGAAGAAGAGCTGACCCACGAGGAGAAACCATGGTTCTACCAGATTGTCAAATATTACAAAGATCAGTCTTATCCCGAAGAAGCCACCACAGAAGATAAGAAGGACATAAGGTGAGTGCCTCAGAAATACACATTGGTTGGGGGTCTACTCTATAGAAGGAGCCTTACTGGCATTCTGTTGAGATGTCTTGATGACGATGTGGTCTGGAAATATGTAGAGGAGACACACTCGGGTGTGTGCGGTGGCCATGTGAACAGTCAGATGCTCGCCAAGAAGATCATTAGGCAAGGCTTTTACTGGCCCACTATGGAGGAGGATTGTGCCGTCTATGTTCGTAGGTGCGTCAAGTGTCAACTTCACGCCGATAAAATCCATTCACCATCTTCCTCACTTCATCCAATCTCCTCCCCATGGCCTTTCTCCATGTGGGCATTCGACATCATCGGTCCCCTAGGTGATCCCAATTCCCTCACTAAGCAGAAATCATTCATCCTTACTGCGACGGAATACTTCACCAAATGGGCCGAAGCCGAAGCTTATACGGAAATCAAGGCATCGACAGTCTGCAAGTTCATCATGAAGAACATCCTTGCCAGGTTCGACGTCCCGAGCACAATCGTCACCGATAATGGGCCACAGTTCATTTCTCAGGACCTACAGGACCTCTGCAAAAGGTACGCAATTGCATTGCATCATTCATCGCCTTATTACCCACAAGGTAACAGCCAAGCGGAGGCCACCAATAAAACATTGCTCAAAATCATCAAAAAACCTGCGAGTCTAGTAAGTTTTCAGACTGGCCAGAAAAACTTATCGAAGCCCTATGGGCCTATCGCACTTCAATCCGTACCCCCACCGGGCAGACTCCATTTGCCCTTACTTATGGTATGGAAGCGGTAGTCCCGTACGAAACTCTGATCCCTTCTCTCAGGGTACAATTGGACGAGGAGTTTCCCCTCAACCATCGTCGTAATTCACTCCTCGCCCAGTTGGAACTCTTGGATGAGAAGCGGCTGGCCGCTGCCGAACACGCGCGTGTGTATCAAAATAGACTCGCTCGCTTTTACCAAAAGAAAGTCGTTGAGAGAAAATTCAAAGTCGGTGAGATGGTCGTAAAAAGAATTTTTGTCAAACCTGGAGGGCCGCGTTTTAAGCTCCAACCCAATTGGGAAGGACCATTTGTAATTCAAGCCATATACCCTGGCAACGCCTACAAGCTCGTCAATGCCGAAGGGACCGAGTTATCCCACCCTTGGAATGGGCTTTATCTTAAGAAATACTACCCTTAGCACAAAACAAAAAAATGATGAAAAGATAAAAAACATCAAAAACAAAGAAATATTGAAAACCACTAAAAATATGAAAAATTCAAAATGCCAATGCTTGGTGGTCACCATGTAGTCAAGTCACTGCATCTAACCTTCATGATAGGATAGGGCCCATTAAGGCTTGGTAGGCACCGGGTCTTGGTTTGCCAGAACCGTGGGAGATCCCTGTCCGGCCACGTCGGCCTATGCTCGCTCGAAGGAAGCTAACATGTGCTCACTTATGTATTTTATTCAAAAAAGTCGGTAGTATCACCTACGGTGGGGCCCCACCCAGAAGATCTCCGGAAGCTGTAATCTTTATTCTTTTCTCTTCGACCGAATGAGACAGTCGGCGCCCTTAAAATGCTGAGCATGAGAAACTGAAACTCAAACCCCAAAGGCAAGAGTAGGATCCATTTCCTCGAGCATCGATCAGAGCACGAGAAGAGGGCAGTGTCCCCGCAGGCATACGAAAAGGGAGCCCACAAACGTCAAACGACTATATCTCCCTCACAAAAAGAAATACAAAATCAAAATCAAGAGCCTGGTCGTGACCGTGCCTGATGCGATAAATCGAACCCCTCAAAGCAAAAGTCTGAATCCACAAAAGGGGGGGGTTATGGAATGTAAATGCTCGAGATTTGGTCCGAAGTTGCCCGAAAGGAAAGAGTTAATGGGCCCTTATTCGCTCGCCGGGTTAACGGCTTTGCCGGTCCTCTCAGGAGGTTTATCCCCTATACTCTTCCTTCTCCCTCTAAAGATGAAGGTTCGATGGAGTTTCTGAAAGGTGAAAACTGCCCAGGGTCTACGACCTTATTTTAATATACACATATGGTTGCCTACTTAGAAAAGCATAAGCTATCGCTGCGAAGGAGTCTCCGTGTTTCTGGCTGGTCAAGACCCCTGTTTACCACCTTGATGTCTTCTTGTTTAACCTCGGGCTTAGGCCAATGCAAGCGCGTCACCTATGGGTACGACGGCGTCTGATTCTGGGTCAGCATCGCGCGATTGGTCATTGGGGTTCTAGGGTGTTCCATCATATACCATCTAGAGTTGTGAGGAAACAGACCCGGGTCGGGCAAATCTCTTACCTCAAACACCTTTTGGGTGAATCTCTGTGGTCGGAAGCGACTGGGAGCCTAAGCATGGCATGACGGTATTGTCATCAGGGTAAGTCTTACCCGGCGGGATCATCATTCGAGGGGTCTAGAGGCCCAAATCAACCTAGATGTGCACTTAGGATACCTGGGAGGTTAGTAAGAAACCACTGTTCTCACGTAGGTTAGGTACCGTTTGGGTGCTTGCCAGGCGTTAGCAACAAAAAATTTGAAATGATAAAAGAAAAAAAAAATGGAAAAGAGAAAATGTACATATTTGCAAACAATTTTTTTTTTTAATGATAAAACAAAAAAATGCCAAATATAAAAAAGAAAACAAATCAATTTTGCATGATTGCATTTACGTGCAGCATCTCAGTTTTAATACCGCTTGCATTCGTGTGCTTGCCTATCGCATTTATCATCACCGCATCTTTCCCTTGCCTTCGCTAAATAAAGGCTTGGCCCCTTGACCCATTATCAAGGACGGTTGAAGTAAACACCTGTTTATTGAGCAAGGGGCCAAGTCAGAACAGAGTTACTGACTTGTTTGTTTCAGTGGTGTGTGCAGGGACTCAAGATAGTGAGAATGAGATGAGAACCAAAAAGAGATCAAGCCTCTTATTCTATTCCAGAAGAAGAAATTGTACATTAAGTTCCACTTTCTCTCTCTACATTACTTGTCCCACCACTCTCCGGGCAAAACACCCTCAAGGGTGCTACCCAGCTACGAAAAGCGGTACTTCTACTGCTCTGTACACCTCCTGCCATTCCCACACCCCGGCGTTGATCCACGGAAGCAGCAGAGAAGCTACCAACACGAAAGCCACGCTCTCGTGCTCTTCGGTAGCGCTCCTCACCATCTCTTAGCCACTGTTTAGCAAGACCAAGGCTGATTCGGAGTTCAAATAGTTGGGCCTCCATGGCCCTTCGTTCCTCCCTTTCAGTCAATTTGTTGGCTCTTTCTCTCTTTGCGTCTCTTTCTCTCTCTACACGTTCTCTCTCGCGATCTTCCCTCTCCAACTGGAGAGTGATCCTCAGTTCCATAGCATCCCTAGAGGAGTCGTCATCAGGATGACGCCGCAATTCCCTCTCCAGTTCTGCTATCCTAGCCTCCCTCTACGCAGCTTGGGCAAGCGCTTCTTCCGTCTCCTTTTCCTGCCGAGTGTACCATCTCAGATACGCGATAAGGCGTAAACAGAAACTCAACACTGAAACTTTTACCTGTATACAGAGCATCCCTTCTGCCTCCGCAGTACGCTGCGTGGCGTGAGCAAGTTGATCATGAAGCAAGTCAAGTTCTGAGGTGTGAATCCACGGGCGGAAGAGGCACCACCTACTCCAATCGCTGGGGAAGCCGTGCCAATCTGAGCATGCTACGACCGCGTGAATCAGCAGCCAACATCTGGAATCTAGGGTTTCAATTAGGAACACGCACTGTACACCTACCAAGGCGCTCGTAGCTCCGCGGGCATCGCCCAACCATTGCTCCATCTCTGCCAATCGAGTTCGTAAATTCGCTATCATGGTATCACGGATATCCTGCAGCCATACGAGTCAGCATTTCCACCAGAAAAACAAAAAGGGAGAAAGAAGAAAAGAGAAAAAGGGGAAACCTACCTCCACAAGTCCCCGGGGTTGGAACCGCTCCGCGTACTTTGTCCTATATAGACGCAAGTAGTCCTCGCTATCCTGCGCCTGCGATTCTACAATTGTGCCACCCCGTTGTCAGTCTTCATACTGTTCAGGGAGCCGCACGCGCCAGTCAATGCAGGTCGCCGGTCCTCGCGTCTTTCTCCCGACACGAGGTGGCGCAGCCGTATCCACCCATTCCTGAGCCAGTCCTAAGGTCCTCATAACCAATCGTAGCAGAAGCGGCTCGATTTCATTCAGGCAGTGCATCCACAGTTCCCGTCCAAATCGGGCACGACTTGCTAGAACCCACGGCTGGTCGACATCGACCATGTCTGAGTAGGGTCTCCAGTTTACCATCGCTGCAGGGAACTCCTGTAGCTCCCGCCTTAGCACCATCAGTTGGTAGGTTAGGGGTGCCGCACTCATGATGGGTTCCCACCGCCTGGCTAGCGGCACCATCGCGGGTCGCCAATGTCGAGCTCTCCCCATGGGGAGGTAATAATAGCTCCACAGCTGCTCGACGCAGGTCATCAGTACCTTGCAAAAACATAAAAAAAATATATATAAAACAAGCAAAACCAAAAATACCTGGATGAATGGTGTGAAACCACTCACAGTCATCTCACGGTCCGCTTCTTGGAACAGACCCGCAAACAAGTGTGCCAGCATGGCAGCTCCCCAGGCATAGTATCCTACTCTTTCAAGGTCTGATAGCAGCTCCAGGAAGCGACATTGGATACCGTCCCCTTTCGAGCTCAGTACCAATCTCCCCAAAAGGAAGAGGAGAAATCTCCTCAAATCTATGTTGCATCTTTCCCAATTGCTGAAATCTGTGCAATACACGGCACGACATCCTATTTCCATCCTTTCCATGAACTCTTCTGAGGATTCGTCGTCCCGCCGACGAGTGTCGGTGAGCCCTAATGCATCCATGATGGACGCCCTAGCTACCGACCTGTTTTTCCGACCATCTAGGTCCAAACCCAGTAGCTTCCGAGCACCTTCTGGGTAATCCGCATAAGTGACCCCGGTCACTGCCTCGCCCTCCACCTTCAGGCTCGTGATCTGGACCACATCCTCCAAGCTGGGCACCATGTGCCCCCAGGGCATCAGGAATGCCCGACTCACTGTGTCCCATCTCTCACACAAGGCTTGGATCAGGACCAGGTCAAGCTGGATCGGCTCGATCCGAAGAAAGGTGCCAAAACCCATCACGTCTAGCCTGGCCTTCTGAAAATCTGGGAGACCTCGGTATGCTGCCACTACCAACTCCCATGAGATCTGTGATTTCATCACACTCTACGCATGCAAGAAATGGAGAGGAGGTTTGGTCAGAAAGAAAGGAAGGAGAAAGAATGAGAAAAGGGCAAGAAAACTTGGCTTACGAGTTGTGATTGGGCCCTTTCGCTGAAGTGCCCTTCGAGGTCCGAAAGCCTCCTGGAACTACTGCACGACGGCCTGAAGGCCCAGCTGGAGCTCCCTCACTTGGGCCTCCAAGGCCCTCCTCTCGGTCTGATCCCACTGTCGCTCGGACCTTCTCTAGGCTTTCTCTCTCTCTGCCTCTCTCCTCATCATCTGCAGAAGAACCCTTAACTCCAGGATGTCTGGAGAAGGCCTCTCCTCACCACGATGCCGCAGCTCCGTTACAGTCGCCACCCAGGCATCACGCTCTTCTTCCGCCCGGGTCGCGCGGGCCACCGCACAGGTAAGTTGTTCCCGGAGGGAGGCAATCTCGAGAAAAGGGGCCGAGGAACTGGAAGATGCGCCACCAATCATCCCCGCCATCGCTGTCTGCTGGGCACGCTGGAACAAAATAAATAACGGCCGTCAGTGAAACTCCAAATCTGAAGATAAAAGTGTGGCACGTAACTTACCAGGAGCGACAGCTCATGTTGAGCGACGGCCAGCTGCCGCCTAGCCTCTGACAGTTGGGCGCGCGAGCCGCCGATGCCACGCGTGTCCCCAGCTTGGGGAAGCCCCGCATAACTCTCTCTCTGCCGCCGCAGGAAGTCAGCGCTGTCCTGCACCAATACACTCCCTTACTGTCCAGGGAGACGTACGTGCCAGTCCTCGAGCCTCGCCTTGCCGCGACTGTCCCTCCTGACGCGGCTCGGCCCGTCTGCACTCGCCCACTCATTGGCCAGGCCCAGGGTCCTCGCCATGTCCTGCACCAAGAAAGAAGGGTCTCGCATCATAACAAAGAACGCGTCCCCTATCTAGGACGCGTCCATCATTTGAGTACAACACTCGCCGAACCCTTTCCCCCCTCGCACGGCTTGCTTCAAAACTCAAAATGGATCAAAGAGGGGGAAAACCAAGCACTCACCGAGCCGTGTTCACCTCCTTCCGCGCCATTGGGCCCCTCGGGTCCCTCGGGGGCCCGAAGCGGCCCTTCCTCCTCCATAGACGCCGTTCTGTGCTCTGGCGTGTCCCTCCTTGGGCGAGGGGTCCCGCGTCCCTCTCCACCTTCACCATGGTCGGGCCCACCGAACTCCATCGATCAAAAGAGGAGGAAGACGAAAAAGGGGGCAAGCGAGTTTCGGCGGAAGGCGGGCTCGTTTGCGGGTGACGCACGGAAGAAGAAAGGCCGCCTCGCGTTTTAGATTTGGATTCAAAGATAAGACGCGTCCCGGCGCCTGGACGCGCCCAAAAGGGGAAGAAAAGAAACATGATCCCTCTATGCAAAGCGATCGTCCCACTCAGACAACCCTCAAGGTCGGAAAGTTGCATGATCCCGCCACTAGGTCTGCCCCTCTTCATAACGCGGGAAGACTCTCCTTCCATTCTGAAATCCCTAGATTCCCCTCTCCTTCTCCTCCTGAACTTTCAAAACTCCCCTTGGTACATTTGAGTAAACTAACCTAAGGGAGGTACTTATAGGAAAGGAGAGGTGCTACTGGATGGAACATGTCACATCAGTGGTCAAGTTGTCAGTGTTTTGTCTGATATCCTTGTACTACGGTGCAATGATGTTATATTTCTGTTGCTGCTTTCTGATGTATTTAATCTATGATGGCCTGTGCAGGTTTTGCTAATGGACGCCTTTGCCCTATCTTATGTGCCATCCTTTAGTGTTTGGTTCCCCGTGTCAAGCATCATACTATATGATATTTACGCTATTAGAACACGTCAAGGACCTTGCGACCCGAACGGATCTAGGATTTGAGTTCCCCTTCAACAAAAACAGTGATGATTCTAGAAGAATTTGGGTTGTACGGATAGGCCGTTAACTGGTGACAGTATGGGGACGACGGTTCCATTTAGTGAGTTGGTGCATGGATAAACGGGCCCCAGCTCAGTATCAACTCACCGGATCGGTATCCTGACCCGTTCTTAACAAGTTGACAATATTATCCTTTGCTATTTTCTATTTTAGTTTGTTTTAAATTTTTCTTTAAACCCAGCATGCATTCATGTAGGACTTTGATTCCATTGTGGAAAATCATTCAAAGTAATTCGATTGCGAAGGTCGCTGTGCTTAAATTCTTATAATATGAGATATTCCATTCCGAATGAAGTACTGAGTTTCCTTGAGACAGCTCAACGCTGTTCTTCCAAAGGAGACCCTTGTTTGGATTGATCCTCAAATATTCCTTTACTTTTACTCCATTTGACCCATCTTGGCCGTAGCACTTCCACATTGGCTGGTAACCGCTCCCCAAGGTGAAACCTGCAGGTTTACGACCCAGGTACTTCCACACAGAGAAGTTGGTCCCTTTTTTTACTCGTGCCTGAGCGCACATTTTCTCATTCCTTGTTTGATTTTGGTCCAAACAATTGTTGAATTCGAAAGACCTTCTCCCAGGTCGTCTCGTTGAAAACTCTGAAAACATTCCAAAAATCGTAATGTTGAAAGCGTGTCTCATCACACCTTGGCATCTACTTTTCAGTCCATTCTCACTCCATTCCACTTCACTTCAATGCCATTCCACTACGTGCCACTCCCTTGCAAAGCAGACGCCAAGGCGGGACAGTTGTAGACACGCCGTTCTTGACATTACAGTGAGTAAATCTCATATTACACTATGATACCCTAAGGCGGCCTTCACATTTTTAATTACTATGGTGATTTCCTATTTTTATGAATTTTTTAACATATTTCTGAATTTTTTCGTGAAAAATCTTGGAGGTGTCCAGGAGACTGGACGCCTCCATAAATTCATATATATATAAAATAATAAAAATAATAGAAAAATCAAACAATCATGGAGGCGTCCAGGTGCCTGGACGCCTCCATAAATAAAAATATTTAAAAAATCAAAAAAAATCATGGAAGCGTCCAGGAGGCTGGACGCCTCCATCAATGGCAAAAAAATGAAAAAAATAATAAAATAATAAATAAATATGTATATATATATATATTCTTGAAGGCGTCCAGGAGACTGGACGCCTCCATCAATCGGCTCACGGGCGACCCCCGACCATCGACTGACCGTTGCTCAGTCTGTCGTCTGAAGAAAAGCCAAGATATGGAGGCGTCCATGCCCCTGGACGCCTCCATCATTCGGCTCACGGGTGTCCCTGACCACTGCCCGACCGTTGCTCAGTCTGTCGTTTGAAAAGAATCCAAATCATGGAGGCATCCAGGCCCTTGGACGCCTCCATCATTCAGCTCACGGCCATCCCTGACCACAGCCCGACCGTTGCTCGGCCTGTCGTTTGAAAAGAATCCAAATTATGGAGGCGTCCAGGCCCCTGGATGCCTCCATCATCCAGGTCACGGGTGCCCTGGCCACTGACTATCCGTCAGCCGGTCGGATTGTCGTTTAAAAAAGATCCAAGTGATGGAGGCGTCCAGGCCCCTGGACGCCTCCATCCTCCAGAGCTCTATAAATAGAGGGTTACCCCCCCCCTCAGTTCACATTCGAAAAAAGAGCGCCGGGAGGCTGTCGAATTCCATTCCTAACCCGTGGGTGTTTTGTAGGTGAGGTTCTGCCGGATTCCTGGGTGCCCGTGCTCGCAGGAGAAAGGCCATCTTCGCCCGTCGCGCTCCCACGTCATCCCTACGCTACCGAGGCTCTGCCGGATCACGCCATCGGCCATCCAATAAGCCGTTCTCCTCTCTTTTTCCTTAGATATCTTGCATTCATCATATCGCATTTTCACCCCCCTTTTGGGGGAGTCTCTTCATGTTCTTACGTTGGTATAATCACCATCCATCATAAGCATTTTCCTCCTACTCGTGTCCGAGAGGGGTTTAAAAGACAACACCAACCAGGTGTGTGTCCGGCCGTCATTTCGTTACTTGCATCGCTAGAATTGATTGCTGCACCTTCGTCTTTCTGATCCACTTGTTATTTGTTTGTCGTTGTTTTGCAAGGGTACTCAAGGAAAGCCCTCCACGTCGGCCGGCCGAAGGGGGAGGAAGAAGCAACCCACCATTTCCCGCTCTCGATGATTCATAGTTTCCGTGCCTTGTGCCAGGTACACGCGATCATTTCTTTTCATTGAGGTAACCCCTCTGGCGATCACATCCCTTTGGCATCCTACGTATGCTCTTTTCTCTGTTGACATGTTGCATGACCCCTTCCCCTATTAGCTTTTAGTTATTGCGAGTTTGTAGCCCGTCGCTCGCGTTTCTCGTTCCCTTTTGAGTGGATCTCCATTCG
This sequence comes from Amorphophallus konjac, assembly GCA_022559845.1. Lineage (NCBI taxonomy): Eukaryota > Viridiplantae > Streptophyta > Magnoliopsida > Alismatales > Araceae > Amorphophallus > Amorphophallus konjac. The sequence continues at coordinate 148,958,251 of CM040124.1, forward strand.
GCAGTCCACATGTGATAGAGGTCACAAGGTTGTGTTTGATTCACATGCATGTACCATCCTTGAAATGAACTCTGAAAATGTTAAGTTCATTGGAAAGAGAGTAAATAATATGTACATGGTAGACTTAGATGATCCTGCTCACAATAATCTTTATCTTACTGTGAACAAAAGTGAACTAGCTTGGCTATGGCATCGTAGGCTAGGACATGCTAGCTATAGTGTCATACATAAGTTAGCAAAATTCAGCATGGTGAACGGTTTGCCTGATGTCTCATTCAAACGTAATGATAAAGTTTGTGATGCATGCGCTCAAGGTAAGCACACTAGGAAGTCATTTAAAACTAGAATTGAAAACCAATCTTCTAGACCTCTTGAACTTCTTCATATGGACTTGTTTGGACCCACTAGAACAGCAAGTCTAAGTGGCAGTAGATATGGTTTTGTATTGGTAGATGACTTTTCTAGGTTTACCTAGGTGTTCTTTTTATCTCATAAAAATGATGCGTTTGAAGAATTTCAGGCATTCTTCAAGAGATTCCAACAGGATGGTAAGTTCACTATTTCTTCTATCATGTCAAATCATGGAGGAGAGTTTGAAAACTAAAACTTTGATGTTTTCTACAGGGAGAAAGGAATATCACACAAATTCTCTTCACCAAGAACTCCCGAACAAAATGGAGTGGTGGAAAGAAGAAACAAGACTCTTGTTGAGATGGTGAGAACAATGCTAATCGAAGGACAACTTCCAAGGAAATTCTTGGCCGAGGCGGTAAACACTGTGTACTACATTGTAAATCATGCAATGGTAAGGCCTCCATCCAAAAAGACTCCCTATGAGTCAATGAAAGGTAAGAAGCCATCAGTTGCTCACTTCACAGTATTTGGATCAAAATGTTTTATTCAAAATAATGACAAACGGGACTTGGATAAATTTGAACCTAAGAGTGAACCAGCCATCTTTCTTGGATATTCTGATCACTCTAGGGCCTATAGAGTCCTAAATGTCAAAACTCAAACTGTAGAAGAATCCCCACATATTGTATTTGATGAAATGAATGTTAAATTTGAAAATGAACAACCTTGTAGGAACAAGGATGATGGGGAGTTTCTTGAAGTGAAGGAAGATCAAGATCTACAAGAAAAAGAATCAAGGCCGGGTGAGAATCTAGTAGAATCAAGTGCTCAAGGTAATGCAGCATGTAATGAAGGTAATTCTCTCACCAACGTTAGGGTGTTAAGAGATCATCCATTATCAAGTGTCCTTGGTAGTCTGCATGACCCTCTTAGAACTAGGTCTCACTTTAGGATCATTGAAAAAATGGATAATTTGGCACTTGTTTCCCAAATTGAACCCAAAAATCTAGATAAAGCCTTAAAAGATGAATTTTGGATAAATGCAATGCAAGAAGAATTAAATCAATTCAAAAGAAACAAAGTGTGGCATCTTGTGCCAAGACCCACCAAACATTCAGTCATTGGAACTAAATGGGTTTTCAGAAATAAACAAAATGAGAATGAAATAGTAGTCAGGAATAAAGCAAGACTGGTAGCTCAAGGATATAACCAAGAATTCGGTATTGATTTTGAAGAATCCTTGGCTCCAGTAGCTAGAATAGAGGCCATTAGACTATTGCTTGTATTTGCTTGTTGCCATGGAATAAAATTACATCAAATGGATATAAAAAGTGCTTTTCTAAATGGTCTAATAAAAGAAGAGGTGTATGTTAAACAACCCCTCGGTTTTGAGTGCATAGACTGTCCTAACCATGTTTACAGATTGGACAAAGCTCTGTATGGGCTGAAACAGGCCCCTCGAGCATGGTACGATAGACTCAGTTCATATCTCACTGAAAAGGGATATTCCAGAGGTAAAGTGAACCAAACTTTATTCACCAAGGTAAGAAATAATCATATTCTTCTTGTCCAGATTTATGTTGATGATATAGTTTTTGGATCCACTAAACCAATCATGTGTGAGGAATTTGCAAAATTGATGACTACAGAATTTGAAATGAGTCTAATGGGTGAGTTGCAATTTTTTCTAGGTCTTCAAATCACCCAAAGCAAGGAAGGATGTTTTATCAACCAGGCAAAGTATATTTCTGAACTGCTGAAAAAGTATCAAATGGAGAATCTTAAAGTGATCACAACTCCCATGAGGACCAACACAACCCTGGATGCAGATCTGAAAGGTAAACAAGTGGATGCGAAGACTTATCGAGGTATGATCGGATCACTCCTTTATCTTACCACATCTAGGCCAGATATCCAGTTTTGTGTCTGCTTGTGTGCACGTTTTCAATCTGATCCTAGAGAATCCCACTTGAGTTCTGTTAAGCGTATCTTTCGATACCTTGCTGGAACTCGAGATTTAGGGATTTGGTATCCTGCATCTTACTCTTTTGATCTTGTATCTTATTCAGATGCAGACTATGCCGGATGTAAACTTGACAGGAAAAGCACAAGTGGATATTGCCATTTTTTGGGAGGGTGTTTGGTTTCGTGGGCATCCAAGAAACAACACTCGGTGGCACTGTCCACTGCAGAGGCAGAATATGTCGCTGCAGGGAGTTGTGGCACTCAAGTGTTGTGGATCAAACACCAACTCCAAGATTATCAAACTAATCTTGGGTGTGTCTCAATTTTATGTGATAACACCAGTGCCATTAACCTGGCAAAGAATCCAATCCAGCACTCTAGGACCAAACATATAGAAATTAGGCATCACTTCTTACGTGATGAAGTTAATAAAGGGAGCTTTAAATTGATTTTTGTGGATTCACAACATCAACTTGCTGATATTTTTACTAAGCCTCTGTGTAATGAAAGATTTACTTGTCTTAAAAGAGAGCTTGGGTTGTGTAATCCTCAAAATGTTGCCCAATGTGATTGCTTAGTTCATTTCATTAATTCTGATTGCTTAATGTTTCCTAATAATAATCTGGTCGCGTGCCTTGTTTGATTTGAACCTGCTTGGGTCTTAAATAAGTCACCAATTTAGGGGGAGTTTAGTCATTCATGGTGTCCTCTGTCTTGAATGTCATATGGTAACTAAAAGGCATACCATGTTGATAATTGCATTTTCATCAGAACTTTTTGTCATGCATGATCCAAGAAAGTAAGGGGGAGTCTGTATTATATTTTATTTGCTGAGGAAAGCATTATGGTACTTTGACATGGTTGGTTAGTGAATCTTACGTAATCTTGCATCAACCGAATGATAAGCAAAGTCACTGGTTAAGAAGACTGAGTTAACGCTGGAGTAAACTTGCGTCAATGCACTGACTGAAATTGTATGGAAACCGTGCTGATGGTCAATCTGTTTGCTTGAGTGGGTTAACGCAGTGATGGGGACTGAGTCAACGCTAGTTTGAAAAGTTTACCTTCTGAGGTTCTATCTGATGAGAAGGGGTTGATGCATTGGTTGCTGTGCGTCAACGCCCGCTGCTTGATAAGGTAGTCCATCAAGTGACACTTCTGGTACCATAGGATGTCTACAGCTTGAAGTCTTTTCTATCCCTCTTCAAGTCATTTCTCTTGTTCCATTCATCTCATAAATTCCAATTTATTTTGTAGTTGAAGAACTTGTCAATCTTCAGTTTAAGGGAAGTTTCTTTAACACTGAGATTTAACTTGATATCTTAGATTCAGGGGGAGTTCAAATGATAATTCCTTTATGAGAGTTCTTGGTCTTCATTGACTTACCCTTTGCAAAATTAGTGGTTGGAGACTTATGAATCTTATGCTTTTGAACATTAAATTTCTTGAATATGAAAGTTCCTTGCATATGGAATAGCTATAGAACTGTTTCATAAAACTGTGAACCCATCTTTTCTAGAACCATGAAAATCAAAAGTAAAGAGACAACTTTGTTCAAAATGAATTTAATAATTGTATTGACCTTAAACTCAGATTAGGTTCAATAAAAGCTGAAGGAATACACCTTTATATATATATACATATTTCATGTCAAAAATTGCAGAGCAATGGCAAATTCTCACTGAGAAATTGTCTCCATGCACCAATGAAGTGCTGAGAAACATGTCATGATGTGAGTTGCCAACTCTGTTCCCAATATAGCAAAATAGCTCGCTGCAGAGCAATGGTAAATTCTCACTGAGAAACTACCTCCATGCACCAAAGAAGTGCTGAGAAACATGTCATGATGTGAGTTACCAACTCTCTTCCAAGTGAAGCTGAATAGTTAGCTATGCTGAGTAACCGGGTATTCTGGTGTCTGGTAAACATGTTTATCCGTGTCAAAAAGCTAGCTACACTTGACTGCTAATAAAATTTAATAATAAAAATAATATATATATATATATATATATATATGTGTGTGTGTGTGTGTGTGTGTGTGTGTGTGTGTGTGGTTGACCTGAAGCTTACACAAAATCCTAAACAGTTTCTCTTCAATACTTGTTAAATTCACTTCTACAAGGGTCTCTTGCAATTGAACAATCAAGGTATATACATTGGAGAAAGTTCCTGTTGTACAAACTATTCTATCTCTATTCCATACACATGTTCTTCTTGTTCAAGGATTTACTTCAAACGCTTGAGATCGTTGTTCTACAAATCATTAAATAAATTAGGGTCTTTTGCAATAACTCTTATAAAGGAATTTGACTTTTACCTATTAAAAATCCATGAATGCAATCTCATGTTTCATGTTTCAGTGTCTTTAGAACTCACCTTAATACTGTGGTTCTTGTCTCTTTTTGGATGCGTCAACCCAGTATTTCACCACGTCAACGTTGTTGCGCGATCATTCTGTCAACCCAGTCCGGTTCATCTTTTTTGAACCGGCTTCGCCCTTTTAAATTGGGGTGTCGCCTTTTTAAAACCCCTCAGCGTAAACACTTCCGTCTTTCTGTCTCTCGCTCAAACCCTTTTAGCACCTCTTTCTCTTCTTGCCTCACCCCTTTCCCCCTCCCTCGTTTCTTCCGTTTCTTCCCTGTTGTCATGAGGTTCACCCTGTTGCCATGGCTCCTCCGAAAAAGGTGAAAAAGGATAGGAAGAAGAAGAAGGGTCTGAAGCGAAGAGCTCCCATCTTAGCTGAGCGCTCTATTGAGCCTCGAACTAAATATAAATCTGCTCAAGAGGAGACGTCGTCTCAATCAGCTCCACAGAAACGGAAAGGAAAAGAGAAGAGATCACCGGCTAAGAAAAGAAAACTCTCGGAATCAAGGGCAGCGAAGCAGACTGCCTCTCACGATGCTCCCAGAAAGTCCTAATTATCTTCAGCTGTAGAAAAGGGGAAACAAACTGTGGGAAGTTCAGACGCGCATGCAAGGTCTCCAGACTCATCTCTTCTCACCAATACTGGAGAACCTCTGAAAGTTCTTATTCCTCGGTATATTGTTGATTCCGATGTCAAACTACTTGAGGCTTTTCCGTAGTTATTTCCCACTATGGATTTTCAGGGTTGGTGGTCTTTTGCCACAAACCATAGAATATATTACCCTACTCTTGTTCGAGAGTTTTACCAGAATCTGAAATATGAACCACAAATTCCTAAGGTTACCTCAACCGTCAGAAATATCAGTTTTGAGTTAACAAATAAATTGTTTGCCAGATCACTGAAAATTCCAATGGGTGGGGTTGAACAACATAGTTTTCACATTGATGAACATGAGGCTTTTGTTATCTTGACAGAACACCCAAGTGATCCCACTGATGTCAAGCATACATATCTCTCTAGTCTAAAGGCAAATAGGTTCCCTCCCTTCAAACGACTGTTGCATCATATTTGTACATCTATTATTACACCCCAAAGCAGTGGTAGGGAAAGGGTCACTGAAATGCAATGATTTTTGATGTACTGCATGCTGAAAAATGTCAAAATCTCATTGGCCGATGTTATTATTCAGACTATGGGCTCTTGTCTGTCACAATCTCGGACACTTCCCTACGCTGCCCTACTGACTGCTATCTTTAAAAAGGTTGGAGTGGATTTAGGAAATTAAAAGAAACTTAACACTCCTAAAGGGAATAGATATTCCTTGTCATACATTCAAAATTTCATGGGATTTAAGATTGTAAATGGACAGCCAGTCAGAGTCTTGCCAAGTCAGAAACGTGAATCTGTCTCTGTGGCACCTGCTGAAGAATTAAGGGCTGAAAGACAGGAAAGACCAGAGGCCTGTTCTGCTAGAGTAGATAGACCAGAGGCCAGTCCTGCTAGAGTGGACCAACAAGAGGCCAGTCCTGCTGCTAGAGTGGAACAACTAGAGGCTTGTCCTGTCCAAGATAACATTGCCCCATGTTGGGTTCGGTGCAAGTATTCAGAGGGGGGGTGAATGAATATAGCCAATAAAAACTTTCACCCAATATACACTTTCGCTCAATTAGAATTTCGCTCACTCAACAGATTAAACACTTAGAACAAAATCTGATCAAATCATCTTATGAATCTGTGATCAAACACTTGGAGCGCCCCTATGCAAACATCTTGTGGAAGCAAATCATAAGCAATCAAACCACAATGCAAGAGGGGTTTTTAGGTGGTTCGGTCCTGCAGACCTACATCCACCCCACACTCAACCCGAGTGTGGCTTCACTAACAGCTGGGTAACACAGCTTGCCAACAGACGCTGATACACAGCTTACCCAGGGGAACAACCTCCCCTCTTCCTCCTACACGGAGGGAACCTCTAGCAACCCACGGTCACTAGAAACCAGAGACTCACGTCTCACGGTCACTAGAAACCAGAGACTCACGTCTCTCTTCCTCTATACCAAGAGGGAACCCCACTAGCAGCAGCCCCGCTAACAGTGAACCGGCCAGTAGCACTCTGCTACCAGCAATCCACCAGAGGCCTAGCCTCTCTTCCTCCTAGCCCGGAGGGAACCCACAAGCAGTCCCCCTGCTGCTTGCAAACCGGAGATCAGATCTCCCTTCTCCTGACCCACCAGGAGGAACCCGACCTCAGTCCAGAGGATCGGAAGAACAAGGATAACCAAATGAAAAAGGAAAAACAAAAACACGAAATGAAAATAACTTCAGCAAACAGAAAGCTGAAAAATGAAATGCACATTGTGGCTCTCAATGGAGCTGACTGGCCTGGATCTGATCCACGGTCCAGTAGGAACAGATCTCCCTCGATCTCACCCTCTTTCTTCACTCTCTCTCTCTCTTTCTTCTCTGCTGCACTTCTCTTCTTCTCTCGATCTCTATTCTCCTTTTCTCTCTTTCTCTTTTTCTTTTCTTCTCTGCTGCACTTCTCTTCTTCTCTCTTTCTGGATAGAAGGGCTTTCTGCTCTCCAGGCTTCTTCTTCGATCATTCTTCTACAGAGGATGAAGACTCGTATATATAGCAGCAGCAGCAGCAGCTAGCGTGAGTGTGGCTTCCACAGCTCTCGCCCTAAAAATTCGGACCACGTGGCAGCATCCTGGTATCTCGTCCATCCTTGGATTATGAGCCAGGCACCTCGGATCACGTGCCCTTCATCAGTACGTTCAGCAACTGGAGTTGAGGTGGCGTCAACACACTTGCTCCAAAGGGTTGACGCACCCTTCAAAGACATTCGACCAGCAAAACTCAAGTCTGCTGCGTTGACTCTATCAGCCTGCTGCGTTGACGCATCGGTGATCCATTGATCAAGTCTTCAGCAGATGGGCGTGCTGCGTCGACGCTCTCAGCATGCTGCGTCGACGCATTGGTGTTCCAGCATCTGAACTTAGATGGCTTTAGCCCTCTCACGTTTTGTGTGGAGTGCGTTGACGCATTGTGCAACTGCGTCCACCCTCTGGTCACCTTGTCGATCCATCAACCTGCTACGTCGACGCCACTTGATGAATGCGTTGACGCAGCAGAGTAATCCAGTAAGCTTCTTTCTTGATTGTTTGAACTACTGCGTCCACGCCACTTGATCAAGGCGTTGACGCATTGGTGTGTTCCAGCAGCTGAAATTGGATGTCTTCAGCCCTCTTGCGTTAAGGGGTTCATTAGCCTCTTCAGTCCCTGTCAGACAGATGAAACGAAGTCATTAGTTCTAAGTATATGCATTGCATTGTATAGACTTTGCTGTGAAGGCGAAAGCAATGTAAAGTATACACAACGCAATGTATAGACTTAATGAATATAAAGACATCATAAGACTCAGATGAACACAGGCGGTGTATAGACTTGATGTGTTCATTGGTGGATGTACACCCTTGCCCACTGTACAGACTTTGTGATGCTTGTATGCAATGTAGAGACTTCGCTGAATGAGAATGCAGTGTACAGACTTTGAAGCACAAAGGCAATGTACAGACTTTGCCTTAAAACGAATATATAGACTTAGAATCATAGAGGCCAATGTATAGACATCAACTCTACACATCGAATGTATAGACTTCAAGTGTGAAGACCATTGTATAGACTTTGGATTCGAAGACCAATGTGCAGACTTTGAATTTGAAGACCAATGTGCAGACTTTGGATTCGAAGACCAATGTGCAGACTTTGGATTTCACTGTGGATGTACATACTTTAGGGACATGAAGCGAGTCAGTGTACAGACTTCAAATTGAAGATAGCAGTTGTATAGACTTTGAAGACGGAAGCCAGTGTACAGACTTTCCACCGACTAGTGTATGGACTTCAACAGTGAACGGCTGTACAGACTTGGAAGAATTGAAGCCAGTGTACAGACTTGATGAAGCGAAGCCAATGTACAGACTTGAGTGTAGCAGTGTATAGACTTTGTTACCTAAACAAACAAAGTTCTGATGGGTCGACGCATCAGCAAGGGTGGGTCGACCCACTACTGTTCAGACTGTAGATACATGCAGAGACATGATATCTGACAGAATGCAATGCATATATATAAAGAACAAATGCCATCAATGCTAAACATCATCATTCATGTTGCTATCATATGCAGAATGCTCAAGAATAAGAATGCACAGAAATGCACTTTGTTTATTGCACTCATCAAAACACAATAACATTGCTATCATCAAAATACAATATCAAATGCACTCACTGTCTTGCTATCATCAAAACCAAATGCCTAAGAGGCACAACATCAACATTCTCCCCCTTTTTGATGATGGCAACACAATGTGACAGTGAGTCACATACAAGATTTTCTCCCCCTTTGACATGATCAAAAAGAGAAAAACAGTAAAAACAAGAGTGCAAAGTGCATTATGCATGCAAATTCCTCTAGAACATTCTCCCCCTGAATGTAAGACTCCCCTGAATTATTTCTCCCCCTAAATAAATGCTCCCCCTTTGAGAAGGAATATGAACAGATAAACAAGGTAGAGAAGGTAGGAGGGTCACTTGACAACAGCTGAATCATAGGTTCAGAAGGGAAGCATGATTATAAACAACTGTTAAAGTATAAGAATCAGCAACATATAATTTTGACAAAAAATTCAGGTTTAACAGTGATAAATCTAGAGTAAAACATTTGACCCCTCAACAAGAGTTTATAGATTCTATTTATAGCAATGAGTCTAGGGCACATGGTATTAATAGATAAGTCAGAAATAATACCCTTTTGTGATTAAACAAGGAAATTCAAGAGAGTCAACTTGAACATGTATTGATAAAAACAATTTTCACTCATTGACTTTTGATTTTTCGAAAGGTTACAGCAGTTTGATTTTCACTTTTGAATTTTTCAGAACCTGAACTAAGTAAATAGATCAGTGGCATTTATGCTGTTGACATTAGGTGTACACCTTGATCAGAGGCAGGTACCCCCAGTTACTAGGCATAAACTACTAGACCTATTTCAGATCAAAACCCACAAAGAATAGTCTTCACTTTTGACATTAAGGGTACACCTTGATTAGAGGCCAGTACCCCCAGTTACTTGGTGAGAACTCCCCCTATAGATTTGACCCTTTGAACAGAGATAATCTGAAGCACTTCATGACTATGAGTTCTCCTGCTTCATTGGAGGAGATCATAATTTCTCAGTGCAATTCAACCATTGCTCTGTCACTATGTTCAGTTCATAACATTAATGATCTTATTTACTGCTGCCCTTAATTCTTTTAGAGTGATTGTTTGAAAAATAGTACACACTCTTATTCACCTTTTCTAGAAATTTCCAGATCAACACATTAGGCATTACAAAAACTTTTTCTAATCTTACCATGAGACAAAGATTAAGAGCTATAAAAGTTTTTCTTTTATCTCAGATTCTGAAGGCAGACATTTGACTCTTCAATTTATAAAGGTTAAACCTTTAGTTCTTTTCAATTTGTGAGAGTGATTCTTATAAAAGAACAATTGAAATAATCACAACTCAATGTACTAAAATAGAAACAAAACTGTTGTTCAGTCAGGTTAAGGAAATGATAGCAATAGGCATTGAGTTCCTGGGGCATCTGATGTCAAAAGATATGAAAGAACTAGATGGGGACAGTGAGAAGTAGCAAGGATTCAATGAATAAAACAGAAAAACTCTCAGCTCCCCCTGACAACATGATGCAAAGATTATGCTATGCACTAGGCTGTTCTACATGCAGACTTTGCAATAATGAAACATGAGGCAATTATGCAATCAATTTAAGTTTATGCATCTAACCACAAGCATGCAGTCCATTGACATAAAGTTCATATAAAGCATCGACTGAAAAAAATGATTGTGCAGAGCATCTAACAGCCCATTTATTCAGTGCAATAATCAGTGAGAGAAGATCATCAGATATATGCAAAGTAAAACTCAGTAGCTGAGTCTGGAATGCAGACTGATCAGCTAGACATGAAGAGATCATCAACAATCAATCAAGCAAATCACATGAAGCTCACATTTTTCATGCTCACAGTTTCAGATAATGGAATTTAAAGCAAAGTTCAGAACTAACCTGAAGAGTTGAATCATGGGGTTTTCACTTGAGTGCCTTGGCTAAATTACCCCTTTTATTTCTCTCACCAAGGCACACCTGCAACATATCAATCAATATGATCTTGCAGGGACCCAAGCAGTCTTGGGTCCTGCACTACCCCTATCAGGTGTTCGAAACATTCTTTTTGCAACATTATTATCAAATTCCATAAAAGAACAATCAGACATAGAATGTCCAAAATTTCCACAATAATGACATGAAATAACAGATTGTCTGGTCCTATGATGCTTATCAAAAGAAGCATGAGACCTATGAGATTGAGCATGAGTTGTTCTGTTGTTTACATGAACATTCTGTTTCTTATTCTTCTTCATCCAGCATTCAGCAAATTTGTGATCTGATTTACCACAATTAAAGCATGAAAAGTTCACAGGTCGTTTTGCAGAGAATTTAAAAACTTTGTTATTAACATGACTTACTTGAGCATGCCAACAGTCCTTGACTGTATGGCCATGCCTCCCACATTCGAAGCATGCTGGGGTTCTTTTACCAGAAGCAGTTTTATTTGCAGGGAAATTTACAGGTTTTAAATTGACTTTCTTTCCCTGGGCATGCCAGCAATGAGCTGCAATGTGGCCCATCTTGCCACAATGAAAACACTCTATTTTCCTTCTTTGAAAAACATGATTTCTAGCAGGAATTTTTTGTGCAGTAGTAGCAGCTAGGTCATCTAATTCAAACATCTTACACTCATGCATCATATGACCTATCTTATTACAATAGAAACACTGCATATTCTTTTTCTTTTTAAACTAAATTTTATGAGAAGATTTTTCACAGCAATTTTCCTTTTTCTTTTGTTCAGCCCTGTGCTCATTGTTCTGAGATTTCTTAGATGAAATACATTTTGAAGTACTAGCACAGTCTGAACTTTTCACAAATGTAAGTTGTTCCTTCCCTTTAGCAAATTTTGACAGGGAGGTTTTTAGATCTTCAATTTCAGAATTCAAATCAGCAGTATTAGCTTCAAAACCTGCAGTCTCAGTTTCACAGGAAATAACTTGTTGATGCAAAGAATCATTTAGACTTTTGAGGATGTTGATTTTCTGTTTCAATCTTTGTTCAGATTCAGTTTTCTTTTCATGCAATGATTCATTTTCAGATTTCAAATTATTCATTTCTTTTCTTAAATTTTTATTTCAGATTTTAATTTCTTGGACACTTTAAACAGATTTTCATACACCATTATCAATTCATCAAAAGAAACTCCTTCTGATCCGGAGCTTACCTGAGATGAGGTTTCCTCATCATCACTTCCCCGGTTGGCCATTAAGCATATTGACTTTCCTCCTTCTTTATCAATGTCTGAGGTGTTCCCTTTGAGTTTCGATAGTTCTCGACAATCATCCTTCGTGTGGCCAGCCTTCCTGCATTTGTAGCAAACATTAGTGTCAACAATCTTGGCAGGATTAGAATTATACCTTGTTTACTTTTTGCCACCATTAAGCTTTCCTTCTCTTTTTCTCAGAAATTTCCTGAAATCACTAATCACCATTCCAATGTGGTCTTCATCAATTTCAGACCGCGACAGGCTGATTTTCTTGCTTGATGATCCACTGTGGCTGGATCTATTTGCTTTGCTGGAGTCAGCCTTCAACACGATTGGTTCCATTTACAAATAATCTGAAGACACAGAAAAAACTGAAGCACCTAAACCAAATAAGCAAGATAAAGCACAAGTCGAAGAATCAAAACAACGAACACAGAAAGCACACTCTGAAATGCACCAAACAAATCAGCAGGATCCTCTGCAGATTGTTAGATCTGATAGATCAGAGACCCGCTCTGATACCAATTGTTGGGTTCGGTGTAAGTATTCAGAGGGGGGGTGAATGAATATAGCCTATAAAAACTTTCACCCAATATACACTTTCGCTCAATTAGAATTTCGCTCACTCAACAGATTAAACACTTAGAACAAAATCTGATCAAATCATATAATGAATCTGTGATCAAACACTTGGAGCGCCCCTATGCAAACATCTAGTGGAAGCAAATCATAAGCAATCAAACCACAATGCAAGAGGGGTTTTTAGGTTGTTCGGTCCTGCAGACCTACATCCACCCCACACTCAACCCGAGTGTGGCTTCACTAACAGTTGGGCAACACAGCTTGCCAACAGACGCTGATACATAGCTTACCTAGGGTAACAACCTCCCCTCTTCCTGCTACATGGAGGGAACCTCTAGCAACCCACGGTCACTAGAAACCAGAGACTCACGTCTCTCTTCCTCTATACCAAGAGGGAACCCCACTAGTAGCAGCCCCTCTACTAGTGAACCAGCCAGTAGCACTCTGCTACCAACATTCCACCAGAGGCCTAGCCTCTCTTCCTCCTAGCCCGGAGGGAACCCACAAGCAGTCCCCCTGCTGCTTGCAAATCGGAGATCAGATCTCCCTTCTCCTGACCCACCAGGAGGAACCCGACCTCAGTCTAGAGGATCGGAAGAACAAGGATAACCAAATGAAAAAGGAAAAATGAAAACATGAAATGAAAATAACTTCAGCAAACAGAAAGCTGAAAAATGAAATACACAATGTGGCTCTCAATGGAGCTGACTGGCCTGGATCTGATCCACGGTCCAGTAGGAACAGATCTCCCTCGATCTCACTCTCTTCCTTCACTCTCTCTCTCTCTCTTTCTTCTCTGCTGCACTTCTCTTCTTCTCTCGATCTCTGTTCTCCTTTTCTCTCTTTCTCTTTTTCTTTTCTTCTCTACTGCACTTCTCTTCTTCTCTCTTTTTGGATCGAAGGGCTTTCTACTCTCCAGGCTTCTTCTTCGATCAGTCTTCTACAGAGGATGAAGACTCGTATATATAGCAGCAGCAGCAGCAGCTAGCGTGAGTGTGGCTTCCACAGCTCTCGCCCTAAAAATTCGGACCACGTGGCAGCATCCTGGTATCTCGTCCATCCTTGGATCACGAGCCAGGCACCTCGGATCACGTGCCCTTCATCAGTACGCCCAGCAACTGGAGTTGAGGTGGCGTCAACACACTTGCTCCAAAGGGTTGACGCACCCTTCAAAGACATTCGACCAGTAAAACTCAAGTCTGCTGTGTTGACTCCATCAGCCTGCGGCATTGACGCATAGGTGATCCAGTGATCAAGTCTTCAGTAGATGGGCGTGCTGCGTTGATGCATTGGTGTTCCAGCATCTGAACTTAGATGGCTTCAGCCCTCTCATGTTTCATGTGGAGTGCGTTGACGCATTGTGCAACTGCGTCCACCCTCTGGTCACCTTGTCGATCCATCAACCTGCTGCGTCCACGCCACTTGATGAATGCGTTGACGCACTAGAGTAATCCAGTAAGCTTCTTTCTTGATTGTTTGAACTACTGCGTCCACGCCACTTGATCAAGGTGTTGACGCATTGGTGTGTTCCAGCAGCTGAAATTGGATGTCTTCAGCCCTCTTGCGTTAAGGGGTTCATTAGCCTCTTCAGTCCCTGTCAGACAGATGAAACGAAGTCATTAGTTCTAAGTATATGCATTGCATTGTATAGACTTTGCTGTGAAGGCGAAAGCAATGTAAAGTATACACAATGCAATGTATAGACTTAATGAATATAAAGACATCATAAGACTCAGATGAACACAGGCGGTGTATAGACTTGATGTGTTCACTGGTGGATGTACACCCTTGCCCACTGTACAGACTTTGTGATGCTTGTACGCAATGTAGAGACTTCGTTGAATGAGAATGCAGTGTACAGACTTTGAAGCACAAAGGCAATGTACAGACTTTGCCTTAAAACGAATGTATAGACTTAGAATCATAGAGGCCAATGTATAGACATCAACTCTACACATCGAATGTATAGACTTCAAGTGTGAAGACCATTGTATAGACTTTGGATTCGAAGACCAATGTGCAGACTTTGGATTTGAAGACCAATGTGGAGACTTTGGATTTGAAGACCAATGTGAAGACTTTGGATTTCACTGTGGATGTACATACTTTAGGGACATGAAGCGAGTCAGTGTATAGACTTCAAATTGAAGACAGCCACTGTATAGACTTTGAAGACGGAAGCCAGTGTACAGACTTTCCACCGACCAGTGTATGGACTTCAACAGTGAACGGCTGTACAGACTTGGAAGAATTGAAGCCAGTGTACAGACTTGATGAAGCGAAGCCAATGTACAGACTTGAGTGTTGCAGTGTATAGACTTTGTTACCCAAACAAATAAAGTTCTGATGGGTCGACACATCAGCAAGGGTGGGTCGACCCACTACTGTTCAGACTGTAGATACATGCAGAGACATGATATCTGACAGAATGCAATGCATATATATAAAGAACAAATGCCATCAATGCTAAACATCATCATTCATGTTGCTATCATATGCAGAATGCTCAAGAATAAGAATGCACAGAAATTCACTTTGTTTATTGCACTCATCAAAACACAATAACATTGCTATCATCAAAATACAATATCAAATGCACTCACTATCTTGCTATCATCAAAACCAAATGCCTAAGAGGCACAACATCAACACCCCAGATGATGTTCCAATCTTCCTAGCTACCACAAGAGATATCACACTTATACATGGTCCCGTTCAGGAACCTTCTCCTAGAAGGGATACTGAACCTACTTATCACCCTGAGGAGGATATTCCAACTGATTTTGATGCCTCTGCTGACATGGATACTCACACTTCCAGTATCAACCCTACCTTGATTCAGTTTCTGGAAATGAAGTTTAAGACTATTGATTCCTCCATAATGCACTGGAGCTCAACTATGGACATGAGACTCACACAACTTGAGCAAAAGTTGGATAGCAGATGGGAACAATCCCAACATGACAAATTCAAGTCTGACAAGAAGCTTCATAATTTTATGGAATCCCTCCTTCAAGTCTGTGAGAAAGCTAGGACAGTCATGCACAATCTGAAGGGCATGCATTAGCACTTTCTAGGCAAGCTGCATGCCGTGTAATCATATAATTATTATATTATGGGCAAACAGTCCAATCGCAATTTGAAGTATTCAGCTTTGATAGACAAGAATAATGCGTTTGGTGAAAAAGTTCAAGAATTGTTTGCAAAGATTACCTCCTTTGGTGAAGATCTTGCTAAATTGTTTGAACGGTCCACCTTAGTTGGTGATGAGGTTATGGATGTTGTGAACATTCTAAAAGAGCACTTTCCTCCCACACTTGAAGATCAGCGTGATGCGTACTACCCTACACCAACCACAGAAACTTCCTCTTCTGAGCCTAAATGGGGATCTCAGCAAAAAGCTCAAGTTGATTATCTGTTTGATATCTTACATAGCTAGTTTAATAGTATTACTTCCAAAGTACATGAGTTTCACAAGTTTGTTCTGCAGAGAGATCAGCAGTTTCAAATAAACCTGACAGTTTCGCTTCCACTATGGCTCAACTTCAACAGCAACTGGATAATGTTTCTGCTCACCTACTTCAGTTTGGCACTTCCTCACTTGCACCCCTTCCTGATGATGGCAAAGGGGGAGAGTCTTCTATATGAACTCACTTTGGGGCCTGGGACAATATTGCATCTGCATTTCATGTGACTATGTGAAAGAAAACTTTTGTGCCCTGCTTGTTTTCTTTTGTTGGTAGACCATGGACTCAAATGAAATGAATTGTGGTTGTGGTCTATGAAATGAATTCCTGTCCTGCTTGTTTTCTTTTGTTGGTAAACCATGGACTCAAATGAAATGAATTGTTGTTGTGGTCTAAGAAATGAATTCTTGCCCTGCTTGTTTTCTTTTGTTGTTAAACCATGGACTCAAATGAAATGAATTGTTGTTGTGGTCTATGAAATGAATTCCTTGTTTGAACCAACCAATATCATTTGGGATATAGATGCAATGTCATCTAACTCATAGTTGCCATCATCAAAAAGGGGGAGATTATTGTGCCCCTGGTTTTGATGATGACAACCATGAGATTTTGTATTGAGGTCAACAGGCATGATGAATTAGATACTCTGTGTTAGAATTCAACTTGCATAATGAAATGGATTCATTAACATATATACATTTAGTTTATCTTGAATTGCAAGGAACAAACATCATCTACGCAGGGTGCTCAAGGCATCCACGCCTCAGTTCAATAAGTTAGAAGAATTAGTCACTGGCATAGCTCAGTGCGTTAACGCTACGATGGCACAGCGTCAACGCATCAGTTCATTAACGGAAGAAAGATGGCTCTGGGTCAGTTTAGTGAGTTAACGCATGGCCTTCATGCGTCAACGCATCCAACCTCTACAGTCCTTCGTGCTAGGCAAGTATGTGTTAACCTTTCAGTCACACAGGGTTGACGCCATCTGGGCTTCGTCAAATGAATATTAGTGGACCCCAACTATGATGGATAAATTAGATGCCACATCAGTAAAAAGGGCACACGCCCCTTTTTCCCTCATGATTCAAGAAGCATCTGGGAAAGGACAATCATTGGGGCCAACCAGAAAATCTGGTTGGGGCACACAAGGGAATATTCACGTGAAGGAGGGGCGTGAGCCGGGGGAATGCTTGTAGATGTTGCAGTCGAAGATAGAGGTGAAGAAGAGCTTTGAAGGAGAAGGTCAGGGATCATCATCTTCCTCCTAGGTGCTGCTTGGTTCACGAACAAGAAGGGGAAGCGTTTCAGAATTCCATCATCCTGGATAGAAGGAACATCCAAAGTGCTGAATCGCAAGCTCTTCTACATCTCTTTACCGAGGAAGAGGAAGCCAGTCGATCAAGAGCTTCATCCTTCATATCATCGAGTTCAAGACCTGAGATCAAATTCTGATTTGTATCTGAATCTCGTTTCTATTTTCTGTTTTCCATTTTAAGTTTTACAGTTCATTTTGCACTATATTACTACGATTCTCCCTTGTACTAGTGTATGTAGAGGGAGGTGTCTTGATCAAGTAGGCTGTGCTTGGATCAGGGGTTTGGGGTTGTTGCCCACAAGCTCTTTGTCAGTGGGAAAGAGGATCGGTTCCTCATGTTAGCCAAGTTGTAGAGCTCAGCGTTGTTGAGGAATTGTTCCTCTGTTTAGCTAAGCTGTAAGGCTCAGCAGGGATCCTCACTGATTCAGTGAGGGGTGGACGTAGGTCTCCATAGGGAGACCGAACCACCTTAAAAAACCAAGTGTTCATCTATGGTTTGCTTTCTTCTATGTGGTTTGTGTGTCGCTAGATGCTTGAATAGGTCCGACTGCGACATTATCTCATACTGCATTCATATTTAGAAATATCTTACTCAAAGAATTGTGTGATCTTGCACTATCAGTTTTTAAAGTGTCAACCTATTCACCCCCTCCCCCACTAGATTGACATTCCACTAAATCCAACAGCGTCCACAAGGATGACCTCTATTTGAAATAGCGCCCGTCCCCACGGACGTTATTTGCTTCATGCATTATGCAATTTATACTCGTGATATTCATATTTTTGTGTTTCTGAGTCCATCAAGAAGGGCGCCATTCCTTTATGCGTCCGACATAAAGGACGCTAATATCTGCGATTTTACGTGATTTGAATGCTGAATACAGAAAATTGAATATTTTACATTATTGTATATGTAAGTGAAACCGCGCCTACTCTGACAGTCACAAATTATTATTTGCGACCTGCAGACAGGACGCCAAAACTTGACATATTTGATTAGTCAAATAAACATGATATATATTATCCTGTAAATAAAAATTAAATTGTGCATGTTAACATGAACGCCGATTGCTATTTACGACTGTCCGGGTGGACGCCATTTGATTACATTTCTGAAATAATATCCATGCCTAAAATTCTTTTATTTGAAAACTGTAAATCGATTTGTGTTAAATGGTAATGAGCGTCCCTGTATCAGGACGCTATTTCTGATAAATGGAAAATATGATAAAACAATAAGCGGCTGTCATGACAGACGCTATTTGATTTAGCGCCTGCCAGGCAGGATGCCGTTTCTCTGATCGTTTATTTCCTGTGTTTTAAACCCTCACTGTGGGTTTGCTTGGCACTCTCATCTCACTTGCGTAGATGAGGTCCCGGTTTTGATTTCTATCGATTACCCTTCACTCTCTGTGACGTTTGAGCTCTCCGCGGGACATTCCGTTCCTTCGGACTAGCGATTACATCATAGAGAGTTCCGTAAGTCTGCGCTAACCTTGGATTCCCTCAAGATAGTTGAGCAGGTTGTACCCTAAAAACCTATACACCGTTTTACTGTCATGTCCCTCTGAAGAAACATGACAATCTCACCCTCTAATAATGCTATTTCTGGCATTTTTGAGAAAATAGTCACTTTCTGGAATTTTACGTCCAGAATAGTAGACGCCAATTGTGATTTGACCCCGGGTTGATGGACGCCAATTCTTCGTGCTTATATATCTATTTCCAGAATAAGCGCCCATAAATATGGACGCGAATTCTGATTCGCGGCGACTCTAGTGGACGCCATTTACCCAATTTTACGTATGTCTCGGATTTCTAGATAAGTTATCTTTACATGAGATCTTCCCTTGACTTCCAAAATTTCGTGAATCTACCTTATCATCCTACAATTATCTACTCCTTTGGAATTCTATTGGTTATAAAACTATAGTGGTAATCAAATTACATGACCCAATGCCTGCGCATATAGTGCCCAATCTGGTCCTGGGAGGAGCACCCGAAAGTACTTATGCCCATGAGAGTTTAATGATCACGGTGTAGCATTGCATCGGAGTACTTGACTATCTTGATTATGATGTTCCACAATCTCTCTCGTGCTTGATATTACTTGACATGACATGCATGACTTGCTTGGCCCAGCATGGGTAGTACTTGAATACATAAATAGCCAATATCTCATGACGTGACCCGTTATTACATGCTTGTTAGCCTTGTTAACTTTACTTGATACTGTTGACACCCGTTTTATGACCGATAAGTCGAGTCATCTCCTTGTTCATTCTATATGATGCTCCGAGTTGTTCACCTTTATTGAGCTTTCTTGGTCAATTTGAGGTCTATTTCATGAGTCATATCTCCTTGGTTGGGTCTGGTTCCTTATCCCTTTCCGCTAGACGAAGCTTAGCAAGCTCTCATTTTCATTTGAACTCTATCTATCTCTAACTGTCCTTTGATGGGGCGTTACAGTCCTCTAACGCATCCACCATGGTGCGTTACATACTTCCAGAGTCCTTAAGCTTAAGGCTTCCTTTCAAGCTTATCGTTTGTCTATCCGTTGGGTGTGACGGTCTATCGTGCAGTCGTTACATTGGTTGTGACGCATCTACCCTTGACCGTTACATTCATCTAGAGTCCTACATTCGTGAACTTCTCTCGTTGATTTTATCTTATAGTGGATAGGGTTGTGTGACGGTCCAAGACTGGAGCGTTACATTAGTGTGGCAGTCTATAGTGCGGCCGTTACATCCAACAGAGAGTCCTGACAAGCCTGGCCTTTGCTATGCTATTTTCGTGATCGAACTAAGAGTTTGGTTGGAGGGTTTCTCTCTCGATACTCATCCTAAGAAGCTTTCGTTTGATTTTGTGGACTCTGGGGAGTATTATCTTCAAGAGTTTGCTAAGAAACATCCTACTTTCTAGCTGGATTATCCTCAATTCGAACTTAGACTTTGAGGGTCTATAAATAGAACCCTTGACTTCATGGCTTGGAGGGGAGACATCTGGAGTTTGCGTCGAAGTGCTGTCGCATCCTGGAGCTAGAACCAACCAAGGAGAGCTGCTTCCCACGTCCATCTACTTCCAAAGTTCAGGGAGTATCGTTTCCAAGGGTTTATTTCAGTCAAGTTGTGTTCTTAGTGTCTTTTCTCTCTTTTCAAACATCATAGCATTGTCCCTCTCCATCTCCTACGTTCCTACACTTGCTGCATTCATTTAAAACATCCTCCCATCTTTTAAAATGCCCCAGAGGGGTTAAAAAACCAACATCCCCGATATTTCCCTTTCCTTTTGCATATTCTTAAGTTTCTTGGATTTATCTATACTACTTTGTCTAAGGGCTAATCTGGGTTATTTTTCTTATGTTCTTCACTCTTTTGCAGGTTTACAGAGTCCATATCACGAGGCCCAAGCTTTCTGGCCGGTTGGAAAGCTTGGAGATCAAAAGATTCCCAATTTCTTATTCTGCAAAAGCTCTGACGGTCTGGCACAGGCGCGCTAGAGTATTGTAGCGGTCTATCGTGAGACCGTCACACTTGCTGTGGCGCATCTTCCCTCGACCGTTACATTTGACGGAACTGCAGTTTCCTGGTTGTTCTCTCTCCCGTGGGCGGGTGCATCATCCTCCTATTCTAAGGTATTTATCAGGTCTTTGACTTGTTTCTACCTTGGTGGCGATCACATCTTTCCTTAGTTTGGGCATTAGCTTTCTCTTTCATCATATCTCCTCTTTACTTTGCTTGTTCCACCTATACGGTGTGTTTTCCTTTATTCCTTATTCCATGCTCCAGCGTGTGTTTTTCTTTACTTGCTTAGCTTAGTCTTGATTGAGATAGCATGCCCATGCTAGAGCTTGCGTTGGTTGCCAAGGTTCATGATTCGCATGTTCATAGGTTGATTGATTTCATTACTTGGCTCATTATTTGCTCATAGTTGGCATCATAGCCCATCTTGCAAAAGAAGGGACACATTAAAACCAACAGTTTTTGACGATCACGGTGGGACATGTAGTGCCAATCGTGCTTTGAATCTCTATTAAACCTGCTTCCCTTTGTTTGCCCTTGTTGCTCTGGTTTTTCCCCAGATTTTCCCTCTATTTCTCTGCTGTTTCTGGTTCTTTGACTCCTCTGACGGTCTCCTGTGAATGCGTTACATTTCTGTGACGACCTGGTCTTCGACCGTCACACTCCTCTGACGCAGGTAGTCTAGACCGTCACATACTCCAGATAGGTACGCATCCCGAGGTGTAGTTTACTTTTGTAATTTTTGC
Source organism: Amorphophallus konjac (assembly GCA_022559845.1). NCBI lineage: Eukaryota > Viridiplantae > Streptophyta > Magnoliopsida > Alismatales > Araceae > Amorphophallus > Amorphophallus konjac. The sequence goes on from CM040124.1 coordinate 148,980,010, forward strand.
TGTGATTTTCATGCTTGGGTGCTATTTGATCTCCTCCTTGGTTGGTTCACATATTCATATCATTATGTGGATGTTTGATTGCTAGATTTTAGGCTAGAATTTGCATGCACCCTGGTGCACATAGGTTCATGCATATTTTCATACATTAGATTGCATTCTCCTACCTTGGTGCGTGGACCTCTCGTCTCCATATTCCTTGGGGGCGACTAGGAAAACACATCAGGGACCTCCATAAGTCCCCGTGAGCCGTGGATTCCCACACGGGCACCGGGCCGGTTGTACCTTTCCTACCCCGTGTCTAGGATTGCATAGGTGAAGGAGTGATTACATTTAGAGTCAACCGAGCCACACATCCTTTCCTATTAGGAACCTACTTGTGGAGAGCACATCCTAATCAAATCACTAAGGTTCTAAAGGAAGAAATCATAAAAATATTGTTGCATCATCTAAGTAACTTGGTTGAATTTGAGTGTTGTCATCTCATTTTCACTTGCATCTTTGTCAAAGTTATTTAAGCTTGATCACTCATTATGTGTTTGTTGTGTGTTGTTTGCTTTTGTTAAAGGATTTCCATTGCATGTGGAGTTGTCTTCGTCCATTAGAGTCATCTCCTAGGGTCAATTCCTTCTCCAAAATCTACTCCAATCTGCTCTTCGAACCCATCATGGCTTCTTTCAATCCTCCCCGTTCCCAAGAGGATTCTCTTCCTCAAGGGCTTCTTGAAAACCCCTCTAGGGTTATCTCATTCCCGTCTGGAGAGGGGTCTGCCCCTCTTCCGTCCTCTGTCCCTATGGAGGGCGGCCAAACCACCCCTTCCTTCTCTTCTCCTTCTGCTGGCTCCATTCTCCAAATGATGGCTTAGTTGGATCCGGCCCAACTCCAGGCTGTCTATCAGGCCATGCAGGGTCCAATACCCCGCATCCCACGATTGCGTAGGGCCAATCTAATCTTTCCATCGACCAGTCTAGAGTTGGTAGGCCCTCCATCCAACCCACTCCAATTGATCTTACTCCGGTCCAACCTCGGACAATCACCTTTTCTGGTATGGAAACGGGCCAATCTTCCGCTTCGGCCCAGCAATTTTCTGATAAGGAAAAGTCTACTCTTCCTTCTTTTATCCAGGTGGATCATCACATGCCCAGCCCATCGGTGCAACAAGTCCTTGTTGGCCCTTCAGATTTTTTGCGCCCTCAGCAAGGGATTGCCCAAGTCCATCCTAATCTGGGTCCATCTTCGACCCAATATCCTTCCTATGCGCTCCCTACCTTGGCTGTTTATCCTTCTGCTCCTTCTTATGGGCTTTCACCTCCTACAACAGTCCATCCTTCTGCTCCTCAATTTCAACCGTCGTCTCTCACTACCCCTACTCCATCCAGGGAGCAGGAACTACTTGATAAGTGGGCCACCATGCAACAACAGATTGATTTCCTCCAAAAATGGGTTGGCCCACAATCCTTGGCAGATGTTCCAGTCCCCAGCTTTCAAAACATCCTATTCCCTCCGCAATCCGAGCTCCCTAATTACCGCAAGTATGATGGGAACGGCAATCCCTTTATTCATGTGAGGGACTTTTTATATGAATCAGCCCAATTTCAGTATGATGATCGCCTCATGGCGTATTTGTTCCGCCGATCATTGGATGGCGTTGCACTGGAATGGTTCTATTCCCTACTGCTAGAGGATGCCGAGAGCTTCAAAATAGTGAAAGACAAGTTCATCCAACGGTTTGAAGACAGGGTCGGTCCCACAGACTTGGTAGCCGAGAAAATGAAGCCCGATGATGAGTTTGCAACTTACGCTGACAGATGGAGACAGGTGGCCGCCAGGGTGCCAGGTCATATTCCGGAGGAGGAGAAGGTCAAGCTACTTATTTCCAATGCTACTCCGACCTTCCGAAACATCTCGGCGATGAATGATATAGCAAACATGCACCAACTTTGTAGCCGGGCGCGGTTCATTCAAACGCAGTTTAAAGACTCTCCCATCCGCTCGCTCTTTGAGAACCAAAAGCCAAAATACCACAAGAAACCTCAAGGGCCCGTCACCGAGGGGGTTTAGACCAACGAACAAGTTCAAGCTGTTACCTTCCCTTTCCAAGCTGTACCTTTCCACTTTCCGTAAAACCCCCGCACTCCTCAAAACCCCGCTCCACAAAACTTCCCAACCATTCCACAAAATCCTCCGCCTACCTTTGCCACTCCACAAAATACCTTTACGGCTCCACAACAACCTCCACAGCCTTCACAATACCATAATGTCCCTCCACCCAATGGCTACAACAACAACAACAAGCGACCGGCTCCTAAAAGAGCACAGTACCCACCCCTGCCAGAAACCCTCACAGATATCTTCTCAACTCTCATGTCAGTTAGTGCTATACAACTCCCTCCGGAACGGCCCAACTGGAACCCGGCCGTTGATCAGACAAAGTACTGTATGTTCCACAGGCAGCCAGGACAAACTATTGAAGGGTGTTTTCAGTTCAGGGATTTGGTCTATGACCTCCATGAAGGACAAAGGATTGACTGGGCCGAAATGCACAGAGCCATTATGGAAATTAAAGAGAAAAGAAGGCATCCGCCGAGGTAGCAAGTGCAGCAACAACAGGCACTGCAGCCGCAGTAGCAGCCGCAACAGTAACAGCAGCCGGTTCAAGACTTGGGGATCCATCAGAACCCAATGCCGAACCATCTTCTTGCTCCACAGCCTCAGCCACCAGCGTCGGCCCAGGTCAATGTAGTTCAACCCCCAGCCCCTGATGCCGGGTGGTCCTTTGATGATGACAGCTCTACGCCGCAAGTCATGGCCCTTCACCACAACTTCCGCACTCCTTCCGCTCCTACCATCCTTACATACTAAAACCCTCCTCCGCCTGCTACACCGTTTGTCCTTTCATCTATTCCGACTCCACTGCCCATCTCTCACACATTACTCACCCCCGCTATCACCGCACCTCCATCTAACCCTCCACTCATTACACCTCCGCCTACCTTTATATCCCCACTTACGCTCGCACCCGCTACCACCAACCCCTCACCCATCATCCTTTCCACCACGCCCTCTTCCGCACCACTCATCCACCCCGCCGGGCCTATTAAGTCACTTATCTTAAGCCCATCCGAGGCCGCGGCAGCCTATAACTTCACCTTGCGGAGCGGGCGCATGTTTCACCGCAATTATCCTTCCACCTCCAATCCCCAGTCTTCCCAACCGGCTATTGAGCAGGAAGAAGCTGAGCCGTTACCAGGAACCCAATACGATCTGTTGCATCACTTGGATCGGGTTCCCGCCAAGATATCCGTACTGGAGCTTATCAAAAGATCTACCCTTCACCAAGATGCTCTCATAAACTTCCTTCAGAAGGTGATGGTTAGTGAAGACGTGGCAGCCGACAGTTTACCCACGGCATTGGCGACTATTTCTAAAGGACCAGCTATAACCTTCTCTGAAACCGAGCTAGCACCACCAGAAGCTCGGTAAATTCCACTTTGCATCACCGTTATCTTGAATAAAATCAGCATTGATGCGACATTAGTTGATACAGGGGCATCTATCAATGTGTGCCCGCTAAGCACTCTCAGGGCCTGCAATCTGTCAGAAGAACTTCTACGCCCGACCCCCACTACTATAGCTGCTTATGACAATTCTCGAAGGGCATGTCACGGGATTGTTACTATTCAAGTCGAGCTTGGGCCTCTCACCATGCCCATTGAATTCTATGTACTGGACATTGACCCCATGTTCAAAGCTATCTTGGGTAGTCCGTGGATCGACACTCTCAGTGCCGTGCCCTCCACCGCGCACCAATGTCTCAAGTTCCCTTTTCAAGGGAGGGTGTTTAAAGTAAAAAGCTCATCCACGGTCCAGTCTGTCAAAGTTATTTCAGAGAAGATTCTGCCCACATTATGGCCCAGCAGCCGGCCCGTTATTTCTGTACTATATCTGGATTTCCCTTGGGCTTATGCGCCACGCAAGCCCGCCGCTACACCCGTCAATATCAAAGTGAAACCCCAGATCCGAGATTCCAAGTGTTGGGATATCATATTGAAGTTGGGTTATCAACCGGGGAGAGGCCTCGGTGGGCAGTTACAAGGGTGAACTTAGCCAGTGCCCAAAGGAAGAAAAATGAGCCGCAGAGGTCTCGGTAATCGAGAGTCCGCACTATCAATGATTGGAGACTCAGGGCCACTTACATGGGACCGCCAACACTTTATAAGAGGACCCCTCCAGCTGGGTACACTGAATCCACCACCAGTACAATCAGAAAAGAAAGATACAGCTTGCACAGTTGATAGTCCTCCTCTGCTACCAAAAGGGCCTGTTGATGATATGCCAGATTTCAGTCAGTCATTTGCCAGAATGTTCAGCGAGCCAGATAGTTATGGTCAGAAGGAGGATCAGGAGGTGTGGCTCGTTCAATGGAAGCCGAAGCCACCTGGCCGCCTACATAAGGAGGGGAGCTCGCCCATTATCATTTCTTGGTCTCCCTCCCGTCTCGCATCTCTATTTCAACAATTGGAACCCATTCCCCGTTCACCCCCGATTATGGTCGATTTGTATTTTACGGAAAGATCACCTGAAATCTTGTTTGTTCCATGTGCATATGGGCGCTGCCCACCCGTTGATCTATCAACTCTATTAATTCCTCCTTCCCCTACCGCCCAACTCCACGAGATGTGGTTTTCATCTTCCGATCCATTCTTCGATTGCATCTTCCCCGATTTGTTCCCCATGCAACTTCCTCCTCCTCCATCCTGCTGTATGATCTCCACTGATCTCCAAAAAAAAATGTCAAATTTGAAATAGAGATTTTGGTGGAAGATTACGCTATCTAGTCTCCATCCTCCTCCCAGGGGCACGAGTCCCCTGCTCCTTCCTTTCCACTAGATTTCCTTTCTCCTAGGTTAGGCGTAGGGTCCGTCGAGTCTAGGGAAGTAGGGTCGATTAGAACTGGAGAAGTAGGGTCCTCTTCTAGGTCGTCCAATCCTTCCGAGCTTGAGCCGTGCCCGCTTGCGCGTCCTTCCAAATCCATTCCTGATAGGTTCTTGCAGGATCTGGCTCAGCGATGTAATGCTCTTTTGAAGTGTCCAGAGTTTGTCGTTACATCAATCAGGATAGAGGATGAAGAGGAAATAGAAGGGGTGTGGAGCGATGACGGACTCGGTGTCTATGAAGTCTTAGATGAGAAAGACCTTATTGATGATGAGGACAGCAACGTAGATAACACTGTCGATCTGTATGCGCAAGGATTAAAGAGATTCGACGAGCCATCGTCAGCAGTGGATGAACCTACGAAGGAAATAAAGTTGGGAACTGAAGAAGACCCAAGGCCCATCATTATTGCCGCTAATCTCCCTCTGCAAGTAGAATAAGATCTAGTCAAGGTTCTAAGGGAGTATAATGATTCTTTCGCCTGGTCTTATGAGGACATGTCGGGTCTTGACCCCTCTTTAGTGGAACAACGACTCGTACTTAAACCAGGGGCAACACCTGTAAAACAGAGGTCGAGAAGATTTCACCCCCACATGGCCTTAAGAATCAAAGAAGAAGTTGATAAGTTATACAAGGCCAGGTTCATTAGAGTTGTCTTATATCCCCAGTGGGTGGCGAACATAGTCCCTGTTATCAAGAAGGATGGAAAGGTGCGTATTTGCATCGATTTCAGGGATCTTAATAAAGCATGGCCCAAAGATGATTTCCCGCTGCCTCACATAGATGTCCTGGTCGATAACACCGCCGGGTACGAAGCTTTGTCATTCATGGACGGTTACTCAGGTTATAATCAGATTCGTCTCGCTCCGGAGGATCAAGAGAAAACTTCCTTCACCACGCCCTGGGGCACGTACTGCTATGTGGTTATGCCGTTCGGTCTGAAGAACGCAGGTGCCACCTATCAGAGGGCAATGATGGCCATTTTTCACGACATGATGCACATTTACATGGAAGCCTACGTGGATGACATCTTGGTGAAATTAAGAACCAAAGAAGAACACCCCTCTATCCTGGCTAAGGTGTTGCAGAGAGCTAGGGAGTACAAGCTAAAAATGAATCCGAAGAAGTGTGTTTTTGGAGTCTCTTCAGGGAAGTTGCTAGGCTTTATAGTTAGCAAACGGGGGATCCAGATTGATCCTAATAAAGTAAAGGCCGTCATGGACATGCCTCCGCCAAAGAATATTACAGAACTTCGAGGACTGATTGGTAGATTGCAATTCATCAGAAGATTCATATCCCAACATTCTCAGAGGTGCCGCCCGTTTTATGAATTGCTAAAGGCGGGAGTCAAATTTGAATGGAATCAAGATTGTCAGAAGGCCTACGAGGACCTAAAGGAGTATCTATCTAATCCCCTGATTTTGCAACCTCCTATCCCTGGGAAACCCCTAATCCTATACATCTCGATTATTGAGGACTCCTTAGGGGCGATCTTAGCACAAGTAGACGATGAAGGAAAAGAGCGGGCAGCTTATTACCTCTCCAGGTTGTTCAACCTAGCCGAGGCTAAATACACCGCTATGGAGAAGACTTGTGCCGCCTTAGTGTGAGTAGCTCAGAAGCTCAAACACTACTTCCTTGCCCGCCCAGTTAGGCTGATCTCTAGAATGGACCTGATCCGCTGTCTCTTAGAAAAGACTGTCCTCTCTAGTAGGTTAGCTCGCTGGCAGAGCTTCCTATCTCAGTTTGATATCACGTTCATCGTTCAGAAGGCGGTCAAAGGATACGCCATCGCTGAGCATCTTGCCCATCTCCCGATTCCCTGCACGGACTCTATCCATGATGACTTCTCTGATGAGCATCTTTCTGTCCTGACTCATCATCCCTTCTGGTCGCTGCACTTCGACGGTGCACTCAATTCTCAGGGCCGAGGGATAGGCGCTGTTCTGCTCACTTCGGAAGGAGTGACGATTCCTTTTGCTTATCAACTTCAGTTTCCTGCTACCAACAATATCGTCGATTATGAGGCTCTCCTAGCTGGAGTGAAGCACGCCTACCTTCTAGGCGCGCATTACTTGAATATCATAGGGGATTCTCGGCTCGTCCTGTGGCTACTTCTGTCCACTTACCGCACCCGTGACCCTAAGCTCAAACCATATCAAGATTTGGCCACGCTCCTTGCTAGGTAATTCCGCAAGTTTATCTACATCCATACTCCCCGGTCTCAGAACATTCTAGCCGATGCTTTAGCATCCCTCGCTTCCTCTCTATCTTTCCCTCTCAGTCGGAGTACTGAGACTATCGTCATTCAGAGATTGGATGCACCCTCTCTTCAGGATCCTTGGTATGTCAACCTTAGGAAGACTGTAGAGGTGAGGGCTGAGAAGGAAGAGTTGAAGGAAGTATCTTTGACAGAGTTAGAGGAGATCCTGGAGGAGGAAGAGTTGCCCTGGTATCATGAAATAAGATGTTTTGCAAAGATGGATCGTTCTCGGAAGAGGCAAATGCCGAGCAGCGCAAGTCAATAAGAAGAGCCGCCTCAAGGTATACTATCATTGCTGGAGAACTATATAGGCGCGCTACTAACGGGATGCTCATGAGATGTTTGGACGATAACAAAGCTTGGAAGGTGGCCGAAGGAGCCCATTCTGGTGAGTGTGGAGGTCATGTTAATGGCCAGGCTCTAGCGAAGAAGATCCTTAGGCAGGGCTATTATTGGCCCACTTTAGAGGAAGATTGCTCCCTCTATGTCCAGAGGTGTCTTAAATGTAATCTTTATTCTAATAAAATTCATGCTCGAGCTTCATCTCTTCATCCTCTATCTGCTCCTTGGACGTTCCTTATGTGGGCTTTCGACATTGTCGGCCCGCTCGGTGATCCCAATTCTCAGATCAAGCAAAAATCCTTCATCCTTACCGCCACTGAGTACTTCACCAAGTGGGCAGAAGTCGAAGCGTACGCAGAGATTAAAGCTACCACGGTGTGCCGCTTCATCATGAAGAACATTATCTCGTAGTTCGGAGTTCCGAGCAACATCATCACCGACAACGGACCCCAGTTCATCTCTCAAGAGTTCAAGGACCTATGTAAGAAGTTCAATATCACATTGCATCACTCATCTCTATATTACCCACAAGGCAACGGTCAGGCCGAAGCCACTAACAGAACCCTTCTCAAGATCATAAAGAAAACATGCGAATCTCATAAGTTTTCTGATTGGTCAGAAAGATTAGTGGAAGCTCTATGGGCTTACCACACCTCCGTTTGTACTCCTACAGGGCAAACTCCTTATGCTCTCACTTACGGGATGGAGGCGATACTCCCACATGAGATTTTGATCCCTTCCCTAAGGGTACAGCTCGATAAGGAACTTAATCTCGATGAACGTCAAGAGGCGTTGCTCGTCCAGCTGGAACTCTTAGACGAGAAGAGGATGAATGCGGCCGATCACGTATATGTTTATCAAAAGATAGTTTCACGTTATTTTCAAAAGAAGGTAATTGAGCGTAAATTTCAAAAATGTGATATGGTTTTGAAATGTAAATTCATTCGGTCTGCAGGTCCTAGGTCTAAATTACAACCTAACTGGGAAGGGCCGTTTATTATGAAAGAGGCTTATCCAGGGAATGCTTACCGCTTAGTGAACGCAGAAGGTGAGGAGCTCTCTCACGCTTGGAATGAGTTGTACCTTAAGCGTTTCTTTCCTTAAAATCTAAACCAGTGCCACCTCGGTAGCGAGGTGTCCGTTCCCTTCCTTGCGAGAAAGAGGACCCCGAGCACGGCAATCACACACTACACGACGTCCCTGGTCGGGTTTCCCACTTTGTAGACAACGTTTCTCCTTGGCCATACTCTGGGGGGAAGTCAAAAGTCCATGTCGGTCTCTTTCTTCGGCTGAATCCAGGGGAAGAGGTGAATAAGGAGGCGATGATCAATCCAGGCACCTTGACGAGAGGAGGTCTCAAATAGGGGCAGTCTGTTATGACCTGACGCCACAAGGAAAAGGAAAAGAGCAAAGAAAAGGAGCAATCTTCTTGACAAAAGTAAAAGTCTATCTCGAAAGTCCATCGATTATCAATTCCAAAGCTCCAAAAGGAAAATAATGAAAGCTAGGCATGGCAAGAGTGGCAGTACAGTTTTCCCGCGGGACGTTATGAGCCCGGTCGTATGCGTGCCTAGAGTGGACAAAGGTTCGATGACGGACGCAAAAGCCCCGGCACAACAGACTAAGTCTCTGAATAGGTTGACTGGAGAGGAACTCAAGTCCTAAAAACTTCTATATCTGGCCTAAGCTTATCCACGTGTTCTATTTTCCCTTTTCAGGACTAAGACAAGTACCCTGGGTATAGCCTTGGCAGAGATACCGTCACGCGAGTTAGGCCCTGGCCAGGGGTTGTCACCCCTATTACACGCCAACCTCGGAAACTCTGAACGGGATTGGGAGGACCCTTATTCCTAGGGAGGCACTGGTATTTCAAAATCCAAAAAAAAATCATATATTTCAAAACCCAAAACAAAAAAACCATATATCTCAAAAACAAAAATCAGATATTTCGAAATCCAAAAAAATCATATATTTCCAAACCCAAAAAAAATCATATATTTCGAAATCCAAAAAAAACATATATTTCAAAATACAAAAAAATCATATATTTTGAAATCCAAAAACATCAGATATTTTCAAAAACTCACAAAAATTCAAATGATTGCAAAAATTCTTAAAAAATACCATCATATGCATTGCATGCATTACATTTGTTTCTTATATTCTTCGTGTATTTAATAAGGCTCCCCTTGACCAAATATCAAGAAATGGTCAAATTCTAACTTGCTTTAGGCAAGGGATTGAGTCTAAGAACAGATCTAACTTGTTTCTTGTCTAAGTGTGTGCAGAACGTAGGTTCAAGCCTAAGATTACAAATTTCCAGGATCAGGTCTGTAACGCACCAGCCTCAGACCGTCACAGCTTTGTAACGGTCACCCTTTGACCGTCACAGTCTTCTGAACTTTGAAATCCATTAGCTCTCAGCAAACCCTCTCTGACGCGTCCTCGATCGACCGTCACTTCCCTCTAACGGTCTATCTAGGACCGTTACATTCTACAGAGAACAGAAACTCAGTTTTCTAAGTTCACTCCTTCTGACGGCTCATCGTAAGACCGTCAGACTGTTGTGCCGGCCCTATGTAGGACCGTTACAGATTCCAGAAACTCTACTTTCAGCCTAAGTTCAAGCAACAAACTCATGATTCCATCAAATAGGGCACTTCTATATCATTCCTTTAAGTTCAATAATACATAAAATTGATTGATAAAACTTCAAGTTCAGAAACATCATAAGAAATCTCAAGCTACATTCAATTTTCTATCCACAAGAGGGCGGATCTTGCGCAATTCTTTCACGTAGCTACGGCGTCCCTCGTCGTCCTCTTCCACTTCTTCTTTCCACGGGTGCACTTTGCTAACCTCCCACATGGTCAGTGCGTTTCGGATCGCTCTCTCATCTTCCTCGGTCCCCATCTTCCTAGCAAGAAGGGGAGGGTAGTGTGATAGTGTAGGAACTTCGGTTCGGGGTAGTCCAATTTGAAGATGGCACCGGTGCGGGTTGTAGATCGCCAAGGTAGTGTTCCCCACTAACTGTAGATCAAGGCCTGGTCACCGTGGTACTCTAAGCAAGGTGCTCCGCAAAACTCTTGGACGCATCATGAACTTCTCTATTGGCAAAGTGTTGAGGAAGAGGCGCCATTCATCTCGTGTTTTCTTGTCTGCTGTCTTGCACTCAACCTGTGAAGAGAAACCGAAGGCACCTCCAATAAAGAACAAGGGGTGGCTCCCCAAGATCCGGCTGGCTGAAGGTATGTCTTCCTTGGGTTAGAATTTGATTCTCACGCCCATCCAACACTCGAGGAGTATCATAGAGCCGAAAAGAAGTCCTCCTAAGCAAGCTGAACTAAGTCCTTCATAAAGAAATGAAAGGACCGCTTGAGAAATAGACAAACCCCACCATAATCTACTGATAATGCTAAGGTTTTGGATATCTAGGAGGTGGTCGGTGGTGGTAAAAAGGAAGACTCCGCATAAGCAAATTGACATGGCTTTGGCTATGGCTTCATATCTCTCCCACTTGTTCTTATAATGAGAGACTATCCATTGAGCCATCGGTATCAAGTGAATATGGTTTGGGCTGATCATGGTCCTTACATTCTTCGGGTTGTGTATGAAATCATTTAAGATCAAGGATGGGTCAATAGGTTCGACCGTACGGCACACTAGATCTTCGTCCCCTGCTTTGGTCTTAGGAAGGGCTAGGTATGTCTCTACCTCCTCCAATAGGACTATAGCTTCAAAGGAAGGGAAGAGGAAGGTGTGTGTTTGTGGATGCCATAACTCTATAAGGGCTGAAATGCTTGCCCAATCTAAAGATAATTTCTGGAAGTTCTTGGCCAAAACTAACAAAGGTTGGAGGTGCCATGCCCTAAGGATGGATATAACTTCTAAAGGGAGTTCTTTGACCATGGGAGCCACCCACTTTAAGTTGGAGTAACACCTTGGACCAGGAAGGGGCTAAAAAAAGAAGAAGAAGAAGAAAGAAGAATCATAAGTGGTATATAAAAGTGCAGAAATTGATGAACTTTTGAAGTCAATTGAAACTTACCACCCTTTGGGCACTTGAACTCAGATGCTTGGGGATGGAAGTCAACCTTTACAGTTCCCCATGCTCTTTCTTGGCTGCTTTAGGGCCGGTATAGACTCTCTCCTCCATGCCCATCGCTCCGAAGCTTCTCTTCATGATGTTCCTTGCCCTTTGATGGAGTTCTCAACCCTTGTAGCAGAGAATTAATGAAAGCTACGATTTTTGGGCTTGTTCCTAGTTTATATAGGCTTGATTTTGGTGCTAGAACGATAAGATTGGGGTTAGAAAGCCTTATCCTAAGCCAAGGAGGGTTCTACTGTGGATTAAGGTCTTCTTGCCTCGAGGTTGGGCTCTCACGGCAGAATCCATCTCGGAGTACCGTTTGTTCTCTGACGGTCTATCGTAAGACCGTCACATGGCTCTGACGCTCTATCTTGGGACCGTCACAATTCCTGCTGTACGTCTTTAACTCAGTTCCACTCTGTCATGTCTGACGGTCTAATATTAGACCGCTACAGATCTATGACGCTCCATCTCTGGACCGTCACATTTCCTGCTGCACATTTTAAGCCCAATGTCGTTCTGTCATGTTTGACGATCTAGTCTATGACCGTCACCTGATTCTGACGCTCCATCAGTGGACCTTCACATTTCTTGATATACAATTTTCAGTCCACCCTCTGTCGTCTCTGACGGCCTGATCTGGGTGCATTACATGGGTCTGACGCTCCTACACTAGACCGTCACACCTTCTGCTGCAGGTTTCTATTCTTTCCCTTCTCCCTTTGGTCTGACCTGCCGGTCTTACACTTTATCCCCATTCATTTACATTCCCATCCACGAATATATATTCACCCATTCATTCACACATCCATACTCACATTCATCCATTCATTCATACACACATAAAATAAATAAAACATAAAAAAGATTTTTCATTTCATTCCATTTCATTCACATAAGTCATGTACAAGTATGGGTATCAAAGAAGAAAGAAAATACAAGTCACTCGGCCGGTCTATCTTTCGGGCCCTCATTATCGCCAGTGCCCTCATGCCGCTTTGTTGGTGGCTCCTGGACACTGCTCTCCTCCCCCCGATGTCGTCTCTGGTCTGCCTCCTCGTTCCTCCGATGGCCAGAGGAGCCGGTGAAGTAATCTCAAAATCCACTGCTGGGTGCAACGCTCTGGCTCCTACTGCTAGTCCCAGACTTCTTCCCTAAAAGTCAAAGGGCCTCTTTCATACACGCAATCACAGCCTTCATCTCGATGGTCTGCACTCGGAACTGATCTCGCTCGCCCCTCAAGCACGCAACGTCAGCTCTAAGTCGCTCTACCTCCTCATCATCCACACGCCGGCGGGTCTCTCCTGCGCTCAGTCTGGCAACCTCCGCCCGGAGATGGGCAGCCTCGGCTACCGCTGCAGTCAGCTCTCTCGCCTGCATTTTGCATTTTGCTGATGTGGCACAGCCCAAGGATGGCTAAGTATGAAATGAACAACCTAGGACCTAGACCCGCAAGCATACAAGCACTCCAATGATTCTCACAATAGCGTCTTACTCACACGGCACACGCGATCACCCAGCGGGGCCGGGGGATGATGGTAAGGGTCCGAGGCGAGACCCAATGATTCTAGGGGACTTAGTTGGCTTGGGCTGACCCCAAAGGGCCTACGATTCCCAACTTCGTGGGTGGCTGGCCCGCAGGGCGGGGTTTGGGTGGCACTCTCTCCCGGTCCGCGGTGGACACTTACAAAGTAGCATACAAGGTCGGGCTCTCTTCTCACCGTCCAACGGGCATGCAAAGCAATACTAAACTCACAGAAATAAGGCAATCAAGGGTAGTATCAGAGGCTCACCTGATCGGTGTGAAGACACCGATCCCGCTCGGAGACGAGGGCGTGCCGGGAAGCGAGGGTATACACCCGATCGCCGCGGCGGTGTCGCTTGACCTGAAAGTGAAAGAAGTACAACACTACGCCTCTCGCAGGAGGGGTGATCTTGGGGTGAGGACTAAGCTTATTACATCCAAAACTACCTCCACGCAGGGAGGGGCCTTCAGCCGGCCAAGCGGGGTGGGGAATGATGCAAAGAAACCCGACTTTCCGAACTCCGCCGGTTCTGCCAATCTTCAGGTTCGCTGGACAGGGTGTCGATGATGACGTTGCCACGGACTCCACGGAACTCCAAACTTGACGAAACTGGTGCCAAAAGTTTCCCAACTGACAGATGATGATGTCTGAATTTTTTTAGAAGATCTGAAACTCGGGGCTGACCGGACCGGTGACTGGAGCAGGACAGCAACGTTCTGCCTCTGACTGGTGCAGAACTGGTGCAGCAAGTTGGAGAAGGCACTGCGGGCACTCCCGAACTCAAATTGGAACGAAACTGGCGGTGATGCGATCTTCGTCGGAGTAGCTTCGAGCAGAAGTTGACGGGGCCACAATCCGAGGTCGGAGAAGAGAGTGGTTGCCGGAGAAGTGGGGACTGGTCGAACCTGGAACCACAGGGAGCAGTCTGCACACTCCGGCGAAGAAAATCAGAACTGATAGCTCCGGTGGCCGATTGAGGTCCTTCTTCTTGGAGATGAAAGCTAACTGGACGTAGTTCCTGCCCTCCAAAAATAGCACTCAGACCGTTCCCGTACGGACCGTGGTGGCTTCTGCTTTCAGCTTCAGGTCTTCAGATAGGAGCAGATCGCGCAGTCGGACGAGATCAGCTCCCCTGGACAGCTCAGACCTTGGATGCCAGCGAGACCACCACCGTTGGAAAGTAGACTCGAAGAAAATTCCAGCAATGTAAGGCTTGCCACCTGATGGCTGCTTCTGCAAGTTACTGCAACTCTGCTGCCTGCAACTGAAATAGAAGAAGGTGAGGTAGAGGGTGTGGGGAAGGGGATGGCCAAGAGAGTAAGTGGTGGGAGGTGTGTCTAATGGCTATGGGAGGGAGATGTGGGGTGTTTAGGGGTGTGAAGGCTAGGGAGAAGATGGTGGTGAGGGTGAATTGGGGCTGGAGGGGGAGCTGTAGCTGCTAGAGGTGGTGGTGGGAAGGTGGCTGGCACAAGAGAGAAGGTGAGTGAGAGAGGAGGTGGGGGGCGAACTTGGTTGTTGGGGAGGGAAGGGGAATTCGACCTTGGGTGGTTAGGGAGGTGGGGATATGGAGGGACACTGCCCTAGGGAGAGGGAAATTCGAAATTGGGCTTAGGGAAGAGCCTCTTCAACCTTGGGGAGAGGACGGGTTGCTTAGGAAGTGGTGTTGGGTAGGTGGTAGTTGGGTGGTGGGGGTTGGGTTGGTGGAACTCCATTGGGACAAGGTGAGGAGTAAAGAGGGGTTATGGGAAGTTGTGGGGAGTTAATGGAGGTAGGTGGGGGTTGTAAGTGGTTGAGAGGGGGAGGAGAGAGAGGAGTTCGCCCCCTTCTTGAGGAAAGAGAGAGAGAGAGATGATGAGAGAGATAGTGAGAGGGAGATGGCAAATGCTATTTCAATATTCATCAAAAGTGATTACATGGAGAGAGATGGGGCCTATTTATAAGTAACCATTCTTTACATGATCAAAATGACCCTGACATTAAGACAAAAGACCCAACAAGTCCTAGACTCAACCCATTAGGCCCACACTAAGGTACTAAGGCCCAATTACACAAAATAAGAGAAATAGACTAGACACCATGACTCAATAAAAGAAAGTACATAAGATAAGACTCAATAAAATGAAAATACATAAGATGGGATCATGGAAAAGGACGATAACATGTAGAGATCATAGCCATCCCATATCCAATGTGTGCAGGCAACCCGAGCTAGAGGGAGTGTCGTGAGATGCCCTCATCAAATCCCCCGGGGTGGGGAGAACTCGACCCCGTCGAGTATGGGTCCGCCTGGCTGTCGTAATGCTCCAGCATGTCGGGGTCCAAGCGCAGCAGATCCTCCCGACTCACCCACGTATCCTCTATCGGGGGACGGTTCTTCCACCTAACCAGGTAGCGCTGATACACCTTGTGCCTAGTAATGATACTCTGCTCATCCAGTATTGCCTCTACCTGCTCTCGTCGGTCTCTCAAGCTAGAAAGTGGAGTCCCTCCGGGAGTGTCTCTCTCAAGGAGGGGTAAAGGCTCGAGCTCCTCACTAGGTTCCACCGCGGGGCCCTTGTAGGGTACCAGGTCCGCCACATTGAAAGTAGGGTGTACCCCAAAACCCTCATGTAGGTCCAGCTCATAAGCATTACTGCAAAGTCGTCTCAGAACTCGAAAGGGTCCCGAACCCCGTGCCCTCAACTTGGAGGCAGGCCCTGGAAGGAGCCGCTCCGTCCTCACCATCACCGAATCTCCCACTTGGAACTCGCAGTGGCGCCGATGAGCATCTGCCCGCCTTTTGTAAGCCTCATTGCTCTTTCCTATATGCTTGCGGATGTCATCATGCAACTCTTTGATATGTTGTGCAAAGGACTCAGCTGAGACTGACACTCTAGCATGTGGGGGAAGGGGAATAAGATCGGAAGGTTTTCTAGGCCTATAACCATGTACAACCTCAAATGGACTTTTGCCTATGGACCTATTGACAGAATCATTGTAGGCAAACTCGGCCTGAGATAAGAGGAGATCCCAATTCCCAGGGTGGTCCCCTACAAGGCAACGGAGCAAGTTCCCAAGGCTTCGGTTGACGACCTTAGTCTGGCCATCGGTTTGAGGAAGGTAAGCAGTGGAGAATTTGAGGAGGGTTCCCATTAGGTGCCAAAGAGTCTTCCAAAAATAACTGGTGAATTTCACATCCCGATCAGACACAATAGTCTTAGGTAATCCATGGAGTCGGACCACCTCATCAAAGAATAATTGGGCGACCCTAGAAGCATCGGAGGTCTTGGAGCATGGGATAAAGTGGGCCATTTTAGAGAACCTGTCAACCACTACAAAGATGGAATCATGTTTGCGCAAGGTCTTAGGTAGGCCAAGGATGAAGTTCATGCTCAAATCCTCCCAAGGTCGGTCTGGTATGGGTAGGGGTGTGTAAAGCCCAGTATTTTGCTTCACTTGTTTGGCTGAGGCACAAATGAGACATTGTCCCACAATGTGGGCCACATCCTTCTTGAGACTAGGCCAATGAAATTGCCTCTCAACTAGCTCTATGATCTTTTGGACCCCAAAGTGACCAGCTAGGCCACCACTGTGTAACTCCCAAACTAAGAAGTCCCGAAGTGAAGTCCGAGGTATGCAAAGCCTAGCTCCCGTGAATAGATACCCTTCTTGAAGTATGAACCCCTCATGTTCCTTGTGGGGCTGAGTGGAAAGGGTGTTGTAGTGAGTCCCAAAGTCGGGGCAATTTGGATATTCCCCTTTGATTCTCTCAAACCCGGTTACTTCCACCTGGATGGTGGAGAGTAAGGCTACCCGCCTACTTAGCGCATTGGCGGCGCGATTCTCACTACCCATCTTGTACTTGAGGACAAAGGTGTAATCTTGAATGTATTCTACCCATCGGGCATGGCGGGCATTGAGCTTTTGTTGGGTGTTGAGGTACTTCAAAGCCTCATGGTCCGAGAAGATCACAAACTCCTTGGGTAGGAGATAGTGCCTCCAATGCCGAAGGGATTGAATCACGGCATAAAGCTCTTTGTCATATGTGGAGTACCTAGTCCTAGCCTCACAAAGTTTCTCACTAAAATAGGCTACCGGGTGACCCTCTTGGCTAAGAATGCCCCCAATCCCTACCCCGGATGCATCACAAGTGACTTCGAAGACTTTCGAGAAGTCGGGTAGGCAAAGGACCGGGGCTTGGGTCATCTTTTCCTTGAGCTCTAGGAATGCTTTGGAGGCTGCCCTAGTCCACACAAAGGTGCCTTTCTTGAGGCAATCCGTGATAGGAGCGGTGATTGTGCTAAATCCTCGGATGAATCTCCTATAGAAAGTGGCTAGCCCGTGAAAGGTTCGGGCCTCATGAAGAGTCTTGGGTTCGGGCCACTCAAGAATAGCTTGGACCTTTCGGGGTCCATGGATACCCCTTGAGATGAGACATTAAATCCTAGAAAGGCTAGTTGATTGGTTAAGAAATGACACTTCCCGGGGTTAGCAAAGAGACTCTCCTTCCTAAGAATGGTGCACACTTGTTTGAGGTGATCGAGGTGGGCTTCCTTGGATTGGCTATATATGAGGATGTCGTCAAAGTAGACGACTAGAAAGATGCCAATGAAGGGCCGGAGGACCTCGATCATGAGGCGCATGAAGGTGCTTGGCGCATTAGAAAGGCCAAAAGGCATGACAAGCCATTCATAGAGACCGTCCTTAGTCTTAAAGGCGGTTTTCCACTCAACCCCGGGCCTAATGCGAACTTGATGGTAGCCACTCTTGAGGTCGATTTTGGAGAAGATGGTGGCTCCAGCTAGCATATCTAGCATATCATCTAACCGAGGGATGGGGAACCTATACTTGACCATTATTTTATTGATGGCTCGGCTATCCACACACATGCGCCAAGTTCCGTCCTTTTTGGGTGTAAGAAGAGCCGGGACGACACAAGGGCTTTTGCTAATTCGGAGGAAGCCCTTCCTGATGAGTTTCTCAATTTGCCTCCTGAGCTCGGCATGCTCGGTGGGGTTGAGGCGGTAGTGTGGGAGGTTGGGTAAGGTAGCTCTAGGCGCAAAGTCGATGGCATGTTGCACATCGCGCATGGGTGGTAGCTTGTCCGGAAGCTCCTCGGGAAACACATCATGGAAGTCCTCAAAGAGTTGTTGAATTTCTATCGGGTGTGGGTCTGTTGGGGTGGACTCCCCGAGGCAAATAACAATGGCACACACATGTTCTCCTTGGTTGACTTCTTCCTCAAGCTCTTTCCTAGTGATGAGGTGTAGGCTCCTAGGAGGCTCATTGATGATACTAGGATTAAGGCTTGATGGGGTGGGGTTTGGTGGGTTTGGAATAGTGGGAGGGGTAGGGGATCCCTCAAGGGAGGGAGATGCCTTCTTGGGAAGGGTGCGGGGTGGAGAAGGGTTGAGTTGGATTTTCTTTCCCTCATGCGTGAAGATGCAAGTGTTTGTCCTTCCAAGGAAGATGGCATCTACATCGTAGATCCAAGGCCGCCCTAGGAGTATACTTCCAACTTCCATAGGTAGGATGTCACACCACACTTGGCCTTGATAGGATTGCAATGTAATGTGGACAAGACAACGAGCACTAACGGGTATGGAGGTGGCATCAATCCATGCTACCCGATATGGGTGTGGATGTAGGGAGGTGGTAAGGCCCAAAAGTTTGACGGTGTCGGGTGACACCACATTCACACTACTTCCATTGTCCAAGATGACCTTTCTAACATGGCTCCCTATCCGGATGTAGGTATGAAATATGGTGTTTCTTTTCCAATCATGCTCTTGGGTTTGAGTGAGGGTGCACCTAACCACTCCGAGGTGGGAGTCGGTGGATGGAGGGAGTTGTTCTTGGTTGGTCTCTATGTAGTGGTTCTCATACTCCTCCTCCCATTCAAGAGAGGGTTCATATATCTCAACTCCCCCTTCAAATTTAGCTTGGGGTTGGGGGTTGGTCTTCTCTATGAGCAAGTTAGATGCTCCCTTGGTGGGGCATTGATTGGCAAAGTGTCCATACCCATAGCACCTAAAGCATTGCTGCCCATTTTGATGGTTTGGGGCCATCTTAGTGTGAGGGGAAGTGGGTGTCGGATTGGGCCTATTGGGAGTTGTGTTTAGGGGCCCACTTGTGGGGCGGGGTGGTGGAGTGTCACTAGGAGGGGTGACCCGGGTGGGAGGAGCTCCCATGGGTGTGGGAAGGAGACCTCTTTGGGGAGGTGGAGGGTTGACCCGAGATGCCATGGCTTTGGGGTCCATCCCCCGAGGGGGAACCATTCGTGTATACCGAGAGAATTTCTCGGCATCCCGAGCTACTTGGTAGACTTGCTCTAAAGTGGCTACTTGACGCATGAATAACTCCTTTTTTATATGGAATTGAAGTCCATTCCTAAAGCGGGAGAGTGTGACGGCGGGGTCCTCTTGGACTCCACACTTGAGAAGGTAGTAGTCAAACTTCTCAATGTATTCCATAACGGTCTTTCCCTCTTGGGTCAAGGCTTGCCACTCGTCTAGGAGGTTTTGATGGTAGGAGGGTGGGACATATTTGAGTTTGAGTTGGTCTTTCATGGCCCCCCATGTGGTGATGGGAGCTTCCCTCCTAACTATCCTCAATGCCTCAACATTCATCCAATGAGTCTTGGCTAGTTTGGTTAATTGCATCTTTGCAAGCCGGACTCTCCTATCCTCGGTCATTGGGTACCAATCAAAATATTGGTCCATGGCTGCCTCCCAATCTAAGTAGATGCTCGGATGATGAGACCCATCAAAGGTGGGTGCATCGACTTTCACAAGTCTCATAAGTTGGTCATCCGGATTGTCCCGGGGGAGTCTCTCATTCCTTCTAGGAGGTGGGTCCCTTTCCGATTCGGGAGGGTGGTCAAGGTTGAGCTCTCCTATGGCTGGCTCCACATGTGGAGGTGGTTCCCCCCTATCTCCTACCCTTGGGGCATGCCTATTTTCCTCAATTTGTTCAAGCCGGGCCGTAATATCGTCAAGCCTTCCCATAATATTGGTCATGCCTTCTACAAGAAACCTCATGTGGTCGGGAAGCTCATGCTCATTGTGAGTGGGATTTCCTTGGGGATTGGGACTCATGGTGGTATTAGAAGAGGATGTATTGACTTGATAATGGACTCCACTACGAGTGGTAATGCAAAGTTGGGTGGGCTATGCAAGGGTGTGCGGATGCACCTATGAAAGACTTAGTGTGACCCAAGACTAGACTTGTTAGGACAAGCCTATGACCGCTCTGATACCACTTGATGTGGCACAGCCCAAGGATGGCTAAGTATGAAATGAACAACCTAGGACCTAGACCCGCAAGCATACAAGCACTCCAATGATTCTCACAATAGCGTCTTACTCACACGGCACACGCGATCACCCGGCGGGGCCGGGGGATGATGGTAAGGGTCCGAGGCGAGACCCAATGATTCTAGGGGACTTAGTTGGCTTGGGATTACCCCAAAGGGCCTAGGATTCCAAACTTCGTGGGTGGCTGGCCCGCAAGACGGGGTTTGGGTGGCACTCTCTCCCGGTCCGCGGTGGACACTTACAAAGTAGCATACAAGGTCGGGCTCTCTTCTCACCGTCCGAAGGGCATGCAAAGCAATAATAAACTCACAGAAATAAGGCAATCAAGAGGCTCACCTGATCGGTGTGAAGACACCGATCCCGCTCGGAGACGAGGGCGCGCCGGGAAGCGAGGGTATACACCCGATCGCCGCGGTGGTGTCGCTTGACCTGAAAGTGAAAGAAGTACAACACTACGCCTCTCGCAGGAGGGGTGATCTTGGGGTGAGGACTAAGCTTATTACATCCAAAACTACCTCCACGCAGGGAGGGGCCTTCAGCCGGCCAAGCGGGGTGGCGAATGATGCAAAGAAACCCGACTTTCCGAACTCCGCCGGTTCTGCCAATCTTCAGGTTCGCTGGACAGGGTGTCGATGATGACGTTGCCACGGACTCCACGGAACTCCAAACTTGACGAAACTGGTGCCAAAAGTTTCCCAACTGACAGATGATGATGTCTGAATTTTTTTAGAAGATCTGAAACTCGGGGCTGACCGGACCGATGACTGGAGTAGGACAGCAACGTTCTGCCTCTGACTGGTGCAGAACTGGTGCAGCAAGTTGGAGAAGGCACTACGGGCACTCCTGAACTCAAATTAGAACGAAACTGGCGGTGATGCGATCTTCGTCGGAGTAGCTTCGAGCAGAAGTTGACGGGGCCACAATCCGAGGTCGGAGAAGAGAGTGGTTGCCGGAGAAGTGGGGACTGGTCGAACCTGGAACCACAGGGAGCAGTCTGCACACTCCGGCGAAGAAAATCAGAACTGATAGCTCCAGTGGCCGATTGTGGCCCTTCTTCTTCGAGATGAAAGCTAACTGGATGTAGTTCCTGCCCTCCACAAATGGCACTCAGACCGTTCACGTACGGACCGTGGTGGTTTCTGCTTTCAGCTTCAGGTCTTCAGATAGGGGCAGAAGGCGCAGTCGGACGAAATCTGCTCCCCTGGACAGCTCCGACCTTGGATGCCAGCAAGACCACCACTGTTGGAAAGTAGACTCGAAGGCGATTCCAGAAATTTAAGGCTTGCCACCTGATTCCTTAAGATGAGGTCGTGGCTGCTTCTGCAAGTTACAGCAACTCTGCTGCCTGCAACTGAAATAGAAGAAGGTGAGGTAGAGGGTGTGGGGAAGGGGATGGCCAAGAGAGTAAGTGGTGGGAGGTGTGTCTAATGGCTATGGGAGGGAGATGTGGGGTGTTTAGGGGTTGTGAAGGCTAGGGAGAAGATGGTGGTGAGGGCGAATTGGGGCTGGAGGGGGAGCTGTAACTGCTAGAGGTGGTGGTGGGAA
This sequence comes from Amorphophallus konjac, assembly GCA_022559845.1. Classification (NCBI taxonomy): domain Eukaryota; kingdom Viridiplantae; phylum Streptophyta; class Magnoliopsida; order Alismatales; family Araceae; genus Amorphophallus; species Amorphophallus konjac. The sequence goes on from CM040124.1 coordinate 149,002,003, forward strand.
GGTGGGTCGCACAAGAGAGAAGGTGAGTGAGAGAGGAGGTGGGGGGCGAACTTGGTTGTTGGGGAGGGAAGGGGAATTCGACCTTGGGTGGTTAGGGAGGTGGGGAGATGGAGGGACACTGCCCTAGGGAGAGGGAAATTCAAAATTGGGCTTAGGGAAGAGCCCCTTCAACCTTGGGGAGAGGAAGGGTTGCTTAGGAAGTGGTGTTGGGTAGGTGGTAGTTGGGTGGTGGGGCTTGGGTTGGTGGAACTCCCTTGGGACAAGGTGAGGAGTAAAGAGGGGTTATGGGAAGTTGTGGGGAGTTAATGGAGGTAGGTGGGGGTTGGAAGTGGTTGGGAGGGGGAGGAGAGAGAGGGGTTCGCCCCCTTCTTGAGGAAAGAGAGAGAGAGAGATGATGAGAGAGATATTGAGAGGGAGATGGCAAATGCTATTTCAATATTCATCAAAAGTGATTACATGGAGAGAGATGGGGCCTATTTATAGGCAACCATTCTTTACATGACCAAAATGACCCTGACATTAAGACAAAAGACCCAACAAGTCCTAGACTCAACCCATTAGGCCCACACTAAGGTACTAAGGCCCAATTACACAAAATAAGAGAAATAGACTAGACACCATGACTCAATAAAAGAAAGTACATAAGATAAGACTCAATAAAATGAAAATACATAAGATGGGATCATGGAAAGGAAGATAACATGTAGAGATCATAGCCATCCCATATCAAAAGTGTGCAGGCAACCCGAGCTAGAGGGAGTGTCGTGAGATGCCCTCATCATTTGCATTGTCAATCCATTAAGCATTTGGTGTTTGCATCATAAGCATTTTAAGTCTAAAAGAAGCATAAGGGTTTAGATTCTTACCCGCTTTGTGAGGGTGGCCTCCGCCTCCTCGGCCCGAGCTACCGCTGGAGTAAACTCTGCATCTCTCTCAGCCCGTCCCCCGGCAGGCTGTGAAGAGGAGGACGATGCATCTGGTCCGGTCCTATGGGCTCCCTCGGCCCTCTGCATTTATAAGTCAAAGTTAGCCATTTGCATCATAAGCATTTAAGTCTTAAGTGTAGAAACTCACCAAAAGCTCCAAGGCAGCTCGATACTCGTCCCACTGCTGGATGGTGGCATGAAGGAGTCCCTCGAGCTCGGCTATTCTTCCCTATGGGTCTAGCTGCATTTAGAAAGCATATGTAAGTGCATATAGAAGCATTGATTTAAATAGACAGAGTTTTGAGTTTAAAAGTTCATACCGGCCGTCGAGTGCCTCTGAACACCTGGTCGCCATACCGGTGGGAGTAAGCCTTGAGGTAGGCCTCATCGCTGTCCGCCCGGTCTTTCACCACCCGGCCTCTTTTGTTCCAATCATGCACATATTTGGCCTTCCGGGCACACCAGTCGACATCACAGCTATTGCCCTTCGAAGACTTGCCCGGGCGTTCATCGTCATGGCGGGGGAAGGTCACCTTTGGCTGGTGTAGTCCCCGAGTCCTCAATATCAACCGATAGTGCAGGGGCTCGATCACGTTGATGCAGTGAAGCCATATGTCTCGCCCGCTGTATGCCAGGGATGCCTTCACCCAAGGCTGTCCCTCGTAGCCCTCATCTCGGTATGGGGTCCATCTCACCTGAAAAGGTCATGTTAATCCATTCAGAAGCATTCATGACCATTTAGAAAGCATTTTTGCAGCATTTAAGAGCATATAAAAAGTTTAAGTTCGGAGCTTACCGCTGTGTGCGGGAATGAGTCGAGATCATCCTGGATGGCCTGGGTCAGCCGGTTGATCGATCATGTGTCCCTCGCTACCACCCACTGCCTCGCGATGGGGATCCGCTTGGGATGTAGCTGACTACCTCGCCCAATCCCCGGGAGATACACGAAGCTCCAGATCTGCATTTAAAGTCGAGTGTCATTAAATTGCATCATTTGCATTTGCATAATCATAATCATATAGAAAGCATCTAGAGTTCAGCATTTACCTATAGGAAAGGCGAGAAGCCACCCACCATCGTCCGTCGGTCTGTGGTGCTGAGCGACTCAAAGAGGAAGGCAAGCGCTGCCGCTCCCATGCGTACTCCCCCCTCTGCCCAAATCCTCTAGTAGTTGCAGTAGCCTGCAGCTGATCACGTCAGCTTGGGTCAAAAAAAGTAGCTTTCTGAACAACAGCATCAGAAATCGTCTCAGGACTCGGTCTCCCTCTTGTCCTGCCTCTGCCGCCACTCGCGGGCGTACCTGCTCTATCACTCGGTCTATATGCTGCTCGGGGAGCTCGCCGACTGCTATAGCCGCTCCTCCCAGTCCCAAGTTGTCCTGTAGTCTCGACCTCGAGAGCTGGGATGATGTGTGCCCCGGCCTGATAAGATCTACGCCCAGTAGCTCTTGGACCATCTTCCGGTAATCTCCAAATGTCCACCCAGTCACTGCTGCTCCGTGGACTCGTAATCCGGTGATCCTCGCCATGTCTTCTAATGTGGGGATCATGTGGCCCCATGGGAAGATGAAAGCCCGGCTAATCGGATCTCATCTCTCGTGCAGTGCATACAAGAGCGGGGTATCCGTCCTCGTCACCTCAATGCTAAGCACCTCGGCGAATCCCATCTCGGCCAATCTCTCTCGCTGGTACTTAGGCAATGCCTGGTATACTGCCCGTATCTGAAGCCAAGAAATCCGGGTTCTCATTTTCCCCTGCACAATTAGAAGCATTGAGCCAGTCATTTAATCATAATTTCATTGCATTGAAAACCATAAAAAATTAGAAAACTGAAAAATCCTAAAAATTGTTTCTATCTCTGGTTGCTCTGACGGCCCTGAGGTGATGCGTCACAGTGCTCTGACGCACCAAAGGTGGTGCGTCAGGCTTGTGACGGTCGCTGCAAGGACCGTCACGTTCTCTGCAATGGGGCGTTGTCCCCTTCATTTTTTTTTGGCTCCTAAAATGGCCATAGGAGGCCTACAAATGTTCCTAAGGGGTCTCTAGACCCATTTCTACCCTCCAAACACACATGCACATAAAAAATTAAAAATTGGAAGTTTTGGGGAAATTGGCCTACCTCGGGGTCTTGGCTCCTTTTCTTCTTCTTTTCCCTTGACGTGGTCGCCTCCTCGCCAATGGCCCCACCCATGGCTTCTTCGGCTTCTTCCATGGTCATGGGAGGAGCTCCCTCCATCATTTCTTCCGCCGCCGTCGTCGGTTGCTTGGACGCCGCTTGTGGGACTTCCTCTCGATCAACCCGAGTCCTAAACCGCCGGATGGCCATCTTTTTCTTCCCCTTATCCCTTTTCTTCGGTGGCTGGGACAACTCGTCGCCGGCCATTGCTCCGGTGGATGAGGTGGTCGAGGGTTTGGAGTTATGGTGTTGAGGTTTTGGTTCGTTTGGGTGTTTGTGAGCGAATGGAGGAAACGACCGTTCAGTTTTGTTTTTTTGAACGCTCAGGAAATGTGACGGTCTATCGTGAGACCGTCACACTACTCTTACGCGTCCTCTATGGACCATTAGGTCATTTGAAACATTGTCTTGAAGGATGTGAATCGCCAGACTCTGACGGCCCGAGGTGGATCCGTCAGGGACGTCTAACACACCCTTACTGGATCGTTACATGCTTCAGAGTGTTTGATGAATGATGATGCTTTGTTTATCAGAAAATTCATGCTTATATGATTATCTTGTCTATGTAATTCATGCTTATTGATGGTTATGCCTGGTTCTATGATTTATATTGTTAATGGCTAACCCTTTTTTGTTGCAAAATTTAAGTCATCATGCTTCGCCGCTTGCCAGGAAGGTAAGTCAGGTATTGTATCCCGATCCCTTATCTCTTTATGCATTACTATATGTTATGTATGATATACTATCTCGAGAACTGGCTGGTCATTCATGTGTTCTGGGATCTGATGTTCCCCTTAAACAAAAATGATGATGATCTAATTGCACGTGATTAATCGTTGGATAGGCCGTTAGGTTGGAAAAGTTTGGGGATGATGGTTCTGTCTTGCACGCCGTGGTTGTAGATGGTGTCCTGACCCTGGTTTCTCCGGTCTAGCAATACTATTCTCGAGTATCTTGTTATTCTATCTTTCTTTGCATTTGTTTTAAATGATTTCTGTTCCTTTAGCCCAGCATGCATCATACGCATCTTTTGAGCATTCATGAACCTTCATTTGTCCAGGTGTCTCAGTGATGGTGAATAACTATGTGTTTAATGATCTCGAATAAGGAGAGTGGTGCGGACACCTGAGCGCATGCGAGACACGAGCCGGCGAGCCACCGGTACCGCACGAGGAGCACGACTCGAGCCGCCTCAGCATCCCTATGGCTCGGAGATAGTCTGGAGGTTCCCCACTAAGTCATAGCATTTATCATATTTTTGGGTATTTTTATTTGTGTGTAATGTATTTTATTTTCTTTCGTCAGTGTGTAATTTAGATAGTTCGAGGGGCTTATTTGTAAAGTGGGACCCCTGGGCCCCACGGGACCCCCAGGGCCCCTCCCATTGATCCACCTCAGCCTTAGGGCCCCAAGTGGGGTCAGTCAACATGTCAAATGGAGGCTTCTACATAGGTGGGCCAAGTGGGGGACAAGTGGCTTGGAAAGTCCAAGTTGGCCACCCACCCCCACCTACCAAGTCCACCCTCCACCTCCTTGGTCCAAGGGCCGCCCCCCCCCCCCCCCTTAAATTTTTTAATGTTTTTTGTGTGTGTGTGTCTCATGCCATCCCAGCCCTTCATCTCCCACTCCTAGATCCTACGGTTGTGGATGGATGTGAGATGTAACCTATTTAAGCTTGTATTTTCCATTTTAGTAGAATTAATGCCATTTGATTCAAACTAATTCAAGAAGCAAGGGCTGGTGCGCCCCCCTCCTCTCTCCTACCTCTCCCCCTTGAAGCTGTGAAGGCTTCCAATCTGAGGTGTGACGTCTCGTGTATCAGTTCCGACGATCGCCGCCGCCGCCACGAGCCGCCACCGCACCGCCTTCGCCATCAACGGAGTTCTACCTGCGCAGTACCACAGGATCTTCCATGAATTTCCTGTCTCAGCCCTGAGGTCAGATAGATCTGGGGATTTTATTGGGTGTTTCAGAGGTGTCAAGGACATCCCAAGAATTTTGGTTTGCCATTCAGATCTCATTTCATATTTTTTGATTTTCTTCCACTCTTCCATTTCGGTTCTGCCAGAGTTCTTTCCAGATTCATCCCTGTCCTGAGTTTCATGTCTTAGGTCCACTTTTTGATTTATGTTGGTTCACCCAATTTTACTGGAGGTTCCACCCATCCACCCCTTCATTAATAATTTTTCTCAATTTTTGGTTCGTCCATTTCATATTTTCTAAAAATCGTTCTCAGTCCCAGCTACAGTTCTGTCCCCCTGTTCCCAGATCCGACCACCAGTCACCCCGAAAATCATAGTAAATCACCCCCACCTCCAAATTAAATTCCAAAAATAGTCCCAGTTCCGTGGTTTGATCCCCTACAACTTTGAAGAAGAGCTCAAGAGCTGAATCGGAGTTTTAATAGGCGTTCAATGGTAATTCTCAGACAAGTACCCTACAAATCTGAGGTTTCGGTTACTGTACAATAGGAGCTTGTAAATTCATTAAAGTTCTGATCCGACCAGATCCAGCAGATCTCTATGGGTCTAGATTGAAGCATTTGAAGAGGGCTTTCCAACGATAGCTCATGCGTCCCGATCCGACGTCGGGATTGATCGCAGAGACCGTTTTCGCCGGAGCGCGCGCCTGAAAGCAGCAACTAAAAATCCGTGGGCAGCAACTTCAAAGCTTGGGAATCGGGACCGATCAACCCCCGATCGGTGTTCCCGGACGACCGCCGTCCGTGGAGGCGCGCCACCAGGGGTCCCCATCATAGTGGGTCCCACCCCCGCAGATCCGGAGGACAGCGCCATCCGTGGGTCCCGCGGGCCCGCAGAACCCGCCGTTCGAAAAGCTCGAAAACGCGGAGTTCGGCACCGCCGGGCGACATCAAGATGCTGCCCGTCAACCCGAGCTGCGTGATTCCCGGACTCCACATGTGACCTTTTACCTCCCTGCGTGGAGTGGGTCAAATCTTTGTATTGCTGTGATATTGTTTAACCGGGAGTCCGTGATTCGGCCGGGGTTGTCTTCGCCACGCCGGGTGCGTGGAGGTAATGGTCCGAACCTCTTGGCGTTCATTTGCTTAGCTAGTATACGGTCTTTTGCCACTGCCGAGAGTGTAGGTGCTAGCCCGTGTGTCCATGTCACCGCTGTGAGAGTGAGTGTGACCCGTCCTGTGACTCGATCCGAGTCCGGAAGTTGAGTCGGACTACCCTTGACCTCCGCCGGTTCCTTAACCGCGCACGGTCCGCGCTTTCCCTCGCTTGGGACGACGAGTGAGCTTCACTTCTGTTAGCGACGTTTTGCCACTAGGAGCTCGTAGTGTCGGGCTTAGTGTCTCCCTGGTGTGTGCTGCTGGTCGCATCTTCATCTAGAGTCCGAGGGTGGCACCCAATAGTGTCGTCTACCGTGTCCGTCCCGCATCAGTTTAGTATCAGAGCGAGTCGAGTCTAGGGTAGTCGTTGCATATGTCTTGCATAATCTAAGTCGAGTCTAGTATCATTATTCTTTTCAAAACAAACAAAAAGAGTGTTTTAATTTGCATTTCACCCAATAGCCCGGTATATTAAAAGGCGTTGCCCGAACATTAGGTTATGCCTATCGGGAAGGTAGCGTACTTGCCCGAGTGATCTTCGGATTGCTTATCTCCGCCACGTACCGGATATTGGTTAAGTCTACGTGCATCATTTTTTTTGCATTAGTGAGTGTTTGCATTAGTCGGTGTCTTCTAGTTCGTGTAGTCCTACAAGAGTCAGTCGGTCTTGTCCAAGTGTCGGTATGTCTAACATGTAGTTCCCCAGTTTCTCATGGAGTCCCAATCACCCGGGCGATATGACCGTTGGCCCACCCATGGGCTTGGCAACCATCCTCTCCGCTTCTATAGGCCTGAAGCCTCAGATTTTTTTGGCTCCAATGACCCGGGCATCTACCTCAAGTGGGAGGCCACCATGGACACCTACTTTGAGTGTTATACTATGTCTGAGGCAGTGCAATTCTCTTTCGCCAAAGAGCGGCTTCTTCATGAGGCTGCCGAAAAGTGGGATTACATCGAAAGAATGAGAGCGGTTAGGGGGCAATGGCCCATCGAGTCATGGTGGGACATGAAGAGAGAGCTTAGGAAGGTCTACGTGTCCCAACCGGTCACCTCCAACCGGCCCCACCCAATCACTTCCAACCAAGTGGGTTCTAGTCGGAGGCAAAGAGTCCCACACGTAGATGAGCCAAGACCCAATCCTAGGACGGTTGACTACGGGCGAGTCCACCATGATATCCCTATTCTAACCCACTCCGTTGCCGAACTTATGCAAATGATTTTGGACCGGTTGGATGGGGTGGATAGGACACGTACTCCTAGTGATGTACTCCAACCCGAGCCTAAGGAGGTCATCGCCGGTAGTCTTAACCCGGCCCCATCAACGGAGTCCCCAAGCCCTCTCCCCATCATAGTGAATCCTCTTCTCCCACCCACGAGAGCCCCATTGCCTACACCCCCTGTCCGTCAGGAGGATAAGGGTAGGGACCCACTTATCAGGGAGCGTAGTTGGTCACGACAGCAATGTTATCGCTGCCAGGGGTTCGGCCACTACGCCGGACAATGTCCCACTCGGACTCTCTAGCCATAAGGGACAAAAGGGTTGGAGAAGCCCCACTCTCCGATCTTTATTCTAAGCCACCTCAGCCCGAGCCACCCGTGTTTCTAACGGGTATGCTTGTCATAGCCGAGCCGCTTCTTAGCTAGCTTAAGAAGGGCCTGGTCCCACTTCCCTTCCCATCTATGGACCCTATCCTACCTCTGGTGCCAATCAATTCATTTCATACCACTTTTCGGTCTAGTCACTATGTGGATACATTGGATGACCTTCTTAAAGGGTTAGACCGGCAGTGGACATTTACGCACTTGTTGGCTCCAGGCTTCGATCGACCCACAGGTCGTAGTTTCACTCATCCCGCTTTAGGGTCCATCACCTCCGTGTACACCATGGGTCATGTTACCACGGAGGTTCTTCTACTCCTCCCTATGCCGGCCGAGTCCGACTTCATTCCCCTTTGCCCAAGGGAGGAATCTTACTTTCTACCTATGACTGTCGTCCCATCTCTCACAATGAATGAAGGTGATCATTTACACCTCCAAGATTTCCAATGTGGGACAGTGATTTGTGGAAGCCTACTCCGAGGGGTCATACCTTCTTTGATCCCTTCGACCCATTCTCTTGTGGACCCCGTGACCCACCTTATTTACTCCACCTTTTTGAGAGAGTCCACCATCATACCCCCACCATCTCATCTCCTTTCAAGGATGAAGGATATCAACAACACCTTCTAGACTTCCACACATGGGATCTTGAGATGAGGGAATCCATATCGAGGGGTCACACATTCTTTGATCCATTCGATCCCTTTCTTAGTGGTCCCCTTGGTCCACAATCTCCATTCCACTTCTTTAAAGGAGGCCACTATTATACCCCTCCCCCATGGACCGGGCCATCGGCACCCACCGAGTCCGTTCACGGGCGAGAGACACCCTACCCTCCAGTCCCACCCAAACCTCCCAAATCTAAAGGACCGTCTTATGATTGTACCGACCCTCGGTCACACCTAGGGTATGCATGGCACACATTCGGATGTCCTGGACCACCTTGCATATGATTGGGTTTTACTAACTGTAGGGTTGTTTAGGGTTGTGTGTGCATCCGTGTGTTTCTTTTCTTTTGCTAAGCATGTTAGGTCGTGTGTGCATCCTGTGTTTCTTTTCTTTTGCTAATCAAGTTAGGAGTCTGCATGACGATGTCCGTCGTCACAGTTGAGGCCAACAATGCACGGTACAAGGAGTTAGCCGATGTCCACCTACACCACCGAGAGTTCCACAAGGGCGAATACGTCATGATCAGAGTAAGACCTGAACGGTTTCCCTCTGGAACCGTTAAGAAGTTGCAAGCTCGCGGAGCCGGTCCCTTTAGAGTGTTGAAACGCGTTGGATCCAATGCGTATGTTGTGGACCTGCCCGAGGAATATGGTATAAGCTCTACCTTCAATGTATCGGATCTTGTTGCATATAGGGACCCAGTGGTGATCCCTAGTGAGCCTTTTGAGCCATCTCCTCCCCTTGAGAGTGATCCCACACCTGAGTGTCCACTTCCACCTCCAGCCCCTTTTTCACGGCAGCGTGAGCATATAGATCGTATACTGGACGAGCAAGTGACAGTTACCATGAGTGGATCTTACCCGCGCTACCTAGTGCGATGGAGAGGACGGCCCGCTACTGAGGACACATGGATCACACATGGCGAGTTGCAGCGGATCGATCCGGATCTTCTGGAGCGATACCGGAGCGATGCAGACCCTTACTCGACAGGGTCGAGTTTCTCCCACCCGGGGAGAATTGGTGCGGACACCCGAGCGCATGCGAGACACGAGCCGGCGAGCCACCGGTACCGCACGAGGAGCACGACTCGAGCCGCCTCAGCATCCCTATGGCTCGGAGATAGTCTGGAGGTTCTCCACTAAGTCATAGCATTTATCATATTTTTGGGGATTTTTATTTGTGTGTAATGTATTTTATTTTCTTTCGTCAGTGTGTAATTTAGATAGTTCGAGGGGCTTATTTGTAAAGTGGGACCCCTGGGCCCCACGGGACCCCCCAGGGCCCCTCCCATTGATCCACCTCAGCCTTAGGGCCCCAAGTGGGGTCAGTCAACATGTCAAATGGAGGCTTCTACATAGGTGGGCCAAGTGGGGGACAAGTGGCTTGGAAAGTCCAAGTTGGCCACCCACCCCCACCTACCAAGTCCACCCTCCACCTCCTTGGTCCAAGGGCCGCCCCCCCCTTAAATTTTTTAATGTTTTTTTTGTGTGTGTGTCTCATGCCATCCCAGCCCTTCATCTCCCACTCCTAGATCCTACGGTTGTGGATGGATGTGAGATGTAACCTATTTAAGCTTGTATTTTCCATTTTAGTAGAATTAATGCCATTTGATTCAAACTAATTCAAGAAGCAAGGGCTGGTGCGCCCCCCTCCTCTCTCCTCCCTCTCCCCCTTGAAGCTGTGAAGGCTTCCATTCTGAGGTGTGACGCCTCGTGTATCAGTTCCGACGATCGCCGCCGCCGCCACGAGCCGCCACCGCACCGCCTTCGCCATCAACGAAGTTCTGCCCACGCAGTACCACAGGAGCTTCCACGAATTTCCTGTCTCAGCCCCGAGCTCAGATAGATCTGGGGATTTTATTGGGTGTTCCAGAGGTGTCAAGGACATCCCACGAATTTTGGTTTGCCATTCAGATCTCATTTCATATTTTTTTATTTTCGTCCACTCTTCCATTTCGTTTCTGCCAGAGTTCTGTCCAGATTCATCCCTGCCCTGAGTTTCATGTCTTAGGTCCACTTTTTGATTTATTTTGGTTCTCCCAATTTTACTGGAGGTTCCACCCATCCACCCCTTCATCCACAAGTTTTCTCAATTTTTGGTTCGTCCATTTCATATTTTCTAAAAATCGTTCTCAGTCCCAGCTACAGTTCTGTCCCCCTGTTCCCAGATCCGACCACCAGTCACCCCAAACATCATAGTAAATCACCCCCACCTCCAACTCAAATTCCGAAGATAGTCCCGGTTCCGTGGTTTGATCCCCTACAACTTTTAAGAAGAGCTCAAGAGTTGAATCGGAGTTTTACTAGGCGGTCAACGGTGGTTCTCAGACAAGTACCCTGCAAATCTGAGGTTTCGGTTACTATACAATAAGGGCTTGTAAATTCATTAAAGTTCTCATCTGACTAGATCCAGCATATCTCTCTGGGTCTAGATTGAAGCATTTGAAGAGAGCTTTCCAACGATAGCTCATGCGTCCCGATCCGACGTCGGGATTGATTGCAGCGACCGTTTTCGCCGGAGCGCGCGCCTGAAAGCAGCAACTAAAAATCCGTGGGCAGCAACTTCAAAGCTTGGGAATAGGGACCGATCGACCCCCGATCGGTGTTCCCGGCCGACCGCCATCCGTGGAGGCACGCCACCAGGGGTCCCATCATAGTGGGTCCCACCCCCGCAGATCCGGAGGACAGCGCCATCCGTGGGTCCCGCGGGCCCGCAGAACTCGCCGTTCGGAAAACTCGAAAACGCGGAGTTCGGCACCGCCGGGCGACATCAAGATGCTGCCCGTCAACCCGAGCTGCGTGATTCCCGGGCTCCACATGTGACCTTTTACCTCCCTGCGTGGAGTGGGTCAAATCTTTGTATTGCTGTGATATTGTTTAACCGGGAGTCCGTGATTCGGCCGGGGTTGTCTTCGCCACGCCGGGTGCGTGGAGGTAATGGTCCGAACCTCTTGGCGTTCATTTGCTTAGCTAGTATACGGTCTTTTGCCGCTGCCGAGAGTGTAGGTACTAGTCCGTGTGTCCATGTCACCGCTGTGAGAGTGAGTGTGACCCGTCCCGCGACTCGATCCGAGTCCGGAAGTTGAGTCGGACTACCCTTGACCTCCGCCGGTTCCTTAACCGCGCACGGTCCGCGCTTTCCCTCACTTGGGATGACGAGTGAGCTTCACTTCTGTTAGCGACGTTTTGCCACTAGGAGCTCGTAGTGTCGGGCTTAGTGTCTCCCTGGTGTGTGCTGCTGGTCGCGTCTTCATCTAGAGTCCGAGGGTGGCACCCAATAGTGTCGTCTCCCGTGTCCGTCCCGCATCAGAGACTCATTCCTCTCTGAATTGAAAGGTTTTCTTTGGTCTCCTCGCTTGATTTGGTTAGTTGAAGATTCCTGTCTGGAGTTTAGTTAATCGTCTCTTTGCTTTCCGTTGCTCCGGCCGCTGGCCGTGTTTTCCTTTCCTTAGTTGTTAGTTCCTCCTGACATGTGTCCTTTGGTTGCCTTTCCTTGTGATTAGTTCGAAGCCTTCTGGAAAGATTCTATCGCTTGTTGGTTGAGAACGGGTGTCGTTTGCCGTAACGCCTGCCATTTAGTCCACTCCGCTTCATCTCCATGTTCCATTTTTCACTTTTGCTTCACCTCCGCTCGGTCCCCTGCAAAGAGGACGTTAAGGAGGGGCATCTATTGACACCCGTTTTATGACCGATAAGTCAGGTCATTTCCTTGTTCATTCTATATGATGCTCCGACTTGTTCACCTTTATTGAGCCTTATTGGTCAATTTGAGGTCTATTTCATGAGTCATATCTCCTTGGTTGGGTCTGGTTCCTTATCCCTTTCCGCTGGATGAAGCTTAGCAAGCTCTCATTTTCATTTGAACTCTATCTATCTCTAACGGTCCTTTGATGGGGCGTTACAGTCCTCTAACGCATCCACCATGGTGCGTTACATCCTTCCAGAGTCCTTAAGCTTAAGGCTTCCTTTCAAGCTACTCTTTTGTCTATCCGTTAGGTGTGACGGTCTATCGTGCAGCCGTTACATTGGTTGTGATGCATCTACCCTTGACCGTTACACTCATCTAGAGTTCTACGTTCGCGAACTTCTCTCGTTGATCTTATCTTATAGTGGATAGGGTTGTGTGACGGTCCAGGACTGGAGCATTACATTAGTGTGGCGGTCTATCGTGCGGTCGTTACATCCAACAGAGAGTCCTGACAAGCCTGGCCTTTGCTCTATTATTTCTGTGATCGAACTAAAAGTTTTGTTGGAGGGTTTCTCTCTCGATACTCATCCTAAGAAGCTTCCATTTGATTCTGTGGACTCTGGGGAGTATTATCTTCAAGAGTTTGCTAAGAAACGTCCTACTTTCTAGCTGGATTATCCTCAATTCAAACTTAGACTTTGAGAGTCTATAAATAGAACCCTTGACTTCATGGCTTGGAGGGGATACATCTAGAGTTTGCGTCGAAGTGCTGCCGCAACCTGGAGCTAGAACCAACCAAGGAGAGCGGCTTCCCACGTCCATCTACTTCCAAAGTTCAGGGAGTATCATTTCCAAGGGTTTAGTTCAGTCAAGTTGTGTTCTTAGTATCTTTTCTCTCTTTTCAAACATCATAGTATTGTCCCTCTCCATCTCCTACGTTCCTGCACTTGCTGCATTCATTTAAAACATCCTCCCATCTTTTAAAACGCCCCAGAGGGGTTAAAAAACCAACCTCCCCGGCATTTCCCTTTCCTTTTGCATGTTCTTAAGTTTCTTGGATTTATTGATACTACTTTGTCTAAGGGCTAATCTGGGTTGTTTTTCTTATGTTCTACACTCTTTTGTAGGTTTACGGAGTCCATATCACGAGGCCCAAGCTCTCTGGCCGGATGGAAAACTTGGAGATCAAAAGATTCTCAATTTCTTATTCTGCAGAAGCTCTGACAGTCTGGCACAGGCGCGTTAGAGTATTGTAGCGATCTATCGTGAGACCGTCACACTTGCTGTGGCGCATCTTCCCTCGACCGTTACATCTGACGGAGCTACAGTTTCCTGGTTGTTCTCTCTCCCGTGGGCGGGTGCATCATCCTCCTATTCTAAGGTATTTATCAGGTCTTTGACTTGTTTCTACCTTGGTGGCGATCACATCTTTCCTTAGTTTTGGCATTAACTTTCTCTTTCATCATATCTCCTCTTTACTTTGCTTGTTCCACCTATATGGTGTGTTTTCCTTTATTCCTTATTCCACGCTCCGGCGTGTGTTTTTCTTTACTTGCTTAGCTTAGTCTTAATTGAGATAGCATGCCCATGCTAGAGCTTGCGTTGGTTGCCTAGGTTCATGATTCGCATGTTCATAGGTGATTGATTTCATTACTTGGCTCATTATTTGCTCATAGTTGGCATCATAGCCCATCTTGCAAAAGAAGGGACACATTAAAACCAACAGATACCTTTTGAAATCTTGCTAGTTCATTCTTGTTATTCCATGTTATTTCAACACTCGTCATTTATCTCACATTAGTTTATACATGAACATGCCATATTGCATAATTCATTAATCACTTAAAGCAAGTCTGGGTATAGAGATAATTCCTACTGAGCGTTCGCTCATCAAGTGCTTTTCCCTATTTTTCAGGTAACTAAGACACTGACTCGCAACCAGATGGGGATGACAATGAGTGATGAGCGTAGAACCTCTAAGCATCATGCCATTACGCCAAGTCTTGATGCGTCGTGTCTTTTCCTTTAGAGTCATTATCCTTTTTGTACCCCTCTTATTTAATCAAGTCGTGATGTAAGAAGTTATGTCTTCTAGATATTGGTGGATTTTAACTTGTGCTCTTTGGTGTTATTTGACGTTATGGATTAATGGTTCGGTTGCAATAGTTCTATTGTTATTGATGAATAATTACTAGCGTACTCTATCGTTATGTTGAAATTCTTATCGCTCTGATTGACATGAATGATATAAACTCATCACGCGCCCCCGGGTTCCATCCGCGCTCGGGGCGTGACCGTTTTTGTGGTATCAGAGCCTAGGATTTCAAATTCCTAGGAAAAACCCAGGTCCAAGGATAGGTCAACTCTTAAACCCGTAAGATTGGGTAGAACCATGGGATTAAGACAAGATAGGACGTCCAACCTTGTAAATAAATATGAAACTAATTAAAACTTTTAAATCCCTTGTAGGAGTGGCAGCGGAACGTGCACAATGGCGCGAAATGCAGCGCACTGTTCAGGGTCTTACCCAGGCACTACAACAAGTGGTGCAGCGCGGAGCAAACCGTGGAGCAGGAGATCTCCACAGAGGCTTCCGAAACATGAACCCACCTAAGTTCATGGGCTCTTCCAACCCTGATGATGCAGAGAACTGGCTGCAAGAGATTGAAAGGATATTCCGTGTCATGCAGTGCACGAATGACGAGAAAGTTTTATTAGCTACGTTCCAACTGGAACGAGATGCAAGGTCTTGGTGGGAATCTGTTGAAGCTACCTTACTGGAGGATAATGTTACCTGGGCCGACTTTGTTAATCATTTCAACAATAAATATATCTCCGATCGCGTCCAAGAGAAGAAGGCTACGGAGTTCGCTACTCTGAAACAAAGGAGCCTGACTGTGACCGACTACGAGGCTCAATTTTCAAGGCTGTCAAGGTACACGCCTCACTTGGTGTGTACGGAGAAGATGAAAGCAAGGCGCTTCTTAAATGGTCTTCGGCCCCAATTTATCACCCAGCTAGCCCCGATGGACATCCAGGTCTATCCGGACATGGTTCGGCGTACGCAACTGTTGGAAGATGCCACAGAATTGTCTGACAAAATCCGTTGGAAGGATAAGAAGGACAATGTCACAAGCTCCAACAACTTCAAACCTTCTTTTAACAAAAAGCGGCCTAATAATGGAGGAGAATCTTCCAAAGAGAAGAAGCCTAAGAGTAACAGCAAGCCTTTCTCCATCACTGCACCACCCAAGGAAAATTGCAAGTATTGTGACAAGCCTAGCCATAAGGCCGATGAATGCTGGAGGAAACTGGGAGCGTGCCTCCAATGTGGGAGTCGGGAGCACCGGATTCCTGATTGTCCCTTGTTTAATGAACAGAATGAACAGACAACTAAGGAAGAAAAGCGCCTAGGGAAGAAACAAGGTCGTCTCCAAGCTCTACAGGAGACGGAACCAACTGAAGGTGGACTGGTGGAAGGTATTCTAACTATTTGTTCCAAGTCTGCTCAAGTTCTATTTGATACCGGTGCAACCCATTCTTTTGTTTCAAAGAAATTTGCTGCTTCATTCTCTATGGAACCTGAATGGATGGACTTAGTAATTTTCACTCCTTTTGGAACTGAGTCTGATATTACACACCATTACCCAAACTGTAAGGTCATGGTTAAAGGCCACAATTTACTTGCCAACCTAGTGTGCCTAGATTTGAAGGAATACAATGTCATTTTAGGTACCGATTGGTTGTCCACCCATCGGGCAACTGTAGACTGCCGAAATGGAAAAATAACCTTTGTAGATTACCCAGAGCTAACTTACATTACTCCTCGGAAGAGACCACCAGTTATCTCGGCTCTTCGAGCCAGTAAACTTATCAACAAAGGTTGCGTGGCATTCCTAGCATTTGCGACTACCACGGAAGCTAAGGTGGCCAGACTAGAAGACATCCAAGTAGCTCGGGAGTATCCCGATCTTTTTCCAGAAGATTTACCTGGTTTGCCACCAGATAGGAAAGTCTCGTTAACTATAGACCTTGTTCTTGGTGCTGGACCTATTTCAAAAGCACCCTACAGAATGTCCCCCGCAGAACTAAAAGAATTGAAAGAGCAGTTAATGGAGTTATTGATGAAGGGTTTCATCAGGCCGAGTACTTCTCCGTGGGGAGCACCCATGCTATTCGTCAGAAAGAAGGATGGATCGATGAGACTATGCATTGATTATCGACAATTGAACCACCTCACTATCAAAAATAAGCACCCACTCCCAAGGATTGATGAACTCTTCGATCAAATCTTTGGAGCAAAGTATTTCTGAAAGATTGATCTTCGATCGGGTTATCACTAACTAAGAATCAAGGATGAGGACATTCACAAAACTACATTTCGAAGCAGGTATGGGCATTATGAATTTAGTGTTATGCCATTTGGACTAACAAATGCCCCTACAGCTTTTATGCAACTAATGAATAGCATCTTTAGACCGCATCTGGATAAATTTTTTATGGTTTTCATCGATGATATCTTGATATATTGAAAGACTGAAGAAGGTCATGAGGTGCATCTGAGAACAACATTACAAATTTTGAGGGAAAATCAATTATATGCTAAATTTAGCAACTGTGAGTTTTGGCTAGAAGAAGTAGCTTTCTTGGGCCATAGAGTCTCGAAGAATGGAATTTCTGTAGATCCTGCAAAGGTCAAAGCCTTGAAGAACTAGGAACGACCAACTAATGCAACAGAAATACGAAGTTTCTTGGGACTGGTTGGCTATTACCGACGATTTATCAAAGATTTCTCGAAGATTGCAGTTCCACTCACCAGACTAACTCGCAAGGAAGTACCATATGAATGGAATGAAGAGTGTAAAAGAAGTTTCCAGGCTCTAAAGGACCATTTGACCACTGCTCCGGTCTTGGCCCTACCTATTCAAGGAGAAAGATATGAGGTATATACCGACGCTTCCGGTATTGGCCTCGGGTGTGTGCTGATGCAACAAGGAAGAGTTGTTGCATACTATTCTAGGCAACTGAAGAAGCATGAAAAAAACTACCCAGTGCACGACCTGGAACTAGCTACGGTAGTGTTTGCCTTAAAGATCTGGAGACTATCTCTACGGAGAATCATTCATCGTGTACTCCGATCACAAAAGCCTCAAGTACCTATTTTCTCAGAAGGAACTTAATATGAGGCAGAGGCGTTGGCTGGAATACCTCAAGGATTTCAAATTTACGATCCAATACCACCCTGGCAAGGGAAATTCCGTGGCTGATGCCTTAATTCAAAAACCAAGAGCGACGCTAGCCAATCTTATGATTCAAGAATGGAAGATATTGGAAAAATTTTCAGAGTTTGATATAAGCATGAACAAGGAGGGAAGGTGCATTACATTGGCTCACCTGAGATTACATCCGAACCTACTATCTGAGATCAAGAGACTGCAAGAAGAAGATCCTATACTTGTGGATATAAAAGATAAGGTGGGCAAGAGACCTGACTTCAAGATAGCACCTGATGGCAGATTGTTGTTCCATGAGAGGACATGTGTACCTGATGGCAGATTGTTGTTCCATGAGAGGACATGTGTACCCCATTGTCCTGAGTTGAAGAAGAAGATTATAGAAGAAGCTCACTGCTCTAGGTATACTATCCACCCTGGAGCGACCAAGATGTACAAGGATTTGAAAAGAACTTTTTGGTGGTCTAACATGAAAAGGGAGGTAGTGGATTTTATATCTCACTGTCTCACGTGCCAGCAAGTGAAGGCTGAACACCAAAAGCTTGCTGGAAAGTTACATCCTGTTGACATTCCCAAGTGGAAATGGGAGGATATTGGTTTGTATTTCATCATGGGCTTGCCTAAGTCTCAAGGAGGACATGATGGTATCTAGGTAATAATCGACCGTCTCACTAAATCGGCTCACTTTCTACCTATTAAGAGCTGTTGGTCAGTTGATGTCCTAGCCGCATTATACATCAAGGAGATTGTGAGATTACATGGCGTACCTGTATCTATTGTGTCCGACCAAGACCCGCATTTCACCTCTCATTTCTGGAAGGGTCTACAACACTCTTTGGGGACAAAACTCAACTTCAGTACCTCCTTTCATCCCCAAACGGATGGTCAGACAGAGAGGACGAATCAAATTGTTGAAGACATGTTAAGGGCATGTGTCATTGACTTCGGTGGGAGCTGGCATGACCACTTGCCCTTGGCCGAGTTTGCTTACAATAACAGCTACCAGGCCAGTATTCAGATGGCTCCATTCGAATCACTTTATGGTAGGAGTTGCCGAGCTCCAATATGCTGGGATGAAGTCGGTGAAAGACAATTACTAGGCCCAGATAAGGTCAGAGATACAAATGAGAAGGTCCAACTCATCAGGGATAGACTCAATATAGCTCAGTCCAGGCAGAAGTCCTACGTTGACAATAGAAGGAGAGATCTGGAGTTCCAAGTTGGGGACCATGTCTTCCTCAAGGTTTCTCCGGGTCGTGGCATTAGAAGATTCGGTGTTAAGGGCAAGCTTACGCCGAGGTTTATTGGACCATTCGAAGTGCTCGAATGAGTTGGCGGGGTAGCTTATCGCATCGCTTTACCTCCACAACTGTCGGAAGTGCAGAACATGTTCCATATTTCCATGCTGAAGAAGTATGTGCACGACCCTTTCCACGTCATTGATCATAATGATTTCGTGATTCAAAAGGACCTCACCTATGAACAAAAGCCAATGAAGATTCTTGATCGAGAGGTCCGAGTTTTAAGGAACAAGACCATTCCTATGGTAAAAGTACAATGGAACAAATGCTTAGAACAAGAAGTCACATGGGAAACTAAAGAATCCATGCGAAGGAGATATCCGGAGCTATTCCATACTGTAAGTACTCTGCACCCTCTATGTCCCTATCTATACAGTTGAATTTGGGGACCAAATTCTTTTAAGTAGGGGAGGGTGTAGCACCCCAGATAAATAATAAGGAGTAAAAATATTCTGAATAAATTAAACCTATGTAAAAAGGGTTAAATAGAAATAATTAAGCAACATATATATACACTTAATGAGCTTCACCCACACAGGAATACTAAACTACTCTATATAATTATATATATAAAGGTTCTCATGGGCCTTCACGTAAGCCTTACACCAATGGGCAAGTCTCGTATATATATATATATATATATATATATATATATATATATATATATATATGGTCATTTTCTAACCCAAAACCCAAAGCCCATATACATAAAGTCCAACCCATTTAGCCTCCACTGAAACCCTACGAGAGTACCCCATTAAATGCATGGGCAAGCCTTATATAAATCTACATATACACAAGTAGCCTTCTTCAGGCAAACCCAACCCTTGCACCCTCAACTCCAAACCCACATGAAAGCCAACCGAACAAACCCATAATGGGTTTAAAACATATATTGTATATACGGTTTTATAAAACCTCAAAACCCAACAACCAACCCAAGAACCTTGCTGCATGCCATTTGAATACCCAAACCCACTGTAGCCCACTTGCACCCTAAACCCACGTACGATTCTCACAAAGCTAACCTAACCTGCATGCTCGGACGTACTAGCTGTTAGGGTTTCAAGTTGCAAAACCAAGCATGTGGCTGTTAAAATGGAAGGGCAAATGGCAAGCACGGAAGGTTTTAAATCCTTCCATTTTTGAACAAACGAACCCCTCCAGAAGCTGAACGACCTTATAAAACGACCACCCCGTCGATCGTAACAGCCTTTGTTGCACTTCTACTTGCCGATCTGTGTCCTCATCATCCTACGACTGATATTTCTTCCTCCTGCAAGCATCCGCGGCGTCAGCACATAAAGGAGCCACGATCCTTCATTCCTCTTCCTTCCTTGCTACGGTTGTTGTTGTTTTGATGAAAAAAAAACAACACCCCACTGACCCCTGCTTCATCACTTGCCGAGAACTGAGGGCCGTGCGTAAAGCAACTAGGGAAGGGAGTCTTCCCTTCATCCTCCTCTTGTTGCATAAGAAGGCTGCCATCTCCATACTCTATTTCGAACAGAGTATCGTTCCAGCAAGTCTTCTTTACTGTTCATCACAGAAATCAACACTTAAGGTAGGTTTTCTCTACCCCAAGACCAAACTGAAGTTAAAAAAATGGATTAAACTATACCATGCATGCATCTTATCATATTGTTAAGATCTGGAATCGTTATTCTTAGTTTCAGTTTAAAAAGAAGTAGCATCCACAAGGACGGCCTCTATTTGAAATAGCGCCCGTCCCCACTTGCGTGACTTGAATACTGAATATAGAACATTGAATATTTTAAATTATTGTATATGTAAGTGAAACCGCGCCTACTCTGACAGCCGCAAATTATTATTTGTGACCTGCAGACAGGACGCCAAAACCTGACATATTTGATTAGTCAAATAAACATGATATATATTATCTGTAAATAAAAATTAAATTGCGCCAGTTAACATGAACGTCGATTGCTATTTACGACTGTCCGGGTGGACGCCATTTGATTACATTTCTGAAATAATATCCATGCCTGAAATTCTTTTATTTGGAAACTGTAAATCGATTTGTGTTAAATGGTAATGAGCGTCCCTGTATCAGGATGCTATTTCTGATAAATGGAAAATATGATAAAACAATAAGCGGCTGTCATGACAGACGCTGTTTGATTTCGCGCCTACCAGGCAGGACGCCGTTTCTCTGATCGTTTGTTTCCTGTGTTTTAAACCCTCACCGTGGGTTCGCTTGGCACTCTCATCTCACTTCCGTAGATGAGGTCCCGATTTTGATTTCTATCAATTACCCTTGACTCTCCGTGACGTTTGAGCTCTCTGCGGGACATTTTGTTCCTTCGGACTAGCGATTACATCATAGAGACCTCCGTCAGTCTACGCTAGCCTTGGATTCCCTTAAGGCAGCCGAGCAACTTGTACCCTAAAAACTTATACACCGTTTTACTGTCACGTCCCTCTGAAGAAACATGACAATATAGCCCTCAAAGAATGTTATTTCTGGCATTTTTGAGAAAATAGTCACTTTCTGGAATTTTGCGTCCAAAATAGTAGACGCTAATTATAAATTGAGCCTGGGTTGACAGACGCCAATTCTTCGTGCTTATATATCTATTTCCAGAATAAGCGCCCATAAATATGGATGCAAATTCTGATTCGCGGTGACTCTAGTGGACATCATTTACCTAATTTTATGTATGTCTCGGATTTCTAGATAAGTTATCTTTACATGAGATCTTCCCTTGACTTCCAAAATTTTGTGAATCTACCTTATCATCCTACAATTATCTACTCCTTTGGAATTCTATTGGCTATAAAACTATAGTGGATGTCAAATTACATGACCCAATGCCTGCGCATATAGGGCCCAATCTGGTCTTGGGAGGAGCACCCGAAAGTACTTATGCCCATGGGAGTTTAATGATCACGGTGTGGCATTGCACCGGAGTACTTGACTATCTTGATTATGACGTTCCACAATCTCTCTCATGCTTGATATTACTTGACATGACATGTGTGACTTGCTTGGTCCAGCATGGGCAGTACTTGAATACATAAATAGCCAATATCTCATGACCTGACTCGTTATTACATGCTTGTTAGCCTTGTTAACTTTACTTGATACCTTTTGAAATCTTTCTAGTGCATTCTTGTTATTCCATGTTATTTCAACACTCGTCATTTTTCTCACATTAGTTTATACATGAACATGCCATATTGCATAATTCATTAATCACTTAAAGTAAGTCTGGGTATAGAGATATAATTCCTCCTGAGCGTTCGATCATCAAGTTCTTTTTCCTATTTTTCAGGTAACTCAGACACTGACTAGCAACCAGATGGGGATGACAATGAGTGATGAGCGTAGAACCTCCAAGCATCATGCCATTAAAGCCAAGTCTTGCTGCGTCGTGTCTTTTCCTTTAGAGTCATTGTCCTTTTTGTACCCCTCTTATTTAATCGAGTCATGATGTAAGAAGTTATGTCTTCTGGATATTGGTGGATTTTAACTTGTGCTCTTTGGTGTTATTTGACGTTATGGATTAATGGTTCAGTTGCAATAGTTTTATTGTTATTGATGAATAATTACTAGCATACTCTGTTGTTATGTTGAAATTCTTATCGCTCTGATTGACATGAATGATATAAACTCGTCACGCGCCCCCGGGTTCCTTCCGCGCTCGGGGCGTGACAAGGAAACTTTTAACCGGCTTAGGCAGAAGGCCATGGCGCCGAACAGCTTGGCTTAGACGGAGGGGCATGATGCCAAGGCAGAATATTTTACCGGCTTAGGTGGAAGGCCATGAGGCCATGACGCCGGACAGCTTGGCTTAGGCAGAAGGCCATGACGCCGAGGTAGAATTTTTAAACGGCTTAGGTGAATTGCCATGACGTCGTACAACATGGCTTAGGCAGAAGACCATGACGCCAAGGCAGAATGTTAAACGGCTAAGGCGAATTGCCATGATGCCGTACAACTTGTCTTAGGCAGAAGTCCATGATGCCAAGGTAGAATTTTTAACCGGCTTAGTCAGAGAGCCATAACGCCGGACAGCTTGGCTTAGGCAAAAGGCCATGACGCTAAGGTAGAATTTGACAGCTTGGCTTAGGCAGAAGGCCATGACGCCATGGCAGAATTTTTAACTGGCTTAGGCGGAGAGCCATGACGCCGAACAACTTGGCTTAGGGAGAAAGCCATGACGCCAAGGCAGAATTTTTAAAAGGCTTAGGTGAATTGCCATGACGCCGTACAGCTTGGCTTAGGCAGAAGGCCATGACGCCAAGGCAGAATGTTAAACGGCTTAGGCGAATTGCCATGACGCCATACAGCTCGGTTTAGGCGGAAGGCCATGACGCCAAGGTAGAAAATTTTAAAATAGCTTAAGTGAATTATCATGCCGCCGTACAGCTTGGCTTAGGCGGAAGGCTATGACGCCATGGTAGAAATTTTTTAAACGGCTTAGGCGAATTGCCATGACGCCGTACAGCTTGGAGGTTTTTGTTGGTTTGTTTGTTTAGATTGGTTGGGGTTTATTGAATTTGATGAGTTTATTGAGTTGACTGATTTTATTGGGATTTATTTGGTTTGTTGGGTTTTGCTGGGTCTATTGTGTTTGTTGAATCTGGCGACCTTGCTAGATTTATTTGGTTTATTGAGTACATTGGGTTGACTGAATTTGTCTGGGTGTATTTGGTTTGTTGAGTTTACGGGGGTTTGTTGGATTTTTTTGTCGGTTTTATTGAGTTTATTAGGTTTATTTGGTTTATCGAGTTCATTAGTTGATTGAATTTATCAGGGTTTATTTGGTTTGATTTTTTTTCTTTTTTTTTGTTAAGCCCATTTTATTGATTAGTTTTTTTTAGTTTTATTTTATTGATGATGATTATTTTTAGTGATGGTTATTTTTATTTTGTTAGATTTATTGAGTTTATTGGATTTTTTTGATTTTTTTATTAGATTTTTTTGATTTTTTTATTTGATTTTTTTGATTTTTTTATTTGATTTTTTTGATTTTTTTATTATTTGTCTCCTTTTTCTTTTTTTTGTTTTTTTGTTATATTTTTTTATTTGTTTTGTCTTTTTGTTTGTTTTTTTTAGATCATCATTTTCATTTCATCGTTCATTTTTTTATTCTTCCATTTCATTTTTTTTGTGTTTATTATTATTATTATTATTATTATTATTTTTAGCCCCACGGTGCAGACTCATTTGCGATGCAGGGTATTTTATTCGGTAGGACTATTATTGAATTTGATTGCTTATTGCACCTGTGGGCTGGGGGTAATTTTGGAGCTCGGCAAGGGCGGAGTGCCTCATGCCAAGGGGCAAGAGTTTTTTTTTTTTTGAACTTGGCCCAGTGGGACAAAGGGTAATTTACAAAGCTCGGCAAGGGTGGAGTACCTCGTGCCAAAGATAATGTTTTAGGGACACGGACCGGTAGGACAAAGGGTAATTTTCAGAGCTCAGCAAGGGTGGAGTGCCCATGCCGAAGAAAAGATTTTATAGACCCAGACCGGTGAGACAAAGGGTAATTTTAGCTTGGCTAGGGCGGAGTGCCTCAAGTCAATGAAAAGGGCTTTATGGACACAACCCGGCGGGAATGGTGGGAAAGATTATCGAGTCCGGCGAGGGCGGAGTGCTCATGCTAGGCAAAAGGGAGATTTATGGGCCAGTGGCAATAAGTCCGAAACAGCAACGGTGGGAGAGCCCCATTGGACAAATGTGGCATGTATTGGCATATTTGGTGTACTTGTTGGCTGAATGCCAAAAGGCAATGAGAATGCATTGGTCGGGACACAGGACTCATACCAAGGGTAGAGGGTCAATCCCGGTGGGACAAATGGGGAATATCCCCGTAGGATGGGAAGACGGCAAGGCACCATGCATCCTAATGCGTCATTTTATGTTAATATTTGCAATAACGAAGTCCTCCCGATCTCCATAAACGGGACGGTCATTTTATTCTCCCTACTTGCCTTAGCATTTGTCTTTTTTTTTCTTCTCTTTTTCTGCTCCCCTTTTTTTCTTTTTTTTTTGCTCATTTTTTTTGAGCTGCCAACTTGGGTGGCCCTAACAATGAAATGTCGTGCGGGCGTATCACCCTTCATTATTTTTTTTTCTATTTTTTCTTCTTCTTCTTCTTCTTTTTTTGAACTGACCAAGGTGGGGTGTAGGAAAGCGCTCACCTCCTCAAGGAGGGGATGAGTAGTTCGCTCCACCACCCAAATCCCACGATGGTAGTTTTATCTAGTACAAATCAGGATGTAAGGGGAGTGTCAATTCCCTCAACGGATAAGGCCATCAGGATCTTTTCATCTTCTTTTTTTTCTTTTTTTGCCTATTAATGCCTGCCCCCCAGAACATGCTCTGTTTTTTTTTCTTCTTCTTCTTTTTCTCTTTTTTTTGTTGCAAATATCTATACTCAAGTTGCGGGATGATGCTTAGATGTTGGCTTTAGCCAAGTTTGTGAGGGACAGTAGGGACAGTGATGTCGCGCGGGGCTGCTTACTTGAAGACGGGCATTTGGTGTGGGTGTGGCGGATCCACCTTGTATTCGCCCATTTACAATTTGCCTTTCTTGATCAGGCCTTCAATGATGTCCTTGAACACGTAGCAATCCTCGACAGGATGTCCCGCTACTTGGTTATAAGGATAGAAATGCGGATCATCTTTTCTTGCGGAGTTGCCTGGTGTCTTCGGCTCCAGGAGCACCACTTTGCCGCATTCGAGGGCCCACTCTGAGTGAGCCGAGGTCTTATTTTTTGGCAATGAATAGGGCTTCATCATTTTACCCCTTAATTAGGACCCTTGTGTTTCCGACTTGGCGGAAGCAAGGTTAGCTGCCTCTTTTGTTTTCTTCTTTTGCTATTCAAAAACTTCAATATTTGAGGTGTAACCTTCTTCTTGTGCTGGTTGTTTACTGGCTAGCTTATTCTTTTGACCCGAGCTTGTGGAGCGCAAAGTCTTGCAAGGACTGCTTCGGCTTCTGCTACGATGTCACTTAGATATTCAAAGGTTGTGACTTCAAAGTCAATGACCCATTGTAGAATTTCCATTTTCAGATTCTCTTTGCAGATTTTGACAGACTCCTTGTAACTTGGCGAGTGCCTACATTTCTAACGAAGACTCCTCCATCTGCTTATGTAGTCCCTGATGGACTCATTATCTTTTTGTTTAGCTGCTTGTAATTCGGCCTCAGTGGCTTCTTCTTCAGCAGCCTTTGTATTCATTGTTTGTCCCACCTTTGGCTTGTCCATTGTGGCTAGACCCGCTGAGCTCGAGTGTAGGGCAGTTGACTACATATGCAGCCTCATCGACGTCATTGCCGGAGATGTTTTAGCTACCCCCTGACTTACCCAGGGGCTGTGGGTTGGAATGGCTGAGGGAGGATGCCCCCTAAATGATCATGTTTTGTTTGGGGCATTACTGACCGCGTTGAAGCTTCAGATGAGGTAGCACTGTCTTGGGCTGTTTCATATAGATGTCTCGTCAATTGTGGTGTAGATGGCTTTATGTTCATTTCACTTAGCTACCTTCGTAGCATTTCAATCTCCTGCTGCTTCTGATGTAGTAGTGCCATCATGGCAGGGTCTTGTAAGAAAGGGCCGGGAGTGCTACTGCCTTCCGCCTCTGATTTGTGCAAGATGAATAGCCTCCCGCCATCATTGCCAGTTGTAGCTAGCTCCTTCGAGACAGACTCCCTTTGTT
Source organism: Amorphophallus konjac (assembly GCA_022559845.1). Lineage (NCBI taxonomy): Eukaryota > Viridiplantae > Streptophyta > Magnoliopsida > Alismatales > Araceae > Amorphophallus > Amorphophallus konjac. Next base: position 149,028,366 of record CM040124.1, read on the forward strand.
TGCCTCTGGGTGGAGGAGGAATGTAGTGTTCGGCCTCCTTATTAGCTGGTGAGCGCTGCTTTGACATTCTCTCAGACCTGGTAGCAAGGTGAGAGGCAGGTGCTTTGGTTGGAATTGCTTCCTTAGGTATAAAGTAGATTTCTTCGTCATCTTCATCAGCTGTTTGCGCCCCGCTGGAAGATGCTGACAATGTGTTGTAGGAGAAAACAAGATTCCTCCTTTAAGCCTTTGCACTCTTCTTTTGCTTTCCCTTCATGGTCGGCACCTACCCCTGCAGTGGGCTATTTGATGCATTCAGCTTTTCTACTTTTTCTTCAGTTCTTTTTGTTAACCGGTGGGACTCATTGCATCTTTGAGGGGCATGCTTCTTGAGCTACATAGGCTGGTTATTTGGCTGCTCATGGTTATCAGATCCATTTGTAATGGCTTGTAGCCGTTCTATGGCAGAGTTGACTTCATCATATGCCCACGATGGGGTTTGTTTCTTCTTACTATCCGTTAGCCTTTTAATGATTACTGGTGGGGTTGTTTGATGGCAGATAGCAACTGTAGGGGGCGGAGTGGGACGGGCCATGACTCCATAAACCCGGACCTCTAGAGGCAAGCGAGGTACCAGTCTTGTTTTCTTCCTTGTTGGCATTGCTTGCAAGTTTCTTTGCTCTTTTTTATGTTTCAAGATATTGTCTTCATAGGTGTGCTGGCTACAAGCCTCTATCACTTCTTCAAGTAGCTGTTGACATATAGATATCATATTGACTGAGGTACTTGGCATAGGCATTTCATGCGGGCGTGGGGGATCAACTTTGTACTCCCCTATTTGTAACTCTCCTCTTTTTATTAAGCCTTGGATGATGTCCTTGAATATTTGACAATCTTCAATAGGATGTCTGAGGATCTGATAGTAAGGGCAGAAATACGGATCATCTCTTCTCCTGACATCATCAGGTCTCTTTGACTTTGGCAGAGTAATCTTGTTATACTTGATAGCCCACTCGAACAATGCTCGAGTCTTGTCTCTTGGGAAGACATAGAGCTTCTTTTCTTTATTCTACTGTGGAGGCTTTTCTTGACATTTAGCAGGTCCATTGAGAGGAGGATTGTGTACCCATTTTTGCCTTTTTGCCCCGAGGCTAACAGCATGGATGGCTTTCAGCAGCGGCCGTTTATTAACCTGCCTGGCCTGATGATCTGAGTTGACAGAAACTCAGGGATATCTTGCGAAAAAGTCTTCAATCTCCATTGCAACATTAATCAATCGGTCAAAAGGCCAGATTTCTTCTCCAATTATCTTTTCCAAGACATATTTCTTCAGATTTTGTTTACATATCTGCATTGCGTCCTCTAGATGCGGAGGGCGCCGACATCTCATACTAAGATCCCTCCATCTCTTGATATATTCTACAGTAGCTTCATCATCTTTTTGCTTGGTCGCTAATAGCTCAACCATGGTCACCTCTGCCTCGGCGACATGGAATCTTTCTGTGACTTTTCGTTGCATATCTGGCCAGTCGTCAATAGATCTAGTCGGCAAGCTAGAATGCCATTCAAAGGCGGGTCCTGTTAGAGAAGACCCGAAGAACTTCAACAGGTACGACTCGTCTGCCGCCAAGTCACCCATGACTGCCACATGGTGTGCAATGTGTTCTTTCGGGGAGCCTTGCCCACTGAATTTGTCAAATTTAGGCATTTTGTTGACGCCAGGTGACAATCTTTTAGTAGCATGGTAGGCTGGATATGACACTTCATATATGTCAAAGGGGGCGTAATCAGCACCACCCCTCTTTGCTAGCCTTTCTTCGATCATCTTCTCCACCATTGATTTATTCACCGTAACTGGCACCGGTGGTTGAGGGTAGAGGTGGGCGGGTTGCATTACTTGTGTGGCTGGAGTTGCAATATGAGATGGCAAAGGCTCCGATAAGGTAGCCTGCCGCTGCATTTGAAGAGGCTTTAGCTGTGCTGGCTAGAGCGACTTGGAATAATTCTGGGGAGCAACCCAACTCTGATCATCAGTTTGCAGAATGGCCTGTGAAAGAGCACCCGTGGGGTTGGAACCTCCCTGTGATGGCTCGGCTGGTGCCCCCGGTTGCTTGGGTGCCACAGCATGCTCAGTCTTCTCGTTCAATTGCTTCTTCAGCAGTTCTACCTCCTGCTGATATCTTTGCAGCGTCATTACGACATCGTGGTCCATAGCTATTTTGCTACTGATGCCCTCAAGTGTTTCACCAAAGGCGCATCCAGATAGGGGTCCCCCTTCTTCTTCAAATGCCATTGTTTCGGTATTGAGAGTAGTGTTGTCTTCATCAGCAACCCACTTGTCCTTAGAGGCTTGCAGTAGCTCAGCCTCGATTTTGCCTCGTCCTGTCACCGAGTCTTCTCTTTCGGCAACCTCAGCCAGCTCTTCTTGTTCATTTAGCAGGGCGTCATGCCCGCTCATCACTCCTGTCATATTATAGGTGAGGACTTGCATTCTTCTTTTATGCTTTTTGACTGCCCTTCGAGCCTGATTAGGAAGAGTCAGCCCTTCCTTCGTTGAAATTCTTCTCATCCTTTCATTTAGTGTTAGAATCTCAAGGCTTCTAGCCCCACCTTGCTTCTCTTTTTCATTTGCTCCCACGGGTAACATCTTGTCTTTCTCTTCTCCTTTGGTCCCGATGACACGGAGCGGCCTCTGCTGACCCACGATGGGTCCTCCGAGACTGAAAATATTCCTGGACTACCTTAATCGTGTGTTCTTGGCTGTACTTAGCAGTGATAGCGGGAGGCAGTGCCCAATCCTGGGCAGACGGCATGTATGATAGCCGTGTCAATTTAGTAGGTTATTTAAAATTTCTTGAGTGTTTAAGGACGTCAGCCTACCTCGTACAGCTCTTGGTAGTGAATGGAGAAGTTGTAGCTTTAATATATTCCGCATGAATAACTTTGCTGCCCCCTCTCCTAGGGGCATCAGTAGAATTGTTGAAGTTCCGCAGGGCTGGTGTAGTGCCTCGGGTCTTCTTAGGAACCCACATCTGCTTGAATTTTCGTAATTTCGGGGTTGGCCTCCTTTGCTTGTTATCATCAGGGTTTTCCCTCCGACTAGCAAAAACTTGGAAGGCATTATGGGTGGGAACGGTCGGGATGTCTCGATCCGATAGAACTCTGGTATTGCGACCGTTGAAGTAGACTCGGATGCCCCCAATCATCATGGACTTCCAAGATGCCGACAATCAGCATCGGGAAGTAGTAGTGACTCTTCTTCTTCTGAAGTTTTCTCTGTTGCCCCCAACGGGCCTTTTCTTATATGCCCCAATCGGGCAGGTAATATGGTGAACATGGCAGCTCACGATCACCGGGCTCTTCAACAAAGTTTTCTTGATTTGACCCTCACTTTGCCGGGCCATAGGTTTGTTGTTCGTTGTCAGCTTCACAGATTTCGGGCTCTCATTGGCCAGAAGATCCACGAACGCGACTCCCACGAAGTTGGGGAAGCCAACGACAGGAGGAAAGTTGCCGAAGGTAGTTGGCACTTCAAGATAGCCTTGTGCAGCATGGTCGGCTATGATTTGGGTGCCAAAGATAAGCCCGGACTGTCAATTCACCATCGCTTCAACCTGTAAAGGGGAAAGATAAGACGAACGAGTAGTTAGGGTTTGAAGTAGTTGAGCGGGGACCCCATAGTCCATTTATTTTGGTGAGAAGATGAAGGGAGGTTGAGTCTCACCGGTCGTTCCAGCTTGTGGGAACATATTTTATTATCTTTATTTTATATTATTTATTGGTTTATTAGGTTATTAATTAGGAGTTTTATTTTAGCGTAGGGCGTGCCAGTCACTGAGTGACAAGTTTATTATGTGCACCGTCTGACTAACCAAACGATTATAGGTGATCGTGTCGAGACTCAGAACCCGCCGTACCGTAAAGGCTATGGCGTTAATTACATCTCTCCAGAATAGAGAAAACCCTTGATTAATCGCCAAAATAGAAATATCATGGGAGTCATGGAATATATGAAAGATGCAATTGCATGCAAGCACACAATATGGTAGTATTTATTTATTAGGCCATCTCCTGGTACAGGGCGGAGAACTTAGGTCCAGGGACCACCATCACACATAGTGAAAGCCTACGGCTGGGCATAACCCGACTTTCCACTAATCACCATTTGATATACCGGAGAATCGGATCATGCAGGCATGCAGAATAGTAGCATTTAGTATTATTGTTTATTATTTATTTGATCATTTATTAGTGATTTCGAGAGAGATCTTTTGGCAACACCTCCCCCTGTTCCGGGAGATATCGAGGCCTTTTTACTTTGAGGCTGTGCATGGCATTATGGTGCGTACATATGGGCTCATATGGTGGGCCGAGTATGACCGTATTCGGGCAGACTCGTATATCATCGGGACAATGTATGCCGAGTTACGACAAATTTGATATTTGAGAAATGAGGGACGCGGTTGAAACCCGGTCAAAATGAATTAGATTCAGCGGCTTATTGGCCCGGGACTAGGTCATGCTTTGGCCATAATGGGATTAATCCCGAGGTCCAAGCACGACTTGTCGGGGCGTCATTAGTGTTCTCATACTCGGGGTCTAGAGGAGGTGAGAGCTCCGGAGCAGACATAATCATGTTCATTATTCTTTATTTATTCTTGTTATTATTTTGGAAGCATGAATGTCTTTCTTTCTCTTAAATTCTTTATTATTATTTTCTTTTCTTTATACCTTCCCCTTTCAATTACTCATTTATTACTTACTATTTATTTATTTATTTTATTTAGTTTATTTGTGTGTTTGTTTGTTTTATAGGATGCATACATCTTTTAATTTCCTTACTAGCGTTTATTCGATAATTATTCATTAATCAATTCTATGTTATTTATTTATTCTTAATTTTTTATTATTTTTTATTCTTTTATTTTATTGTCATTTCATCACCCATTATTTATTTGTTTTATTTTTATTCTAGTCATTTTTTGTTTCCCCGTTTTTTTGAATGACAGTGTCTCATTTACTTTATTGATTGTTTTTCCCCAATTTTTTTATATGCATATGTATATAAGGGATGGGGGGTGATAATATATGTGGTGTTGGTTTCTTTTATTTTAGGTTTTGTTTCCTTCTTTTCTTATATATATTTATATACATGAATTGGTATGCATTAAATGTGGGTATATGTTTAAAGGTTGGTGGGTGTTTAGCATTAATGGAGGTTTAGTGTTAATGGGGTATTAGCAATTGTGAATATGTTTTGGAGATGGGTGTGTTACGTGTCTTGTGCGTTGTTTTGTGTGTATATTGTTGACACCCGTTTTATGACCAGTAAGTTGGGTCATCTTCCTATTCATTTTAAATGATGCTCCGAGTTGTTCACCCTTATGGGGATATCTTGGTCAATTTGAGGTCTATTTCATGGGTCATGTCTCATTGGTTGGGTCTGGTTCCTTACCTCTTTCTGCTGGACGAAGCTTAGCAAACTTTCATTTCATTTGCACCCCATGGTCTCTAACGGTCCTTTGATGGCGCATTACAATCCTCTAACGCATCTACCTTGGTCCGTTACATCAAGCTAGAGTCCTTAAGTCAAAGGCTTCTTTCAAAAGCTTATCTGATATCCTATCTGTTGGGTGTGACGGCTTATCGTGCGGCCATTACGTTCATTGTGACGCATATATCTTTGACCGTTACATTCATCTAGAGTCCTGCGTTCGAAAACTTCACCCGTTGGCCTTATCTGTTAATGGATAAGGTTGTGTGACGGTCTCTTCCTAGGGCGTTACATCCATGTGGCGGTCTATTGTGCAGCCGTTACGTTAAACAAAGAGTTCTAGCAGAACTGCTCTTTCTCTGCTACTCAGTGGCCGAATTAAGAGTTTGATCTGAGGATTTCTCCTTCAAATCTGATCCTCAGACCCTTCTGTTTGTTTCTATGGACTCTTGGGAGTATTATCTTCAAGAGTTTGCTAAGAAACGTCCTACTTTCTAGTTGGATTATCCTCTACTCGAACGGAGAGTTTGAGGGTCTATAAATAGAACCCTTGACTTCATAGCTTAAAGAGGAGACATCTGGAGTTCGCGTCGAAGTGTTGCAGCATCCTGGAGCTAGAACCAACCAAGGAGAGCTGCTTCCCATATCCATCTGCTTCCAAAGTCCAGGGAGTATTGATTCCAAGGGTTTAGTTCAATCAAAGTTTTCTTCTCTAGCATCTTTTCCCTCTTCCAAGCATCATAGCATTGTCCCTCTTCCTCTACCACGTTCTTGCATCTTTTGCATACATTTACATCCTTCCTATCTTTTAAAACGCCCCAGAGGGTTAAAAAAAACAACCTCCCCGGTATTTCCTTTCCTTTTGCATGTTCTAAAGTTTCTTTGATGTATTGATACTACTTTGTTCAAGGGCTAATTTGGGGTTGTTTTTCTTGTGATCTACACTCTTTTGCAGGTTTACAGAGCTCCTAGCATGAGGCCCAAGTTTCCTGGCCGGCTGGAAAGCTTGGAGATCAAAGATTCCCAATTTTTATTCTGTAGAAGCTCTAACGGTCTACCATAGACGCGTTATATTCCCGTAGCGGCTTATCGTGAGGCTATCACAGTTCTGTGACGCATTAGCCTTCAGCCGTTACATCTGACAGAGATGCAGTTTTCCTGGTTGCTTTCTCTCTCCCGTGGGCGGGTGCATCATCCTCCTATTCTAAGATATTTACCAAGTCTTTGACTTGTTTTTACCTTAGTGGCGATCACATCTTCCTTAGTTTGGCCATTAGCTCTCTCCTTCTTCATATTTTCTCTTTATTTGCTTGTTCCACCTATACGATGTGTTTTTCTTTATCTCCTTATTCCACGTCCCGGCGTGTGTTTTTCTTTGTTTGCTTAGCTTAGTTCTGATTGAGACAGCATGCCCCTTCTAGTATTCATGTTGATTGCCAAGGTTCATGTTGTACATGTTCATGGGTTGATTGACTCCACTATTTGCTCATACTTTCATCATAGTTGGCATCATAGCCCGTCTTGCAAAAGAATGGACACATTATAACCAACAGAATTTTTGGCGATCACGGTGGGACATCTAGTGCCAATCGTGCTTTTGAATCTCTGTTAAAAACCTGCTGTCCTTTGTTTACCCTAAGTTGCTCTGGTTTTCCCCGGATTTTCCCTTTATTTCTCTGTTGTTTCTGGTTCTCTGGCTATGCTGACGGTCGCCTCTTCACTCGTTACGTTATATCTAACGGTCCAGTTTTGGACCATCACATTATTCTAGCACGGGTGTTCTAGACCGTCAGATACTCCAGATAGGTACCCATCCCGAGGTGTAGTTTATTTCCATAGTTTTTGCAGTGACTTTCATGCTTGGGTGCTATTTGGTCACCTCCTTGGTTGGTTCACATATTCATATCATTGTGTGCATATTTGATTGCTAGATTTTAGGCTAGAATTTGCATGCACTCCGGTGCACATAGGGCCATTCACATATTCATACTTTAGATTACATCTACCTACCTTGGTGTGTGGATCTCTCGTCTCCATATTCCTTGGAGCCGACAAGGAAATCACATCATGGACCTCCATATGTCCCCGCGAGCCGTGGATTCCCACACGGACACCGGGCCGGTTGTACCACTTCCCACCCCGTGTCTAGGATTTCATAAGTAAAGGAGTGATTACATTAGAGTCAACCAAGCCACATATCCTTCCCCTATTAGGAACCTATTTTGGAGAGCACATTTTAATCGAGTCGCTAAGGTTCTAAATGAGAAAACCATAAAAATCTTGTTGCATCATCTAAGTAACTTGGTTGACCTTGAGTGTTGTTATCTCTTTTTCACTTACATCTTTGTTAAAATGATCTAAGTTTAGTCACTTATTGTGTGTTTTTTGTGTGTTGTTTGCATTGTTCTAAGGTCTTTCGTTGCATGTGGAGTTGCTTCCATCCTCTAGAAGCTTCATCACCTAGGGGCGATTCCCCTTCCACATCCTACTTCAATCCACTCTTTGAATCCACCATGGCTTCTTTCAATCTTCCCCGTTCCCAAGAGGAGTCTCTTCCTCAAGGGCTTCTAGAGGATCCCTCTAGGGTTATCTCATTCCGACCCAGAGAGGGGGCCATCCCTCCTTCGTCCTCCATCCCTATGGAGGGCGCCCAATCCACTCAAGCTCTTCTTCCTCCTTCCGCTAATTCGATTCTTCAAATGATGGCCCAATTAGACCCGACCCAACTTCAGGCGGTTTATCAAGCCATGCAGGGGTCCAACACCCCACCTTCCCCGATTATGCAAGTTCAGACCAATCCTTCCATTGCTCAGCCTAGGGCCGATGGGTCCGCCGTCCAGCCCATTCCCATTGACCTCACTCCGGTCCAACCTAGGACCCTCAGATTCTCTAATCTGGAGATGGGCCAGTCTTCTGGTTCGGCCCAGCAATTTTTGGATAAGGGAAAGACCATTGTCCCTCCTTCTTCTATGGCGGATCATCACATGTCTGGCCCATTGTGGACGCACTTTTTATTTAAAATTGTTGTTTATTTGTTCATTGGGTTTATTAAGTGCGTGGGCATGCCAGTCACAAAGTGACGATCTATTGTGCGCTCGATCTAACTAATCACACAATTGTGTGGTTCGTGTCAGGACCGGAACCTGCCGCGTCATAATGGTCACGGCGTTATTTACATCCCCTCGGAGAGGGGAACACCCTTGATTAATCGCCAGGAATTAGGGCCTCATGGCCAGGAAACTATAGCGAGAGAAACAAGCCGATAACGGTCTCGAATCAGTCGGAAAGTCCTATGTCTAGGGAAGCAAGTATTCAAAATATGTCGGTCACTCAAGGGACCATTTTGATATTCGGATGAGCGTCCGGCTTTAGAAAATCATGATCGTCACGGGAAAAACCGGAGCATATGTATGCCGGGGTACGGCAAATTTATTGTTCAAAGGGACGGGAAACGTCCAATTAAATCTTGGTTAGAGGGTCGGAAACCGATAAGTTTGTCGGCCCAGTGCATGATCAAGCTACGACCATACTGCGGTGGGCCCCCCGCGGTCGAAGTCGGGCTCGGATGGGCGTCGTCAATATTTCCGGTGCCAAGGGGGCAACGGGAGGATGTCCTGGGACCAGATCTGAGAACCAATGTGCGTTCAAAGGGAGCGGGCTATAGGCCGAGGATATGGGTCAGGCAATGACCATGATCGGGGCGGACCTGAGGTCTAAGTGTGGCCCACTGAGGCCTTATTGATATTCCCATGCAAAGGGTCCGGGGATGACGAGAGCCGTCTCATTCCATTCATATTTTGTTGGTCATTCATGGACCATTTTATGTTCGGACAAAGATCCGTATTGAAGGCAAGACGGTGACGGGAGTGAATCCGTGCAAATATCTGCCATGAGTACGGAAAGTTTAATGCAAGTGCGGGATTAGATCCCGGTATATATATATCGGTCACTAACGGACCATTCATTGTTTGGACGAGAGTCCACGTTTGAAGCGTCGAAGATGATGACAAAGACATACGGATGTCTGCCGTAGATACGGCAAGTTTAATGTGGATGCGGGATTGGATCCCGATAAAGGTTGGTCATGCTGATGAACTATCGGCCTGAGATGGTTTCGGACTATGGCCATAACGGGGTTCCCGAGGTCCACGTCCGATGCCATGGGGCGTCATTGCTTTTCTCTTCACACACAGTTCGGGGAAACGAAGGTTCCAAGGTATGCGTGCATGTCGGTCACGGTCGGACCATTCATTGTTCGGACGCGAGTCCACGTTTGAAGCATCAAAGACGATGATAAAACCGTGCAAATGTCTGCCGTAGACACGACAAGTTTAATGTGGGGTTGCGGGATTAGATCCCGGGGGAAGCGGGTCGAGTTAACGAACTATTGGCCCGAGATGTGTTCGGATCATGACCATGTCGGGGGTTCCAAGGTCCACGTCCGATACCATAAGGCATCATTGATTTTCTCTTTGCAACCAGTCCGGGGGAGTGAATTGTCAAGTGTGAAGCCCAAACTCGCCAACGTGCGGCCTCTCACGCGGATCGACAAAAACTTAATTATAGAAAGGTTATGGTGTTTGTTCTCATGAGAGTGGTTCATAGTCTTTTATTTCATTCATTTATTTGGGTCCTTTCTTTTAATTTATTTATGAGTTTTAAGCTTTTCTTCCATTTAGTTAATTGTGTGTTTTTTTTTACAGGAGGCACGCCGGATTAGGATGGCAAGGGAGCGCACCGGGTATGGAATGAACAAGAATGGGGTGCGCCGGTTATGGGGCAACAAGATGGAGATGGGCGCGCCGGGCAGATGCCAAGGAGGAGGAGCGCGCCGAATTAGGATCTTCAAGGGAGCGCTACGGATTAGGGGGGTCACAAGAGGCACGCCAGATTAGTATGCTTGCAAGGGAGCGCGCCAAAATTGGGAAGTGAGCAGGGAGAGAGGGGCGCGCCGTATTAAGGCCATGCAAGGGGAGAGGGGCGCGCCGGATATGGAGGGAAAGGGAGGGCACGCCGTTTTAGCATTTAAAGAAGGAGATGGGGGGCTTTTGTGAGGAGGGTTGAAGCGACGCGGTGGAACAGTGGCCGCGCCGTTTTAACTCACGCCGGGATAGCTATATGGGGTTGTTTCAATGCTCTGTTTACTGCGTTTTCTTTTTCATTCACCCGTAGGTTGATTCAAGGGTTGAATGGTTCGTTTATTCATCTGACTGATGGATTAAGTTGATGAAAGGGGGGGTTTAGTCGTTTTCGTTGTTTATTAAGATGAATCGGCATGAGGTTTACGTGTTTTGTTCAGAGGAGTTTATTGTGTAAAGACTTCAAGTGGTTAATTCATAGAGGGTTCACTGTGTGTTCCGTTTGTTCTCTAGAGGGTATCTTCTTCAATTGTTCTTCAACGTTCTTGGCCCTAGCAAGAATTGGGCAGCACCTCCCCCGGACCGAGGCTTGCCAGAGAGAAGCGAAAGCCACCACACGGATTACTCCCGGGTAAACTCTCAAAATGCGGAACGGCCTCACGGTGGTCCGTTAGCCTAGGTGTGAGTGTGGAATGCTCGAGGGCCATCCTGCGAGAGCGACCACGATTCACGGGCGATGATCTTCGGGGCGGGGTGAATGTTTGCCACAGGGGCAATGAATGTTCATCCGTAGGCGGGTTCCCTTGAGGGACATACTATGGACAAGCAAGCCTCGAAGGGCCTTGGACGATTAGAGAGGGGAGAAGGGAGGTGTAGATCGGAACGGAGAAACACTGAGCTTGCAAAAGGGCCCTTTTCTTTTATTCATCCTCACAAACGGGGAAGAAGTTGACACAGGGAGAGTTCACCCCGGGATGGAGTGGAATACATTGCAAAGGGGGGCGAAAGAAGATACTGATGAGGAAAAAAAAGGAACACAGACCCCCCCCCCTCGACTCACCTCTCACACTCACACCCTCTCTCTTTCTCTTCACCTTGCTGGCGTGGGTGGACCGAGCTTCTTCTTCCTTTTTCTTCTTCTCTTCACTGCACACAGCCAAGAGCACCCCCTTCTCCTTTAGGATGGCCAACCGGGGGGGAAAGCCAGTTAATCGCTCTGTCGAACCTGTAGAGTATATATATAGTGGGTTGCCTTTTCTTTGCTCGAACGGAAGAAAACTCACGCCACTGTGTTCGTCTGCCAGACGAACAGGGTTGGCTTCTATGCTGGCATCCGGTGATTGGCGCCGTACCTTGTCGTTCGTCCGAGGATGGCACAATTGCGGGTTTGCCAGGAGATCTTCATCCGAAGACATGCCTTCTCCGATGATGTTAATGCGCTGTCGAGTGGAGACGGAGGCACGGCTTCAAAACATTGAATGCTCCCTGCGCACCGCATTTAAACAAAACAGGGCATCGTGCCAGAGATGGGATGGAATGGGGTTAAACCGCCGCGGGGGAATAGTGACCGTGCCGGATTAAAGCTTTTCAAGGGGGCCACGCCGTGTAAGCATTGCAAGGGGGTGGCATTTCCTTCAGATGAGCGCGCCGGGTAACTTGTGCATAAGGTGGCGCCGTATTAACCTTCAAAGAGGTGGGCTCTTCAACAGTGAGCGTGCCGTCTTAGTGCAATACACTAAGGGCGCGCTGTATTAGCAAAGGGAGGGGAGCGCGTCGTTTTAATGGCATGCAAGGGGGCGCGCCGACTTCACCCGTGCCGGTTTAACCAGCGTCAGTTTAGGTGAATGCCGCGGTGATTTAAGGCTCTTCCGCGCCGCTTTAAGCACCGAACGGATTCGTTTAGAAGTCGCATCCGTTTACATGAATGTCGGCACTCCCGGAATGTCGGCACTCCCAGAATGTTTTAGTCGCGATGCATGGCATCCATGATGTTTCATTCGCATTCTTTGGGCTTCGGTCCAAGACTTTGCGTGCCTTCCGATGCATGCCGATACTGTGTCGGAGTTCCCGGCTCTTCTTTGATTCAGCTCTCGGCACGGCTGGCTGTAGAGTTGTGGCCGTATCTTCCGCCCGGGAGGCTCTCTCATTGGCTAGCGGACCACCAAGCGAGTCCTCATCTTGATCGGGCGAGGTATGAGGTTTATTCGACATTTCCATCTTCGACTCGCTCTCGAATGCGTAGACGCGAATGTCACAATGATGATCATCATCATCATCATTTTTTTTGGCGTCTACACCCATCCGTGCCGTAGGTCCTTGTCGGCCCAAATGATTTCATGCCCCCTCATCAAGGGGCAGCCCAAGTTCACACCAATATGGGTCATCCTTCGGCCCAATATCCTTTCTATGGGCCGCCCCCTCCATCTGCTTACCCCTCTGCTCCTCAAATTCCATCTTTCACTATTCCTACTCCGTCCAGAGAGCAGGAATTACTCGATAAATGGGCCGCCATGCAACAACAACTTGACTTCCTCTAGAAGCGGGTTGGCCCACAATCCTTGGCAGACGTTCTGGTCCCGAGTTTCAAGAACATCTGATTGCCTCCAGAATCCGAGCTCCCCAATTATCGCAAGTATGATGGGAACAGTAATCCCTTTATCTATGTGAGGGACTTTTTATATGAATCGGCCCAGTTTCAGTATGATGATCGCCTCATGGCGTATCTGTTCCGCCGATCGTTAGATGGGGTCGCGCTTGAATGGTTCTACTCTCTGCCACTAGAGGATGTCCAAAGCTTCAAGATCATGAAAGATAAGTTCATTCAATGGTTTCAATACAGGGTCGGCCCGGAATATTCATTCACAGACTTAGTGGTCGAGAAAATGAAGCCCGATGAGGAGTTTGTAACCTATGCTGACAGGTGGAGACAGATGGCCGCCAGGGTACCAGGCCACATTCCGTAGGAAGAGAAGGTCAAGCTACTCATTTCCAATGCCACTCCGACCTTCCGCAACATCCTTGCCATGAACGATATAGCAAACATGCATCAATTATATAGCCGGGCGCGGTTTATCCAAACCCAATTCAAGGACTCTCCTATCCATTCACTTTTTGAAAACCAAAAGCCCAAATACCACAAGAAACCTCAAGGGCCCGTTACCAAGGGAGTCCAAACAAATGAGCAAGTGCAAGCCGTTAACTTTCCCGCCGCCAACCCAAATAACCAAATTCGCTTCCCCTAGAACTCCCGCAACACTCAATACGCTCCACAAAACCCTCCGCTAGCCTACTCCACCCCATAAAACCCTTCGCAAAACACCTTTGCCGCTCCGCAAAACCCCTTTGCCGCTCCGCAACAACCTCCACAGCCTCCTCAATACCATAATGTCCCTCCACCAAACGGCTACAACAACAATAATAAGCGCCCGGCTCCGAAGAGAGCACAGTACCCACCTCTGCCAGAAATCCTCACGGACATCTTCTCAGCTCTTATGTCCATTAATGCTATACAACTCCCTCCGGAACGGCCCAATTGGAACCCGGTCGTTGATCAGACAAAGTATTGTATGTTCCACAGGCAGCCGGGACATACTATTGAAGGGTGTTTTCAGTTCAGAGACTTGGTCTATGACCTCCATGAAGGGAAAAGGATTGATTGGGCCAAAATGCATAAGGCCATTACAGAAATTAAAGAGAAAAGAAGGCAGCCGCCGAGGCAGCAAGTGCAGCAACAACAGGCACCACAGCTGCAACAGCAATCGTAGCCGGTTCAAGACTTGGGGATCCACCAGAACCCAATGCTAAACCATCCTCCCGCTCCGCAGCCTCAACCGCCGGCACCGACCCGGGTCAATGTAGTTCAACCCCTGGCACCTGACGTCGGGTGGTCCTTTGATGACGACGGCTCCGTACCACAAGTCATGGCCCTCCACCACAACTACCGCACTCCTTCCACCATCCTTATACCCACACACCAAAACCCTCCTCCGCCTACTAGACCACTCATCCTTTCACCCGTTCCTACCCCACCACCCATCTCTCGCCCGTTACTCACCCCCGCTATCACCACGCCTCCATCTAACCCTCCGCCCATTACACCTCCGCTTACCACCCCACTTTCGCTCACCCCTGCTACCACCATACCCACAACTAACCCTTCGCCCATTATTCTGTCATCACAATCCGTTACCTCTGTTCCCACTCCCATTATTACCTCCACACCCTCCTCTGCACCGTTCATTCACCCCACCAGGCCTATTAAGTCACTTATTTTGAGCCCATCCGAGGCCACGGCCACCTATAATTTCGCTCTTCGGAGCGGGCATATGTTTCATCACAATTTTGCTCCTACCTCAAATCCCCAGTCTTCCCAACCGGTTGCTGAGCAGGAAGAGGCTGAGCCACTGCCGGCTACCTAGTACGATTTGCTACATCACTTGGATAGGGTGCCCACCAAGATATCTGTACTGGAACTCATTAAGAGATCTACCCTTCACCAAGATGCTCTCAGGAACTTTCTTTAGAAGGTGATGGTTAGTGAAGATGTGGCAGCCGACAGTTTACCCACAGCACTGGCAACTATTTCCAACGGGCCGGCAATCACCTTCTCTGAGACCGAGATTGCACCCCCGGAAGCTCGGCAAATGTTGCTTTGCATCACAATAATCTTGAACAAAGTCAGCATTGACGCGGCGTTAGTTGACACAGGGGCATCTATCAATGTATGTCCACTCAGCACTCTCAGAGCCTGTAACTTATCAGAGGAACTTTTACGGCCAACCCCCACAACTATAGCTGCATATGATAACTCACGAAGAGCATGTCACGGAATTGTTACTATTCAAGCTGAACTTGGGCCTCTCACTATGCCCATTGAATTTTTTGTCCTGGACATTGACCCTATGTTTAAGGCTATCTTGGGTCATCCGTGGATCGATACTCTCAGTGCCGTGCCATTTACTGCGCATCAATGTCTTAAGTTTCCTTTTCAAGGGAGGGTGGTTAAAGTAAAAAGCTTATCCACGGTCCAGTCTATTAAAGTTATCTCAGAGAATATCTTGCCTACATTATGGCCCAACAGTCAACCTGTTATCTCAGTATTGGATCTGGACTTTCCTTAGGCTTATGCACCTCGCAGGCCCGCCACTACACATGTTGATATCAAAGCGAAACCCCAGATCCGAGATTCCAAGGGCTGGGACATTATATTGAAATTGGGCTACCAACCGGGGAGAGGCCTCGGCGTGCAATTACAAGGGTGAACTAAGCCCATTCCCAAGGGTAGAAAAATGAGTAGACGGGGTCTCGGCTACCGAGAGTCTACACTTTCAATGATGGAAGACTCAGGACCGCTTACATGGGACTATCGCCAACACTTTGTTAAAGGCCCTCTCCAGCCAGGAACACTTAAGCCGCAGCCAGCACAATCAGAGAAGGAGAATACAGCTTGTACGGTTGCCCATTCGCCTCTGCTGCCAAAAGGGCCTATTGATGATATGCCATATTTCAGTCAGTCATTTGCCAGAATGTTCAGCGAGCCAAAATGGTTATGGTCAGAAGAAGAATTAGGAGGTACGGCTTGTTCAGTGGAAACCGAAGCCAACATATCGTCCATAGGGAAGAGTGAGCTCTCCAATTGTTGTTTCTTTATCTCTTCCCACCTGCGTGCATTGTTCCATACGCTGGACTTTATTCCCCGTCCTCATTCAATTGTGATTGATCCACTTTGTCCAATATCTCTGTTCCGGTACGACCTGCCGACGGAATTCTCAATAAGTCACTCTCCTTGTGGGTATTCCCGACCTCTTAATTACCACTCCTCTATCTTTTCCTCATCTCATTCTCCCCTCAATCTTCTCTATTCCTCTCTTCTTTCGCTCGCACTTCCTCCTCCACCATCTCCTCCATCCTGCTATATGATCTCCACTGATCTCCAAAAAAAATGTCAAATTTGAAATGGAGATTTCAGTGGAAGATTACGCTATCCTATCTCCATCATCCTCTCAAGGGCACGGGTCCCCTGTTCCTTCCTTTCCACTAAATTTCCTTTCTCCTAGGTTAGGCGTAGGGTCCGTCGAGTGTAGGGAAGTAGAGTCAGTTAGGTCTAGAGAAGTAGGGTCCTGTTCTAGGTCGTCCAATCCTTCCGAGCCTGAGCCGCGCTTGCTTGTGCCTCATTCCAAATCCATCCCTGATAGGTTCTTACAGGATTTAGCTCAGCGATGTCATGCCCTCTTGAAGTGCTCGGAATGTGTCGCTACGGCAATTGTGATAGAAGACAATGAGGAAGTAGACGGGGTGTGGAGCAATGACGGACTTGGTGTGTACAAAGTCCTGGATGAAAAGGACCCAATCGATGATGAGGATAGCAATGTAGATGACACTGCCGATCTGTATGCACAAGGATTAATGAGATTCGACGAGCCATCGTTGGCAGTGGATGAACCTACAAAGGAAATAAATTTGGGAACTTAAGAAGACCCAAGGCCCATTATTATTGCCGCTAGCCTCCCTCCGCAAGTAGAAGAAGATCTAATCAAGGTTCTGAGGGAGTATAGTGATTTTTTTGCCTGGTCTTATGAGGACATGCCGGGTCTTGACCCCTCTTTAGTGGAACACCGACTTGTACTTAAAACAAGGGGCAACGCTTGTAAAGCAAAGATCGAGAAGATTTCACCCCCACATGGCCTTAAGGATTAAAGAAGAGGTCGATAAGTTATATAAGGTCAGGTTTATTAGAGTCATCTTATATCCCCAGTGGGTGACGAACATAGTCCCTATCATCAAGAAGGATGGGAAGGTGCGCATTTGCATTGATTTTAAGGATCTTAATAAGGCATGTCCCAAACATGATTTCCCGCTGCCTCACATAGATGTCTTGGTGGATAATACCGCCGGATACGAAGCCTTATCATTCATGGATGGGTATTCAGGTTATAACCAGATTCATCTCACTCCGGAAGATCAAGAGAAAACCTCATTCACCACGCCCTGGGGCACGTATTGCTACGTGGTTATGCCGTTCAGTCTGAAAAATGCAGGTGCCACCTACCAAAGGGCGATGATGGCCATATTCCACGACATGATGCATATCTATATGGAAGCCTACGTGGATGATATATTGGTGATGTCGAGAACCAAAGAAGAACACCCCTCTATTCTGGCTAAGGTGCTGCAGAGAGCTAGGGAGTACAAGCTCAAAATGAATCCAAAGAAGTGTATTTTTGTACTCTCTTCAATGAAGCTGCTAGGCTTTATCGTTAGCAAATGGGGGATCCAGATTGATCCTAATAAAGCAAAGGCCATAAAGGACATGCCTCCGTCAAAGAACATTACGGAACTTTGAGGACTGATTGGTAGATTGCAATTCATCAGAAGATTCATATCCCAACATTCTCAGAGGTGCCGCCCATTTTATGAATTGCTAAAGGTGGGGGTCAAATTTGAATGGAATCAAGAGTGTCAAAAGGCCTATGAGGACTTAAAGGAATATTTATCCAATCCCCCGGTTCTACAACCTCTTGTCCCTGGGAAACTCATAATCCTATATATTTCAGTCATTGAGGACTCCTTAGGTGCGGTTTTAGCACAAGTAGACGATGAAGGGTAAGAGTGGGCAGCTTATTACCTCTCCAGGTTGTTTAACCCGGCTGAGGCTAAATATACCGCTATGGAGAATAGTTATGCCGCCTTAGTGTGGGTAGCTCAGAAGCTTAAACACCATTTCCTAGCCTGTTAGGGTGCTAGGCTCGGATACAGAGGGGGGGTGAATGTATCCCCTTCAGAAATTATGCCCAAATTAAATCTCTAGAGCTCAGATATGCGGAATAAACACTAATGAACTTTCCAAGATGAGATGATAAGACAACAATAGATCAAACAGTTCGACTGCAACAATGCAGCCACCTGATCAAACCAGAAACGCAGACAGAACTAAGCAAACCAATCACACCTAGCAAAAATATAATGCTCAAGGTTAACTCCCTAGATAATACAACTAGCCAAGCATGCACAACCTGTGAATGGGAGGTAGAAGGCAAGGAACAACCGCACAAACCAAAACCACTGCACAGTAGATTTTTAGGTGGTTCGGTCACCAAGACCTACATCCACCCCTCACTCCCAACCGGAGTGAGGCTTCACTAGCCAACGCTAGAAACAAGCAGACTCAGTCTGCGAACACTTGCTGCCACACAGCTTGACCAGGGGAACAGCCTCCCCTCTTCCTCCCAACCGGAGGGACACCCCAAGTGACTCCCAGCTACTTGGAAACCAGAGGTCGAATACCTCTCTTCCTCCAGACCAGGAGGGACCCCTGGACTTGCAACCACAAGCCCAGAACCAGAGGACGAGCCTCCCTTCCTCTAACCAGATTGAACCCACAAGTGACAACCTGTCACTTGCAACCCGGAGATCAGATCTCCCTTCTCCTGAACCAACAGGAGGAACCCGATCCCCAACAGGGCAATCGGAAGAACAAAGCTAACCAGAGAAACAAAATGAAAAATAAGAAAACATAAAAGGAACAGCGACAAAGGCTGGAAATGAAACACAATAGTCGTTCTGGATTTGATCCACGAATAGACTAAACAGGTCTTTCTTTCGCAGGCTCTCCCTATCTCTTCTTTTCTCTTCTTCTTCTGCTCTTTTGATCGTTGCTCTCTTTCTTCTGCTTCTCTACTTTCTTCACTGGCTTCTATTCTCTCTGTATATACTTGGCCACTTCGATCTATCTTCTTCTGTGGAATAAGGCTCGTATATATAGCAGCAGCAGCAGCAGCCAGGGCGCGTATGGTTTCCACATTTCCCGCCCTAAGAATTCGGACCACGTGGCAGCATCTAGCAGGCTATCAGTACACGTGTCACGATCCTGGGCCTTTATCCATTCTTGGATCACGTGCCCTCATTAATCTGAATCATCTGCAGGCAGAGACAAAGGAAATGTGATTAGTTAGTTCAGTCATACAACCACGAATGTATATACTTTAGAAACAGTAAGTGAGTAAGTGTGTACACTGAGAGAGTGTATAGACTTGTAAGACTTTATGCGATCTCAGTGTATAGACTTGCAGTTAAATGCATTAGTTAACCAAGTGTGTAGAGTGTATACACTTAAAAACCTTCAAGCGTCCTCGGTGTACAGACTTGTAACAAGCCTATCAGATGTATAGACTTCGATGAGAGCAATGCATGAGCACCCAATGTACAGACATCCTGTCCCTGCAGCTGACGACCCCAGTGTATAGACTTGCTGAGGGAGAGACTGTACAGACTTGAAGCAAAGCAAGGCAATCGAGTGTGTAGACTTGACTGCTGCGAGCATAGGCTGTACATACTTGGTGTGAAGAACACAAGCCAAGTGCAGTGTATGGACTTTATGCAAGAAAGCAAGTGTGCATAGTATAGACTTGAGTGATGAGTGGACTTTCAATGAAGAGGCTGCACAGACATGATGAAATCACAATGTGTAGACTTGCCAATTATAGCTGGTCGATGTACAGACTAGAACAAGGCTAAGTCTGTACAGACTTGAACAAACACAATGTATAGACTTTGGCAAGGCAACGTTGGTAAAACTACCAATGTGCAGACTTTCAAAGCTGAACGTAGGTAAAGAACCCAATGTGCAGACTTGGAAGTGCAACGTAGGAACAGATGCCAATGTACAAACTTTGGCAAGTAACGATGTACAGACTTGCACAGTTCCAGTTGAAGAATGTATAGACTTTACCTATTAAATGTGGTTGTACATACTTGGAGAGTTGAAGCCAATGTACAGACTTGTTGTTATCAAATCGATGTACAGACTTGCAGATGCGAAGCCAATGTACAGACTTTATGATATGAAGCCAATGTACAGACTTGTAGATGCGAAGTCGATGTACATACTTTAAAGGCTGTGAACAACAAAGCATGCTGTACAGACTTACTCAATCAAACTGATCTATAGACTTTGAAGGATTTGAACGGGAGAATGTCTAGACTTTAAGAACCGAAACTCACGTTGTACAGACTTTATGAGCACAGTCCAGTGTATAGACTTGATGCCTTGAAGGTGATGTACAGACTTGGACTCAAGGAATGGCTGTACAGACTCTGAGTGAAGGTATGAACAGTGAATCAATGTGTAGACTTCACTTCAAGCAAGCTACAGCCCAATGTTTAGACTTCCTGATGAAACAGTCTGATGTACAGACTTGTAATAAAGCTTGAAGAAGGCGATGTATATACTTGGATGCCCAACGCCAATGTACTGACTTTGAAGAGAAGACAAATGTATGGACTTTGACAGAGTGAGACAATGTTCAGACTTTGAAGTTACACTGTGGATGTATAGACTTGACTGAGCATGGAGTGTATAGACTTGAACGTCTGAAGGTGATGTACATACTTGCCTAAGACGCAGCATGAGACGCTGGCTGAGACGGACGTTGTACAGACTTTGAATGAACTAAGACGCTGAACAAGATGGACCGATGTACAGACTTCTAAATGATGATGGACTATGTATGGACTTGGCTTGAGATGCTGCATGAGACGGTGCAGGATGTATAGGCTTTACAGTGAATGCATATGCCACTGTATATACTTGCATGAGACAGTCAGTGAGACGCTCAGCAATGTATAGACTTGAAAGAACTCCAAGCGATGTATAGACTTTGAAATGCTTGAAAAGGATGTACATACTTCATGAGACGCTGCATGCCAATGTATAGACTTCATGAAAAACACACGATGCAATGTGTGGACTTGGTGACTCATGCAGACAGACGAGTGTACAGTCTATGCCATGCTCACAGTTAAGCAATGTACCAAGTTCTGAATGAGTAGTTCTGAATGAAGTAAACACATATGACATCAAAGAATCCAGATAAATGCAATTATGAAATCCACCAAAGCACACACCACACAGCCATATTTAAATGCAGTAATAATTTAGATAAGATTTTCAATGAAACATTCATCTGCACCACAAACAGAATTGTATGCATTCAATTGACTTATAGTGATTGCTATCATCGAAATCACAGGGACACAACAATCTCCCCCTTTTTGATGATGGCAATACTATGAGTCTTATGAATGAAATAAATGGAGTATTCAGACTAGACTCATCAAAGTATTCTCCCCCTTTGACTTCATCAAAAAGAAATACTTTGATAAACAATATCAGAATCATTTAAATCAATTCTCCCCCTTAGTCAAACAACTGATGCAGTCATGCATATGCAACAAATACTCCCCCTTTGGCAAAAGTCTCTCCCTTTGATATAATCAATATGAATGCAGATGCAGAAGGAGATACCAAATTGCAAGAGCTCAATTCTCCCCCTTTAAGAGTTTCTATGCAGCATGATGCATATGACATGGAAGCTCCCCCTCAATAAGTGGAATCTTATGAGATGGATAACAAGGAGAGGTTCAGGTCAAAGAATCAATGATATTGAGCAGAAAAGTTTCAAGTAGCAGATTTTCAAAGAAGCTCCAATAACAAGAAATTCAGTCAGATTTTCAGAGAGATAGCAATCTCATAAATCCAAAACATAAGTTTTCAAAGTCTTCCATTTTAAGGGCTTATGAATGAGCTTTATTGTTCAGCATGGTTTAACCATAATGTATGCAGAGTTTATCAGTAAAATTCTGTATTGATATCTAAAACCATGGTTTAATAAAAATGAACCAAGCCCTCATATTTATCTTGATTAATCTCCCTTTCTCTTACCCAATCAAATCTATTGACTTCTTTCATAATTACATGCACTAGTATTGAAATCAAGCAATTATGAAGTCATATGATTTTGTCTAGGGTTGTAGCAATTTGATTTTAGCATCAATATTCAGATATTTCAATTTGTTCAACAATTTTCTTGCTACAAATTTTACGAGCACTCTAGTTCAGTGCACACATTGTAACTAGAGGATATACCTTGATTAGAGGCCAATATCCCTAAGCCCTTAGTGTGACTAACTATCATGCTTTATATGAATAGAGTTAGTATTTACACATCATGACACACTACAAATTATTTTTTAATGAGTGAGTTA
The DNA here is from genome assembly GCA_022559845.1 of Amorphophallus konjac. Classification (NCBI taxonomy): domain Eukaryota; kingdom Viridiplantae; phylum Streptophyta; class Magnoliopsida; order Alismatales; family Araceae; genus Amorphophallus; species Amorphophallus konjac. The sequence goes on from CM040124.1 coordinate 149,050,740, forward strand.
TATTTCTCAGTGTGCATGCCATTGCTCTGCCTGATTTTCAATGAATTTTATGCAGAGTTAACTAAGACACCTCATGACACAGTCCTTTGGACATGTGTTTCTCAGTGACCAATGTCATTGCTTTGACAGATATTACCCTTTAGACATTTCAAAAAAATTCATTTGCTTCAAATCAATAATAGTTTCATGTACTTAACCAATTAAAGTCATGTATTCAAAAGTGCATATTTCAGAAATTTTCACAAGACACAGCATGAAACAGATGGTTAAGGTTTATTAAACATGCTTCAGATATTTTTAAGAGATTTTAAAGTCAAACTGCATGAACATTAAACTTAAATCACATGAGTTATTTCAGACATTCATAAAAATATATAATATAAGATTTCTAGTTCAAGAGTTTTCAGATTTATGATCGAGATAGCCCATTGAAATCTTCATGAAAGACTGATAGAATTCTGAAATCAAATGATACCAATTGATAAGAGAGATTTTGAAGCCCAGTGATTGTTTTTCAGAGTATGATCGAGGTTTGTCAACCAAATGAATAAGAAAGGATATGCAATGAATTTTGACAAATGTATGCATTTGATAACCTATATGCAATGCATTGACTCCCCCTGACAACATGCATTCAATCACTCTTTTTGGCATTTTTCAATATCAGGAAATGCAATGCACTATATGTATGCAAGGATATGCAATTTACTCAATATTGATTGCTATGCAAAGTCATGTAATTAACTCCCCCTGAAAACATGCAATATTTGCCATGAGAAACTGAACATATGATTTTGATTCATGCACATTCAGACTACCCTATCAAGCAAAATGACCCATGGTACTAGGCGGAGCACTTGGTCTAAAAGACCAGCTCTCCATTGTAAGGACCTCCAGACAGATTTCCCTGCCTTTTGATAGCTTACCATTTGATATACCATAGAGGTCATGAATAACAAAGTAAAACCAACAGTCCTATATGCAATTCAGGTTTTCAATGAACTATGCAACAGAGAAATTTCAAGCAACATTCATATGCAGTCCAGATTTTTCAGAATGCAATTTGTTTTCAGAGTTTATGCATTTCAATAATTATCAAACAACTACAAATGGTAGATATGCAAAATTACATCAAATCGGATATGCAATGAATTTCAAAATAGGAAATGCAGAGAATTTACCTGAAAAGTTCAGAAGGGGTTTTCATTCTTGAGTGCCTTGGATTAATACCCCTTTTTATTCCATTCCAAGGCACACCTGCAAGGCAAAGTTATTTTGCACAAACAGGTACCCAAGAAGTCTTGGGTCCTGACAAGACAGTATCACTTCTAGCAGGTTTTCTCAGCACATTTTTAACTTGATGGCAAGGAGCAGCAGTTTTCAGATCTGATTTATGCACATTCTTGTTAGCATGAATTCTATGTGCATATGCATGAGGATTTTTGTTAACAGAATAAACATTCTGTTTGCCAAAACCAGTTTAGTTTTGATATCCTGCCAGCCAACTGGTTGCAGCCCTGTGACCTGGCTTTCCATAGTTAAAACAATGAGAAGAATTCATTCTCTTAAAATTCTCATTTCTACCCTGAGCATGCCAGCATTCAATGGCCCTATGGCCACTCTTTCCACATTCAAAGCATGAAATAGAGTTTCTCCTACCAGCATTCAGCCAGTATTCAATGGCCCTGTGGCCATGCTTTCCACAGTGAGAGCATTTGAAAGAATTTCTTTTAAAAGAACCTGACCAGCATTCAGAGGTCTTGTGACCAATCATGTTGCAGTTAAAACAGATGATGTGCTGGTTCATTGAAATAGATTTGTTTTTACTAAAAACATGTTGGTTTGCAGGGAATTTAGCATGATATGAATAAAAGGTTTTCTTACCACTAGCAAACCAGCAATGAGCAATTGAGTGTCCTAATTTGCCACAATTAGAACATGTGACACTCCTTTTCTAAGGTGAAGGATTTTTATCATGAGATCTCCTAGCATTCTTATCATCCTTCTCCATCAACTTACACTCATGCATCAGATGTCCAGATTTATGATAGTAATGACAGATAATCTTCTTTTTAGATGCCTGTGAGTGTGTGTGAGGACTGTGATCAATATGCACTGATGAACCCTTTTCATTTATTTTCTGATTTACAGTCCTTTTCTGATTTTTATCCTGTTTTCCTATTTTCTTAGCCTTGTACTGAGTTGGAGATGAAGTAGAAGGCTCATCTTGTTCAGAAGATTTAACAAAAATAGTTTTCAGGTTGACTCCATGAACCTTCCTCATGATTGGACTGTAACCCAGCCCTTCTTTCTTAAAATTAATCTTTGTTCCCAGCTTTTTCTGAACAGTGGGTTGTTTGTCTTTTGATGTTGTGGCTACATTTGAAGCATTTACAAATGATGTCATTAGCTTGTTCTGAAAAGCCTTTTTATTGACATTGTTGTAGCCCAACCCTTTCTTTTTGACATTGACTTTTGTTCTCAGCAATTTGTTCAGATTATCTTGCCCACTAACAAATTTAGACAAAGAGTTTTTTAAGTCTTGAATTTCATTTTCTAAAGAGGAAATATGCAGCTCGTAACTGGCAATCTCTTGCTCACTGCAATTCATAGCTTCACTCAAAACTTTGTTAGCAGTTTTATATTTCTCAATTTTCTGTTCTAGATTGCTCAGTTTATCAGAATCTTCAATGCAAACAGTTTTTCCTCTTTCTAAAGCTAGAAGTCTCTCTGTCATAGTGGAGTTCAGCATTTTTAATTTCTCATTTTCTTTCTTAAGTTTGTCATTCTGAACCAATTCATTTATTAGAGTCTGATCATCTGAGTTAACTCCAAGTTTTCTTTCAGCCTCAAATTCCTTTAATTCTTTTTGCTGTTTCTCTAGATCTTTCTGTAATTCTATATTTACAGATTTTATGGCATTGAATTTTTCAGCAAACAAGTTCTTCTCCTGCTCAAGTTTCTCAAATTTTTCATCATTTTCATTAACAGATTTTCTCAGAGAATCATTTTCAGATTTTAGCTTGTTTAAATCTGAGTTCACACTTTCAAAGTTTTTCAGCAATTTTTTATACTGGTCATGATAGTTAACAAGAGTCTGATTATCATTATCTGACTTGAATTTTTCTTTGAGTTCAGATATCACATTTATATGATCTTGATTCTCAGTTTTCAATAATGAGATTTGTTTCTTCAACATTTGAAAATCAGACATACAGGCATCATGACCATTTTTCAATTCAACACAATTTCTACATGGAGAACTTGAACTAACTGACCCAGTACCCTTCTTCAATTTTTTATACTATTTTCTTAACAGTTCATGAGATTCAAGTAACTCAGAATATGCATTTTCCCAATCATCTAAAGTATAGTTTTCAAAGGGATTTACCTCATCATCATCATCATCTTCATCTTGACTGCTGCCTTGATTATTTCTGTCAGCCATCATGCAGCTGTCCTCATTTCTTATCTGAGTTTGCTTCAGTATGTCCAGAATATCTTTAGCAGAACTACAATCAAAGAAACATGAATGAAAAGCTCTATCAGTAGCTGCCTTCATTAGATTTATAGCTATCTGGTTCTCTTCATGCATAGATTTGTGACTGTCAGTCCATTTGGACTTTTTCTTTGGTAGTTCATAAGGACCGTGTGAAATTACTTTCCACAGGTCTGGATTAACAGAATTAGCATAATTCTTCAGACTAGCAAACCATACATTAAAATGCGTACCACTGAAAATCGGTGGATGGGCCATGAGAACAAATAGCAAGAAAATTCAATGTAACAGGAATATTGATGCACTAAAAACAAATTAGTACCGAAGACAGCAGGATCGGATCTGCAGGTCGCTGGACCTTCTAAGCATACACCACTCTGATACCAATTGTTAGGGTGCTAGGCTCGGATACAGAGGGGGGGTGAATGTATCCCCTTCAGAAATTATGCCCAAATTAAATCTCTAGAGCTCAGATATGCGGAATAAACACTAATTAGCTTTCCAAGATGAGATGATAAGACAATAATAGATCAAACAGTTGGACTGCAACAATGCAGCCACCTGATCAAACCAGAAACGCAGACAGAACTAAGCAAACCAATCACACCTAGCAAAAATATAATGCTCAAGGTTAACTCCCTAGATAATACAACTAGCCAAGCATGCACAACCTGTGAATGGGAGGTAGAAGGCAAGGAACAACCGCACAAACCAAAACCACTGCACAGTAGATTTTTAGGTGGTTCGGTCACCAAGACCTACATCCACCCCTCACTCCCAACCGGAGTGAGGCTTCACTAGCCAACGCTAGAAACAAGCAGACTCAGTCTACGAACACTTGCTGCCACACAGCTTGACCAGGGGAACAGCATCCCCTCTTCCTCCCAACTGGAGGGACACCCCAAGTGACTCCCAGCCACTTGGAAACCAGAGGTCGAAGACCTCTCTTCCTCCAGACTAGGAGGGACCCCTGGACTTGCAACCACAAGCCCAGACCCGAAGGACGAGCCTCCCTTCCTCTAACCAGATTGAACCCACAAGTGACAACCTGTCACTTGCAAACCGGAGATCAGATCTCCCTTCTCCTGAACCAACAGGAGGAAACCGATCCCCAACAGGGCAATCGGAAGAACAAAGCTAACCAGACAAAAAATATGAAAAATAAGAAAACATAAAAGGAACAGCGACAAAGGCTGGAAATGAAACACAATAGTCATTCTGGATTTGATCCACAAACAGACTAAACAGGTCTTTCTTTCGCAGGCTCTCCCTATCTCTTCTTTTCTCTTCTTCTTCTGCTCTTTTGATCGTTGCTCTCTTTTTTCTGCTTCTCTACTTTCTTCACTGGCTTCTATTCTCTCTGTATATACTTGGCCACTTCGATCTATCTTCTTCTGTGGAAGAAGGCTCGTATATATAGCAGCAGCAGTAGCAGCAGCCAGGGCGCGTGTGGTTTCCACATTTCCCGCCCTAAGAATTCGGACCACGTGGCAGCATCCAGCAGGCTGTCAGTACACATGTCACAATCCTGGGCCTTTATCCATTCTTGGATCACGTGCCCTCATTAATCTGAATCCTCTGTAGGCAGAGACAAAGGAAATGTGATTAGTTAGTTCAGTCATACAACCATGAATGTATATACTTTAGAAACAGTAAGTGAGTAAGTGTGTACACTGAGAGAGTGTATAGACTTGTAAGACTTTATGCGATCTCAGTGTATAGACTTGCAGTTAAATGCATTAGTTAACAAAGTGTGTAGAGTGTATACACTTGAAAACCTTCAAGCGTCCTCGGTGTACAGACTTGTAACAAGCCTATCAGATGTATAGACTTCGATGAGAGCAATGCATGAGCACCCAATGTACAGACATCCTGTCCCTGCAGCTGACGACCCCAGTGTATAGACTTGCTGAGGGAGAGACTGTACAGACTTGAAGCAAAGCAAGGCAATCGAGTGTGTAGACTTGACTGCTGCGAGCACAGGCTGTACATACTTGGTGTGAACAACACAAGCCAAGTGCAGTGTATGGACTTTATGCAAGAAAGCAAGTGTGCATAGTATAGACTTGAGTGATGAGTGGACTTTCAATGAAGAGGCTGTACAGACATGATGAAATCATGATGTGTAGACTTGCCAATTATAGCTGGTCGATGTATAGACTAGAACAAGGCTAAGTCTATACAGACTTGAACAAACATAGTGTATAGACTTTGGCAAGGCAACGTTGGTAAAACTACCAATGTGCAGACTTTCAAAGCTGAACGTAGGTAAAGAACCCAATGAGCAGACTTGGAAGTGCAACGTAGGAATAGATGCCAATGTACAAACTTTGGCAAGTAACGATGTACAGACTTGCACAGTTCCAGCTGAAGAATGTATAGACTTTACCTATTAAATGTGGTTGTACAGACTTGGAGAGTTGAAGCCAATGTACAGACTTGTTGATATCAAACCGATGTACAGACATGCAGATGCGAAGCCAATGTACAGACTTGCCGATGCGAAGCCGATGTACAGACTTTAAAGGCTGTGAACAACAAAGCATGCTGTACAGACTTACTCAATCAAACTGATGTATAGACTTTGAAGGATTTGAACAGGAGAATGTCTAGACTTTAAGAACTAAAATTCACATTGTACAAACTTTATGAGCACAGTCCAGTGTATAGACTTGATGCCTTGAAGGCGATGTACAGACTTGGACTCAAGGAATGGCTATACAGACTCTGAGTGAAGGCATGAACAGTGAATCAATGTGTAGATTTCACTTCAAGCAAGCTACAGCCCAATGTTTAGACTTGCTGATGAAACAGTCTAATGTACAGACTTGTAATAAAGCTTGCAGAAGGCGATGTATATACTTGGATGCCCAACGCCAATGTACTGACTTTGAAGAGAAGACAAATGTATGGACTTTGACGGAGTGAGACAATGTTCAGACTTTGAAGTTACACTGTGGATGTATAGACTTGAATGAGCATGGAGTGTATAGACTTGAAAGTCTGAAGGCGATGTACAGACTTGCCTAAGACGCAGCATGAGATGCTGGCTGAGACGGACGCTGTACAGACTTTGAATGCACTAAGACACTGAACAAGACGGACCGATGTACAGACTTCTAAATGCTGATGGACTATGTATGGACTTGGCTTGACATGCTGCATGAGACGATGCAGGATGTATAGGCTTTATAGTGAATGCATATGCCACTGTATATACTTGCATGAGACAGTCAGTGAGACGCTCAACAATGTATAGACTTGAAAGAACTCCAAGCGATGTATAGACTTTGAAATGCTTGAAGAGGATGTACATACTTCATGAGACGCTCCATGCCAATGTATAGACTTCATGAAAAACACACGATGCAATGTGTGGACTTGGTGACTCATGCAGACAGACGAGTGTACAGTCTATGCCATGCTCACAGTTAAGCAATGTACCAAGTTCTGAATGAGCAGTTCTGAATGAAGTAAACACATATGACATCAAAGAATCCAGATAAATGCAATTATGAAATGCACCAAAGCACACACCATAAAGCCATATTTAAATGCAGTAATAATTCAGATAAGATTTTCAATGAAACATTCATCTGCACCACAAACAGAATTGTATGCATTCAATTGACTTATAGTGATTGCTATCATCAAAATCACAGGGACACAACATAGCCCACCCAGTTATGTTGATCTCTAGAATGGACCCGATCCGTTATCTCTTTGAAAAGCCCGTCCTTTCTAGTAGGTTAGCTTGCTGGCTGAGTTTCCTCTCTCAGTTCGATATCACCTTCTTCGTTCAGAAGGCGGTCAAAGGATACGCCATCGCTGAGCATCTTGCCCATCTTCCCATCCCTCACACTGATTCTATTCAGGATGATTTCCCTTATGAGCATCTCTCCGTCCTAACTCATCATCCCTTTTGGTCTTTGCACTTCGACGGTGCACTCAATTTTCAAGGCCGAGGGATAGGCGCTGTTCTGCTCACTCTAGAAGGGGTGACGATTCTGTTTGCTTATCAACTCCGATTTCCTGCCACCAATAACATCGCCGAGTACGAAGCTCTCCAAGCTGGATTGAAGCACGCCTATCTTTTAGGTGCCCATTACTTAAATATCATAGGGGACTCTCAGCTTGTCCTGCGGTAGGTGCTGTCCACTTACCGCACCCGTGACCCTAAGCTCAAGCCATATCAAGATTTGGTCACGCTCCTAGCGAGGCAATTGTGCAAGTTGATCTACATCCACACTCCTCGATCTCAGAACATTCTAGCCGATGCTTTAGCATCCCTTGCTTTCTCTCTATCTTTCCCTCTCGGTCGGAGTACTGAGACTATCGTCGTTCAGAGATTGGATGCACCCTCTCTTCAGGATCATTGGTATGCCAACCTTAGGAAGACTGTAGAGGCGAGGGCTGAGAAGGAAGAGCTGAAGGAAGTATCTTTAATGGAATTAGAAGAGATCTTGCAGAAGGAAGAATTGCCCTGGTACCATGAAATTGAGTTATTTTGCAAGGATGGAGCATTCCCAGAAGGGGCAAACGCTGAGCAGCGCAAGTCAATAAGAAGAGCCGCCTCAAGGTATACTATCATCACAGGTGAACTATACAAGCGCGCTACCAATGGGTTGCTCATGAGATGCTTATACGATGATGACACTTGGAAGGTGGCCGAAGCAGCCCATTCTAGTGAGTGTGGAGATCATGTTAATGGCCAGGCTCTAGCAAAGAAAATCCTTAGGCAGGGCTACTATTGGCCCACTCCAGAGGAAGATTGCTCCCTCTATGTCCGGAGGTGTCTTAAGTGCCAACTCCATGCTGATAAGATTCACGCTCCAGCTTCATCTTTTCATCCTCTATCTGCTACTTGGCCATTCCCCAAGTGGGCGTTCGACGTTATCGGTCCGCTCGGTGATCCCAACTCTCAGATCAAGCAAAAATCCTTCATCCTTACCGCCACTGAGTACTTCACCAAGTGGGCTGAAGCCGAAGCGTACGTGGAGATTAAAGCTACCACGGTGTGCTGCTTCATCATGAAGAACATCATCTCTCGGTTCGGAGTGCCAAGCAGCATCGTCACCGACAACGGACCCCAGTTCATTTTTCAAGAGCTCAAGGACCTATGTAAGAAGTTCAATATAGCATTGCATCATTCATCCCCATATTACCCGCAAGGCAACGACCAGGCCGAAGCCACTAACAAAACCCTTCTCAAAATCATAAAGAAAACATGTGAATCTCACAAATTTTCTGATTGGTCAGAAAGATTAGTGGAAGCTCTATGGGCTTACCGCACCTCTATCCGCACTGCCACGGGGCAAACCCCCTATGCTCTCACCTATGGAATGGAGGCGGTGCTCCCATATGAAATCCCGATCCCTTCCCTAAGGGTACAGCTCTATAAGGAACTTTATCTCGATGAACATCGAGAGGCGTTGCTCGTCCAGCTAGAACTCTTAGACGAGAAGAGGATGAATGCGGCCGATCACGTATCCGTTTATCAAAAGGGAGTTTCACCTTATTTTCAAAAGAAGGTCATTGAGCACAAATTTCAAAAAGGTGATATGCTTTTGAAATGCAAATTCATACGGTCTGTAGGTCCTAGGTCTAAATTACAACCTAACTGGGAAGGGCCATTTGTTGTCAAAGAAGCTTATCCAGGGAATGGTTATCGCTTAGTGAATGCAGAAGGTGAGGAGCTCGCTCACGCTTGGAATGGGTGGTATCTTAAACGTTTCTTTCCTTAGAATCTAAGTCAGTGCCACCCCGGTAGCAAGGAGTTCTTCCCTTTCACCCTGAAGGAGGACCCCGAGAATGGCAATCACACACTACACGGCGTCCCTGGTCGGGTTTCCCACTTTGTAGACACCGTTCCTCCTTGGCCATGCTTGGGGGAAAGTCAAAGTCCATGTCCATTTGTTTCTTCGACTGAATCCAGGGGTAAGAGGTGAATAAGGAGGCGACAACCAATCTGGACACCCGGATGAGAGGAGGTCTCAAATAGGGGCAATCCGTTATGACCTGACGCCACAAAGAAAAGAGAAAAAAGAAAAAAGAGCAAAAGAAAAGAAGCAATCTTCTTGACAAAAGCAATGGTTTATCTCAAAAGTCCATCAATCACAATCTCCAAAACTCCAAGAAAAGTAAAAGGCTAGGCATGGCAAGAGTGGCAGTACAGTTTTCCCGCGGGACGTTATGAGCCCGGTCGTATGCGTGCCTAGAGTGGACAAAGGTTCGATGACGGACACAAAGCCCCGACGCAATAGATCGAGTCTCTGAATGGGTTTTCTGGAGAGGAACTCAAGCCCTGAACACTTCTATATCTGGCCTAAGCTTACCCCCACATTCTATTTTCCTTTTCAGGACTAAGACAAATACCCTGGGTATGGCCTTGGTAGAACCACCGTCACGTAAGTTAGGCCCTGGCCAAGGGTTGTCACCTCTATTGCACGCCAACCTTGAGAACTCTCAATGGAATGGGGAGGACCCGCGTTTCTAGGGAGGCACTGGCGTTTTCAAAATCAAAATAAAAAAAAATCGTATATTTCAAAATCCAAAAAAAATCATATATTTCAAAATCCAAAAAATCATATATTCCAAAATCCAAAGAAAAATCATATTTCAAAATCCAAAAACATCAGATATTTCCAAGATCTCACAAAAAATCTGAGTATTTGCAAAAATACCATTATATGCATCGCATGCATTGCATTGTTTCCATTATGTTTTTCGCCTATTTAATAAGGCTCCACCCCTTGATCAAATATCAAGAATGGTCATTTTCTAACTTGTTTCAAGCAAGGGGTCGAGTCTAAGAACAGATTTAACTTGTCTCTTGTTTAAATGTGTGCAGAATGCGGGTTCAAGATCCAAGCTCACAAACCTACAAGGCCTATAACGCTCCAATCTTAGACCGTCACAGAACTGTGACGGTCCATGGTTCGACTGTCACCTTCTCCCGAAGGTTGAAACTCATATGTTCTCATTAAACCCTCCCTGACGCATCTACATTAGATCGTCACTTCACTCTGGCGGCCCATGATTAGACCGTTATACCTTCCCGAGGATAGAAAACTCAGTTTTCTGAATTCATCCATTCTGACGACTCGTCGTGAGACCGTCAGAGAGTTGTGGCGGCCCTATGTAGGACTGTTACATCCACCAGAAGCTTTATTTTCGAAGGACATTTGGGTCCAATCAACCATCAAATTTATATTCCATCAACTTAAGGCACTTCCATGTCATTCAGTTGAATTCAATGATATATAAGATTGGTTGGTAAACTTCAGTTGTCATTACATTCAGGAAAATTCAAGCTACATTCAGTTTTTTATCCGTAAGAGGCCGGATCTTGCGTAATTCCTTCACATAGCCACGGCGTCCCTCATCGTCTTCTTCCACCTCTTCTTGCCATGGGCACACTTTGCTGATCTCCCACATGGTCAGGGCGCTGTGGACTGCTCTCTCATCCTCCTCGGTCCCCATCTTCCTAGCCTGAAAGGGAGGGAAATGCGATCATGCAAGAACTCCGGTACGGGGTAGCCCGATCTGAAGATAGCACCGGTGTGGGTTGTAGATCACCATGGTGGTGTTCCCCACTAGCTGAAGATCAAGACCTGGTCACCATGGTACCTTGAGCAAGGTGCTCCGAAGAACTCTTGGACACATCATGAACTTCTCTATTGGCAAGGTGTTGAGGAAGAGGCGCCAATCATCCCGCGTTTTCTTGTCCGCCGTCCGGCATTCAACATGTTAAGAGAACCCAAAGGCACCTCCAATAAAGAACAAAGGGTGGCTCCCGAAGATCCGGCTAGCTGAAGGTATGTCCTCCTTGGGTCGGAACTTGATTCTCACGCCCATCAAGGAGTATCATTGAGCCGAATAGAGGTCCTCCTAAGCAAGCTGAGCTAAGTCCTTCATAAAGGTATGAAGGGACCGCTTGAGAAATCGATAAACCCCGCCACAACCCACTGATGATACGAAGGTTTTGGATATCTAGGAGGTGGTCGGTGGTGGTGAAAAGGAAGACCCCGCATAAGCAAACCGACACGGCTTTGGCAATGGCTTCATATATTTCCCACTTGTTTTTGCAATGAGAGACTATCCATTGAGCCATGGGTATCAAGTGAATATGGCATGGACTGATCATGGTCCTCACGTCCTTCGAGTTGTGTATGAAATCAATTAGAATCAAGGATGGGTCGATGAGTTCAACCGTATGGCACACTAGATCTTCATCCCCCACCTTAGTCTTAGCAAGGGCTAGGTAGGTCTCTACCTCCTCCAATAGGACTGTAGCTTCAAAGGAAGGGAAAGGAAGGTGCGTGTTTGTGGATGCCATAGCTCTATGAGGGCTGAAATGCTTGCCCAATCTAAGGACAATTTCTGAAAGTTTTTGGCCAAAACTAATAAAGGTTGGAGGTGCCATGCCCTAAGGATCAATAAGACTTCTAATGGGAGTTCTTTGAACATGGGAGCCACCCACTTTAAGTTGGAATAACACCTTGGGCCATGCAAAGGCTAGAGAGAAAAGGAAGAGAGAAGGAGAAAAAGGAAGAATTATAAGAAGCATGGAAAGTGCAGAAATTGATGAACTTTTGAATTCAATTGGAACTTACCACTCTTTGGGCACTTGAGCTCAGATGCTTGGGGATGGATGTCAATCTTTGCAGCTCCCCATGTTCTCTCTTAACTGCTTTGAGACCGATGTTGACCCTCACCTCCAGGCCCATCTCTCCCGAGCTTCTCTTCATGGTGTCCCTTGCCTTTTGATGAAGTTTTCAGCCCTTGAAGAAGAGGATTAATGAAAGCTGCGATTTTTGGGCTTGTGCCTAACTTATAAAGGCTTGATTTTGGTGCTAGAACGATAAGACTGGGGTTAGAAAGCCTTATCCTACACCTAGGAGGGTTCTAGTGTGGATTAAGGCCTCCTTGCCTCGAGTTCGGGCTCTCACGGCAGAATCCATCTCGGATTACAATTCTTTCTCTGACGGTTCATCGTAGGACCGCCACAGCTCCCTAACGCTCCATCACTAGACCGTCACATTTCCTGCTACACATTTTTAGCTCAATTTCACTGTCATGTCTGACGGTCTAACCTTGGACCGTTACCTGATCCTGACGCTCCATCATTGGACCGTCAAATTTTCTGCAACAGGTTTTTCAGTCCACTTTCGCTCTGTCATCTCGGACGGCCTAAGCTTGATGCGTTACATGGACCTGACGCTACACCATTGGAACGTCACACCCTCTGCTACAAGTGTTTGTTCTTTCCATCGTCCTTTGGTCTAACCTGCCAGTCTTACACCTTGTCCCCTATTTACATCCATTTACACCTTCATTTACATTCATCCACACATTCACATCCATTTTCATCCATGCATCCATTCATTCATCCACATAAACAAAACACAAAAAAGAATTTTCATTCATTTTTATCATTCCATTTCATTCACATAAGTCATGTACAAGTGTGGGTGTCAAATAAAGAAACAAAACATATCATTCGGCCGATTTGTCACCCGGGCCATCACTATCGCCAGCACCCTCAGGTCTCCTCGCTGGTGGGGCTATGGAGACGCTCCCCTCCTCTCATTGCAGCCTCTGCTCTGCCTCCTCATTCCTCCGCTGGCCGGAGGAACTGACGAGGAAGTCTGCCACTGATCCGCTCGGGGTGACACTTCTCCGTGCTCCACTCTGTGAGGTACTCCGCTCCGGTCCATGGCCCATCATCCGCACCGTCCGCTCCATCGTCCGCAGCTCGATCTTCAACTCGAAGATCTGACGTCATGTCTCACGGGCCTCGGTATGGTAATGCTCCAAGTCCGTCGTCCCGGTACGGAGTCTCCACTTCGGCCCGTGCCTGAGCCAACTCTGTCCGGAGTCTCTCTGCCTCCGATCGTCCTCGCTCTACCTCCGCTTGAGCCCGCTCAGCCTCGGCTACCGCTGCGGTCAGCTCTCTCGCCTGCATTTTGCATTTGATCATTGGTAGTCAGTCCATTAGGCATTTGCATAATCAAAAGCATTTAAAGAAGCATTTTAAGTCTAAGGGAATTGGGTTGATTCTTACCCGCTCCGCGAGGGTGGCCTCCGCCTCCTCGGCCCGAGCTACCGCCCGAGCAAACTCTGCATCCCACTCAGCTCTGCCCCCGGCAGGCTGTGACGACGAGGATGGAGTATCCGGTCCTGCTCTTTGGGCTCCCTCAGCCCGCTGCATTTAGAAGTCAAGGTCGGTCACATTTACATCATAAGCATAAGCATTTAAGTCTAAGGTTTAGGGAAACTCATCAAAAGCTCCAAGGCAACCCGATACTCATCCCGCTGCTAGATGGTGGCACGGAGAAGTCCCTCGAGCTCGGCTATCCTTCCCTGTGGGTCTAGCTGGATTTAGAAAATAATGTCAGTGCATATAGAATTTAATTGAAATAGAAAATGGTTTTGAGTTTAAAAGTTCAGACCGGTCGTCGGGTGCCTCGAAACACCTGGTCGCCGTACCGCTACGAGTAGTCCTTGAGGTAGGCCTCATCGCTGTCTACTCGATCCTTTATGGCCCGGCCTCTCTTGTTCCAATCGTGCACATATTTTGCCTTCTGGGCCCACCAATCGACGTCTCCGCTAATGCCCTTTGAAGATTTGCCCGGGCGCTCATCATCTCTGCGGGGGAATGTCACCTCTGGCTGATGGACTCCCCGTGTCCTCAGGATCAAGCGATAGTGCAGCAGCTCGATCACGTTGATGCAATGTAGCCAGACATCTTGCCCGCTGTATGCCAGGGACGCCTTGACCCATGGCTATCCCACGTAGCTCTCATCCCGGTACGGTGTCCAACGCACCTGAAAAGGCAATTGAGTCCATGTCAGCATTTAGAAGGCATTAGAAAACATTTAAGAAGCATATAGAAAGTTTAAGTTTGGAGTTTACCGCTGTATATGGGAATTAGTCAAGATCATCTTGGATGACCCGGTTCAGCCTATTGATCGACCCCGTGTCCCTCGTAACCATCCATCACCTCGCGATCGGGATCCACCCAGGATACATCTGAGTGCCTCACCCAATCCCCGGGAGATAGAAGAAGCTCCAGATCTACATTTTAGAAGTCAAGTGTCAGCAAATTGCATTCATAATCATAAGCATGTAGAAGAGTTCAGCGTTTACTTGTAGAAAAGGTGAGAAGCCGCCCACCATCATCTGCCGGTCGGTCATGCTCAAGGACTCGAACAGGAAAGCGAGTGTTGCCGCTCCCCATGCATAGTTTCCCACTCTGCCCAAATCCTCCAGCAATGGCAACAGCCTGCAGCTGATCACATCTGCTGGGGTCGGGAATAGCATCTTCCCGAATAATAAAATCAGGAACCGCCTCAAAACTCTGTCTCCCTCTGGTCCCGCCACCACTGCTACCCTCGGGCGGACCTGCTCAATCACTCAGTCTAGGTGCTGCTCTGGGAGCTCCCCAACTGCTATAGCTGCTCCCCATAGACCCAGGCTCTCCTAGAGTCTCGATCGTGATAGCTGGGATGATGGATGTCCCGATCTCACCAAATCCAGCCCTAGCAGCTCATGGGCTATCACTCTATAATCTCCACAAGTCCAGCCGGTCACTGCTGCTCCGTGCACTCGCAACCCTGTAATCCTGGCCATATCTTATAGTGTTGGGATCATGTGACCCCAGGGGAAGATGAATGCTCGGCTGACCCGGTCCCATTTCTCGTGCAGCGCGTATAGCAACGGCGTATCCATCCATATCACCTCAATGCTAAGGACTTCCCCGAAGCCCAAAGCTGTTAGCCTTTCCTTCTGATAATCTGGCAGTGCTTGGTACACCACCCTAATCTGCAGCCAGGAAATCCGGGTTCTTCTTTTCCCCTGCACACATGTAGAACATATGTTAGTCATCTCATTAGGTTAAGTTCATTGCATATAATATGAATAAAACAACAACAAAAATTGAATAAGTAAAAATCCAAAAAAAAATCAATTCTGGCTCTGGTTCATCTGACGGTCGTACCCTGGCACGTCAGAGTTCTCTGACGCACCAAGGGTGGTGCGTCAGGTGTCGTGATGGTCACTGCAAGGACCGTTACGCACCCAGCGCGTGGGCATCATCTCCTTCATTCCCCTAGCCCGTGGAAATGGCCAAAATGGCCTATAATTGATTTCAATGGGTCCCCAGACCCATTTTTTCCCCCTCAATCACACATGCATGCACATAAAAATTGAAAAAATGGATTTTAGGGTGAGGGACCTACCTCACAGTCCTGCCCTCTTTTCCTCTTCTCTGGTGCCGTGGATCCCTCTTCGCCACCAACGGCCTCTTCTCCTCCTTCCTCGACCGTGGGAGGGTCCTCCTCCACCATTTTTTCCGCCGCCGCCGCCGTTTGCTCGGTCACCGCCGGAGCGACCTCCTCTTGGTCTACCCGTGCCCTAAATCCCCTTAGGGCTTTTCTCTTGATCGCATTCCTCTTCTTTCCCTTCTCCCTCTCCATCGGTGGCAGGGGGAGGTCGTCGCCGGACATCGTCACCGGGGGTTTTGGTTCGGTGGGGTTTGGGCGTTGTTTCCGTTTGGGGCATTTGAACGAATGAAAGAGGGAGCGACCGATCGGTTTGTTTTTTTTTGAACGACCAGGAAATGTAACGGTCTATCGTAAGACTGTTACAGTCTCTGACGCGTTATGCTTGGACCGTCAGGTGGATAAGTCATCTATATTTTAAAAAAAATAAAAAAAAATAAAAAAATGTGAACCGACGTTGTGTGACACGTCAAGTTCTGACCGTTACATGAGTCTGACGCATCTTTCTTAGACCGTCAGATACTTTGAATCATTTGATGAATGTAAGGCCCTATCTATCAAAATTTTGTGCTTGAATAATCATAACGCTTTCAATGCCTTATCTTATTAATGAAATTCATGATTAATTATTGTTGGCTAACCCCTCTTTCTTTGAAAGAAATCATGAGAACCATTAAGCCATCATGCTTCGCCGCTCGCCGCACAGGTACAGCATCTCGATCCTTTATCCCTTAATGCATTACTATATGTTATATATGATATATTATCTCGAGAACCAGCTGATCATTCATGTGTTCTAAGATCTGATGTTCTCCTTAAACAAAAACGATGATGATCTAAGTACACATGTTTAATCGTTGGATAGGCCGTTAGGTTGGGAAAGCTTGGGGACGATGATTCTGTCTCGCACGACGTGGTTGCAGATAGTATCTTGACTCTAGTTTCTCCGGTCTAGCAATACTATTCTCGAGTATCTTATTATGTTTTCTTTCTTTGCATTTGTTTTGATGATTTTATTTTATTTTAGCCCAGCATACATCATGCGCATCTTTGAGCATTCACGAGCCTCATCTGTCCAGGTGTTTCAATAATGGTGAATAACTATATGTTCAATGATCTTGAATAAGGAGAGTCATTCCACTCTGAATTGGAAGGTTTCCCTCGGTCTACTCGCTCGATCTAGTTAGCTGAAGATTCCTGTCTGGAGTTTAGTTAATTGCCTTTTTCCATTCCGTCGCTCCGGCCGCTGGCCGTGTTTTCCTTTCCTTAGTTGTTAGTTCCTCCAGACATGCGTCATTTAGTTGGCTATTTCCTTGTGATTGGTTTGAGGTTTTCCAAAAAATTTCTATCGCTCGTTGGTTGAGAACGGGTGTCGTTTGCCTTAACGCCCACTTTTCAGTCCGCTCCGCTTCATCACCGCTTCATCTCTATGTTCCATTTCACTTTCGTTTCACCTCTGCTCGCTCCCCTGTAAAGAGGACGTTAAGGAGGGGCATCTTTTGACACCCGTTTTATGACCAGTAAGTTGGGTCATCTCCTTATTCATTTTAAATGATGCTCCAAGTTGTTCACCCTCATGGGGATATCTTGGTCAATTTGATGTCTATTTCATGGGTCATGTCTCCTTGGTTGGGTATGGTTCCTTACCTCTTTCCGCTAGATGAAGCTTAGCAAACTTTCATTTCATTTGCACCCCATTGTCTCTAACGGTCCTTTAATGGCGCGTTACAATCCTCTAACGCATTTACCTTGGTCCATTACATCATGCTAGAGTCCTTAAGTCAAAGGCTTCTTTCAAAAGCTTATCTGATATCCTATCTGTTGGGTGTGACGGCTTATCGTGCGGCCATTACGTTCATTGTGACGCATATATCTTTGACCGTTACATTCATCTAGAGTCCTGCGTTCGAAAACTTCACCCGTTGGCCTTATCTGTTAATGGATAAGGTTGTGTGACGGTCTCTTCCTAGGGCATTACATCCATGTGGCGGTCTATTGTGCAGCCGTTACGTCAAACAAAGAGTTCTAGCAGAACTGCTCTTTCTCTGCTACTCAGTGGCCGAATTAAGAGTTTGATCTGAGGATTTCTCCTTCAAATCTAATCCTCAGACCCTTCTGTTTGTTTCTATAGACTCTTGGGAGTATTATCTTCAAGAGTTTGCTAAGAAACGTCCTACTTTCTAGCTGGATTATCCTCTACTCGACCGGAGAGTTTGAGGGTCTATAAATAGAACCTTTGACTTCATAGCTTGAAGAGGAGACATCTGGAGTTCGCGTCGAAGTGCTGCCGCATCCTGGAGCTAGAGAAAACGAAGGAGACCTGCTTCCCACGTCCATCTGCTTCCAAAGTCCAGGGAGTATTGATTCCAAGGGTTTAGTTCAGTCAAAGTTTTCTTTTCTAGCGTCTTTTCCCTCTTCCAAGCATCATAGCATTGTCCCTCTTCCTCTACCACATTCTTGCATCTTCTTCATACATTTACAGCCTTCCTATCTTTTAAAAGACCCCAGAGGGGTTAAAAAAATAACCTCCCTGGTATTTCTCTTTCCTTTTGCATGTTCTTAAGTTTCTTTGATGTATTGATACTACATTGTTCAAGGGCTAATTTGGGGTTATTTTTCTTGTGATCTACACTCTTTTGTAGGTTTACAGAGCTCCTAGCACGAGGCCCAAGCTTCCTGGCCGACTGGAAAGCTTGGAGATCAAAGATTCCCTATTTTTATTCTGTATAAGCTCTAACGTTCTACCATAGACGCGTTATATTCTCGTAGCGGCTTATCGTGAGGCCGTCACAGTTCTATGACGCATCCGTCTTCAGCCATTACATCTGACAGAGCTACAATTTTCCTGGTTGCTTTCTCTCTCCCATGGGCGGGTGCATCATCCTCCTATTCTAAGGTATTTATCAGGTCTTTGACTTGTTTTTACCTTAGTGGCGATCACATCTTCCTTAGTTTGGGCATTAGCTCTCTCCTTCTTCATATTTTCTCTTTATTTGCTTGTTCCACCTATACGGTGTGTTTTTTTATCTCCTTATTCCATGCCCCAACGTGTGTTTTTATTTGTTTGCTTAGCTTAGTTCTGATTGAGACAGCATGCCCATGCTAGTATTCAAGTTGATTGCCTAGGTTCATGTTGTACAAGTTCATGGGCTGACTGATTCCACTATTTGCTCATACTTTCATCATAGTTGGCATCATAGCCCATCTTGCAAAAGAAGGGACACATTATAACCAACATATATGAGTGTGAGTAAGGTGCTGTGAGTGCATGTGAGTATCACGTGAATAAATGCATGCGCTTGTATTATATGAAAAGGTGAAACAGTCGGGAGTACGATGGACGTGAAACGAAAACGGCATGGGAGAAAATAAAAGGTGAAACGGCGCGGGTTGTGAAAGATTGGAAACGGCGTGAGGAGTGGAAAAAAAGGTAAAACGGCGCCGGTGAGGAGAATCTGAAACGGCACGGAGGTATCGCATCAGTTTAAGAGTCGGGGGTATCGCGCCGATTTAGGTCACGCCGGGTAACAGTGTGATTCTTTTTTTTGTTTAGTTATTATTATTATTGTTATTATTATTATTATTATTATTTTGGTTATTATTTGTTTGTTTTATTATTATTATTATTATTCTTCTTCTTCTTTATTTTATTTTCATTCATTTTGTTTTATTCTCGATCTTGCAAATGGTCAAAATATCCTGGCAAAAATCCGGCAGCATCTCCCCTAAACTAAACCCAGAGGGTTCCGGGGGTATATAAGAAATCATCCACGGAGAGCCAAGACGGAGTCCATAATAAACGGGCATATCGGAGCACGAGAGCTGAAGGAGCCGAAAAATAATGGGACCATGTCCGCCATAAGGTGATTTATTTAACATTCTCGTGGTGGGACTGTGCATGTATATTATACATCACCCACAGGCACATACGGAAACAACTGAGTGGGTATATATTTGAAATATACGTAAGCCATATATATACGTACCACATATGTTTATTCATAGATATATACATACATAAATGGATGAAATCACCCTATCGGCATGGCTGAAGTGCCAATCAGCACGGTTGCTGTAGTAGCCCATGTATCAGCGGCTAAACAAACAGCAGGCTGGGTTTTGCATCTCGGCGGCCAGAGAAAAAGGAAATCTGCGCGCACGCCTGCAATCAGCGCGTGAGGGCCCGCGCCAAGAAGCATCTCGCGCCGGGCTTCAAAGGCACCGTTAGGAGACGGGCCAGGCCGAGCAAAGAAAAAAACTCAGGGAAACAGAGTATCGTAAATCGAAGGAAATCATGCAATCATGTTCCCATTTAAAGCGGACGAAGGACCATGAGATGGCCTGTCTCAGGCCTCCGTCACGCACAGCAGGGATTGGCTAAGGAACTTGTATCCTTCGATCAAAACAAAATCGAGGCGGATGACCTTCTTGTATACCCTCTCTCATTTGCGTCACGGACAATCAGAAGTCGTGGGCTCCTGGCCTCTCTGCGATGGGGTTATAGCCAGTGGGGGCTTTTGAACTTAAACATATTGCATAGTAAAGAAATAAACAGAAAATCATGCGATGGCACACCACACGACGGGACGCACGTAATTCCATCATACTATGTTTGGCGCAGTAAACTACTGGCCGGCACGATAACCATGCACATGAATGGAAGTAAATGTTCATAAAGAGGAAATGAGACAGAGAGAAATAGAAACATCATCAACGATCATTTTTATTAACATTACAGCTTGCCCTCAGGGCCAGGTATTACAATGGCGAGATTAATATCGTGAATAGCAGGGGATTTCGAAGGGAGAAATACAGAAATCAAGGGATGCATCGAGGAACTAAGGGGAAGGGGAACTGTAGCCCCATTGGGGCACTTGACAGACGGTCACCCACCTTGGCCGGATGTCGATCCTCCCTCTTCTCTATTCTTTTCTCAGCCACTTCCTCTCAGCTCATGTTTCTCTAGAGACCCTCCTCTTTCTGTTCGCCTTCTCGCTCCGGCCCTTTTTTTTCTTTCTCTCTGGGGTTTTATAATGGGTTATAGAAACCCTTGAAGCATCGGCGCGGTTGACCCTCGACGCGCCCTGAGCTTTGGCCATCGACGGCCCCTCATTTCGGCGCGCCTTACCCCAAGCTCCATTCCAATCTCGGTGCCTCTTTCATTTAGACATGTTAAATGGGCCGCATTTGACCCATTGATTATGTGCCCAAATATGCTCCCTTCTTAAACAGTTTCTCATACTATTTTGCAATTCTTTGCTATGTTGTATTAACATTGGATGGCGGATGTTATGGACCTCATTCTTCCAATGTCATGATATTCTGGAGGTTTCTTCCAGCAGGCAGATGATTGCTCGAAACTTTGTTATCTGGGCTCTTGCTCGTTTCCTCGGGGATGGTCCCGAACATTCTTCCGAGCTTTTGGGTCTTGCTTTAGCAGTTGTCCTTCGCAACTGATGATCTTTTCTTTTCTTCTTTCTCTTTAGTCTCATCTCTCATTCGGCTTTGGCCGTTCTTTTCTTCTTTTCTTTCTTTTATTTTTGTTCTTTCTTTTCTTCTCTGTCGGCATAGGAGCACTCAATCAGAACTTAAGACCTGCAGAAGCAGAAGTTAGGAAAAATTAGGAATATTTTTAGTGCCAACAAACAAGAGAAGGGGTGCCCCCCTCCTTGGAGTCAACAAGAGGGGCTGGTCAAATTCCACCTTGGACCATGGACCAGCCCCACTTGTGCCCTAGAGGGTCTCGGTGGCCCAATGGGAGAGAGGGTGGGGGTCCCGCCAGGCCTACGCGGCCGTTTTGCAAAGAAACCCACTAAATCCTAATGACTAACCCATTGGCTTATAATTGCCATACAATTGCAAACCCAATTACCACAAGGATATAATTGCAAATAAAAAAGTTAGTGGTCTTGCTTCGATGTCCTATCAATTCTCCCCGGTGTTGACACCCGTTTTATGACCAATAAGTTGGGTCATTTCCTTGTTCATTTTATATGATGCTCCAAGTTGTTCATTCTTTATTGAGCCTTCTTGGTCAATCTGAGGTTTATTTCATGGATCATGTCTCCTTGGTTGGGTCTAGTTCTCTATCTCTTTCCACTAGACGAAGCTTAGCAAGCTCTTGTTTCATTTGGACTCTATTGTCTCCAACGCATCTCTCCGGGTGCGTTACAATGCTCTAACGCATCTACCTTGGTCCGTTACATCATGCCAGAGTCCTTAAGCTTATGGCTTCTTTCATGCTTATCTTTTTAGCCTATTCGTTGGGTGTGACAGCTTATCGTGCGGCCGTTACATGATTTGGGACGCATCTACCCATGACCATTACATTCATCTAGAGTCCTATGTTCGTAAACTTCGCCCGTTGATCTTATCTTTCAGTGGATAAGGTTGTGCGACGGTCCATCCCTGGGGCGTTACATCCTTATGGCGGTCTATCGTGCAGCCGTTACATCAAACAGAGAGTTCTAGCAGAACTCCTCTTTCTCTGCTACTCCGTGGTCGAATTAAGAGTTTGATCTGAGAATTTCTCCTTCAAATATGATCCTCAGAACCTTTTGTTTGTTTCTATGGACTCTTGGAAATATTATCTTGAAGAGTTTGCCAAGAAACGTTCTACTTTCTAGCTTGATTATCCTCAACTCGAACCTAGACTTTGAGGGTCTATAAATAGAACCCTTGACTTCATGGCTTGAAGAGGAGACATCTGGAGTTCACGTCGAAGTGCTGCCGCATCCTGGAGCTAGAACCAACCAAGGAGAGCTACTTCCCACATCCATCTGCTTCCAAAGTCTAGGAAGTATTATTTCCAAGGGTTTAGTTCAGTCAAGTTGTCATCTTAGTGTCTTTTCCCTCATCCAAGCATCATAAGCATTGTCCCTCTTCTTCTACCACGTTCTTGCATCTTCTGCATCCATTTAAAACATCCTCCCATCTTTTAAAACACCCCAGAGGGGTTAAAAAAAACCAACCTTCCCGGTATTTCCCTTTCATTTTGCATGTTCTTAAGTTCTTTGATATATTGATACTACTTTGTCCAAGGGGTAATCTGGGTTATTTTTCTTGTGTTCTACACTCTTCTGCAGGTTTACAGAGCCCATAGCACGAGGCCCAAGCTCTCTGACCAGCTGGAAAGCTTGGAGATCAAAAGATTCCTAGTTCTTATTCTGTAGATGCTCTAACGGTCTATCAAAGGCGCGTTAGAGTCTTGTAGCGGTCTATCGTGGGGCCGTCACACATCTTGTGGCGCATCAGTCTTCGACCGTTACATCTGACGGAGCTACAATTTCCTGGTTATTTTCTCTCTCCCGTGGGCGGGTGCATCTTCCTCCTATTCTAAGGCACTTATAAGGTCTTTGGCTTATTTTTACCTTAGTGGTGATCACATCTTTTCTTAAATTGGGCATTGTCTTTCTCTTTCATCATATCCCCTCTTTACTTTGCTTGTTCCACCTACACGGTGTGTTTTTCCTTTATTCCTTATACCACGCCCCGGCGTGTGTTTTTCTTTATTTTCTTAGCTTATTCTTGATTGAGATAGCATGGCCATGCTAGAGCTTATGCGGGTTGCCTAGGTTCATAATTCACATGTTCATAGGTTGAGTGATTCTATCATTTGATTCATACTTCATCATAGTTGGCATCATAGCCCATCTTGCAAAAGAAGAGACACATTAAAACCAACAGAATTTTTGGCGATCACGGTGGGACATCTAGTGCCAATCGTGCTTTGAATCTCTATTAAACATGCTCCCCTTTGTTTGCCCTAGTTGCTCTGGTGTTCCCCGGATTTTCCTTTTACTTCATGTTGTTTCTGGTTCTCTGGCTCTTCTGACGGTCTCCTGTGCACGCGTTATGTTACTGTGACGGCCCGGTCTTTGACCGTCACACTACTCTGACGCGGGTATTATAAACCGTCACACACTCCAGACAGGTACACATCCCGAGGTGCAGTTCAGTTCTGCAGTTTCTACTGTGATTTTCATACTTGGGTGCTATCTGATTATCTCCTCAGTTGTTTTGCATATTTATCTTATTGTGTGCATATTTTATTGCTAGATTTTAAGCTAGAATTTGCATGCACCCCGGTGCACATAGGTTCATTCATATATTCACAGTTTAGATTGCATCTTCCTACCTTGGTGTGTGGACCTCTCATCTCTATATTCCTTGGAGCCGACTAGAAAATCAAATCAGGGACCTCCATAAGTCCCCGTGAGCCGTGCATTCCCACAAGGACAACGGGCCGGTTGTACCTTTCCTACCCCGTGTCTAGGATTGCACAAGTGAAGGAGTGATTACATTTAGAGTCAACCAAGCCATATATCTTTCCGCTATTAGAAACCTATTGTGGAGAGCACATCTTAATCAAATCACTAAGGCTCTAAAGAGGAAACTATAAAAATCCTGTTGCATCATCTAAGTAACTTGGTTGAATTTGAGTGTTGTCATCTCTTTTTCACTTACATCTTTGTTAAAAACATCTAAGTGTAGTCACTCATTGTGTGTTTGTTGTGTGTTGTTTGCATTTTTTTAAGGTCTTTCGTTACATGTGGAGTTGCTTCCATCCTCTAGAATCTTCATCACCTGGGGACGATTCCCTTTCCTCATCCTACTTTAATCCACTCTTTGAATCCACCATGGCTTCTTTCGATCTTCCCTGTTCCCAAGAGGAGTCTCTTCCTCAAGGGCTTCTAGAGGATCCCTCTAGGGTTATCTCATTTCAACACAAAGAGGGGCACATCCCTCCTTCGTCCTCCAACCCTATGGAGGGCGCCCAATCCACTCAAGCTCTTCTTCCTCCTTCCGCTAATTCTATCATTCACATGATGGCCCAATTAGACCCGGCCCAACTTCAGGTGGTTTATCAGGCCCTGCAGGGGTCCAACACCCCACCTTCCCCGATTATGCAAGGTCAGACCAATCCTTCCATTGCTCAGCCTAGGGCCGATGGGTCCGCCGTCCAGCCCATTCCCATTGACCTCACTCCGGTCCAACCTAGGACCCTCAGATTCTCTAATCTGGAGATGGGCCAGTCTTCTGGTTCGGCCCATCAATTTTTGGATAAGGGAAAGACCATTGTCCCTCCTTCTTCTATGTCGGATCATCACATGTCTGGCCCATCAGTGCCTTAGGTCGTTGACAGCCCAAATGATTTCATGCACCCTAATCAAGGGGCAGCCCAAGTTCACACGAACATGGGTCTTCCTTTGACCCAATATCCTTCTTATGGGCCGCCCCCTCCATCTGCTTACCCCTCTGCTCCTCAAATTCCATCCTTCACTATCCCTACTCTGTCCAGAGAGCAGGAATTACTCGATAAATGGGTCGCCATGCAACAACAACTTGACTTCCTCCAGAAGCGGGTTGGCGCACATACCTTGGCAGACGTTACAGTCCCAAGCTTCCAAAATATCCGATTCCCTCCGCAATCCGAGCTCCCCAATTACCGCAAGTACGACGGGAACGGCAATCCCTTCATCCATGTCAGGGACTTCTTATATGAATCGGCTCAGTTTCAGTATGATGATCGCCTCATGGCATACCTATTCCGCTGATCATTGGATGGTGTTGCACTGGAATGGTTCTATTCTCTACCGCTAGAGGATGCCGAAAGCTTCAAGATAGTGAAGGACAAGTTCATTCAACGGTTTCAAGATAGGGTCGGTCCAGAACATTCCTTCACAGACTTGGTGGCTGAGAAGATGAAGCCGGACGAGGAGTTTGCTACATATGCCGATAGATGGAGGCAGATGGCCGCCAGGGTGTCAGGCCATATTCCAGAGGAAGAGAACGTCAAGCTACTCATCTCTAATGCTACCCCGACATTCCGTAACATCCTTGCCATGAATGATATATCCAACATTCACCAACTATATAGCCGGGCGCGGTTTATTCAAACACAATTTAAGGACTCCCCCATCCATTCGCTCTTTGAGAATCAAAAGCCTAAATACCACAAGAAAACTCTGATGCGGGACGGACACGGGAGACGACACCATAAGGTGCCACCCTCGGACTCTAGATGAAGACGCGACCAGCAATACACACCAGGGAGACACTAAGCCCGACACTACGAGCTCCTAGTGGCAAATCGTCGCTAACAGAAGTAGAAGCTCACTCGTCGTCCCATGCGAGGGAAAGCGCGGACCGTGCGCGGTTAAGAAACCGGCGGAGGTCAAGGGTAGTCCGACTCAACTTCTGGACTCGGATCGAGTCACGGGACGGGTCACTCTCTCTCTCACAGCGGTGACATGGACACACGGGCTAGTACCTACACTCTCGGTAGCGGCAAAAGACCGTATACTAGCTAAGCAAATGAACGCCAAGAGGTTCGGACCATTACCTCCACGCACCCGGCGTGGCGAAGACAACCCCGGCCGAATCACGGACTCCCAGTTAAACAATATTACAGCAATACAATAATTTGACCCACTCCACGCCGGGAGGTAAAAGGTCACATGTAGGGCCCGGGAATCACGCTAATTGGGTTGACGGGCAGCATCTTGATGTCACCCGGCGGTGCCGAACTCTGCGTTTTTGTGCTTTCCGATCGGCGGGTTCTGCGGGCCCGTGGGGCCCACGGGTGGCGCTGGCCTCCGGATCTGCAGGAGTGGGTCCCACTGTGGTGGGGACCCTTGGTGGCACACCTCCACGGAAGGCGGTCAGCCGGGAACACCGACCGGTGGCCGATCAACTCCGATCTCCAAGTGTTGAAGTTGCTGCCCACGGATTTAGCTTGCTGTTTTTAGGTGCGCGCTCCGGCGAGAATGGCCACTGTAATCAGCCCCGTCGCCGGAATGCGACGAAACCAGCGCCGTTGGAAAGAGAACTGAAAATCTTCCAACCTAGGGCCAGTGGGATCTTCTGAGCCTCTGCGGACCTGGGCCTTAACTATTTTTCAATTCGCTGCTCCACAATTTCAGAACTCTCAGTTCAGCACATCAGTTCCCTATAAACAGCCGTTGACCGCCTACTTACAGTGGTATTGAGACTTCGAGCTCTTCTTCAAAGTTGTAGATAATCAAACCATGAAGCTGGGACAATTTTTAGAATTGGATTTGGAGGTGGTGGTGGTGGTGATTTGATAGGATTTTTGGAGTGTCTGGTGGTCGGATCTGGGAACGGGTGGACAAAACTTCAGGTGGATCTGAGAATGATTTGTGGAAAATATGAAATGGACGAACTAGAAATTTAGAAAAATTGTGGATGAAGGGGTTGGTGGAAGGAAGATCCAGTAAAATTGGGCGAATCAAAGAAAATCAAAAAGTGGACCTAAGACCTAGAACTCAGGGCGGAGATAAATCTGGACAGACTGCTAGAAGAACTGAAATGGAAGAGTGGACGAAAATCTAAAAATATGGAACGGGATCTGAATGACAAACCAATTTTTTTAAGATATCCTTGACACCTATGGAACCTCCAGTAAAATCCCCAGGTCGATCTGAATCCATGGCTGAGACTGAAATTTCATGGAAGTTGCTGTGGTACTGCGCGGGCAGAACTCCGATGAAGACGATGGCGGTGCGGTGGCGGCTCGTGGCGGCGGCGAGGATGACCGGAACTGATAGGGGAGGAGTCACACCTCTAGAGGCAACCTTCACAGCTGCAAGGGGGAAGAGAGGGGCGCACCAAGCTGTAGCTCCAACAATTTCTTTGATTCAAATGGCATTAATTCATCAAAATTGGAAATTACAAGCATATATAGGTCATATGTCTAATCAACCCTCAACCGTTGGATCTAGGGGTGTGAGATGGAGGGCTGGGATAGCATGTGACCATCCACATAAATTAAAATAAAAAAATACAAGGAAGGGGGCGGCCTATTGACTAGAATGGCAAGGGGGACATGGTAGGTGGAAGGTTGGTGGAATTTGTTGACCATTTTGGTCCCTTGTCCCCCATGTGAACAATTGACTAGTCCAAGGCTTCTAGATGTCCACATAGGATATTGACCAACCCCACATGGGGCCCTATGGCTGAGGTGGATCAATGGGAGGGGGCCTGGGGGTCCCGTGGGGCCCAGGGGTCCCATTTTACAAATAAACCCCTCGAACTATCTAAATTACACACTGACGAAAGAAAATAAAATACATTACACACAAATAAAAATCCCCAAAAATATGATAAATGCTATGACTCAGTGGGGACGTCTCCAGGCTTTCTCCAAGCCAAATAGATGCTGAGGTGGCTCGAGTCATGCTCTGTGTGCGGTACCGGTGGCTCGGTGTATCGTGCCGATCAACTGCTCGGGTGTCCGCACCAATTCTCCCAGGGTGGGAGAAACTCGACCCTGTCGAGTAAGGGTCTGCATCGCTCCTGTATCGCTCCAAAAGGTCCGGATCGATCCGGTGCAACTCGCCATGTGTGATCCAAGTGTCCTCAATAGCGGGCCTTCCTCTCCATCGCACTAGGTAGCGCGGGTAAGATCCACTCCTGGTAACTGTCACTTGCTCGTCCAGTATACGATCTATATGCTCACGCTGCCGTGAAAAAGGGGCTAGAGGTGGAAGTGGACACTCAGGTGTGGGATCACTCTCAAGGGGAGGAGATGGCTCAAAAGGCTCACTAGGGATCACCGCTGGGTCCCTATATGCAACAAGATCCGATACATTGAAGGTAGAGCTTATACCATATTCCTCGAGCAGGTCCACAACATACGCATTGGATCCAACGCGTTTCAACACTCTAAAGGGACCGGCTCCGCGAGCTTGCAACTTCTTAACGGTTCCAGAGGGAAACCGTTCAGGTCTTACCCTGATCATGACATATTCACCCTCTTGGAACTCTCGGTGGTGTCGATGGACATCGGCTAACTCCTTGTACCGTGCATTGCTGGCCTCAACTGTGACGACGGATATCGTCATGCAGACTCCTAACATGTTTAGCAAAAGAAAAGAAACACAGGATGCACACACGACCTAACATGCTTACCAAAAGAAAAGAAACACACGGATGCACACACGACCCTAAACAACCCTACACTTAGTAAAACCCAATCATATACAAGGCGGTCCAGGACATCCGAATGTGTGCCATGCATGCATTTGACATAACCGGAGGTTAATGTCATGGTGGACTCCTAGACATCCTACGATGCACCAACCATGGACATGGGGTTTGGATGTGAGAAGTCCGGGAGGTTTGGGTGGTTGAGGTGGCCCGGGGAAACCAAAGTCCTCATTATCCCCAAATGACGGTTCGGACCTATTGCCATGTAAAGGTTGCCAGGCCCGAGTAGGAGGGGTGTGATAGTGGACTTCCTTAAAGAGGTGGAATGGAGGTTGTGGGCCAAAGGGCCCATGAAGAAAGGGATCGAAGGGATCAAAGAATGTGTGACCCCTCGATATGGATTCCCTCATTTCAAGGTCCCATGTGTGGAATTCTAGAAGGTGTTGATGGTCACCTTCATCCATGAAGGGAGATGAGACGGTGGGGGTATGATGGTGGACTGTCTCGAAAAGGTGGTGTAAATATGGTGGGTCACGGAGTCCATAAGAGAATGGGTTGAAGGGATCAAAGAAGGTATGACCCCTCGGACTAGGCTTCCACAAATCACTGTCCCACATTTGGAAATCTTGGAGGTGTAAATGATCACCTTCATTCATTGCGAGAGATGGGACGACAGTCATAGGTAGAAAGTAAGATTCCTCCATTGGGCAAAGGGGAATGAAGTTGGACTCGGCCGGCAAAGGGAGGAGTAGAAGAACCTCCGTGGTAACATGACCCACAGTGTACACGAAGGTGATGGACCCTAGGGATGGATGTGTGAAGCTACGACCTGTAGGTCGGTCGAAGCGTGGGGCCAACAAGTGCGTAAATGTCAACTGCCGGTGTAATCCTTTAAGAAGATCATCTAATGTATCCACATGGTGACTAGACCGGAAGGTGGTATGGAATGAGTTGACCGGCACTAATGGTAGGGTAGGGTCCATGGATGGGAGGAGAGATGGGGCCAAGCCGTTCTTGAGCCATCTAAGAAGTGGTTCGGCTATGAAAAGTGTACCCGTTAGAAACACTGGTGGCTCGGGCTTTGGCGGCTCCAAATGAGAGGGCTCCGAAATAAGATCGAAAGGTGATGTTTCTCCAACCCCTTTATCCCTTAGGGCTAGAGATGTCCGAGTGGGACACTGTCCGGCAAAGTGGCCAAACCCCTGGCAGCGATAACACTGTTGTCGTGATCCTCTACGCTCCTTGATAAGTGGGTCCCTACCCTTATCCTCCTGACGGACAGGGGGTGTAGGCAATGGGGCTCTCGTGGGTGGGGGAAGAGGATCCACCAAGATGGGGAGAGGACCTCGGGATGGCACTCTAGATGACACTGGATTGGGACTACCGGTTGCTACCTCCTTAGGGTCATGCTTGGTTCTATCTCGGCTAGGAGGTAGGCAAGGGGGAAGCAGGGACTCAATATAATCACACTTCCTATCCACCTTATCCAAAATGATTTGGAAGAGTTCGGCAATGGTGGGGTTTGGAGTAGGAGCGATGTGATGGACTCCCCCATATGAAGTCGGCCTAGTCGTGGACCTAGACTCTTCTACATGCGCGGTGCGTTGCCTCCGATTATGGCCCACTTGGGTGGATGTGATTGGGTGGGGTCGGTTGGAGGTGACCGGGCCGGGTAGGTAGACCTTCCTAAGTTCGTCCTTCAGCTCATGCCACGACTCGATGGGCCTTTGCCTCCTAACCTCTCTCATGTGCTCAATGATCTCCTATTTCCAGGCGGCTTTGTGGACAAGCCTCTCTCGGGCAAAACTAACTTGCATGGCATCGGACATAGTATAACAATCAAAGTATGTGTCCATGGCGGCTTCCCACTTGAGGTAGTCGCCTGGGTCATTGGAGCCATAAAAGTCCGAGGCTTCGGGCCTACGGAAGTGGAGGGGATGGTTGCCAAGCCCATGGGTGGACCAACGGCCATATTGCCCGGGTGATTGGGAATCCATGGGAAATTGGGGGGGACTATATGTTGGACATGCCGACACTTGGACACTACACTAGACCGGCTATGCAAGGTTGGAATGCACTAACTAATGTAAACACCGACTAATGCTCCTAGACCTAAACCAATATCCGGTACATGGCGGAGTTAATCGATCCGAAGATCACTCGCGCAAGTGTGCGGTCTTCCCGATAGGCGTAGCCTAACGTTCGGACAACACCTTTTAAGATACCAAATTATCGAGATGAAATGTAATTTTAAAACACTCTTTTTTTGTTTTTTTGAAAATGATGATCCTAGACTTGACTTAGACCATGATGCATGCAAGACTTATGCAATGACTACCCTAGACTCGACCCGCTCTGATACCAAACTGATGCGGGACGGACACGGGAGACGACACCATAAGGTGCCACCCTCGGACTCTAGATGAAGACGCGACCAGCAATACACACCAGGGAGACACTAAGCCCGACACTACGAGCTCCTAGTGGCAAATCGTCGCTAACAGAAGTAGAAGCTCACTCGTCGTCCCATGCGAGGGAAAGCGCGGACCGTGCGCGGTTAAGAAACCGGCGGAGGTCAAGGGTAGTCCGACTCAACTTCCTGACTCGGATCGAGTCACGAGACGGGTCACTCTCACTCTCACAGCGGTGACATGGACACACGGGCTAGTACCTACACTCTCGGCAGCGGCAAAAGACCGTATACTAGCTAAGCAAATGAACGCCAAGAGGTTCGGACCATTACCTCCACGCACCCGGCGTGGCGAAGACAACCCCGGCCGAATCACGGACTCCCGGTTAAACAATATTACAGCAATACAATAATTTGACCCACTCCACGCCGGGAGGTAAAAGGTCACATGTAGGGCCCGGGAATCACGCTAATTGGGTTGACGGGCAGCATCTTGATGTCACCCGGCGGTGCCGAACTCCGCGTTTTCGTGCTTTCCGATCGGCGGGTTCTGCGGGCCCGTGGGGCCCACGGGTGGCGCTGGCCTCCGGATCTGCAGGAGTGGGTCCCACTGTGGTGGGGACCCTTGGTGGCACACCTCCATCGAAGGCGGTCGGCCGGGAACACCGACCGGTGGCCGATCAACTCCGATCTCCAAGTGTTGAAGTTGCTGCCCACGGATTTAGCTTGCTGTTTTCAGGCGCGCGCTCCGGCGAGAATGGCCACTGTGATCAGCCCCGTCGCCGGAAATGGACGAAACCAGCGCCGTTGGAAAGAGGACTGAAAATCCTCTAACCTAGGCCCAGTGGGAGCTTCTGAGCCTCTGGGGACCTGGGCCTTAACTATTTTTAAATTCGCTGCTCCACAGTTTCAGAACTCTCAGTTCAGCACATCAGTTCCCTATAAACGGCCGTTGACCGCCTACTTACAGTGGGATTCAGACTTCGAGCTCTTCTTCAAAGTTGTAAATAATCAAACCACGAAGCTGGAACAATGTTTAGAATTGGAGTTAGAGGTGGTGGTGATTTGATAGGATTTTTGGAGTGTCTGGTGGTCGGATCTGGGAACGGGTGGACAGAACTTCAGGTGGATCTGAGAATGATTTGTGGAAAATATGAAATGGACGAACTAGAAATTTAGAAAAACTGTGGATGAAGGGGTTGGTGGAAGGAAGATCTAATAAAATTGGGCGAATCAAAGAAAATCAAAAAGTGGACCTAAGACCTAAAACTCAGGGCGGAGATGAATCTGGATAGACTGCTGGCAGAACTGAAATGGAAGAGTGAACGAAAATCTAAAAATATGGAACGGGATCTGAATGACAAACCAATTTTTTTAAGATATCCTTGACACCTATGGAACCTCCAGTAAAATCCCCAGGTCGATCTGAATCCATGGCTGAGACTGAAATTTCATGGAAGTTGCTGTGGTACTGCGCGAGCAGAACTCCGATGAAGACGATGGCGGTGCGGTGGCGGCTCGTGGCGGCGGCGAGGATGACCGGAACTGATAGGGGAGGAGTCACACCTCTAGAGGCAACCTTCACAGCTGCAAGGGGGAAGAGAGGGGCGCACCAAGCTGTAGCTCCAACAATTTCTTTGATTCAAATGGCATTAATTCATCAAAATTGGAAATTACAAGCATATATAGGTCATATGTCTAATCAACCCTCAACCGTTGGATCTAGGGGTGTGAGATGGAGGGCTGGGATAGCATGTGACCATCCACACAAATTAAAATAAAAAAATACAAGGAAGGGGGCGGCCTATTGACTAGAATGGCAAGGGGGACATGGTAGGTGGAAGGTTGGTGGAATTTGTTGACCATTTTGGTCCCTTGTCCCCCATGTGAACAATTGACTAGTCCAAGGCTTCTAGATGTCCACATAGGATATTAACCAACCCCACATGGGGCCCTATGGCTGAGGTGGATCAATGGGAGGGGGCCTGGGGGTCCCGTGGGTCCCAGGGGTCCCATTTTACAAATAAACCCCTCGAACTATCTAAATTACACACTGACGAAAGAAAATAAAATACATTACACACAAATAAAAAACCCCAAAAATATGATAAATGCTATGACTCAGTGGGGACGTCTCCAGGCTGTCTCCAAGCCAAATAGATGCTGAGGTGGCTCGAGTCATGCTCCGTGTGCGGTACCGGTGGCTCGGTGTATCGTGCCGATCAACTGCTCGGGTGTCCGCACCAAACTCAAGGTCGTGTCACCGAGGGGGTCCAGTGCAACGAACAAGCTCAAGCCGTTACCTTCCCCTTCCAAGCCGCTCCATTCCACTTTCCGCAAAACCCTCGCACTCCTCAAAACCCCGCTCCATAAAACTTTCCACCCATTCCACAAAATCCTCCGCCTACCTTCACCACTCCACAAAACACCTTTACCGCGCCGCAACAACCTCCACAACCTCCGCAATACCATAATGTCCCTCCACCTAATGGCTACAACAATAACAACAAGCGCCCGGCTCCAAAGAGAGAACAGTACCCACCTCTGCCAGAAACCCTCACGGATATCTTCTCGGCTCTCATGTCAGTTAGTGCTATACAACTCCCTCCGGAACGGCCCAACTGGAACCCGATCGTTGATCAGACAAAGTATTGTATGTTCCATAGGCAGCTGGGACATACTATTGAAGGGTGTTTTCAGTTCAGAGACTTGGTCTACGACCTCCATGAAGGACAAAGGATTGATTGGGCCGAAATTCATAGGGCCATTATAGAAATTAAAGAGAAAAGAAGGCAGCCGCCGAGGCAGCAAGTGCAGCAACAACAGGCACCGCAGCCGTAGCAGCAGCCGCAATAGCAACAGCAGTCGATTCAAGACTTGGGGATCCATCAGAACCCAATGCCGAACCATCCTCCCGCTCCGCAGCCTCAGCCGCCGGCACCGGCTCAGGTCAATGTAGTTCAACCCCCGGCCCCTGATGCTGGGTGGTCCTTTGATGACGACGGCTCAATACGCCAAGTCTCGACCCTCCACCACAACTACCCCGCTCATTCCACCCCCATCGTCCTTACGCCCACATACCAAAACCCTCCTCCACCCGCTAGACCACTTGTCCTTTCATCCACTTCCACTCCACCACCCATCTCTCGCACATTGCTTACCCCCACTATCACCACACCCCCATCTAACCCTCCATTCATTACACCTCCGCCTACCTTTATACCCCTGCTTCCGCTCGCACCCGCTACCACCAACCCTTCACCTATCATCCTGTCATCACAACCCGCTACCCCCTCTCCCACTCCCATCATTTCCACCACACCCTCTTCCGCGCCACTCATCCACCCCACCGGGCCTACTAAGTCACTTATTCTAAGCCCATCCGAGGCCGCGGCAGCCTATAACTTCGCCCTACGGAGCGGGTGCATGTTTCACCGCAATTATCCTTCTACCTCCAATCCCTAGTCTTCCCAACCGGCTGCTGAGCAGGAAGAAGCTGAACCGTTACCAGGTACCCAATACGATCTGTTGCACCACTTGGATCGGGTGCCCGCCAAGATATCCGTTCTGGAACTCATCAAAAGATCTACCCTTCACCAAGATGCTCTCAGGAATTTTCTTCAAAAGGTGATGGTTAGTGAAGATGTGGCAGCCGACAGTTTACCTACAGCACTGGAGACTATTTCCAAGGGAACGGCAATTACATTCTCTGAGACCGAGCTAGCTCCTCCAGAAGCTCGGCAAATGCCGCTTTGCATCACCATTATCTTGAACAAAGTCAGTATCGATGGAGCATTGATTGACACAGGGGCATCTATCAATGTTTGCCCGCTCAGCACTCTCAGGGCCTGCAATCTGTCAGAAGAACTTCTACGCCCGACCCCCACTACCATAGCTGCTTATGACAATTCTCGGAGAGCATGTCACGGGATTGTTACTATTCAAGCTGAGCTTGGGCCTCTCACTATGCCCATTGAATTTTATGTGCTGGACATTGACCCTGTGTTTAAAGCTATCTTGGGTCGTCCGTGGATCGATACTCTCAGTGTCGTGCCCTCCATCGCACATCAATGTCTTACATTCCCTATTCAAGGGAGGGTGGTTAATGTAAAAAGCTTATCCATGGTCCAGTCTATCAAAGCTATATCAGAGAAAATCTTGCCTACACTATGGCCCAGTAGTCGGCCCGTTATCTCTGTGCTGGATCTGAGCTTTCCTTGGGCCTATGCACCTTGAAAGTCTGCCACTACACCCGTCAACATTAAAGTAAAACCCCAGATCTGAGATTCCAAGGGCTGGGATATTATATTAAAATTGGGCTATCAACCGGGGAGATACCTCGGTGCGTAGTTACAAGGGCGAACCAAGCCGGTGCCCAAAGGTAGAAAAATGAGTCGATGGGGTCTCGGCTACCGAGAGTCTACACTCTCAATGATAAAAGATTCAGGGCCACTTACTTGGGACTATCGCCAACACTTTGTTAAAGGTCCTCTCCATCCAGGAACGCTTCAGCCGCAGTCAGAACAGTCAGAGAAGAAAGATACAGCTTGCACAATTGCCGATCCGCCTCTACTGCCAAAGGGGCCTGTTGATGATATGCCGGATTTCAGTCAGTCATTTGCCAGAATGTTCAGCGAGCCAGATAGTTATGGTCAGAAGAAGAAGCAGGAGGTACGGCTTGTTCAGTGGAAACCAAAGCCTGCATGCCGTCCGCGAGAAAAAAGTGAGCTCTCCAATTGTTATTTCTTTATCTCCTTCCCGCCTGCGCACATTGTTCCATACACTGGACTTTATTCCCCGTCCTCCTTCAATTATGATTGATCCACTTTGTCCAATATCTCCGTTCCGATACGACCTGTCGACGGAATTCTCAATAACTCACTCTCCTTGTGGGTATTCCCCACCTCTTAATTCCCTCTCTTCTATCTTCTCCTCATCTGATTCTCCCCTCAACCTTCTCTATTCATCTCTCTTCTTTCTCCCTCCACCATCTCATCTATCCTGCTATGTGATCTCCACTGATCTCCAAAAAAAATGTCAAATTTGAAACGGAGATTTCGAAGGAAGATTACGATATCTTGTCTCCATCCTCCACCCAGGGGCACAAGTCCCTTGCTCCTTCCATTCCACTAGATTTCCTTTCTCCTACGTTAGACGTAGGGTCCGTCGAGTCTAGGGAAGTAGGGTCAATTAAAATTAGAGAAGTAGGGTCCTGTTCTAGGTCGTCCAACCCTTCCTCTTCTGAGCCGCGCCCGCTTGCGCGTCATTCCAAATCCATTCCTGATAGGTTCTTGCAGGATCTGGCTCAGCGATGTCATGCTCTTTTGAAGTGTCCAGAGTTTGTTGCTACGGCGATTGTGATAGAAGATGAAGAGGAAAAAGAAGGGGTGTGGAGCGACGACGGACTAGGTGTATATGAAGTCCTGGATGAAAAAGACCCAATTGATGAAGAGGACAGCAACGTAGATGACACTGCCGATCTGTATGCGCAAGAATTAAAGAGATTCGATGAGCCATCATTGGCAGTGGATGAACCTACAAAAGAAATAAATTTGGGAACTGAAGAAGACCCAAGGCCCATTATTATTGCCGCTAACCTCCCTCCGCAAGTAGAAGAATATCTAATCAAGGTTCTAAGGGAGTATAGTGATTCTTTTGCCTGGTCCTATGAGGACATGTCGGGTCTTGACCCCTCTTTAGTGGAACACCGACTAGTGCTTAAACTAGGGGCAACACCCATAAAACAAAGGTCAAGAAGATTTCACCCCCACATGGCCTTGAAGATTAAGGAAGAGGTCGATAAATTGTACAAGGCCAGATTCATTAGAGTCGTCTTATATCCTCAATGGGTGGCAAACATAGTCCCTGTCATCAAGAAGGATGGAAAGGTGCGCATTTGCATCGATTTCAGGGATCTTAATAAAGCATGTCCCAAAGATGATTTCCCGCTGCCTCGCATAGATGTCCTGGTGGATAACACTGCCGGGTACGAAGCTTTATCATTCATGGATGGTTATTCTGGCTACAATCAAATCCGTCTCGCTCCCGAGGATCAAGAGAAAACCTCCTTCACCATGCCCTGGGGCACGTACTGCTACGTGGTTATGCCGTTCGGTCTGAAGAATGCAGGTGCCACTTATCAAAGGGCGATGATGGCTATTTTCCACGACATTATGCATATCTACATGGAAGCCTACGTGGATGACATCTTGGTGAAGTCGAGAACTAAAGAAGAACACCCCGCTATTCTGGCTAAGGTGCTGCAGAGAGCTAGGGAGTACAAGCTTAAAATGAATCCGAAGAAGTGTGTTTTTGGAGTCTCTTCAGGGAAGCTGCCAGGCTTTATATTTAGCAAACAGGGGATCCAGATTGATCCTAATAAAGCACAGGCCATCATGGACATGCCTCTGCCAAAGAACATTACGGAACTTCGAGGACTGATTGGTAGATTGCAATTCATCAGAAGATTCATATCCCAACATTCTCAGAGGTGCCGCCCATTTTATGAATTACTAAAGGCGGGGGTCAAATTTGAATGGAATCAAGAGTGTCAAAAGGCCTATGAGGACATAAAGGAATATTTATCCAATCCCCCGGTTCTACAACATTTTGTCCCTGGGAAACCCCTAATCCTGTATATTTCAGTCATTGAGGACTCCTTAGGTGTGGTTTTAGCACAAGTAGACGATGAAGGGTAAGAGCGGGCAGCTTATTACCTCTCCAGGTTGTTTAACCCGGCTGAGGCTAAATATACCGCTATGGAGAAGAGTTGTGCCGCATTAGTGTGGGTAGCTCAGAAGCTTAAACACCATTTCCTAGCCCACCTAGTTAGGTTGATCTCTAGAATGGACCCGATCCGTTATCTCTTAGAAAATCCCGTCCTTTCTAGTAGGTTGGCTCGCTGGCTGAGTTTCCTCTCTCAGTTTGATATCACCTTCTTCGTTCAGAAGGCGGTCAAAGGATACGCCATCGCTGAGCATCTTGCCCATCTTCCCATCCCTCACACTGATTCTATTCAGGATGATTTCCCTTATGAGCATCTATCCGTCCTAACTCATCATCCCTTTTGGTCTTTGCACTACGACGATGCACTCAATTCTCAAGGCCGAGGGATAGGCGTTGTTCTGCTCACTCCAGAAGGGGTGACGATTCTGTTTGCTTATCAACTCCGATTTCCTGCCACCAATAACATCACCGAGTACGAAGCTCTCCAAGCTGGATTGAAGCACGCCTATCTTTTAGGTGCCCATTACTTAAATATCATAGGGGACTCTCAGCTTGTCCTGCGGTAGGTGCTGTCCACTTACCGCACCCGTGACCCTAAGCTCAAGCCATATCAAGATTTGGTCACGCTCCTAGCGAGGCAATTATGCAAGTTGATCTACATCCACACTCCTCGATCTCAGAACATTCTAGCCGATGCTTTAGCATCCCTTGCTTCCTCTCTATCTTTCCCTCTCGGTCGGAGTACTGAGACTATCGTCGTTCAGAGATTGGATGCACCCTCTCTTCAGGATCATTGGTATGCCAACCTTAGGAAGACTGTAGAGGCGAGGGCTGAGAAGGAAGAGCTGAAGGAAGTATCTTTGATGGAATTATAAGAGATCTTGCAGGAGGAAGAGTTTCCCTGGTACCATGAAATTGAGTTGTTTTGCAAGGATGGAGCATTCCCAGAAGGGGCAAACGCTGAGCAGCGCAAGTCAATAAGAAGACCCGCCTCAAGGTATACTATCATCGTAGGTGAACTATACAAGCGCGCTACCAATGGGTTGCTCATGAGATGCTTAGACGATGATGACGCTTGGAAGGTGGTCGAAGCAGCCCATTCTAGTGAGTGTGGAGGTCATGTTAATGGCCAGGCTCTAGCAAAGAAAATCCTTAGGCAGGGCTACTATTGGCCCACTCCAGAGGAAGATTGCTCCCTCTATGTCCGGAGGTGTCTTAAGTGCCAACTCCATGCTGATAAGATTCATGCTCCAGCTTCATCTCTTCATCCTCTATCTGCTCCTTGGCCATTCCCCAAGTGGGTGTTCGACGTTATCGGCCCGCTCGGTGATCCCAACTCTCAGATCAAGCAAAAATCCTTCATCCTTACTGCCACTGAGTACTTCACCAAGTGGGCTGAAGCCAAAGCGTACGCGGAGATTAAAGCTACCACGGTGTGCTGCTTCATCATGAAGAACATCATCTCGCGGTTCAGAGTGCCAAGCAGCATCGTCACCGACAACGGACCCCAGTTCATCTCTCAAGAACTTAAGGACCTATGTAAGAAGTTCAATATTACATTGCATCATTCATCTCCATATTACCCGCAAGGCAACGGCCAGGCCGAGGCCACTAATAAAACCCTTCTCAAAATCATCAAGAAAACATGCGAATCTCATAAGTTTTCCAATTGGCCAGAACGATTAGTGGAAGCTCTATGGGCTTACCGCACCTCCGTCCATACTCACACGGGGCAAACCCCCTATGCTCTTACCCACGGGATGGAGGCGGTGCTCCCATATGAGATCTTGATCCCTTCCCTACGGGTGCAGCTCGATAAGGAACTTAATCTCGATGAACGTCGAGAGGCGTTGCTCGTCCAGTTGGAACTCTTAGACGAGAAGAGGATGAATGCAGCCGATCACGTATCCGTTTATCAAAAGAGAGTTTCGCGTTATTTCCAAAAGAAGGTAATTGAACGTAAATTTTAAAAAGGTGATATGGTTTTGAAACGTAAATTCATACGGTCTGCAGGTCCTTGGTCTAAATTACAACCTAACTGGGAAGGGTCGTTCGTTGTCAAAGAAGCTTATCCAGGGAATGCTTACCGCTTAGTGAACGCCGAAGGTGAGGAGCTCGCTCACGCTTGGAATGGGTTGTATCTTAAGCGTTTCTTTCCTTAGAGTCTAAACTAGTGCCACCCCGGTAGTAAGGTGTCCTTTCCCTTTTTACGTGAAAGAGGACCCCGAGCGCGACAATCACACACTACACGTCCCGGGTCAGGTTTCCCACTTTGTAGACACCGTTTTCTCCTCGGCCATGCTTGGGGAAAGTCAAAGTCCCTGTCCTTTTCTCTCTTCGGCTGAATCCAGGGGCAAGAGGTGAATAAGGAGGTGACAGCCAATCTGGACACCCTGACGAGAGGAGGTCTCAAATAGGGGCAGTCCGTTATGACCTGACGCCACAAGAAAAGGAAGAGAGCAAAGAAAAGGAACAATCTTCTTGACAAAAGCAAAAGTCCATTTCGAAAGTCCATCAATCATCATTCCAAAGCTCCAAGAAGAAAAAGAAAAAGTTAGGCATGGCAAGAGTGGCAGTACAACTTCCCCGTGAGACGCATGAGCCCGGTCGTATGCGTGCCTAGAGTGGACAAAGGTTCGATGACGGACGCAAAGCTCCGGCGTATCAGACCGAATCTCTGAATGGGTTGTCTGGAGAGGAACTCAAGTCCTGAAAACTTCTATATTTGGCCTAAGCTTACCCCCGCATTCTATTTTCCTTTTCAGGACTAAGACAAGTACCCTGGGTATGACCTTGATAGAAGCACAGTCACGCAAGTTAGGCCCTGGCCAGGGGTTGTCACCTCCATTGCACGCCAACCTCAGAAAGTCTGAACGGAATAGGGAGGACCCACGTTCATAGGGAGGCACTGATATTTCAAAATCAAAAAAATCAGATATTTTTAAAATCCAAAAAAATCATATATTTTCAAAATCCAAAAAAATCATATATTTCAAAATCCAAAAAAAATCTAAAAAAAATCATATATTTTAAAATCCAAAAAAATCATATATTTCAAAAATCAAAAACATCAGATATTTTTAAAATCTCAAAAAAAATCCATATATTTGCAAAATTCCCAAAATACCATCATGTGCATCGCATGCATTGCATTGTTTCCATTATATTTTCCGCCTATTTGATAAGGCTCCACCCCTTGACCAAATATCAAGAAATAGTCATTCTCTAACTTGCTTTAGGCAAGGGGTTGAGTCTAAGAACAGATCTAACTTGTTTCTTGTCTAAGTGTGTGCAGAACGTAGGTTTAAGACCAGGACTTAAAGCTCACAAATTTCCAGGTTCAGGTATGTAACGCTCCAGTATCAGACCGCCACATACCTTTAACGGTCAGCGTTCGACCGTTACCCTCTCTCGAAGGTTGAAACTCATTGGCTCTCAGCAAAACTCTCTCTTACGCGTCCGCGATGGACCGTTATATCACTCTAACGGTTGCATGTTAGACCGTTACACTCTCCTGAGGATAGAACTCTCAATTTTTTAAGTTTATCCATTCTAACGGCTCATCGTGAGACCGTCATACTCTTGTGGCGGCCCTACATAGGAGGGTTACATCTTCTAGGAATTCTATTTTCAAGGACATTCAGGCCAAATCAAGCAACAAACTCATGTTCCAGTAAACTTGGGCACTTCCATGTCATTTCATTAAAACACAATAAAACATTAAACTGATTGATAAACTTCAAATTCAAAAGGATCATAAGAAAGTCAAGCTACAATCAACTTTTTGTCCACAAGGGGCCTGATCTTGTGTAATTACTTCACATAAGCATGGCATTTCTCGTCATCTTCTTCCACCTCTTCTTGCCACGGCCGCACTTTGCTGATCTCCCACATGGTCAGCGCGTTCCGGATCACTCTCTCATCTCCCTCGGTCCCCATCTTTCTCACTAAAAGGGGAGGGTAGTGTGATAGTACGGGAACTTCAGTTCGGGGTAGCCCAATCTGAAGATGGCATCGGTGCGGGTTGTAGATCGCCAAGATAGTGTTCCCCACTAGCTGTAGATCAAGACCTGGTCGCCGTGGTACCTTGAGCAAGGTGCTCCGCAGAACTCTTGGACGCATCATGAACTTCTCTATTGATAGGTGTTGAGGAAGAGGTGCCAATTGTCCCATGTTTTCTCATCCGCCGTCCAGCATTCAACCTGTGAAGAGAATCCGAAGGCACCTCCAATAAAGAACAAAGGGTGGCTCCCGAAGATCCGCTTAGCTGAAGGTATGTCTTCCTTGGGTTGGAACTTGATTCTTACGCCCATCCAACACTAAAGGAGTATCATTGAGCCGAATAGAGGTCCTCCTAAGCAAGCTGAGCTAAGACCTTCATAAAGGTATGAAAGGACTGCTTGAGAAATTGATAAACCCCGCCACAACCCGCTGATAATGCTAAGGTTTTGGATATCTAGGTGGTGGTGGGTGGTGGTGCAAAGGAAGACCCCGCATAAGCAAACCGACACAGATTTGGCAATGGCTTCATATCTTTCCCACTTGTTCTTACAATGAGAGACTATCCATTGAGCCATGGGTATCAAGTGAATATGACATGGGCTGATCATGGTCCTTACGTCCTTCGGGTTGTGTATGAAGTCACTTAGAATCAAGGATGGATCAATAGGTTCAACCGTATGGCACACTAGATCTTCATCCCCCACTTTAGTCTTAGCAAGGGCTAGGTAGGTCTCTACCTCCTCCAATAGGACTATAG
This sequence comes from Amorphophallus konjac, assembly GCA_022559845.1. NCBI lineage: Eukaryota > Viridiplantae > Streptophyta > Magnoliopsida > Alismatales > Araceae > Amorphophallus > Amorphophallus konjac. Next base: position 149,093,369 of record CM040124.1, read on the forward strand.
CTTCAAAGGAAGGGAAGAGGAAGGTGTGTGTTTGTGGATGCCATAGCTCAATGAGGGCTGAAATGCTTGCCCAATCTAAGGACAATTTCTGGAAGTTCTTGGCCAAAACTAACAAAGGTTGAAGGTGTCATGCCCTAAGGATGGATAAGACTTCTAATGGGAGCTCCTTGACCATGGGAGCCACCCACTCTAAGTTGGAATAACAGCTTGGACCAGGGAGAGGCTAGAGAAAAGAGGAAGAAGAGAAAGGAGAAGAGAAAAGAATCATGAGAAGCATAGAAAGTGCAGAAATTGATGAACTTTTGAAATTAATTAGAACTTACCACTCTTTGAGCACTTGAGCTCGGATGCTTGGGGATGGATGTCAATCTTTGCAGCTCCCCATGCTCCTTCTTGGCTACTTTGGGCCCAGTATAGACCCTCTCTTCCATGCCCATCTCTCCAAAGCTTCTCTTCATGATGTTCCTTGCCCTTTGACGGAGTTTACAATTTTTGGGCTTGTTCCTAGCTTATAAGGGCTTGATTCTGGTTCTAGAGTGATAAGATTTGGGTTAGAAAGCCTTATCCTAAGCCTAGGAGGATTCTAGTGGGGATTAAGGTCTCCTTGCCTCGAGTTTGGGCTCTCACGGTAGAATCTGTCTCGGAGTACAGCTTGTTCTCTGACGGTCTATCGTAAGACCGCCACATCTCTCTGACACTCCATCTTTGGACCGTCATATTTCCTGCTACACGTTGTTAGCTCAATCTCGCTCTGTCATGTCTGACGGTCTAACATGGGACCGTTACAGATCTCTGACGCTCCATCACTGGTCCGTCACCTTTTCTGCAACAAGTTTTCAGCCTAGTTGCGTTCTGTCATCTCTGACGGCCTGACCTTGATGCGTTACATGGCCCTGATGCCCCACCACTGGATCGTCACACCTTCTGCTGCAGGGTTTTATTCCTCCTTTTCAGCCCCCTTTGGTCTGACCTGTCGGACTTACACCCTGTCTCTGCTTAACCTGTTCATTCACACATCCATTCACATGTCCATTCATGCATTCACACATTCATTGCATTCATTCACATCCACATTCACACATCCATTTCATCCGCATAAACAAAACACAAAAAAAGGGAAATTTCATTCCGTTTCTATCATTCTATTCTATTCATTCACATAAGTCGTGTACAAGTGTGGGTGTCACAAGAAGAAAGAAAATACAAGTCACTCGGTCGGTCTATCTCCCAGGCCGTCACTATCACCACTGCCCTTATGCCGCTTTGCTGGTGGCTCCTGGACGCTGCTCTCCTCCCCTCGCTACCATCTCCAGTCTGCCACCTCGTTCCTCCGATGGCCGGAGGAGCTGGTGAAGTAGTCTCGGAATCCGCTGCTGGGTGCAACGCTCTGACTCCTGCTACTAGTCCCCGACTTCTTCCCTAGAAGTCGAAGGGCCTCCTTCATGCCCACAATCACGCCCTTCATCTTGATGGTCTGCACTCGAAACTGATCTCACTCGCCCCTCAAACGCGCGACATCAGATCTAAGTCGCTCCACCTCCTCATCATCCGCGCGCCGGCGGGTCTCTCCTGCTTTCAGTCTGGCAACCTCCGCCCGGAGATGGGCAGCCTCGACTACCGCTGCAGTCAGCTCTCTCGCCTGCATTTTGCATAATCAGTCCATTAAGCATTAGACATTTGCAAGCATTTAAGTCTAAAGGAGCATTTTGGATTCTTACCCGCTCCGTGAGGGTGGCCTCCGCCTCCTCGGCCCAAGCTACCACTTGAGCAAACTCTGCATCCCACTCAGCTCTACCCCCGACAGGCTGTGACGATGAGGACGGAGCATTCGGTCCTGCTCTTTGGGCTCCCTCAGCCCGCTGCATTTAGAGGTCAAAGTTTGTCATTTGCATCATAAGCACAAGCATTTAAGTCTTAAGTGTAGAAATTCACCAAAAGCTCCAAGGCAGTCTGGTACTCATCCCGCTACTGGATGGTGGCATGGAGGAGTCCCTCGAGTTCGGCTATGCGTCCCTGTGGGTCTAGTTGCATTTAGAAAGCAATGTCAGTGCATGTATAATAGAAATTTAAAATAGACAGAGTTTTGAGTTTAGGAGTTCTTACCGGTCGTCGGGTGCCTCTGAACACCTGGTCACCGTATCTCCGGGAGTAGGCCTTGAGGTAGGCCTCGTCGCTGTCTGCCCGATCTTTCACCGTCCGGCCTTTCTTGTTCCAATCGTGCACATATTTTGCCTTCCGGGAAGACCAATCAACATCTCCGCTAATGCCCTTTGAAGAGTTGCTTGGGCGCTCGTCATCTCTACGAAGGAATGTCACCTCTGGCTGATAAAGTCCCCGTTTCCTCAGGATCATGCGGTAATGCAGCGGCTCGATCACATTGATGCAATGTAGCCAGATATCTCACTCGATGTATGCCAGGGATTCCTTGACCCATGGCTGTCCCTCGTAACCTTCATCTCGGTATGGTGTCCAGCGCACCTAAAAAAGGTAATTGAGTCCATGTCAGCATTTTTAGCAGTATGTAGAAGCATTTAGCAGCATTTAGAAAATATATATTTAAGAAGCATATAGGAGGTTTAAGTTTGGAGCTTACCACTGTGTATGGGAATGAGTCAATATCATCCTGGATGGCCCGGGTTAGCCTGTTGATCGATCCTGTGTCCCTCGCTACCACCCACCGTCTCGCGATGAGGATCCGCTCGGGATGAAGTTGAGTACCTCGCCCGATCCCCGGGAGGTAGAGGAAGCTCCAGATCTGCATTTAGGGTCAAGTGTCAGCATAATCATAATCATAATAGAAAGCATCTTAGAGATCAACATTTACCTATAGAAAAGGCGAGAAGCCGCCTAGCATCGTCCACCGGTCAGTCGTGCTCAAAGACTCGAAGAGGAAGGCAAGCGCTGCTGCTCCCCATGCATACTTCCTTACTCTGCCCAAATCCTGTAGCAGTGGTAGTAGCCTGCAGCTGATCACATCGGCTCGAGTCAGAAAAAGTAGCTTTTTGAACAACAGCATCAGAAATCACCTCAGGACTTGACTCCCTCCTGTCCTGCCTCTGCCGCCACCCGCAGGCGTACTTCCCCTATCACCCGATCTATGTGCTGTTCGGGTAGCTCGCCGACCGCTATAGTTGCTCCTCTCAACCCCAGGCTGCCTTGCAGTCTTGATCTCGAAAGCTGGGATGATGTGTGCCCTGGTCTGATCAAATCTAAGCCCAGCAGCTCCTGAGCTAGCACTATGTAATCTCCATATGTCCACCCGGTCACGGTGGCTCCGTGGACTCACAATGTTGTGTTCCTCGCTATGTCTTCTAAAGTGGGGATCATGGCCCCATGAGAAGATGAAAGCTCGGCTCACAGGGTCCCATCTCTCGTGGAGTGCGTACAAGAGCGGCGTATATGTCCTGGTCACCTCGATGCTCAGCACCTCGGTAAATCCCATAGCTGCTAGTCTCTCTCTCTAGTAATCGGGTAGTGCCTGGTACACCGCCCTGATCTGGAGCCAAGATATTCTGGTTCTTCTTTTCCCTTGCACACATGTAGAACAAAAATTAGTCATCTCATTAGTCTAAATTCATTGCATATTATATGAATAAAACAACAAAAAAATTAAACAAGCAGAAAAGCATAAAAATTAATTCTGGCTCTGGTTCCTCTGGCGGTCGTTCCTTGGCGCGTCAGAGTCCTCTAACGCACCAAGGGTGGCGCGTCAGGGACTGTAACGGTCACTGCAAGGACTGTTACGCTCCCAGCACGTGGGCATCATCTCTTCTGTTTCCCCAACCTGTGGTAATGACCACAATGGCCTACAAACTTCTCCAATGGGTCCCCAGACCCATTTTCCTTCCCCCAATTACACATGCATGAATTAAAAAAATTAAAAATGGAATTCTAGGTCGAGGAACCTACCTCACGGTCTCGCCCTCTTTTCCTCTTCTCTGGGGCTATGGCTTCCTCTTCACCACCAACGGCCTCTTCTTCTCTTTCTCCCTCGGCCGTGGGAGGGTCCTCCTCCGCCATTCTCTCCGCCGCCGCCGCTGGTTGCTCGATTGCCGTCGGGGGGACTTCGTCTTGGTCCACTCGAGCCCGGAACCATTTGATCGCCATCGTCTTCTTCCCTTTCTCCCTCTTCATAGGTGGCCGGGGGAGTTCATCACCGGCCATCGTTCGTCGGTGGGGGTGTTCGCTGGGTTTCTTTTTGCTCGGTGGTGTTTGTGTGTTTTGGTGTTGAACGAATGAGGGGGAACGACTGTTCGGTTTTTTTTTTTTGAACGCTCAAAAAATGTGACGGTCTATCGTACGACCGTTACAGACTCTGACGCGTTATTCATGGGCCATCAGGTGTGAAAGTCCTCTATTTGTTGAAAAATGTGAACCAACGTTGTGTGACGCTCTTTTCTAAGACCGTTACAATGTTCTGACTCGCCTTCTATGGACCGTCAGAATCTTTGAAACATTTGATGAATGATAGAAGCCCTATTTTATGATTAGATGATCATTATGCTTTCAATGCCATATCTTATTAATAGAATTTATGCTTATGAATGCTAATGCCTCATTTTTATGCTTGAAGATGAATAATTATTGTTGGCTAACCTCTCTCTTTGTCCATGGATGAAAATCATGAATGCCATAAGCCATCGTATCCGTTCGCCGCACAGGTAAGTCAGGTATTGTATCTCGATCATTTATCCCTTAATGCATTACTATATGTTATGTATGATATATTATCTCGAGAACCGTCTGGTCATTCATGTGTTCTGGGATCTGATGTTCCCCTTTAAACAAAAATGATGATGATCTAAGTGCACATGTCTAATGGTTGGATAGGCCGTTAGACTGGAAAAGTTTGGGGACGATGGTTCTGTCTTGCACGCCGTGGTTGCAGATGGTGTCCTGACCCTAGTTTCTCCAGTCTAGCAATACTATTCTCGAGTATCTTATTATTTTATCTTTCTTTGCATTTGTTTTGACAATTTCTTTATTTTAGCCCAGCATGCATCATACGCATCTTTGAGCATTCATGAACCTCATCTGTCCAAGTGTCTCAGTATTGGTGAATAGCAGTGTTCATTGATCTCGAATAAGGAGAGTCATTCCACTCTGAATTGGAAGGTTTCCTTTGGTCTACTCGCTTGATCTGGTTAGCTGAAGATTCCTGTATGGAGTTTAATTACTTGTCTCTTTCCTTTCCGTTGCTCTGGCCGCTGGCCGTGTTTTCCTTTCCTTAGTTGTTAGTTCCTCCAAACATGCGTCATTTGGTTGGCTATTTCCTTATGGTTAGTCCGGAGTTTTCCAAAAAATTCTTATCGCTTGTTGGTTGAGAACGGGTGTCGTTTGCCTTAACGCCCGCTTTTCAGTTAACTCCGCTTCATCTTCGCTTCATCTCCATGTTCCATTTCACTTTCGCTTCACCTCCGCTCGCTCCCCTATAAAGAGGACGTTAAGGAGGGGCATCTGTTGACACCCGTTTTATGACCAATAAGTTGGGTCATTTCCTTGTTCATTTTATATGATGCTCCGAGTTGTTCATTCTTTATTGAGCCTTCTTGGTCAATCTGAGGTTTATTTCATGGGTCATGTCTCCTTGGTTGGGTCTAGTTCCTTATCTCTTTCCGCTGGACGAAGGTTAGTAAGCTCTTGTTTCATTTGCACTCTATTGTCTCTAATGCATCTCTCCTGGCGCGTTACAATGCTCTAACGCATCTACCTTGGTCCGTTACATCATGCCAGAGCCATTAAGCTTATGGCTTCTTTCAAGCTTATCTTTTTAGCCTATTCATTGGGTGTGACGACTTATCGTGCGGCGGTTACATGATTTGTGACGCATCTACCCATGACCGTTACATTCATCTAGAGTCCTATGTTCGTAAACTTCGCCCGTTGATCTTATCTTTTAGTGGATAAGGTTGTGTGACGATCCATCCTTGGGTCGTTACATCCTTGTGGTGGTCTATCGTGCAGCCGTTACATCAAATAGAGAGTTCTAGTAGAACTGCTCTTTCTTTGCTACTCCGTGGTCGAATTAAGAGTTTGATTTGAGGATTTCTCCTTCAAATCTGATCCTCAAAACCTTTTGTTTGTTTCTATGGACTCTTGGGAATATTATCTTCAAGACTTTGCCAAGAAACGTCCTACTTTCTAGCTGGATTATCCTCAACTCGAACCTAGACTTTGAGGGTCTATAAATAGAACTCTTGACTTCTTGGCTTGAAGAGGAGACATCTGGAGTTCGCGTCGAAGTGCTGCCGCATCCTGGAGCTAGAACCAACCAAGGAGAGCTACTTCCCACATCAATCTACTTCCAAAGTCCATGGAGTATTGTTTCCAAGGGTTTAGTTCAGTCAAGTTGTCATCTTAGTGTCTTTTCCCTCATCCAAGCATCATAAGCATTGTCCCTCTTCTTCTACCATGTTCTTGCATCTTCTGCATCCATTTAAAACATCCTCCCATATTTTAAAACGCCCTAGAGGGGTTAAAAAAAACCAACCACCCCGGTATTTCCCTTTCCTTTTGCATGTTCTTAAGTTCTTTGATCTATTGATACTACTTTGTCCAAGGGCTAATCTGGGTTATTTTTCTTGTGTTCTACACTCTTCTGCAAGTTTACAGAGCCCATAGCATGAGGCCCAAGCTCTCTGGTCGGCTGGAAAGCTTGGAGATCAAAAGATTCCCAGTTCTTATTCTGCAGATGCTCTGACGGTCTATCAAAGGTGCGTTAGAGTCTTCTAGCGGTCTATCGTGGGGCCGTCACACATCCTGTGGCGCATCAGTCTTCGACCGTTACATCTGATGGAGCTGTAGTTTCCTGGTTGTTTTCTCTCTCCTGTGGGCAGGTGCATCATCCTCCTATTCTAAGGCACTTATCAGGTCTTTGGCTTATTTTTACCTTAGTGGCAATCACATCTTTTCTTAGTTTGGGCATTAGCTTTCTCTTTCATCATATCCCCTCTTTACTTTGCTTGTTCCACCTACACAGTGTGTTTTTCCTTTATTCCTTATTCCACACCCCGACGTGTGGTTTTCTTTATTTGCTTAGCTTAGTCTTGATTGAGATAGCATGCCCATGCTAGAGCTTATGCTGGTTGCCTAGGTTCATGATTCACATATTCATAGGTTGAGTGATTCTATCATTTGATTCATACTTCATCATAGTTGGCATCATAGCCCATCTTGCAAAAGAAGGGACACATTAAAACCAACACCCGGGTGGGAGAAACTTGACCCCGTCGAGTAAGGGGTGTAGCTGTTCCCTTGTCTCCTGCGGATCCGTCACTGAACCAGAAAGCGAGGAGTACGCCCCACTCTAAGTAATCATCACCTGCTCATCCCGTATATGTTCCATATGCTCACGCTGCTGTGGGAATGAGGCTAGTGGTGGACACTACGGGGTGGGGTCAGTCTCAAAGGGAGGAGACGGTGCAAATACTCACTAGGAATCACTGTTGTGTCCCTTTATGTGACTAGATCCGAGACATTGAAGGTAGAGTTGTTCCCATATTTGTCAGGCAAGTCCACAACATATGCATGAGATCGAACTTGCCTTCCACTCGAAAGGGACTGTCATGATGAGCTTGCACTAGACCGATTCGACTCGACGTATGCAGACTCACTATGCACTCGACAAATGTATGTATAGACTCTTGACAAATAGGATAAATAAAGAAAACACGGACTCACTCATGACCCTAGAAAAACCTACTGTTAGACTGACACATACATATGCCATGGTGGACCAGGACATCTGAATGTGTGCCTAGCATACAGAAGACGCAACCGGTGGTTGGCGGAATGGGGCACTCCTAGGCATCCTAAAGTGAACCAATCATGCACATGCTCCCTAGTGGACTTGGGAGGTTTGGGAGGGCTAGGAGAGCCGAATTCACCTTCTTCATCACCCATGTATGTATGTATCTCTCGCCAATGAACGGGCTCGATGACCATAGGTGGACCGACCCATGGGGAAGGGGTGTGATAGTGGACTCCCTTGACAGAGTGGAGTAGATAAGGTGGGTCAAGAGGCTCAATAGGGAAGGGGTTGAAGGGATCCAAGAATGTGTGACCCTTCGAGATGGGTTCCTTCACTACATAGTCCCATGTTTGGAATTCGTGAAGGTGTAGATGGTCACCTTCATTCATTATGGTCGATGGGACAGGGATCTCATGAAGAAAGTAAGGTTCTTCCCTCGGGACGGCAACACCGTAAGACGGGGTAAAGTCAAGCTCATTGGGTATGGGAAAGAACAACAGAACCTCAGAGGTGATATGACCTGTAGCAACCATGGTAAATCAAAGAATAAAATCTTAAATAGATTAAAATATTAAACTAAAGATAAAGGCACAACTCATATACACTTAAAGGCCTAACTCTTATACACTTAAAACAAATAAGCCAAAAGTGATTAACGCCTCTGATCAAGTCGCTATTTAATTGAAGACTGTTCAAACAGGCGCTAATTCAATAATTGATGCCCCTTTGACAGGCGTCATATGAAGAATTGAAGACTGTGACAGAGGCGTCATTTTTAAATAACGCCCCAACTTGTGGCGTCATTTCCAAACAGAACCGGTTGGTGTTTGGTTCGAACAAGGATGTTATCAGGGTAAGTGTCGATTAGGGAAAGGTTGAACACGTGGATGTCTAAGTTTAATCAGGAGTCTGCGTAGGAAGTTTCAATTCTAATCAAACTCCTAGAACCCAGTAGTATTCCTTCCCTATAAATCCCCCTTCCCATCGAGCCAACCTGCTAGGCTCTTTTCTTCAACAAACTGTTGTTACTCCGTGCGTGAAGAACACAAGAAGGTTCTTCAACTTCTTCCCTTTTTCATACTGCTGCATTCGAAGGGCAGACGGCACCTGCCGTGGATACGAGAGGAACGTGGGTGTTCTTCATCGACCTCTTCCTCTTCTTCCTGGGCCAAGAAGGGTCCGCGACTACTGCGTTGTTGCTCTTCACCCTTCTGTAACTTCATACAAGGGTTGCTGTTGTTGCATTTAATAAGAGCTGCTACTCTTGTTATATTCCAGTAACTCTGTTTGAAACAGAGTATCATTCGTGATTCTTCATCCTCTTCACGTTTCTATCGTCTACAACTCCCAAAATGTAGGTTTTCTCAAGTGTTAAGTAAAATTTTACGGATATTAGGCCAATTGCATGCATGTAGGTTGTTAGTGCTGCGACTGACTGCCATATGAGTTTTCATGATTTCATCATTTTACTGAAAATGACGCCCTAGATCAAGGCGTTGTTTTTATTTAACGCCCGTGAAAACAGGCGTTAATTGTTTAGTTAATTAATAATGCCGAATGTTCAAATTTTAATAACTTTGAACCCTGACATCTAATTTAATGCATGATTATATTGTTAGATTCTTGTTATTTTTCTCTACCAGAACTTGTCCTTAGTTCCTTGAATGGACATACTCCAAAATCCATGTGTCTAGGATTGTACCTGCTGGTGCAAATCATATGACAAATAATTAATGACAACTTCTAGGTCGTCAATTGAATGAACGCCCCTGTACGCCGGCGTCAATTAGTGATGAATTGAGAAAATTTGAAATTATGAAAATGTTTATAATTTCCTGGAAATTGAAATAACGACATGCACCATGCCGTCCTTTTGATATATGATGCCCCTAACTAGGGCGCTGTTTACGAAATTGAAGCCTTAATGTAAGACGTCATTTATATAATATCTGAAATTTTAGAATATTTATAGATTTTAATATTAACAAGACCTGGATACAACGACTGCGTGAACAGTCGTCACTTATTGAACTGACGACCCTAACAAGGGCGCCATTTCATGAAATGAAGACGTGACCTAAGGCGTCAATTCTTGTTTTCCTGATTTTCGTGGTTTTCTGTGACCCACTGTAAATGGGTTAGTTATTAGGCACTATATTCCATTCCGTGAGTATAGTCCCACGTTTCACATGTTTTATCGATTTCCCTATTTCTCGGTGATAGATGAACCCTCCGTAGGACATTCCGTTCCTTCAGATTAGTGACTTTATCATAGAGACCTCCGTAAGACTCCGCTAGCTTTGGATTCCCTCAAAGCAGCCGAGCTGGTTGTACCATTAAAACCCATGACACTACTTAATTGCCATGTCACTCTATAGAAACATGGTAAACCAGCCCTCGTGACTCGCTAAGAGGATGTCATGAGAATACTCTAAATTAATGGAATGGGAAACCATGCCATTAGTGTTCTTATTAATTAGGTGCCATACTTGTGGACCTCAATTCTATCTAGCTTATCATGTCCAAGAACGAGCGACCATCTCTATATGAGCGTTTATTCTTAATATCATGGCACCCGGTTAGGGAGCCTGATCCTCCTAGTTTAATGTGAATCGTGGTTATACCGTTACTATAGTAGTACGTCCTTACACATTATGTTCAAGCCTTGAAATTCTATTCCACAATATCTACCTTAAAGTCCCTACAAGCTCATTCCATTGAAACTCTATATTGGCTATAACTATAGTGGATGTCGAAAAATACACGATCAATGCCTGCGCATGTAAGGGCCCGATCTGGTCCTGGGAGGAGCACCCGAAAGTACTAGTGCCCATGAGAGTTGTAATGATCACGGTGTGGCATTGCACCGAAGTGCATGACTAGCTTGATTAGACATTCCACAATCTCATCCTCGACTTGACATGACCTGACTTGCGTGACCCAGAAAGGGTATTTATATACTTACTTGAAACGTGATGGCCAATTCCCGACATGACATGATGAATATACTTGCTTGAATATCTTGACATTTGTTGATATAAGTTCTTGAAAGACAAGCTAGTTTACTCAATTATCTCTTATTATACTCTCTCTCTTGTCGTTTTACGTAAACATGCATAGCTTTATTGCATTCATGTAACATGTAACTTACTTAAAGCAAGCTAGCTCTTGAGATATAATTCCTACTGAGCGTTCGCTCATCAAGTGTTTTTCCCTATTTTTCAGGTAAGTCCGATGACGAGACTCAATCGGATGGGGAAGGTCAAGAGTGAAGATATTAGAGCTCTACGTCTATCCAAGCGTCTACTAGTCTTATCTTTCTATATTTTTGAGTCAATCGTTGTACTTTTCCCTTTATTGAGTCTTAGCACTTTCATTAAGTGGATTGTAATAGAAGTACTTTTAAGGTTGTGCTTGAATAAAGGATTGGGTTATCTTTACTTTTGCGCACTCTGTCTTTGTGTTGAATACACTAACGCTCTGATTGACATGATCAATATAAACTTGTCACGCACTCCGGGTTCCTTCCGCGCTCGGGGCGTGATAGTTTTAGTGGTATCAGAGCCTAGGATATTCAATTCCTAGGAAACCCAAGTCCAAGGATAGGGTTAAAACCTTTAACCGGTGAGATATGGTAGAACCAAGGGTTAAGTTAACTTAGAATCAATACCTTTGAACATAATCACATATTAATATAGTTATTGTAATTGTAGGACAATGGCTGCCGAACGTGCCCAGTGGCGCAACATGCAACGCACTCTGCAAGGCATGACCCAGGCACTTCAACATGTGGCACAAGGAGGTGCGCATCGTGGAGCAGGAAATCTCCACCAAGGCTTCAAGAACATGAACCCTCCTAAGTTCATGGGATCCACTGATCCGGATGACACCAAGCACTGGATCCGGGAGACCGAACGTATCTTTCGGGTTATGCAATGCACGGACCAAGAGAAGGTCTTGTTAGCAACATTTCAATTGGAAAGGGACGCCCGCTGCTGGTGGGAGTCAGTAGAAGCCACATTAGATCAGGGACAGGTTACTTGGGAGGAGTTTGTTGAACATTTCAACAATAAATATTTTTCAGACCGAGTCTAGGAGAAGAAGGCCGCCGAGTTCGCCACACTTAAACAACGATCTTTGTCTGTGGCTGAGTATGAGGCACAATTTTCTAGGTTGTCTCGATATGCTAAACATCTAATTAGTACCGAGAAGATGAAAGGTTGGAGATTCCTAAATGGGCTCAGACCCCAATATATCACACAACTGGCGCCGATGGACATACAGGTCTATTCGGAGATAGTATGCCGAGCTCAGTTACTAGAAGATGCCACGGAGCTATCTGATAGGATCCGTGGGAAGGATAAGAAGGAACAAGTCAGTAGTTCAGGTTCCTTCAAACCCAATTTCAAGAAGAGGCCGAGTAATAGAGGTACTCCCTCCCAAGAGCAAAAGTTCAAGAAGACCAAACCTTTCTCCATCACCACTACACCTTCTAAAGTGGTGTGTAAACACTGTGACAAGGCCGGACATAAGGCCGAAGAATGTTGGAGGAAACTTGGAGCGTGTCTCCGTTGTGGGAGCTGTGATCATCGGATTCCCGGCTGTCCCCTACTCAATGATCAAGCCGGTGACGGAAAGCGCCCGGTGACAAAGAATGCACGTCTCCAAGCTATTAAGGAGACAGAACAAGACGAAGGCAGACTAGTGGAAGGTACATTGAAAGTTTGTTCCAAGTCTTCATATGTCTTATTTGATACTGGTGCCTTGCATTCTTTTATTTCTAAGAAGTTTGCTAATCCATTACTCATGGAACCGGAATGGATGAAATTAGTTCTTTCAACTCCTCTCGGAAGCGAAGTTGACCTTACTCACCATTATCAAAACTGTGAAGTATTGGTAAAGGGAAGAAATCTTCCTATCGACCTCATATGTTTAGACCTAAAGGAATATGATGTCATATTAGGAGCCGATTGGTTATCCAAATACCAGGCAACTGTTGATTGCCGTAACAGCAAAGTTACTTTCAAGGAATTCCCGGAATTGATTTATACTAGCCCTAAGAATCGGAGCAAGTCACCTCTTATTTCGGCTCTCCGAGCTAGCAAGCTAATAAGGAAAGGATGTGTATCTTTCCTTACTTTTTTCACCTTAAAGGAGACTAAGGAGACTAAGCTAGAAGACATCCAAGTTGTGCAAGAATTTTCGGACGTGTTTCCGGATGATTTGCCTGGATTACCTCCACAAAGAGAAGTGGCCTTCACCATCGATTTGGTCCCTGGTGCTGGTCCAATTTCTAAGGCACCTTATAGGATGTCCCCTGCCGAACTCAAGGAGCTGAAGGAGCAATTGGTGGAACTTTGTAAGAAGGGTTTTATTAGACTAAGCACTTCCCCGTGGGGAGCCCTTGTGCTGTTTGTAAAGAAGAAAGATGGATCCATGAGGTTATGCATCGACTATCGACAGTTGAATCATCTCACTATCAAGAACAAGTATCCACTACCGAGAATCGATGAATTATTTGATCAAATATCTGGATCCAAGTATTTCTCAAAGATTGATCACTGGTCGGGATATCACCAATTGAGGATCAAGGATGAGGACATTTATAAGACCGCATTCAGAAGCAGGTATGGGCACTATGAATTTGTTGTTATGCCTTTTGGACTAACAAATGCCCCTACAGCCTTTATGCAGTTAATGAATAGTATATTCAGACCTCATCTAGATCAGTTCATGGTGGCTTTCATTGATGATATATTTATTTATTCCAAGACCAAGGAGGAACATAAGGAGCATTTGAGGATTGTATTACAGATATTGAGGATAAATCAGTTATATGCAAAGCTCAGTAAATGTGAGTTTTGGCTAGAAGAAGTATCTTTCTTGGGGCATGTTATATCAAAAGACTGTTTATCCATAGATCCATCGAAGGTTGAAGCTGTAAAGAATTGGGAAAGACCGACCAACGCTAGCGAGATCCGTAGTTTCTTGGGTCTGGCGGGCTATTACCGACGATTCATCAAGGATTTCTCCAAGATCGTCGTACCACTCACTAGGCTAACTCGCAAGGAGATCCATTATGAATGGAGTGAGGAATGTGAAAGAAGCTTCCAAGCTCTCAAGGATCATCTAACTACTGCCCCAGTATTAGCTTTGCCAATTGAAGGAGAGAAATTCGAGGTATACACCGATGCCTCAGGCGTTGGCCTCGGATGTGTATTGATGCAACAAGAAAGAGTCATAGCGTACTCTTCCCGACAACTCAAGAAGCATGAAGAAAACTACCCAGTTCATGATTTGGAGTTAGCTGTAGTAGTATTTGCATTAAAGATATGGACATTATCTATATGGAGTACAGTTCACTGTATACTCCGATCACAAGAGTCTCAAGTATCTTTTCTCTCAAAAGTAATTGAATATGAGGCAAAGACGTTGGCTAGAATATCTCAAGGACTTCGACTTCACTATACAATATCATCTGGAAAGGGTAATCCTGTAGCTGATGCCCTTAGTCGGAAGCCGAGAGCACTATTAGCCAATTGTATGATTCATGAGTGGAAGTTGCTAGAACAATTCTCTAAACTTAATATAAGCATAGACAAGGACAGTAGGTGTGTCACATTATCCCATATGAGCATACAGCCAGATTTGCTATCCGAAATACAAGGACTTCAAGATAGTGACCCCGTACTAGTGGAAATCAAGGGCAAAATGGAAGAACAACCTGATTTCAAGATAGCCTCGGATGGAAGATTGATGTTCAGGAATAGAACATGTATACAGGATTGTCCAGAGCTAAAGAAGAAAATCTTAGATGAAGCTCACAGATCAAATTACACGATTCATCCAGGGTCTACCAAAATGTACCAAGATTTGAAAAGGACCTTCTGGTGGCCCAATATGAAAAGAGAAGTAACAGACTTTGTGTCTCGCTATCTCACGTGCCAACAAGTCAAGGCAGAACACCAAAAGCCTGCCGGTAAGCTACATCCTCTAGATATTCCCAAATGGAAGTGGGAGGATATCGGTATGGACTTCATTATGGGTCTGTCTAAATCAAAAGGAGGACATGATGGAATATGGGTGATCATCGACCGATTGACCAAATCGGCACACTTCTTGCCAATCAAGAGTCGATGGTTAGTTGGTGTTCTTACTGCATTATACATTAAGGAGATAGTCAGGTTACATGGAGTACTTGTCTCAATCGTGTCTGACAGAGACCCTCGTTTTACTTCTCACTTTTGGAAGGGTCTACAACATTCGCTGGGGACGAGACTTAACTTTAGTACAGCTTTTCATCCTCAAACGGATGGTCAAACCGAGAGAACTAATCAGGTAGTTGAAGATATGCTCAGGGCTTGCATCATTGATTTTGGTGGAAGCTGGCATGATCACTTGCCTTTGGTTGAGTTTGCATACAATAATAGTTACCAGGCAAGCATACAGATGGCACCTTTCAAAGCCTTATACGGAAGGAGTTGCCAATCACCCTTGTGATGGGATGAAGTTGGCGAGAAACAACTATTAGGTCCAGACATGGTAAGGGATACCACCGAAAAGATTCAGTTGATTAGATAAAGACTACAAGTTGCTCAGTCAAGATAGAAGACTTATGCTGACACAAGAAGAAGAGATCTCAAATTCCAAGTCGGAGATCACGTATTTCTCAAGATATCACCTGGACGTGGAATAAGGAGATTTGGTGTTAAGGGCAAGCTTACACCAAGGTTTATCGGACATTTTGAGATACTAGAAAGAGTTGGCGAGGTTACTTACCGTGTCGCTTTACCTCCTCAATTGTCCAAAGTTCATAATGTATTTCACGTATCCATGTTGAAGAAGTATGTGCACGATCCGACACATATCATCGATCATGGTGACCAGGTGATTCAAAAGGATCTCACATATGAAAAAAAGCCCATGAAGATCCTCGATCGCGAGATTCGTACTCTAAGGAATAAAACAATTCCCATGCTAAAAGTGCAATGGAGTAAATGCTCAGAGCACGAAGCCACATGGGAGACTGAGGAGTCCATAAGGAAGCGATTCCCAGATTTATTCTAAAAAGGTATATGTCTTGCACCCTCCGTAAATTTGTGCAATTGAATTTGGGGACCAAATTCTTCTAAGTGGGGGAGGGTGTAGCAACCCTGGTAAATCAAAGAATAAAATCTTAAATAGATTAAAAGATTAAACTAAAGATAAAGGCACAACTCATATACACTTAAAGGCCTAACTCTTATACACTTAAAACAAATAAGCCAAAAGTGATTAACACCTCCGATCAAGTCGCTATTTAATTGAAGACTGTTCAAACAGGTGCTAATTCAATAATTGACACCCCTTTGACAGGCGTCATATGAAGAATTGAAGACTGTGACAGAGGCGTCATTTTTAAATAACGCCCCAACCTGTGGCGTCACTTCCAAACAGAACCCGTTGGTGTTTGGTTCGAACAAGGATGTTATCTGGATAAGTGTTGATTAGGGAAAGGGTGAACACGTGGATGTCTAAGTTTAATCAGGAGTCTGCGTAGGAAGTTTCAATTCTAATCAAACTCCTAGAACCCAGTAGTATTCCTTCCCTATAAATACCCCTTCCCATCGAGCCAACCGGCTAGGCTCGTTCTTCAACAAACTGCTGTTACTCCGTGCGTGAAGAACACAAGAAGGTTCTTCAACTTCTTCCCTTTTTCATACTGTTGCGTTCGAAGGGCAGATGGCACCTGCCGTGGATACGAGAGGAACGTGGGTGTTCTTCATCGACCTCTTCCTCTTCTTCCTGCACCAAGAGGGGGCCGCGGCTACTACGTTGTTGCTCTTCACCCTTCTGCAACTTCATACAAGGGTTGCTGTTGTTGCGTTTAATAAGAGCTGCTGCTCTTGTTATATTCCAGTAACTCTGTTTGAAACAGAGTATCGTTCTTGATTCTTCATCCTCTTAACGTTTCTATCGTCTACAACTCCGAAAAGGTAGGTTTTCGCAAGTGTTAAGCAAAATTTTACGGATATTAGGCCAAATGCATGCATGTAGGTTGTTAGTGCTGCGACTGACTGCCATATGAGTTTTCATGATTTCATCATTTTACTGAAAATGACGCCCTAGATCAAGGCGTTGTTTTTATTTAACGCCCGTGAAAACAGGCGTCAATTGTTTAGTTAATTAATAATGCTGAATGTTCAAAATTTAATAACTTTGAACCCTGACATCTAATTTAATGCATGATTATATTGTTAGATTCCTATTATTTTTCTCTACCAGAACTTGTCATTAGTTCCTTGAATGGACATACTCCAAAATCCATGTGTCTAGGATTGTACCTGCTGGTGCAAATCATATGACAAATAATTATTGACCCCTTCTAGGTCGTCAATTGAATGAACGCCCCTGTATGCAGACGTCAATTAGTGATGAATTGAGAAATTTTAAAATTATGAAAATGTTTATAATTTACTGTAAATTGAAATAACGACATGCACCATGCCGTCCTTTTGATATATGACGCCCATAACTACGGCGCTGTTTACGAAATTGAAGCCTTAATGTAAGACGTCATTTATATAATATCTGAAATTTTAGAATATTTATAGATTTTAATATTAACAAGACCTGGATACAACGACTGCGTGAACAATCGTCACTTATTGAACTGACCACCCTAACAAGGGCGCCATTTCATGAAATGAAGACGTGACCTAAGGCGTCAATTCCTATTTTCCTGATTTTAGTGGTTTTCTGTGACCCACTGTAAATGGGTTAGTTATTAGGCACTATATTCCATTCCGTGAGTATAGTCTCACGTTTCACATGTTTTATCGATTTCCCTATTTCTCGGTGATAGATGAACCCTCCGTGGGACATTCCGTTCCTTCGGATTGGTGACTTTATCATAGAGACCTCCGTAAGACTCCACTAGCTTTGGATTCCCTCAAAGCAGCCGAGCTGGTTGTACCACTAAAACCCATGACACTACTTAATTGCCATGTCACTCTATAGAAACATGGTAAACCGGCCCTCGTGACTCGCTAAGAGGATGTCATGAGAATACTCTAAATTAATGGAATGGGAAACCATGCCATTAGTGTTCTTATGAATTAGGTGCCATACTTGTGGACCTCAATTCTATCTAGCTTATCCTGTCCAAGAACGAGCAACCATCTCTATATGAGCGCTTATTCTTAATATCATGGCACCCGGTTAGGGAGCCTGATCCTCCTAGTTTAATGTGAATCGTGGTTATACCGTTACTATAGTAGTACGTCCTTACACATTATGTTCAAGCCTTGAAATTTTATTCCACAATATCTACCTTAAAGTCCCTACAAGCTCATTCCATTGAAACTCTATATTGGCTATAACTATAGTGGATGTCGAAAAATACACGATCAATGCCTGCGCATATAAGGGCCCGATCTGGTCCTGGGAGGAGCACCCGAAAGTACTAGTGCCCATGAGAGTTGTAATGATCACGGTGTGGCATTGCACCGAAGTGCATGACTAGCTTGATTAGACATTCCACAATCTCATCCTCGACTTGACATGACCTGACTTGCGTGACCCAGAAAGGGTATTTATATACTTGCTTGAAACGTGATGGCCAATTCCTGACATGACATGATGAATATACTTGCTTGAATATCTTGACATTTGTTGACATAAGTTCTTGAAAGACATGCTAGTTCACTCAATTATCTCTTATTATACTCTCTCTCTTGTCATTTTACGTAAACATGCATAACTTTATTGCATTCATGTAACATGTAACTTACTTAAAGCAAGCTAGCTCTTGTGATATAATTCCTACTGAGCGTTTGCTCTTCCAGTGTTTTCCCCTATTTTTCAGGTAAGTCCGATGACGAGACTCAATCGGATGGGGAAGGTCAAGAGTGAAGAGATTAGAGCTCTCCGTCTATCCAAGCGTCTACTAGT
Organism: Amorphophallus konjac; assembly: GCA_022559845.1. Taxonomy (NCBI): domain Eukaryota; kingdom Viridiplantae; phylum Streptophyta; class Magnoliopsida; order Alismatales; family Araceae; genus Amorphophallus; species Amorphophallus konjac. Next base: position 149,112,051 of record CM040124.1, read on the forward strand.
CTTATCTTTCTATATTTTTGAGTCAATCGTTGTACTTTTCCCTTTATTGAGTCTTAGCACTTTCATTAAGTGGATTGTAATAGAAGTACTTTTAAGGTTGTGATTGAATAAAGGATTGGGTTATCTTTACTTTTGCGCACTCTGTTGTTGTGTTGAATACACTAACGCTCTGATTGACATGATCGATATAAACTTGTCACGCACTCCGAGTTCCTTCGGCGCTCGGGGCGTGACATGACCCATGGTGTACACCGAGGTAATGGACCCCAAAGCAGGGAACATGAAGCTATGACTATAGGGTTGGTCAGACCCTAAGGCCAACATACATGTCAACCCCCATTGACAATCTAAACTCCTTAGTAGATCCTTCACACTTTCTACAAAGCAGAAGGATTAGAAAGTGGTGTGAAAGGAGTTAATGGGTACTACTGGGAGTGTTGGGTTCATCAATGGGTAGCAAGGGATTGGAGCATCCAGACTTAGGCCCTTCCTTAACCAGCTAGCTAAAGGTTCCCTAGTGACAAGTTCACCCTCGGCAAGGACGTATGGCTCTGGCTGAGGCGGCGCAAGTGTGGGAATCTATGAGTGAGGGGAAGGGTTCCCCGGTAGGGGCAGGTGAGGCCCAGGGGCAGGAGTGTCTTGCCTCGTGGGCTCATGTGGCCGTTCGACTGGCTCGGCACACTGCTGACAGGTAGATGCTCGCCATAGGGCAGCATCAAACTTTGACGCTAAAGGCTCAACCTCTAGAGTGACTTGATAAGCATGCTCCAGAGTTGTCACGTCGCGGCAAAACAATTCAAACTGGTAGTGAAGCCGCATACCCTTCCGAAAGAACAATGCGATCATGGTGCTCTCATCTCCAACTCCCAAATTGTACTCATCAAAGTCCCGAATATACTCAGACACGGACTTGTTGCCTTGGATGGGTCTGATCGAAGCTTCCTCTACGGTGGAGACTCGTCTAACCAGACCTTGAAGAGATCGGTCGGTAGCGTCCATCCTATCCTCTATGGCATTAAGCCTAGCCTCAACACGGCAAAAATATTCCCGTGTGTCTCGGTCAAGCTTGTCCATCGTATCCATGAGGGTGTGTATCATTTTAATTGGGACTTGGGTGTAGGGATTGGCCATAGTTGCGAAAGATGAAAATTGGGTCCCCTGTGACTGGGCATGCAAACACTCGGGACAAGTCAAACTGACTCCCTAATGGACTAGACACGACCCTACAACAACAATGTAAAGTTGGAATGCAGACTTGACTACAAACCTAGACTCAACCAGTATCCGATAGGTGGCGGAGGTTTGATCTGAAGATCACACTCACGCAAGTGTGTTACCTTCACGATAGGCGTAACCTATCGTTCTGGAAGCACCTTTTAATATAACGGGTATCGGAATGCAATGCAACCTAAGACTTAAACCATGCTATGATGGACTACCCTAGACTCAAACCCGCTTTGATACCAATTTGATGCGGGACGGGACGCGACTCGACGCTAATATGAATGCGAACCTTGGACTCTAGGCAAACTCGCAACTCGTCCTTGACGAGGGAAGCGTGCGGACATGCGCGGTTGAGAAACCGGCAATGAGCTAGGGTGGTCAACTCTCACTTTCGTACCCAGATCGGCTCACGGGACGGGTCTCGCTCTCTCCCACAGCGGTGATTACAATACTTTAATGAGCTAGGACCTATCAAATGCAAGTAGCGGCATATAGAAATTTATATGAGTAAAGCAAATGCCAAAGTGATGGGGGCATCCCTTGCCCCTCCGCTTTTTTTCGAAGCTCAAATGGATCGACGGCATGCGTCATTATGTTCTTCACATTTTTCTGAGTCTATCCATGTAATTTTCATATTTTCTTTGAGTCATAAACTATGTAATTTTCCCTTTATTTGAGTCATGTACCTAGGTTAGTGGGTTATCTACCTAAGTCTATGAGTAATTAGGTTGGTTTGAGTAGCCAAATGGGCCCAAAAGATGGGCTTGGCCCATGGGCGCCCCCCACCTGGATAGGCTAGTCATTAGTTAGTTTGTTCAAGGTCATTTTAGTCCATGAAATTATGTGAGCCTATAAATAGGCCCCCACTCCTCTCATATGTAATAACCTTTTATGATCAATTTAAATCAAGTGAGTTTTAATGTCTTATTGGAGTGGATTCTCCAAATTTCTCTCTCTCTCTCTAAGGGGTGGATTCCCCTCTCTCTTTCTCTCTCTCCAAGAGGAGGGGGCGCCCCTTTCTCTCTCCTCCCCTCCCTCTCTCTCCTCCACATCATCAACCCTTCCTCCCCCCTCATTACTCATCCTCCCAACTACCCCAACCCTCATTACTCCACCCCTAGTCCCAAGAGACCCTCCACCAATCCTGTCACGCCCCGACGCGAAAAATCGGCGCGTACAGACAGATACGAGCTAGCACTAACAACAAATTCTAATCTAAACAATTAGACAAATTATAAAGTGAGAAACACTTCCATTAATCAAAATAATTCCAACTTTATTACAATAACCAACATGCTAAGACTCAATCAAACATGTCTTCCAAATGGAATTCTAATACAACACTGATGTAAAATCAAACTGGAAGTAAATACTAATCTGACTCAATAACTAGGTACAAAAGCACTCAAGGATCACTCCTGACCCTCCCCCTCGGTAAGCGTGTCACCTGAAAAGCCTGAAAAAGGGGGGAACACAACTATGAGCTGACGCTCAGTAGGAAATAACGGCATATTTACGTAGTTAACATCTTAATTACCAGTTGTATGCAACAGAGAACAAGGAATTGAATAAAGAGATCAAGAACAATGTAGAAGGTCTTGCAAAGTCAAGAATTGAATAAATTCCAATGATCAATAATATCATGTATAAGAAATTCACTAAGAGCAATTGAAACAATAATAATTGGCTAACAAGCAAGTATTTCAATAATTCATAATCAAGTAAAAGGAATAACAATAGGTCAAATGTCGTAGACACACACTAGTCAAGTACTCGGTGCAATGCCACACCTTGTCATTAACATCCCATGGGCTCACTAATCTTCGGGCGCTCTCCCCAGGACCAGACCGGGCCCTTATGATGCGATGGCATTGGTTTTATGGATCGATGATCCCAATTGTCTAGACATTTCTTATATAAATATGGCCAATGAATTTCAAGGAATAAGCTAAAATGTAACAAGTACAGATCTAGCAAAAATCAGAATAACAAGAAAATGAAGTATTAAACTTTGGCATAATGTTTAACGACAATTAAGTCGTGGAATCCAAGAATGAAAGGATAAGTAGGAAAAATACAATCTTTAGAATACATTCAATTCCATAAATTAACATTTTATTCTGTTGGGTTAACAAGTTTTATCATACTGGAAATGCCTTCAATTAATTGGATGCAAAAAGCCAAAGAAGTGATTTATTTAGTATTATTAGAGTAAATTACTAAGAATTTCACTTAATTCATAGAAATAAATCCTATCATGGTGAAAATCTTCCTAATATTTTTAAGTAACTCCAGCACATGATTCCTCTGGAAAATGATAGTAAATATCCATTTTTGTTATTGGAATGAAAATTTTACACATTAAAAATACCTTTTTAAACACAAAAAAACCCATATTTGGTGTGCTATAAAAAGTTCCTTATAAAATTTTTGGATGGTTTATTAAGAATAAATCATCTTACTGTTTGTTCATTTTTCATGATACCCATAGTATTTTTGGCATACTGAAATTAATTTTTTCTACATTATTCTACTATTTATGCTATTTATTGAATGGAAGAAATATATTAGAAATTTGTTTAAGTATAAAAATTCCTCTATAACTTGCTGTTATCATTCTAACATGCTGAAAAAATTTTGTTATGCTGTAAGAATGTTTTTCATGCTGTAAGGGTTATTTTTAACAAGTTAATATAATTTTCATGCATTTATTCTCTATTATATGGAGAGTAAATGAATTCTATTTGGTAAAAATATCAAATTTTCACAGAAAATTATCTCTCACATGATAATTATATCATAGCATAATATTCATGAATTTTCATACCTTTGAGATCTTTTTAACATACCACATATAATTTATAAGCAATTTCTTTCATTTTATAGAAGAAATATAGATTTTTATAAGATAAAATATTCTAAATCCACCTAAATCAACAAGAATTTAACTTCTCACATGCTGCTACTATAAGACAAATTTTCCATGCATTTTAGTTATTTAATAATAATTTTTGCATGCTGGACATAATTTCTTATACATTTATATTCTATTAATTATAGGAAAAATAGGTTTATATGCATAAACAAATAGATTAAAATACTTTCCAGTAGCAGAAAAATAACTTTTAAATCTCCTGGTAGCAGAAGAATAACTTTTAAATCTCCTGGTAGCAGAAGAATATGTTTTACAGGGATTCAGGGTTTTTAATTATTCATTTAATAACTTCGGATCGCGTTTAGGGCGGAGGTCAGTCACCCGGCCCCTTTTTATTGGGGGTCGCGGTCGCCCACAGGACCGCGACCACCTGGTCGCGGTTGGTCGCGCGACCGCGACCAGGATGGCAGTCCTGCCGGGGGCCGCGATCATAAAGGTCGTTTTCTACTTGTTATGTGTGTGAGATCTAGGGATTAAAAAGCCTATATCTTCCTCAATTCTTAATGGAATTAAGCATATGATATATCAATGGAAAGCTAAGATAGATTACTATCATGTGGTAAGGTCAATTTCAGATTTAGGTTCTGTAATTAAGTTCTGTATTGACAGGAAAAAGAAAAACCCTAATTAGGACAGTGTGTTATTAAAACATTAAATTCTCTACGTATACATGATAACTTTTAGGGCTTTTTATATCACTGGAAAGCTAACAGAGAGGGCTTTCCAACCATGTATCACACATGCTATGAATTTCAACATTTATGTTTCGAATTCATGGATTAATCAGGTTCCAAGTATATGAAATCACCATATGGACAAGTTCATGTTCAAACCTCAAATTCTCTAAATAGAATTGATGGATCAAAGGGCTTTTTACGCCAAAGGAGAGATAACATGCTAAGCTTCAATTTGATATACAATAATTAACATTTGGCCAGTTATAACCTACCTCAATTGAAGACTTAAACCACGAGATAGATTAGACCCACGAACTATAAGAATCCCCTTTAAAGATCTCCTGATTCCTCCCTCAATACCCTATAAAAATTAGGGCTTTTAGTCTCAGATGATAGATCTCGTCAAGCTGATTAAAAACCTCTACTCATATGCCTATTTTGGTTGAGGTACTAACCTGATTTGATGAACCAAAACTTGGAGATAGAAAAACGACGGGGAGCAGACCACCTTCCACAAAATCGCCAAGATCTCCCCAGATCTAACTCCTCTGCCGACACCACAGTAACCAAATGAAACTAGACTCGAAGAGCTTTCTATCTATAGCTCATACACCTTCTGGATCCTTCCAGGAAGGGAGAATTTCGACCTTGAAGAGGCGTGTTGTTTACGCCGCCGAAATAATTGACCTAGACTAAACTCGTCTAATCACTCTTATCCTAGTTAATCTTACACGAAATTTGTTGAGGGCTATTAATCTACCAGTCACTAGCTTTCATTTGCTCCTAACCTCATCACATTTGGTTAAGAAATGGGCTCTAATTTGATGTTTTAAAAAGGGTTGAATAGTGAACACGAATTTCGGGTTAGGTGGGTTGAAAGTCAGACTTAACCCACTGATTAGGCCTAGATACTGATTTTATTAGGCTTAGTCATAGAAGAAAAAAGTGTTAGTCGGTGCATCTATTATTTAATTACTATTTTTATGAATTTTTATATGGTAGATAAAATTTTCACTTCTACTATTCCGTAAATAGTTAAATATTAAGTTCAGAAGACTTAATCCACTAATTCGGCCTAATAAATGATTTTAGTAGGCTTAGCCCTAGAAGACACAATTGCTAATCGCATGGTCTTCTACCTAATTATTAATTTTCAAGATTTTAATATGGTCAACGAAATTTCACTTTACTATTCATTTAATAATAAAATATTAAATTCGAAATTTAAATTTCAAATTCTCTCTTTTCATTTCATTTTCATTCCAACCCAATTGCATTTGTGTTTCATTTCACCTAAACCTTATTTTCATTTGGGTTACATTTCATTTTCATTTCATTTCAATTTAATTTAAATTTTTAAAGGTTTATTTCAATTTCTATCCAATTATTAATTCAACTAAATTCAAATAAATTCCTAAAAATTTTAATTTGACAAGGGAAAATAAATAAAATTATTAATTAAATACGGGGTATTACACCCTCCCCTACTTTAAGGAATTTGGTCCTCCAAATTCACTGCATTACGATGCGAAAATAAAGGATAACAATTTCAAGGGACAACTAGCTCACCTAGAGAAGGTCGGGATACCGCTTTCGCATAACATCTTCGGATTCCCAGGTGGCTTCTTCAGCTCCACGCCGACTCCACTGGACTTTGACCATAGGTATAGATCGACTCCGGAGTTGTTGCTGCTTCCGGTCCAAAATCTTTATCGGTCTTTCCTCATAGGTCAAATCCTCCTTCAGTTCGAAGTCCACATGCTGAATAACGTAAGTGGGGTCGTACACATACTTCCGCAACATAGAAATATGGAAGACGTTGTGCACGCCAGACAACTGCGGCGGTAACGCCAATCGATAAGCCACTTCCCCCACTCTATCTAAAATCTCGAACGGACCAATGTACCTCGGACTCAGCTTGCCATAAATACCAAATCTGCGAATCCCTCTCGTAGGAGAGACCTTTAGAAACACATGATCACCTACTTGGAATTCCAATGCTCTTCTTCTGATATCGGCATAACTCTTCTGTCTTGACTGAGCCACTTGTAGCCTATCTCGGACATTACAGATATTCTGTGACGATTCCGAGATAAGATCTGTTCCGAGCCATTGTTTCTCACCTACCTCATCCCAACATAACGGGGATCGAAAGCTTCTCCCATACAACGCTTCAAATGGAGCCATCTGGATACTAGACTGATAGCTGTTATTGTAGGCGAATTCAATTAATGCCAAATGCTCATTCCAATTACCACCAAAGTCAATCATACATGCCCTCAGCATATCTTCCACTATCTGGTTGGTTCTCTCTGTCTGCCCATCTGTCTGTGGATGAAATGACGTGCTGAAATTTAGACGAGTACCCAAAGACTCTTGCAGTCCTTTCCAGAAATGAGAAGTGAATCTAGGGTCTCGATCGGATACTATATTCACTGGAATACCATGCAATCTCACCACTTCCTTTATATACAGAGCAACTAGAACATCAACTATCCATTTAGATTTAATGGACAAGAAATGGGCTGACTTTGTCAGTTTGTCGACGATCACCCAAATTGCATCGAAACTGCCACGAGTTCTAGGCAGACCCATGATGAAATCCATGCCAATACTCTCCCATTTCCACTGGGGTATATCGAGTGGCTTCAATTTTCCTGCCGGCCTGAAGTGCTCGGCCTTAACTTGCTGACATACCAGGCATCTACTCACAAAATATGCAACTTCTCTTTTCATATTCGGCCACCAAAAGGATCTTTTCAAATCCTTAAACATTTTAGTGCCTCCAGGATGAATCGTGTATTTAGATCTATGAGCTTCATCGAGAATCTTGTTCTTGATTTCAGCTACGTCATGATGGGAATCGACGCCGAGCTAGTACTTTTCATATTGCATTTATATCCTTTAGTTTATTTTTATATCCACAGGAAAGTATACGCGCAATTGTACGGCTTTATCGGCCAATGCGTCACTCCCGTAGATTATGTGGGTTTCTATGTAATTTACCCATGGGACCAGCAAAGGGGCCCTCAGCCCTTTCCCATTGGTCCACCTAGACCATGTGGGGCTGGTCAACCAGCCTAGGTGGCCTTCTAGATGAGTGGACTAGTCATATGCCACATGGGTAGACAAAGGGTTAAGAATGTCAACATTCTACACCCATCCCACCTACCCCCATTCAACCTTCCATTCAAAACCTACCCATAGTCAATAGGCCGCCCCCCCCCCTTCATTTTTTAATGTTTTTTTTGTGTTTGTGGCATGCAATCCCAGCCCTTCAATCCCCATCCCTAGATCTAAGGGTGGATAATTGATTTGGTTGGAATCATATAAAAGATTGTATTTTTATGTGAAAATCAATGAAAATCAGAATTTTGTTGAATGAGCAAGAGCTAGCTGCGCCCCCAACCCTCTCTCCTTTGGTTCTCCCCTTGCCAAGCCTCCATTCTAGAGTGGTATCTCCTTTCCCCACCCTCCGGTGATCATCGGTGCCGCCGCCGCCGCCATTCGTGCCGCCATCGAGCCGCCGCTGCAGTTCTGTCCGCGCAGTACTACAGCAACTTCCACGAAATTCCCACCTCAGCCATGAGCTCAGATCGAGCTGGGAATTTTACTGGGTGTTTCATAGGTGTCAAGAACATCCCCTAAATTTTGGTTTGTCATTCAGATCCCGTTTAGTATTTTTAGATTTTCATCCACTCTTCCACTTTTGTTCTGTCTGCTGTCTATTTCCATTTTCACCCGCCCTGAGTTTTAGGTCTTAGGCCTACTTTTTAATTTTTTTTCATCCCACAAATTTTACTGGCGTTTCCTTCCATCCACCCCTTCATCCACAATTTTTCTTAATTTTTGGTTCGTCCATCTCATATTTTCTAAAAATCGTTCTCAGTCCCATCTACAGTTCTATCCACCTGTTCCCAGATCCGACCACCAGTCACTCCAAAAATCATATCAAATCACCCCCACCCCAACTCCAATTCCCAAAATTGTCCCAGTTCCGTGGTTTGATTATCTACAACTTTGAAGAAGAACTCAAAGTCCGAATCCCATTGTAAGTAGGCGGTCAACGGCCTTTTACACGGATCTGATATGCTGATCTGAGATTTCTGGAGCAGTGGAGTAGAAGATTAAAAAATATCTAAGGCTCTGGTCCGCATAGATTCAGAGGAATCCACTGGCCCTACGTTTGAGGATTTTGAGTCCTCTTTCCAAAGGCACTGGTTTCGTCGCATTCCGGCGACGGGGCTGATCACAGCGGCCATTTTCGTCCGAGCGCGCGCTGCAAAACAACAGCAACCAGCCCGTGGGCAGCAATTCCGACGGGTACCGAAAGGAGCCGCCCGGCCTCCGATCGCCGTTCCAGCGTGCCGCCAGCCCGGGGATCGCTTCTACCAGTGTCCCCACCACAGCGGTGACACCGGGTCCCACACGGCCCCTCCGGACAGCGCGTGGGCCCCACGGTCGTGATTACGCGTGTAGCCGAATCAACACACGAAGCTGCCCGTCATCCCGAATTCGGTCCTCCCGGGCCCATTTGTGTCGCCCTTTACCTCCCTGCGTGGAGTGGGCATATTCCCATTGCTGTAATTATTGTGTGTTAAGTTCCCCGGGAGTACGAGTTTCGGCCGGGTCCGTCGTCCCCACGCCAAGCGCGTGGAGGTATCGTTCTCGCTCCCTACACTCGGCATTTGCTTATTTTCATATATACTTGTTTATGCCGCTGCTAGAGAGCATGATAGGGTAACTAGCTCGCTTTCTATTTGTATCACCGTTGTTGCGAGAGTGAGCATTACCGTCCCGTGACCCGATCCGGGCACGAAAGAGAGAGCCGACCACCCTAGCTCTTGCCGGTTTCTCAACCGCGCACGTCCGACGCTTCCCTCATTAAGGGACGATCGCGAGCTTGTCGTGTCCGTGTCTCGTCCCGCATCACGTCAGGTACACACGTTCGTCCTTGAAATAGAAGTCTTCCATCCTCAGAAATCATGAAATCCGGTCTGCTGCTCAAACTTCCCTTGATCTCTACCAGTTCGGGATCATTATCTTGCAAGGACTTGATCTCCATCAATAATTCAGGTTTAAGTTGCATTTGTGCAATAATGACCCGATCATTATTGAAATTCAAATCCAGACTAGCCATCTGCTCCAATAGCTTCCATTCTTGCATCATAAGACTAGATAACTTTGCTATAGGCTTCCGGCTCAATGCATCTGCCACCACATTACCTTTGCCAGGATGATACTCAATAGAGAAGTCGAAGTCCTTCAAATACTCTAGCCATCTGCACTGCCGCATATTGAGTTCCTTCTGAGAGAATAAGTACTTCAAACTCTTGTGATCTGAAAATACCGTGAAAGATTCTCCATATAGGTAATGCCTCCAAATCTTCAAAGAAAAGACGACGGCTGCCAATTCCAAATCATGAACAGGATAGTTCTCTTCATGCTTCCTCAACTACCTGGAAGAATAAGCAATTACCTTCCCATGCTGCATAAGCACACAACCTAAGCCAATACCTGATGCATCGGTGTAGACCACAAAGCCTCCTTCACCAGAAGGTAAAGCTAACACGGGTGCTGAAGTTAAGCATTCCTTCAATGTCTGGAAGCTTTTCTGACAAGCATCTGACCATTCAAACTTATTCTCCTTGCGGGTCAATCTGGTAAGGGGTACCGCGATCTTGGAGAAGTCTTGAATGAATCTACGATAATAACCTGCCAGGCCTAAGAAACTTCTGATCTCAGTCACACTGGTGGGTTGTTCCCAATTCTTCACTGCTTCCACCTTCGAAGGATCAACAGAAATACCATCTTTGGTAATAATGTGTCCTAGAAAAGACACCTCTTGAAGCCAAAAACCACACTTATTGAACTTGGCGTACAGTTGATGGTCTCTTAATATCTGTAGTGCCAATCTCAGATGTTCGGCATGCTCTACTTCACTCTTAGAATAAATCAAGATATCATCAATGAATACCACCACCCATCGATCAAGATAGGGTCGAAAAAAACTATTCATCAACTGCATGAAAGCCGCTGGTGCATTCGTTAAACCAAAAGGCATAACGACAAATTCAAAATGACCATACCTGCTGCGGAAAGCCGTTTTATGAATATCTTCTTCCTTAATCCGCAACTAATGATATCCAGATCGAAGATCGATCTTAGAAAAGAATTGAGCTCCTGCTATCTGGTCAAATAACTCATCAATCCTCAGCAATGGGTACTTGTTCTTGACAGTTATCTGATTCAGTTGCCGATAATCGATGCACAGTCTCAACGAACTATCCTTCTTCCGGACAAATAGTACAGGGGCTCCCCAAGGGGAAGTACTAGGGCGAATGAAACCCTTCTCAAGTAACTCCATCAATTGCTGCTTTAATTTCCTTAGCTCCGCAGAAGACATACGGTACGGAGCTTTAGAGACAGGAGAAGAACCAGGAATAACATCAATAGAGAAGATAACTTCCCGCTCAGGCGGAAGTCCCGGTAGATCCTCAGGAAATATATCAAGAAATTCACGGATAACAGGGATGTCCTTAATCTCCACCTGCTGCTCGGGAGTAGCATAGACAAAGGCTAGAAATGCCTCGCAACCTCGCCTCATCAGTTTATCAGCACGAAGGGCCGAAATAAGTGAGATAGAGTGATGGTATCTAGCTCCCATAAATGAAAGTTCCGGGTGCCCATTAAAAGACACCGAGCTAGAACTGCAGTGAACATTGGCCTCATACTTGGCCAACCAGTCAACTCCTAGGATTGCATCATAATCCTTCATGTCCATACAGACTAAATCAGCAAGTAAATTCTGCTCATGAACCATCACCTTGCTAGAAGGATAATAATGTTGAATTGCCAATCTAGAACCAATAGGTGTAGATATCGCTAACGAAGAACTCATCAAAATAGGTTCCACAGCTAAAGACTTAGCAAATCTCCGAGAAATGAAAGAATGCGTAGCACCAATATCAAAAAGAACAAAGGCTGGCTTGTCGAGTATAATGAGAGTACCTTCGACGAGTCCACCTTCTCCGGCTGTGTCTGCTTCATCAACCTGAAGTGCCTGGAGCTTGCCTTGCGGCTTCTTGAAGACCTGAGGCTTCGCCGGTGTAGCTTGCTCCGATAATAATGGACAATCTGGGATGCGGTGCTCCCTACTTCCGCATCGTAGGCAGGCACCCAACTTGCGCCAGCACTCTTCCATCTTGTGACCAGGACGGTCACAATATCTGTACACGCCCTTAAAGGGTACAACAGGGACAGGCTTCTTTTCCTTCTGCTTCGGCATCTTTCCCTTCCATGAGCCCGCTCCGGTCCACGAACTCGACCCACTCGCGGGCCTCTTCTTGATAAAGCTAGGTCCGATCTTGCTTTTCTTGAACGCCTTCGGTTGCTCTTTCTTCATGCCTTTGCCACGGATTCTCTCCGTCATCTCAAGAGTGTCCTCCAGAACTTGCGCCTTCCTTACCATCTCAGAATAAGTTGATATCTCCATAGGTGCCAACTGGTTGATATAATGAAGCTTCAAACCATTAAGAAAGCGCTTCGCCTTCATCTTTTCAGTAGAAATGAGATGAGTAGCATATCGAGATAGTCTGGAGAATTGTGCTTCATACTCTGCTACAGATAAGCTCCGTTGCTTTAGAGCCGCGAACTCAGCTGCCTTCTTCTCTTGAACTCGGTCAGAAAAGTACTTGTTGTTGAAGAATTCCTCGAACTCTTCCCACGTAACCTGCCGATCACCGAGAGTCGCCTTGATAGAATCCCACCACGTACGTGCATCACGTTCTAATTGGAAGGTAGATAAAAGAACACGTTCTTGGTCGGTGCATTGCATGACTCCAAAAATCATTCCCATATCATCAAGCCAGTGCTCGGATTCATCAGGGTCGGTCGAACCAGCGAATCTAGGCGGATTCATCCCGCGGAAGTTCCGGTATAAATCACCGGTGCCATGCTGTGCCGCTCCTGCCTGAGCCACTTGCTGTAGGGCCTGAGTAAGGCCTTGAACAGTGCGCTGCAGGTTCCTCCATTTAGCACGATCAGCTGCCATTGCAAAAGCCTACACGAGGAACAAGATTACTTAGGTCCAATAAGATAGGTAATATCACGATTAAGATACGGACTTAACCCAAGTTTCTACCCAATCTCACCAGGTCAGGTCCTAGACTTTTACAAGGTAAAGGTTCTAATGCACCTAGACATGACCAAAAACTCGGTACCTGACGGAGATAATCGGTCCGAAGACCACTCGCGCAAGTGTGTGACCTTCCCGATAGGCGTAGCCTAACGTTCGGACAACACCTTTCGATATACCGGGTTATTGGATGCAATGAGAAACCTAAAACTTAAGGGAACCTAGGAATATGAAACCTAGGGCTCTGATACCAACTAAACTGTCACGCCCCGACGCGGAAAATCGGCGCGTACAGTCAGATACGAGCTAGCACTAACAATAAATTCTAATCTAAATAATTAGACAAATTATAAAGTGAGAAACACTTCCATTAATCAAAATAATTCTAACTTTATTACAATAACCAACATGCTAAGACTCGATCAAACATGTCTTCCAAATGGAATTCTAATACAACACTGATGTAAAATCAAACTGGAAGTAAATACTAATCTGACTCAATAACTAGGTACAAAAACACTCAAGGATCACTCCTGACCCTCCCTCTCGGTAAGCGCGTCACCTGAAAAGGCTGAAAAAGGGGGGAACACAACTATGAGCTGACGCTCAGTAGGAAATAACGGCATATTTACGTAGTTAACATCTTAATTACCAGTTGTATGCAACAGAGAACAAGGAATTGAATAAAGAGATCAAGAATAATGTAGAAGGTCTTGCAAAGTCAAGAATTGAATAAATTCCAATGATCAATAATATCATGTATAAGAAATTCACTAAGAGCAATTGAAACAATAATAATTGGCCAACAAGCAAGTATTTCAATAATTCATAATCAAGTAAAAGGAATAACAATAGGTCAAATGTCGTAGACACACACTAGTCAAGTACTCGGTGTAATGCCATACCTTGTCATTAACATCCCATGGGCTCACTAATTTTCGGGCGCTCTCCCCAGGACCAGACCGGGCCCTTATGATGCGATGGCATTGGTTTTATGGATCGATGATCCCAATTGTCTAGACATTTCTTGTATAAATATGGCCAATGAATTTCAAGGAATAAGCTAAAATGTAACAAGTACAGATCTAGCAAAAATCAGAATAACAAGAAAATGAGGGATTAAACTTTGGCATAATGTTTAACGACAATTAAGTCGTGGAATCCAAGAATGAAAGGATAAGTAGGAAAAATACAATCTTTAGAATACATTCAATTCCATAAATTAACATTTTATTCTGTTGGTTTAACAAGTTTTATCATACTGGAAATGTCTTAAATTAATTGGATGCAAAAAGCCAAAGAAATGATTTATTTTGTATTATTAGAGTAAATTACTAAGAATTTCACTTAATTCATAAAAATAAATCCTATCATGGTGAAAATCTCCCTAATATTTTTAAGTAACTCCAGCACATGATTCCTCTGGAAAATGACAGTAAATATCTATTTTTGTTATTGGAATGAAATTTTTACACATTAAAAATACCTTTTTAAACACAAAAAAACCCATATTTGGTGTGCTATAAAAAGTTCCTTATGAAATTTTTGGATGGTTTATTAAGAATAAATCATCTTACTGGTTGTTCATTTTTCATGATACCCATAGAATTTTTGGCATACTGAAATTAATTTTTTCTACATTATTCTACCATTTATGCTATTTATTGAATGGAAGAAATACATTAGAAATTTGTTTAAGTATAAAAATTCCTCTATAACTTGCTGTTATCATTCTAACATGCTGGAAAATTTTTGTTATGCTGTAAGAACTTTTTTCATGCTGTAAGGGTTATTTTTAACAAGGTAATATAATTTTCATGCATTTATTCTCTATTATATGGAGAGTAAATGAATTCTATTTGGTAAAAATATCAAATTTTCACAGAAAATTATCTCTCACATGATAATTATATCATAGCATAATATTCATGAATTTTCATACCTTTGAGATCTTTTTAACATACCACATATAATTTATAAGCATTTTCTTTCATTTTATAGAAGAAATATAGATTTTTATAAGATAAAATATTCTAAATCCACCTAAATCAACAAGAATTTAACTTCTCACATGCTGCTACTATAAGACAAATTTTTCATGCATTTTAGTTATTTAATAATAATTTTTGCATGCTGGACATAATTTCTTATACATTTATATTCTATTAATTATAGGAAAAATAGGTTTATATGCATAAAAAAATAGATTAAAATACTTTCCAGTAGCAGAAAAATAACTTTTAAATCTCCTGGTAGCAGAAGAATAACTTTTAAATCTCCTGGTAGCAGAAGAATATGTTTTACAGGGATTCAGGGTTTTTAATTATTCATTTAATAACTTCGGATCGCGTTTAGGGCGGAGGTCGGTCACCCGACCCCTTTTTATTGGGGGTCGCGGTCGCCCACAGGACCGCGACCACCTGGTCGCTGTTGGTCACGCGACCGCGACCAGGATGGCGGTCCTGCCAGGGGCCGCGATCATCAAGGCCGTTTTCTGCTTGTTATGTGTGTGAGATCCAGGGACTAAAAAGCCTATATCTTTGTAATGCCCTGGATCTCGTAGGATCTTTAATGGATCTTTCGGATCTCTTTCGGATTGGTTTCGTTGAGTTTCGGTTCGCTTTTGTGGCTTCCGAGTTGAGTTTGACGAGCCGTGTGGGTTTTTCTCACGTACTAGTTACGGAACCCTACGGTGAGTTTATTTGTCAATTCTCGAACTCGTGAATGCTACAGCGTCGATGTACTCTTCGAGCCGGTCGTTTCGACTATTTTTGTGTATTTTTCTGAATTTGTGTATTTTCGGCGCATTTTTGGAATTTTCAGAAATTAGGAAAATTTCCTAATTTCTTTCTTTTTCTTTTCTCTTTCTCTCTCTCCTTCTCATTCGCGCGACCGTCTCTCCCTCTCCCGTTCTCTCTCGTTTCTCCCCCTCTTTGGCTCCGGCTGCAGACGGAGGCGTAGGTGGGCGAGGTGGCGAGGCCGTGGAGCTGTCGAGATGCGCGATGAGGCGAGGATCGGATCGATTCTGGCGCGATCCCGAACGGTGGATTCAAAGCCGGTGAAATTGGTTCGCGAGTGGTTTTCGGCGTGGTTTAGTCCCTTCGGGGCACGGTTTCTTCGGTGGAGGTAGGGTGACGGATCCTTGCTTCTTCACCTTCGTTTTCCCTGCCATTGCACGGCGTTCGGCTAGGAAACGAGTGTGTTTGGGCTTGTTTTGCCTAAACCGTGATTTTCGTGGTTTTTAGGGTCGGCCGGTAAACGGTGACCGTTTGCGGTTCAGTTAGTTTCTAAATGACCGCAGGGATGTTAGAATCCCATCCACGTTGATTTCGTGCGATTCGGTGTTCATTCGAGGCCGGTAGAAGCCCGGGAACCTCGGTGACCCACTTAGGGTGGATTTGTCTAAATCGCCCGGATCGAGCGTTTTTGGTGTTGCATGTGGGCATTTTGGCCCTTGAATGTTGTTATTCGGTGTTGCGGTGTGTTTCCCCTGCGTTTCGGCGTGAATGGGGCGTGGAACGGGCCGATCCGGCCATTCCTATGTTTTCCCGCCGTAACCGAAGTAGCGGTCATGCCAGCGACCGTTACTTGTCTTTAGCGGCCCTACGACTGACCGTCGTTTGGTCTGCATCGTTTTAGCGCTTTGGCTTCTAGGTGAGTGACGGCCCTAGAGTGGCGCGTCGCTTCCTTGTAACGCGCCTAGGTTAGTGCGTTACTTCGCCTTCGTCGTTTTATGTTGGGGTTGAGTCGGTTAGTCTAACGCGCTTGACCCAGTGCGTTAGATGGAAGTGGCGCGCCTTGCCCAGGCCGTTACTTGCCAGTTGACTGACGTTGACTCGTTGAGGCGGTGCCTCTAGCGGTCGTGCCCCTATGCGTTGTTTGAGTGTGACGTGCCCGCCCCTGGCCGTTACATTCTCTTTTGGTCGAGGTTGGGTTGACTGCACCGTTGGGTGTGACGGTGGGGACCCCGTGCGTCGTTTGTGAGTAACGCGCATGCCTCCGACCGTTGTTTGCTGTGGTGTTGGGTTGAGGGTGGCCATGCCGTCTGTGAGTAACGGATGGGTCCCCCGTGCGTCGTTTGGTTCTGACGGCCCTCCCCTGCCGCGCTGTTTCGTGAGTGACGCGCCTGGCTTAGCGCGTTACTTCGCTTTGGTTTGGGTTTGCTGCACCGTTGAATGTGACGGTGGGTGCCCTGTGCGTCGTTTGCTTGTAACGCCCCTAGTCCCGTGCGTTACTTGGCTTTTGCGTGGTTTGTAGGTTATCAGGGTGGTGTGAGTGACGGCCTGGTGTCCGTCCGTCGTTTGGGAAATAACGGCCCTAACCTAGACCGTCGCTTGCTTGTAGCGGTCTAGAGCTGGTGCGTTACTTTCCTTGTGCCTTGGTTTTCCGCCCGATGATTCTGTGTGTCTTGGCTTGGCCTTGTGGTCTGCCCGTTGTCCCGTGGATGTCTCTTGACGTCCTATGAGGGTTAAGACTACGTTGTAAGGTAGCCAGGAGTCTTCTTGCTTGTGGTAGGGTTCCTTATCCTACCTTTGCATGTGCTTGTTTGGGTTTCGGTCAACCTGGTCTGACCCAGTGGTTGACATGTGACCTTGTTTGCGCGTGTCTTAGCGGTTCTGTCCTGCCTAAGACACTGCTTCTGGATGCTTCGAGGTATTGTTCTACCTCGGTTTGCGTGTCCAGGTGTGCTGAGGGTTCTTGATGTCTCCCTCAGGTCTCCGTGTGTCGTTTTCTGCGGAGCGTGGTTTCTTTGGCTTAGGATTAGACCGATTGGCGGCTTGTTCCGCTGTTGTGACGATCTTACCTTTGAGTCGTTTGGCTCAGGATCGTTACGTAGGAGGTCTAGTGCTTGTCCTGAGTTGTCGGCAGTGGTGATACTGTCACTTGGTGCCTCGAAGTGCGTGTTGAGGGGCGTGGTTGCCCGTTAGTACTTCGGCGCTTGTGTTTTGAGCTTCTGTGTCGTGTGAAGCCTCCACTTGTGTGACCTAAGGCCGAGAGGTGCCGACCCGCTAGCGGATGGCGGAGGGTTTTTCCCAGTGAGCGGTTTTTAGTTAGTTCCGCGGGCTCCTAGCCAACGGTAGCGTCCTGCCGAGGGAGAATACTAGCTAGAGGACCTGGCTTAGGCTATAGCCAGTGTGTGCACACGTGGTCAGGGGTTAGGACTTACGTCGACGGGCGTGACCCTGACTAGTTACTTGTTTTGCTGTTACTGTTTGGTTCAGCTGGTGTCTACATCTCTGCTGTTGTTACAGCAGTACTGTAGGTGAGACACTTGAGGTGCGGCGTCAGACGTCAGTGGACGCAGCTGGCTTTTAAGGGGGTGCTTCCGTCACGTGACGCGTAGCTTTCGGCGTTTTCCTGTACGCTGTGACCTTTGCGAGTTGCCCGTTCGTGGCTGCACTCGGGGTCAGTGGTTTGTCGTCCGCGCGATGTTCCGATCGTGCGCGGGGCTTTGTGCACGACGTTCCCTGTCGTGTTTTGTCTGTTTCCCGGTGTCGGCGTTCGCCTTCGCCTTTGTTTGGGGCTGGTTGACAGACTGGTGTACCCTTCTGTGTGAGTTTAGGGTCATCCATCTGTTGCCTTTGTTTGGAGTAGTTTGGGATACCGAGGTTAGTTCGGTAGCCGCTTGTTTGGTGCGGGTTCTCACCCTCTCCTGCGTGTTCCCTACTCCTACTTCCCGTCTGTTCCTTTACAGCTTTGTAGTGTAGCTTTCCTGCTTTGCTACGTTGCTGTCCTTGCTACGTTTGTTGCTGCTTCCGTTGCCTTCGCTTTGTGCGGTTTTCCAGTGGGGATCCGCGTGACCCCTACTGAGTTTCTGTTGAGACTCACCCCTGCTGCTTTTCAGGTGGGTTTCGCCGTCTGCCTCTGCTGTCCTTGGTGGAGTGCGCGTTTGCTGTTGTAGCTGCCAGCCGTACCTGCGTCGGGTTCCTCCGACTTCTGTGTACGTTTCTTTCTGTTCGACTGTACTGTGCTAGACTTGTTGTCTTCCTTGGGCTAGACTCTGGTGTATAATTGAAAACTTGAATATTAATGAAAAGGTAATTTTATTTCTGCTACTTTAGCAATCCATTGTAATGAAATTTAATTGCTTACTGTTATATCTGCTGGCTTCAATGTATTCCACACACTCCTTTTTCCCTTCGGCGCTTTCCCGCGCTTGGGAGGCCTCGCGGGTCCCATGTGGTATCACGTGTATTCGGTATTTATACCGGGTGCACCGGGTATCCGGAATCCGGGTCGCTACAGGTGGTATCAGAGCAGTGTTCTGAGATGTTCGGAGTTCTTTTCTGAGCTATCAGATCATTGTCGTGTGAGATACATGGAAATCCAGATATACAGTTACCAGAGTCTTTAGGCCCAGTACAGTCTCTTGCTGGCGTAGGTGTTGCGATGGTTTATCGCGGTGCTTTTTGCGTGTGGTCTTGTACGTGCTTGGTTGGCACTGTGCGAGATGGTTTTGCTCTCGTCTAGATGAGACGATGTGCTTCGTTCGGTTTTGAAGTTGGTCTCGATCGTGGTGCACTTTGCAGTGTTTGTCGGTTGGCATGAACCTGCAGTGCCTTGTTCGAGCTATTTTCTGTATTTTGCTCAGGTGGCTTATGACTTTTAGCGTTGGTGTGATGGCCACGCACGTTCTTACGTTGCTTGGGTTGTCCCAGCTTGAGTTTGTGTAGCTCCTGATGCTTCGTTGTTTTGGTTGCTTCGATTGTCGTGTTGCCTCGATTGAGAAGTTGCTCGAGCGAGCCTTGGATTTTCCCTTCCTGGTGAGCTGTTGTTGTTGAGCTTGTTGCTTCTCATCCCTCTTTGGTGAAGCTTTCCGAGGTTTGCCTTGGAATTGCTGTCTTGGTTGTGCCTTTGTCCTGTGTCTGCTTAAGTGTAGACAGCTTTGTTTTGAGCCTGATCTGCTCCTTGTTGTACGGTTGCTTAGCTTTGGACTCCATGATGGTGTTAAGAGCTGTTGTGTACCGTAGTTGTCGTGCTGTGTCTAACGGCCGATGTGTTGTGAAGGCTCATTTATCGTGTCAGGACGTGATGGTGAGCTGAGATTGATGCTTTCCTTGTGCTTTGCGCTGAAGCTGGTGCTCTTCTCTTGTTGCACTTAGGCTCTTTGTGATCGGTTGTTCGCCTGATCAGTGCTCGTGGCGTGTTAATTGCGATCTTTGTTGATTGCGATGACGCCTGGTGTGTGCTGAGATGCGATTATCGATGTTGTTCTGTTGCCTGTGCACGTTGTTGAGAGTACAGCTGGAGTGTGTGGGCTGGCTACCCATTTGTCGAGAGGTCTTGTTCCTTTCTCGATGTGGCTTTGTCTTGGCTTCTTGTGCCTTGACTTTGGTTGTTGCCGTGCCGTTGTTCGTGGTTTTCTTGTGTTGGCATCGGCATTGTGCGAGTGTTGGGGAATTTGTCGGCATCTTTGCGGATTGAGTACCCTCTACTCTGTATTTTCTTCTTGGGTGTTGTGCTCTTGAGGCGTGTTGCTAGTCCTTGAGTTGCATTCCCCGAGATCATTGTTGTTGTTTTTCGTTGTTGTGGGTCTTTCTCTTGGTGAGCAGTCTGATGCGTGACCTGTCTCTTGTGGTCGTGTGTTCAGCTGTTTTTGTGCCTTGTTGTGACCCTGCTTGCAGTTGTGTTCCGTGGTTCTGCGTGTTAAGTAGAGCCGGAATTCTGCAGGTGTTGCCGTTGTGTTGTTTTGGCGCTGTTTCTTTATGATTTTGTGTCTCTGCCTTGGACCATGGTCTTGTCAGTTGGCTTGCTGTGCTCTCTTTCCCTGGTGGAGTTAGCTTGCGACTTGATCAGATGTGATGTCTGAGTGAGTACTGACTTGATTGTGTTTCGGGTCCAGCAGCGTTGTTGTTGTCGTTGGTGTCCTGTGTGCCAGGTGTTCCCTGTTGCCTTTGGCACTGGAGCCGATGATGTTGCGAGCTGTCAGCTGTGGGGACTGCGTTCCTTGTGTAAGCTGCCGCTTGCCGTGTTGTCGTTGTGTTTCTCAGTTGTCTGTTGTTGTGGCTGTCGTGTCTCTATTTCTGGTGAGACGTAAACGACGTTGCCCTTGCTTCGGAGGTGTCAGATGTATTCACTTTGGTGCCATACTCGTGCTGTAGACTTGCTGTCTTGGAAGCTGAGTGTGTACCTGTAATTGTGATCTGACGGTGTTCCTCTGAGCTGTGTTTTCCGAGTTTTGTGCTGTTGGGTTGTTCTTCCCTGCTTCTCCTTTGCTAGTCCTGAATTTCGGGGGCGAAATTCTTTGAAGGGGGGGGAGGATGTAATGCCCTGGATCTCGTAGGATCTTTAATGGATCTTTCGGATCTGTTTCGGATTGGTTTCGTTGAGTTTCGGTTCGCTTTTGTGGCTTCCGAGTTGAGTTTGACGAGCCGTGTGGGTTTTTCTCACGTACTAGTTACGGAACCCTACGGTGAGTTTATTTGTCAATTCTCGAACTCGTGAATGCTACAGCGTCGATGTACTCTTCGAGCCGGTCGTTTCGACTATTTTTGTGTATTTTTCTGAATTTATGTATTTTCGGCGCATTTTCGGAATTTTCGAAAATTAGGAAAATTTCCTAATTTCTTTTCCTTTTTCTTTTCTCTTTCTCTCTCTCCTTCTCATTCGCGCGACCGTCTCTCCCTCTCCCGTTCTCTCTCGTTTCTCCCCCTCTTTGGCTCCGGCTGCAGACGGAGGCGTAGGTGGGCGAGGTGGCGAGGCCGTGGAGCTGTCGAGATGCGCGATGAGGCGAGGATCGGATCGATTCTGGCGCGATCCCGAACGGTGGATTCAAAGCCGGTGAAATTGGTTCGCGAGTGGTTTTCGGCGTGGTTTAGTCCCTTCGGGGCACGGTTTCTTCGGTGGAGGTAGGGTGACGGATCCTTGCTTCTTCACCTTCGTTTTCCCTGCCATTGCACGGCGTTCGGCTAGGAAACGAGTGTGTTTGGGCTTGTTTTGCCTAAACCGTGATTTTCGTGGTTTTTAGGGTCGGCCGGTAAACGGTGACCGTTTGCGGTTCAGTTAGTTTCTAAATGACCGCAGGGATGTTAGAATCCCATCCACGTTGATTTCGTGCGATTCGGTGTTCATTCGAGGCCGGTAGAAGCCCGGGAACCTCGGTGACCCACTTAGGGTGGATTTGTCTAAATCGCCCGGATCGAGCGTTTTTGGTGTTGCATGTGGGCATTTTGGCCCTTGAATGTTGTTATTCGGTGTTGCGGTGTGTTTCCCCTGCGTTTCGGCGTGAATGGGGCGTGGAACGGGCCGATCCGGCCATTCCTATGTTTTCCCGCCGTAACCGAAGTAGCGGTCATGCCAGCGACCGTTACTTGTCTTTAGCGGCCCTACGACTGACCGTCGTTTGGTCTGCATCGTTTTAGCGCTTTGGCTTCTAGGTGAGTGACGGCCCTAGAGTGGCGCGTCGCTTCCTTGTAACGCGCCTAGGTTAGTGCGTTACTTCGCCTTCGTCGTTTTATGTTGGGGTTGAGTCGGTTAGTCTAACGCGCTTGACCCAGTGCGTTAGATGGAAGTGGCGCGCCTTGCCCAGGCCGTTACTTGCCAGTTGACTGACGTTGACTCGTTGAGGCGGTGCCTCTAGCGGTCGTGCCCCTATGCGTTGTTTGAGTGTGACGTGCCCGCCCCTGGCCGTTACATTCTCTTTTGGTCGAGGTTGGGTTGACTGCACCGTTGGGTGTGACGGTGGGGACCCCGTGCGTCGTTTGTGAGTAACGCGCATGCCTCCGACCGTTGTTTGCTGTGGTGTTGGGTTGAGGGTGGCCATGCCGTCTGTGAGTAACGGATGGGTCCCCCGTGCGTCGTTTGGTTCTGACGGCCCTCCCCTGCCGCGCTGTTTCGTGAGTGACGCGCCTGGCTTAGCGCGTTACTTCGCTTTGGTTTGGGTTTGCTGCACCGTTGAATGTGACGGTGGGTGCCCTGTGCGTCGTTTGCTTGTAACGCCCCTAGTCCCGTGCGTTACTTGGCTTTTGCGTGGTTTGTAGGTTATCAGGGTGGTGTGAGTGACGGCCTGGTGTCCGTCCGTCGTTTGGGAAATAACGGCCCTAACCTAGACCGTCGCTTGCTTGTAGCGGTCTAGAGCTGGTGCGTTACTTTCCTTGTGCCTTGGTTTTCCGCCCGATGATTCTGTGTGTCTTGGCTTGGCCTTGTGGTCTGCCCGTTGTCCCGTGGATGTCTCTTGACGTCCTATGAGGGTTAAGACTACGTTGTAAGGTAGCCAGGAGTCTTCTTGCTTGTGGTAGGGTTCCTTATCCTACCTTTGCATGTGCTTGTTTGGGTTTCGGTCAACCTGGTCTGACCCAGTGGTTGACATGTGACCTTGTTTGCGCGTGTCTTAGCGGTTCTGTCCTGCCTAAGACACTGCTTCTGGATGCTTCGAGGTATTGTTCTACCTCGGTTTGCGTGTCCAGGTGTGCTGAGGGTTCTTGATGTCTCCCTCAGGTCTCCGTGTGTCGTTTTCTGCGGAGCGTGGTTTCTTTGGCTTAGGATTAGACCGATTGGCGGCTTGTTCCGCTGTTGTGACGATCTTACCTTTGAGTCGTTTGGCTCAGGATCGTTACGTAGGAGGTCTAGTGCTTGTCCTGAGTTGTCGGCAGTGGTGATACTGTCACTTGGTGCCTCGAAGTGCGTGTTGAGGGGCGTGGTTGCCCGTTAGTACTTCGGCGCTTGTGTTTTGAGCTTCTGTGTCGTGTGAAGCCTCCACTTGTGTGACCTAAGGCCGAGAGGTGCCGACCCGCTAGCGGATGGCGGAGGGTTTTTCCCAGTGAGCGGTTTTTAGTTAGTTCCGCGGGCTCCTAGCCAACGGTAGCGTCCTGCCGAGGGAGAATACTAGCTAGAGGACCTGGCTTAGGCTATAGCCAGTGTGTGCACACGTGGTCAGGGGTTAGGACTTACGTCGACGGGCGTGACCCTGACTAGTTACTTGTTTTGCTGTTACTGTTTGGTTCAGCTGGTGTCTACATCTCTGCTGTTGTTACAGCAGTACTGTAGGTGAGACACTTGAGGTGCGGCGTCAGACGTCAGTGGACGCAGCTGGCTTTTAAGGGGGTGCTTCCGTCACGTGACGCGTAGCTTTCGGCGTTTTCCTGTACGCTGTGACCTTTGCGAGTTGCCCGTTCGTGGCTGCACTCGGGGTCAGTGGTTTGTCGTCCGCGCGATGTTCCGATCGTGCGCGGGGCTTTGTGCACGACGTTCCCTGTCGTGTTTTGTCTGTTTCCCGGTGTCGGCGTTCGCCTTCGCCTTTGTTTGGGGCTGGTTGACAGACTGGTGTACCCTTCTGTGTGAGTTTAGGGTCATCCATCTGTTGCCTTTGTTTGGAGTAGTTTGGGATACCGAGGTTAGTTCGGTAGCCGCTTGTTTGGTGCGGGTTCTCACCCTCTCCTGCGTGTTCCCTACTCCTACTTCCCGTCTGTTCCTTTACAGCTTTGTAGTGTAGCTTTCCTGCTTTGCTACGTTGCTGTCCTTGCTACGTTTGTTGCTGCTTCCGTTGCCTTCGCTTTGTGCGGTTTTCCAGTGGGGATCCGCGTGACCCCTACTGAGTTTCTGTTGAGACTCACCCCTGCTGCTTTTCAGGTGGGTTTCGCCGTCTGCCTCTGCTGTCCTTGGTGGAGTGCGCGTTTGCTGTTGTAGCTGCCAGCCGTACCTGCGTCGGGTTCCTCCGACTTCTGTGTACGTTTCTTTCTGTTCGACTGTACTGTGCTAGACTTGTTGTCTTCCTTGGGCTAGACTCTGGTGTATAATTGAAAACTTGAATGTTAATGAAAAGGTAATTTTATTTCTGCTACTTTAGCAATCCATTGTAATGAAATTTAATTGCTTACTGTTATATCTGCTGGCTTCAATGTATTCCACACACTCCTTTTTCCCTTCGGCGCTTTCCCGCGCTTGGGAGGCCTCGCGGGTCCCATGTGGTATCACGTGTATTCGGTATTTATACCGGGTGCACCGGGTATCCGGAATCCGGGTCGCTACAATCTTCCTCAATTCTTAATGGAATTAAGCATATGATATATCAATGGAAAGCTAAGACATAGTACTATCATTTGGTATGGTCCATTTCAGATTTAGGTTCTGTAATTAAGTTCTGTATTGACAGGAAAAAGAAAAACCCTAATTAGGACAGTGTGTTACTAAAACATTAAATTCTCTACGTATACATGATAACTTTTAGGGCTTTTTATATCACTGGAAAGCTAACAGAGAGGGCTTTCCAACCATGTATCACACATGCTATGAATTTCAACATTTATGTTTCGAATTCATTGATTAATCAGGTTCCAAGTATATGAAATCACCATATGGACAAGTTCATGTTCAAACCTCAAATTCTCTAAATAGAATTGATGGATCAAAGGGCTTTTTACGCCAAAAGAGAGATAACATGCTAAGCTTCAATTTGATATACAATAATTGACATTTGGCCAGTTATAACCTACCTCAATTGAAGACTTAAACCACGAGATAGATTAGACCCACGAACTATAAGAATCCCCTTCAAAGATCTCCTGATTCCTCCCTCAATACCCTATAAAAATTAGGGCTTTTAGTCTCAGATGATAGATCTCGTCGAGCTGATCAAAAATCCCTACTCATATGCCTATTTTGGTTGAGGTACTAACCTGATTTGATGAACCAAAATTTAGAGATAGAAAAACAACGGGGAGCAGACCACCTTCCACAAAATCGCCAAGATCTCCCCAGATCTAACTCCTCTGCCGACACCACAGCAACCAAATGAAACTAGACTCGAAGAGCTTTCTATCTATAGCTCATACACCTTCTGGATCCTTCCAGGAAGGGAGAATTTCGACCTTGAAGAGGCGTGTTATTTACGCCGCCGAAATAATTGACCTAGACTAAACTCGTCTAATCACTCTTATCCTCGTTAATCTTACACGAAATTTGTTGGGGGCTATTAATCTACTAGTCACTAGCTTTCATTTGCTCCTAACCTCATCACATTTGGTTAAGAAATTGGCTCTAATTTGATGTTTTAAAAAGGGGTGAATAGTGAACACGAATTTCGGGTTAGGTGGGTTGAAAGTCAGACTTAACCCACTGATTAGGCCTAGATACTGATTTTATTAGGCTTAGTCATAGAAGAAAAAAGTGTTAGTCGGTGTATCTATTATTTAATTACTATTTTTATGAATTTTTATATGGTAGATAAAATTTTCACTTCTACTATTCCGTAAATAGTTAAATATTAAGTTCGGAAGACTTAATCCACTAATTCGGCCTAATAAATGATTTTAGTAGGCTTAGCCCTAGAAGATACAATTGCTAATCGCATGGTCTTCTACCTAATTATTATTTTTCAAGATTTTAATATGGTCAACGAAATTTCACTTCACTATTCATTTAATAATAAAATATTAAATTCGAAATTCAAATTTCAAATTCTCTCTTTCATTTCATTTTCATTCCAACCCAATTGCATTTGTGTTTCATTTCACCTAAACCTTATTTTCATTCGGGTTACATTTCATTTTCATTTTATTTCAATTTAATTTAAAATTTTAAAGGTTTATTTCAATTTCTATCCAATTATTAATTCAACTAAATTCAAATAAATTCCTAAAAATTTTAATTTGACAAGGAAAAAATAAATAAAATTATTAATTAAATACGGGGTTTTACAAATCCATACTCCACCACCCAACCACCAACTACCCAATCCCCTACCCTAAGCACCCTCTCATCTCCCAAGGGAGAATTCCCCACTCCCCAAGCACCCCTTCCCTTCCCCAACACAACCATTCCCATCCCCAAAGCCCCATTAACCACCCCATTAGTCAATTTTCAAACCTTGGAGAGAGAACTCTCCTTCCCTCTTCCCCACCCATCCCAAATTCGCAGCTTCTCTCTCACCCACTGCAAACACCCCATTCCAGCCCCCATTCTCCCCTTCCCACACCCTAGAACACCCCCTCCCAGACCCCCTCACAGCTAGGGGTCACTCCCACACCCATCCACCCCATTTTCCCCTCCCATATACCCCATTCCCCCTATCATCTTCAACCTGCAGTTCTCATTCGAAGGCAGCAGAGCACCAGCAGATTGCAGCAGCGACCACGGCATCATCGTGAGGTTTCAGGAGGCGTACCATATATCGTTGGAATCATCGTCGAAGCAGCTTCGCAACGATGGTGGTTTCATCCCCGTCTGAGTTCGTGACTGCCAAGGAGAGCTATTCTTCTCCGACTGCGTAGGATAGCCCCGGTCAGCAACCTGAAGCCATTTGCAGAGTCTGCCACGGCCACCCTCTTAAGGATCTGGAGGCGGGACATGGCTGGGATCTTCTACAACGAGCCTACTTCGAGGGACAAGAAGCGGAACCCCGTTCGGCATCCGGAGATAAGATTTATCAATTTTCTCCTCCAGGTGCGCAGTTCTGCTCCTAGTGGGATTGAACCGACCCCTGTCCATTATTTGAGCTCTCCCGATCTGCTATGGCACCCTCTGGTGTCCCCGTGGGTCTCTTTTCGAAGAGGACTCGACAACCTTTCCAACGAATCTAGCCACGCTCGACTCGGAGCTCGGGAGCAATCGTGACGACTCCGGCTTTCTGCTGAAGTGGTTCTGAGACAGTCAGAACCAGAGATCTGAGTCCCTGTTCGTGGCTCTTCCCCGACCAGCACCACCAACCAGAAAATTCCAATAAAATTGGACGTCTTCCTGATCCAATCCCGAAGATTTTGCCACTGGTCTCGTCATCAAAAAAATTCGGGAGAAGCCGCAGCGGCATCATCTTCGACTACCTCTCCCCTGTTCCAGAGGGCGGATAGAACCGTCGGCGTTCTATCAATTAGTTCCTAGGTCGGTTCTCCTCTTCCCTAGCTTGGCCGGCTGAAGGCCCCTCCCTGCGTGGAGGTAGTTTTGGCTGTAATAACTTACCCCCACCCCGAGATCCCCCCCCCCCTTGCAAGGGGTGTAGTTCATGTAATAATTCAAGTCGCAGGTTTGAAGCTTCATCGACGCGGCGTGCGGGTGCATACCCTCGCCTCCCAGCTCGCCCCCGTCTCCGGCCGAGGTCGGCGTCTTCAAGCTGACTAGGTGAGCCTCGGTCCCCCTCTTGGATAGTTTAAATTCCTTGCTTAGCATAGTATTATCATTAGTGCTTCATCGGACGGAGAGTGAGAGCTCGGCCCATAATTGCCATTGATGTGAGTGATCACCGCGGGTGAGTTGTGAGTGATCCCCTACATCCCACACCCTTGGTGTGCTGGCCGCCCGTGAGTGGGGCATCCCTAGCCCATTTTGGGTTCTCCTCAAGCTAGCCAACCATTGGAGCATCAAGGTCCCACCTCAGACCCTCTCCATCATCACCGAGTCACCTACAGGCACTAGTGTGCGCCACGCGAGTGAGTTCGCTAGAGTAAGTCCGCCGCTCAAAGATACTTGCTTGCAATTGTAGGTCCAAGGGCATTCAGTCCTATGACTATCACCCCAAGGTGGTGTCACATCAAGTGGTATCAGAGCAAGTTCACAACTTGTCTCTATCAAGTTGGTCCTAGGGCGTGTTTATGCGTTTAGAGTCCTCGGTTGCATCTCTTTTGTCCACTAGCATGGCCACCTCTTACCGACCTTACCCATCGGCCCTCTCCATGAGTACAAACCCCCAAGGGATGCCTACCGCTAATGCACATCACCTCCTTGGCCATGTCAACTACCTCATGAAGGCCTTGACCTATGCCAGTGAGCGGCTTGATAACCTATCGGGTCGACTCGACCAACTAGGAGAAAATGGGCCTGCCCCAAGGGTGGATGATAGTAGGGCTCCTCCCCCACCTCCCATCTTTGATGGAACTCATCTTATTGACTATTTATATTGGGAAGTCTCAATGGACCATTACTTCACTTGGTATCCCATGTCCGAGTATGAGAAAGTCCGATGTGCCAAATCACAACTTACCAAACGGGCTCAAACCTATTGGCTACAAATTGTCGGGCCAAGGATAATTAGAAGGGAAGATTCCATCACCACTTGGGGAAACATGAAGGAACAACTTAGGGCTAGATATGTGTCCCCTTCCTACTCGGATCACCAAAGCCCAAGGAGCACTTCAACTCCACCAACCCCACCCGGCCAACCCAAGACTCCAATTCCCCACAATGCAACCAAAACCTAATTACACAACCCACCTTACTCAAGGCCCTTTGGCCCCCACCTCCACCTCCACCCCTCACCTTACCCCTTCTCAAAAAGGAAAAGGTCCCATGGAGATAGAAGTGAGTGAAATAACCTCGGGTAAGTGCGAGCCGGAATGTTATAGGTGCCACCAATTGGGGCACATCGCCGGACAATGTCCCACGAGGAAGCATCTTCCCATACCCCTAGTGGTTGAAACCTCTCCCACCCTGGCCACCATTACCCCTCCATCGTCCCCCAACAAGGACACTCCTACCAAGGATAATCTTCCCAAACCCCCTCAACCCACCAATCTTCCACTTCCTACCCCAACCCAACCCCAACCTAGACCTCCACTACTTCCCTTACCAATCCCAACACAAGCCCATGCTTGTTCACCACCTCGGGTGCACCACGCATTGACTATCACCAATTCCCCCGCATTAGACCTACCCACCCCATTATCATTAGAAGTTGAGACCCACACACCCACCCACACGGAAATAGATGCTAGTCCGGATTCGCAACCCACCATAAAGGAAATCCAAGAATCTCCACTTCCACCCACCTCTCCTAGTCCGGATCCTCAAGAGCCACACACCCTCACCATGAATGAGTCCATACTCCAATAGCTCAAGCAAGGCCCCCCCGTCCCTAGTTCACCCCCATGCCTCTCACCCATGGGACATCAATCCAAAATTGTGGCCCTCCCCTCCTTTCACACCACGATCCAATACTACTATGAGGTAGAGGGTTGGGATGATCTCCTCAAGGGTCTAGAGTGGTAATTAGACTTGACTTGTTTGTTGACTTTAGGGGCGGACCGACCCAAGAGCCTTGACCTCATCCACCCATGTACCAGGTCTATCACCTTGGTTTGCAATATTGGTTGCTACACTAGTGACCTCCTTTTCCTTCTCCCCATGGTGGAAGAGCCCATCTCGGTCCACTCCCCTACCATTGTGATTCCTAGAACCTTGACCAACCAACCCACCCCATACACCGGCCCAACCATTTCACTAGAAGAGGATGATTCACCACCTTGTGAGGACCTTGGGGACATGGAGTATCTCTCTCTAGGTAACCCTTATCATGATCCCTTTGATCCCTTCCTATGGGAGTCTAGTTCCCCATGTGACCCACCCACCTTACTCACCACTCACCTCACCCTACCCCCACCCACCATGTTGGGCCAAACCCCTCCCTTCCTAGAATCGGGTTACACCATGGGAGCCTTGACCTTAGGTAACATACATCTTGGGATTGATGAATTGCCCCACTCCATGATGTCCACCTTCTTAGATCCCTTTGATCCATACGAGTGGAAGCTCAAGGGCCACCCCACACCCATGCACATGGAAGTCATCTCTAGGATAGGAATGCATGTGCCTAGGCATACCGCACCACTTGGCATGATTCATAAGTCGTGTCCATTCATTCATATCACCCACATGTCAAGTAGGAAGCATGAGTGGTCCATATTCGGATGTAATGGTCCACCTTCATTCATCATGATTCTTAAGCATATTAGAAGTATTCATGGATGTCCAGGTCCTCCGGCACTTATCACACCTACGCATGAGGGGTACATTTATGGATGCCCCGGTCCTCCCAATTCCATCAAAGTCTCCATGGCATTTCTACATGATTGGTCTAAATATGGTTGTCTTGGCCCCCCTATGCATATCATATATTTCCCACTCACACCGCATCATAGTGCATGGCATATGCATCAAAGCAAGTATCAAGCAACAAACGGTGAGATTCACAAGAAGTGGGCAAAAACTCATGAGCGCCACTTGGACTTCCAAGTTGGAAACTTGGCGATGATGACTTTGGAGTGGCTCTACCCTAGGGTCACCTCCAATTTGAGGGCACGAGGACTTGGACCTTCCCAAGTTCCGAGTAGCTTTGGCAAACCAGCTTATGGGTTGGACTTTCAAATGGGTTTTGGGATTCACCCCACTTCCCACGTGGCGGATCCGGCACCCTCTAAGGGCACCACGGTGGATCCTAGTGTGTGCCTTGAGCTTACACCTATCCTTGTGAGAGACACCCTCGGAGTGCCACCACAAATTAGCCAGAGAGCCCGACGTGAGCACACGGTGGCAATACTGGGCAAGCAAGATCTCATTGCCAGCATGAGGGTGTGTCCGAGCCACTTTAAAAAAGCTGAAGCACCATTCCCCGGCTATGGACGCGGGTTGAGTTCGGAGATCGTAGCTCGCCAGGAGTTGTATTGGTGTACCACTTCCCCGGTGGACCCATACTCGATGGGGTCGAGTTCTCCCCACCTTGGGAGTATGATGGGGGCATCCCTTGCCCCTCCACTTTTTTTTGAAGCTCAAATGGATCGACGGAATGCGTCATTATGTTCTTCACATTTTTCTGAGTCTATCCATGTAATTTTCATATTTTCTTTGAGTCATAAACTATGTAATTTTCCCTTTATTTGAGTCATGTACCTAGGTTAGTGGGTTATCTACCTAAGTCTATGAGTCATTAGGTTGGTTTGAGTAGCCAAATGGGCCCAAAAGATGGGCTTGGCCCATGGGCGCCCCCCACCTGGATAGGCTAGTCATTAGTTAGTTTGTTCAAGGTCATTTTAGTCCATGAAATTGTGTGAGCCTATAAATAGGCCCCCACTCCTCTCATATGTAACAACCTTTTATGATCAATTTAAATCAAGTGAGTTTTAGTGTCTTATTGGAGTGGATTCTACAAATTTCTCTCTCTCTCTCTAAGGGGTGGATTCCCCTCTCTCTTTCTCTCTCTCTCTCTCGAAGAGGAGGGGGCGCCCCTTTCTCTCTCCTCCCCTCCCTCTCTCTCCTCCACATTGTTGGTTTTATTGTGCCCCTTCTTTTGCAAGATGGGCTATGATGCCAACTATGAGCAAATAATGAGCCAAGTAATGAAATCAATCAACCATTGAACATGCGAATCATGAACCTAGGCAACCAAAACAAGCTCTAGCATGGGCATGCTATCTCAATCAAAACTAAACTAAGCAAGGAAAGAAAAACACACGCCGGAGCGTGGAATACAGAATAAAGGAAAACACACCGTAGAGGTGGAATAAGCAAAAGTAAAGAAGATATATGACGAAAGAGAAAGCTAATGCCCAAACTAAGGAAAGATGTGGTCGCCACCAAGGTAAAAATAAGCCAAAGACCTGATCAATACCTTGGAATAGGAGGATGATGCATCCGCCCACGGGAGAGAAAAATAATCAGGAAACTGCAGCTCTGTGGGATGTAACGGTCGAAGTATGGTGCGTCACAGAACTGTGACGGTCTCATGATAGATTGCTACAACACTCTAACGCACCTGTGATGGATCGTCAGAGCTTCTACAGAATAAGATTGGGAATCTTTTGATCTCCAAGCTTTCCAACCGGCCAGAGAGCTTGGGCCTCGTGATATGGACTCTGTAAACCTTCAAAAGAGTGGAAGACACAAGAAAAATAACCCAGATTAGCCCTTTCACAAAGTAGTATCAATAATCCAAAGAACTTATGAACATGCAAAAGGAGAGGGAAATACTGGGGAGATTGGTTTTTTAAACCCCTCTGGGCATTTTAAAAGATGGGAGGATGTTTTAAATGAATGCAACCGATGAAAGAACGTGGGAGATGGAGAGGGACAATGCTATGATTGCTTAGAAGAGAGGAAAACACTAAGAACAATGCCTTGACTGAATTAAACCCTTGAAACCGATACTCCCTGGACTTTGGAAGTAGATGGACGTGGGAAGCAGCTCTCCTTGATTGATTCTAGCTCCAAAATGCGACAGCACTTCGACGTAAACTCCAGATTTCTCCTCCTCAAGCCATGAAGTCAAGGGTTCTATTTATAGGCCCTCAAAGTCTAGGTTCGAGTTAAGGATAATCCAGCTAGAAAAGAGGACGTTTCTTAGCAAACTCTTGAAGATAATACTCCCAAGAGTCCACAGAATCGAACGGAAGCTTCTGAGGATCAGATTTGGAAGAGAAATCAAGGAAACAAACTCTCAGTTCGATCACGGAGCAGCAGAGAAAAGACCAGGCTTGGCAGGACTCTTTGTTGATGTAACGGCTACTCGATAGACAACCAC
This sequence comes from Amorphophallus konjac, assembly GCA_022559845.1. Classification (NCBI taxonomy): domain Eukaryota; kingdom Viridiplantae; phylum Streptophyta; class Magnoliopsida; order Alismatales; family Araceae; genus Amorphophallus; species Amorphophallus konjac. The sequence continues at coordinate 149,145,242 of CM040124.1, forward strand.
AGGGATGTAACGCTCCAGGAAGAGACCGTCACACAACCTTATCCCTTAAGAAGATAAGATCAATGGGGGATGTTTTCAAACGTTGGACTCTAGATGGATGTAACGGTCAAGTGTAGATGCGTTACAACAAGGTAACGGTCGCACGATAGACAGTCACACTCAATGAGTAAGCAAAAAGATAAGCTTGAAAGAAGCCTTAAGCTTAACGTCTCTGCAAGGATGTAACGCACCAGGGAAGATGTGTAAGAGATCTGTAACGCCCCCTCAAAGGACCGTTAGAGACAATAGAGTGCCAAAAAATGAGAGCTTGCTAAGCATCGTCCAACGGAAAAAAGGCAAGGAACCAGACTCAACCAAGGAGACACGACTCAAGAAATGGACCTCAAACTGATCAAGAAGGCTCAACAAAGGTGAACAACTCGGAGCATCATATAGAGTGAACAAGGAGATGACCCAACTTATTGGTCATAAAATGGGTGTCAACAGATGCCCCTCCTTAACGTCCTCTTTGCAGGGGAGCGAGCGGAGGTGAAGCGAAAGCGAAATGGAACATGGAGATGAAGCGGAGATGAAGTGGAGTGGACTAAAAAGCGGGCATTAAGGCAAACGACACCCTTTCTAAACCAATAAGCGATAGGAATATTTCGGAAAGCTTCGAACTAATCACAAGGAAACAGCCAACCAAAAGGATACATGTCTGGAGGAACTAACAACTAAGGAAAGGGAAACACGGCTAGCCGCCGGAGCAACGGAAAGGAAAGAGACAATCAACTAACTCCAGACAGGAATCTTCAGCTAACCAAATCAAGCGAGCAGACCGATGGAAACCTTCTAATTAGGATTAAGAACACAGCTATTTCACCATCACTGAGACACCTCGGACAAATGAAGGTTCATAAATGCTCAAAGATGCGTATGATGCATGCTGGGCTAAAGGAAAAGAAATCATCAAAACAAATGCAAAGAAAGATAAAATAACAAGATACTCGAGAATAGTATTGCTAGACCGGAGAAACCAGGGTCAGGACACTATCTGCAACCACATCGTGCAAGATAGAACCATCGTCCCCAAATTTTTCTAACCTAACGGCCTATCCAACGATTAAACATGTGCACTTAGATCATCATCATTTTTGTGTAAGGGGAACATCAGATCCCAGAACACATGAATGACTAGCCGGTTCTCGAGGTAATATATCATATATAACATATAGTAATGCAATAAGGGATAGAGGAATCGGGATACAATACCTGACTTACCTGCCAAGTGAAACGACATCTTTTTTGGATTTCTGATTTTTCTGATTTTTATGGATTTTCAACTAAGACAACAACAATATGAATGAACATGATAAATAAACATGAACATAACGATGATAACATAACGCTCAACTGAATGACCGATAGCACAACAAAACATAACGATCAAACGAATGAAAAACAACACAATAAGACGAACAAGCACATATGCAATGGCATAAACAAACCACACGTATGCAAGATGAACATGGGAGACAAGATAATAATGCACTGAGACAACACACGATTGGGACAAGAACATGAGGGATGACCACACGGTTGGGACAAGAACATGAGAGATGACCACACGGTTGGGACAACACACGAGATATAAAAGGATGACTAACAACATATGCAAGACAACTAACAACACGTGGTGAAGAACAAAATAACATGTGTAGGATAACACGGTGGGACATAGACACGGTGAGACAAGGACACGGCGAGATAAAAGAGACATAAACAAAACACGCTCTTCAATCAAAGCCCAAGATCAGAATGAAGCAGAACCGCCAAGTTCATAATCGTGAGATAAAGCCCTCTCATAGAAATGTGATCATTGCAAACAAAAGCTGAGAAGGACATAAGCTTCAGAACAGATCGAGAGACATGATTGAAGAAGAGAAGAACAGATCAAAAATGTGGACAGGAGACAGATAGAACAAAATATGGAGTAAGGAAAGCTTGAGTACCTGCAACCTGCACACTTAGCAAACAGATTACGCACCTGTCCTCAAAATAAAATGTAAAAGATAAACATCTTTAGAATTTTCAATTTTCTTGATTTTTTGGATTTTGAAAATATTTGATTTTTTTATTTTTTTTCCATTTTTTGGAATCTCATTTTTTTGGATTTTAGACAATATCTCAATTTTTTTAGATTTTTCACAATATCTCATTTTTTTGAATTTTTGAAATAGCAATCCGCAGCACCCAAGGATAGGCTCGAACTATTGGCCAGGGATCGCCGTCCCTCCCCTCTTATTAAATACTTCCCTTGAGCAGGGCGTGCATGTGAGGGTGGCTTACCACAACCAACTGCCTCTAAAGAACGGTGCCCCTACTAAGGCCATACCCAGGATACAACCCAGCCTAAGAGGGAGAAACATAAGAAAAATTGGAGACACACTTTATGCAGGATGGGAGACATCAGGACTTGAATTCCTTCCAGGGCACTACCCCTCAAAGAGATAGGTCTGTTACGCTGGGGCTTTGTGTCTTTGATTTTTAGACCCATATTTATCAGGCATGCATGCGACCGGGCTCATGGCATCCCGCGGGGAACTGTACTGCCACTCTTGTCATGCCTTTCATTCATAATTTTCTTTTGATTTTCATATATGATTTTCATTTGACAGCCTTTGTTTGGCTAGATTTAGCATGAAAGCTCACTTTTCAAGGGTCAAGACTGCCCCTATTTGAGACCTCTCTCGTATTAGGGAGCGCCTAGGTTGGTCATCTTATCCATCAATCTCTTGCCCCTGCACTTGACCGAGCAGAGAAGAGAAAATGACCTTTGTGCAAACCCATGGTATGGCCAAAGCAGCAACGGTGTTGCTCAAAGGTCACCCTCAACGATCGGGGAAAGAACTCAGACTCCCAGCGCAGAGCTATCACCAGCCTAAGGATGCTGCAGAAGCGAACTCATTTTAAATGACCTAAACAAATTTCTAAAAGCCACTTAACCATGTTGAGGAATAGCATTATAAGCGTGTGTAGAAACAATAAAAAAAATGGAAATGAAAGCATGTTTCTTTGATCAAAATAAAGATACCTTGGCAAATCCATGGCGTGGAAATCGACATCTCGAAGCGATCTCGATCATCGAGCTTTGAGGAGCTCGAGTAGCTTTGTATTCCTTGCTTGTCAGGATAAAAGATGAAAGGAGAGTAAAGGATGAGATTCCTCGACACAGGGGAGTGGCAGATATCATACTGGACGAAGAAGGGATAAAAAGGAAGAGAGACGAGGGCTAGAACTCTCTTGTTAAGACACTAAGGCCATGATAACAAGAAACTAGATACAGAATAAACCAAATTAGCTGAGATCAAGGCGGACTAAAGCCTCGAAAGCAGCAAGAGAAAGGGCGAAGACCCCGAAAGGGTGAAGAGGAGAGAATAGAAAGACAGTGAGAGGATTGCTGTGAAGATGAGGAAGAAGGAGAAGAATAGTCCAACGCGGTCAGGGAAGAGGAATTATAATCATCGGACAAGGTTGGGGAAGGAGAATTAGAATCACCCGACAGGGTCAGGGAATAAGAGACATAGACACCCGACAGGGTTAGGGAATAAGAGTGAAAATCACCTGACAGGCTCGGGGAAGGAGAATTAGAGACGGAACCCGGAGATACTGGAGGAGAAGAACTGGGAGATGTCCCGAGATCGGGATAAAAAGACATAGGCCGAGGCCTAGAATTGTGAGAGGAGGGAAAATTTGGAGGATCTGAAGAAAAAGGAGAGGAATGGGGATGCACGGACCTACGGAAGGAGGAGACAATGATGGAGATAGGATCAGATGGAGGAAGATACACCACCCAAGGGTGGGAACTGAGTAGAAGGAATGATGAAAGAAAAAAAAGGGAGGAAGAGGTGGACCCCTGAATGCACAACTAACGGCTCTTGAACATGCATCACTGTCTCTTCTTAGCTGAAATTGGCTTGAAATGGACCTGCTTGGCGCGAGGTTGGACTTTTAGGCCTCTTATTTTGCAGTGTCTCCTTAAATAACGGGCCCATCTGGCAGAGGACCTGACCCGGCTATGAATATGCAGCTTCATCGGGGCGGTTGCCCCTAGACACCCGACGCTAACAACAGTAGACGGACATTCTTGGGCAAGTGACTCCTTAGAAGGATGAATATCAAAAAACCATGGAGTTTGTCTTTCGGCACAAGCAACATGATATTCGGCAACTCCACTTGGTAATCAGGCCTGAAGCACAACTCCCTTAATAAAAGATCAGGACGAAACTGAGGGAGAGTAATGCGTGACGTTGATGTGGCCGGCATACCATCAAACCGAGGAAGATTGCATAACAAGTGTAGAATGTCCCCGGAAAATGTAGAAGATACGGCCAATTGCCCCTTGAATATAGAACCAATAATCTGCTTGGCGGCCGTATGCGTTAGCACAACACGGGTAAAGAACCCTTCTTGGCCTGTCATCTGAATCGCAATAGAGCGAGGAGAAATAATAGCATCAACGGTGGACTCTCTGGCGAGCAAAGAGATTGTCACAGGCCTTGCTCGGGAAGAAACTGGCATCAACTCAAGGGAACTCTTCTTGTCAACCGTCTTCACTAGGAGTGTAGGCTCAACATCCCCAAAATAACCAGGGACTAGGATGCAGATCAGCATGAAGTCTTAGATCTTGAAATGCACGGCCGGCACCGGATCATCCTGACATGGCTTATTGGCTCCCTGGGGATTAGACCCAAGGGGCACCATGGGTAACGCACACCCGCTCCGTGGGGTGGAAATAGGTGGAAGAATGGGGATAGGAGTAGGTTTAGAAGACGCGGGGGTTTCAACAGGTATGGTGTGTTTAGGTGGAGGCAAAGGTAAGGGTGGACGTATGACTTGCTCGGGCGAGGGCGGCAAAGGTGAAATTTGCTCAGGCTCGGTCAAAGGTGATGACGAGGGTGATGGAGGTTTAGGCAATGGTGAGGGTGGTGGAGATGGTGTAGGCGATGGAGAGGATGGTGGAGATGGTGATGTGGTCGATGGAGGTAGTGGACATGGCAAGGGTGAAGGAGGGGGTTGTGGCACCCACCGTCGATGTATCGACACAATGCGCCGAACGACATTGGGGGTGGAAGTAGTGGTGGAAGAAGTAGAAGAAGGGGAGGTGGCACTAGCCTGAGCAGAGGCTTGGGTTTGTGGAGGTTGTGGAGATTGGATATGAGATAGCGAAGGTAACAGAGTAGGCAAGGTAGTAGGTGATGGAGCGGGTTCAACGCTAGATGAAGAATCATTGGGGTGCCCCCGGTCTTGTAGAGATGGAGACGGCTGCTTGGACGGTGCTTCTTGTTGCTGCTGCTCTACGGAGATCTAAAACACCTTTACGCATGGCGGCCCAATCAATCCTTTTATTATCTTCCAGGGCATAAACATACTCTCGGAACTCGGGACAATCCTCAACCAAATGCCCCTATTGGTGGTGAAAATCACAATATTGAAGCATATTCCCGACCGCGGGTCGGCAAGGCACAACCGGAGAGAGCGGCAACGCGTGAGCGGTCATCAAAGCCCTAAAAATGTCGGTAAAGCACTCCGACAATGGAGGACAAGGAGCCCGCTTCGGGCAAGGCGGATGCCGAGGGGCATGAGGTGGTGGAGATGGTTGTGGAGACGGAAGTGAATGTTGCATAGGTAATGGAGTGTGGCTAGTGGCGAAGGGATTTGGCGAAGGCATATGTGGAATGGAGTGGGGATGTATGTAGACGGCATCCACCTGGTCGGGATGTGGTGTGACCTTGACCGGGGGTGGAGACGGAGACGGGTATGTGGACAAAGGAGGCTGACTCATGGAAGGTTGATATGCGGAGGCGTATAGGTATGTAGAGGCGGGGGGTTGGCTCGTGGAGGGATATGTGGTGGAAGGCTGACTCATGGTGGGCTGACTCATGGGAGGGTAGAGTTGGCACGTGGAGGGTGAAGGTTGATATGTGGAGGTGGATGATGGAGACTTGGGGTCAAGGGAATCTTGGATTTGTTGTCGAATGAAGCGGGCTCGGCTGTAAAGTTGTTTCCAGGAGGTGATGTCGTTGAGGGCTAAGATAAACCGACACTCGGGCGCGGCATTTGATATAAACATCTTGATTTGCTCTCTCTCTGGAATGTGCCCCGGGAACTACGCGGCAAGGCAACGCCAACGATCGGCAAAGGTAGAGAACTCCTCTTCGGGCTTCATCATCTCATGGGCCAGATCCGCCATAGAATACTTGGGCCCAACCTGGTCTTGATACTGTTGAATAAACTTTTCTTGAACGGCATGAAAACACACAACTTGCTCTTGCGGAAGAGAGAAGAACCAATCCGGAGCCGGGCCTTCCAACGAAAGACCAAACAAATAAGCCATCAAGTGTTGGTCATGTCAAAATTGGGCCGACTCACAAACAAACTCCTTCAAGTGCACATACGGGTCACCGACTCCACTATAATGGCGATATGTGAGAATTTGTGAAGGAGGTGGGAGCCGAAGACCTTGGAAAGCGAACGGAACACTTAAATACAATTTAGGATCGATTTGACGTTGAAGCTCATCAAGTTGGCATTGGGTTTGAACAATCATCTCTTGGCTAGGGAGAGATCGAGAAGAATATGGGCCAGCTTGAGCAAGAAGATGTGAATTCAGACCAGTATGATGATAATGGGCCGGATAAGATGATCCGGGCTGAGAAGAAGAAGGGCCCATTCCGAGAATGGAAGGATATGTGGGCCTGGAAGAAGCATGAGCATAATGACCCATTGGACTGGCAGCATAAGGAGAAGAAGAATGAGTCCCATTAGAACAATAAGGCCCATTAGGAGAATGGGGCCCGTTAAGATGATGAGGCCCATTAATGAGAGAAGAAGGCCCATTAAGAGAAGGAGGCCCATGAAGATGAGATGCAATAAGACGCTGGGCCTGGGCCGGATCCATTTGGCGAACAAGGCTTGAAAGATGGGCCATGAGATTAGCCTGATCCTCAGAGGGATCAGAGGGACCACAAGAAGATGGGCCCGCGTGGGAAGAGGATTCCACGCGGGAATGGGAAGTAGATTGGAAAAAATAATGATATAAGGGGTTAGAATGATACTCCATGAGGGCCAATGGAGACTTAATACAAGGAGATCAAGGACAATACAAATGGGGAAGCAAGGGCTTAATGGGCTTGAGAACTAGGGGGGCTGACCCACTAATGCAAAGATGAATGGACAACGGACGAAGGGACAATGGACTAGATAATAGACATACAAAATGGGGTAACCTAAGTGGGCCTAACAACGATGAAACATGTGGATGCAACACAAAACACCACTAATGGGCTTGGACTAGCCCGACCAACAGAACCAATGCAATGTGAGAGTTTTCACCCAAGTCAAAGAAGTCGATATGATGGGAAATATTTTAGAGATTTTAATAGACCTTTTAATGATTTGAATTAATAATAATTCCCTCGAGATTGGAATCCTATGGGAATAAGGTCTAAACTTTGGGTTGACTAAGGTTAACTCCCTCACACTTATGCAAATGCAAGCCTAAGGGGTGGAAAGGTACAACCGGCCCGGTGTCCGTGTGGGAATCTACGGCTCACGGGGACTTATGGAGGTCCCTGATGTGTTTTCCTAGTCGTCCCCAAGGAATATGGAGACGAGAGGTCCACGCAACAAGGTAAGAGAATGCAATCTAATGTATGAACATATGCATGAACTTATGTGCACCGGGGTGCATGCAAATTCTAGCCTAGAATCTAGCAATCAAATATGCACACAATGATATGAATATATGAACCAACCAAGGAGGAGACCAAATAGCATCCAAGCATGAAAATCACAGCAAAAAATGCAGAAGAAAACTGCACCTCAGGATGCGTACCTATCTAGAGAATGTGACGGTCTATAACCCCTACGTCAGACAAGTGTGACGGTCGAAGTCCAGACCGTCAGAATAGTGTAACGCGGGGACGCAGGACCGTCAGAGGAGCCAGAGAACCAGAAACAACAGGAGGTAAAAGGAAAATTCGGGGAAAACACGAACAACAAAGACAAGGAGATGATAGCATGTTTAACAAAGATCAAAGCACGATTGGCACTAGATGTCCCACCGTGATCACCAAAAAACTATTGGTTTTAATGTGCCCCTTCTTTTGCAAGATGGGCTATGATGCCAAGTATGAGCAAATAATGAGCCAAGTAATGAAATCAATCAACCCTTGAACATGAGAATCATGAACCTAGGCAACCAAAACAAGCTCTAGCATGGGCATGCTATCTCAATCAAAAGTAAATTAACCAAGGAAAGAAAAACACACGCCGGAGCGTGGAATAAAAAATAAAGGAAAACACACCGTAGAGGTGGAACAAGCAAAAGTAAAGAAGAGATATGACGAAAGAGAAAGCTAATGCCCAAACTAAGGAAAGATGTGATCGCCACCAAGGTAAAAACAATCCAAAGACCTGATCAATACCTTGGAATAGGAGGATGATGCATCCGCCCACGGGAGAGAAAAACAATCAGGAAACTACAGCTCTGTGGGATGTAACGGTCGAAGTATGGTGCGTCACAGAACTGTGACGGTCTCACGATAGACTGCTACAACACTCTAACGCGCTTGTGATGGACCGTCAGAGCTTCTGCAGAATAAGATTGGGAATCTTTTGATCTCCAAGCTTTCCAGCCGTCCAGAGAGCTTGGGCCTCGTGATATGGACTCTGTAAACCTGCAAAAGAGTGGAAGACACAAGAAAAATAACCCAGATTAGCCCTTTCACAAAGTAGTATCAATAATCCAAAGAACTTATGAACATGCAAAAGGAGAGGGAAATACTGGGGAGATTGGTTTTTTAAACCCCTCTGGGCGTTTTAAAAGATGGGAGGATGTTTTAAATGAATGCAACTGATGAAAGAACGTGGGAGATGGAGAGGGACAATGCTATGATTGCTTAGAAGAGAGGAAAACACTAAGAACAATGACTTGACTGAATTAAACCCTTGAAACCGATACTCCCTGGACTTTGGAAGTAGATGGACGTGGGAAGCAGTTCTCCTTGATTGATTCTAGCTCCAGGATGCGGCAGCACTTCGACACAAACTCCAGATTTCTCCTCCTCAAGCCATGAAGTCAACGGTTCTATTTATAGGCCCTCAAAGTCTAGGTTCGAGTTAAGGAAAATCCAGCTAGAAAAGAGGACGTTTCTTAGCAAACTCTTGAAGATAATACTCCCAAGAGTCCACAGAATCGAACGGAAGCTTATGAGGATCAGATTTGGAAGAGAAATCAAGGAAACAATGATGTGGGACGGACACGGGAGACGACACTATTAGGTGCCACCCTCGGACTCTAGATGAAGACGCGACCAGCAGCACACACCAGGGAGACACTAAGCCCGACACTACGAGCTCCTAGTGGCAAAACGTCGCTAACAGAAGTGGAAGCTCACTCGTCGTCCCAAGCGAGGGAAAGCGCGGACTGTGCGCGGTTAAGGAACCGGCGGAGGTCAAGGGTAGTCCGACTCAACTTCCGGACTCGGATCGAGTCGCGGGACGGGTCACTCTCACTCTCACAGCGGTGACATAGACACACGGGCTAGTACCTACACTCTCGGCAGCGACAAAAGACCGTATACTAGCTAAGCAAATGAACGCCAAGAGGTTCGGACCATTACCTCCACGCACCCGGTGTGGCGAAGACAACCCCGGCCGAATCACGGACTCCCGGTTAAACAATATCACAGCAATAGAAAGATTTGACCCACTCCACGCAGGGAGGTAAAAGGTCACATGTGGAGTCCGGGAATCACGCAACTCGGGTTGACGGGCAGCATCTTGATGTCGCCCGGCGGTGCCGAACTCCACGTTTTCGTACTTTCCAAACGGCGGGTTCTGCGGGCCCGCGGGACCCACGGATGGCGCTGTCCTCCGGATCTGCGGGGGTGGGACCCACTATGATGGGGACCCCTGGTGGCGCGCCTCCACGGACGGCAGTCGGCCGGGAACACCGATCGGGGGTCGATCGGTCCCGATTCCCAAGCTTTGAAGTTGCTACCCACGGATTTTTAGTTGCTGTTTTCAGGCGCGCGCTCCGGCGAAAACGGCCGCTGCGATCAATCCCGATGTCGGATCGGGACGCATGAGCTATCGTTGGAAAGCTCTCTTCAAATGATTCAATCTAGACCCAGAGAGATCTGCTGGATCTGGTCGGATCAGAACTTTAATGAATTTACAAGTCCCTATTGTACAGTAACCGAAACCTCAGATTTACAGGGTACTTGTCTGAGAACCACCGTTGACCGCCTAGTAAACCTCTGATTCAGCTCTTGAGCTCTTCTTCAAAGTTGTAGGGGATCAAACCACGAAACTGGGACTACTTATGGAATTTGATTTGGACGTAGGGGTGATTTACTATGATTTTTGGGGTGACTGGTGGTCGGATCTGGGAATAGGGGGACAGAACTGTAGCTGGGACTGAGAACGATTTTTAGAAAATATGTAATGGACGAACCAAAAAGTGAGAAAAATTGTGGATGAAGGGGTGGATGGGTGGAACCTCCAGTAAAATTGGGAGAACCAAAATAAATCAAAAAGTGGACCTAAGACATGAAACGCAGGGAGGGGATGAATCTGGACAGAACTCTGGCAGAACCGAAATGGAAGAGTGGATGAAAATCAAGAAATATGAAACGAGATCTGAATGGCAAACCAAAATTTGTGGGATGTCCTTGACACCTCTGGAACACCCAATAAAATCTCCAGATCTATCTGAGCTCGGGGCTGAGACAAAAAATTTGTGGAAGCTCTTGTGGTACTGCACGGGCAGAACTCCGTTGATGGCGAAGGCGGTGCGGTGGCGGCTCGTGGCGGCGGCGGCGATCGTCGGAACTGATACACGAGGCGTCACACCTCAGAATGGAAGCCTTCACAGCTTCAAGGGGGAGAGGGAGGAGAGAGGAGGGGGGGCGCACCAGCCCTTTCTCTTGAATTTCTTTGAATCAAATGGCATTAATTCATGAAAATAGGAAAATACAAGCATATATAGGTCACCCTTCTAATCCATCCTCCACCGTTGGATCCAGGGGTTAGGGATGGATGGCTAGGATGAAGTTTGATCAAAACACAACAAAAATAATAAACAAATGGGGAGGGGGGCGCACCTTGACCAAGGGGGGGACATGGTAGGTGGGTTTGGTTGGAATTGTTGACCATTTTGGTCCCTTGTCCCCCATGTGGACAATTGACTAGTCAAGGCTTCTAGATGTCCACCTTGGATGTTGACCAACCCCACAAGGCTGATATGGACCAATGGGAGGGGGCCTGGGGGTCCCATGGGGCCCAGGGGTCCCATTTTACAAATAAGCCCCTCGTACACTCATAATTGCAAACCGTATAAAATGAAATAAACACACCTTACACACAAATAAAGTCTAATTAAATATGAAAAATGGGGAGGCTCAAGGCGGAGTCTTCAGGCTGTCTCCGAGCCAGATGGATGCTGAGGTGGCTCGAGTCGTGCTCCGTGTGCGGTACCGGTGGCTCGGCGTTTCACGCTGCTCAACTGCTCGGGTGTCCGCACCAATTCTCCCCGGGTGGGAGAAACTCGACCCTGTCGAGTAAGGGTCTGCATCGCTCCTGTATCGCTCCAAAAGGTCCGGATCGATCTGCTGCAACTCGCCATGTGTGATCCATGTGTCCTCAGTAGCGGGCCGTCCTCTCCACCGCACTAGGTAGCGCGGGTAAGATCCACTCCTGGTAACTGTCACTTGCTCGTCCAGTATACGATCTATATGCTCACGCTGCCGTGAAAAAGGGGCTGGAGGTGGAAGTGGACACTCAGGTGTGGGATCACTCTCAAGGGGAGGAGATGGCTCAAAAGGCTCACTAGGGATCACCGCTGGGTCCCTATATGCAACAAGATCCGATACATTGAAGGTAGAGCTTATACCATATTCCTCGGGCAAGTCCACAACGTACGCATTGGATCTAACGCGTTTCAACACTCTGAATGGACCGGCTCCGCGAGCTTGCAACTTCTTAACGGTTCCAATGGGAAACCGTTCAGGTCTTACCCTGATCATGACGTATTCACCCTCGTGGAACTCTCGGTGGTGTCGGTGGGCATCGGCTAACTCCTTGTACCGTGCATTGCTGGCCTCAATGTGACGACGGATGTCGTCATGCAAACTCCTAACGTGCCTAGCAAACGACTCGGTCGACTCCGACACTCTAGCATGGATAGGCATGGGGACAAGGTCAACGGGTTTCCTAGGCCTACGACCTGTGACAATCTCAAATGGACTCATGCCGGTAGACCTATTCACCGAATCATTGTATGCAAACTCAGCCATAGGTAAAATGAGATCCCAATCCCCAATGCGGTCCTTAACTAGACACCTCAAAAGATCTCCCAAACTCCTATTGACCACCTCGGTCTGACCATCTGTCTGGGGGTGATATGCAGTAGAAAACTTGAGGTGAGTACCCATCATATGTCATAGTATCTTCCAAAAATAGGAAGTGAATCTAACATCACGGTCAGACACTATAGTGCGAGGCAACCCGAACTTGGACACCACATGAGTAAGGAATAGGCGGGCTACCCTAGAAGCATCCGAAGTCTTCGAGCAAGGGATAAAGAGGGCCATCTTCGAGAAACGGTCAACCACCACATAGACCGAATCATGCTTCCTGGAGGTACGTGGCAATCCCAAAACAAAGTCCATACTAACATCCTGCCACGGGGCATCAGGCACGGGTAGAGGCGTATAAAGGCCCGAGCTTTGCTTCTTCATCTTGGCCGTAGCACATGTACGACACTGAGCCACGATGTTAGCAACATCGCGCTTCAAGCTCGGCCAATAAAATCGATGCTCCACTGCCTCAATAGTCTTGTTCCGACCAAAGTGGCCGGCTAGACCTCCCGCATGTAGTTCCCACACTATGAAATCTCGAACCGAAGTTCGGGGAACACATAGCTTGCTACCTCGAAAGAGGTAACCCTCCGGAAGCACATACTCATCAAGGTCTCTCGAGGGTCTGGCCTGGAGGGTGGTAAAAATCTGACCGAAGTCAGGACAATCAACATAGGCCTCCTTCATCTTCTCTAACCCTATGACCTCGGCACTCATGGTGGTAAGCAAGCATGCTCGCCGACTCAAGGCATCAGCCACCTTGTTCTCCACTCCAGCCTTATGTTTAAGCACAAAGGTGAACTGCTGGAGATACTCGACCCAATGACTATGACGCGAGTGTGGACGCGGATTTTATTATTTATTTATTTATTTTTATTTATTTATTGATTTATTGATTTATTGGCGTGCCAGTCACATGTGTGACGATTTTTATTGTGCGCTCGATCTGACTTGGTCAGTCGATTGTGAGTGATCGTGTCTGGACTAGAAGTCCGTCATACCCTGAACGCTATGACGTTAATTACGTCCTCCCTAAGGAAGATAACCCTTGATTAAATGCCAAAAATAGGAGGCCTCGAGAGGCGAACATATATTCATGTGTGCAAATGGAACTTCATACCGGAGCCAGGAAGGCGGGCAAGATAATAACATCAACCATGGAAACAGATGATATCCTTAAGTCAGCGGTTCAAAACCCGGGGTTAAGGGGGGAAGGAGGATCTCAATCATAGGTAGCCTGAGCCGTGACCGTGATGAGGTTTAAAACATCAATCAGTATTTCGACAGCATTTCCCCTTAATCTGGATTATGCCCAAGGGGAAATAGGCTATCACCCACGGAGTGCCGGGATGAAAGCCAAGAGAGAGAAGTGTTGAACTTCCCGAATCGCATATCTGCCATGGGGCAATGTTTGATATTCCCTGTAGAAGCCGGTGGAACTCATGCAGTGGCAGAGCCCTCCCGAGCTAAAGGGGTTATTCACGAACCCGATGCGGGACGACGGAAAGTGAGCGAACGCTCAAGGTTGCGCCCTCGCACGCGGATCGACCTGCGCGGTCAGGTCGCGGGGATCGACCTGCCCGGTCAGGTCGCGGGGGTAAAGGGGGCAGCGCCCCTTGCGGGGGTTTCCGGGGGCGGAGCCCCCGGAACAAAATTTGGATTGAAGGCCCAGTAATAGAAATTCGGTAGGTTATCTGTGCAGTTCAAGTGTGCAAAGGTTCCTGGCGCGAGGGCAAAAAAAAAAAAATGGCCAGGGTTCCCGGCGCGCTTCTGATAGGGTTTATCGGCGTGGGTTCAAGCGGCCAAAGGGGTTCTCGGCGCGGCCTTGGCAATTTTGAGGTTGGCTCTCGGCATGGCTGAAGAGGAGAGGGGGAGCTCTCGGCGCGCTACAATAGGGCTAGGGGGTTCTCGGCGCGCTCATCCCCGCGCCGGGAACCCGGCGCCGGGAAGCCTCCAGGCCAGAAAGGGTTGCATAAGGGGGAGCCCTCTCGGCGGCATGGCTCTCGGCGTGCAAAATACCGCGCCGGGAGCTGGTGCTCCGGGAAGGTAAAAGGGTTCAGGACAGAGGGTTTATGGCTTGATTACGATGCTCTGCCTTGAGCTCATCAATGATCCAGGCCAAAATAGATAGATTCAACGGGGTCTAGGTAGATCAGTTCATCAAATCTGAGCTGGATTACATTCGGGTTTTACGGGAGCATCAGGATAGAAGAGGGATTTGGGAAGTCTAGGGTTTAGGGAAACCCTGTCACCGTTATCATGCAGAGCCCGGGGGGCAACCTGATGTCGACTTTCATCTCCTGAGAGAATTTTGGCAGCACCTCCCCCGGACCGAGTATTTGCTAGAGAGTGATATAGACTGACATCCACGGAGTGCCGGGATGAAAGCCGGAAAGTGAGGGAGCACTAAGGCTCAAGGAGACTGTACATGTCTCTAGCATCAGTCACTATTCCCCTTCTCAGAGATCGACGAAACCCTTGTAAAGACAAGGTCCACCGAGCCCGCGGGGTTGCGTGTGAATCCAGTTCGGGACATAGGAATGTAGGGGAGGTCTTCCCCATTATTATACCACCTCAGGGCACATGTGATGATCTCTGAGCATCCCCTAGACAGATGTATATGGAACCAAAAGGGTCGGAGGATGACCATGCAGAGGAGGGCCTCAGACTGGGCTTCACTAGGCCAAGAAGAAGGTTCTCGGCGGTGGCTTTAGTTGGCCAAAAGGGAGAGGCTCTCGGCGTGGTTTTAATTGACCAAAAAAAAGGCTTCTCGGCATGGGCAGATGAAAAAAAGGGGGGGAAAGGCCCTCGGCATGGAGCTTCCCGGCGCGCTCCTGGGCACGCCGGGAAGGTGGCGCCGGGAAGGTGGCATGGGGAGAACGGCTGACAAGGGCAGAGGGGTTCTCAGCAGGGGGGTTCTCGGCACGCTCCTCGTCGCGCCGGGAGCCTGGCGCCGGGAGCTGGGCTGGGAGGCTCACGTGGAAGGGTCTGAGAGGGGTTTTTGTCATTTAGCAAGAGAGGAAGGCCTCTCGGCAGTTCGGCTCTCGGCGTGGAAATTAGCACGCCGAGACGGTGGGACGGTGAGGGTTTCAGTGCTCAAAACGATACTCTGTTCGGGGTTTCTTGAGATTTCTGGCTCGGGTTAAGGCAAGATTTGGAGCACAGAAAGGGGGGTTTTCATAGGGGCTTTTGTTAGGAGGATGCCAAAGGAATTGTAAGGCAGGATCAGTAGGGGGAATCGAGATCATCGTCCAGATCCTGTGAGGGTTTTATCTGTTTGTTGCAGGCCGTCCGGGGGAATCAAGAGATGACTGTCTCTGATCTCCCCGACAAGCCTAATGGCATCTAAAACCGACGACGGAGGGACCCTCAGTATCAAGAATCCAGACCCTAATCATTCAAAGATTAGAATGGAGGGTCGAGAGATTGAGATCCAGTCGCTAGAAACCCGCGGGGTGGCGTTCATCTGCTGAGCAGACGCATCCTCGTGCAGCCAGCAGTTCAGGAAACCAAGAGATTAATGTCTCTGGTTCCTGAACAGCACAAGGGGGGCATCGAGGGCTTTGAGAGAAACTCATACGTATGCGATGAATTTGCCATTTAGGGATCCTATCTATGCCCCTCTGAAGAATGGGTCTGCAGGGAGACTCTGAAACCGGGAGCGTATAAAACCATCGGATATTGCGGTGAAGAGATATATAGATATATGCACAGAGGGAAGAGGGAAGAGCTTCGATTGCTCATTTCATTTCATCCTATAAACATTGATTACATCGACTGTGAGGCTAAAGCCAAATAACAGAAGAAAGGGGGAACATGGGGGAGCGAGGGGAGCACCCTTGACATTATATGAACAATCAAGCACGAAGGCATGGAATATTACATACGGGGATAGATCAAGAAAACCACAAACATGGGGGGGGGGGGGGGGAGGGTGGAGCATTGACTCCTCTCCCTCCCCCGGGCAGCCCACCTGGGGTTTTTCTTCTTCTTCTTCTCTCAGACTTCTTCTCTTTCTTTTCAGCGGAGGCTCTCTCTCTCTTTCCTTTCCTTTTTTTTCTTTCTGGCTATCCTTTCGATCTCCCCCTTTTTTTCTACTGCCGCCGCCCCCTTTCTGTTCGGCCCCGATCCCCCTCTGGTTTCATCGAGCTGGAGGGTTATATTGTCACGTCCCGAGTGCGGAAGATTACTCGGATGCGCGACGCGTCTATATAATCGTGTCATTAGATCATTCATATACAGAGTGCGCAAAACATATCTTCCAAGTCGACGAGATTAAACTAATAGAATTTTTTTTTCATATTACAATACTCAATTTAACACAACATGTCCCTTTATTCAATTGAAATACATATGACATACCCTTTATTGAATTAAAATACAATGACAGAATTAGTACAACGACATACATAATGGTACATGAACTAGTACAACTAACACTAAGGATTCCAATTAACATAAGGACAGCTAATGTATAACCAACTAGATGGTCTAGCCCTCATCACTCTGACTCAACCCCATTATCGTCGCCACCTGATTCACCTGAAATGGTTAGAAAATAACTTGTTGAGCGAATCGCTCAGTAGGATTTACATCTCAACTTCTAACATACTATAAGTGAATTACACATTCATTTAATGTAAAAGAAAAATATGTCTATGCATGCAGACAGGTAGACAACAAGGAATCGACTGGAGTAAAAGTGAGATTATAGATCAATTCCACATAGAAATAGCAATTGATATTAAGTAGTGAATAACTGGAATAACAATCATGATAGCACAATAAGCAAGTTCAAGCAGCAATTAGAATTGGCTATATACATAAATCAATCCATTCATTTAAGTAATTACCCATTCGGGTCACACAAGTCAAGTAAGTCAAGTAAAGAGAGAGAGAGTGATGGAATGTCTTTAATCTAGAATGTGGATCGGTGCAATGCAAGACACCGCTAGAAAGAGATCTTCCCTCGGGTTTTGGGCGTTCCTCCCAGGACCAGACCGGGCCCTTATTTGCGAGCATTATTAGTCATATTTTTGCGACATTCACTCTTTATAGCCAATATAGAATTCAAGGTGTGACCGATAGGATTATAAGGTAGATTTGGAATCCAAGAGTACAGATAAAGTAAAACCAATGCTGAGAATTGATATTTGTATGATTAGTTATCCATTCTAACTAGTGCAGATTTACTGAGTTAATGAGTTCCATTACGTCCCCTTTTATTACACTGTTGCTGTCATTCTTTTTTTTTTTTTTCTTGGAGTATATAGGGGTTGATAGAAGGTGGCACCCTGGTCAGGAGTGCCTGTTACAAGCTCGATGGTGACAGGGTTCATTTATACACTATTACAATAAATGAAATACTACTAAAAACATATTAAACCTTGTTAAACGCAGTTATAACATCAGTAATTTAAACATTGGTAAGATGGTTTTTTTTTATATATATATTAATCATGCATATACATTTGTCAGATTAAATATGTATGTTGTACATGATTAAATGGTGTACAACATTATGTTAGGTTTTAGACATGTATATCGTGCTTAATTAGTTGTAGACAATAATTAATCTTGTGTACAATATCAGTATGTGAACATTAACTAACTTGTATATAATATCAATATTATGTATGCGTTAAACCGGGATTTAACATGCCACTGCATGCTGATCATTTACAATTCAAGCAGAAATAGGCCATCCAGTAAGTCAAAGGAAGGGCCTTCCAGCAAGCCCAATAGAAGGCCATCCAGCAAGCCCAATAGAAGAGCCAGACGATGCCTCCTCTTTTAACCACAACCCAACTAAATTTTGTATTAAGGTGTTTTTAAAGGATCGAAAATGTTATTAACATTGTTAAAACGCTTCAAATATTAATTGACAGTGCCATTATGCTTCATAAAAATATTAATCACCATAACACACTTAAAGGATTAATGTTGGAGTGCTAGTGAAAATATTACTAATAAAGTGTTTAAAAGATTTATATTGACAAGATTACTATACTCAATGAGCGTATTATAATGCTGTAATGAACATGTATGATACTGTTAAATCATATTAAACAATGTTAACGGCATTAATATACTAATGGAAATATTGTTATATTCTTGTTTAACAAAAATTTTGAATATCATAAATTTTTTTTTATAAAGATAGTAATTAAATCGCTAACACATTTCTGATCACCTTTGACTTCTATGACTAATGCTAATAACATCGTTATCAAGGCCTAATCGGCGATTTAAACCTGACTTAAAACTCGAAAATCACTATTCACCTAAAAATTTGACTACCTTGTAAAAATGTGGAAAAATAAGAAAATGATGTATCAGGTTTTATATAGAAATTTTGTCTTCTTGCATGTTTTTAGTAAAAATCTGTATTTTGATCTATTCACCATTTTAAGATTTCAATGATTAGAAGAGTTTTTAATTTAACATGTCGGAAATCACTATTCACCTAAAAATTTAACTACCTTGTAAAAATGTGAAAAAATAAGAAAATGATGTATCATGTTTTATATAGAAATTTTGGCTTCTTGCATGTTTTTAGTAAAAATCTATATTTTGATCTATTCACCATTTTAGGATTACAATGATTAGAAGAGTTTTTAATTTAACATGTACAAGGTGGTTCAGAAGTGGAGGTTTTATTCCTGTTATAGATAGTGGGATCGACACCTTAGTCATATATTGATCCTGTTAGATATAACATCCGTATATACATTTTTCATATACATAGATTTTCTATGTAACATTAGATATATTATGTAACATTTGTTACCATTTACGTAGATGATGCTGTTATAACATTTACTATTATTAGTGGGTTTGACATTTGTGACTATTTAACAGAGACTAACAGAGACTATATAAGCCTGTTATCTAAGTAGATATATGTTGATCTATATAACCTTATCCAACAGTTAGATATAACTATAATACCCTGTATTAACTTTTGTAATGGAGACATGGGTGGGGTGTAGACATTTAGTCGACACTTTATATATATATATCGTTGAAAGCACAGTAGTGTGTTAACATGTTAAAAACACATGTATTATATATCTTAACGTGTTTAAAAAGTTGTTTTAAATTTTAACAGTACGTAACATTTATGAATAGTTGACCTATTCACATACCTTAACTAATTACTCAATTGATAAATATCTTAACGTGTGTTTAACATGCGTTTGATTCATGTGTTTAAGCTTTAACAGTATATATTAACATATATAAACTGTGGTTATATATATCTTACTTGAGTGTATTACTGTGTGTAACATTTATTAGTTAAACTATTAATATATGGTGTATAGTAACAGTTTACTAAAGATATCACCACCATATAAAAATTAACTAACATAAATTAAGTAACCATCAAGTAACTGTATGTTCACAGTTATTGTTAGTTTTGTCCAATTAGCACAGATGTGTCTACTTCACTAAATAACTACTAGATTGGTAGTTTAATTTTAAAACATGAGGTTTCTAAAGCTTAAACACACATACGAGATTCGCATGGAGATGAACTACCTAATTAACTTAGTTAACTATTTGGTTAAAGCTTTGAGAACACCTACTAATCTTAGCTAATAGATGTAATTTACTTCTATTTCATGCTAATTATACATAAAGAATTTTAATGCATGCGATTTATTTATAGCACATGTTAATCATTTAATGCATACTATTTCCTTTGTACAACATTAATGTTAATCCTAACTAATACATGCTAATTTCGCATGGAGATGGACTAAGCCCTAAATTAACTATGGATTTGGTTAAGAGTTGAGAAGACCTACCTGGTTGAAATGAAGAATGCTTCAATAAAGAACCCAAGACTTGCTGCAGAAAGATAGCCTCTGCAACCCTTGAACCTTACGACACCCACAGCAGCCCAAACAATAGCCTACGGGATGGGGTGTTTTTATACAAGTGGGATTAGGGGACAAGTAGGGGGACAAGGTGACAAATCCTTGTCCTCCACCCATGTATTGGCTAGCTAGGTGCGATCCCATGCTGGAGAGATAGGGACCTGCCAACCTCTAGATTAATTAGGTTAATTAAGTTTAGTTTCTAATTAATCCTGATTAATTAGTCTAAGATGGATTAATCTTAAGATGAAAGATACTTAATCATCATCTAACTATGATTCTTAATTAACTAGGTTTAGCATTAGTCAATTAGAATTACTTAACTTAAGAGTTTTGGATTAGCTTAAGTGGGATTTGCAAAAATCTATTTCTATGCGCAAGTGAGACTAGGGAGAATGGAACTCAAGACCTCATGGTAGATAGCAAGTCACTTAACCACTATTCTAGGGAATTTATTGTTAAAGGGACAACCTATACTTTATATGACTCTATGTTTAAATTTTCAACTTAAGCAATTTTAAAGAATATAAGTTGCCTTTAACTATATATTTATTAGTTGAAATGGTAATAGTACTAATAATAATATTACTATTAATGCCATCATTTATATTATTTATTATATATTTTTATAGGAGGTGTTACACCCTCCCCCACTAAAAGAATTTGGTCCCCAAATTCAATAATAAATGGCAATACGAGATAATACAAGGCATTATACCAAACTTACCGTTTAAAATAACTCTGGATATCTTTTCTTCATAGATTCCTCAGTTTCCCAAGTTGCTTCTCGCTCCGAGCATTGATTCCATTGAACTTTTAACATTGGGATCGTCTTGCTCCTTAGAACTCGGACTTCTCGACCGAGGATATGTATCGGCCTTTGCTCATATGTAAGATCCTTTTGAACCACCAAACTGGCGTGGTCGATGATGTGAGAAGGATCATGCACGTATTTCTTTAGCATAGAAACATGAAATACGTTGTGTACTTCCGAGAGTTGAGGTAGAGCAATACGATAAGCCACCTCGCCCACTCTTTCCAACACCTCAAATGGGCCGATGAATCTTGGTGTAAGCTTTCCCTTGACACCAAATCTCCTGATACCTCGACTGGGAGATACCTTGAGAAATACATGATCACCAATTTGAAATTCTAGGTCTCTCCTTCTGCGGTCAGCATAAGACTTCTGCCTGCACTGAGCTACCTTGAGTCTTTCTCTAATAAGAATAATATTCTCAGTTGAGTCTCTCACCATTTCAGGACCTAGGAGCTGTCTTTCACCGACCTCCTCCCAGCACACCGGAGATCTACAACTTCTACCATAGAGTGCCTCAAAAGGTGCCATCTGGATATTGGCTTGGTAGCTATTGTTGTAAGCAAATTCGGCTAAAGGTAAGTGGTCGGGCCAACTTCCGCCAAAATCTATAATGCATGCTCACAACATATCTTCAACAACCTGATTGGTCCTTTCTGTCTGACCATCTGTCTGGGGATGAAAGGCAGTACTGAAGTTAAGCTTCGTTCCTAGAGAGTGTTGTAGACCCTTCCAGAAATGTGATGTGAAGCGAGGGTCTCTGTCAGATATTATGGATATAGGAATTCCATGTAATCTGGTAACTTCCTTAATATATAAAGCGGCAAGAATATCAATCGACCATCGACTCTTGATAGGCAAGAAATGAGCCGATTTAGTAAGGCGATCGATGATTACCCATATTCCATCATATCCGCTTCTCGACTTGGGCAAACCCATGATGAAATCCATGCCGATATCCTCCCATTTCCACTTGGGAATATCCAGCGGATGTAGTCTTCCTGCGGGCTTTTGGTGTTCGGCTTTCACCTGCTGGCAAGTAAAACAGCGTGACACGAAGTCCGCTATCTCCCTTTTCATGTTGGGCCACCAAAAGGTCCTTTTTACGTCTTGGTACATCTTAGTGGCTCCCGGATGGATTGTGTATCTCGATCGGTGAGCTTCTTCAAGAATCTTCTTTTTCATCTCGAGACAGTCGGGCACACATGTCCTTTCATGGAATAAGATTCTGCCATCGGGTGCCAACTTGAAGTCGGTCTTCTCATCCGGTTTTTCTTTGATTTCCACCAACATCGGGTCTTCTTCTTGCAACCTCTTGATTTCAGTTAGCAAATCCGGATGTACACTTAAGTGGGATAGAGTGATACACCCATCATTCTCACTCATGTTGATGTCGAGTTCAGAAAATTTCTCTAGCAATTTCCACTCCTGAATCATACAGTTGGCTACTAGGACTCTCGGCTTTCGACTAAGGGCATCTGCTACGGAATTACCCTTACCAGGATGATATTGTATAGTGAAGTCGAAATCCTTAAGGTACTCGAGCCAACGTCGTTGCCGCATGTTCAGCTCCTGCTGAGAGAATAAGTATTTGAGGCTTTTATGATCGGAGTAGACCGTAAATTGTTCTCCATAGAGATAGTGCCTCCATATCTTCAAAGCCAATACTACCGCGGCTAACTCTAAATCATGCACAGGGTAATTTCCTTCATGCTTCTTCAATTGCCGGGACGAGTATGCAATAACTCTCCCATTCTGCATCAATACACATCCGAGGCCGATACCAGATGCATCGGTATATACCTCGTACTTCTCCCCTTCAATCGGAAGTGACAAGACCGGTGTAGTGGTCAGTAACTCTTTCAAAGTTACGAAGCTTCTTTCACAGTCTTCACTCCACTCATAAGGCACTTCCTTGCGGGTCAATCTGGTAAGAGGAACAACAATCTTGGAGAAGTCCTTGATGAAACGCCGGTAATAACCAGCTAAGCCCAAGAAGCTACGAATCTCCGTTGCATTTGTCGGTCGTCCCCAGTTTTGCACGGCTTCGACCTTTGCAGGATCAACAGAAATTCCGTCTTTGGAGATAACATGTCCTAAGAAGGACACTTTCTCTAGCCAGAACTGGCATTTGCTGAATTTTGCATATAATTTATTGTCCCGCAATACTTGCAATGCCTTCTTAAGATGTTCCTCATGATCTTCTTCAGTCTTCGAGTAGATCAGTATATCATCAATAAAGACCACAATAAATTGGTCCAAATAAGGCCGATAAATGCTGTTCATTAACTGCATAAAGGCTGCAGGCGCATTGGTTAGACCAAAAGGCATAACAGTAAATTCGTAATGCCCATACCTGCTTCGAAATGCAGTCTTGTAAATATCCTCTTCCTTGATCCTCAGTTGGTGATAACCAGACCGAAGATCTATTTTGGAGAAATATTTTGCTCCTGATAACTGGTCGAACAGCTCATCAATTCTCGGTAGTGGATACTTATTTTTGATAGTAAGGTTGTTTAACTGCCGATAATCAATGCATAATCTCAATGTGCCATCTTTCTTTTTAACAAAAAGCACGGGCGCTCCCCACGGGGAAGTACTCGGCCTAATAAACCCTTTCTGTAGCAAGTCCATCAATTGCTCCTTTAGCTCCTTCAGTTCCGCAGGAGACATCCTATAGGGTGCTTTAGAAACAGGGCCGGCCCCCGGAACAATGTCTATTATGAATGACACTTCCCTCTCTGGGGGTAAACCAGGTAATTCATCTGGAAATACATCGGGGAAATCCCGAATCACTCTGATGTCTTCAATTTTCTCTTTCTGGACTTCTGTGGTAGTTACAAAAGCCAGAAAAGCCAGACATCCTCTTTTCACCAGTTTACTGGCTCGGAGAGCTGAGATAAGCAGAGTTTTATTCCGAGATTTGTTAAAAACTAACTCGGGATAATCTTCAAAAGCTATTTTGCCATGCCGACAATCTACCGTTGCTTGGTAGGTTGATAACCAGTCGGCTCCCAATATGACATCGTAACATTCCATGTCAAGGCATATCAGGTCGGCCGGTAAATTGTGGTCTTGGACCATAACCTCACAATTTGGATAATGATGCATGATATCCGATTTATTTCCAAGGGGTGTAGATATAATTAAATCTATCCGTTCCGATTCTTTAGAAAATAAAGTAGTAAACTCCTTGGAAACAAATGAATGAGTTGCTCCAGTATCAAATAAAACTCTAGCAGGTTTAGAGCAAACAGTCAATGTACCTTCCACAATTCCTCCTTCCACAGATTCCGTCCCTTGAAGAGTTTGTAGACGGCCTTGCTTTTTAACTGGACGCTTCTCGTCCTTGTTGGTTTGCTCCTTCATCAACGGACAGTCGGGAATTCGGTGCTCCCGACTACCACATCGGAGACACGCTCCCAGTTTCCTCCAGCATTCCTCAGTCTTATGACCAGCCTTGTCACAATACTTGCAGATTTCCTTGGAAGATGTGATGGCGGAGGAAGGCTTATTGTCGATTGTGGAGAAGGGCTTCTTGCCTTTCTGGAACCTCTTCTCTTTGGAAAATTCTCCTCCATTGAAGAATCGCTTCTTGCCGAATGATGGTTTGAAGCTTCCCGAACTTGTAACATGTTCCTTCTTGTCCTTGCCTCGAATCCTTTCAGAAAATTCGGTGGCGTCTTCCAGCAGCTGAGCACGCCGAACCATTTCCGAGTAGACTTGGATATCCATCGGTGCAAGCTGGGTAATATACTGGGGCCGTAGCCCGTTGAGAAATCTCCTCGCCTTCATCTTTTCCGTACACACCAAGTGAGGTGCATAACGAGAAAGCCTTGAGAACTGGGCCTCATATTCAGCCACCTTCCGGGTCCATTACTTTAACGAAGCAAATTCTGCAGCCTTCTTCTCTTGCACACGGTCCGAGAAATACTTACTGTTGAAGTGCTCGACAAATTCCGCCCATGTGACATGATTGTCGGGCAGTGTTGCTTCCACGGACTCCCACCAGCACCGCGCATCCCGTTCCAATTGAAATGTAGCCAGTAAAACTTTTTCTTCGTCCATGCATTGCATTACACGGAAGATCCTCTCGGTCTCCTTCAGCCAATGCTCGGTGTCATCGGGGTCCACCGATCCTGCAAACTTTGGTGGGTTCATGTTGCGGAAATCCCGATGAAGGTCACCAGCTCCACGGTGAGCACCGCCAACACCGCCTTGCGCCACTTGCTGTAGCACCTGCGTAAGTTCCTGCACAGTGCGCTGCATCTGGCGCCATTGTGCTCTTTCAGCGGCCATAATCCTACAAAATTTAAGGTGTAAGAAATATTGGGTTTCGTTATTATGGGGACAATTGTCATTGTTAAACTTAACCCTTGGCTTTACCCATCTCACAAGGTAAGATCTAAACCTATCCATAGACAATTCTATTAGACATTTATATCTTTGGACTCGGGTTTTTACCTAGGAAATTGAAATCCTAGGCTCTGATACCAAGAAGACTGTCACGTCCCGAGTGCGGAAGATTACTCGGATGCGCGGCGCGTCTATATAATCGTGTCATTAGATCATTCATATACAGAGTGCGCAAAACATATCTTCCAAGTCGACGAGATTAAACTAATAGAATTTTTTTTTTCATATTACAATACTCAATTTAACACAACATGTCCCTTTATTCAATTGAAATACATATGACATACCCTTTATTGAATTAAAATACAATGACAGAATTAGTACAACGACATACATAATGGTACATGAACTAGTACAACTAACACTAAGGATTCCAATTAACATAAGGACAGCTAATGTATAACCAACTAGATGGTCTAGCCCTCATCACTCTGACTCAACCCCATTATCGTCGCCACCTGATTCACCTGAAATGGTTAGAAAATAACTTGTTGAGCGAATCGCTCAGTAGGATTTACATCTCAACTTCTAACATACTATAAGTGAATTACACATTCATTTAATGTAAAAGAAAAATATGTCTATGCATGCAGACAGGTAGACAACAAGGAATCGACTGGAGTAAAAGTGAGATTATAGATCAATTCCACATAGAAATAGCAATTGATATTAAGTAGTGAATAACTGGAATAACAATCATGATAGCACAATAAGCAAGTTTAAGCAGCAATTAGAATTGGCTATATACATAAATCAATCCATT
The DNA here is from genome assembly GCA_022559845.1 of Amorphophallus konjac. NCBI lineage: Eukaryota > Viridiplantae > Streptophyta > Magnoliopsida > Alismatales > Araceae > Amorphophallus > Amorphophallus konjac. The sequence continues at coordinate 149,171,522 of CM040124.1, forward strand.
CATTTAAGTAATTACCCATTCGGGTCACACAAGTCAAGTAAGTCAAGTAAAGAGAGAGAGAGTGATGGAATGTCTTTAATTTAGAATGTGGATCGGTGCAATGCAAGACACCGCTAGAAAGAGATCTTCCCTCGGGTTTTGGGCGTTCCTCCCAGGACCAGACCGGGCCCTTATTTGCGAGCATTATTAGTCATATTTTTGCGACATTCACTCTTTATAGCCAATATAGAATTCAAGGTGTGACCGGTAGGATTATAAGGTAGATTTGGAATCCAAGGGTACAGATAAAGTAAAACCAATGCTGAGAATTGATATTTGTATGATTAGTTATCCATTCTAACTAGTGCAGATTTACTGAGTTAATGAGTTCCATTACGTCCCCTTTTATTACACTGTTGCTGTCATTCTTTTTTTTTTTTTTCTTGGAGTATATAGGGGTTGATAGAAGGTGGCACCCTGGTCAGGAGTGCCTGTTACAAGCTCGATGGTGACAGGGTTCATTTATACACTATTACAATAAATGAAATACTACTAAAAACATATTAAACCTTGTTAAACGCAGTTATAACATCAGTAATTTAAACATTGGTAAGATGGTTTTTTTTTTATATATATTAATCATGCATATACATTTGTCAGATTAAATATGTATGTTGTACATGATTAAATGGTGTACAACATTATGTTAAGTTTTAGACATGTATATCGTGCTTAATTAGTTGTAGACAATAATTAATCTTGTGTACAATATCAGTATGTGAACATTAACTAACTTGTATATAATATCAATATTATGTATGCGTTAAACCGGGATTTAACATGCCACTGCATGCTGATCATTTACAATTCAAGCAGAAATAGGCCATCCAGTAAGTCAAAGGAAGGGCCTTCCAGCAAGCCCAATAGAAGGCCATCCAGCAAGCCCAATAGAAGAGCCAGACGATGCCTCCTCTTTTAACCACAACCCAACTAAATTTTGTATTAAGGTGTTTTTAAAGGATCGAAAATGTTATTAACATTGTTAAAACGCTTCAAATATTAATTGACAGTGCCATTATGCTTCATAAAAATATTAATCACCATAACACACTTAAAGGATTAATGTTGGAGTGCTAGTGAAAATATTACTAATAAAGTGTTTAAAAGATTTATATTGACAAGATTACTATACTCAATGAGCGTATTATAATGCTGTAATGAACATGTATGATACTGTTAAATCATATTAAACAATGTTAACGGCATTAATATACTAATGAAAATATTGTTATATTCTTGTTTAACAAAATTTTTGAATATCATAAATTTTCTTTTATAAAGATAGTAATTAAATCGCTAACACATTTCTGATCACCTTTGACTTCTATGACTAATGCTAATAACATCGTTATCAAGGCCTAATCGGCGATTTAAACCTGACTTAAAACTCGGAAATCACTATTCACCTAAAAATTTGACTAGCTTGTAAAAATGTGGAAAAATAAGAAAATGATGTATCAGGTTTTATATAGAAATTTTGTCTTCTTGCATGTTTTTAGTAAAAATCTATATTTTGATCTATTCACCATTTTAAGATTTCAATGATTAGAAGAGTTTTTAATTTAACATGTCGGAAATCACTATTCACCTAAAAATTTAACTACCTTGTAAAAATGTGAAAAAATAAGAAAATGATGTATCATGTTTTATATAGAAATTTTGGCTTCTTGCATGTTTTTAGTAAAAATCTATATTTTGATCTATTCACTATTTTAAGATTACAATGATTAGAAGAGTTTTTAATTTAACATGTACAAGGTGGTTCAAAAGTGGAGGTTTTATTCCTGTTATAGATAGTGGGATCGACACCTTAGTCATATATTGATCCTGTTAGATATAACATCCGTATATACATTTTTCATATACATAGATTTTCTATGTAACATTAGATATATTATGTAACATTTGTTACCATTTACGTAGATGATGCTGTTATAACATTTACTATTATTAGTGGGTTTGACATTTGTGACTATTTAACAGAGACTAACAGAGACTATATAAGCCTGTTATCTAAGTAGATATATGTTGATCTATATAACCTTATCCAACAGTTAGATATAACTATAATACCCTGTATTAACTTTTGTAATGGAGACATGGGTGGGGTGTAGACATTTAGTCGACACTTTATATATATATATCGTTGAAAGCACAGTAGTGTGTTAACATGTTAAAAACACATGTATTATATATCTTAACGTGTTTAAAAAGTTGTTTTAAATTTTAACAGTATGTAACATTTATGAATAGTTGACCTATTCACATACCTTAACTAATTACTCAATTGATAAATATCTTAACGTGTGTTTAACATGCGTTTGATTCACGTGTTTAAGCTTTAACAGTATATATTAACATATATAAACTGTGGTTATATATATCTTACTTGAGTGTATTACTGTGTGTAACATTTATTAGTTAAACTATTAATATATGGTGTATAGTAACAGTTTACTAAAGATATCACCACCATATAAAAATTAACTAACATAAATTAAGTAACCATCAAGTAACTGTATGTTCACAGTTATTGTTAGTTTTGTCCAATTAGCACAGATGTGTCTACTTCACTAAATAACTACTAGATTGATAGTTTAATTTTAAAACATGAGGTTTCTAAAGCTTAAACACACATACGAGATTCGCATGGAGATGAACTACCTAATTAACTTAGTTAACTATTTGGTTAAAGCTTTGAGAACACCTACTAATCTTAGCTAATAGATGTAATTTACTTCTATTTCATGCTAATTATACATAAAGAATTTTAATGCATGCGATTTATTTCTAGCACATGTTAATCATTTAATGCATACTATTTCCTTTGTACAACATTAATGTTAATCCTAACTAATACATGCTAATTTCGCATGGAGATGGACTAAGCCCTAAATTAACTATGGATTTGGTTAAGAGTTGAGAAGACCTACCTGGTTGAAATGAAGAATGCTTCAATAAAGAACCCAAGACTTGCTGCAGAAAGATAGCCTCTGCAACCCTTGAACCTTACGACACCCACAGCAGCCCAAACAATAGCCTACGGGATGGGGTGTTTTTATACAAGTGGGATTAGGGGACAAGTAGGGGGACAAGGTGACAAATCCTTGTCGTCCACCCATGTATTGGCTAGCTAGGTGCGATCCCATGCTGGAGAGATAGGGACCTGCCAACCTCTAGATTAATTCGGTTAATTAAGTTTAGTTTCTACTTAATCCTGATTAATTAGTCTAAGATGGATTAATCTTAAGATGAAAGATACTTAATCATCATCTAACTATGATTCTTAATTAACTAGGTTTAGCATTAGTCAATTAGAATTACTTAACTTAAGAGTTTTGGATTAGCTTAAGTGGGATTTGCAAAAATCTATTTCTATGCGCAAGTGAGACTAGGGAGAATGGAACTCAAGACCTCGTGGTAGATAGCAAGTCACTTAACCACTATTCTAGGGAATTTATTGTTAAAGGGACAACCTATACTTTATATGACTCTATGTTTAAATTTTCAACTTAAGCAATTTTAAAGAATATAAGTTGCCTTTAACTATATATTTATTAGTTGAAATGGTAATAGTACTAATAATAATATTACTATTAATGCCATCATTTATATTATTTATTATATATTTTTATAGGAGGTGTTACACCCTCCCCCACTAAAAGAATTTGGTCCCCAAATTCAATAATAAATGGCAATGCGAGATAATACAAGGCATTATACCAAACTTACCGTTTAAAATAACTCTGGATATCTTTTCTTCATAGATTCCTCAGTTTCCCAAGTTGCTTCTCGCTCCGAGCATTGATTCCATTGAACTTTTAACATTGGGATCGTCTTGCTCCTTAGAACTTGGACTTCTCGATCGAGGATACGTATCGGCCTTTGCTCATATGTAAGATCCTTTTGAACCACCAAACTGGCGTGGTCGATGATGTGAGAAGGATCATGCACGTATTTCTTTAGCATAGAAACATGAAATACGTTGTGTACTTCCGAGAGTTGAGGTAGAGCAATACGATAAGCCACCTCGCCCACTCTTTCCAACACCTCAAATGGGCCGATGAATCTTGGTGTAAGCTTTCCCTTGACACCAAATCTCCTGATACCTCGACTGGGAGATACCTTGAGAAATACATGATCACCAATTTGAAATTCTAGGTCTCTCCTTCTGCGGTCAGCATAAGACTTCTGCCTGCACTGAGCTACCTTGAGTCTTTCTCTAATAAGAATAATCTTCTCAGTTGAGTCTCTCACCATTTCAGGACCTAGGAGCTGTCTTTCACCGACCTCCTCCCAGCACATCGGAGATCTACAACTTCTACCATAGAGTGCCTCAAAAGGTGCCATCTGGATACTGGCTTGGTAGCTATTGTTGTAAGTAAATTCGGCTAAAGGTAAGTGGTCGGGCCAACTTCCGCCAAAATCTATAATGCATGCTCGCAACATATCTTCAACAACCTGATTGGTCCTTTCTGTCTGACCATCTGTCTGGGGATGAAAGGCAGTACTGAAGTTAAGCTTTGTTCCTAGAGAGTGTTGTAGACCCTTCCAGAAATGTGATGTGAAGCGAGGGTCTCTGTCAGATATTATGGATATAGGAATTCCATGTAATCTGGTAACTTCCTTAATATATAAAGCGGCAAGAATATCAATCGACCATCGACTCTTGATAGGCAAGAAATGAGCCGATTTAGTAAGGCGATCGATGATTACCCATATTCCATCATATCCGCTTCTCGACTTGGGCAAACCCATGATGAAATCCATGCCGATATCCTCCCATTTCCACTTGGGAATATCCAGCGGATGTAGTCTTCCTGCGGGCTTTTGGTGTTCGGCTTTCACCTGCTGGCAAGTAAAACAGCGTGACACGAAGTCCGCTATCTCCCTTTTCATGTTGGGCCACCAAAAGGTCCTTTTTACGTCTTGGTACATCTTAGTGGCTCCCGGATGGATTGTGTATCTCGATCGGTGAGCTTCTTCAAGAATCTTCTTTTTCATCTCGAGACAGTCGGGCACACATGTCCTTTCATGGAATAAGATTCTGCCATCGTGTGACGACCCAGAGTTCAGGATACCGATATACCGATAACATCGGTATACCGACACCAAGAACTGGGGAGGCCACCCAAGAGGCTGATGAGGCCCCTGAAGGGTTAGTGGGGGGGTTAGCTGAGGAATATGCATAATTAATTGCGAATTGGGGCGCGCGATACAAATAAGTATTTAAGATTTAAACACAAGTGCGGAAGCAATTTAAAATAACCAGAGTGATATATATAACTAGTCCAGAGTCACAAACACTAGTCCACAGGGCACAACTACGCGGGGCATACCCCGGCAAAAGTACAACACAAGCCTCAAAAAGGCAGCTCGTGCACAGCTGGCAGCTAAGGAACGGTCCCGAAACAGCACGCTAAACTCCGGGAGATGTCGGGCGCGGCTCACCTGAAAGGAGAAGGGTGAGTCACAGCCAGACTCAGTAGGGGTCACGCGGATCCCTACCTCGCACTAAACAAGCGAACATGCATAATTAACAGCAATTAAAGCATGCATTCAAATAAATACACAGGCAATGGCATGAATATCTAATCACCAGAAAGCTGTAAACTCTATCTAAGCAAGTATAACAGCTAACACATGCCGCTACTAATTAAATGCAAGCGATTAAAGCTAAAACTACCAATTAGAATGAGCTGCAACTAATCCAAGCAACAAGGAAGGACAACCACTGGAGCAGAAACCAGATGCGTCCACTGACGGCTTACACTGCGTCTCAAGCACTCGCAGTCGACAAGCGACAAGCTAAGCGCGCAAACAGTACCAGACCAAGTGACCAGTCGGAGTGACACCCGTCGGCGTCAGTCCACAGTCTCCGACCACGTGTGCACACACTGACTCTAGCCTGAGCCAGGCCCTCTAACTAGTTTTCTCCCTTGGCAGGACGCTACCATTGGCTGGGAGCCCACGGAACTAGCTTACAAACCGTGAATGGGAAATATACCCCTCCGCCATCCTCAAGCGGGTCGGTACTCAACAAACCTTAGGGCAACAACAGTGGCTCCATTGCCTGGAAAGAAAAGCTACTCTATTGGCACATAAAACACGCCACAATATAGTAAAACAATACAACTATGGCATGAATATAGAACGGAACGCATAAGCAATGGGCTGGGAATATATTGCAGCCATCAGGGAAGTGGCGGTCAAGGACCCACGCGCCACATGCAAACGACGGTCGGGGGTCGGCGCGTTACTTCAAGAATGACGCTCCAGTCCCCATCCGTCACTCCCTTCAGGGTTCCAGCTCAAGAGGCACCAAAGGCATGTAACGGTGGGGGCCCTGCGCGTTACTTCGAAGCGACGCGTGGGGTCACCGCCGTCACATCCACCCGAGGCTCAAACCACCTATCAGCGTTCTAAATGGTAGCAGGCGAAGTAACGCCCCGGTCTAGGCGCGTCGGACCGAAACGACGGTCGGCCGACAGGCCGCCGGGCGCACCGCCTGACCAAAATCACGGAAAACAGTTGATGAGTAACGGATGGGAGCCCCACCGTTACTCTCCAAGTAACGCACCCCCATTGGGCCGCTATTTGGTAGTGACGCGTCCACCATGGACCGTCGGGCAAGTGACGGTTCCTGGCAGGACCGTCACTGCACCTGGGTTACGGGCGGGTGCGGTTTGTAAACCGAAGCCCTCCCGGACGGCTGAAAACGCCGGGTATCGACGAAAAACCTGATAACCTGTCAAACCACGCATGCTAGACAACAATCTAACATCTAAATCTAGCACATGCAAGGCCTAAAACGCATTAAACTCAAGATTTGGGCTAAAACCCCAAAAATGGAAATATGAACATCATGCATGCTACGGGGTGCTAATCAACAAGCGAGCTAAAGGAAACGATCCTAGCAAGATCGAGGTTCCATCCCCCTACCTTTCGCAAGCCGAAATCGACGAACGGGCCGCATGCAAGGAGGAATAGCCACGGAGCTTCCACGCTCCACCTCGCTCCCACGATCACCGATCCACGCCGAAGTGGACACCCACGCGCTCTACTCGACGCGAGGAATCCAACGGTGCCAACCTCGTCTCAATCCGACGCCGTCTCGACCCCGATCCCTAAGAGAGGAGAGGAGGTGGCCGCACGGAGGAGAGAGAGAGAGAGAGAGTGAAATGAGAGATCGACGGGGGAGAGAGAGAGTGAGGGTGAGAGATATAAAAAATAAAAATAAAATTAATATATATATAATATAATCATTATATATATAAAAATCTTATTAATATTCAATAACCCTCAAACAGCTCCGAACAAATCCGGAAAAATGCCAGACAAATTCCTAAAAATCCAGGAAAATAGCCGGAATTTCCAGAACAATTAATAGAACAAATACCACGAAGGATCCATTAAGGCACGGGCCTTACAGTCCCTCCCTCCTTACAGAAATTTCGCCCTCGAAATTTACAATAACCGAAAAGGAGGAAACTGAGAAAGGACTTATACCTCACTGGAACAAGAAAGGAAAAAGCTGACGCATTTCATCTTCACGCTCCCAAGTAGACTCGTTACCAGAGTGACGCTGCCAAGCAACCCTTACCAGAGGAATAACCTTATTTCTCAACCGCTGCTCACGACGGTCTTCAATTCGGATAGGAAACTCTGGCGTGGACAAATCAGCAGTCACCTCGGGCCACACTGAATCATCGAGAACATGAGAAGCATCAGACACATATTTCCTTAACTGAGACACGTGGAACACATTATGAATAGCTTGCATGGCCGCCGGCAGTTGCAAACGATAAGCCACTGAACCAATAGCTTCAACAATCGGAAAAGGGCCAACATACCGCGGACTAAGCTTTCCACGCTTCCCAAACCTGGAAACACCCTTCATTGGAGATATTTTAACAAACACCATATCTCCTGGCTCAAATTGTAGTGGACGTCTGCGCCGATCTGCGTAACTTTTCTGTCGACTCTGAGCCGTCAACAATCTCTGTCTGATCAGACGAACCACATCAGAACACTGCTGTACCATGTCCGGTCCTGTCAACAGTCGGTCCCCAACATCAAACCAGTTCAGAGGAGTACGACAAGGACGACCATACAGCGCTTCATAAGGAGCCATGCCAATACTGGAGTGAAAACTGTTATTATAAGCAAACTCAACAAGTGGCAAATGCTGACCCCACGAACCTTGCCAATCAAGGCAACACGATCTCAACATGTCTTCCAAAGTCTGAATAGTTCTCTCTGACTGTCCATCTGACTGTGGATGATACGCTGAACTGAAAGCTAACTCAGTGCCCAAAGCTTTCTGGAAACTACGCCAGAAGCCAGAGGTAAAACGCGGGTCACGATCTGACACAAGTGAAACAGGAATTCCATGCAATGGCACGATCTTCTGCACATAGAGCTCGGCCAATCTCTGCACACTCCAAGTAACTTTAATTGGCAACAATCTGGCGGTTTTCGTCAATCTGTCGACAAGCAGCCAGATTCCATCAAAACCTTGAGAAGTTCGAGGCAAACCCACCACAAAATCTGTAGTAACATGGTCCCATTTCCACATCGGAATTTCCAATGGCTGAAGCAGACCACCTGGCTTTTGATGTTCGGCTTTAACTAATTGACAAGTCAAGCACTTAGAAACAAAAATAGCCACGTCCTTCTTTATGCCGGGCCACCAGAACTGCTTCTTCAAATTCTGATACATCTTGGTGACACCAGGGTGAATAGCAAAACGGGAACCATGGGCTTCACTCAAAATCTCATTCCTCAAATCATCATCAACAGGAATATACAATCTGCCCTGGAAACTGACGACCAGCTCGTCATCAAATTCCACATCATATCTTGATATAACACGGGCTAAATCAGAATCAGCTTGTTGGGCTTCTAGAATCTGCTGATACAAAGCTGAACCCAAAACCAAGCTAGCACAAACTGCCATCCTCGGATCGGCAGGAATCTCTACATACAATGCCTCGCTCGGAAGCTGTTCCCACAATTTCCATTCACGAAGCAACAAATGACTGACTTGTACTTTCCTGCTCAGAGCATCAGCCACAACATTCATTTTACCTGGCTGATAGGAGAGTGTAAAGTCATAATCTTTCATGTATTCCATCCATCGCCTCTGCCTGAGATTCAGATCTTCTGGGAGAAAATATACTGTAAACTCTGATGATCAGTAAGAATCTGAAATTTCTCACCATACAGATAATGTCTCCAGATCTTCAAGGCAAAAATAACTGCAGCTAGCTCTAGATCATGAGTGGGATAATTTCCTTCATGCTGTTTCAATTGCCGAGATGCATATGCGATAACCTTACCATGTTGCATCAGCACTGCACCCAAACCTACTCGAGACGCATCTGTACAAACAAGAAAACCACCCGAGTCGGAAGGCAAAGTCAACACTGGAGAAGAAGTCAACAGCCTTTTCAATTCAACAAAGCTAGCCTCACACTGATCCGACCAGACAAATGGCACACCCTTCCGTGTCAATTTAGTCATCGGTGCTGCAATCTTCGCAAAATCCTGAATGAATCTGCGGTAATATCCAGCCAATCCTAAAAAACTTCGTATCTCCGTGATGGTCCTCGGTCTCTGCCAACTCAAAACGGCATCAATCTTTGCAGGGTCTACTGCTACTCCATCACTAGAAATCACATGGCCAAGAAAATGAATCTCCCGAAGCCAGAATTCACATTTACTGAGCTTCGCATAAAGCTCGTGATCTCTTAGAGTCTGCAGAACGATTCTCAAATGCTGCACATGTTCATCAACAGAGGCAGAATATATCAAGATATCATCAACAAAGATCACCACAAAATGGTCCAGAAATGGACGAAAGATACGCTGCATTAGATCCATGAAGGCTGCTGGGGCATTAGTCAAACCAAACGGCATGACTAAAAATTCAAAGTGACCATATCGAGTACTGAAAGCAGTCTTCTCCACATCAGATTCCCGGATCCGCAACTGAAAATAGCCAGATCGGAGGTCAATCCGTGAAAAGACAGCAGCAGACTGTAACTGGTCAAACAAATCATCAATCCTGGGGAGCGGATACTTATTCTTGATAGTCGCCTGATTCAGCTGCCTGTAATCAATACAAAGCCTCAGGTTTCCATCTTTCTTTTTCACAAACAGTACTGGGGCACTCCACGGAGAAAAACTGGGACGAATATAACCCTTCTCCAGTAACTCTAGTAGCTGTGCACGCAGTACTTTCAATTCAGCTGGAGCCATTCGGTACGGCGGCTTTGCTAAGGGGCCAGTACCTGGAATCAGTTCAATCACCATCTCAATCTCTCGCTCTGGGGGCAAGCCTGGCAACTCGTCAGGAAACACATCAGGGAACTCACAGACAACCGGAATATCACAAACATCCCGTCGTGGTTTTTCAACAGCCACCACTGAAGCAAGGAATCCCTGACAACCTGCGCTAAGCAACCTATAGGCTCGAATAGCAGAAATAATCATACGAGAAGAACGGGATCGAATACCTTGAAAATAAAAGGCTGATTTTCCCTGGGGCTGAAAATAGACTTTCTTCGATCTGCAGTCAACCACAGCTCCATAATGCTCCAACCAATCCATTCCCAGAATAACATCATAATCTGCCAGCTGCAACGCATACAATCTCGCCGGCAACTGGTGATCATCAATCATCACAGGAGACTCATCCAAACACAAGGGAGTAACCATGAAATCTCCAGAAGGCAATTCCACAAACAACTCACAAGACAGCTCAGAAGTGGGTTCCTCAATACAAGCCATAAAATCCTCAGAAATAAAAGAGTGAGAAGCACCAGAATCAAATAAGACATGAGCTGCATGACCATAAAGCATAATCGTACCTTCCACAAGATGGGACGCAGCAGCATCAGCTCTTGTCAAATGAGAAACTTTGCCTTTCTGCTTCTTAGAACCAACTGAAGATTGCTGAGAAGACGCCGACGCCTGAGAGAAAAATTGCTGTGGAGCTTGAGGTGCAGGAGGTCTAAACTGCGGCTGAGGTTGAGAAAACTGAGGAGCTTGCAATGGATTCGGCCTCAGCGGGCAATCTCGAACCACATGACCTGGCTGGTCACACCTAAAGCAAACAACAGGAAGAGAACACGGTTGGCCCTTATGATGACCACCGCATCTCCGACACGTCCACGGCTGACTAGCAGCTGAGCTCTGTCGAGTTTGAGAAGAAGGTGCTGTCGGCTGCTGAACAGAATCTGCACCGGACGGCTGCTGAACAAACTTCTTCTTCTTCTTGAACCTTTTGAACTTGGGCTTAGAAGGAGAGGAAGCACTGGAAACCTCTGACTGGACCGAAGGAACACTAGGCACGGGCTGTCGGTAAGTCTGCTGAACCTGAGCCACCGGCTGCACTGACCCTGCCTGGGGATATCCACCCGGTCTCGCCATCTCCAGCTCTAAAGCTACAGCTGTCTGGCACGCAGTATCGAGATCCGCAACACGACTCGCTATCAACGGCATCTTCAACTCTGGCCTCAACCCTCGCAAGAATTGCTGGGTCTTCAAAGCTTCACTGGCCAGCACATGGGGCGCATACTGACCCAATTCCAAGAACTTATTCCTGTACTGAAGCACGGTCATACTGCCCTGGGTCAATTCCATAAACCGATACATCTTATCCATCTGCAAGCAGGCAGGAGTATAGGCACGCTCAAAAGCAGCAACGAACTCTGCCCAAGTGATTTGCCGAAGAGGTCTGGATCGAAAGGAAATCTGCCACTCGGCTTTCCACCACGCAATGGACGTACCCTGGAGTTGAAAGGCAGCGAGCATGACTTTCTCATCTTCAGCACACTCCATCGAGACAAAAACACGCTCTATCGCATCCATCCATTGCCTCGCGACTTCTGGATCAGCTTGGCCATCGAAAGCAGGCGGATTAAACATCAGAAATTCCTTCAAAGCCTTGCCTCGACTGCCAGGCACTTCAGCTTGAACGATCGGCACTGGAGGAGCAACTGGAACGACAGGAACAGCGGGAACTGCAGGAGGAGGTGCAGAACCGCTATCTTCCCTGGACGCATCTCGAGGAACACGAGGAGCTCGAGGAGGTCTTCCTCGACGAGGCGGCATAATTATGCTGCCAGAAACACAATCAACAATGAAATCCATCAATCATACGGAAAACATCCTATGCCAGCAAGAGACAACAACAGGACTAGCTCTGGACCAAGCGTCAATTCCAATTCTTTACGCAAATCCTCAACTTCAAGCTCTGATACCACCTGTGACGACCCAGAGTTCAGGATACCGATATACCGATAACATCGGTATACCGACACCAAGAACTGGGGAGGCCACCCAAGAGGCTGATGAGGCCCCTGAAGGGTTAGTGGGGGGGTTAGCTGAGGAATATGCATAATTAATTGCGAATTGGGGCGCGCGATACAAATAAGTATTTAAGATTTAAACACAAGTGCGGAAGCAATTTAAAATAACCAGAGTGATATATATAACTAGTCCAGAGTCACAAACACTAGTCCACAGGGCACAACTACGCGGGGCATACCCCGGCAAAAGTACAACACAAGCCTCAAAAAGGCAGCTCGTGCACAGCTGGCAGCTAAGGAACGGTCCCGAAACAGCACGCTAAACTCCGGGAGATGTCGGGCGCGGCTCACCTGAAAGGAGAAGGGTGAGTCACAGCCAGACTCAGTAGGGGTCACGCGGATCCCTACCTCGCACTAAACAAGCGAACATGCATAATTAACAGCAATTAAAGCATGCATTCAAATAAATACACAGGCAATGGCATGAATATCTAATCACCAGAAAGCTGTAAACTCTATCTAAGCAAGTATAACAGCTAACACATGCCGCTACTAATTAAATGCAAGCGATTAAAGCTAAAACTACCAATTAGAATGAGCTGCAACTAATCCAAGCAACAAGGAAGGACAACCACAGGAGCAGAAACCAGATGCGTCCACTGACGGCTTACACTGCGTCTCAAGCACTCGCAGTCGACAAGCGACAAGCTAAGCGCGCAAACAGTACCAGACCAAGTGACCAGTCGGAGTGACACCCGTCGGCGTCAGTCCACAGTCTCCGACCACGTGTGCACACACTGACTCTAGCCTGAGCCAGGCCCTCTAACTAGTTTTCTCCCTTGGCAGGACGCTACCATTGGCTGGGAGCCCACGGAACTAGCTTACAAACCGTGAATGGGAAATATACCCCTCCGCCATCCTCAAGCGGGTCGGTACTCAACAGACCTTAGGGCAACAACAGTGGCTCCATTGCCTGGAAAGAAAAGCTACTCTATTGGCACATAAAACACGCCACAATATAGTAAAACAATACAACTATGGCATGAATATAGAACGGAACGCATAAGCAATGGGCTGGGAATATATTGCAGCCATCAGGGAAGTGGCGGTCAAGGACCCACGCGCCACATGCAAACGACGGTCGGGGGTCGGCGCGTTACTTCAAGAATGACGCTCCAGTCCCCATCCGTCACTCCCTTCAGGGTTCCAGCTCAAGAGGCACCAAAGGCATGTAACGGTGGGGGCCCTGCGCGTTACTTCGAAGCGACGCGTGGGGTCACCGCCGTCACATCCACCCGAGGCTCAAACCACCTATCAGCGTTCTAAATGGTAGCAGGCGAAGTAACGCCCCGGTCTAGGCGCGTCGGACCGAAACGACGGTCGGCCGACAGGCCGCCGGGCGCACCGCCTGACCAAAATCACGGAAAACAGTTGATGAGTAACGGATGGGAGCCCCACCGTTACTCTCCAAGTAACGCACCCCCATTGGGCCGCTATTTGGTAGTGACGCGTCCACCATGGACCGTCGGGCAAGTGACGGTTCCTGGCAGGACCGTCACTGCACCTGGGTTACGGGCGGGTGCGGTTTGTAAACCGAAGCCCTCCCGGACGGCTGAAAACGCCGGGTATCGACGAAAAACCTGATAACCTGTCAAACCACGCATGCTAGACAACAATCTAACATCTAAATCTAGCACATGCAAGGCCTAAAACGCATTAAACTCAAGATTTGGGCTAAAACCCCAAAAATGGAAATATGAACATCATGCATGCTACGGGGTGCTAATCAACAAGCGAGCTAAAGGAAACGATCCTAGCAAGATCGAGGTTCCATCCCCCTACCTTTCGCAAGCCGAAACCGACGAACGGGCCGCATGCAAGGAGGAATAGCCACGGAGCTTCCACGCTCCACCTCGCTCCCACGATCACCGATCCACGCCGAAGTGGACACCCACGCGCTCTACTCGACGCGAGGAATCCAACGGTGCCAACCTCGTCTCAATCCGACGCCGTCTCGACCCCGATCCCTAAGAGAGGAGAGGAGGTGGCCGCACGGAGGAGAGAGAGAGAGAGAGAGTGAAATGAGAGATCGACGGGGGAGAGAGAGAGTGAGGGTGAGAGATATAAAAAATAAAAATAAAATTAATATATATATAATATAATCATTATATATATAAAAATCTTATTAATATTCAATAACCCTCAAACAGCTCCGAACAAATCCGGAAAAATGCCAGACAAATTCCTAAAAATCCAGGAAAATAGCCGGAATTTCCAGAACAATTAATAGAACAAATACCACGAAGGATCCATTAAGGCACGGGCCTTACACATCGGGTGCCAACTTGAAGTCGGTCTTCTCATCCGGTTTTTCTTTGATTTCCACCAACATCGGGTCTTCTTCTTGCAACCTCTTGATTTCAGTTAGCAAATACGGATGTACACTTAAGTGGGATAGAGTGATACACCCATCATTCTCACTCATGTTGATGTCGAGTTCAGAAAATTTCTCTAGCAATTTCCACTCCTGAATCATACAGTTGGCTACTAGGACTCTCGGCTTTCGACTAAGGGCATCTGCTACGGAATTACCCTTACCAGGATGATATTGTATAGTGAAGTCGAAATCCTTAAGGTACTCGAGCCAACGTCGTTGCCGCATGTTCAGCTCCTGCTGAGAGAATAAGTATTTGAGGCTTTTATGATCGGAGTAGACCGTAAATTGTTCTCCATAGAGATAGTGCCTCCATATCTTCAAAGCCAATACTACCACGGCTAACTCTAAATCATGCACAGGGTAATTTCCTTCATGCTTCTTCAATTGCCGGGACGAGTATGCAATAACTCTCCCATTCTGCATCAATACACATCCGAGGCCGATACCAGATGCATCGGTATATACCTCGTACTTCTCCCCTTCAATCGGAAGTGACAAGACCGGTGTAGTGGTCAGTAACTCTTTCAAAGTTACGAAGCTTCTTTCACAGTCTTCACTCCACTCATAAGGCACTTCCTTGCGGGTCAATCTGGTAAGAGGAACAACAATCTTGGAGAAGTCCTTGATGAAACGCCGGTAATAACCAGCTAAGCCCAAGAAGCTACGAATCTCCGTTGCATTTGTCGGTCGTCCCCAGTTTTGCACGGCTTCGACCTTTGCAGGATCAACAGAAATTCCGTCTTTGGAGATAACATGTCCTAAGAAGGACACTTTCTCTAGCCAGAACTGGCATTTGCTGAATTTTGCATATAATTTATTGTCCAGCAATACTTGCAATGCCTTCTTAAGATGTTCCTCATGATCTTCTTCAGTCTTCGAGTAGATCAGTATATCATCAATAAAGACCACAATAAATTGGTCCAAATAAGGCCGATAAATGTTGTTCATTAACTGCATAAAGGCTGCAGGCGCATTGGTTAGACCAAAAGGCATAACAGTAAATTCGTAATGCCCATACCTGCTTCGAAATGCAGTCTTGTAAATATCCTCTTCCTTGATCCTCAGTTGGTGATAACCAGACCGAAGATCTATTTTGGAGAAATATTTTGCTCCTGATAACTGGTCGAACAGCTCATCAATTCTCGGTAGTGGATACTTATTTTTGATAGTAAGGTTGTTTAACTGCCGATAATCAATGCATAATCTCAATGTGCCATCTTTCTTTTTAACAAAAAGCACGGGCGCTCCCCACGGGGAAGTACTCGGCCTAATAAACCCTTTCTGTAGCAAGTCCATCAATTGCTCCTTTAGCTCCTTCAGTTCCGCAGGAGACATCCTATAGGGTGCTTTAGAAACAGGGCCGGCCCCCGGAACAATGTCTATTATGAATGACACTTCCCTCTCTGGGGGTAAACCAGGTAATTCATCTGGAAATACATCGGGGAAATCCCGAATCACTCTGATGTCTTCAATTTTCTCTTTCTGGACTTCTGTGGTAGTTACAAAAGCCAGAAAAGCCAGACATCCTCTTTTCACCAGTTTACTGGCTCGGAGAGCTGAGATAAGCAGAGTTTTATTCCGAGATTTGTTAAAAACTAACTCGGGATAATCTTCAAAAGCTATTTTGCCATGCCGACAATCTACCGTTGCTTGGTAGGTTGATAACCAGTCGGCTCCCAATATGACATCGTAACATTCCATGTCAAGGCATATCAGGTCGGCCGGTAAATTGTGGTCTTGGACCATAACCTCACAATTTGGATAATGATGCATGATATCCGATTTATTTCCCAGGGGTGTAGATATAATTAAATCTATCCGTTCCGGTTCTTTAGAAAATAAAGTAGTAAACTCCTTGGAAACAAATGAATGAGTTGCTCCAGTATCAAATAAAACTCTAGCAGGTTTAGAGCAAACAGTCAATGTACCTTCCACAATTCCTCCTTCCACAGATTCCGTCCCTTGAAGAGTTTGTAGACGGCCTTGCTTTTTAACTGGACGCTTCTCGTCCTTGTTGGTTTGCTCCTTCATCAACGGACAGTCGGGAATTCGGTGCTCCCGACTACCACATCGGAGACACGCTCCCAGTTTCCTCCAGCATTCCTCAGTCTTATGACCAGCCTTGTCACAATACTTGCAGATTTCCTTGGAAGATGTGATGGCGGAGGAAGGCTTATTGTCGATTGTGGAGAAGGGCTTCTTGCCTTTCTGGAACCTCTTCTCTTTGAAAAATTCTCCTCCATTGAAGAATCGCTTCTTGCCGAATGATGGTTTGAAGCTTCCCGAACTTGTAACATGTTCCTTCTTGTCCTTGCCTCGAATCCTTTCAGAAAATTCGGTGGCGTCTTCCAGTAGCTGAGCACGCCGAACCATTTCCGAGTAGACTTGGATATCCATCGGTGCAAGCTGGGTAATATACTGGGGCCGTAGCCCGTTGAGAAATCTCCTCGCCTTCATCTTTTCCGTACACACCAAGTGAGGTGCATAACGAGAAAGCCTTGAGAACTGGGCCTCATATTCAGCCACCTTCCGGGTCCATTACTTTAACGAAGCAAATTCCGCAGCCTTCTTCTCTTGCACACGGTCCGAGAAATACTTACTGTTGAAGTGCTCGACAAATTCCGCCCATGTGACATGATTGTCGGGCAGTGTTGCTTCCACGGACTCCCACCAGCACCGCGCATCCCGTTCCAATTGAAATGTAGCCAGTAAAACTTTTTCTTCGTCCATGCATTGCATTACACGGAAGATCCTCTCGGTCTCCTTCAGCCAATGCTCGGCGTCATCGGGGTCCACCGATCCTGCAAACTTTGGTGGGTTCATGTTGCGGAAATCCCGATGAAGGTCACCAGCTCCACGGTGAGCACCGCCAACACCGCCTTGCGCCACTTGCTGTAGCACCTGCGTAAGTTCCTGCACAGTGCGCTGCATCTGGCGCCATTGTGCTCTTTCAGCGGCCATAATCCTACAAAATTTAAGGTGTAAGAAATATTGGGTTTCGTTATTATGGGGACAATTGTCATTGTTAAACTTAACCCTTGGCTTTACCCATCTCACAAGGTAAGATCTAAACCTATCCATAGACAATTCTATTAGACATTTATATCTTTGGACTCGGGTTTTTACCTAGGAAATTGAAATCCTAGGCTCTGATACCAAGAAGACTGTCACGTCCCGAGTGCGGAAGATTACTCGGATGCGCGACGCGTCTATATAATCGTGTCATTAGATCATTCATATACAGAGTGCGCAAAACATATCTTCCAAGTCGACGAGATTAAACTAATAGAATTTTTTTTTTTCATATTACAATACTCAATTTAACACAACATGTCCCTTTATTCAATTGAAATACATATGACATACCCTTTATTGAATTAAAATACAATGACAGAATTAGTACAACGACATACATAATGGTACATGAACTAGTACAACTAACACTAAGGATTCCAATTAACATAAGGACAGCTAATGTATAACCAACTAGATGGTCTAGCCCTCATCACTCTGACTCAACCCCATTATCGTCGCCACCTGATTCACCTGAAATGGTTAGAAAATAACTTGTTGAGCGAATCGCTCAGTAGGATTTACATCTCAACTTCTAACATACTATAAGTGAATTACACATTCATTTAATGTAAAAGAAAAATATGTCTATGCATGCAGACAGGTAGACAACAAGGAATCGACTGGAGTAAAAGTGAGATTATAGATCAATTCCACATAGAAATAGCAATTGATATTAAGTAGTGAATAACTGGAATAACAATCATGATAGCACAATAAGCAAGTTCAAGCAGCAATTAGAATTGGCTATATACATAAATCAATCCATTCATTTAAGTAATTACCCATTCGGGTCACACAAGTCAAGTAAGTCAAGTAAAGAGAGAGAGAGTGATGGAATGTCTTTAATTTAGAATGTGGATCGGTGCAATGCAAGACACCGCTAGAAAGAGATCTTCCCTCGGGTTTTGGGCGTTCCTCCCAGGACCAGACCGGGCCCTTATTTACGAGCATTATTAGTCATATTTTTGCGACATTCACTCTTTATAGCCAATATAGAATTCAAGGTGTGACCGGTAGGATTATAAGGTATATTTGGAATCCAAGGGTACAGATAAAGTAAAACCAATGCTGAGAATTGATATTTGTATGATTAGTTATCCATTCTAACTAGTGCAGATTTACTGAGTTAATGAGTTCCATTACGTCCCCTTTTATTACACTGTTGCTGTCATTCTTTTTTTTTTTTCTTGGAGTATATAGGGGTTGATAGAAGGTGGCACCTTGGTCAGGAGTGCCTGTTACAAGCTCGATGGTGACAGGGTTCATTTATACACTATTACAATAAATGAAATACTACTAAAAACATATTAAACCTTGTTAAACGCAGTTATAACATCAGTAATTTAAACATTGGTAAGATGGTTTTTTTTATATATATATATATATTAATCATGCATATACATTTGTCAGATTAAATTTGTATGTTGTACATGATTAAATGGTGTACAACATTATGTTAGGTTTTAGACATGTATATCGTGCTTAATTAGTTGTAGACAATAATTAATCTTGTGTACAATATCAGTATGTGAACATTAACTAACTTGTATATAATATCAATATTATGTATGCGTTAAACCGGGATTTAACATGCCACTGCATGCTGATCATTTACAATTCAAGCAGAAATAGGCCATCCAGCAAGTCAAAGGAAGGGCCTTCCAGCAAGCCCAATAGAAGGCCATCCAGCAAGCCCAATAGAAGAGCCAGACGATGCCTCCTCTTTTAACCACAACCCAACTAAATTTTGTATTAAGGTGTTTTTAAAGGATCGAAAATGTTATTAACATTGTTAAAACGCTTCAAATATTAATTGACAGTGCCATTATGCTTCATAAAAATATTAATCACCATAACACACTTAAAGGATTAATGTTGGAGTGCTAGTGAAAATATTACTAATAAAGTGTTTAAAAGATTTATATTGACAAGATTACTATACTCAATGAGCGTATTATAATGCTGTAATGAACATGTATGATACTGTTAAATCATATTAAACAATGTTAACGGCATTAATATACTAATGAAAATATTGTTATATTCTTGTTTAACAAAAATTTTGAATATCATAAAATTTTTTTTATAAAGATAGTAATTAAATCGCTAACACATTTCTGATCACCTTTGACTTCTATGACTAATGCTAATAACATCGTTATCAAGGCCTAATCGGCGATTTAAACCTGACTTAAAACTCGGAAATCACTATTCACCTAAAAATTTGACTAGCTTGTAAAAATGTGGAAAAATAAGAAAATGATGTATCAGGTTTTATATAGAAATTTTGTCTTCTTGCATGTTTTTAGTAAAAATCTATATTTTGATCTATTCACCATTTTAAGATTTCAATGATTAGAAGAGTTTTTAATTTAACATGTCGGAAATCACTATTCACCTAAAAATTTAACTACCTTGTAAAAATGTGAAAAAATAAGAAAATGATGTATCATGTTTTATATAGAAATTTTGGCTTCTTGCATGTTTTTAGTAAAAATCTATATTTTGATCTATTCACCATTTTAAGATTACAATGATTAGAAGAGTTTTTAATTTAACATGTACAAGGTGGTTCAAAAGTTGAGGTTTTATTCCTGTTATAGATAGTGGGATCGACACCTTAGTCATATATTGATCCTGTTAGATATAACATCAGTATATACATTTTTCATATACATAGATTTTCTATGTAACATTAGATATATTATGTAACATTTGTTACCATTTACGTAGATGATGCTGTTATAACATTTACTATTATTAGTGGGTTTGACATTTGTGACTATTTAACAGAGACTAACAGAGACTATATAAGCCTGTTATCTAAGTAGATATATGTTGATCTATATAACCTTATCCAACAGTTAGATATAACTATAATACCCTGTATTAACTTTTGTAATGGAGACATGGGTGGGGTGTAGACATTTAGTCGACACTTTATATATATACATCGTTGAAAGCACAGTAGTGTGTTAACATGTTAAAAACACATGTATTATATATCTTAACGTGTTTAAAAAGTTGTTTTAAATTTTAACAGTATGTAACATTTATGAATAGTTGACCTATTCACATACCTTAACTAATTACTCAATTGATAAATATCTTAACGTGTGTTTAACATGCGTTTGATTCACGTGTTTAAGCTTTAACAGTATATATTAACATATATAAACTGTGGTTACATATATCTTACTTGAGTGTATTACTGTGTGTAACATTTATTAGTTAAACTATTAATATATGGTGTATAGTAACAGTTTACTAAAGATATCACCACCATATAAAAATTAACTAACATAAATTAAGTAACCATCAAGTAACTGTATGTTCACAGTTATTGTTAGTTTTGTCCAATTAGCACAGATGTGTCTACTTCACTAAATAACTACTAGATTGGTAGTTTAATTTTAAAACATGAGGTTTCTAAAGCTTAAACACACATACGAGATTCGCATGGAGATGAACTACCTAATTAACTTAGTTAACTATTTGGTTAAAGCTTTGAGAACACCTACTAATCTTAGCTAATAGATGTAATTTACTTCTATTTCATGCTAATTATACATAAAGAATTTTAATGCATGCGATTTATTTCTAGCACATGTTAATCATTTAATGCATACTATTTCCTTTGTACAACATTAATGTTAATCCTAACTAATACATGCTAATTTCGCATGGAGATGGACGAAGCCCTAAATTAACTATGGATTTGGTTAAGAGTTGAGAAGACCTACCTGGTTGAAATGAAGAATGCTTTAATAAAGAACCCAACACTTGCTAGTTTTGTCCAATTAGCACAGATGTGTCTACTTCACTAAATAACTACTAGATTGGTAGTTTAATTTTAAAACATGAGGTTTCTAAAGCTTAAACACACATACGAGATTCCCATGGAGATGAACTACCTAATTAACTTAGTTAACTATTTGGTTAAAGCTTTGAGAACACCTACTAATCTTAGCTAATAGATGTAATTTACTTCTATTTCATGCTAATTATACATAAAGAATTTTAATGCATGCGATTTATTTCTAGCACATGTTAATCATTTAATGCATACTATTTCCTTTGTACAACATTAATGTTAATCCTAACTAATACATACTAATTTCGCATGGAGATGGACTAAGCCCTAAATTAACTATGGATTTGGTTAAGAGTTGAGAAGACCTACCTGGTTGAAATGAAGAATGCTTTAATAAAGAACCCAAGACTTGCTGCAGAAAGATAGCCTCTGCAACCCTTGAACCTTACGACACCCACAGCAAACCACAACATTAGTCAATTAGAATTACTTAACTTAAGAGTTTTGGATTAGCTTAAGTGGGATTTGCAAAAATCTATTTCTATGCGCAAGTGAGACTAGGGAGAATGGAACTCAAGACCTCTACCACCTCATGGTAGATCGCAAGTCACTTAACCACTATTCTAGGGAATTTATTGTTAAAGGGACAACCTATACTTTATATGACTCTATGTTTAAATTTTCAACTTAAGCAATTTTAAAGAATATAAGTTGCCTTTAACTATATATTTATTAGTTGAAATGGTAATAGTACTAATAATAATATTACTATTAATGCCATCATTTATATTATTTATTATATATTTTTATAGGAGGTGTTACATATATATAGGGGGTGTCAAACCCTATTCTTATCGGCGCGCTTCCTTCGTCCTTTGATCCTGAGTCTCGGCGCGCCCTAGGTCGTGGAGGTATCGACGTATGTGGCTTCTACCTGGGCCTTGGGCCTTCTTCGGTCCACGAACCAATCGGCGCCGATGCTTTCGACGTGGGCTTCTCCTTCGTTTCCCTTTATCCCTGGGAAAATAAGAGATATAAGATGAAAATATGTTAGCATTAATATTTATATCACTTGTGTTATCATTTTATTATTATTCTATTATTATCGCTATATATTTTCTCTTTTTTTTATTATTATTGTTATTATTTATTTTCTTTTCCTCTTTTCTCTCATTTATTATTATATATACGTATATATTTTATGTGTCAACAAATGCCCCCCACCCGTAGGTGGCGCGAATGAGGGACAAGTGAGCGGGGCCTACGGGTGCAACCCCCATCTAAGAACGTGTCTTTTTATTCTTTATTCATGCGAACATGCAGGCATTCAACAGTAAGCACAAGCTAGATATATGGAATAGCTCCCCTGTTGTAGGGATAGGATAAGGATGGCATCCGTGATTCATGGACGGAGTGCGGCTCACGAAGCACAACTAAGGGAGATGTGCATACGTAAAGGGGATGCCGCGTAGAACGCATGCATAGCATAAATCACAATCTACACCCATGACTATTCCTCCATAGCGTGAAAGTGCAATCGTATAGGTAGTGAACCCTAGTCATAGGGACGTGCAGACGCTCTAAGTAACACTAGAGGATTGGTTTATCACCTACGCACATATTCAGGGATCTCGATTTTTGGTAGTTTTGCACACCCCCCTTGTTGATTCTTAATTTGAGATTTCACTGTTCGGCGCGCGTTTCCTCATATGTCTCAATGGGGATTCCTGGCTACTAAGATTCATCCCTTTATTGGCAGTGTTTTTTTTATAGACTTCACCATTCGGCACGAGTCTCCTCATGTGTCTCAATGGGGATTCCCGGCTATTAGGATTAGTCCTTTTGTTCATAGTGGCATAATGGATTTCACCGTTCGGCGCGAGTTTCCTCATATGTCTCAATGGGGATTCCCGGCTACTAGGATTCATCCTAGTATTATTCACAGTGACATAATGGATTTCACCGTTCGGCGCGAGTCTCCTCATGTGTCTCAATGGGGATTCCCGGCTACTAGGATTAGTCCTTTTGTTCATAGTGGTATAATGGATTTCACCATTCGGCGCGAGTCTCCTCATATGTCTCAATGGGGATTCCCGGCTACTTGGATTCATCCTAGTATTATTCAGAGTATTATCATGGACTTCGCCGTTCGACGCGAGTCTCCTCATGTGTCTCAATGGGGATTCCCGGCTACTAGGATTAGTCCTTTTGTTCATATATATATATATATATATATATATATATATATATATATATATATATATATTTGTTTCCTTCTTTTTTTTTGGGGGGGGTGGGTAGGTGGCTTTTCCCTCACGGTCACCCTTTATGCGAGTGTAGAGATTTAAGCATCCAAGAAGTGTTAAGAAGAATTTAAGATGTCCCTATGACTAAGGACCATAGCTCATACCGTGTGTGAAGTGTGGGAGTTTCGTCTATGGTGTATTCTGCGAATTGCGCACGCAACGTAACCACGACTCTTTCCCCTGGCCGCATGCACTCACCGGGAATTGGCTTTTCATTTCTTAGTATGTGACGTGGCGCACACAGTCGTAGAATCTGGATGGCGTTATTTTAGCAAGGGAATGCGGTCATAGAAATTTGAAGGAAGGTGTATTAATACTATACTCCAAGCAGACATGCACGTAAAACATACAAACAAGCAAACCATGTTATTATATTTTTTTTTCTCTTCTTTCTCTTTTTTTTTTCTTCTTTTCTCTTCTTCTTCTTTCTTCTTTTTTTTTTAGAACTCAGTGGATACATCCTTAGGTCGACTCTCTTATAAGTGGACGACCGATGCCATGGTGACAGGGAGAAGTTGTCACATGTTGTGACGAATCCCTGGAGGGACCAAGGGCTGGCGTGGAACCAAGGGGTCTTTTTGTTCATTGGTTAGGATAACAACTCCAAGCCAATGGTAGGATATTTGTTGTCTTAGCCTGAAGGTTATGATGTTGGGTGACTTGGCTTAGACATATGGTCGTGACACCAAGGCAGAATTTTTTAAACGGTTTAGGCAAATTACCATGACGCTATACAGCTTGGCTTAGGCGGAAGACCATGATGCCAATGTAGAATATTTAAACGGCTTAGACGTATGGTCGTGACGCCGTACATCTTGGCTTAGGCGGAAGGCCATGACGCCAAGGTAGGATATTTAACGGCTTAGACGTATGGTCGTGACGCCGTACATCTTGGCTTAGGCGGAAGGCCATGACGCCAAGGTAGGATATTTAACGGCTTAGACGTATGGTCGTGACGCCGTACATCTTGGCTTAGGCGGAAGGCCATGACGCCAAGGTAGGACATTTAACGGCTTAGACGTATGGTCGTGACGCCGTACATCTTGGCTTAGGCGGAAGGCCATGACGCCAAGGTAGGACATTTAACGGCTTAGACGTATGGTCGTGACGCCGTACATCTTGGCTTAGGCGGAAGGCCATGACGCCAAGGTAGGATATTTAACGGCTTAGACGTATGGTCGTGACGCCGTACATCTTGGCTTAGGCGGAAGGCCATGACGCCAAGGTAGGATAGTAGGTTTCATCATCGCTACTGGATTTATACTGATGTAAAGAAGTCCATAAGTTTTATCAGAATAGACGTAAGGTCTAATCTGGGCAAGTTTCATCATTTTTTTTTTATCACAGGTGGGACATGCGGATATATGGGTTTCATCGTCAATGGGACTTAAGGAAGCATATGAGTTTCATCAGAAAAGATGTAAGGTTTATCCTGGATAGGTTTCATAGTTGAACAGGCAATGCGCCGGTCAATCAACGGGAGGGTTTCATTGCCGGTGGCACATATAGAAATATGCAGGTTTTGTGAGGATAGACGTAAGGTCTATTCCAGATAGGTTTCATCACCAGTCCAGACTGATGGCCTGGGTCAAGGGTGAAAGTTTCTTATTGACTGACTGGATGAAAGGTCCGAGCCAGAGGCAGAAGGGTTTCTCTTTTTTTTTATTGACTGACTGGACGAAAGGTCCGAGCCAGAGGTAGAAGGGTCTCTTGATTCATCGACTGGACGGAAGGCCCGTGCCGCAGATAAAATATTAATGTCAACCCGACAGGACATCAGAGTCAACAAACCTTGTTTGGACGGTATGTCCAGAACAAGGGCAGACGTAAAACATTATTGTCGTATGGATGCCATGCCAAAAATGGCTAACCTGGAAGAGCCAAAGGGTCTGGGCCAGGGCAGAGGTGGCTGTTGGCTTGACAGACTTTGTCAAAGTCAACCAACTTAGCAAGGGCGTGAGGCCATAAGCCAAGGGAGGAATATAGGATAGGTGTTGACTCGACATCGTGTCGAAACCAACGAATTTGACAGAGGCGTGAGGCCTAAGCCAAGGGCAGAATATAGAAAGGGTGTTGACTCGACGTCTTGTCGAAGTCAACGAACTTGGCAAAGGCGGGAGGCCATAAGCCAAGGGAGGAATATAGGATGGGTGTTGACTCGACGTCTTGTCGAAGTCAACGAACTTGGCAGAGGCGTGAGGCCTAAGCCAAGGGCAGAATATAGAAAGGGTGTTGACTCGACGTCTTGTCGAAGTCAACGAACTTGGCAAAGGCGTGAGGCCTAAGCCAATGAAGGAATATAGGAAAGGTGTTGACTCGACGTCTTGTCAAAGTCAACGAACTTGGCAAGGGCGGGAGGCCTAAGCCAAGGGCAGAATATAGAATAGGTGTTGACTCGACGTCTTGTCGAAGTCAACGAACTTGGCAGAGGCGTGAGGCCTAAGCCAAGGGAGGAATATAGGATAAGTGTTGACTCGACGTCTTGTCGAAGCCAACGAACTTGGCAGAGGCGTGAGGCCTAAGCCAAGGGTAGAATATAGAAAGGGTGTTGACTCGACGTCTTGTCGAAGTCAACGAACTTGGCAAAGGCGTGAGGCCTAAGCCAATGGAGGAATATAGGAAAGGTGTTGACTCGACGTCTTGTCGAAGTCAACGAACTTGGCAAGGGCGGGAGGCCTAAGCCAAGGGCAGAATATAGAATAGGTGTTGACTCGACGTCTTGTCGAAGTCAACGAACTTGGCAGAGGCGTGAGGCCTAAGCCAAGGGAGGAATATAGGATAAGTGTTGACTCGACGTCTTGTCGAAGCCAACGAACTTGGCAGAGGCGTGAGGCCTAAGCCAAGGGTAGAATATAGAAAAGGTGTTGACTCGACGTCCTGTCAAGGTCAACGAGTCCTTACCCTGATAGAAGGTTTAAGGTAAGGGTAGATCAGATGATGAGCCCAGACCCAAGGCTAAGTATTGATGTTGATCTGACGAAAAGTCAGATTCAACGAATCTTGCTCAGACGGAAGGTCTACAACAGGGGTAGAATGTGTAGATAAGGATGTCAGCCTGACGTCATGTCGAAGTTGACCAACCTAGCATAGACGTAAGGTCCAAGCTGGGATAGAATATGGATGTTGACCCATAGAGGTATCGGGGTCGACAAACCTTGCTCAGACAGAAGGTCTAATGCCAGGTGAAGGAATCTTTTGTTGGTTTATTCATTTGAATTTATTAAGTTTATTGAGTTTGCTGAGATGTTTGTTTATTCATCATTTTTATTGGGCCTCTTGGGCTTGTTGAGTTCATTGAGGTTTATTTCGTTGAGTTTACTGAGGTTTGTTAGAGATTTTTTGTTGAGTTCCTCAGGTTTATTTCTCCTTTTTTTTATTAGGTTTGTTTGGTTTATTGAGCTCATTAACTGACTGAGTTTATCAGGATTTATTTGGTTTGATGATGTTTGTTGAGCTCATTGGATTGATTATTATTATTTTATTATTTTATTATTTTTTGTTTATTTTTGTTTGTTTTTTATTTATTTATTTATTTATTTTATTTGATTTTTTTAATTAATTAATTAAATTTTTTTTAATTTGTATATCATCATTTTTTTATTTTTTTTATTTTTAACTTGGCCCAGTGGGACAAAAGGGTTTTATAGACCCAGACGGGTGGGATAAACTTGCTTGGCTAGGACGGAGTGTCTCAAGCCAATGAAAAGGGCTTTATGGGGATAGTCCGGTGAGACTGGTGGGATTATTTTCAGAGCTCGACAAGGGCGGAGTACCTCGTGTCAAGGGACAGGTTTGTATGAGCCCAAGTTGGGCAGGGGGACTGAGACAATAGTAGTGGAAAGCCCCGCTGGGCCGATGCAGCGGGTGTTGAGATATTTGGTGTAATTGTTGGCTGAATGCCGGAAGCTAATGAAGATGTGTTGGCCGGGGCCCATGACCCGTATCAAGGGTAGATGGTCAATCCCGGCGGGACAAATGGGAGATATCCCTATGGGATGGGAAGATGGCGATGCGCCATGCATCCCAGTGGGCCATTTTATGTCAATAATAATAAAATCATCCCAGTCTCATAAACGGGACGGCCATTTTATTCTCTCTTATTTTTTGTGTGTGCCTGCCCCAGAACAGGCTCTCTTTTTTTTTCTTTCTTATTTTTTTCTTCTTCTTTTTTTGTGTGCCTGCCCCCAGAACAGGCTCTCTTTTTTTTTTTTTTACAACCCTCTATACTCGAGCTGTGAGATAATGCTCAAATGCTGGCTTTTAGCCGAGTTTGCGGGGGATATCAAGGCCAGTGACGCCACGTGAGACTGCTTGCCTAAAGACGGGCATCTGGTGAGGGCGTGGCGGATCCACCTTATATTCGCCCATTTGCAGTTCACCTTTCTTGATCGTGCCTTCGATGATGTCCTTGAACACGTAGCAATCCTCGATAGGATGTCCCGCTACTTGGTGATACGGACAAAAGCACGAGTTATCTTTTCTTGCGGAGTTGCTTGATCTCTTTGGCTCTGGAAGCACCACTTTACCGCATCTTAGGGCCCACTCAAAGAGAGTTGAGGTCATATATTTTGTGAATGAATAGGGCCTCATCATTCTACCCCTTAACGAGGACCCTTGTGTGTCTGGCTTGGTAGAAGTGATACAAGCAGTCTCTACTTTTTCCTTCTTCTGTCGCTCGAAGGCTTCAAAGCTTGGAATGCAAACTTCTTGTGCCGGCTGATTATCGGCTGGTTTGTAGTTTTGACCCAAGCTCGTGGAGGATGGTCAAATCCTTGCAATGACCGCTTCAGCTTTAGTTGCGAAGTCATTTAGACTCTCAAAGGTCGTGACTTCGAAGTCAATGACCCATCGTAGAATCTCTAACTTCATATTCTCTTTACAGATTTGGACAGATTCACTGTAACTTGGTGGGTGCCTACACCTTTCACGCAGGCTCCTCCATCTGCTTATGTAGTCCCTGACGGACTCATTATCATTTTGTTTGGTCATTTGCAGCTCATCCTCAGTGACTTCTTCTTCGGCCATCTTTGTATCCATTGTCTGCCCTGCTTTGGTCTTATCCCTTGTGGCTGGACCCACTGATCTTGAATGTAGGGTAGTTGGCGGCATATGAGGCCTCATCGATGTCTTTGTCGGATACATTTTAGTTGCCCCCTGACTTGCCCAAGGGAGTGTGCGTTGGGATGATTGAGGGAGGATGCCCCCTGAATGATCATGTGTTGTTCGGGGCATTGATGACCCCGCTGAAGCTCCAGATGAGCTAGAACTGTCTTGCGATGCCTTGCATTGATGCCTCGATAGTCGCGATGTATGTGGCTTTATGTTCATTTCATTCAGTTGCCCTTGTAGCATTTCAATCTCCTGCTGCTTCTGGTGGAGTAGTGCCATTATTGTAGGGTCTTGTAGGAAGGGACTGGGAGTTCTACTGCCCCCTGCCTCTGATTTGTGCAGAATGGATTTCATCTCGCCATCATTGCTGGCAATAGGTAGCTTCTTTGGGACAAACCCCCTCTGTTCTATGCCTCTGGGCGGAGGGGGAATATGGCACTGAGCCTTCTTATTAGCTGGTGAGTGTTGCTTTGGCATCCTCCCAGACCTGATAGATTGAAGAGAAGCAGAAGCATTGGCTGGAACTACTTCCTTCGGCACAAAGCAAATTTCTTCATCTTTTTCATCAACGATTTGGGCCTCACTAGAGGATGTTGACAATGTGTTGCAGGAGAAAATAAGATTCCTCCTTTCAGTATTTGTATTCTTATTTCTCTTTCCCTTCATGGTTGGCACCTGCCCCCACAGCGGGTTATTTGATGCATTCAGCTTTTCTGCCTTTTCTTCAGCTCTTTCTGTTAATTGGCGAGACTTGCTGCCTATTTGAGGGGTAGGCTTCTTGAGCAGCATAGGCTGATTCTTTGGCTGCTCATGGTTACCTGGCTCATGTGTAATGGCTTGTAGCTATGGGTTAACTTCTTCATGTGCCCACAATGGGGTTTGTTTCTTCTTACTGTCCATTGGCCTTTTAATGATTGTTGGTAGAGTGGGACGGGCCATAACTCCGTAAACCTGGGCTTTTGGAGGTAAGCGAGGTACCAGTCTTATTTTCCTTCCCGTTGACACGGCTTGCCAATTTCTTTGTTCTTTTTCATACTTAGGAATATTGTCTTCATAGGTGTGCCGGCTACAAGCCTCTGGCATTTCTTCAAGCAATTGTTGACATATAGATATCATATTGACTGACGCCCTTGGCACAGACATTTCGTGCGGGTGTGGGGGATCAACTCTGTATTCCCCTATTTGTAGCTTACCCCTTTTTATTAAGCCTTGGACGATGTCCTTGAATATTTGACAGTCTTCAATAGGATGTCCGAGGATCTGGTGGTAAGGGCAGAAATTCGGATCATCTCTTCTCCTGGCATCATCAGGCCTCTTTGGCTTTGGCAGGATGACCTTGTCATGTTTGACAGCCCACTCGAACAATGTTCGAGTCTCGTCTCTTGGGAAGGCATAGGACTTCTTTTATTTATTCCGGTGTGGAGGCATTTCTTGACATTCAGCAGGCACTTTGAGAGGAGAATGGTGTGCCCATTTCTGCCTTTTTGTCGCGACGCTAATAGCGTGTACAGCTTTCAACATCGGCCTCTTATTAATTCGCTTAGCCTGATGGTTTGAGTTGATAGAATCTAATGGATATCTTGCACAGAAGTCTTCAATCTCTGTTGCAACATTAATCAATCGGTCAAAAGAATGGATTTCCACTCCAATTAAATTTTTTAGGACTTCTTTCTTCAGATTTTGTTTACACATCTGTACTGCATCTTCTAGATGTAGAGAGTGCCGGCATCTCATACTGAGATCCCTCCATCTTTTGACATATTCTGCAACAGCTTCATTATCTTCTTGTTTGGTTGCCAACAGCTCAGCCATGGTCACCCTTGCCTGTGTGACATGGAATCTTTCTATGAATTTTCGCTGCATATCCGGCCAGTTGTTGACAGATCCAGCCGGCAAGCTATCATACCATTCAAAAGCATGTCCCGTTAGAGAACACCCAAAGAACTTCAATAGGTATGACTCATCTGTCGCCAAGTCACCCAGGACTGTTACATAGTGTGAAATGTGTTCCTTCGGGGAGCCCTACCCATTGAATTTGTCAAACTTAGGAATTTTATTGATGCAAGGCGGTAGTCTCTTAGTAACATGGTAGGCCGGATATGGCACTTTATACATGTCAAAGGGGGCGCAATTAGCACTACCCCTTTTGGCTAGCCTTTCTTCAACCATCTTTTCCACCATTGATTTATTCACCACGACTGGCAGTGCTGATTCAGGACAGAGGTGGGTGGACTGCATTTCTTGTGTAGCTGGAGTTGCAACATGAGATGGCAGAGGTTTTGACAAGGGGATCTGCTGTTGCATTTGAAGAAGCTTCAGTTGTGCTGGCTGGAGCGACTGGAAATGATCTTGGGGAACAACCCAACTCTGACCGTCAGTTTGCAGAACAGTCTGTGAAAGAGCAGTCGAGGGGTTAAACCCTCCCAGTGATAGGTCAGTTCGTGCCCCCAGTTGTTTGGGTACCACATCATGTTCAGTCTTCTCTTTTAGTTGCTTGTTCAGCATTTCTATCTCCCGCTGATATCTTTGCATGGCTGTTAGGATGGCAGGGTCCATAGCTATTTTGCTGGTAATGGTCTCAAGTGTTTCGCCAAAGCCGCATCCGGACAGGGGCACCCCTTCTTCTTCAGATGCCATTATTTTGGTGCCGAGAGTAGTGTTGTTTTCATCGGTAGCCTGCTTGCCCTTATCGGTCTACAGTAACCCAGCTTCATTTTTGCTTTGTCCCATCATAGGATCTTCTCTTTCGGTAACCTTGGCTAGTTCTTCTTGCCCATTTAGCAGGGCGTCATGCCTGCCCATCACTCCTGTCATATTACACGCGAGGACTTGCATTCTTCTTTCATGCTTTTTAACTCTCCTTCGGGACTGGCGAGGGAAAGTTGGCCCTTCATTTGTCAGAACTCTTTTCATTTCTTCCCTCTGTGAAAGACTTTCAAAACTCCTGAACTCAGCTTGCTTTTTCTCTTCATCTATCCTAACAGGTGATATCTTATTTTTTTCTTCTCCCTCAGCCTTGACAGCATGGAGTGACCTTTGTCGGCCTATGACAGGACTTCCAAGGCCATGGAAGTATTCCCATACCCTCTTAACCATCCCCTCTTGACTGTACTCTGAAGAGATAGCAGGAGGCATCGTCCAGTCTTGGGCGGGTGGCATGTATGCTAATCGTGTCAGCTTGGCAACTTGGTTGAGATTCTTTGAGTTCTTGGAAATATCAGCCTGTCTTGTACAGACCCTGGCAGTGAGTGGAGGAGTTGTGACTATGACTTCTTCCTCATTCATGACTTTATTATCCCTTCTCTTGGGGGCATCAGCAAAACTGTTATAATTTTGTAGGGTTGACATGACACTCCGGGTCCTCTTGGGAACCCACATTTGCTTGCGTCTTGGCAATTTTGAGGTTAGCTTCTCTTGCTTGCTATCATCATTGTTTGCCCTCCAGCTAGCCAGCACTTGGAAAGCATTATGGGTAGGAATGGTCGGGATGACCTGATCTGGCAGAACTCTGGCATTGCGGCCGTTGAAGAAGATCCGGACGCCCCCAATCATCATGGACTTCCCAGATGCAGAAAGTCGACATTGGGAAGCGGTAGAGGCTCTTCCTCTTCTGAAGTTCTTTTTGTTGCCTCCAGTGGGCCCCTTCTCATGTGCTTCAATCGGGTTGGTAGCATGGTGAACATAACAGCTCACGGTCACTAGATTCTTGAGTAGGGATTTCTTGATCTTATCCTCGCTCTGACAAGAAGCAACTTTATCATCCTTCAGCTCTACAGGCTTCGGACTTTCTTTGCTCAGAATATCCACGGACGCAACACCCAGGAAGTTGGGGCAGCCAACGACCGGAGGAAAGTCACCAAAAGTGGTGGGTGAAGCAGAGGATGCGCTTCTTTTCGGCTCGTGATGTACGAAGTAGGGCACGACCTCCGGAGCATCCTTCATCATCTGTCTTATCTTGGGGTCGGTAGCTTGCGGCGAAGTCTCGACAACAGCTTTCGGCTCCCGGTTGTCGATCTCGAGCAGGTCGGTGAAGATGAGGCCCAGGCAGTTAGGCATCCCGACAGCAGACGTCATCGATCCGAACGACAGAGGTACCGCCAGGTAGCTTTTTTGAACATGCGCGTCGACCGGTCGCTGGTCAAAGCATACAGACACGATTCCAGCCGTCATTGTAGCTTCCTGGAAATAAAGAAAGCGCACAGAATCAGAAATTTGAGGGGGGGCCGCTGGGCCTCCTATTTTTGGCGTAGAGATGAAGGGAGACTCTGTCCCATCGGGCGTGCCAGACTTGTGGACGCGGATTTTATTATTTATTTATTTATTTTTATTTATTTATTGATTTATTGATTTATTGATTTATTGGCGTGCCAGTCACATGTGTGACGATTTTTATTGTGCGCTCGATCTGACTTGGTCAGTCGATTGTGAGTGATCGTGTCTGGACTAGAAGTCCGTCATACCCTGAACGCTATGACGTTAATTACGTCCTCCCTAAGGAAGACAACCCTTGATTAAACGCCAAAAATAGGAGGCCTCGAGAGGCGAACATATATTCATGTGTGCAAATGGAACTTCATACCGGAGCTAGGAAGGCGGGCAAGATAATAACATCAACCATGGAAACAGATGATATCCTTAAGTCAGCGGTTCAAAACCCGGGGTTAAGAGGGGAAGGAGGATCTCAATCATAGGTAGCCTGAGCCGCGACCGTGATGAGGTTTAAAACATCGATCAGTATTTCGACAGCATTTCCCCTTAATCTGGATTATGCCCAAGGGGAAATAGGCTATCACCCACGGAGTGCCAGGATGAAAGCCAAGAGAGAGAAGTGTTGAACTTCCCGAATCGCATATCTGCCATGGGGCAATGTTTGATATTCCCTGTAGAAGCCGGTGGAACTCATGCAGTGGCAGAGCCCTCCCGAGCTAAAGGGGTTATTCACGAACCCGATGCGGGACGACGGAAAGTGAGCGAACGCTCAAGGTTGCGCCCTCGCACGCGGATCGACCTGCGTGGTCAGGTCGCGGGGATCGACCTGCTCGGTCAGGTCGCGGGGGTAAAGGGGGCAGCGCCCCTTACGGGGGTTTCCGGGGGCGGAGCCCCCGGAACAAAATTTGGATTGAAGGCCCAGTAATAGAAATTGGGTAGGTTATCTGTGCAGTTCAAGTGTGCAAAGGTTCCTGGCGCGAGGGCAAAAAAAAAAAAATGGCCAGGGTTCCCGGCACGCTTCTGATAGGGTTTATCGGCGTGGGTTCAAGCGGCCAAAGGGGTTCTCGGCGCGGCCTTGGCAATTTTGAGGTTGGCTCTCGGCATGGCTGAAGAGGAGAGGGGGAGCTCTCGGCGCGCTACAATAGGGCTAGGGGGTTCTCGGCGCGCTCATCCCCGCGCCGGGAACCCGGCGCCGGGAAGCCTCCAGGCCAGAAAGGGTTGCATAAGGGGGAGCCCTCTCGGCGGCATGGCTCTCGGCGTGCAAAATACCGCACCGGGAGCTGGTGCGCCGGGAAGGTAAAAGGGTTCAGGATAGAGGATTTATGGCTTGATTACGATGCTCTGCCTTGAGCTCATCAATGATCCAGGCCAAAATAGATAGATTCAACGGGGTCTAGGTAGATCAGTTCATCAAATCTGAGCTGGATTAGATTCGGGTTTTACGGGAGCATCAGGATAGAAGAGGGATTTGGGAAGTCTAGGGTCGAGGGAAACCCTGTCACCGTTATCATGCAGAGCCCGGGGGGCAACCTGATGTCGACTTTCATCTCCTGAGAGAATTTTGGCAGCACCTCCCCCGGACCGAGTATTTGCCACAGAGTGATATAGACTGACATCCATGGAGTGCCGGGATGAAAGCCGGAAAGTGAGGGAGCACTAAGGCTCAAGGAGACTGTACATGTCTCTAGCATCAGTCACTATTCCCCTTCTCAGAGATCGACGAAACCCTTGTAAAGACAAGGTCCACCGAGCCCGCGGGGTTGCGTGTGAATCCAGTTCGGGACATAGGAATGTAGGGGAGGTCTTCCCCATTATTATACCACCTCAGGGCACATGTGATGATCTCTGAGCATCCCCTAGACAGATGTATATGGAACCAAAAGGGTCGGAGGATGACCATGCAGAGGAGGGCCTCAGATTGGGCTTCACTAGGCCAAGAAGAAGGTTCTCGGCGGTGGCTTTAGTTGGCCAAAAGGGAGAGGCTCTCGGCGTGGTTTTAATTGACCAAAAAAAAGGCTTCTCGGCATGGGCAGATGAAAAAAAGGGGGGGCAAGGCCCTCGGCATGGAGCTTCCCGGCGCGCTCCTGGGCGCGCCGGGAAGGTGGCGCCGGGAAGGTGGCGCCGGGAAGGTGGCATGGGGAGAACGGCTGACAAGGGCAGAGGGGTTCTCGGCAGGGGGGTTCTCGGCACGCTCCTCGTCGCGCCGGGAGCCTGGCGCCGGGAGCTGGGCTGGGAGGCTCACGTGGAAGGGTCTGAGAGGGGTTTTTGTCATTTAGCAAGAGAGGAAGGCCTCTCGGCAGTTCGGCTCTCGACGTGGAAATTAGCACGCCGAGACGGTGGGACGGTGAGGGTTTCAGAGCTCAAAACGATACTCTGTTCGGGGTTTCTTGAGATTTCTGGCTCGGGTTAAGGCAAGATTTGGAGCACAGAAAGGGGGGTTTTCATAGGGGCTTCTGTTAGGAGGATGCCAAAGGAATTGTAAGGCAGGATCAGTAGGGGGAATCGAGATCATCGTCCAGATCCTGTGAGGGTTTTATCTGTTTGTTGCAGGCCGTCCGGGGGAATCAAGAGATGACTGTCTCTGATCTCCCCGACAAGCCTAATGGCATCTAAAACCGACGACGGAGGGACCCTCAGTATCAAGAATCCAGACCCTAATCATTCAAAGATTAGAATGGAGGGTCGAGAGATTGAGATCCAGTCGCTAGAAACCCGCGGGGTGGCGTTCATCTGCTGAGCAGACGCATCCTCGTGCAGCCAGCAGTTCAGGAAACCAAGAGATTAATGTCTCTGGTTCCTGAACAGCACAAGGGGGGCATCGAGGGCTTTGAGAGAAACTCATACGTATGCGATGAATTTGCCATTTAGGGATCCTATCTATGCCCCTCTGAAGAATGGGTCTGCAGGGAGACTCTGAAACCGGGAGCGTATAAAACCATCGGATATTGCGGTGAAGAGATATATAGATATATGCACAGAGGGAAGAGGGAAGAGCTTCGATTGCTCATTTCATTTCATCCTATAAACATTGATTACATCGACTGTGAGGCTAAAGCCAAATAACAGAAGAAAGGGGGAACATGGGGGAGCGAGGGGAGCACCCTTGACATTATATGAACAATCAAGCACGAAGGCATGGAATATTACATACGGGGATAGATCAAGAAAACCACAAACATGGGGGGAGGGGGGGAGGGTGGAGCATTGACTCCTCTCCCTCCCCCGGGCAGCCCACCTGGGGTTTTTCTTCTTCTTCTTCTCTCAGACTTCTTCTCTTTCTTTTCAGCGGAGGCTCTCTCTCTCTTTCCTTTCCTTTTTTTTCTTTCTGGCTATCCTTTCGATCTCCCCCTTTTTTTCTACTGCCGCCGCCCCCTTTCTGTTCGGCCCCGATCCCCCTCTGGTTTCATCGAGCTGGAGGGTTATATATAGGGGGTGTCAAACCCTATTCTTATCGGCGCGCTTCCTTTGTCCTTTGATCCTGAGTCTCGGCGCGCCCTAGGTCGTGGAGGTATCGACGTATGTGGCTTCTACCTGGGCCTTGGGCCTTCTTCGGTCCACGAACCAATCGGCGCCGATGCTTTCGACGTGGGCTTCTCCTTCGTTTCTCTTTATCCCTGGGAAAATAAGAGATATAAGATGAAAATATGTTAGCATTAATATTTATATCACTTGTGTTATCATTTTATTATTATTCTATTATTATCGCTATATATTTTCTCTTTTTTTATTATTGTTATTATTTATTTTCTTTTCCTCTTTTCTCTCATTTATTATTATATATACGTATATATTTTATGTGTCAACAGCGAGTTAAGCTTCTTTTGCGAATGGAGGTACCTCAATACCTCGTGATCGGAGTATAGGACAAACTCCTGATGTAAAAGATAGTGCCTCCAATGCCTAAGAGCTTGAACAACTGCATAAAATTCTTTATCATACGTGGAATATCGCAGTTTCGCGTCATTCAGCTTCTCGCTAAAATATGCGATCGGGTGGGACTCCTGACTCAAAACTCCTCCAATTCTCACGCCCGACGCATCACAAGAGACCTCAAACACCTTCGAGAAATCAGGCAGTCGAAGGATAGGTGTCTGGGTCATGCGCTCCTTGATGTCCTTGAAGGCGACAGATGCGGCCTTCGTCCATACAAATGTGCCCTTCCGAATGCAATCCGTGATTGGGGCGGTGACGGAGCTAAATCCACGGATAAAGCGACGATAGAACGTCGCAAGACCATGAAAGCTGCGGACATCATGAATGGTACGGGGTTCCGGCCACTCAACAATGGCCCGGACCTTCTCCGGATCGGCGGAGACCCTAGTACTAGACACAATGAAACCCAAGAAGGTAAGCTGAGGTGTCATGAAGGCACACTTCTGTGGGTTCGCAAACAGTTGCTGTCGCTGAAGAAGTAGACAGACCTACCGAAGGTGGTCTAAGCGGTCCCCTGTCGTGTGGCTATAGATAAGGATATCATAAAAATACACCACTACAAAGACTCCAATAAAAGGTCGAAGGACCTGAGTCATGAGCCGCATGAAAGTGCTAGGGGCATTGGTCAACCCAAAAGGCATGACCAACCACTCATATAGACCGTCCTTGGTCTTAAATGCGGTCTTCCACTCATCACCTGGCCTAATCCTCACCTGATGGTAGCTACTCTTAAGATCGATCTTCGAAAAGATAGTGGCACCTGCCATCATGTCTAGCATGTCATCCAGGTGGGGAATAGGGAACCTGTACTTCACGGTGATTTTGTTGATGGCACGACTATCAATGCATATTCTCCACGTGCCATCCTTCTTCGGGGCGAGTAACGCGGGTACAGCACATGGACTCATGCTGTCCCGAACAGACCCTCTCTGCACTAACTCATCGACCTGCCGTTTAAGCTCGGCATGCTCCGTGGGACTCATGCGATAATGAGGAAGGTTGGGCAAAGAAGAGCCCGGAACAAGGTCGATGGCATGCTGAATATCCCGCATAGGTGGGAGTCCCTCGGGAAGCTCATCGGGAAAGACATAAGCATACTCCTGTAGAATGGGAACAACCTCGGGTGGGAGCTCACCCTCGGAGTCCCGCTCCACCTCTCGGACCGTAATGGCAAACACTGGACAGCCCTGACTAAGCTCCTGCTCCATTTTCCGGGAGCTAATCATCATCAATCTCCTCGTCGAGGGCTCTCCTGGGCTAGAGGTAACGGTCATAGCCCGAGCTGGGGATGGGGTACTGGGCCCGGGTACGGAAGGCTTTGGAGTACTAGGGCCAGTAGGACCCCTGACTGATGGGCTCCTGGGCCGAACGGGGTGGAGGGTGACCCGCTGGCCATCGTGGTCGAAGGTACATGTGTTCGATCGACCATGGAGTGTGGCATCTCGGTCGAATAACCACGGCCTACCAAGAATGATACTTCCCACTTCCATGGGGAGAACATCACACCAGATCTCATCACAGTAGGAGTGGAGCTGCAGCGGGACCAAGCACCGCAGCCTGACCGAAATGGAAGTGGTATCCACCCATGATACCTGATAGGGACAAGGATGGTCTACGGGTGTGAGACCAAGACGAGCGACAGCGTTCGTGGAGATTGCATTGATACAACTCCCGCTATCGATGACCACCTTACAAATTTGATTTCCTAGCCTACAGAATACCTGAAGGATAGTGGTCCGACGCCAGTCATCACTGGCCTGTGGCTGGGTGAGGATACATCTGACGACCCCCACGTGGGTATCGCCCGACTACTGGACATCCTGGGCCTCACCTCCCATCTCATAGTACTCGTCAGCTAACTCTTCATCTGCCTCATAGCTGACTAACTCGAGGCCCGTAGGGGTGGGATCCTCGGCCTGTGTGTCCCCAATGTGAAGAGATGGGCGGGTGGGACACTGGTTGGCGAAATGGCCAAACCCATTACAGCGATAACACTGCTGCCGTGATCCACTAGGCTCCCCAATCATAGGTCCTTTACCTTTATCCTCCCGACGGATAGGAGGCGTAGGCAACAAAGGACGTGCAGGAGGTGCGGGTGCCGGTGGACGGGCTATGGGTGGGGCTGTAAGATGCTGGGGACAAGGAAGGTCCCTCGGGGGTGGAGGATGAGGCCTAGGAGCAAAGGGCTCGGGGCGAGCGGGCTCCTGAGATCGTGCCATGGGGGCCCTCGGATACGTGCCAGATGAGCCACGGGACTCGACACTACTAAGGGGAAAGGAGCCCAACCGATGGGGTGACTCTAACTCGGCCTCGAACTGCTCCAATTCGAGAGCAATCTGATATGCCTACTCCAAAGTGGTGGCATTGCGGCGAAAGAGTTCATATTGATAATTGGGCCGCAAACCTCTCCGAAAGCGGGATATCATCATGGTGCTCTCTTCCGTGACCCCGCACCGCAAATAATACTCATCGAATTCGGCGGTGTACTCGATCACGGATCGGTTCCCTTGGGAGATGCTTTGCCACTTGTCTATGAGACGTTGGCGATATGAGGCGGGAAGGTACTTCTCCCTCAACTTGGTTTTCATATCATCTCAAGTAC
The DNA here is from genome assembly GCA_022559845.1 of Amorphophallus konjac. Taxonomy (NCBI): domain Eukaryota; kingdom Viridiplantae; phylum Streptophyta; class Magnoliopsida; order Alismatales; family Araceae; genus Amorphophallus; species Amorphophallus konjac. The sequence continues at coordinate 149,211,363 of CM040124.1, forward strand.
CAATCTGGGGTTGACGTCGCTGGTTGAGCAGGCTCTCCACATTGATCCAATAAGTTTGGGCCTGCCCTTGCAACTTCATCTTTGCGTATCGGACTCTTCGGTGGTCCGTCATCTCAAACCACTCGAAGTACCGGTCCATGCCGGCCTCCCAATCTAAATACACCCTAGGGTCCAAGGACCCGCTAAAAGTGGGAGGGTCCGCACGCACACCCCTAAGAATGCGGTCGTCATCCTCGTCATCACGATTCCGTCGTTGATGACGACGACCGTTACCCCCTTGATCATTATCAGATGCATAATCATCCACCACATGCACCTGTTGAACCCCAACATTCTCTGCCTGAGCCCTTGGCACAGCAGGCTGCTGAACCGGCTCCTGTTGGCCGTTCGTCGGCGTGGGTTGCACCGCTACTGGGCCCCTCTCTAGGACGGCAATCCTCCCAACAAGGCCTTGAATGGACTGCTCCGAAACCCCGGCCCGATCCTCGAGGACCTTCATCCGCCCTTCTAGACGCGTCCCTATGCCATCCATACGTGTACTAAGACCATCAATACGCGTGTCTAAACGATCCATGATGGCCCGGAACATCTCGGCCGTGGAAGACTCATCGGAACTACGGGCTCGGGACTCCGCCATAGGTGGTGGTGGTGAGTACTGGGTACCTCGACGGGTGGGCATGCAACTGACACACGACCTAGAAGACACCGACTAATGCAAACACACACTAAATGATGCACTTAGACCTAAACCAATATCCGGTACGGGGCGGAGTTAATCGATCCGAAGATCACTCCCGCAAGTGTGCGACCTCCCGATAGGCGTAGCCTAACGTTCGGACAACACCTTTTAAGATACCGAATAAAGGGTGCAAATGCAATTTAAAACACACTCTTTTTTTTTGTTGTTTTGAAAATAATGATGGTCCTAGACTCGACTTAGACCATGATGCATGACTTATGCAACGACTACCCTAGACTCGACCTGCTCTGATACCAAACTGATGCGGGACGGACACGGGAGACGACACTATTAGGTGCCACCCTCGGACTCTAGATGAAGACGCGACCAGCAGCACACACCAGGGAGACACTAAGCCTGACACTACGAGCTCCTAGTGGCAAAATGTCGCTAACAGAAGTGGAAGCTCACTCGTCGTCCCAAGCGAGGGAAAGCGCGGACCGTGCGCGGTTAAGGAACCGGCGGAGGTCAAGGGTAGTCCGACTCAACTTCCGGACTCGGATCGAGTCGCGGGACGGGTCACTCTCGCTCTCACAACGGTGACATAGGCACACGGGCTTGTACCTACACTCTCGGCATTGGCAAAAGACCGTATACTAGCTAAGCAAATGAACGCCAAGAGGTTCAGACCATTACCTCCACGCACCCGGCGTGGCGAAGACAACCCCGGCCGAATCACGGACTCCCGGTTAAACAATATCACAGCAATAGAAAGATTTGACCCACTCCACGCAGGAAGGTAAAAGGTCACATGTGGAGCCCGGGAATCACGCAACTTGGGTTGACGGGCAGCATCTTGATGTCGCCCGGCGGTGCCAAACTCCACGTTTTCGTGCTTTCCGAACGGCGGGTTCTGCGGGCCCGCGGGACCCACGGATGGCGCTGTCCTCCGGATCTGCGGGGGTGGGACCCACTATGATGGGGACCCCTGGTGGCGCGCCTCCACGGACGGCAGTCGGCCGGGAACACCGATCGGGGGTCGATCGGTCCCGATTCCCAAGCTTTGAAGTTGCTGCCCACGGATTTTTAGTTGCTGTTTTCAGGCGCGAGCTCCGGCGAAAACGGCCGCTGCGATCAATCCCGACGTCGGATCGGGACGCATGAGCTATCGTTGGAAAGCTCTCTTCAAATGCTTCAATATAGACCCAGAGAGATCTACTGGATCTGGTGTGATCAGAACTTTAATGAATTTACAAGCCCCTATTGTACAGTAACCGAAACCTCAGATTTACAGGGTACTTATCTGAGAACCACTGTTGACCGCCTAGTAAACCTCCGATTCAGCTCTTGCGCTCGTCTTCAAAGTTGTAGGCGATCAAACTACGGAATTGGGACTATTTTTGAAATTTGATTTGGAGGTGGGGGTGATTTACTATGATGTTTGGGGTGACTGGTGGTCGGATCTGGGAATAGGGGGACAGAAGTGTAGCTTGGACTGAGAACGATTTTTAGAAAATATGAAATGGACGAACCAAAAATTGAGAAAAAGTGTGGATGAAAGGGTGGATGGGTGGCACCTCCAGTAAAATTGGGAGAACCAAAATAAATAAAAGTGGACCTAAGACATGAAACTCAGGGCGGGGATGAATCTGGACAGAACTGTGGCAGAACCGAAATGGAAGAGTGGACGAACATCAAGAAATATGAAACAAGATCTGAATGGCAAACCAAAATTCGTGGGATGTCCTTGACACCTCTGGAACACCCAATAAAATCCCCAGATCTATCTGAGCTCGGGGCTGAGACAGGAAATTCGTGGAAGCTCCTGTGGTACTGCGCGTGCAGAACTCCGTTGATGGCGAAGGCGGTGCGGTGGCGGCTAGTGGCGGCGGCGGCGATCGTCGGAACTGATAGACGAGGCGTCACACCTCAGAATGGAAGCCTTCACAGCTTCAAGGGGGAGAGGGAGGAGAGAGGAGGGGGGCGCACCAGCCCTTGCTCTTGAATTTCTTTGAATCAAATGGCATTAATTCATGAAAATAGGAAAATACAAGCATATATAGGTCACCCTTCTAATCCATCCTCCACCGTTGGATCCAGGGGTTAGGGATGGATGGCTAGGATGAAGTTTGATCAAAACACAACAAAAATAATAAACAAATGGGGAGGGGGGCGCACCTTGACCAAGGGGGGGACATGGTAGGTGGGTTTGGTTGGAATTGTTGACCATTTTGGTCCCTTGTCCCCCATGTGGACAATTGACTAGTCAAGGCTTCTAGATGTCCACCTTGGATGTTGACCAACCCCACAAGGCTGATATGGACCAATGGGAGGGGGCCTGGGGGTCCCATGGGGCCCAGGGGTCCCATTTTACAAATAAGCCCCTCGTACACTCATAATTGCAAACCGTATAAAATGAAATAAACACACCTTACACACAAATAAAGTCTAATTAAATATGAAAAATGGGGAGGCTCAAGGCGGAGTCTCCACGCTGTCTCCGAGCCAGATGGATGCTGAGGTGGCTCGAGTCATGCTCCGTGTGTGGTACCGGTGGCTCGGCGTATTGCGCCGCTCAACTGCTCGGGTGTCCGCACCAAACAAACTCTCAGTTCGATCACGGAGCAGCAGAGAAAAGACCAGGCTTGGCAGGACTCTCTGTTGATGTAACGGCTGCTCGATAGACTGCCACAGGGATGTAACGCTCCAGGAAGAGACCGTCACACAACCTTATCCCTTTAGAAGATAAGATCAACGGGGGATGTTTTCAAACGTTGGACTCTAGATGGATGTAACGGTCAAGTGTAGATGCGTTACAACAAGGTAACGGTCGCACGATAGACAGTCACACTCAATGAGTAAGCAAAAAGATAAGCTTGAAAGAAGCCTTAAGCTTAAGGACTCTGCAAGGATGTAACGCACCAGGGAAGATGCGTCAGAGATCTGTAACGCCCCCTCAAAGGACCGTTAGAGACTATAGAGTGCCAAAAAATGAGAGCTTGCTAAGCTTTGTCCAACGGGAAAAAGGCAAGGAACCAGACTCAACCAAGGAGACACGACTCAAGAAATGGACCTCAAACCGATCAAGAAGGCTCAACAAAGGTGAACAACTCGGAGCATCATATAGAGTGAACAAGGAGATGACACAAGTTATTGGTCATAAAATGGGTGTCAACAATCATCATCAACCCTTCCTCTCCCCTCATTACTCATCCTCCCAACTACCCCAACCCTCATTACTCCACCCCTAGTCCCAAGAGACCCTCCACCAATCCATACTCCACCACCCAACCACCAACTACCCAATCCCCTACCCTAAGCACCCTCTCATCCCCCAAGGGAGAATTCCCCACTCCCCAAGCACCCCTTCCCTTCCCCAACACAACCATTCCCATCCCCAAAGCCCCATTAACCACCCCATTAGTCAATTTTCAAACCTTGGAGAGAGAACTCTCCTTCCATCTTCCCCACCCATCCCAAATTCGTAGCTTCTCTCTCACCCACTGCAAACATCCCATTCCAGCCCCCATTCTCCCCTTCCTACACCCTATAACACCCCCTCCCAGACCCCCTCACAGCTAGGGGTCACTCCCACACCCATCCACCCCATTTCCCCTCCCATATACCCCATTCCCCCTATCATCTTCAACATGCAGTTCTTAATTCGAAGGCAGTAAAGTAGCAGCAGATTGCAGCAGCGGCCACGGCATCATCGTGAGGCTTCAAGAAGCGTACTATATATCGTTGGAATCATCGTCGAAGCAGCTTCGCGACGGTGGTGGTTTTGTCCCCGTCTGAGTTTGTGACTGCCAAGGAGAGCTATTCTTCTCCGACTGCGCAGGATAGGCCAGGTCAGCAACCTGAAGCCATTTGCAGAGTCTGCCATGGCCACCCTCTTGAGGATATGGAGGCGAGACTTGGCTGGAATCTTCTACAATGAGCCTACTTCAAGGGACAAGAAGCGGAACCCCGTTCGGCATCCGGAGATAAGATTTATCATATTTCTCCTTCAGGTGCGCAGTTCTGCTCCTACTGGGACTGAACCGACCCCTATCCACTGTTCGGGCTCTCCCGATCTGCTATGGCACCCTCTGATGTTCCTGTGAGTCTCGTTTTGAAGAGCACTCTACAGCCTTTCCAACGAATCTAACCATGCTCGATTCGGAGCTCGAGAGGAATTGTGACGACTCCGGCTTTCTGCTGAAGTGGTTCTGAGACAGTCAGAACCAGAGATCTGAGTTCATGTTCGTGGCTCTTCCCCGACCAGCACCACCAACCAGAAAATTCCAAAAACATTGGACGTCTTTCTGATCCAATCTTGAAGATTTTGCCACTGGTCTCGTCATCAACAAAATTCGGGAGAAGCCGCAGCGGCATCGTCTTCGACTGCCTGTCCCCTGTTCCAGAGGGCGGACAGAACCATCGGCGTTCTATCAATTAGTTTCTATGTTGGTTCTCCCCTTCCTTAGCTTGGCCGGCCGAAGGCCCCTCCCTGCGTGGAGGTAGTTTTGGCTGTAATAACTTACCCCCACCCCGAGATCCCCCCCTGCAAGGGGTGTAGTTCATGTAATAATTCAAGTCACAGGTTTGAAGCTTCATCGACGCGGCGTGCGGGTGCATACCCTTGCCTCCCCGCTCGCCCCCTTCTCCGGCCGGGGTTGGCGTCTTCAGGCTGACTAGGTGAGCCTCGGTCCCCCTCTTGGCTGGTTTAAATTCCTTGCTTAGCATAGTACTATCATTAGTGCTTCGTCGGACGGAGAGTGAGAGCTCGGCCCATAATTGCCATTGATCTGAGTGATCACCGCAGGTGAGTTGTGAGTGATCCCCTACATCCCACACCCTTGGTGTGCTGGCCGCCCGTGAGTGGGGCATCCCTGGCCCATTTGGGGTTCTCTCCAAGCTAGCCAACCATTGGAGCATCAAGGTCCCGCCTCGGACCCTCTCCATCATCGCCGAGTCACCTACGGGTATTAGTGTGCGCCACGCGAGTGAGTTCGCTAGAGTAAGTCCGCCACTCAAAGATACTTGCTTGCAATTGTAGGTCCAAGGGCATTCGGTCCTGTGACTATCACCCCAAGGTGGTGTCACATCACAAAGAGGGGAGCGCACACGATACCTCCATGCTCCGAGCGTGGGGAAGGCGACCCCGGCCAAGACTCGTACTCCCAGTACAAATAATTAACAATAATTACAGAAATGATTTTATTGCCCACTCCACGCAGAGAGGTATAGGGCTACACGTGGGTCCCGGGAGTAGCGAACTCGGGTTGACGGACAGCAAGCCGGAAGGGCTATCAGGCCGGAGGCGGGCTGTTGGTCTGACTCAGTACTATTCTGACTTGCTGGACAGCAAGTGAACTCGACTATTGGGACGGTGACTTCCTGACATCTCCTTGCTGCGGCGGATGGTTGGGACACTGCTGGGGGGTTGCCGATCAATCCCTGGGAGCAGCTGTCGCTGGTTCGGAGCCGGGGATATGTGGGAGAACTAATATTTTGTCCAAGACCGCCGTCAAGCTACAATCTTGGAAGTCCGATTTTCTAACCGCCGGTGGACGACTTGTTCTCATTCGGCATGTGCTCTCAGCTCTCCCTATTTATACCATGTCCGCTCTCACCATTCCAGCATCTATTATGCGTTCCTTCAACAGGTTATTAGCCAACTTTTTTTGGGGTTCTTATGAGGGATCACCGAAGAAACATTGGATGTCTTGGGACGTTATCTCACAGCCGGTCGATCGTGGTGGCCTGGGTGTCCTTAATCTTCAGCTTTTGCAGGTTGCTTTGAGGACCAAAATGCTTTGGGCTGCCATCACTTCCCACTCCCTGTGGGCCCGATTCTTCAAGGCCAAACACCTCCATTCTTCTCACTATTCGGAAGCCAAATTCCAACTCATGTTAGCTGCGGATAGTCGCCTATGGCAGAGGGCTGCACAATTGGTTCATGTGAACCATAGGGTGCTGATTTCTAGGAATTATCCTCATGTCAGTTTTTGGTAAGATGTATGGGCTGGTGCAATGCCCCTTCGTGACTTTCTGCCCCGCAATATTTGGTCTTATTTTAGTGATAAAGGCTGCACTGTCCAGCAGATTTTTTCGGACCCGCAGCACCCTCACCTGGATATTGTTCGTATGCATTGCCCGCCCGGCTGCTTGGACCATGTTCTATCTGTTTTGGGCAGCGAGGATCAATGGATTTGGTGTCCCACTAATGATGGTAAATTCTCAACCAAGTCTGTTCACGGGCTGCTGCAAGGTGTGGCTGCCCCTACCTGGTCTTCGCTTTGGTGCGTGCACATCCCTCTCAAGTGGTCTGTCCTTGCTTGGCGATTAGTACGCGGCTGCCTCCCCACCGATGACACCATCATGGCCTGCGGTATCCCATTGTGCTCCATGTGTAGCTGCTGCCAGCCCCCTCACTTTGAGACCGGGCTGCACCTTTTTTTCCATGGGCTGGTTGCTAAACATGTGTGGACTGCTTTGCATGACTTTCTTCGGTTCGACCACTTGTCGGTCTTGACGGCTGCCCAGGGTGTGGCTGATTTCTTAACTGATACACATCTATCCTCCATGGCTGGGACCATCTCTAGATGTATATTTAAGGCTGTCATATGGGAGGTTTGGTGTTGCCGGAACATGTCTCGTTACGATGGCCATCTCATGACCGCTCGGCAAGTTTTGTGGAGGGCATTGCTTGCTGTCCGCACCATAGTCCAAGCTCTTCCTTTTAAGGGAAGGGATATGTCCACGCAGCAGCAATCCATGCTTGTCTCCTTGGGGATCTCCCCCCCTACTGCTATTCCTTCCCCTCCAAGGGTGATTCGCTAGTTAGCCCCGCCATCGGGCCGGCTGAAATTGAACGTCGACAGAGCGTTCAAACGCAGCATTGGTGCTGGTGGTGGTGGCATTGTCAGGGATTCCAGTGGTGGTTTTGTATTTGCCTTTGCTGTTGCGTTTCATGGGGTTAATTCCAGCCTTGAAGCCGAAGCTTTGGCGCTCCGTCAAGGGTTATCTTACTACTGCGACAGGGGCTACCATTCGCTGGATGTTGAATCTGATTCGCTAGTGTTGGTACAGATCGTTCAGGGCCGCTTCCATCGCCCATGGCGGCTGTCTTATATCCTTCATGATGTATCCACTTATTGTCAGTCCGTGCAGGTCTCTTTCACGCATATTTGTAGGGAGGCTAATCAGGTTGCGAACAGCCTTGCTGGACATGGTTGTTCATTGTCTTTGTCTCCCATTGTCATTGTCTCTTGGGCTGATCTTCCCACTTTTGTAAAAGGCCCCTATCGTCTTGATAAGATAGGGTGTCCTTCTATCAGGCCCTAGTGTCTTGTTGCCCTTTGCTATCATGTTGTTGTACCTTTCCTTTCATGTTGATCATTAATAAAAATCTTGCCTGTTAGGTGTGTGGTGGTGGAGCGGCCTACCCATCCCCTCCTTGAGGGGGTGGGCGCTCTCCTGCTTCCCCTATCGGGTATTGCTTTAGTTTTTTTTTTTAAAAAACTCCCAACTCTGTTCTGCAGTCCTGTCTCGGGACAGATTTGCGCGACCCGGCGAAAAGAATTGTTACGCCTAGATCCAGAGACAGATCGAGCCGAGACTGATGCCGTTGGATAGAGGACTCAAAGGGCTACAACATAAATTAATTTCACAACCATCCAGTAACCGGATTGAAATTGAAAGACTCTGTGGGTTGTAGTTGTTTCTGGCTTAGAATCCATATCACACAGGACAGAATGAGATCTGTCTAAAAATGAATTTTGACCCAAAGGAAAACGGTCGATCTGGACTCTGGGAATTTTATAGGTGGAAGGGGGGATGTGAGGACAACACAAAAATATTTTGGGATTTTTTGGAGATGGCTAATAGGCGGGAAAAATATAATACCAGATTACTATCCCATAGATATGCTGATGGGCAAACTGTCAAGTGTGGAACTAAAAGGCGAGGAAAAATAGCAAATTACGTCTGATTGACATAAAAATTGAACTAGAGATGGGGGACGACAGGGGGAACAAACCGTCAAAATTTGAGGCCGATCTGATATCCGGATATGGAGATAAAACATTTTTCTTGAGCTTTAGTTCTGCAGGTCGCATATCTGGACAGCAGGAGGAAGGTGGAGTTGTGGCGGCTTGACTGCGGCACGAACGGCGGCGGCGGTGGCTGAGATTCACACCCAGGGGGAGGGATAAAACTTGGAATCCACCAAGTTTATGGCTTCACAGCATAGAAATCACAGCAGTCCAGCTGCAAGGGCGAGAGAGGAGAGGGGGGCGCCCAAGGCTCCAAGAACAAATTCTTGATTTTCTTCTCATTAATTCTCTAAAATATGGAAAATACATGGGTTTTATAGACCTAACTAAATGACCATTGCTACCCTCAGATCTAGGGTTAGGGAGGGACAATTGAGGGATATGAAATTCTTCTCCCATGTGGTCAAAATAGCAATTATAAACAACTAAAAAGGAGGGATTATTTTAAATCCCATATGGAACAAGAGAGGGGGCGCCCCCCTCCTTAGAGTCAACAAGAGCGACTGGTCAAATTTGACCTCGGACCATGGAACTGCCCCATATGGGCCCTAGAGGGTCTAGGTGGCCCAATGGGAGAGGGGGTGGGGGAAACCCACTAAATCCTAATGACTAACCCATTGGCTTATAATTGCCATACAATCCCAATTACCTCAATGATATAAATGCAAATAAAAAAGTTAGTTATCTTGCTTCGATGTCACATCGGTTGTCCTTCACTGTTCTCCCCCACCTCTGTCATTCGCGACTGTTCTCTGCATCTCCCAGCGAGCGACCACCACAGTCCGGTGGCATCCATCTCTCCCTCCGCCAAGTTCCCTCTCCCTGCACAGCCCGTAGTCATCCTCTCTCTGCACACCCTCCGTGGCAGCCAACGCCATGCACGCCTCCCTCACCACTGTCGCTCGTTCTCTCCCTGCCTAACCTGCACCACCGTCTCTCAGTCCGACTCTCCATGTCTCCCACTGCGCCGTCGTCGTCGCTCCTACGTTGCCCCCTCTCCTCCCTTCCCACACCACACACATGTCACGGTCTCTGCTTGCGTCCCACCTGCACCGCGTTCCCCTCCTCCCTCACATCATCGCCCGCGTCCTCTTCTCCTTCTCCCTCCATCTCTACCGCATGCACGTCCCATGCATGCCCTTCACGTAGCTTTGCCTCGTCCCTCACCCGCACACACATACTCCCCCCGTCTGCACTGCACCGGTCCACCCCTCTCACCAGCGTCTCTCTCCCTCTGTCCCTCCACCTGCATCACCGCGTCAACCTCCCCTCTTAGTGGCGTTGACTCGGCTTCTCTCCCTTTCTCTCCTCTTCTACACACACATACACTCTCACGTCCATCCCCCTCTCTGTTCTTTTCTCTCTCTGTGCAGTCTCTCTCCATCTCACACCTCTCATGCACACACACACTCACACCTCACACACACACATCTCTCTCACTCTTTCCTATATCCTTCTCTCTCCCTCTCTCACACGATCTCTCTTCTCTCTCTCTCTCTCACTTCTCACACAAGCACACACTCATTTTTATTTTATTTTATTTTATGTTGAATTAAATCTCACCTCTCTCTATTTCTTTCACTCTCTACATCCCTCTACTTTCTCTCTCCTCCTTCTCTCTCTAACCCCTCCAAAGATGGCGCAAGACGGGCGTCATCGGCTCCGGGTTGAGTGGAGATCAAAGACTCAAGGAGAAGACGTCACCCCGACACTACGACCGCAATCTCTTTGCCCATCGTTCTCCTTGGAGTTACTTAGGATTTTTTTATTTGGAATTGTAATTTTTATTTTCGCACTTCATGTTGTAAACATTATTGTTTTATTAGTGAAGATCATGTATTTCTATTTTCTCTCTCCGGATCTCTCTCTCCTCTCTCTTCTTCTTCCTCTCCGTCTCTTCTTCCTCTCTCTATAACCCTTCAAATTTCATTAGATAGATTTATTTAATGTCATTCTATTTTAAGTTGCATATAATCTTCTAAATTTGCGTTTCGCTTAGAACACAAGATCTTCAATTCATAAAATCTAAATCTCTCCGTGGATTTGACTCGGACTCGCCGTAGTACTACGTTATTAATTATATTACAAGTTCGATAATTATTTGAGATTGGTCACTCATAACGCGGAAGCGTATGTCGTTACTACATGCGCGCTAACAATCTTAAAATCGAACTCGCACAAAACGATCAAAAGACAACGTAGTACTATGGCAAGCACGGGTCGAATCCACAGGGAAGAAGAGATTTTTAAAGTTAAAAATCTTAGACTCCTTTAGAAAATATTTGTGATTTGATTGCTTGAAGAAAAGTGATGAAACAAAGAACGATTCTAACAATTAATTAAGAATGCCTATGATTATGTGCCTATGCTATAGAAAATTATTGCATGAAGTGGAAAAAAGAGATAGAAGAAGGAGGTAGAGAGGGAAGAAGAGCAAGAACTAGATCAAAAGAACAACTCCTTTCATTAACTTAAAAGAAAGAGTACATGAAATGCGAAATAAGATTACACTAATGACGCAACGAGATTACAATGAAGTGAAATAACATAAAAGTAATAAGAACAAGAAAAGCCTGGAGTTTGGATATGGTAGCAGTAATGGTGATGACGGCGCCGTCCTCTCTTGGCCTTGGATCACGAACCACCTCGCGGAAGATGTCGTCTATGCCGGGAGGAAGCCACCTTCATCGTTGAAGCTTTCTTTGGAGGATGAATACCTTTAAAAACAAAAAGAATTAGAAGAAGTGGTAAAAACAAAAGTTGAAGATCAGGGGAATGGGAAGAAGTTTTGTGAAGAGTGCAGAGGGGAAATAAGAGCCTAAGGGCATGAAAATGGAGAAAGAACAAGGTGTAGAGCCTTAGATGAACAATAAAAGCATAGGACAGCACCTTGACGAAGAGGTTATAACTTAAAAACGATATAGAATTGGAAGATGGTGCAGAAGCCGAAGTTGAAGATCTTTTCAAAACAAAGAACTTTTATGAAGAACGTAAGAGGAGAAAATGAATAGAAGGGGGAGAAATAAGGGCAAGAACAGAGATAAACATTGGTTCGTAGATGTACATGATAGCACAGTAAAAAATACATAATAGCATGAAAACCAGAAGGAATTAGAAGATGATGTAGAAGAAGACGTTGTAGAGGACTTAAAAAAAAGAACTTTTGTGAAGAAGGTAAGAGGAGAAGAGAGACATAAGACGGAGAAATAGGTGACCTAAGATGTGAGAGGGAGAGGGTGAAAATTACCAAAAGAAGAACCCCCCCTTCTCCTACTTGTCATGGGCTATTTATAGGGAAAGTTGAGTCAATGGAGGGTGGAGATTGTATCAAAAAGAGATGGATGGCTGAGATTTAGATAGAAGATGATGTATGGGGAAAAGGAAAAGGAGGTGGGCACCCCCTTTCTTAGACTTTGGGCACCCCCTTTCCCAAGGCTCATCATGTCTCTCCTTTATTTCAAACTTTAAATTTAATTTTCCCTCCAACCAAAATATGTGTTTCTTTTCCTTAATTTCAAACTTTTGAAATTTCTTTTCCCTCCAACCAAAATATATGCTTTTGACTTGGTCAAAGTGGTAATGACAGTTTTGCCCCCGGAGTTTCTTGCAATTACCTTCAGTGTCTAGCACACACATAATTGCAATCTAGTCCATAAAAATTACCATAATGTGCTCATAAATCTCAAATGCTCATAGTTATGTAATGGAGAATTAATGCACATGGCCCTCAACTTCAATTTATTAAATAATATCACCAAATCAATCAATTTGCATGAAAGCTCTAATTTAAACGCAGAGTTGAGGTTAAATATGAAATATGCATAATTGCCTAATTATATGCACATAAAATGGTATACATGCGATGAATTACCATAGAAAATGTACACTTATCACACCCCCCAACTTGAACATTGCTAGTCCCTTAGCAATGTAAACAATTATAGAATTAGGACTAGCAAACATTCATGTGTCACAATTCACGGCAAGAACATTATGCACGATGATTTTGATTTTGGAGTATTACAAGTTCAAGCAATATGTGTTCGGAACAAATTTCATTAGCCCATGTGTTTAGACCTTTCCTCAAGATACACTCAAAAGTAAATATCCCTTTGTGTAGAAGTGATGTAACTTGACTAGTGACTACCAAACATTCTAGATGAATGAGTCTTCTACCATTCACTTAAAGATGATTTTCGATTCTGCCCACATCTGGAATTAAGCTTTCGAATTATAGGTAGCTTCACTCTGCCTGCTTATTCATTCATTGTCATTCATTTTTTTTAATACATGGTGCTGCACATCCCTTCACCGTTTGACGCGAACCTCAACTCTTGCCTTAGGAGAAATAGGCCCGGTTACTAAGTTCAGTGGCATTTTCCATATTTTTTTTTGGCAGGTAGCTTTTTCCTCACGATTACTTTCAATGAATGGGCATAATATCAATCATCACCTAAGTGTTAAGCAAAATTACCATCATCCTAATATTTATCATCTACTAATCTTGTTATTGTGCAATTGTGTGCAAGTTCAATAGAATTTCAGATGTATCCTAAGAAAAAGGCTAAAGATATAACCAATTAATTCACCCATTTAACTTCCTACTCTCACAAGTAAAACTCTAAGTCCTATATAAAAAAAAATTCTCATCATGAAATATGAACATGAAGCACTTGTTAGGGGTGTGATGAAAGGTTACAAGTATTTTAAGAAATTTAGAGCTCAAGTTACCTCCCAACTTAGGTGACATTATCCTCAATGGCATGAACAATATAGAATAATGAACAATATAGACATGAAATTTGTGAAGGAACGGTACAACCTGACGGAAGTGAACTTTGACGTGCATCCGTGCTTGAATAAAAGGTAGTACTTGGCCGTTAATGGCGAGGCATAGGTGCAAACAATCTTCTCTCTCCCCCCAACTTATCTTTTATTCACACCTACAAAAAAAAACTCAATAAAAATTTGGGCTGCCTCCCAAGAAGCCATTTATTAGCACACGGAAATCATGAAAACTTTGGGTTACCTCCCAAGAAGCGCTAAGTTTAACGTTTTCAGCCAGACACAATGAGGCCCATTAACCAACAAGTTGATTTCAAATTAGCCACCATGTTATCTGATATTCGTTTAAATTCAAACATTAATGCCATTTGAAGACAACATGATATATGTGTACATGTGGGCCAAGAATATGTTGGTCTCAAACATTGTTGATTTTAACCTTAATAACATGTGTGAGTCAGTTCTCATCTTTAGGGGTCATGTAACAATCAATAGCCATTAATCTATGAAGATCGGGATGGAATCTCTGCCCAATATCTATCCATCGGTCCCCTTGCCTTATATCCACCCACCTAACAACTCCTTTAGTGACTGTCTCCTCCAAAGAAACGTGGTCATTCCCAGGCGGTCTATGAATGAGATCGACACTATTGGCCTTATTCCCTTCAAAATTAGCATCATGCAGATCAAGAGCATTAATCAATTGGCCTTCCTGATGGGGAGTCAGCTCAAAGGTGAATACAACTGGTACATCCCCCTCAGGTCCGAGAGTGTCAAATTGGACCAACTTAACTTTTAGAGGAATCAAATTGGAAGGAAGAGTGAGCTCATGTTCTAACTCATCTAATGATTCAAACATTATGGGGTAGGACCACTACAAGAAAAAGTGGCTATAGCGACCGAATTAGCGACCGATTTAATCGGTCTCTAGTCGGTCCCAAATAGAGACCAATTCGGAGACCGAAATAATCGGTCGCATTACCGAGACCGTTTCAGCGACCGCATGTATATCGGTCGCTAATAGGTCGCTATTATTGCGACCGAATTAACTTCGGTCTCCAGTCGGTCGCTGATGCCGTTATACTTCCTACTACGACCCCCGCCCGCCCGAGCCCTCCCGCCCGAGCCCCCCCCCTCCCGCCCGAGCCCCCCCTCCCGAGCCCCCTTCCCCTGCGGCCCCCTCTCCGCCCTAGCCCCCCTCCCCGCTCCCGCCCGAGCCCCCTCCGCCGGAGCCCCCCCTCCGCCCGAGCCCTCCCGCCCGAGCCCTCCTCCGCCGGAGCCCCCCTCCTCCGCCCGAGCCCTCCCGCCCGAGCCCCCCTCCTCCTCCGTATAGTGGCCGCTCACGGCGACAAGGTGCTCCCACTCCGATAGCTCCATGCAGGGAAACTCGTCGCCTCTGCAGCCGAGCCAGTGGGAGAGGACGACCGCGCCGCCGACGATCTGGATGGAGTTTACTCTCTCCCCGTCGTGTGCCACGATGATGTGCCTCAGCTCGCCCCGGAGGGACTCGTCCCAGACCTCGTATGGCCAGTCGCGGCGGCGCTCCGGGCCGCAGGACTCGAGCTTGAGGACGGTCCCCCCGGACAGAGGCTTGTGCACGTTCTTCTGCTGCTGGTTGCCGCAGGGATGGTGCAAGGAGAGCCGCGTGTTGCACGCACCCCCGCCTTTGTATATGTCTGTTTGTTTCCGATTCCACTTCTCAGAGGAAAATATTGTTCGCAATCCTCGATTCCGGGTTATTCGGGTTTTGTTAAACACTGGTTTCATCGTGATTCTGATTTGATTAATGGAATAGAAACATTCAGCTTGCACACAGCATCCCAATTATGTCAATTCAGAAAATTTGTACGTATTAGGTGTTGTTTGTTTACATGCAACTTTCCCGATTTTAGAATCATCGGTTTTGAAAATTAATAGATTCTTTAATTTCAAAATCAACAATATTTTTTTTTACTATTGTCTAGTTTATTGTGCTTTCAACTCATTTCTTATGATATGTTGTTGGCAGGCTCATGTTTTCTCTTCGCAAACTGGAGACTGTGCTGCTTTCCTCTCTAACTATGATCCTAATTCCATCGTGAGAGTTATGTTTAACAACATGCATTACACCTTGCCACCCTGGTCAAGCAGCATCCTTCCTGACTGCAGAAATGTAGTATTTAATACTGCAAAGGTATGTGATACAAACCACTGGAGAAGAATGTTTTTTCTCATTATTAATCGTGTCTTGTAAATCATCTGCATAAAATTTTCTTTACGTCCCCATTTTGGATTTCTTGGTGGCTTCATGTGTACCCCATAGTGTAAATAGAATAAACAGCACTATCAATTCCTGTGTCTAGTTTAGATCATATGTGCATGGCGAAGCTATGTTCAGCATGCTTTGCTGTTCCTAAACATTTTACCAAATAGTTATATATTTTTTTGTATATTGCTTAAGCTAACTCTCCTTTCACCATATAGGTCGGAGTTCAAACGTCACAAATGCAAATGATGGCAACTAATGAATTATCACTGTCATGGGAAAGGTACGATGAGGAGATCATTTCCATGGGAGATAATTCTTTATTCACCACAGTTGGACTATTAGAGCAGATAAATGTGACAAGGGATATGACAGACTATTTGTGGTACATTACCAGGTGAGCATCAGGACCAGCATAAATATCCTGCTAAAATGGGTATATTTGGAGAATTCGTAACCTTAGTTTCTATATTCCTTTTTCCTCCACTTGTCGCCTTTGCATTTCATCACTCTTTAACATGATTTATGCTTCCTGGATGATGAAAGTACCGAATGCTCTAATGTCAGAATGCTACGGATCTCTGCACTGCCTAGTCTTGATTTGGATACACCAGCCATATTCACCTTGGCAAGGATTTTTCGGTGACCTCCTATTTAAAATTCTTTGATTCCAGCGTCGACATTAGTGCATCAGAAGCTTTTCTCAATGGAGGCCAACTTCCAAATATCATCGTGCAGTCCGCTGGCCATGCTTTGCATGTTTTCGTCAATGGGGAACTCTCAGGTGGATTTACTAATTTCCCATTCTGGCCAAATTATTAAGTGTTACAAGTAAATTTTATAAAAACAAGGACATTCAAGTTCTGATTTTGTGATTCCAACAGGATCCACTTATGGGAACAGGGAGAATAGGAGGATTACCTATAATGGTAATGTGAAGCTGCGTGCTGGATCAAATAGAATCGCTCTGCTGAGCGTGGCTGTTGGACTGCCAGTCAGTAACTCCTACCTATGTTTGTTGTTTTACTCAGAAGCTAGACTTTAAGGAAACTTACACACTGGGGAAGAAACTTACATTAATCTGTCTTTCCCCTTTTTTAATGAAGAATGTTGGAACACACTATAGGAATTGGAATACTGGAGTTCTAGGTCCAGTCGTTCTTCATGGTCTGAGTGAAGGAAGAAGAGACTTAACATGGCAGAACTGGTCCTATCAGGTCCTTTTTATTTTTCTTTGAACAGTTATGCATTCATAAATTGGAAGTCGTATGAGCTCATTGCGTTTTTTTTCTTTCTTTCTTTTAACATAGGTTGGTCTCAAAGGGGAAGCTATGAATATCAACTCTCTAGAGGGAACTTCATCAGTGGAATGGATGCAAGGGGCATTTGCAGCTCAACATCAGCAACCATTAACATGGTACAAGGTAACATATGGGCATCAACTCGCTCTTACTGAATTACAACTGTTTTGGCAACTAGAGTTTATGTCTTAAGTTTTTTCAGGCTTCCTTCAATGCACCTGGAGGAGACGAGCCATTGGCCCTGGACATGGGTAGCATGGGAAAGGGCCAAATATGGATAAATGGACAAAGCATAGGAAGATATTGGAACGCATATGCACCAAATGGCAATTGTAACGGGTGTACTTATGCCGGAACATATCGGCCTCCAAAGTGTCAGACTGGTTGTGGTCAGCCTACACAGCGGTGGTAAGGGAGCATTAACTAAATTGTATTGCTTTTTTGTGTTGAACTTAATTTCTTTAGCACTTTTATGTTCCTTTTTCTTAATGGATGATCCTCTGAAGATTCTTCCCTCTTTTGTGTGGGACTACCTAATGCACATCCCTGTCCTTCGTCATTCAAAATGGTGCTTACCATCCAAATCAATTTCGAGGTTTCCATGCAGCAAGTTTACAATTTGCACTAGTTGTAACGTGTTATGCTTTCCCAGGTATCACGTGCCGCGATCCTGGTTACAGCCAACCAGAAACCTTCTAGTAGTTTTCGAGGAGCTCGGAGGCGATTTTTCTGCTGATTCTGACACCCCTTGCTTTTATTTTATCAAGCAGGCACTACCTGCGCTTGTCCCTATGCTGTTGGAGACACTCCTTAAGCAAGAAGACGACCAAGATCAGGATGAAGGAGTTTGGAATCTTGCAATGGCTGGAGGAACATGCTTGGGTTTGGTTGCACGGACCGTGGGAGATGACATTGTGCCTCTTGTTATGCCATTCATAGAAGAAAACATTAACAAACCTGAATGGAGGCAGCGAGAAGCAGCAACTTATGCATTTGGTTCTAAAATCTGAAATACCGGTCGGATGGCCGTGCCGGTCATTCCAATACGACCGGGGAGATGAAAGTGACTTGTCAGAACTGACGGAATCCAAATCGGATGCCCGGTTTGAGCTCGGCGCTCAAACTTCATTTTTAAAATACACTTATTTCAAATGAACTGTTAGGACGGGTCCGGGGGTCTAAAATCTGAAATACCGGTCGGATGGCCGTGCCGGTCATTCCAATACAACCGGGGAGATGAAAGTGACTTGTCAGAACTGACGGAATCCAAATCGGATGCCCGGTTTGAGCTCGGCGCTCAAACTTCATTTTTAAAATACACTTAGTTCAAATGAACTGTTAGGACGGGGCATTTGGTTCTAAAATCTGAAATACCGGTCGGATGGCCGTGCCGATCATTCCAATACGACCGGGGAGATGAAAGTGACTTGTCAGAACTGACGGAATCCAAATCGGATGCCCGGTTTGAGCTCGGCGCTCAAACTTCATTTTTAAAATACACTTAGTTCAAATGAACTGTTAGGACGGGGCATTTGGTTCTAAAATCTGAAATACCGGTCGGATGGCCGTGCCGATCATTCCAATACGACCGGGGAGATGAAAGTGACTTGTCAGAACTGACGGAATCCAAATCGGATGCCCGGTTTGAGCTCGGCGCTCAAACTTCATTTTTAAAATACACTTAGTTCAAATGAACTGTTAGGACGGGTCCGGGGGTCTAAAATTCGAAATACCGGTCGGATGGCCGTGCCGATCATTCCAATACGACCGGGGAGATGAAAGTGACTTGTCAGAACTGACGGAATCCAAATCGGATGCCCGGTTTGAGCTCGGCGCTCAAACTTCATTTTTAAAATACACTTAGTTCAAATGAACTGTTAGGACGGGGCATTTGGTTCTAAAATCTGAAATACCGGTCGGATGGCCGTGCCGGTCATTCCAATACAACCGGGGAGATGAAAGTGACTTGTCAGAACTGACGGAATCCAAATCGGATGCCCGGTTTGAGCTCGGCGCTCAAACTTCATTTTTAAAATACACTTAGTTCAAATGAACTGTTAGGACGGGTCCGGGGGTCTAAAATCTGAAATACCGGTCGGATGGCCGTGCCGATCATTCCAATACGACCGGGGAGATGAAAGTGACTTGTCAGAACTGACGGAATCCAAATCGGATGCCCGGTTTGAGCTCGGCGCTCAAACTTCATTTTTAAAATACACTTAGTTCAAATGAACTGTTAGGACGGGGCATTTGGTTCTAAAATCTGAAATACCGGTCGGATGGCCGTGCCGATCATTCCAATACGACCGGGGAGATGAAAGTGACTTGTCAGAACTGACGGAATCCAAATCGGATGCCCGGTTTGAGCTCGGCGCTCAAACTTCATTTTTAAAATACACTTAGTTCAAATGAACTGTTAGGACGGGTCCGGGGGTCTAAAATTCGAAATACCGGTCGGATGGCCGTGCCGATCATTCCAATACGACCGGGGAGATGAAAGTGACTTGTCAGAACTGACGGAATCCAAATCGGATGCCCGGTTTGAGCTCGGCGCTCAAACTTCATTTTTAAAATACACTTAGTTCAAATGAACTGTTAGGACGGGTCCGGGGGTCTAAAATTCGAAATACCGGTCGGATGGCCGTGCCGATCATTCCAATACGACCGGGGAGATGAAAGTGACTTGTCAGAACTGACGGAATCCAAATCGGATGCCCGGTTTGAGCTCGGCGCTCAAACTTCATTTTTAAAATACACTTAGTTCAAATGAACTGTTAGGACGGGTCCGGGGGTCTAAAATCTGAAATACCGGTCGGATGGCCGTGCCGATCATTCCAATACGACCGGGGAGATGAAAGTGACTTGTCAGAACTGACGGAATCCAAATCGGATGCCCGGTTTGAGCTCGGCGCTCAAACTTCATTTTTAAAATACACTTAGTTCAAATGAACTGTTAGGACGGGTCCGGGGGTCTAAAATTCGAAATACCGGTCGGATGGCCGTGCCGATCATTCCAATACGACCGGGGAGATGAAAGTGACTTGTCAGAACTGACGGAATCCAAATCGGATGCCCGGTTTGAGCTCGGCGCTCAAACTTCATTTTTAAAATACACTTAGTTCAAATGAACTGTTAGGACGGGTCCGGGGGTCTAAAATTCGAAATACCGGTCGGATGGCCGTGCCGATCATTCCAATACGACCGGGGAGATGAAAGTGACTTGTCAGAACTGACGGAATCCAAATCGGATGCCCGGTTTGAGCTCGGCGCTCAAACTTCATTTTTAAAATACACTTAGTTCAAATGAACTGTTAGGACGGGTCCGGGGGTCTAAAATTCGAAATACCGGTCGGATGGCCGTGCCGATCATTCCAATACGACCGGGGAGATGAAAGTGACTTGTCAGAACTGACGGAATCCAAATCGGATGCCCGGTTTGAGCTCGGCGCTCAAACTTCATTTTTAAAATACACTTAGTTCAAATGAACTGTTAGGACGGGTCCGGGGGTCTAAAATTCGAAATACCGGTCGGATGGCCGTGCCGATCATTCCAATACGACCGGGGAGATGAAAGTGACTTGTCAGAACTGACGGAATCCAAATCGGATGCCCGGTTTGAGCTCGGCGCTCAAACTTCATTTTTAAAATACACTTAGTTCAAATGAACTGTTAGGACGGGGCATTGGTTCTAAAATCTGAAATACCGGTCGGATGGCCGTGCCGATCATTCCAATACGACCGGGGAGATGAAAGTGACTTGTCAGAACTGACGGAATCCAAATCGGATGCCCGGTTTGAGCTCGGCGCTCAAACTTCATTTTTAAAATACACTTAGTTCAAATGAACTGTTAGGACGGGTCCGGGGGTCTAAAATTCGAAATACCGGTCGGATGGCCGTGCCGATCATTCCAATACGACCGGGGAGATGAAAGTGACTTGTCAGAACTGACGGAATCCAAATCGGATGCCCGGTTTGAGCTCGGCGCTCAAACTTCATTTTTAAAATACACTTAGTTCAAATGAACTGTTAGGACGGGTCCGGGGGTCTAAAATCTGAAATACCGGTCGGATGGCCGTGCCGATCATTCCAATACGACCGGGGAGATGAAAGTGACTTGTCAGAACTGACGGAATCCAAATCGGATGCCCGGTTTGAGCTCGGCGCTCAAACTTCATTTTTAAAATACACTTAGTTCAAATGAACTGTTAGGACGGGTCCGGGGGTCTAAAATTCGAAATACCGGTCGGATGGCCGTGCCGATCATTCCAATACGACCGGGGAGATGAAAGTGACTTGTCAGAACTGACGGAATCCAAATCGGATGCCCGGTTTGAGCTCGGCGCTCAAACTTCATTTTTAAAATACACTTAGTTCAAATGAACTGTTAGGACGGGTCCGGGGGTCTAAAATTCGAAATACCGGTCGGATGGCCGTGCCGATCATTCCAATACGACCGGGGAGATGAAAGTGACTTGTCAGAACTGACGGAATCCAAATCGGATGCCCGGTTTGAGCTCGGCGCTCAAACTTCATTTTTAAAATACAAGATGAAATTTGAACTTATATTGGGTGTGTGTATTTATATATATGAAAATGAGCTGGCTTAAACTATTGGCATACTCTTGTTAATGCTTGATTTCTTTATTAAGTCTTGTTAATGCTTGATTTCTTTATTAAGGATTTGATTATAATTTTTTTAAATGATATACAGGATCATCCGTCGCGAGATGTTGGACGAGACGACGACCAGGATGATGTTGGACGAGACGACGACCAGGATGAGACATATGTGGAGGATTTGTGATTTTATTTTAGTTGTGTATGTTGTCATTTTATTATTATGGATGTATGATTAATTTGTGATTTTATTTTAATTGTGTGTAATTTGAGGTTCGTGGAGATTGTGATCCGTGTAGTTGATTTATTATTGTTTTATGAAATTGTTATTTATCAGGTGTTTGTATGTGATGAATTTGAGATTTGTCGATATTGTTGTCTGTGTAGTTGATTTTATATTTATGTTATGAATTTGTTATTTATCAGGTAATTTATTTATCAGTTTAAATAAATTTTTAAAAAAAAAATAATGCAAAATTAGCGACCGCATGGAGACTGAATTGCGACCGAATAGCGACTATACGTTATATTTCTTTTATTAAATAATTATACTTGGCGACCGACTGGCGACCGAATTGAGACCGAATAAATCCGATAGGTTAATTTTATTTTTAAAAATACAACATAATTAGAGACCGAATAGCGACCGAATTGAGACCGATTTAATTAGCGACCAATCAGGCGACCGATTATAATCGGTCTCTATTAACGACTGATACTGCGACCGAAATATGTCGGTCGCTATATAGCGACTATTATATAGCGACCGACATATTCGGTCGCTAGATAGTCTCTGTTCGGTCGCAATGCAGATTTGCGACCGAACTACGACTGAATAGCGACCGCTAGGTCGGTCGCTATCCGCGATTTTTCTTGTAGTGGACTCAAGGGTTAGATCAAATGTGAAAGTTTCTAAGAAGGCCCCTTCATCATACTCATCAATCAAATGAAACTTATCAATCAAATTTTCCACTAATGGAGTGGGTAGACCAAATGTGAACCTTTCCAATAAAGCCTCTTCACCCCACTCATCAATCCAATGAAAATTATCAATTGAATTTTCCCGTAATGAGGTGAGGAGATTAAATGTAAATTTTTCTAGCAAGGCCCATTCATCAGATTTCTCTAGAGGAGGAGGGTATTCTGAATTCATCTTCATTAAGTCAATAGGATTATTAATCACTAAGAAATCCTCCTCTTCATGCATATCCTCAGATGGGCCTTTGGTGTTTAGAGTGATGCTCTCAATTTTGTCAAGTGATGCCCCGTTATCACTATGTTCTATCGAAATGAGATTATTAGTTATATTCTCCATAAGTGGGGCATCTAAATGGGAAATAAATGTTTCACTCAAAGGCCCTTCACCATTTTCTTCCTTAAGAGAGTTATCATTCATCATAATTACAACATCAACATTATCTTCTTCCCTATGCTTATCCTCACATGAGTTGGTGATGACACTCTCCATATCAAAATGTTCACATTGTTCTAACATAGGGAGGATGTCAATCAGTTTTTCCAATTATGAGACCGTGAGATGAAATGAGAAATCTTTTGATGCGATCCTTTCATGATATTCTTCTAAGTGTGGAAGGTCATATTCCATGGCTTTGTCATCATCATTTTCAGCTAGACATTCTTCTTTTCTACATTCTTCCTCAATTGGGCCATTAATATTCTCAATTTCATAGTTTTGAATGGCACCATTTTGCAAATCATTTAACTCACCCCCCAACTCGATCTCAATCGACTCCTTGTGTCTTTCCACATACATGGGTGTGGACTCCTTAATCGCATAAGCCATCTTACTAGTCATCCCCAATTCTCTTTGATATGATTCTTCCCTAATTCTCTCATTACCTTGGTCAAGAGTTTCATTTGGCAAGGGAACCATGGGTTGTTGGCAAGAATAAATGTATTGGGTGAATTGAGGGACTTGATCTTCAAAGGTTTCATCACTGGGGTTAGACAACTGGCCTATTTCATAGGTGGCTCTTGTGACATGGTCCAATTTAGTTTTGAGGGAGCCGATAATTTGTTGATTATTCAAAATGATTTGAATCAATTGGTTAAGTTTTTCTTCATTGTTGGAACCATTGTATGGAGGGGTGGAATGAATGTGTTGATGATCATATTGATATTGAGATGATGGGAAGTATGTGTCATGCTCTCCATATTGATTTTGATCAAATTAGGTTAAAAATTTTGGCTCAAGACAGCATGGAGCTTGACATTGAGAATTTTCTCAAGAGAAATTATTTTGATCTCCCCACTCAAAGATAGGAGTGCAAGAAGGTGTAGGGAGATTTTGACATGTTGATGTTCGCTCATGAGGAGAGAATAGCATATACTCCCCTAAATATGATTGAGCAAATTGATTTTCATTTTGGGGATGATAAGGATATTGGGCTACCATCGGTGTGGAGTTCTCTTGTTGGGCCGACCAAGGATTCTAGCTTTCATTGAAGGTCGGGTAAGATGAAAATTTGGTCGGGTACTCACCTACATAATGGGCCGACTGGGCCCATGTGTGATCATCTTGAAACGTAGGTGGTGTAAACGAGCTTGGGTCCATTGGAGTGAAGTGATTTTGGGTCAAACAATTAAGTTGGTTAAAAATCTGATCGATAGATATCATTTTTTATTATTTTTTATATTTTTGTGTTTTTTTGTTTTATTTTTTTTAACACTAATTGAGATGACAAGAGAGAAGATGAAGAATTTTTTTTATTTTTTTATTTTTTACATACACAAACAAGTTGACACACAAATTACCTAATGACCAAGATGTGACCTACACCTACAAATGGGGTTTCACAAAATGACTAAAGTGCAACTTAAGTTCACCCTCAATATTTCCACCGGCCAGGTAAGGGATGGGGTAGTGGGAGGCTCCCCCTACTTTCATAGGGACGTAATTGCTAACCACTAGCCCGCTTAAGGCGTTTGCCGTTCGACCGTCTTGCCTTAGGCACCGATTTTCACAAGATGATAAACTCAAATCGTACTAAAATCACAGTGTGATCCTAGGGCCAATGTCTACTGACTTTTATTTAAAGCTTAGGTCATACAAAGATGTAAGGGAAATGTGATTTTTGGGCTAAGGAAAGGTGATGAAATCCCGACCTTATGTTATTTAGGGGTATTGCCCTTAGAGTATTTTAAAATGAAATGCACACCACAATTTCAAACAAGGGGTTATTATGTAATATGCATGCTAGAATAGGACAAGCGAAACATACATTGCCCTTTGCAATCTCTAAATACAATGACAGAAATTAAACAACAAAGAAAAATCATATGCTAAATGATGCATGACCTAGAACATGGGTGGTGTGGTTTCTACTCTTAGAATGAAGACTTTTCTTGAGTTCAAGTGAAGAGTTTTTTTTTATTTTATTTTATGAACCTATCTAACACAATATACAAGAACATTAAGAAAATTATACAAAATGAGAGGAATAAGTTTGAAGACTTACTTGATATACACTCCCAAGATCTTTTTTTTTGAAATAGTCAATTCAAAAACTTAAGAAAGGAAGGAGAACTTACCTCTAAATTTTTATGATTTTTTTCTTTTCATCCTGTAAAAATAAGAAAAGAGAACTTTATTAGTACACTATAAACACAAGGAAAATAAAGTTCTTAAGTTAACAATCATCATTCTTCCCCGGCAACGGTGCCAAAAATTCATAATGTTGAAGCGTATGTCGTTACTACACGTGCGCTAACAATCTTAAAACTGAACTCGCACAAAATGATCAAAAGAGAACGTAGTACTATGACAAGCACGGGTCAAATCCACAGGGAAGAAGAAATTTTTAAAGTTAAAAATCTTAGACTCCTTTGGAAAATATTTGTGATTTGATTGCTTGAAGAAAAGTGATGAAACAAAGAACGATTCTAACAATTAATTTAAAATTCTTATGACTATGTGCCTATGCTATAGAAAATAATTGTATGAAGTGGAAAGAAGAGATAGAATAAGGAGGTAGAGAGGGAAGAAGAGTAAGAACTAGATCAAAAGAACAGCTCCTTTCATTAACTTAAAAGAAAGAGTACATGAAATGCGAAACAAGATTACACTAATGATGCAACAAGATTACAATGAAGTGAAATAACACAAATGTAATAAGAACAAGAAAAGCCTGGAGTTTGGAGATGGTAGCAGTAATGGTGATGACGACGTCATCCTCTCTTGGCCTTGGATCACGAACCACCTCGTGGAAGATGTCGTCTACGCCGGGAGGAAGCCACCTTCGTTGTTGAAGCTTTCTTTGGAGGGTGAATAGCTTTAAAAACAAAAAGAATTAGAAGAAGTGATAAAAACAAAAGTTAAAGATGAATGGAATGGGAAGAAGTTTTGTGAAGAGTATAGAGGAGAAATAAGAGCCTAAGGGCATGAAAAAGGAGGAAGAACAAGGTGTAGAGCCACTTATGAATAGTAAAAGCACAGGACATCACCTTGACGAAGAGGATATAACTTAAAAACGGTACAGAATTGCAAGATGGTGCAGAAGTAGAAGTTGAAGATCTTTTCAAAACAAAGAACTTTTATGAAGAATGTAAGAGGAGAAATGTAGTGCCCTAGAAATTTTAAATAATTTTCAAGAATTTATAAAGGCCTAAATAAATTTATAAATGGTTTATTTAAAATTAATAAGTCATTATGAGGCCAAGTGGTGTTAATCAATTAACCCAACCCACTTAATTAAAGTCCAAAAGGTTTTAACTCTGGCCCATTAAGTTTGGCCCACATTCTAGAAGGTAATTAAGTCTATCCACGGATATTAAGGATAAATACTAGAATATATAAGATAAGTTAATGGATAATTATCAAAAAAGTTTTAAATTGTTTGAACTCTATCCACGACAAATATAACGGTCTATAGCCTGACCGTCACAGACGTGTAACGCACGGTGTCTTGACCGTTACACTATGAACCAGAAAACTAAAAGAGTTTGATTTTCTTTGAACTCTAGGAACGAGTAATGTAACGGTCTATCGCGAGACCGCCACATAACCCTAACGCGTAGGTCCTAGTCCGTTACAAACCTGTTAGTTCCATAAGCAAAGGAACTCATGAAAAGATTGGAACTTGATGTTCCTATCCACTAGGGATCGACTTGGGAAGGATTGTAAAGACTCTAAGGACTCTTAGGGATTAGGATTTGATGTAACAAGGACTCTAAACTCGATCTAATCCTCAAAACCTAGTCTAAACTCTATAAATAGGGCATAGTTCTGAACTATGCGACCCTTACTTTTTGGGCGTAAGGAAGCAAGGTAAGGAGTCATTATCTCAGGTAAGTTCTTTAGAATAATTTGTTCACAATACTTTAGACTAACGCCCCTCCGAATTTCACATCTTTAGGTCAAGAGGTCGTGGAGTTAGAGCCCAAGGAAGTTGCTAGAAAAGTCACAAGAGAAGGAGGAGATCTAGGGCAAGGTTCTCTACCAAATTCAGGAACTACAGTCTAAGTAAGAGGTAGGTTATCTCATGAACAGCAAAAACAACTTGATAGGACTAAGAGCCTCTGTTTTGATTGGATTTCAAGCATGCTAGATCATCAATTTCATGTTTTATTGGTTCTATGCATATCATGTTTCCCTTAGCCCTAACTAAAGATTAAAGACTTGACTATCCATCTATTCACCAATACCCATACATATAGACAACCTTTACTTTGTTAACATATCTAGAAACTCATGATGTTTTGATAAAACACATGATGTGAGTTGATCTCTTAGCTTCTATAGTTGTTTCCTTTTAGCTGAGACTGTAACGCATCATAGAAGGATCGTCACTTCCATGTAACGGCCCCACGACAGACTGTTATACTCCCTGATTGATTTGGGTTTCACGGTTGATTATAACGCGCTTTGACAGACGCCTTACATTCATGTAACGGCTGGGTCATGACCGTCACAATCACAGTGACGCCCCATATACAGACCGTTATACTCTGTGTTCTGTCAACCCCAAGACAGAATATAACATGCCAATATTATTATTGTTAAAGCCTAGTTACCTAAGTTTTAACCTGATCATGTGATTTTAAGGTTATTTGATCATTCATGATAGGTATTGCATATTTTGTGGTCTCACTTTTATTGAGTTATGTTAATGAAGCCAAAGTATATAGTTTTGTATTATACAGCATGACTTTTTTAAAATATTTTATTGACAGAGTTTTCATCATGATTTTCAAATTTGAGTATACATATCTCTCTCTGTCAATAGAGTCAATTCTATAAGTACATGGCACATATTCCGGTATGTTGTCATTAATTCACACTTTGCACTATAGGAACACAATCTTGGACATGAGGACCTCTCTATTGGATATTCCTTCCAATGGACTAGGAAATCATTATTTCAAGGCCTCCGTAATTGATGTGACACGACCCCTCGGACCTAGATTTGCAAGCAACACAATAATTTGGCAGCGTCACACTAGCGGACTCACTCGCGTAAGCACACTCGGGTCCGTAGAAGGACCGGCGATGGCGGTGAGGGTCCGAGGTTGGACCTCAAGGTTCCAAGGGTTTGGCCAGCTAGGAATAGACCCCAATGGGCCAGGGATGCCCAATATCAAGGGCGACCGGCACGCCAAGGGCGTGGGTTGAAATGTCACTCTCACAACTCACCCACGGTAATCACGCAATTAATTGATAAATCGGGTTCAGGCACTCTCTTACGCCGACGGTACTGAGAGGCAATACTATTTAAGCAAAAGAAATCCAGCAAAGAGAGGTGTGAGTGGCTCACCTGATCGGTGTGAAGACACCGATCTCGTTCGGAGACGATGGGCGAGCGGGGAAGTGTGGGTCCCCGCACACTGCGCCGGTGAAGCTTCGGCCGATGACCTGCTAATACATGCACTACGCCCTCACAGAGGGGGTGGACGAGGGGTAGGGATAATTAGTTACAACCAAAACTACCTCCACGCAGGGAGGGGCGGTCTGCCGGCCAGGCGAGATCGAAAGGAGAGCTAAACGAGTTGCCGAATGAAGACTTCGCCGATCCTGCCCGTATCTGGAACTGCTGGATAGGTGGGCGATGTTGACGCTGCCACGGATGCTACCGAACTCGGAAGCTGATGAAACCAGCGCCAAATCGTCATTGACTGACCCAGGTACGCTGATGAATTTTGGTGGACGGTCCCCGCATCGTCACTGGTCGGAGTGGACCCCGGAAAATGTGTTCAGCGTTCTGGTTCAGGCTGGCCCAGAGTGTTGCAGTTGCTAGTCGAAGATGCCACGGTCGCTCCCGAAGTCTGATTGAGGCAGGACCAAGTCGAGGACGTCCGTGGATGAGTCTTCTTTGAGAAGCAACCAAGAACAGCACCAGAGGATGTTGGAGTGGTGAGGAGGAGTCCGTTGAGTAAGGTAGTGTCGGGGCAGGATCCAAACAGACTGTCTGCGAGCCCGGGGGAGAAAAAATGGAAAAGGCACTTCCTGATGCCGAACGGGACGCCGCTTCTAGGTGGTGGTGGATGACTCGTGGTAGCAGCTCTCGGTCAAGTGGCGCCTCCAGAAGTTGAAGGATGTGGCCGTGGGAGCTTCTGCACTGCAGCTCAGGTCCAGGTTCTGGTTCTTATTGCGCAGTTGGACGATAACAGGCACCACGAACTGTAGCGAAGTCAGAATGAGACGATTCCCCCTCGCTTACGAAGAATACTCACAGACCTTTCTAGCGATGTATGGTGCACTTCCAGATGATGTCGGGGCGCTCCGGAACAGGCTCTGCAAGTCGGGCCTCCACTGCTGCCTGCGACCTCCACAGGGTATGGTGGTGGAAGGGGATGATAGTGGGGAGATGAGGAGGGGGAGATGGAGTAGGAAGGGGCTGGGGCGTCCCCTGACTATTAGGGGGACCAATGGGGGGTCTATCCAAGCTAGGAGAGGGTGAAAATGGGGCTGGGTGATGGAGTTGGCAGTGGGTGGGAGGGGGCTGCGAATTTGGGGCTTGGACGGAGAGGGGGAAGGTGAGGGGGCACAAGTGGGTGGGGGAATGGTTTCTCTCCTTGGGATTTGGAATGGGGTTAATGGAAAGGGATTAATGGTAGCCTAGAGAATGGGAAGGGATGCCTTGGGGAGGGGAAGGGGTGCTTGGGAGAAGGGATTCTCCCTTGGGAAAATGAGAGGTTGTATGGGGAAGGGGAAAGGTTGCTTGGGAGGAGGGAGAGGTGCCTAGGAGAAGAGGATTCCACCTAGGGGTTGGAGGGGACTTAAATGGGAGGTATGGGGAAGGGGGAGGGGTCTTAATTAGAGGTGAATAGGGAGGAGAGAGAGTGAATTTTGAATTTGGGGGTGGGGAGGAGAGAGAATGGGGTTTGCCCCCTTTAGAGAGAGAGAGAGAGGTAGAGAGAGAGAGGGAACTAGAGAGAGAGAGAGAGCAAGAGAAACAATTGTTGTGGATTTTTAAACTCAATACTTCATTAGCTTCCAAATGAGGGATTGGGGTCCTATTTATAGGAATCCCACATTTTCACATAAGTCCCTGACTTTTGGACTACTAACAATTAACCAAGGGGAAGGGGGCGCCCCTAGGCCTAGCCCATATAATTGGGCCCATTAATCAACATAATGACTCTAGAGTTAGGTAAATAGCTACTTAACCTTGGTATTGGACTCAAATAAAAGAAAAAGTACATGATAATAAAATGAAAATTACATCATGTGACTCGAAATATAGTGGCGAACAAGATGTAGCGTAGCTGGCGAGCATCTGGATCCTCGAACAAAGGGGATAGCTGGAGATGTCCTCATCATACCCCCGGGGTGCGGAGAACTCGACTCCGTCGAGTATGGGCCCGTCGGGGGAGCGGTCCTCCAAAGCAGCTCAGGGCGAACCTCAACCTCCAAACTCAACCTACATCTGCGACCAGGGGACGGTCCTTCATCCTCTCAAGGTGTCTGGGGCACACCCTCTTGCTGGCGATGGAACCCTGCTTGCATAGTATTCCCCCTATGTGCACACGTCGGGCTCTCAAGGCTATTTTGTGGTGGCTCTCCGTGGTGTCCCTCTTAAAAGAAGGTATAGGCTCAAAGCACTCACTAGGATCCACCGCGGTGCCCATATAGGGTGCCGGATCTGCCACGTGAGAAGTGGGGTATATCCCATAACCCATTGGTGAATTCAATCCACAAGCTGTGTTGCCAAAGCCACTATGAACAGGGAAAGGTCCAAGTCCTCGTGCCCTCGATTGGGAGGTGACCCTAAGGTATAGCCACTCCGATGCCATCATCACCAAGTCGCCTACTTGAAATTCCAAGTGGCGCTTGCGAGCTCTTATCCGCTCTTTGTGAACCTCACCGCTCATTGTGAATTGCTTGCGTGTATGCGTATGCCATGCACTATGATGCGGTGTGGGTGTGAAAAGCTTGGTGTGAAAAAGGTGGACCGGGGCAACCGTAAATTGACCTATCATGTTGCGATGCCATGTGGACCTTGATGAACTTAGGTGGGCCAGGGCAGCCACAAGTGGCCCTATCATGCGTGGGTTTTATAACAATGGTTGGAGGGCCATGGTATCTGTAGGGGAACCTATCACACAAAGTGGTGATGACTGCCGGGGGACCCGGACACCCGTAGATGCTCCTGACATGCATATGATCAATGATGAATGAGGGAGGGCCGATACACCCGAATATGAACCAATCATGCATCCTACTTGACATGTGGGTGATATGAACGAGTGGACTCGACTTAAGAATCATATCAAGTGGTGTTGTACGCCAAGACTTATGCACTTTTGTACCAAAGATGTCTCCTATGTGTCAGATTTTGGACCTCCATTGGAATGGGTCAAAGGGGTCTTGGAAGGTCGATATCATGAAGTGGGGCACTTCCTCAATCCCTAAGTGTGTATTGCCCAAAGTCATGGCTCCCATGGTGTAATCTGAGTCTTGGGAGAGATGGGCTTGGTCCAACATGGTGGGTGAGGGTAGGAAGGAGTGGGTGATAAGTGATGTGGGTGGACCACATGGGTTCCTGGGTTCCCATTGGGAGGGGTCAAAAGGATCAACATAAGTGTATCCGGGGGAAAGGAGCTCTAAGTTTATCTCAACATCCTCAAGGTCCTCACAATATGGTGGTGAGTCATCCTCCTCCAACGTAATTGGTCCAAGATCTCTAGTGAGTTGACCATTTAAGGCATTTGGGGTCTCAATGGGTGGGGAGTAGACCGGAGTGGGTTCTTCCTCCAAGGGGAGAAATAGAAGAATCTCAATAGTGCAATGCCCACTCGTGCAAATGGAAGTGATGGAGCCAATGGTGGGGTGGGCAAAGTTAATGGTGCTAGGCTCCGAACGTCCATGGCAAGCAAGCCGGTCAAGTGGACTTGCCAATATAGGCAATCCACTAGGTCTCCCAAGTCTCCCGCGAAGTAGAAGGTTTGTAAAGTGACATGGGGAGACCGGGTGGGAACAATTAGGGATTGATATCCCAATGGTGGTGATCTCAGCAGGGTGGGACTTTGCTTGATCCATTAGAGTATGGACACATCTATGGTGACGGTGTGCGGCTCATGAGGACCCGAACTAGGAGGGGTGGGTGAGTTTTGTGGCTCCTCCTCCTCAACCGTGTGGGCTTGGGTTTCCTCGAGGGTCGGGAGGGGGTCTAGGTCGATCTTACTTCCAAGGGAAGAGGTGTTTACTTCCAAGGGATCGGGTGTTTGGATCATGGGCTCCTCTTCTAAGGGGAGGAATGGGTCTTTTTGTGGAGGAGTGGAGATAGGCGGCTCATGGTACCCCCGGGGTGGTGAACATGGATGGGCTTGGGTTGGGCTTGATAGGGGAAGTACTTGGGTTGGAGTTGGGGGTGGAAAAGTGGTTGGTTGAGGAGGTCCGGATTGGGGTGCGTAGATCTTTCTAAGATCGGCCCTCATTTCAACCCAAGATTCAATGGGTGCTTCCCCTTTGGCTTCTCTCAAACCTACAATGTACTCCCATTCTTTGCTAGCTTGGCGCCAGAGCAAACTCTTGGCATAGTTGACTTGGATAGGCCCTGATAGGGTGAACCTCCCAAAGTTTCGGTCTATGAACTTCTCCCATTCTAGATATATGCTAGGGCGAGATCCATCAAACACAAAAGCAGCTAATGGGTCTAAGGATGGTGAATAGGCTAAGTAGGAAGTGGTCATGATGAACGGGTGACGAATGCAATGGCCCTAGGACAAGACTTAGTAGAGACAAGTCTAAAACTTGCTCTGATACCAAATTGATGTGACACGACCCCTCGGACCTATATTTGCAAGCAACACAATAATTTGGCAACGTCACACTAGCGGACTCACTCGCGTAAGCACACTCGGGTCCGTAGAAGGACCGGCGATGGCGGTGAGGGTCCGAGGTTGGACCTCAAGGTTCTAAGGGTTTGGCCAGCTAGAAATAGACCCCAATGGGCCAGAGATGCCCAATATCAAGGGCGATCGGCATGCCAAGGGCGTGGGTTGAAATGTCACTCTCACAACTCACCCGCGGTAATCACGCAATTAATTGATAAATCGGGTTCGGGCACTCTCTTACGCCGACGGTACTGAGAGGTAATACTATTTAAGCAAAAGAAATCCAGCAAAGAGAGGTGTGAGTGGCTCACCTGATCGGTGTGAAGACACCGATCCCGTTCGGAGACGATGGGCGAGCGGGGAAGTGTGGGTCCTCGCACACTGCGCCGGTGAAGCTTCGGCCGATGACCTGCTAATACATGCACTACGCCCTCACAGAGGGGGTGGACGAGGGGTAGGGATAATTAGTTACAACCAAAACTACCTCCACGCAGGGAGGGGCGGTCAGCCGGCCAGGCGAGATCGAAAGGAGAGCTAAACGAGTTGCCGAATGAAGACTTCGCCGATCCTGCCCGTATCTGGAACTACTGGATAGGTGGGCGATGTTGACGCTGCCACGGATGCTACCAAACTCGGAAGCTGATGAAACCAGCGCCAAATCGTCACTGACTGACCCAGGTACGCTGATGAATTTTGGTGGACGGTCCCCGCATCGTCATTGGTCGGAGTGGACCCCGGAATAGGTGTTCAGCGTTCTGGTTCAGGCTGGCCCAGAGTGTTGCAGTTGTTAGTCAAAGATGCCACGGTCGCTCCCGAAGTCTGATTGTGGCGGGACCAAGTCGACGATGTCCGTGGATGAGTCTTCTTTGAGAAGCAACCAAGAACAGCACCAGAGGATGTTGGGGTGGTGAGGAGGAGTCCGTTGAGTAAGGTAGTGTTGGGGCAGGATCCAAACAGACTGTCTGCACGCCCGGGGGAGAAAAAATGTAAAAGGCACTTACTGATGCCGAACGGGACGCTGCTTCCTGGTGGTAGTGGATGACTCGTGGTAGCAGCTCTCGGTCAAGTGGCGCCTCCAGAAGTTGAAGGATGTGGCCGTGGGAGCTTCTGCACTGCAGCTCAGGTCCAGGTTCTGGTTCTTATTGCGCAGTTGGACAATAACGGGCACCACGAACTGTAGCGAAGTCAGAATGAGACGATTCCACCTCACTTGCGAAGAAGACTCGCAGACCTTTCCGGCGATGTATGGTGCACCTCCAGATGACGTCGGGGCGCTCCGGAGCAGGCTCTGGAAGTTGGGCCTCCACTGCTGCCTGCGACCTCCACAGGGTATGGTGGTGGAAGGGGATGATAGTGGGGAGATGAGGAGGGGGAGATGGAGTAGGAAGGGGCTGGGGCGTCCCCTGACTGTTAGGGGGACCAATGGGGGGTCTATCCAAGCTAGGAGAGGGTGAAAATGGGGCTGGGTGATGGAGTTGGCAGTGGGTGGGAGGGGGCTGCGAATTTGGGGCTTGGAGGGAGAGGGGGAAGGTGAGGGGGCACAAGTGGGTGGGGGAATGGTTTCTCTCCTTGGGATTTGGAATGGGGTTAATGGAAAGGGATTAATGGTAGCCTAGAGAATGGGAAGGGATGCCTTGGGGAGGGGAAGGGGTGCTTGGGAGAAGGGATTCTCCCTTGGGAAAATGAGAGGTTGTATGGGGAAGGGGAAAGGTTGCTTGGGAGGAGGGAGAGGTGCCTAGGAGAAGAGGATTCCACCTAGGGGTTGGAGGGGACTTAAATAGGAGGTATGGGGAGGGGGGAGGGGTCTTAATTAGAGGTGAATAGGGAGGAGAGAGAGTGAATTTCGAATTTGGGGGTGGGGAGGAGAGAGAATGGGGTTTGCCCCCTTTAGAGAGAGAGAGAGAGGTAGAGAGAGAGAGGGAACTAGAGAGAGAGAGAGCAAGAGACACAATTCTTGTGGATTTTTAAACTCAATACTTCATTAGCTTCCAAATGAGGGATTGGGGTCCTATTTATAGAAATCCCACATTTTCACATAAGTCCCTGACTTTTGGACTACTAACAATTAACCAAGGGGAAGGGGGCGCCCCTGGGCCTAGCCCATATAATTGGGCCCATTAATCAACATAATGACTCTAGACTTAGGTAAATAGCTACTTAACCTTGGTATTGGACTCAAATAAAAGAAAAAGTACATGATAAGAAAATGAAAATTACATCATGTGACTCGAAATAAAGTGGCGAACAAGATGTAGCGTAGCTGGCGAGCATCTGGATCCTCGAACAAAGGGGATAGCTGGAGATGTCCTCATCAGTAATTCTCCTCGAGCCTGGGATTCCCACTAGGACGCCGAGTTGGTTATACCATTAAAGCCCAATAATTAGAAATGCACTATCATGGTTTCTGATTCTTGAAATGTAACAGCCTTGAACTAGACCGTCAGGCTCACGTAATGGCCCAGTGCCAGACCGTCACATTCCTCTGAGTCTATTTTTATCTTTCTAGACTCTGATCATTTTAACGGCCCATTAGTGGCACGTTACATAGTGTAACGGCCCAGTTAACGACCGTTACATAGCTTGTGTATGTTAACCCAAGGTTTGACCAAGGGTTGATATTCCAATGATTCTAGACAAACCTTGATGATCTAGAGCTTGCCATATTGCTTAAATTGATCTAAATGAAATGGAAGTTAAGGAAAATACCGTTATGCTGTTGATTTATTTCTATGAGCATGACATTGTTTAAAGTCTATTTCTTGACTCCTACATTCTTATGTTGAAGCATTCATTCATAGATTTTAGTTATCATGGAATTGTTGGAAGTGTTATATTCTTGGCCATACTTTACTATTATACTGCGTGGAAGTAGCTTAATTTATAACTGAAGATGCGATCAAGCACTGATTGTGTTCAAGGGCTCTATGCTAGTCCCCTCGGCTGATTACCGGAAACATACTATTTTATAAACCATGGGGTACGATGCTACTGGCGTCGCATTACGCTGGGAGTACTATTTCTATAAATAAGTGAAGATCCACGGCACAACATGACATTCTTGCTTGATATTCCACAGAAATTCACAAAGCACTTGCTCATAAGCATAAGATGCTAAAGTGAGGAATATGTGGCTTGCTAGTACATTCTCGATATATTATTGTTCATGAAAGGCCAATATCATGTTCTTGTCCTATTCTTACTAGTTCATTCTTGTTCTCATTCCATCTTATATGATAGTCTTGTTATTTTGAATTAATCGAATGATCATCGCATTGCATGATTTTACCTTATTTATTTAGAGCGAAAATGATAATCACTTTAATAGTGCCTTCATGTTGATGCGAAGATACCTAATGGGCAAGTGTGCTCATTACCTATTTCCACTCTTTTTCAGGAAATGAAAGTGAGTCGGGTTCGGATTCAGATTATTCAGGTAGCGGATCCGGGAGCGATTAAAGATGAGTGAAGACTTAGGAAGTCTATAATGTCTAGATTGAGTCAATGTAATTTTCCTATTTCTTGAGTCTAGTAGAATGAAAATCAAATTAGTGATTGTATCTTTGAATATTGAGCATTATGATATGAAGTTGAAGTTGATTAAATCATGTGCAATTGCATTTACTTGTGTGATTGCCTCGCGCTCTGATTGATTCTTACTTGCAAGAGGCTTACCATGCCGGCTGTTTACGCTCCCCGAGCGAGTCTTCCGCTGTAATTAAAGGCTCGGGGCGTGACAGTTAAGTTGGTATCAGAGCCTAAGTCTTAGGACTTAGGGAAAAGAGTCATGTCATAGGATAAGTCCAAGGTTAAGGACCCCTACCTATGAACTAAGGAAGAAATTCCACACCCATGTGAGGATTGGGTAGAACCCGGGATAAGATAACTAATTAGCTTTAAGAATTATTTTGTTCATTCCAATTTCATGAGAAATAACAAGTTGTTATTTTCTCTCAGGTGCCCTATTTTTCGAATGGCTCATCATGTGGATTGGGACGGTATGCAACAAACTGTTGCCTGCCTCACCCAGGCACTGCAGACTATAGCACAAGGTGGTGTAGGGGCAAGGGCAGGAGATCTTCATCGTAACTTCCGGAGTCTAAATCCTCCGCGTTTCTATGGATCTTCCAATCCCGACGAAGCAGAAAATTGGATCGATGAGATGAATCGTATATTTGATGTCATACAATGCACTGATCCGGAGAAAGTCCATCTAGCAACGTTCCAATTGAATAAGGAAGCCCGTACTTGGTGGAAGTCCGTTCCGGCACCTCCGGCCGATGCGCCACATACATGGAATGCTTTTCTCACTTTATTTCGTGCCAAGTATTTCTCTGAACATGTGAAGGAAAGGAAGGCTATGGAGTTTGCTTCCCTTCGTCAAAGGATGATGTCAGTAGCAGAGTACGAGTTACAGTTTTCAAGACAAGCACCATATGCACCACACCTTATTAATACGGAATTATTAAAGGTGAACCGATTCATGGACGGGTTACGGCCCGGTTTCATTCAGCAACTGGGGACACAGAATATCCGCACTTATGCGGAGATGGTTCAAAGGGCATATTTATGCGAGAGGACCTTAGAGAAGGTCGAAAGGTTGAAAGGAAAGGGAGAAGAATCTAGCCGGCGCTCAGATCGGCATTATAAGAAAGAGAAGTTTAGCATCACGGAACCATACAAAAGCCGTGATAACAAGAAAAGATCAAGGAACGGGAACGGTGGAAGTTCCCAAAGGAATAGTAAAAAGGTTAAAGAAGAGAAGGAGCAAGTCGCCTCGGCATGCACCTTTTGTGAGAAATTCGGCCACTCGGCTGAAGAATGCTGGAAGCACCTAGGTGCTTGTTTGCGCTATGGAAGTAGGGAGCATCGTGTGCCAGATTGCCCCCTTATGAAAGATCAATCAAATAACGGAGAACGTAGGAGGCAGGCTCGCCTCAATGCAGTTATTGATGAAGAAGAAGCGCCCAGGGATCAAAATGATGGGCTCATGGAAGGTACTCTTTAAATTTGTTCTCGTCCTGCATTCGTGCTATTCGATACTGGTGCTTCTCATTCTTTTATCTCTACCACTTTTGCAAACACCTTACAACCTGCATCAGTTCCCCTACCTTCAGATCTCGCTATTACTACACCTTTAGGATCTGGAACTAAGCTTACCAAGTATTATCCCGATTGTGAGGTGGTAGTAGAAGGGCACAATCTCCTTGCAAACTTAGTATGTCTCGATATGAAAGGTTATGATGCCATTTTAGGGGTAGATTGGCTTGTACACCATGATGCTTACATCAACTGCCGAAATAGGATTATATCTTTCCAAAAACCCGGTCTTCCAAGATTTTCTTTTCTTGGTATCAAATACAAGAAGCATCCTACCATTATATCTTCTCTTCACGCCTGCAAACTTATCTCGAAAGGATGTGAAGTTTTTCTTGCTTCAGTCATTGTCACCGAATCTAAGGAAATTACCCTAGCAAACATTCCTATTGTAAATGAATTCCCTGACGTGTTCCCATCCGAACTACCTAGTTTACCACCCGAGAGGGAAGTAAACTTTACCATTGAACTCATTCCAGGTGCAGCACCTGTTTCTATAGCCCCTTACAGGATGTCTCCCACGGAACTTAAGGAACTAAAGAAGCAATTACAGGAACTTCTAGACAAGGGTTTCATTAGACCTAACACATCCCCTTGGGGTGCGCCTGTTCTATTTGTCAAGAAGAAGGATGGTTCTCTCAGATTATGCATCGATTACCGGCGACTGAATCAGCTTACAATCAAAAATAAATATCCATTGTCGCGTATTGATGAGCTCTTCGATCAGCTTTCGGGAGCTGAGTATTTTTCTAAGATTGACCTAAGATCAGGTTATCATCAGCTTAGAATCAAAGAAGAGGATATTTATAAATCAGCTTTTCGAAGTCGTTATGGCCACTATGAATTCGTGGTGATGCCGTTTAGTTTAACTAATGCCCCAGCAGCATTTATGCAACATATGAATAGTGTCTTCCAGCCATATTTAGACCAATTCATCGTCGTCTTCATCGATGATATCCTGATATACTCCAAGATAAAAGAAGAACATGAAGAACATCTAAGGATAGCTTTGCAAACACTTAGAGAACATAAGCTATATGCCAAACTCAATAAATGTGCATTCTGGCTCAAGGGAGTCTCATTCCTAGGCCACATTATTTCAAAAGAAGGTATTGCTGTGGATCCTTCTAAGGTAGAAGCTGTCAGATATTGGAGCCGACCAACGACTATATCTGAAGTCAGAAGCTTTTTGGGTCTAGCAGGTTATTATAGAAGATTCATAAAGGACTTCTCAAAGATCGCAGTTCCTTTAACTAGACTTACTAGAAAAGAAAATCCTTTTATCTGGTCGAAGGACTGTGAAAAGAGTTTTCAAAGTCTTAAGAATCATCTTACAATAGCCCCTATTTTGTCGCTACCAATAGAGGGTGCTGGATTTGAGGTATATACGGATGCATCTGGAATTGGCTTAGGGTGTGTCCTTATGCAAGATGGAAAGGTGATTTGCTATTCTTCAAAACAATTGAAACGTCACGAAGAAAATTATCCTGTACATGATTTGGAATTAGCAGCAATTATTTTTACCTTGAAAATTTGGCGTCATTATCTTTATGGAGAAAAGTTCACGATCTACACAGACCACAAGAGCTTGAAATATTTATTTTCTCAAAAAGAGCTTAATATGAGGCAAAGGAGGTGGTTAGAACATCTCAATGACTTTAATTTTGCTATTCAATATCATCCTGGCAAGGCAAATGCTGTAGCAGATCCACTTAGCAGAAAACCAATTGGTATGTTATCAAGTCTCATGATTAGTGTGACTAACCTTATTCTTCAATTTGCCCAGTTGGATTTAGAGGTTGATATTAAGGAAGAAGATTGCTTCATAGCTAATATCCGAGCTCAACCTACATTGATAGAGGATTTGGCCAAGTTACAAGAGGATGATCCAATTTTACTAGAAATTAAGGCCAATATTGAACAAAGATCGGATTTTTCTATTTCTAATGATGGAAGATTGCTATTCAAGGGCCGAATGTGTATACCGGATCATGAGGATACAAAGAAATTGATCTTAGAAGAAGCACATAAATCAAAGTACTCCATCCATCCAGGAGGTACCAAGATGTATCAAGATCTCAAAAGAAACTTCTGGTGGCCCAATATGAAGAGGGAAGTAGCTGATTTTGTATCTCGTTGTCTTACATGCCAACAAGTGAAGGCGGAACATTTCAGACCTGCAGGAAAATTACATCCCTTAAATATTCCCGAATGGAAATGGGAAAGTATAGGAATGGATTTCATTATGGGATTACCTAAGACAAGAGGTGGACATGATGGAATATGGGAAATCATAGACCGATTGACTAAATCTGCACATTTCATATCAATAAAAAGTCGATGGTCTGTGGATATTCTAGCAGCATTATACATCAAAGAAATTGTTAAACTACATGGTATCTCTATCTCTATTATATCAGATAGAGATCCACGTTTTACATCACAATTCTGGCAAAGTTTACAACATTCACTGGGGACTAGATTGAATTTTAGCATAGCTTTTCATCCATAAACTGATGGTCAGACTGAAAGGACTAATCAGGTGGTAGAAGATATGCTCAGGGCTTGTGTCATTGATTTTGGAGGAAGTTGGCATGATCACTTGCCTCTGGTAGAATTTGCATATAACAACAGTTATCAAGCAAGCATACAAATGGCACCTTTTGAAGCTCTATATGGGAAAAGTTGTCGATCACCAATATGTTGGAATGAAATAGGGGAAAGGTAATTTCTAGGCCCCGACCTTATCAGAGATTCTACAGAGAAAATAAAGCTCATCCAGGAAAGAATGAAAATGGAACAAGATAGGAAAAAGTCTTATGTTGATAATCGAAGATGTGACTTGGAGTTCCAGGTATGAGATCATGTGTATTTGAAGGTTTCCCCAAGTCGTGGTATTAGAAGATTTGGCATCAAAGGAAAGCTAACTCTAAGGTTCATTTGCTCATTTGAAATTCTTGAAAGGGTCGGTGAAGTGGCTTATAGATTGACCTTACCTCCACAGTTAGCAGGAGTTCATGACGTATTTCACATCTCTATGCTGAAAAAGTACGTATATGATCCAGACCATATTATCACTTATGACAATCTGGAGATTCAGAAGGATATGACATATGAGCAAACACCGATCAAAATTCTGGATCGGGAAGTGCGTCAATTAAGAAATAAAGTTATTCCCATGGTCAAGATCCAATGGAAGAAAACATGTCCATATGAAGCAACATGGGAAACCGAAACGGCTATGCGGAAAAGATTGCCAGAATTATTCAATTGTAAGTACACTCTCCTCAATACATGTTTTGAATTTGGAGACCAAATTCTTTCTAAGTGGGGGAGGGTGTAGTGCCCCAGAAATTTTAAATAATTTTCAAGAATTTATAAAGGCCTAAATAAATTTATAAATGATTTATTTAAAATTAATAAGTCATTATGAGGCCAAGTGGTGTTAATCAATTAACCCAACCCACTTAATTAAAGTCCAAAAGGTTTTAACTCTGGCCCATTAAGTTTGGCCCACATTCTAGAAGGTAATTAAGTCTATCCATGGATATTAAGGATAAATACTAGAATATATAAGATAAGTTAATGGATAATTATCAAAAGAGTTTTAAATTATTTGAACTCTATCCACGACAAATATAACGGTCTATAGCCTGACCGTCACAGACGTGTAACACACGGTGTCTCGACCGTTACACTATGAACCAGAAAACTAAAAGAGTTTTATTTCCTTTGAACTCTAGGAACGAGTAATGTAACGGTCTATCGTGAGACCCCCACATAACCCTAACGCGTAGGTCCTAGTCCGTTACAAACCTGTTAGTTCCGTAAGCAAAGGAACTCATGAAAAGATTGGAACTTGATGTTCCTATCCACTAGAGATCGACTTGGGAAGGATTGTAAAGACTCTAAGGACTCTTAGGGATTAGGATTTGATGAAACAAGGACTCTAAACTCGATCTAATCCTTAAAACATAGTCTAAAC
The DNA here is from genome assembly GCA_022559845.1 of Amorphophallus konjac. Taxonomy (NCBI): domain Eukaryota; kingdom Viridiplantae; phylum Streptophyta; class Magnoliopsida; order Alismatales; family Araceae; genus Amorphophallus; species Amorphophallus konjac. Next base: position 149,253,407 of record CM040124.1, read on the forward strand.
TCTATAAATAGGGCATAGTTCTGAACTGTGCGACCCTTACTTTTTGGGCGTAAGAAAGCAAGGTAAGGAGTCATTATCTCAGGTAAGTTCTTTAGAATAATTTGTTAACAATACTTTAGACTAACTCCCCTCCGAATTTCACATCTTTAGATCAAGAGGTCGCGGAGTTAGAGCCCAAGGAAGTTGCTGGAAAAGTCACAAGAGAAGGAGGAGATCTAGGGCAAGGTTCTCTACCAAATTCAGGAACTACAGTCTAAGTAAGAGGTAGGTTATCTCATGAACGATAAAAACAAATTGATAGGACTAAGAGCCTCTGTTTTGATTGGATTTCATGCATGCTAGATCATCAATTTCATGTTTTATTGGTTCTATGCATATCATGTTTCCCTTAGCCCTAACTAAAGATTAAAGACTTGACTATCCATCTATTCACCAATACCCATGCATATAGACAACCTTTACTTTGTTAACATATCTAGAAACTCATGATGTTTTGATAAAAGATATTATGTGAGTTGATCTCTTAGCTTCTATAGTTGTTTCCTATTAGCAGAGATTGTAACGCATCATAGAAGGATCGTCACTTCCATGTAACGGCCCCACGACAGACCGTTATAGTCCCTGATTGGATTTGGGTTTCACGGTTGATTATAACGCGCTTTGACAGACGCCTTACATTCATGTAACGGCTGGGTCATGACCGTCACAATCATAGTGACGCCCCATATCCAGACCGTTATACTCTGTGATGGGGACATCGCCCGTCCCTTCATCTTCTTGAGAGCTACATCATCATCCATCTATGCCACTATGTTCTCCATGTGTCCGTTGATCGAGTCATGTAATTTTTACATTTTATTTGAGTCTTAAATTATGTAATCTTCCTTTTATTTGAGTCATGTCCCTAGGTTCTTGGTCATTAAGTCCTAAGTCTTGAGTCATAGGTTAATTAAGAGGCTATTAGGCCCAACCCAAATGGGCTTGGCCCATGGTTGCCCCTCCCCTCTCTCTTGTGTCTTTTGGCATTCTGTCATTAGAAGTTTTTCCAGGGTCTTATATGTAAAAGGGGGTTTCCTATAAATAGGACCCCAAATCCCCATTTGGAGGCAATGACATTTTGAATGAAAAGTTTATGAAATTTGGTTGAAGCCTTCTTGAGTTCCCCACTCTCTCTCTAGTTCCCTCTCTCCCTCTCTCTCTCTATCTCTCTCCAATTCTCTCTCATCCCCACCCCAAATTCGAAATCCACTCTCTCTCCTCTCTTTCACCTCTAATTAAGACCCCTCCCCCTTCCCTATATCCCTCATTTAAGTCCTCTCCCCTCCCCTAGGTAGAACTCCCACTCCCTAGGCATTCTCTCCCCTTCCCCACACAACCTTTCATCTTCCCAGGCACCCTTTCATCTCCCCAAGGCCCAATTTCGAATTTGGGTGTTCCCTCCTCTCTCTCTCACCACCCCATTACCTCCCCACCTCCCAAAAGCACCCCCTACAACCCCAGCCACGTTCATCCCCCCCCTCCCTTAACCCAAACCCACAAATCCCTTCCATCCCCCTTAATCCCCCCTCCACAAACAGCTCCATTCGCAGGCAGAAATCAAGCCCGAGTTGCAGTCGATATTGGGAGCAGTTCCAAGCAGAATCGGCTTCCGGGTTCTTCATCAAAAACGTGCGTGGGCGAGTCTTCTGACCAGGCGAGGTGGAATCGTCCTCTTCCGAGTTCGTGAGCGTCGGCAGCGGCCAATCTCCACGACTGCACAGGAGGCTCCTGAACCCGACCAGAAGCTGAGGGAGACCACCACCACGCCCAACCCTGACGGAATCCGACTCCGAGCCGTTCAGCAAAGTTCCTCCCCTCTCTGTCAGCTCTCAGGAACAGAAGGCGGTTCGTCGATCGGAGCTCAAGGTGTGAAGTTATCAATTTCCTACCACTGTTGGGTCATTCTGTCCACCGATCCCCTCCTCCGACCATTCCCCACTCAACGGGACCTGCACGTCCACACCGACATCCGACTGAGGCGAGACCAGTGCCGCTGGAAAGTAGTCGTCCCCACGATTCCAACGCCACCTGCCGCGCACCAAACGGAGCTCGGGATTGCTCGTGGTGTCCCTGTCAAGCCGCTGTCCAGAAGCTGCCCCTGCACAGAACCAGAACGGGGTCCCCGCTCAGTCGTCCGTGGCGACCAGGTTCGGGCGGAACCAAAATTCAGAAAAATTGTGCTGCATCCCTACCCTGTTACGAAGCCAACGGCACCAACCGCGCCTCCGGCAAAATTCCAGAGTGCGATCTACAGCCACTTCAACAGCTGCTGGTCACAGATTCCAGAACCGGACAGAATCGACGTCGGCATTTCTTTCGAAGTTTTATTCGTCGTCTTGTGCTCCCGCTTGGCCGGCGGAAGGCCCCACCCTGCGTGGTGGTATTACCCTGTATCTATTCAGTTCCCAGCCCCCTAAATCCCAATTTCCTTTGGGGAATTATGCTGTAATAATACAGGTCGCCGTTCAAGCTTCATCGCCGCGGCGCCGGGTCCGAACCCGCGCCTCCCGGCGCGCCCACGTCTCCGACCGGGACCGGTTTCTTCAAACCGGTCGAGTAAGTTCCCTGCCCTTGCTCTAATTATTTGTGCTTTCCATTCAATGTTAGTTCTTAGCTCCGCTGGCCGGTGAGAGAGTGCTCGAACTCATAATTTGCCACGAATCCGAGTGAGCACCGTGGGAGAGAGTGGGTACCGAGCCTTCGGCTCCGGGTCGGCCCCGTTGAATTCGGGCTCTCCAAACCCTTTGGGATACCCTCAGACCTTGCTGGCCCTCTACCAGCAAGGGTTCAGCCCCACGAACTCAACTCGGCATCGCCGGGTTACCCCCGGGCTTGGGTAAGCGCCGCGTGAGTTGGCCGCCGATATCGGCCCGTTTGGTGTGCGTTTGTGCCGGTATGCCTAAGTCCTAGGTTGTGTCGCATCAAATGGTATCAGAGCAAGTTTTTGGCTTGTTCTCACAAGTCAAGTCTTAGGGCCGTTTCATTCGGAGTCTTCATTGCATGGTCCCATCATTAGCCCTCTTGCATGACCACTCGGAGTGGTACCTCATATCAACCCCCTTCATCATCTTCAACCCCTTTCATGGATCCCAATCCCCAAATTCTCCAAGATAACCATGAAGCCATTAGGGAAGCCCCTCAACAGCCCCGTGATCCAAATCTAGACATCATTAGGGGACACCTTGAAGCCATCACCACCCGACTAGACCGGTTGGAAGCCCATGTCCTACCCCGGGACCAAAGACCAAGGGCACGGTCACCCCAAGAAAGGTTGGATAGAGAAGTTGAGAACCCACCTCCTAGGAACCATGGCCCTAGAGCTCGACCACTAAGGGAAGAAATTGAGAGAGAATTCTATGACACCCCACCTAGGAATCAAGGTCCTAGAGTTCGGCCACCTCGGGATGAAGTTGAAAGGGGACCTAATGAGCCTCCACATAGGCATCATGACTATAGAGTTAGGCCTCCCTATGATGACTTTGATAGGGACTATGACCCCTATTATGATTTAGAGAGACCCCGACACCATGGGCGTGATGAAAGGCGCCCTCGGGAGGACCCGGACCACCACTTACTTAGAATGATCAAGGTTGAGGCACCAACTTTTGATGGGTCCCACAACCCAAATGCCTACCAAGATTGGGAAAATGCCATGGACCAATACTTTGAGTGGTACCCCATGAGTGAGGAGAGACGGGTAAGGTTAGCCAAGATGCAACTTACAAAACTTGCCAAGACCTATTGGTTGAACCTAGAAAGTTTTAGGGTGGCAAGACGTCAAGAACCCATTGATACTTGGCAAAGCATGAAGGACCACCTTAGGACTAAGTACCTACCCCTCTCCCACACTCAAACCCTCCTAGATGAATGGCATAGTCTCACCCAAGAGGGTATGACCGTGAGTGAGTATATTGAGAAATTTGACTACTATGTCCTAAAGTGTGGAGTCCGGGAAGAGCACTCGGTTACGCTATCTAGGTTTAGAAATGGCCTTCAAAGTCACATCAAGAAGGAACTCTACATGAGGGATGTTGAAACCCTTCCACAAGCCTACCGGATAGCCCGAGATGCCGAACGCTTTGCTAGGCCACCAAAGGTCTTCCCACGCCTACCCGACTCCAAGAACATGGGGTCCCATGCCAACCCAACACCTTTGTTGAAAACCCCACCACCCCGGCCCAACCCAACCCCTTTATTGAAAACTCCACCCCAACCCCCATTCCGACCAACCAACTCCCTCCCCACCATTCCCCAAACCAAGACCACCCCTAACCCATCCATGCCAAGGCAAGATGAGAATTCCAAAGGGCAAAGGAACCAATGTTTTGGGTGTAAGGGCTATGGTCATTTCATCAACCAATGTCCCTCAAGAGCCATGTCCAACTTGATGATTGAAGGAGCCCCTACCCTAGGGGACTCTCAAGAAGAGACCGAGGTCTATGAGGCTTCCCAAGAATGGGAAGATGAGTATGAAGCCCAATACCAAGGAGAATCATCCTTAGGCAATGAGAACCCATTGAGCCTCATTAGGTGCCTCTCCCTCCGTGTCTTATCCCATGACGCACCATGCCTCCCCACCCAACCTTCCATGAGCTTTGTGAACGTAGGAGAGCCCCTCATCCAATGGCTAAAACAAGGCCTCCTCCTCCATGCCTTACAACCCCACATAGAAAACAACCTCCCAATCATTACCACTCCCCCATTCCACACGACCTACCAACCCTCCTACCTTGTAGGGACTTTGAGGGATGTGATTAGTGGGATAGTGAGGCAAGTGATGGTAACCAATTTGTTGGCCTTAGGAAGAAATACCATGGGATCTCTTAGCCTCTCCCATTCCTTAATAGGAACCCTCACCTCCATCTACACCAAGGGTCCATACATAAGCAAGCTTCTCATAGTTCTACCCATGACCGATAGCTTGCCCCAAAGAAGCCCACATGGTCCCTTCCCACCACCCCATTACCATCACATCCCCTTGCCCACCTACACCTTCCCCAACCCCTCAAACTACCTTGATCCATTTGACCCCTCACATTGGAAGGCCACCAACCCTTGGACCTCATCCCCAACCCTTGGAGACATCATGCTCCTTGCCCACTCCCCTCACCCTAAGATCATCTCATGGCACAAAGGGAAGAAGTCTCATACCACCCCATGCATAGAGTCATCACGGGTCCAAGCATTTAGGTGCATGAGTCCACCCCCACCCCTCCAAGAGAGTCGGGTCTTCACTACACTTGGACACTTCCCTTCCCCAATTCCCAAGGTCCAAGGTAAAGTCACCTTTGAACATCCAAGTCTTCCCATCATATTTAGAAGGTCACCATTCATAAAATTGCATAATGTCCTCTGCAAGCATGACCACACTAACAATGGGACGTACATTGGATTGGCCGACTTTCGCCACTACTCCCAACATCCCCATGTGGGTGACCCCGCGATGGCAAGGATGGAGTGGCTCACCTCGGGAGCCACCCCAAAAGTGAGGAACCATGAGGCTGGCCCCTTGCTAGATGTGAGGCACATCGGCGCTTATGAGGAAATCCTCCACAAGTGGTATGGAATGAGCTCCACTTTCAAAGTGGCCGACTTGTTTGCGATGAAGGCCCCCACGGTGGAACCTAGTGAGAGGCTTGAGCCCCCTTCCCCCCTTGAGAGAGCTCCCACCCGTGAAGAGAGTCCACTAGCCAAGAGAGCCCAGCGTGAGCCAAGAGAACAAATATTGGGTGGACAAGTCACTACCAACATGAGCAAGGTGTATGGATGCTACCTCACCGGGTGGAAGGAACGGCCTCCGTAGGAAGATTGGCGGCAACACCACACCCCCGGGGGAAGAAAGACTCTAACTCGACGGAGTCGAGTTTTCCGCACCCCGGGAGTATGATGGGGACATCGCCCGTCCCTTCATCTTCTTGAGAGCTACATCATCATCCATCTATGCCACTATGTTCTCCATGTGTCCGTTGATCGAGTCATGTAATTTTTACATTTTATTTGAGTCTTAAATTATGTAATCTTCCTTTTATTTGAGTCATGTCCCTAGGTTCTTGGTCATTAAGTCCTAAGTCTTGAGTCATAGGTTAATTAAGAGGCTATTAGGCCCAACCCAAATGGGCTTGGCCCATGGTTGCCCCTCCCCTCTCTCTTGTGTCTTTTGGCATTCTGTCATTAGAAGTTTTTCCAGGGTCTTATATGTAAAAGGGGGTTTCCTATAAATAGGACCCCAAATCCCCATTTGGAGGCAATGACATTTTGAATGAAAAGTTTATGAAATTTGGTTGAAGCCTTCTTGAGTTCCCCACTCTCTCTCTAGTTCCCTCTCTCCCTCTCTCTCTCTATCTCTCTCCAATTCTCTCTCATCCCCACCCCAAATTCGAAATCCACTCTCTCTCCTCTCTTTCACCTCTAATTAAGACCCCTCCCCCTTCCCTATATCCCTCATTTAAGTCCTCTCCCCTCCCCTAGGTAGAACTCCCACTCCCTAGGCATTCTCTCCCCTTCCCCACACAACCTTTCATCTTCCCAGGCACCCTTTCATCTCCCCAAGGCCCAATTTCGAATTTGGGTGTTCCCTCCTCTCTCTCTCACCACCCCATTACCTCCCCACCTCCCAAAAGCACCCCCTACAACCCCAGCCACGTTCATCCCCCCCCTCCCTTAACCCAAACCCACAAATCCCTTCCATCCCCCTTAATCCCCCCTCCACAAACAGCTCCATTCGCAGGCAGAAATCAAGCCCGAGTTGCAGTCGATATTGGGAGCAGTTCCAAGCAGAATCGGCTTCCGGGTTCTTCATCAAAAACGTGCGTGGGCGAGTCTTCTGACCAGGCGAGGTGGAATCGTCCTCTTCCGAGTTCGTGAGCGTCGGCAGCGGCCAATCTCCACGACTGCACAGGAGGCTCCTGAACCCGACCAGAAGCTGAGGGAGACCACCACCACGCCCAACCCTGACGGAATCCGACTCCGAGCCGTTCAGCAAAGTTCCTCCCCTCTCTGTCAGCTCTCAGGAACAGAAGGCGGTTCGTCGATCGGAGCTCAAGGTGTGAAGTTATCAATTTCCTACCACTGTTGGGTCATTCTGTCCACCGATCCCCTCCTCCGACCATTCCCCACTCAACGGGACCTGCACGTCCACACCGACATCCGACTGAGGCGAGACCAGTGCCGCTGGAAAGTAGTCGTCCCCACGATTCCAACGCCACCTGCCGCGCACCAAACGGAGCTCGGGATTGCTCGTGGTGTCCCTGTCAAGCCGCTGTCCAGAAGCTGCCCCTGCACAGAACCAGAACGGGGTCCCCGCTCAGTCGTCCGTGGCGACCAGGTTCGGGCGGAACCAAAATTCAGAAAAATTGTGCTGCATCCCTACCCTGTTACGAAGCCAACGGCACCAACCGCGCCTCCGGCAAAATTCCAGAGTGCGATCTACAGCCACTTCAACAGCTGCTGGTCACAGATTCCAGAACCGGACAGAATCGACGTCGGCATTTCTTTCGAAGTTTTATTCGTCGTCTTGTGCTCCCGCTTGGCCGGCGGAAGGCCCCACCCTGCGTGGTGGTATTACCCTGTATCTATTCAGTTCCCAGCCCCCTAAATCCCAATTTCCTTTGGGGAATTATGCTGTAATAATACAGGTCGCCGTTCAAGCTTCATCGCCGCGGCGCCGGGTCCGAACCCGCGCCTCCCGGCGCGCCCACGTCTCCGACCGGGACCGGTTTCTTCAAACCGGTCGAGTAAGTTCCCTGCCCTTGCTCTAATTATTTGTGCTTTCCATTCAATGTTAGTTCTTAGCTCCGCTGGCCGGTGAGAGAGTGCTCGAACTCATAATTTGCCACGAATCCGAGTGAGCACCGTGGGAGAGAGTGGGTACCGAGCCTTCGGCTCCGGGTCGGCCCCGTTGAATTCGGGCTCTCCAAACCCTTTGGGATACCCTCAGACCTTGCTGGCCCTCTACCAGCAAGGGTTCAGCCCCACGAACTCAACTCGGCATCGCCGGGTTACCCCCGGGCTTGGGTAAGCGCCGCGTGAGTTGGCCGCCGATATCGGCCCGTTTGGTGTGCGTTTGTGCCGGTATGCCTAAGTCCTAGGTTGTGTCGCATCACTCTGTGTTCTGTCAACCCCAAGACAGAATATAACCTGCCAATATTATTATTGTTAAAGCCTAGTTACCTAAGTTTTAACCTGATCATGTGATTTTAAGGTTATTTGATCATTCATGATAGGTATTGCATGTTTTGTGGTCTCACTTTTATTGAGTTATGTTAATGAAGCCAAAGTATATAGTTTTGTATTATAAAGCATGACTTTTTTTAAATATTTTATTGACGGAGTTTTCATCATGATTTTCAAATTTGAGTATACATATCTCTCTCTGTCAATAGAGTCAATTCTATAAGTACATGGCACATATTCCGGTATGTTGTCATTAGATCACACCTTGCACTATAGGAACACAATCTTGGACATGAGGACCTCTCTATTGGATATTCCTTCCAATGGATTAGGAAATCATTGTTTCAAGGCCTCCGTAATTCTCCGCGAGCCTGGGATTCTCACTAGGATGCCGAGTTGGTTGTACCATTAAAGCCCAATAATTAGAAATGCACTATCATGGTTTCTGATTATTGAAATGTAACGGCCTTGAACTGGTCCGTCAGGCTCACGTAACAGCCCAGTGCCAGACCGTCACATTCCTCACAGTCTATTTTTATCTTTCTAGACTCTGATCATTTTAACGGCCCATTAGTGGCGTGTTACATAGTGTAACGGCCCAGTTAACGACCGTTACATAGCTTGTGTATGTTAACCCAAGGTTTGACCAAGGGTTGATATTCCAATGATTCTAGACAAACCTTGATGATCTAGAACTTGCCATATTGCTTAAATTGATCTAAATGAAATGGAAGTTAAGGAAAATACCGTTATGCTGTCGATTTATTTCTATGAGCATGACATTGTTTAAAGTCTATTTCTTGACTCCTACATTCTTATGTTGAAGCATTCATTCATTGATTTTAGTTATCATGGAATTGTTGGAAGTGCTATATTCTTGGCCACACTTTACTATTATACTGCGTAGAAGTAGCTTAATTTATAACTGAAGATGTGATCTAGCACTGATTGTGTTCAAGCGCTCTATGCTAGCCCCCTCGGTTGATTGCCGGAAACATATTTTTTTATAAACCATGGGGTATGATGCTACCGGCGTCGCATTACGTTGGGAGTACTATTTCTATAAATAAGTGAAGATCCACGGCACAACATGACATTCTTGCTTGATATTCCACAGAAATTCACGAAGCACTTGCTCATAAGCATAAGATGCTAAAGTGAGGAATATGTGGCTTGCTAGTACATTCTCGATATATTCTTGTTCATGAAAGGCCAATATCATGTTCTTGTCCTATTCTTACTAGTTCATTCTTGTTCTCATTCCATCTTATATGATAGTCTTGTTACTTTGAATTAATCGCATGATCATCGCATTGCACGATTTTACCTTATTTATTTAGAGCGAAAATGATAATCAATTTAATAGTGCCTTCATGTTGATGCGAAGATACCTAATAGGCAAGTGTGCTCATTACCTATTTCCACTCTTTTTCAGGAAATGAAAGTGAGTCGGGTTCGGATTCGGATTATTCAGGTAGCGGATCCGAGAGCGATTAAAGATGAGTGAAGACTTAGGAAGTCTATAATGTCTATATTGAGTCAATGTAATTTTCCTATTTCTTGAGTCTAGTAGAATGAAAATCAAATTAGTGATTGTATCTTTGAATATTGAGCATTATGATATGAAGTTGAAGTTGATTAAATCATGTGCAATTGCATTTACTTGTGTGATTGCCTCGCGCTCTGATTGATTCTTGCTTGCAAGAGGCTTACCATGCCGGCTGTTTACGCTCCCTGAGCGAGTCTTCCGCTGTAATTAAAGGCTCGGGGCGCGACAAGAAAATGACTAGAAGGGGGAGAAATAAGGGGAAGAACAGAGAGAAACACTAATTCAAAGATGAACAGGATAGCATAGTAAAAAATACGAAATAGCTTGAAAACCAGAAGGAATTGGAAGATGATGTAGAAGAAGACGTTCTAGATGTGAAGAATGCAAGAGGAGAAGAGGGACAGAAGAGGGAGAAATAGGTGACCTAAGATGTGAGAGGGAGATGGTGAAAATTGCCAAAAGAAGAACCCCCCCTTCTCCTCCTTGTCATGGGAAATTTATAGGGAAAGTTGGGTCAATGGAGGGTGGAGATTGTATCAAAAGGAGATGGATGGCTGAGATTTAAGTAGAAGATGATGTATGGGCAAAAGGAAAAGGAGGTGGGCACCCCCTTTCTTGGACTTTGGGCACCCCATGTCCCAAGGCTCATCATGTCTCTCCTTTATTTCAAACTTTGAATTCAATTTTCCCTCCAACCAAAATATGTGTTTCTTTTCCTCAATTTTAAACTTTTGAAATTTCTTTTCCCTCCAACCAAAATATATGCTTTTGACTTGGTCAAAGTGGTAATGATAGTTTTTCCCCCGGAGTTTCTTGCAATTACCTTAAGTGTCCTGCACACACATAATTACAATCTAGTCCATAAAAATTACCATAATGTACGCATAAATCTCAAATGCTCATAGTTATGCAATGGAGAATTAATGCACATGGCCCTCAACTTCAATTTATTAAATAATATCATCAAATTAATCAATTTACATGAAAGCTCTAATTTAAACGCGGAGTTGAGTTTAACTATGAAATATGCATAATTGCCTAATTATATGCACATAAAATGGTATACATGTAATGAATTACCATAGAAAATGGACACTTATCAGTCACCGCGTGTGTTTTAATGACGAGCTTTGCGGTTACCGGAGAGGTTTATGATTTTTGAATTGACCATCTTGTGTTCTTGTATATTAATTAGGTACTAGCAATTTTTCTTTTGTTTGCTTGAAGGAAAAAAAAGTGAAAAAAGTTATCTACCAATAAGGTAAGCCATCTCTTCCCCATTCCCCATCGTTTTGTATATTTTTACCTAAGAATGAGGGAACGCGCTCCAAGTAAGTACCCCAAACTCCCTTCGTTTCATTTGATTTTATTTCATTACTTTTGTATTTTCTTGGTTAGATAGGTTCACAAAAAAAAATTCAAAAAAATATTTGAACTTAAATAAAATCTTCATCTCAATATTAGAAACCACACCATCCATGCTTAGGTCATGCATCATATAGAATAGAGTTATCTTATTTAAATTCCATCTTTGTATTTTTGAGATCGCGAGGGGAAAGGTATGTTCTACTTATCTTGAGCACGCATTATTGCATAAGAACCCCTTGTTCTGAAATTGTGGTGATCATTCCATTCTAAAAATATTCTAACGGCAACCCCCCTAAGCAAGATAAGGTGGAGATTTTATCACGCTTCCTTAACCCACGAACCACATTTCTCTTGCATCTTTGCATGTCCTTAGCCTTAAATAAAATTTAGTAGACATTGGCCCTAGGTTCACACTATGGTTCTTGTGCTATTTGGGTTTACCCTCTTGTGGAAACTATTGCCTAAGGCAAGACGGTCGGATGGCAAACGCCTTAAGCGGGCTAGTGGTTATCTAATTAGGTCCCTACGAAAGTAGGGGGAGCCTCCCACTACCCCACCCCTTACCTGGCCTGTGAAAATATTGAGGGTGCACTTAAGTTATACTTTAATCATTTTGTGAAACCCCATTTGTAGGTCTAGGTCACATCTAGGTCGTTAGGTAATTTGTGTGCCACTTGTTTATCTTTACATTCAAAAAATATTTTAATTAAAATAAAGAAATAAACAAACATGGTGGGTTTGTAAAAAAAAAGGAGAAGAAAAGGGGGAGGAAGATGGAGAAAACAAAAAAATAACAAAAAAAAACAAAAAAATGAGATCAATAAAGGGAGAATAAAATATAAAAAAGTGTTAATTTTTTTCCTTGAATAAAAACAAATTAAAAAGAAAATCTTTCTGGGATCTTGTGATCAATGGTCGAGTATCTAGGAGGGAAACCTACGCCTACGAAGAAACACTTTATTCCTTCGACTTATAAATTCCCAACATGTATTGAGCTACCTGACATTCTTATGGATCATTATGAGATTGGCCCTCGTATCATCTAGATGCTCCCATCTTTTTATGGGAATCCTAATGAAAATTCTTATTGGAATCTAGATGATTTTCTAGAAAATTGCTCCCTGGTCAAAATCTGAAACTTTAGTGAGGATGCCCTTAAGTTGATCTTATTTCCGTTCTTATTGAAAGATAAAGAAAAATGTTGGTTAAGGAGTTTTGGAAAGACCATTAGGATATGGGAGGTTATGCAGTTAGAATTTTTGAAAAAAATTTACCCCACAGTTCAGACCAACATTATGAGAAGGGCGATTATGGGATTTAATCAGCTTCCGGGAAAGCAAATTCATGAATCTTGGGAAAGGCTAAAGGATCTATTACGTCAATGTCCACATCATGGGTTGCCCAAATGTCAAGTTGTGTATGCATTTTATGAGGGGTTGTATAATTGTGATAGACAAATGGTGGACACATGTTGCGGAGGGACATTCATGAACTAGGGTGAGACGAGGCTTATGATATGTTTGAAATTTTGAGTGAAAATTTGATGAATCATGCCTCAATCTCATCTCATAAACAATCTGTAGGACCTTTCAGACAGGTTGAAAATCCAACCCTAACTTCCAAGGAAGCATGTGATTTCTATGCCAGTCCCACTCACCATGTGAGTGAGTGTCCTACGATAGTCCGACTCCCACCAGTCATCCAAGCACAACTCCAAAATGCCCTAGGATTCTCTCAACTCAAGTATGATACCGTTTCAGATGATTATAATCTAGGCTGGAGTAATCACCCAAATTTACCTTGGATGGATCAAACAATCCAAGCCCATTTCTCTAAACTCTCACCCCAAGAAGCTCACTAGCGGCCCATGTGTAATCAACTTCAGCCCAACTCATCTCACCCTAACTTCAAAAGCAACATCGATATTAGGGGGGATTTACCAGGCCACTACTCCAACCCTCAAATCGTGTACTCTCAGTCTACTTACCGTGACCCTCCTTCAATATTACATCAACCCCCTCAACACGTGAATGATGACGATGATGATCTTATGCCTATCATTTTGGCTAAAGATGTCAATAGTGGGTGTGAGGGGGAGTGCAGTAGCAATACCATGATGAAGGAAGCGAAGGAAGTAAGGGGTGGATTAAAGGATAATGATGATCATGTTGATATCATCACCCCATTCTATGAATGTTTTGAGGTTGAGAATATCACTGTGAAGAATAGTGGCCCAAACAACTCATCAAAGGATATACATGAAGAGGAGGATTGCTTTGTGGTTAATAATCTTGTTGATTTTATAACGACGGATTCTGAATATCCTCCTCCTCTTGAAGAACATGATGATGGGGCCTTGTTGGAAAAGTTTGTATTTAATCTATCCACCCCATTATTAGATAATTTGATTAATAATCTTTATTCAATTGATGAGTTTGATCAAGGGGCCTTATTAGCGAATTTCACATTTGATCTCACCCCTGAGCCCTATCCCATGAAGTTTGAATCATTGGATGAGTTAGATTCTGGGATCACGCTTCCCTCTAATTTGATTCCCCTTAAAGTTAAGCCTCTCTAATATGATATTCTAGTACTTGGGGGGGATATGCAAACTATATTCACCTTTGATTTGACTTCTCATCAGGAAGACAAGTTGATTAGTGCCCTTAATGCTCATTAGGCTGTTACTGAGGGGAATGTGGCTAATAATGTCAATCTTATTCATAAGCCACCAGTGCCTGACCAAGTTACCATGGAGGAAGTAATCACTAAAGGGGTAGTCAGGTGGGTAGATACAAGACAAAGGGACCAATGGGTATATACCGGGCAAAGGTTCTACCCCAATCTAGAAAGATTAATGGCCATGGACCATTTCATGATCTCTAAAGAAGAGAGGTAGCTCACACATATTGTTAAAGTGAAAATCCATAATGTGCGAGACCAGCATATTTCTAGCCCCAGTACGTACATGCTTACTCTTGTCTTCCTATGGCATAAGGGCTGGAATTTTAGGGAGGATGAGATCTTATGGTGGCTAATCATGAAATCAACCCGTTGGTTAGTGAGTCACATTGCGTCTGACTGAAGACATTAAACTTAGCGCTTCTTGGGAGGCAACCCAAAGTTTTTTAGGAGTGTTGTAATAATCAATGGCTTGTTGGGAGGCAGCCCAACATTTCATCGTTACTGTTTTAATAAATCATTTCCTTTGTTGTGTGTTTATAGGAGTCAGCATTAGCACTAGGAGGATTTCTAGCGAGAACCATGTCTGCCTACCCCAGGTTGTACCTTTCCTTCCCAAGCATTCATGCGCACATTGTTCTATTTCTATATTATTCATATCATCAAAGACAATGTTACTTAAGTTGGGGGTAAGGGTAATCATTGTAAAAATCTCATACAACCTATGCCACATTTTTTAAAAAAAACGGGGGGAGCCCCAACTGCGTTTTCATGATTCATGTTCTCATGAAAGAGACTCTGGAATGGAGGAGACTACGGAGATGGATGATGCAATAATTTTAGTATCTAGTCATGGGAACTAATTTAGAATTCCCTAAGGTCTCTTAGCACTTAAAAAAAAACTGATCACTTGCATACTAATGAAGCAGGTAGGACAAGCCTTCTGTTATTTTGATATGGTATCTGATACTCTACATCTACTAGTGAAGTGACATTTTTGAAATGCTATCTGCCCAGTGATCTATCACATATGTGCAAAGCACATTGTTGAAGAGAGAGAGAGAGAGAGAGAGAGAGAGAGAGAGAAACCATGGAAAATGTCATGGATATTAGTAACCGGGTCTGCTTCTCCTATCGCAAGAGATGAGGTTCGCGTCAAACGGTGAAGGGATGTGCAGCACCATGGGTTAAAAAAAAGATGATGAAAAAATAAGGCAACATAAAGTGACTGTGCTGAATGCTCTGATCTAAGAGGTGTAGAGTTAAAAGACAACTAACTGAAATGACAATATGGAGGATATAATTGACTAACTGTGGATTTAGATTTCACGAGCACAAGTGCTATGAGACTTTAGGAGTATTCTAAGAAAGTTATGAGCTTCATGTTCTAATCTTATGACAAATGTACTTTAATGATTCAAAAAGTCCTAATCTTTAGTCGATTTCGTGAAGGAGGATCTTGACTTGAGGTATGAAACTTTTAAACTCTTATTGGTCCCTAATTTGTAACCTATTTGCATTGCTAAGGGACTAGTAATGAGTAACTTGGGGGGTGTGATGAATGCTTATTTGTTCATATTTATTTATATCACACATATCAATTTTTGAACTTTAATGAAGGCAATTAAGTAATCTTTTACACGATAATTTTAGTCTCACACAAAATGAAGATTTTTCTATAATTAATGGGACTTGAGATATTTGCATAATTAAATTTTAATGAAATTGTTTCATTCTAAATTTGGTTACAATTACTTTTTATAAAATTTATTTTGTGTGAACAAAATAGGGAGGATAAATGATAAAACATATATTCATTGTTAAATCTTATTGTTTGAGGGGATTGTGTATAATTCATTTTTTATTATTATTCAAAACCTAGTGTATAGGAATTACAGGCTCCCTTTAACAGAAATGGGCCTCTCCCTCATGCGCATACAATGGCAGCAATTACGCACTCCCTTTAACACAAATGGGCCTATCCCCCCTTCATCTCCAAGTGGACAAGGTTCCAGCGGAGCGTAGGGACACGGCACATGAGGCATTCAAAACAGAGGTAGGCTCACATGGGCGAGTGAATGGTGTACAGCAAAGTGGCATGGGCGGGTAGGTCTCTCCGGCGTGTTGACATAGCAAACAACAGACGTGGGCTCAGCAAAGTGGCTGGCATGCACTGGCCAGGGTGTAGGCTGTTGATAAATGTTCATTTTCTATGATAATTCAGTGCATACACACTATTTTATGTGCATATAATTAAGCAATTATGCATATTTCATAGTTACTCTGAACGTCGCATATAAATTGGGCATTTTCACATAAATTGATTAATCTGGTGATTTCATTTAATAAAATGGAGTTGAGGGTCATGAACATTAATTCTCCATTGCATAATTATGAGCATTTATGATTTATGTGCACATTGTGATAATTTTTATAGATTAAATCACAATTTTGTGTGTGCAGGATGCTGAGGACAATTACAGGAGAGGCCGGGGGCAAAGCTGTAATGTCCCAGGTTTTTCAGACATTTTTCGCATCTGGATCCATGAGTTTCAGATCACTTTCGAGGGTCCCGAAGGTTATTTTGTGGTTTACACGTGTTTTTCCCTAACGGACCTACAGAATGCCATAGCGGGTGAACTGTTGCGTTCTCCTCCTCTGGGACTGTACTAGTGCGTTGAGCGTGTTCCAAGGATCGCGGAAATGATTTTTCCTAATTTTTTTGTATTTTTGGCATTTTCTGGATTTTCTATATAAACCCCCCCTTTTCCTTTTCTTTTTTCACTTTTTTCTTCTTTCTTTTTCTTCTTCTTTCTCCAAACCGTGAATGCATGCGCCCCCCATCACTCTCCCGTATGAACATTCCGGCCCCCCTCCCTCCTTCGGCGACGGAGGGCGGGCTTCGGCGGCGGCGTGGTGACGAACGTAACGGCGAGAGGAACGCAGCAGTGCCCTTTTCGCGGTGTGGGAGAGGCGTTCTTGTGCGGCCAAGATTTGCGACCGGCGGTGATCTGGAGGATTTCGGCCTTCTTTGAGGTAGGGGGACGGATCCTTACCCTTTTTGCTACTTTCCCTGCGATTTGTAGGCTGAGGCGAGGCCGAGAGGGGTGTTTTTGAGTCGGGGAGGGTAAAATCCATGTTTTGGGGTTGAGCACCGGATCTCCCGTTTCATGAAGTTTTTGGCCGATCTAAGGGAATAGATGTATGCTAGGTTGGTTGGGGAAGGATTCCCCTTTGTTTCCCCATCATCGGGTGATGATCGGGGTGTGGATGGGTGTTTTTGGGGTTTCCCATCGGTTTCACACTCGGGACGACCTAGCGGTCGTTCCAGTGACCGCTAGGCTCCCTTTCGTGGTCTCAGGGAGACCGCTAGGCGGTTTTGAACATTGGTTGGCCCATGCGGTCCTCCCGAGGACTGCTAGGGTGAGGGTGGCGGTCACGTGATAGACCGCTACCCTTGGGCTAGTGATCCTCATGTGATCCTTTTCCCCTACTTGACCGAGCACCCTCGGGGTGTGTGTTTTCGACCGTTGGGATCATGTGCCGCCTAGCGGTCATGGTGATGACCAATTATGGCTGCCTTGCGGTCCAAGGAGGATCGCTAGGCTGGGGCTAGTGGCCACGCGATAGACCACTTGGCCTCTCGTGGCCCATCTCTTGGCGGCCCAGTAGAGGACCGCTTGGCTTCTCCTTGCGGTCCAGAAGAGGACCGCTAGGCTGCTTGCGGTCCAGAGAGTGACCATAAGGCTGAGGGGTAGTCCTGTGGGGACCGCCACTCGGTTTCCTTTTGACCGGTGGTTTCCATGAGTTGAGTCTTACCTCCTGTGACACGTCCACTAGTCGTATCCTTCTTACGGGACGAGTGTGCTGACCCACCCGGGAGTGGTGGAGCGACTTACCCGAGAAAGACGGTTTTAAGCTGGTTTTCGTAGGTCCCCTTGCCTTTGCAGCCCGAGTCCGGCTGGGGGGGGGGGGAAACTGGCTAGAGGACCCGACCTAGAGCAGTTGGTCTGTGTGTGCACGCGTAGTTGGGGGCAGAGGACCCGCGCTGACGAGCGCGACCCCAGCTAGTCCATGTTCTGAGTTCCTGTTTATTGTTGTGTGTCTCAGTTTCCACTGGGGGCGTTGTAGGGAGACACTTGAGGCACGGTGTAAGATGTTAGGGGACGCATCCGGCTGTTCTTCTAGTGGGTGGTGCTCCTGTCTTCTGGCGGGTACGGACTCATTTTTTCGCCGGTTTGAGGTCGGTCGGCTTGGTGCGGTGAGTTGTAGGGAGCTTTACCGTTTATTTATTATTGCTTGCTGCTTCTACCGTATTTCTGTTAGGTAGCATTACATTCTGTGCTTGTTCGCGTCTTTTCACCTTGTTTTCCTCGTTGTGCGGTGGGGGTCTGAGGGATCCCTACTGGGCCAATGAAATGAGGCTCACCCTGCTTTTCAGGTGAGGCAGGGTCGTCGAGAGGCGTGGCGAAGTTTCAGCGTGGTTCTAGTAGATAGGGTTAGTCGCCAGTCTATCAGAGCCGGGGTATGCCCCGTGTACTTGTACTTTTCTTTCTGTTGACTGTACTTAATTTGGACATGAGATACACTAGACCTTGTATGTAGCACCTTGTCTTTTTCTACTATAATATTTTCACAATTAATTATTTATTGGCTCAACTTCTAAAGAAATTATTAAAATTCAGGAAAAATATGAAACTAGTGTAAAATTGAATTTGTAATAACTTTGTCTTCAGGTAAGAGCCCAAAATAAAATTTGTGTAGGCCCAATTTCACGTTTTTAGGAGTTTTTCGTGTGTTAGAAGACCTAGTTTAGCCATCACAATTTGGGCCCAATTCTAGCCCAATTGTGCTCCATTTCGAGCCAAACCCTAGCCCATTGATAGGTCTTTGCTTTCTCTTCGAAAACCATAACTCTAGATGCTTCTACCGACGGTGGCAGCGGTGGATTAGAACCTTATCCGAAGTTTTTTTCGGAACCCTATTTGCACCAGCAACAGGCGGCGGGACCGATCGTGATCGGATGTGGGAGAATTTGGGCGTTCTAGGAGCAGTACCTAGGGTTCCGGTGACCCCTCTTCTTTGTCCTTCTTTCCTTCAAGCAAAGGTAGGTGTCTCTCGGGCCAAACAAAAATATAATAATACCGTATTGTGCATCTCCATGAGCTCTTTCTTTTGATACCTAATTGCCCAATTCTAGTTCATCATGCTATTCAAATTTCACGTTTTTCTCCGAGGTGTCTAAAAAGGGCAACTTTCATGATTATTAGTTAAAGATTGAATCTTGTTGTGTTAGATCTAAATCAAAGCATGCTATTTCATACGAATTTTTACGCTCTTTCGAATGGTAGCATTTTCCCTAATTTTTATTCATTCTATCATAAGCAATCAAAGTTTTAGTGTAAAATGTCGACGTTCATCGTCGGTGTGTTCCAGGTCATGTGACGCATCTTCCAAAGGCCGTTACAGCCTGACGGCCGCACGACAGACCATCACATGAGCCTGACGGTCCCACGACAGACTGTCACATGCCCCTGTGTTTTAAAATTTTGAAATTTTAATCTATTTATTTTCTGGTACGTAACGCACCTACTATAGAGCGTTACATGCTTGTAACGCCCCTTCCTTAGACCGTCATGTTCTCCTGACAGTATTTTTTAAACTATTGCTTATGCGTTTTAAAACCAGAAACTTGCTATGTTAGTATGATATCTTGATCTATAAGTAAGGCAGAACGTGATGTTAATATTGTATTATGATAATAAACATAAATTTTTCATTGTTGTACATGAAAGATGTTAGAAAATCCTAAGTTGAATGATCATGAAGAATTTGATAAAAAACCCTTAGTTAAACTTGTATGAAATTTGATTTATGTAAGATATATATTTGATCTTAGCTTTATTGTTTGACAGTCATGCCACTCCGGTGGGATTGACTGACCGCACCGCATTGGTTTCAGTGTTTATTAGCCTCAATTCTCGTAATAGATAGGACTCTCCACCGGATATTCCTTCCGTCGGACTAGGACCACTATTATGAGACCTCCGTAAGACCCCGTGAGCCTGGGATTTCCACGAGGACGCCAAGCAGGTTGTACCCTAAAGACTTGAACCCATGAACGTTGTTTGAATCGTGTTTTTGGACCAGCTCAAATTAAACTGGTCTGTGTCTTGTAACGGCCCAAGATTGGACCGTCATAGCAACGTAACGGCCCTGTGTACGACCGTCACGTTCCTGTAACGGCCCTGTTATAGACCGTCACAGATAATATAGTAATAAGGTTTTTCTTGTTTTATCATCATGAAGCAGTTATCAAGGTTGGCCTTGAACTGTGAGATTATGTGCAATCCTTGTTTACATCCTTGTTACCTAAAGACTCATAGTCTTTCTACTTGATGTCATTCCAATTTTGTTGAAATTTCTCTTGATCTTCGAAGTAAGTTCGTGAGCTTAACCTTGGAACTCTTGACCATTAATGTGATGAATGTCTAGACTAGGATCATTGATCCAAACCTTCAATGCCAACGCATCATAAAGGGCCCGGTCTGATCCTAGGAGGAGCACCCGAAAGCACTTGTGTCCCGTGGAGTTTGTAATGACAAGGTGTGGCATTGCACCGAAGTGCATGACTAGCATGATTGGTCTATGACATTTCCACTTTTACTCAATTACTTGAAATGCGTGCTTGATATGGCCAATTCCATTTATCATTTCATGACATGAAAAGTTCTTGTTATACTTGTGTTTACTCTTTACTTGAAAGCTCATGTTCTTTTCTCTATCCATCTCTTGTCATTCATTTATCATTGCTTTTGTTACAACGTTATTCATAAATAGTTAATCACTTTAATTATACATGATGATAGAGATATAAAATCCTACTGAGCTTTACTCACCCCTACTTTCCAATCCCTTTCAGGTAGCTCGGGTGAGGACGGGCGTTCCGATGGGGACGGGAGCGAGTGATTCCAAGAGCGAGCCATTTAGAGTTTATGTTCAAGTCAAGTTGGATTAGTTGTTATCTAGAGTTGATGTATTTTCCATTAATGAGATAGAAGTCCATAAGGAGTCGGGTGTAATTGAATACTTTCTCTTATTATTATTATCAATAAAGTTGGGTTAATTGTTTCTTTATTATTAGCCTGGTGGTTAGTCTCTTGTGGCAATGTATGCTCTGATTGACATGATTGATATAAACTGCTACGTTCCGATTTTCCGCGTCGGGGCGTGACAGTTTTGTGGTATCAGAGCCTAGGTTTTCTTTAGGCCCTAGGTTGCTAGTAGTGTTATAGAACCTTTAAACCTTAGTAAAGTCAGAATCTGACCTAGTGAGTTGGGTAGAGACTTGGGTTAAGATTAGTTAATTAATTAACTAGCTATAAGAAGATAGATCCAATAGAATGTTCTTAATTACTTCTTTTATGTTGTAGGAATTTTTGTGATGGCGGTAGAACGCGCTCAATGGCGAGACATGCAACGTACAGTGTAGGGCCTGACCCAGGCCTTACAGCAAGTAACCCATGGCGGTGGACATCAAGGAGCAGGCAATCTACATCGAAACTTTCAGGGCTTGAATCCCCCGCGTTTCAGTGGATCTTCAGACCCGGATGAGGCTGAGAACTGGCTGAAGGAGACGGAAAGAATCTTCAGGGTTATGCAATGTGGAGATCAGGATCGCGTCTTACTAGCAACTTTCCAATTAGAACGCGATGCTCGTGCTTGGTGGGAAGCCGTGGAAGCCACACTTGGGAATAAGCGTGCCACATGGGATGAGTTCAATGAGTTTTTCAATAGCAAGTACTTCTCAAATCAGGTGCAGGAGAAGAAGGCGGCCGAGTTTACTGCTTTGAAACAAAGAAACTTGTTAGTTGCGGAATATGAAGCGTAGTTTTCCAGATTATGTAAGTATGCCCCACACTTGGTGTCCACTGAGAAAATGAAGGCTAAAAGATTTTTGAATGGTTTGAAGCTTTAGTACATCAATCAATTGGCACCCTTTGAAATCCATATCTATGCTGAGATAGTAAGGAAAGCACAAGTTTTGGAGGATACGATGGAAATGACTGACCGGATCAGAGGTCGGGATAAGAAGAAGGAACAGACTACCAGTTCCGGGAACTTCAGACCCGGTAATGGTCAGAAGAGGCCCAATGGTGGGCCGAGTTTTTCTAAAAATAAGAAACCCAAGGAAGGCGAGAAGAAGGTTGGACCAGTTGTGCCGTCTAAGGCAGTTTGCAAGTACTGTGACCGTCCAGGTCACAAGATGGAAGAGTGTTGGCACAAGTTAGGCGCTTGCTTAAGGTGTGGTAGTAGGGACCACCGAATTCCAGAATGTCCCCTTATTAATGAACCGGCAGCATCTAATAAGTCGCAAAGAAGTTACAAGCGACAAGGCAGGCTCCAAGCCCTCCAGGAGGTAGAGATCGAGAACCAGACTACCGAGGAAGGAGGCATTGTCGAAGGTTGTCACGCCCCGAGCGCGGAAGGAACCCAGAGTGCGTGACAAGTTTATATCGATCATGTCAATCAGAGCGTTAGTGTATTCGGCACAAAGACAGAGTGCGCAAAAGTAAAGATAACCCAGTCCTTTATTCAATCACAACCTCAAAGTACTTCTATTACAAATGAAAATGCCAAGACTCAATAAAAGGAAAAAGTACAATGATTGACTCAAGAAATTAGAAGGATAAGATTAGTAAACATTTGGATAGACGAAGAGCTCTAATCACTTCACTCTTGACCTTCCCCATCCGATTGAGTCTCATCATCGGATTTACCTGAAAATAGGGGAAAACACTGGATGAGCGAACACTCAGTAGGAATTATAACTCAAGAGCTAGCTTGCTTTAAGTAAATTACATGTTACATGAATGCAATAAAGCTATGCATGTTTGCGTAAAACGACAAGAGAGAGAGAGAGTATAACAAGAGATAATTGAGTGAACTAGCATGTCTTTCAAGAACTTATATCAATAAATGTCAAGATATTCAAGCAACTATGTTCATCATGTCATGTCGGGAATTATCTATCATGTTTCAAGCAAGTATATAAATACCCTTTCCGGGTCACGCAAGTCATGTCATGTCAAGTCGAGTATGAGATTGTGGAATGTCTAATCAAGTTAGTCATGCACCTCGATACAATGCCATATCGTGATCATTACAACTCCCATGGGCACAAGTACTTTCGGGTGCTCCTCCCAGGACCAGATCGGGCCCTATATACGCAGGCATTGATCGTGTATTTTTCGACATCCACTATAGTTATAGCCAATATAGAATTTCAAGGAATAAACTTGTATGAACTTTTAAGGTAGATCTTGTGGAATAGCATTTCAAGGGTTTGAACAGGTGGTATAATGATGATAATAACGGTATAATCACGATTAATGATAAAACTAGGTGGAATCGGCTCCCTAACTCGGGTGCCATGACGATAGGAATAAGCGCCCACATGAACATGGTCGCTCGTTTTTGTACATGATAAGGTAGATAGAATTAGTGTACACAAGTACGGCACACTTTTCTTAAAGGATATAAATGGTATGGATTACCCATCCCATTATTTCAAGAATATTCGCATGGCATACAAACAGCATGTCGTGAAGGCCGGTATACCATGTTTCTTTAGAGTGACATGGCAATTAAGAAGTGTCATGGGTTTTAAGGGTACAACCAGCTCGGCTGCTTTGAGGGAATCCAAAGCTAGCGGAGTCTTACGGAGGCCTCTATGATAAAGTCACCGGTTCGAAGGAACGGAATGTCCCGCGGAGGGTTCATCTATCACCGAGAGATAGTGGGTAATCGATAAAACAACATGAAGCATGAGACTATATTCACTGAATGGAATATAGTGCCTAATAACTAACTCACTCACAGTGGGTTATAGGAATCCGTGAAATCAGTAAATCAATAAATTGACGCCTCTGATTAAGTCTTCATTTCAGGAATTGACGCCTTTGGCTAGGTCGTCAGTTCCAAATATGACGACTATTCATGCCGTCGTTATATCCATAATAATTTTTAAAATATTCAAAAATTTCAGATATTATATAAATGACGACTTTGGTTAAGTCTTTAATTCAATGAATAACGCCTTAGTTACAGGCATCTTATATAAAACTGACGGCATGGTATATGTCGTCATTTCAATAGTCAAGTAGATAATCCATGGGGTATTCACTAAATTGACGCCTGTGGGTGAGGGCGTCCATTCAATTGACGACTTGAATGGGGTCGTTATTTATTTGTCATATGATTTGCCCCGGGCAGGTACAATCATAGACACATGGGTTTTGGAGTACGTCTAAATCAGAATCTAGAGATATGATCAGATACAGAAAAATAGCAAGAATTTTGTGGTCAAGATCATGCATTAGGTTACATGGAAGAGTTCACAGTTATTAAATTTTAAACATTATGTGATTATCAATTAACAAGGCAATTGATGACTGTTTGTGCGGGCGTTAAATCAATTAGCACACTAGACTAGGTCGCTAATTTAGTTCATGCAGTAAACAACAAAAACTCAATCTAGATCGACATCTGCAATCACTTACAGACCTATATGCATGTATACAACCTAAGATTATTTAAATTTGGCTTAACACTTGAGAAAACCTACCTGGGTGTTGATTTGGTCGAAAAGAACGTGAAGAGTCTGAAGAAAATGATACTCTGTTTCAACAGAGTAATGATTAACCAGTATAAGAAGCTGCAGGATGAAGATGCTAAAGGCAGCGACGTTGCAGATTGATAATATCAATAGCAGCAGCACAGTAGCAGCGAAGCAACAACCCTCAAACCCATGCAGCAAGGAAGAAGAGGAAGAACACAACTAGATATCAAGAAGGAGATGTTAGCCTCTCCTTCAATCAAAGGCAAACCGCAGCAGCAGCAGTACTCGCACGGTAGAAAACCCAGGCGGTCTTCCTTCAGCAAAAGAAGAAGGCTCCTTGCCCTTCTTGTTGCAAACGACTTGCAAGAGGAAAAAAAGAAGATGAAGTCCTTCAGCAAAAGAAGAAGGCTCCTTCATGTGCTCCTCTCGACGAAGCCGGAGGAAAGAAGAAGATGAAGAACTTCGCTATGTTCTTCAAGCACGAAGCAGCAGCGGGTTTTTGAGAAGAAAAGCTAGAAGGGATTTAGCAAAGGGGTTGGTATTTATAGGGTTCTGGAGACCCTATATGGTTGGAGTTCAATTGGGACTTAACTCTCTAGTACCTATCCTAATAGTATTAGAATTTCCTTTATTAACAGTTCGAAACACGTATAACTTAAGTAGTGGATGCTTCCGGGATTTTTATCTTTTTTCCCGGATGTGATCTAGATGGGAAATTTTAGGAGTATTAATTTTCCATTTTTCTCTATTTTTTCATATAATTATTTTTCCAAAATTCTTTAGTCAAAAAATCGGCACTATTCATTTTGTTTGAAATGACGACTTGTTCAAAGTCATTTTCTATAGAATTGACGCCCATTGACGTTGGCGTCAATTGAGTTTTAGCATTTTTAGTTAGCCTCCAAAAGACCGATATCGTATATATACCCCTATTCTTTTATAATATCCTTAACTATATACTTTATTTGTCTTTTACTAATTTAGAAATAATGATTTATATTAAGTCATTTTTCACGTTATATACGCCTATACAAAGTGGCGTCATTTAAGTTTTGGTCATTTCTCATTGCCCTTGAAAAGACCGAAATTGTATATATGTCCATTCTTTTATCCTTTATATATCTTTAATGTATTTAAATCTTATATATATATCCTTCTCCCTTCTAATAAAGTTATAATATAGTAAATGTGGAATATTAAATTTTCTAAATTAGTAATAAAATATAAATTGACATTTTCTTCAATATTTAATGATTCTTAATTCAATTAAAATTATTTTGTGCATCAAATGGCTACTTAAAATAACATGTTATTCTTGAATGTATTATAATATAATGGTAAGGTCTATGAGTCCATTTCGTAAGACTTTTCAGAATGTAAGAGGGTTATGTACAATCCAGGCCTCGTTTAATTAATATATATTTATATATTATAATTTTATTTGGACTTTCTAGTCCTTTAATTTACTAGGGTTGCTACAAAGGTACTCTTACTATTCTTTCCAAGCCAGCATTTATACTTTTCGACACTGGAGCCACTCATTCTTTTATATCTCTGAAATTTGCTAAGACTTTATCTGTGGAACCGGTGTTGTTGGATTCACACCTTATGATATCCACCCCTATTGGTTCGGGATCCGAGATTAAATATTAGTATCCTTCTAGTGAAGTTTTGATCAATGGTTGTAATTTATCTACTGATCTAGTATGCATGAAGATGAAAGATTATGATGTAATCTTAGGGGCTGATTGGTTATCTAAGCATGGTGCTAGTGTTCATTGTAAGTCAGGAGTAGTGTCTTTCCCTGGACGTCCGGAGCTTTCTTTCTCTGGCTCTAGGCTATCCAAGACCGTGCCACTCATTTCGGCACTTCGGGCAGATAAGCTGTTAAGAAACGGGTGTCCAGCATTCTTGGCTTTAATTTCTTTAACTGATAAGAAGGAAGTGGAGTTGAAGGATATCCCTGTTATTCAAGATTTTCTGGAGGTATTTCCAAATGAACTGCCAGGTCTTCCCCTTGAAAGGGAGGTGGTTTTCTCTATTGACCTGATTCCTGGCGCCTCGCCTGTTTCGAGAGCTCCCTACCGTATGTCCCCGACTGAGTTAAGAGAACTAAAGATGCAGTTAATAGACTTGCTAGAAAGAGGGTTCATTCATCCGAGTACTTCCCCGTGGGGTGCTCCTGTTCTTTTTGTAAGGAAGAAAGAAGGTTCTTTAAGGCTGTGTATCGATTATCGTCAGTTGAATCAGCTCACCGTGAAGAACAAGTACCCATTACCAAGGATCGATGAATTATTTGATCAGATATCAGGAGCCCAGTATTTCTCAAAGATCGATCTCAGATCTGGGTATCATCAGTTGAGGATAAAAGATGAAGAAATTTTTAAGAGGACATTCCGTAGCGGGTATGGGCATTTTGAATTTGTGGTGATGCCGTTTGGACTAACAAATGCTCTTGTAACTTTTATGCAGCTAATGAATAGTGTGTTTCGACCCTACTTGGATCAGTGGGTCGTGATATTTATCAATGATATTCTGATATATTCAAGGAGCAAGGAGGAGCATGAACAACACTTAAGAATGGCGTTGCAAATATTAAAAGAGCATCAGCTATACGCCAAGTTTAGTAAATGTGAGTTCTGGTTGCAAGAGGTATCTTTTCTGGGCCACATTATTTCTAAAGAGGGAATCAAGACCCTTCTAAAGTTGAGGCTGTACGTAATTAGGAAAGACCAGTGAATGTAACTGAGATCAGAAGCTTCTTAGGCTTGGCAAGCTATTATCGAAGGTTCATCAAGGATTTTTCCAAGATTACAGTGCCCTTGACAAGGTTAACTCGTAAGGAGAATTATTTTGAATGGACGGATGATTATGAAAAGAGTTTTCAGACTTTGAAGGAGTGTTTGACCACTGCCCCAGTTTTGGCTTTACCCTTAGGTGAAGAAGGTTTTGAAGTTTATACCGATGCTCAGGAATCGGTTTAGGTTGCGTATTGATGCAACGAGGGAAGGTGATAGCTTATTCCTCCAGGCAGTTGAGAAAACATGAAGAGAATTACCATGTGCATGATCTGGAGTTAGCAACGGTTGTGTTTGCTCTTAAGATATGGAGGTATTATCTTTATGGAGAAACTTTCATCGTGTACTCAGACCATAAGAGCTTAAAATACTTATTTTCTCAGAAGGAGTTGAATATGAGACAGAGAAGGTGGATAGAGTATTTAAAAGATTTCGACTTCTCCATTGAATATCATCCCGGAAAGGGGAATGTTGTAGCAGATGCTTTAAGTAGGAAGCCAACAGCTAGGCTAGCCAATTTGATGATTCAAGAGTGGAAGTTGTTATAACAGTTTGCCAATTTAGATATTACAGAAAAGGAAGATCGAATCTATGTGGCTCATGTCCAGCTTCGTTCAGAATTGCTAGCAGAAATTAAGCAGTTGCAGGATAATGACCATGTGCTCGTTGGAATTCAAGAACATCCAAGTTATCAGAGATCGTTTGAAGGTCGCCCAGTCCCGACAAAAGAGCTATGCAGATAATAGAAGAAGGGAGCTAGAATTTCATATTGGGGACCATGTATTTCAGAAAGTGTCACCATCAAGAGGAATTAGAAGATTCAAAATTCGAGGCAAGTTAAGCCCAAGGTTTGTTGGCCCATTTGAGATATTATAGAGGGTAGGTGAAGTTGCCTATAGATTAGCCCTACCACCACAGTTAGCTGGTATTCACGATGTGTTCCATGTATCTATGCTTCAGAAGTATGTATATGACACTTCGCACATTATCCAACATGCTGATTTGGAATTGAAGAAGGACTTATCTTATGAAGAGAAGGCTATCAAGATATTGGACTTCAAGCAACAGCAACTCCGGAATCGATCCATTTCGACGGTCAAGGTCCAGTGGAGTCGGCGTGGAGCTGAGGAAGCAACATGGGAATCCGAGGATGCGATGAGGAAATTATATCCCGAATTGTTTTAAGGTTGGTTGTTAGCAGATTCGGTGAATTTTGGGACCAAATTCCTTAAGTGGGGGAAGGTGTATCACCCTGTCTTTTTCTACTATACTATTTCCACAATTAATTATTTATTGGCTCAACTTCTAAAGAAATTATTAAAATTCTGGAAAAATATGAAACTAGTGTAAAATTGAATTTGTAATAACTTTGTCTTCAAGTAAGAGCCCAAAATAAAATTCGTGTAGGCCCAATTTCACGTTTTTAGGAGTTTTTCGTGGGTTAGAAGACCTAGTTTAGCCATCACAATTTGGGCCCAATTCTAGCCCAATATAATTGTGCTCTAATTTGTGCCAAACCCTAGCCCATTGATAGGTCTTTGCTTTCTCTTCGAAAACCCTAACTCTAGATGCTTCTGCCGGCGGCGGCAACGGTGGATTAGAACCTTATCCGAAGTTTTTATCGGAATTTCTTCATAGGACTCTTCAACCAAATTCGATCTCTAGGAGTCTCTATAGGTTCTATTTATAGAGGGCTTTCGACACCTTAGAACCATATTTGCACCAGCAATAGGCGGCGGGACCGATCGTGATCGGACGAGGGAGAATTTGGGTGTTCTAGGAGCGGTACCTAGGGTTCCGACGACCCCTCTTTTTCGTCCTTCTTTCCTTCAAGCAAAGGTAGGTGTCTCTCAGGCCAAACAGAAATATAATAATACTGTATTGTGCATCTCCATGAGCTCTTTCTTTTGATACCTAATTACCCAATTCACGTTCATCATGCTGTTCGAATTTCACGTTTTTCTCCGAGGTGTATAAAAAGGGCAACTTTCATGATTATTAGTTAAAGATTGAATCTTGTTGTGTTAGATCTAAATTAAAGCATGCTATTTCATACGAATTTTTACGCTCTTTCGAATGGTAGCATTTCCCCTAATTTTTATTCATTCTATCATAAGCAATCAAAGTTTTTGTGTAAAATGTCGAAGTTCATCGTCGACGGGTTCCAGGTCATGTGACACATCTTCCAGAGGCCGTTACAGCCTGACGGCCGCACGACAGACCGTCACATGAGCCTGACGGTCCCACGACAGACCGTCACATGCCCCTGTGTTTTAAAATTTTGAAATTTTAATCTATTTATTTTCTGGTACGTAACGCACCTACTATAGAGCATTACATGCTTGTAACGCCCCTTCCTTAGACCGTCACGTTCTCCTGACAGTATTTTTTTAAACTATTGCTTATGCATTTTAAAACCAGAAACTTGCTATGTTAGTATGATATCTTGATCTATAAGTAAGGCAGAATGTGATGTTAATATTGTATTATGATCATAAACATAAAATTTTCATTATTCTACATAAAAGATGTTAGAAAATCCTAAGTTGAATGATCATGAAGAATTTGATAAAAAACCCTTAGTTAAACTTGTATGAATTTTGATTTATATAAGATATATATTTGATCTTAGCTTTATTATTTGACAGTCATGCCACTCCGGTGGGATTGACTAACCGCACCGCTTTGGTTTCTGTGTTTATTAACCTCAATTCTTGTAATAGATGGGACTCTCCGCCGGATATTCCTTCCGTCAGACTAGGACCACTATTATGAGACCTCCGTAAGACCACGTGAGCCTGGGATTCCCACCAGGACGCCGGGCAGGTTGTACCCTAAAGACCTGAACCCATGAACGTGGTTTGAATCGTGTTTTTGGACCAGCTCAAATTAAACTGGTCTGTGTCCTGTAACGGCCCAAGATTGGACCGTCACAGCAACATAATGGCCATGTGTACGATCGTCACGTTCTTATAATGGCCCTATTATAGACCGTCACAGATAAGATAGTAATAAGGTTTTTCTTATTTTATCATCATGAAGCAGTTATCAAGGTTGGCCTTGAACTGTGAGATTATGTGCAATCCTTGTTTACATCCTTGTTACTTAAAGACTCATAGTCTTTCTACTTGATGTCATTCCAATTTTGTTGGAATTTCTCTTGATCTTAGAAGTAAGTTCGTGGGCTTAACCTTGGAACTCTTGGCCATTAATGTGATGAATGTCTAGACTAGAATCATTGATCCAAACCTTCAATGCTAACTCATCATAAAGGGCCCGGTCTGGTCCTGGGAGGAGCGCCCGAAAGTACTTGTGCCCCGGGGAGTTTGTAATGACAAGGTGTGGCATTGCACCGAAGTGCAAGACTAGCGTGATTGGTCTATGACATTTCCATTTTTACTGATGCGGGACGAGACCACGGACACGACTCGAATGAGGAATGCAGTCCTCGGACTCTAGGTGAGCTCGTGATTGTCCCTTAACGAGGGAAGCGTCGGACGTGCACGGTTGAGAAACCGGCAAGAGCTAGGGTGGTCAATTCGCACTTTCGTGCCCGGATCGGGTCACGGGACGGTAACGCTCTCTCTCGCAGCAGCGGTGATATAAAAATATAGCGAGCTAGGTCCTAAAACATGCTCTCTAGCAGCGGCATATAAAGCATATATGAGATAAAGCAAGATGCCAAGTAAGGGAGCGAATGCGATACCTCCACGCGCTCGGCGTGGGGATGACGGACCCGGCCGAAAACCGTGCTCCCAGAACAATTAATACATGAAGATTACAGCAAGGAGTTACTGCCCACTCCACGCAGGGAGGTAAAGGGCTACACAAATGGGCCCGGGAGGACCGAATTCGAGTTGACGGGCGGCTTCTCACGTAGCTTCAGCAGCACCCGAACTTGTGACTGTGGGGCCTGCATGCTGTCTGGAGGGACCGTGTGGGACCGGGGCGGCACCACTGTGGTGGGGACACCTGGAGGGGTCCTCCCAAGGATGGAGGCGTGCTGGTTTGCCGGCCGGAGGCTGGGCGGCTCCGATCGGCACCGGTCGGAAAAGCCAGCCACGGATCTGTTGTTTCTATTTTTCAGCGCGCGTTCCGGCGAGAACGGACGCTGCGATCAGCCCCGATGTCGGATCGACACAAAATCAGCACCGTTGGAAAGCTCTCTTGAAGTCCTTCAACCTAGGCCTAGAGATCAGACCTGGATATGCACGGATCTAGGCTTTATTGAATTTTTGAGTTCCTGGTGTACAGTAGCCGAACTCTCAGATCTGTAGGGAAGTTGTCTGAGAACTGCCGTTGACCGTGAGGTAGATGTCCGATTCAGCTCCTGAGCACTTCACAAACATTATAGGATTTTGAACAAGGAAGATGGAAATATTTTTTGTGGACTGATTGGAGGTGGCTATGAATTGATATGATGTTTTCACTTGACAGAGGTCGGATATGAAAACAGGTGGACAGCACTATAGCTAGCTCTGAGAACGAATTTTTAAAAATGGATGGATGGCTGATCAAAAATCATGAAAATTCATGGAGTGAGGGAACGGTAGACAGAACTCACAGTAAAATTGGGAGGGTGTGCAAAAACCAACAAGATGGTTGAAGGGGGGGATTACAGGGGTGCTGTCACACAGATCTGAAACTAGACAGAACTGGGAAACAGAAACACACGAAATTTAAAAAATAGTAAATGATGGAATTTGGACATGATTTTGTTTGTGGTGGTGGGGATTGAAGATAGGAACACACCATACAATTTTCAGATCAAGAAGAGCTCGGGGCAGACTGCAGAATTTCGTGGAAGCGGCTACTGTTGGCTGAAGATAGAACTTCGACGGTGGCTCGATGGCGGTCCGATGGCGGCACGAACGGCGGCGGGGGCGACACAGATCACAACAAGAGATTTAGGGGAGGGGATAGAGATGAAACCACTCTAGAATTGGGGGTTGGAGGAGATGAACACCAGGGAGAGAGGAAGGGGGCACAAGAAGCTCCAATGGCTTACACAAATTTTCTCTTCATTAATGCCAACAAATGAAAAATACAACCTTTTATATGCTAGGTATCAAATCTAATGTAGACTCTTGGATCTAGGGATGGGGAATGAAGGGCTGGGATGAAGTGTGAACAACACACAAAAAATAAAATTAAATAAACAAGAAGGGGGCGGCCTATTGACTATATGAAAGGGGTGGAAGGGGTAGGTGGCCTACCTTTGGAATGTTGACCCATTTATCTCCCATGTGTCCATATGACTAGTCCAACCTTCTAGATGTCCACCTAGGATGGTTGACCAGCCCCATATGATCTAGGTGGACCAATGGGAAAGGGGTGAGGGCCCCCCTTGCTTGGGCCTACTGGAATTTTACATATAAACCCACTAAGACTTACAAATGCGTACCCATATAACATAAATGTATACATACAAATATGAAAGGACATAAATACAAACAAAATACGGAT
Organism: Amorphophallus konjac; assembly: GCA_022559845.1. Lineage (NCBI taxonomy): Eukaryota > Viridiplantae > Streptophyta > Magnoliopsida > Alismatales > Araceae > Amorphophallus > Amorphophallus konjac. Next base: position 149,286,102 of record CM040124.1, read on the forward strand.
GGTCTTGCCTCGATGTCCCCATCAATTCTCCCCGGGTGGGAGGAACTCGACCCCGTCGAGTAGGGGTATGGATGCTCGAGTACTCCGGCGGATCCGTCACCGTGCCTAGTAACGCGGGTATGCTCCACTCCAAGTGACCGTCACCTGCTCATTCCATATATACTCGATATGCGCGAACTGCTATGGGCCAAAGGTGGACACTCCGGGTGGGGCACTCTCAAAAGGGAAGGAAGTAGCTCGAAGACTCACTAGGAATCACCGCTGAGTCCCTATAGGTGACTGATCCGGGTATAGATGTTGAACCGATCCCATACTCATCGAGTGAGTCCAATCGCCTCTTACTCATAAGAGAACGACAACGAGCTTGCACAAGACACATGCAGACAGACATACCACACAAAGAAAAAGCGCACCGACTCATCTATGACCCTAGACACACCTAATGTTAGTCCGACCCGTACATGGGTGACGGCGGACCAGGGCACCCGAATGTGTGCCATGCATGCATCTGACATAACCGGTGGTCGACATCATGCGGAAATCCTAGACCTCCTAAGGTGGGCCATGCATACATATGGGATGTGGATGTGGGAGGGCCAAGAGTATCTCCCCTAGATGATGGTGTATCTTGTAAGGGTACGGGCTTGGTGGGCATAGAAGACCCGGCCCGTGGGGAAGGGGTGTGGTAGCGGACTCCCTCGAAGAAGTGAAGTGAATATGAAGGGTCTAAGGATCCACTAGGGAATGGGTCAAATGGATCAAAGAAGGTATGACCCCTTGTGGTGGGTTCCCACAAGTCACGGTCCCACGTGTAGAAGTTTTGAAGGTGTGGATAGTCATCTTCTTGAATTGTGACGGGTGGGACGGGGATCGTAGGCAAGAAGTATGATTCCTCCCTCGGACAAAAGGGTATGAATTTGGGCTCGTCCGATAGCGGGAGAAGTAGAAGAACCTCCGTGGTGACACAACCCACGGTGCACTCAGAGGTAATGGACCCGAAGGCCGGATGGGTGAAGCTAAGACTAGCAGGTTGGTCAAAGACTCGCGCCAAAAGATGCGTCAACTTCCATTGTGAATCTAATCCCATGACAAGATCGTCCAATGTGTCAACATGGCGACTAGATCGAAATGTGGTATGGAAGGAGTTGACCGGCACTAAAGGGAGGATGGGGTCCATGGATGGAAAGGGAGGTGGGACCAAGCCATCCTTGAGCTAACTAAAAAGCGGCTCGGCGATGTATAGTGTACCCGTTAGAAATACGGGTGGCTCGGGCCTTGGTGGCTCCAAATGAGATGGTTCCGAATCACGTTCGGACATAGAGGGTGGTGGCATTGGAGCTCTCGAGGGTAAAGAAGCTCTTATCCTTTCCAACAAATCCGAAATCATTTTCTCGAATTCCTCAAAGGAGCGGGTTGGAGTATGGACCTTGGGGTGGACTCGCTCCTCGTCCCTCGGCCCAGGTGTGCTCCTAGGCTCGGCTATAAGCGGGGCTTCCACTCGGTTGGAGGTACTTGAGTGGGTTGGGATGGGGGTGCCAAGGGGAGGCTGGTTGGAGGTGACTGGGCGGGCCACTAGATTGGGGTCGCCTTGGTGGGCTTGGACGGTGGTGAAGGGGTGGGATTGGGTAGAGGTGTGGCCCACTTGATTGTGGGTGAGTTGGTGGGGTTGGTGAGTGGTATGACCTCCGTGGTTGGAGGTAGGTGGGCGGGGAAAGTAGATCCTCCTAAGCGCTCTCTTCATTTCCCACCATGACTCGATGGGCCTTAGATTCCTATCCTCCCTCCAATATTTGATGTCCCTCCATGTTTCAGCGGCTTCACCAAAAGGTCGCCTTTTGGCAACATCGACTTGCATGGGCCCGTACATATTGTACACCTCGAAGTAGTCGTCCATAATGGCTTCCCACTCTAGGTAGTCACCTGGGTCATCGGACCCGTAGAAGTCCCGGGTTTCGGGCCTAGTGGGGTGGTTCGGGTGGTCCTTCCATTTGAGATAGTATCACAACCATGGATAAGATCCGGGTGTTTGGTAATCCATGGGACACGGGGAAGCTAGAGGATGGCCATACCGACACTAGTAGATAAAACAACTAGACAACGGACTACAACCCTAGAAATGACGACCAAGACTCGGTACGTGGCGGAGCTAACCGATCCGAAGATCACTCGCACAAGTGTGCGGCCTTCCCGATAGGCGTAGCCTAACGTTCGGACAACACCTTTTGATATACCGAGTAAAGGGATGTATGCGACCCAAAAGACACTTTTTTTTTGTTTTAAAACAATGATGACCCTAAATACGACTTAGACAATGACTAATGACTATACGTAAATGACACACTTTTTTTTTTGACACCCTAGACTCAAACTCGCTTTTTTTTGACACCCTAGACTCAAACTTGCTCTGATACCATATTGATGCGGGACGAGACCACGGACACGACTCGAATGAGGAATGCAGTCCTCGGACTCTAGGTGAGCTCATGATTGTACCTTAACGAGGGAAGCGTCGTACGTGCACGGTTGAGAAACCGGCAAGAGCTAGGGTGGTCAATTCGCACTTTCGTGCCCGGATCGGGTCATGGGATGGTAACGCTCTCTCTCGCAGTAGTGGTGATATAAAAATATAGCGAGCTAGGTCCTAAAACATGCTCTCTAGCAGCGGCATATAAAGCATATATGAGATAAAGTAAGATGCCAAGTAAGGGAGCGAATGCGATACCTCCATGCACTCGGCGTGGGGAAGACGGACCCGGCCGAAAACCGTGCTCCCGGAACAATTAATACATGAAGATTACAGTAATGAGTTACTTCCCACTCCACGCATGGAGGTAAAGGGCTACACAAATGGGCTCGGGTGGACCGAATTCGAGTTGACGGGCGGCTTCTTACGTAGCTTCGGCAGCACCCGAACTCATGACTTTGGGGCCCACGTGCTGTCCGGAGGGACCGTGTGGGACCGGGGCGGCACCACTGTGGTGGGGACACCTGGAGGGGTGCTCCCAAGGATGGAGGCATGCTGGTTCGCCGGCCGGAGGCCAGGCGGCTCCGATCGGCATCGGTCGGAAAAGCCGGCCACGGATCTGTTGTTTCTGTTTTTCAGTGCGCGTTCCGGCGAGAACAGACGCTGCGATCAGCCCCGATGTCGGATCGACACAAAACTGGCGCCGTTGGAAAGCTCTCTTGAATTCCTTCAACCTAGGCCTAGAGATCAGACCTGGATATGCACGGATCTAGGCTTTATTGAATTTTTGAGTTCCTAGTGTACAGTAGCCAAACTCTCAGATCTGCAGGGAAGTTGTCTGAGAACTGCCATTGACCGTGAGGTAGATGTCCGATTCAGCTCCTGAGATCTTCACCACAGTTATAGGATTTTGAACAAGGAAGATGGTAATATTTTTTGTGGACTGATTGGAGGTGGCTACGAATTGATATGAGTTTTGCACTGGACAGAGGTCAGATCTGGAAACAGGTGGACATCACTATTGCTTGCTCTGAGAACGAATTTTGAAAAATAGATGGAAAGCTGAACAAAAATCAGGTAAATTCATGAAGTGAGGGGACGGTGGGGAAAACTCCCAGTAAAATTGGGAGGGTTTGGAAAAATCAAAACGATGGTCGAAGGGGGGGATTACAGGGGTATTGTCACACAGATCTGAAACTGGACAGAACTGGGAAATAGAAACACACGAAATTTGAAAAATAGTAAATGATGGAATTTGGACGGGATTTTTTTTTTGGTTGTGGGGATTGAAGATAGGAACACATTATACAATTTTCAGATCAAGAAGAGCTCAGGGCAGACTGCAGAATTTCATGGAAGGGGCTGCTGTTGGCTGAAGATAGAACTTCGACGATGGCTCGATGGCGGTCCGATGGCGGCACGAACGGCGGCGGCGGCGACACAGATCACAACCAGAGATTGAGGGGAGGGGATAGAGATGAAACCACTCTAGAATTGGGGGTTGGAGGAGATGAACACCAGGGAGAGAGGAAGGGGGCGCAAGAAGCTCCAATGGCTTACACAAATTTTCTCTTCATTAATGCCAACAAATGGAAAATACAACCTTTTATATGCTAGGTATCAAATCTAATGTAGACCCTTGGATCTAGGGATGGGGAATGAAGGGTTGGGATGAAGTGTGAACAACACACAAAAAATAAAATTAAATAAACAAGAAGGGGGCGGCCTATTGACTATATGAAAGGGGTGGAAGGGGTAGGTGGCCTACCTTTGGAATGTTGACCCATTTGTCTCCCAAGTGTCCATATGACTAGTCCAACCTTCTAGATGTCCACCTAGGATGGTTGACTAGCCCCACATGGTCTAGGTGGACCAATGGGAAAGGGGTGAGGGCCCCCCTTGCTTCGGCCTACTGGAATTTTACATATAAACCCACTAAGACTTAAAATTGCGTACCCATATAACACAAGGGTATACATACAAATATGAAAGGATATAAATACAAACAAAATGCGGACGGTCTTGCCTTGATGTCCCCATCATTTACTCAATTACTTGAAATGCGTGCTTGATATGTCCAATTCCATTTATCATTTCATGACATCAAAAGTTTTTGTTATATTTGTGTTTACTCTTTACTTGAAAGCTCATGTTCTTTTCCCTATCTATCTCTTGTCATTTATTTATCATCGCTTTTGTTACAACGTTATTCATAAATGGTTAATCACTTTAATTATTCCTGATGATAGAGATATAAAATCCTACTAAGCTTTGCTCACCCCTACTTTCCAATCCTTTTCAGGTAGCTCGGATGAGGACGGGCGTTCCGATGGGGACGGGAGCGAGTGATTCCAGGAGCGAGCCATTTAGAGTTTATGTTCAAGTCAAGTTGGATTAGTTGTTATCTAGAGTTGATGTATTTTCCATTAATGAGATAGAAGTCCACAAGGAGTCGGGTGTAATTAAATACTTTCTCTTATTATTATTATCAATAAAGTTGTGTTAATTGTTTCTTTATTATTAGCCTGGTGGTTAGTCTCTTGTGGCAATGTATGCTATGATTGACATGATTGATATAAACTGCTACATTCTGATTTTCCGCGTCGGGGCGTGACATTGTAGCAATTTATTTATTTATTTTATTCTATGCATTTTATTTTAGATTAATTATGCTATCTCTGTAGTTATATCAGCTTCTCTTGTATGCACACACCATCTTTTTAACCCTTCCGAGTCTGCGGACTCGTGGGTAGCGGGTTGAGATTCGAGACGTGCCAGTTCCTTTCCGATACTCGGATCCCGGGGTCGTTATAGTTGGTATCAAAGCGTAGGTTGTGGAAGTACATACGAATCTAAGATGATTGCAGTGTTCCAGAAGGTCCATGAATGTCCTGTACAGTTGGCGACTAGCTTAGGGCCCAATGTGTTTTATTAATCATGTTGTTTGTTTCTGTCAACAGCAGTTATGGCGCCCAGGAGAGCGACTTGTTCCCAGCAGGGAGAGTTGGGTGGGGGCCAGGAAGGGCAGAGTAGAGCAGTGCTTCCGGATGATGTAGCAGGAGAGGCAAGAGTTCCCGGACCAGAAGAGTTCTTCTGGGGCATGTATCAGTATGTTCTTCAGTAGCAGCAGGGCGGTGAGGCTGGCAAGGGTTCGTCGTCTTGAGGTGGTCCTGGCCGCGTGCTAAGGGATTTCTTACAGTTCCATGAAGTCCCGTGATCAATGACACCCAAGAGGGGGGTGAATTGGGTGTTTACAAATTTTACAAAAAACTTTTGACCTTTTTGTAATATGTTATATAAAGCTAATCAATAGGATCAAAACTGTTGGTTCATAAATGAGATTTATCAAACTTAATTAGATGACGATGTAGATTATGTAGGATATATGTGGATAAATCTGGAATCACAAATACACTAACACTCACGTAGAATGAAGGTAGAGGAAATGGATCAAACCACACAATTCAAACCATACTGCATAACGATTTTTAAGGTGGTTCGGATGCAACGACGACAATCCTACGTCCACCCCTCACCAAACCCGATGAGGCTTCACTCGGGGATAAATCCCCAAATGGAGACAACGCTCCAACCATACACGCAGGACGACGCCTGCACACACACACGGGGACGCGCCCCAACCCACACACGGAGACAAGCTCCAACACACACACACACACGGAGATGAACCCCAACACGATCCGACAACCGGATCAACAAGACACACACACGCTGCGACAAGTGCAGCAAACCACACACTAAAACAACTGGATCTAAGTAGATCCACACACACACACGTAGATCTAGGAAGATCTACGCACACACGAATCAAATAGGACACACACACAACCACAGATCCAACAACGATCCACACACACACAAGTTTTTGCAGTTTATACAAAACACGAATATGAACTTAAAACACAATAAGGCACAGTTTAGAAATCCCTTGATTTGGGTTCCCTTGAATGCATGCTGCGGGGTTGAGAATGGATGAAGAACACTTGCTGCACGGAGTACTGTTCACGGCTACAGTACCCTTCTTCTTCACTTGGACAATCCTTGTATCTCCTTGATGCTTGTGAGCTTGTTCTCTTCCTTTGAGATTGCTGACTTCAACCGGAGCTAGAATACCTTCAGATGATGCTTGAATGGCTCCTTCTTCCTTTTAGCATCCTTCTTCTTTTTTTCTTTATAGGCTCCTTGGTTGATAGGCTCTCCTTCGATCTCTTCTTGTTGGATGCTTGCTTCTTCAGCTCATAGGAGGATGAGGGCTTCAAGAAGGATCTTGGATCTTCAGCTGCTGGATGGAACTTGATTCACAGACTACTGTTCATGCTACAGTAGCACTACTCCTCCTTCTTCTCTTTGACAGCCTCCTCTTGATCTCCTCTTGAATCCCCTTGGATGGTTAGGGTTGTGGCTTCAATGAGATGTTTTATATCTCTTAAATGGTCCATAGACAAGTCCCAGACCAGATCCACAAATCATGGTGGATTGGGTGTCTTTAAGATTAAATAAATGGGTGGAAAGACCACTCCTCGAGCTTGAAACAAAAGTCAACAAAAGGGGCAGTTCCTGTAGCCATTTGGCTGCTGGGAAAATAGGTCGACCGCTAGCTCCTGGCGGTCGACCGCCAGGTTCACAGGTTGCCAATTTTCAGTTCTGTGATTTCAGGTCGACCGCCAAGGGTCCACATGTCGACCGCCAGTCTCCAAACCTACAAAAGTCAAGTGTTAGCTCACTTGAAACTATCCATTGGTTCGATACTTGAAAAAGGGCTTGTGTTATAGTTGATTACAAGTTTGTTTAGACTCGATTTAACACATGGAATGATTCATGAACACAAGTTTGAAAAGGAGTGAATCTTGATGGTTTAAAGCATGAAGCTTCGTTTTAATACAAGGTAGGAGTCTCACCAATGGTTCTTGAGAGTAAATGACATATACCACCTATTTTTGATTGTAGGGAAGTAGAGTTTTGGTTCACCAGGTGACGGCCATGAGTTTGAACCTGCATGCAAGATAGTTAGGTTAATTGCATGCTTGTTGACATTAAAGAGGTTATGAAACCTCTTGTCTCTTGTAAAACCAACATGTGCAACCAGCATAAATAATAAGATGAATGAACATAATCATCAAGAACATGTGTAATCAACCATACGTTTAGTTATCATCACGTAATCACACATTAAGTTTAGTTATCATCAAAACATAACTTAACAATTACAACAATCATCAAAACTATAACTCAACAATCTCCCCCTTTTTGATGATGACAAACTTATTGATGATGATAAACTTAATGATGATATATTGATGATGACAAACTTAATAATGATATACAATGGAATGGCACAGATGTTCTTCTTAGTTCTCCTCCCCCTGTCACATACAATCATCAATTTCTCTCCCCCTTTGACATAATCAAAAAGCGGGATAATGCAAACCTTTCTCCCCCTGTGACATGATCAACAATATCAACAAAGCTTGAAGAAGCCAAACAAGGAAGAGCAAACTGATCTCCCTTGGAAATAGCAATAGCCCATCTTATCAATATAGAAGAAGCAACAGCAAATCATGGACCGACAAATCAATATAAGTCCAATTAGAGGAGGCCAATTGCTTATTATTCTCAGAAATCAATATGATACAATCCAAAGCGATTACAGTCAAGCATGAGCCAATGTAGGAAGATGATCACAAAATAAGGTGTTCAGCATGATAGCATTTAAAATCTAGAGCCCATGGCAGAGTTTCACACAAACAAGAGTAGGAGGACATATCAAAATGATTTTCTTTGATTTTCAAATTTTTGATTTTTACATTTTCTGTTTAAATGCATGAAGCTATGTATATGCAGATGATGACTCATGAAGTGCACACAAAGTAATCAAGTAGTTACATATAAACATCCATGCAATCTCCCCTGTACATATATGAGAGGGGAATGGGTATATTAAGGATGCAAGAGAGTCATGCTCACTAGAATGCACATGTGTAGCACATGGGAGATCGTGCAATCATATAGGAGATTCATGCAATTGCTGATGCAGTCAATCAATTTTCTGAATACATATTAAATCAAATTTCCAGATGTGTAGGTGAGGAACATGAAGGACGATAGTTGCAATATGGATATTCATATTTTCAGATAAACACAATAAGACATTTCACAGACTACACTTCAATTTTTGAGAACAGTGTATTGGAGGCTTTGCTATACCACAATGAGTTTTCACCATCATTTTTTTTAACTCAACCAGAATCCCCGGTTACTCGAGTAGTATCACATGATAGGCAGAATTTTTCGAGAGTGATTAGGTTCAAAATGATTCCTTTTTACGCGAGTAGACGCATGGAGCTCATGCCAGAATCCCCGGTTACTCAGAATACAGAACCATTTCACCTCATTTTGAATAGAGATACTAGTCAAAACTTTTCAGATATGAACCACATCACGTCTCAAGTGACATATGCCCAGTTTACACAGTGAGACCGAACATTGCTCTATCTTTCATTTTCATTTCAGATTTTTCAACAAGGATAGGTAGGCAACTTTTTCCTCAACTGTCTCTTTAACATACATGCAGCAAGTTTAACATCTCGAGAGTGTTGAAAAGAAATTCATATATCCTTATCTTTAACATTCATTTTCACATTTTGTACATGAAGTGTGCGAATTTGATTCAGCATGTACACCGAAAATATCATGAATACACAACAGTGCAACTCCCCCGAAATAGATGCACTTATGAAATATAAACTCTCCCAGAGTGTACGACATGAAACACTCCAATAATGATGCAAATGCAGCATTATGTATCAAAAAAACATAAGGCTATAGAAATGTCAAGGGATGGGGGTGAATAGCATATAATACCATACAAGCACACATTAGGAGTTTATGCAAATGCACTGTGACATGCATGCGAGCAATGTGATGTAAATTTGATACCAATTGAATGGACGCCAACCGAATGAACTAAGTGTGACTAATACATGAGTTCCAATGCAATACAACATATGAGCATATGAGAATGCGATGTAATGTGCAAAGTGATTCAAACTTTTGATTTTCATTTGCATGATCTAAAAACACCTTATGCATTGAATTATGATGCATGCAACTTATAACTATGTGAGAATGGAATGCAAGATGAAAAATGACACTATGTACAAGAGAGCAGTTCAGATTTAAAGGACGAGCATGGGGCATTATTCATCACAAGTGGTTCATATGTAAAGGTGTAGAAATCATTTGGCATGCAGTGGAAACCATTTATTGTCAAAAATAGTTAAGAACAGATTTTCAAAAGGTTTTAAATCAATCACAAGTCATTCAGGAGTAGACATTTCCATTGCAGAACTCTTTACTTCAACAAGGATCAATTTTAGAAATTTTGAAGCAATTCATCATGAGCATGTTGTATGTTTCAATTAGAGATCACTCATTCAATAGAGAATAGCATTCATTTTAACTTGTTTAGCTAGCAAGACCCCCTTTGACAAAAACATGAATCTTAGAAAAATTCAGTGAAAGTGCAATGTTTCTCTCATGACATGGGGCTAGCTAACAAGGAGCAAATAGTAGCATCAGAAGAAGTCTTTCAAGGCCAAACAATAAATTTCTTCCAGTTCTGGTACAAGGCGGAGAACTTTGGTCCAAAGACCAACTCACGCATAGTGAGAGTTTCCAGGTGAAGATAATCCACCTTTTCACTACTCAGTATTTTATATACCAGATACTCAATTAAGCTTAAATGTGCTCAAGCAATCAGATTGAAGGATGTTCAAAGGTCAACATAAAATTCAAGATTTTCAGTTTCATTTAACCAATAAGCAGGTTAATCACAGCAGAATGGAGGAGCAATCATTTCAGGTATGTAGAAACAATACCTGTCATCAGAATAACATCACAAAGTCCTATAGACTAATGCATGAATTTTCATTTCCATAGTAAGAGGGTGAATTACCTTTGTTCAAAGGACAATACCGAAGGCTTTCAAGCACCAAAATCACTAACCTCACGAAGGTTAGTATTTTAGATTTGCTTTCTTACCTTTGCCTTGAGAATCTATTTTCTTCCGAGCCTTCCACCTACTGAACCCATTCTTGGTTAAAAGAGATGCGCGCCTTTCATACCATGTCTTGGGTACTTGCTTCAACACGTACAAAACTTTCATCACCTTGTACTTGAGTCGATCCTGGAGGTTGTTCTACATAAAATATCCCATCTTCTTGTAACAACTTGATAGGGTTCTCATCATTTTCATCATTGTAAGGTATTCCTTTCATTTACTCAAGCTTGACCATGACTAGCCCATCATCATTTGAATTTGGGAGTATAATCTACATCCAAGGACAAGAGGACTTGAGTTGTCAATTTCGATTCAAATTTTTTGACAATGGTATGATAAATTATTTTAAAAACCAACATCCCCTAGACAGCTCTAGATGCAATGTATGACTCATGTGTGAACCTAAACATTAAGTTCATATGACGAATGTGGTTGCTCCCCCTTAGTGTGTGCATGAATGCAAGATGGTCATTAACATCTTAATGCCATGTGCATCCATATGCAATATTACATGACTATATGACACAAAGTGAGTCAAAACATGACAGAGTCACTACAAAGGTGGGAGGGATATCACCTGATCTTCAAATTCAATTTTTGATTTTTCTTCCAACCTGACTTATGCCACTTGACCTGTGTGCCTTACCTTCTTGATGAAAACATATTTCATGCTTTACATTCCCAAGGCACACCTACAAAATAGATTTCTCATTTGCCATTCTTAGGTACTCAAATCCTTTTGGGTCCTTGTGGGTTAGCAGCAACATTTGTACATGGTTTCCACTTTTTGACAGTATTCAAATTATCATTTTTCATCAAAGGACAACCATGCATCAACTCACAATCATGCTTAGTATGACCAGATTCACCACACAGAAGCCATTTTCTCATGTGGTCTTTTAGCATGAACATAAGAATTCTCAAATCCATTTCTCCCAAATGAAACATTTTTTGCATTTTTGAAAACATTCATTTTCTTGCATGCTCTCAAATCATCATTTTTCATAATGAAACAATCATGCATGGCATGTCCAGATTTACCACAGTAAAAACATGAGAGTTTCTTTCTAAGTGGTTGTGTGTGTATGGCAGAAGTATGTTTAACATGCATGGGTGTACTAGCAGCATTTTTGGATTTTTGATGCAAATTAATTTTCTTTGTGGATCCATGTGTGTGTGTAACATGATTTTTCTTTTTCAGATTATCATTTGATGTGCTGGCTATGTTTGAATTGTGCACAAAGGATGTATAAACTTTATTTTCAAACTTCTTTTTATTCACAGGATTATAGCATAGCTCCTCTCTTTGAAAGTTTACTTTCATTCCTAGCAATTTGTCCAAGTTATTTTGACCATCCACAAATCTAGACAATGAAGCATTCAAGTCAGAGATTTCTTTTTCAAGTGATGAAATGTGCAATTCATAGGAAACAATCACATTTTCACAAGAATTGATTTTTTCATTCAAATGTGTATTGATGGTTTTGTGGTTTTTCACTTCTTGTTCCAACACATGCACCTTTTCACATTCATCAACAAGTAAACTTTTTCCTTTTTCAAAAATAAGTAATCTTTCAGAAATGACATTATTCAACTGTTTCAATCCTTCATTTTCTTTTCTCATGCATGAAATGACATCTTCATGATTTTTGATGTCAGTCATAAGAGATTCATTTTCCGTTTTGAATTCCAAGCATTTATTACATGAAGAATTTTCTTTTTAAAAATTTTTAAGATTTTTCACATTACTTTCAAGTAAGGAGTTCTGAATTAACAAAACACTAATCTCCTTTTCAAGTTTCGAGCATTTATCACAAGAAGCATTCTCAAGAAAAGCATGTTCAGATTTATTTTTCAATTTTTTATTTTCAGACTTAACTTTCTTGTACTTTTCAGCAAGCTCATCATATGCATTCAACAAATCTTCATAGCTAAATTCATCTTCATTATCAGAATCAGAATTTACATTTGAGCTTGATCCACTTGATGAGCTTGATCCACTTGGCTGATCACTCCTTTGTTCACTCGTCCCTACCACAAGACATTGGTCTCCATCCTCTTCCCGAATTTTGGTTAGGCCATCCAAGATATCCTTCGCGGATCTGCAATGGAAGACAAAGTGGAAATAATTAGAATCAACTGCAGCAGTTAGCAACTTTAACACCAAACAATTTTGATCATGTTTAAGCTTTTGATTTTCAGTCCAGACATTTTTATCCTTAGATAACTCATAAGGACCATATGAAACAAGCTTCCATATGAGTTGACAAGACTGCACATTCTACCTAACCACAAATCGAAATTGCAACCATCAAACACCGGTGGAGAATTCAAAGTATACATAATGGTAGTCATTGATCAGGATCACTCTAGATCGTTAGATCTATGCAATTAGAGCCTTAGCTCTGATACCAATTAAAGTCCCGTGATCAATGACACCCAAGAGGGGGGTGAATTGGGTGTTTACAAATTTTACTAAAAACTTTTGGCTTTTTTGTAATATGTGATATAAAGCTAATCAATAGGATCAAAACTGTTGGTTCACAAATGAGATTTATCAAACTTAATTAGATGATGATGTAGATTATGTAGGATATACGTGGATAAATCCGGAATCACAAATACACTAACACTCACATAGAATGAAGGTAGAGGAAATGGATCAAACCACACAATTCAAACCATACTGCACAGCGATTTTTAAGGTGGTTCGGATGCAACGACGGCAATCCTACGTCCACCCCTCACCAAACCCGGTGAGGCTTCACTCAGGGATAAATCCCCAAACGGAGACAACGCTCCAACCACACACGCAGGACGACGCCTGCACACACACACGGGGACGTGCCCCAACCCACACACGGAGACAAGCTCCAACACACACACACACACGGAGATGAACTCCAACATGATCCGACAACCGGATCAACAAGACACACACACGCTGCGACAAGTGCAGCAAACCACACACTAAAACAACTGGATCTAAGTAGATCCACACACACACACACGTAGATCTAGGAAGATCTACGCACACACGAATCAAATAGGACACACACACAACCACAGATCCAACAACGATCCACACACACACACAAGTTTTTGCAGTTTATACAAAACACGAATATGAACTTAAAACACAATAAGGCACAGTTTAGAAATCCCCTGATTTGGGTTCCCTTGAATGCATGCTGCGGGGTTGAGAATGGATGAAGAACACTGGCTGCACAGAGTACTGTTCACGGCTACAGTACCGTTCTTCTTCACTTGGACAATCCTTGTATCTCCTTGATGCTTGTGAGGTTATTCTCTTCCTTTGAGATTGCAGACTTCAACCGGAGCTAGAGTACCTTCAGATGATGCTTGAATGGCTCCTTCTTCCTTGTAGCATCCTTCTTCTTCTTCTCTTTATAGGCTCCTTGGTTGATAGGCTCTCCTTCGATCTCTTCTTGTTGGATGCTTGCTTCTTCAGCTCATAGGAGGATGAAGGCTTCAAGAAGGATCTTGGATCTTCAGCTGCCGGATGGAACTTGATTCACGGACTACTGTTCATGCTACAGTAGCACTACTCCTCCTTCTTCTCTTTGACAGCCTCCTCTTGATCTCCTCTTGAATCCCCTTGGATGGTTAGGGTTGTGGCTTCAATGAGATGTTTTATATCTCTTAAATGGTCCATAGACAAGCCCCAGACCAGATCCACAAATCATGGTGGATTGGGTGTCTTTAGGATTAAACAAATGGGTGGAAAGACCACTCCTCGAGCTTGGAACAAAAGTCAACAAAAGGGGCAGTTCGAGGCTGGCGGTCGACCTATAGAGGCCAGCGGTCGACCGCCATTGGCCGTCCTGTAGCCATTTGGCTACTGGGAAAATAGGTTGACCGCTAGCTCCTGGCGGTCGACCTCCAGGTTCACAGGTTGCCAATTTTCAGTTCTGTTATTTCAGGTCGACCGCCAAGGGTCCACAGGTCGACCGCCAGTCTCCAAACCTGCAAAAGTCAAGTGTTAGCTCACTTGAAACTATCCATTGGTTCGATACTTGAAAAATGGCTTGTGTTATAGTTGATTACAAGTTTGTTTAGACTCGATTTAACACATGGAATGATTCATGAACACAAGTTTGAAAAGGAGTGAATCTTGATGGTTTAAAGCATGAAGCTTCATTTTAATACAAGGTAGGAGTCTCACCAATGGTTCTTGAGAGTAAATGACATATACCACCTGTTTTGAATTGTAGGGAAGTAGAGTTTTGGTTCACCAGGTGACGGTCATGAGTTTGAACCTGCATGCAAGATAGTTAGGTTAATTGCATGCTTGTTGACATTAAAGAGGTTATGAAACTTCTTGCCTCTTGTAAAACCAACATGTGCAACCAGCATAAACAATAAGATGAATGAACACAATCATCAAGAACATGTGTAATCAACCATACGTTAGTTATCATCACGTAATCACACATTAAGTTTAGTTATCATCAAAACATAACTTAACAATTACAACAATCATCAAAACCATAACTCAACATTTCAGTCGTCTCTTTTCAGCGGGCAGCCAGATCCAGAGGTGGCTAGGGAGTGGTTAGATGACCTGGTGAAAGTGTTTAGTTCGATGGAGTGTCCCGAGGAGGAGAAGGTGGTGTTGGCTACGCATCGATTGTAAGGGCCAACCTGGACTTTGTGGACGTCAGAGTGGGGGGCAGTGTTTCAGTCCCGTCCTCTTCGGCAGATCATGTGGCAAGAGTTCGTCCCTGCATTCGAGCATGCTTTTTGTTCGTCTTTCCTCAGGTCACAGAAGTTGCGCGAGTTTCTAGTGCTGGTCCAAGGTGATATGACCGTGATGCAGTATAGATCAAGGTTTATTGAGCTTGGCCATTATGCACCGCACATTGTGGCAGATGAGATGGTGCGGACCGAGCAGTTTGTGTTGGTTTGAGGTTAGAGCTGAGGCATCCCTTGCTTGCGTCGGGCTTGACCAACCTGGATGCGGCTTGTAGAGCAGCAGTGGCGTTGGAGAGAGATTTACAGAAGACTCGAGGTTGGGGTAGTGCAGGTCAGTCGTAGATGAGTCTTAGCCAACCGATGGATGTGCAGCAACAGAGTACCATTCAGCCTTCAGTAGGTGGCTTAGGGACATCTCCGTCTATGGCGTCAGCGGGAGATTCGTCATCCATTGGATCAAAGCTCAAGAAGCTGTTTAAAGAAGCAGGTTTTATCAGGAGGCATCAGGATCGTAGGGAGTCGAGGCAGCAGTCTGTGAGTAGTGTTCAACAGCCTACTCCATTTCAGCGCCAGGATTCAGTGAGTGGTTCTCGGGATGGGTGTCCTCGGTGCGGCAATTCTCATCCAGGCAGGCAGTGCACGGCGCCCGTGGTTTGCTTCAGGTGTGATCAGCCAGGGCACATGGCATATGACTCTCCATAGAGACTACGTCAGCCGCACGAGTTTCAGCGGTAACAACAGTTTCAGCCTCAACAGTTACCACCACAGCCGTAGTAGTACCAGCAGTAGGGTCAATTTCCTCAGTTGACTCGGTCAGCTACCATAGGGAGGCAGAGATCCCGCGGTAGAGTTACCCACATGACCAGAGCAGAGGCTGAGGTGTTGCAGTTGGTGGAAGGTACTATTCCGATTTTAGGTTGTGCGGCTCGAGTTTTGTTTGATTCTGGTGCATCTCATTTGTTCATATCTGAGGATTTTGCTCGGAGTGCCAAGGAGTCTGCCACTGAGGTGTCTTGTGACCTGGCAGTGGAGTTGCCTACCGGTGATTTCATGCTCACCCCGTATTTCTTTGAGAAGGTGCCTGTGTGGGTGGATGGGCGGAACTTACAGCCCAGGCTTTATGCATTGCCGCTTCAGGACTTTGATGTGATTTTAGGCATGGATTGGCTCGAGGCTCATCGGGCGGTGATGGATTGTCGTTCGAAGAGGGTCTACTTCCAGCATCCTAGCAGACCCACTTTCTACTACCAAGGTATCCGATCTTCCTCCTCCCGTTTTCTTATTTCGGCCATTAAGGCACGTAGATTGCTTGACACGGGTTGTCAAGGTTTTCTCGCTTCTGTGGTTTTGGTCGATCGGTAGTGTCCGGAGGTGGAGGATATTCTGATTGTGTGCAAGTTTTCTGATGTTTTTCCCGAGGAGTCGCCAGGGTTGCCACCACAGCGAGATATTGATTTCATGATTGAGGTGGTACCAGGTACGGTGCCTATGACGAAGGCCCCTTACCGGATGACGCTTGCGGAGTTGAGAGAGCGGAAGGCGCAGCTACAGGAGTTGCTGGCCAAGGAGTACATTCGTCCTAGCTTCTCCCCTTGGGGTGCACCGGTGTTGTTCGTGAAGAAGAAGGATGGTAGTTTGAGGCTGTGCTTCGACTACCGACAGTTGAACCAGGCGACTGTTAAGAACAAGTATCCGTTGCCTCAGTTTAAGACTTGTTTGATCAGCTTCAGTCTGCCCGAGTGTTTTCACAGATCGATTTGAGATCGGGTTATTACCAGTTACGGATTCGAAAGTCTGATGTTGAGAAGACTACGTTCCGCTCGAGGTATGGGTATTATGAGTTCTTGGCAATGCCGTTTGGGCTCACTAATGCTCCCGCGGCGTTTATGGATTTGATGCATAGGGTGTTCCGTTTGTATTTAGACCAGTTTGTGGTCGTGTTTGTGGATGACATCCTCGTGTATTCGCGATCTGCTGAGGAGCATGTGCATCATTTGAGAGTGGTGTTGCAGACCTTGCATTATCACCAGCTGTAGCAAGTGCGAGTCTGGCTTCGTGAGGTACACTTTCTGGGGCATGTGATTTCTGGTGATGGTGTTTTTGTGGACTCGGCCAAGGTCGAGGCTATGGTGCAGTGGTCGAGGCCGAGTTCTGTCACGGAGATTCGAAGCCTTTTGGGGCTTGCAGGCTATTATAGGATATTCATTCTGTATTTTGCTCGTATTGCGGCCCCGATGACCAGGCTTACGCAGAAGGCTGTGCCGTTTATCTGGACGGAGGAGTGTGAGCAGAGCTTCATAGAGCTGAAGAGATTGCTCACTACTGCTCCGGTGTTGGTGTTGCCTTCTGGATCGGGAGGTTTCGTGGTGTGTACATACGCTTCCAGGGTTGGTTTGGGTGCCGTGTTGATGCAGCATGGTAGAGTTGTGGCATATGCATCTCGAAAGTTGAAGCCACATGAGGAGAACTACCCTACTCATGATCTTGAGTTAGCGGCGGTGATTTTCGCTCTGAAGATCTGGAGGCACTATCTGTACGGTGAGAAGTTTGAGATGTTTACTGACCATCAGAGTTTCAGGTATGTGTTCACCCGGAAGGATTTTAACCTCAGGCAGAGGAGGTGGATGGGGTACATGAAGGATTATGATTTTACTCTGTCGTATCAGCCTGGCAGGATGAACGTCGTGGCTGATGCCTTGAGTAGGAAGGTGGTGGTCAGTTAGATGTTGTTGAGGAAGTGGAGGTTATGGGAGCAAGTGCCGGCCATGACTTTTAGGCTCAAGATCCCTCGGGATCAGGGTTCGGTTGTTGTCACGAGCTGGACTATCACGCCAGCTATTTGTCGTCAAGTGACTGAGGCTCAGCGTGCGGACCCCGAGGTAGAGCAGTTGCTCTGTGTGTGCACGCGTAGTTGGGGGCAGAGGACCCGTGCTGACGAGCGCGACCCCAACTAGTCCATGTTCTGAGTTCCTGGTTATTGTTGTGTGTCTCAGTTTCCGCTGGGGGCGTTGTAGGGAGACACTTGAGGCGCGGTGTAAGACGTTAGGGGACGCATCCGGCTGTTCTTCTAGTGGGTGGTGCTCCTGTCTTCTGGCGGGTATGGACTCATTTTTCTGTCGGTTTGAGGTCGGTCGGCTTGGTGCGGTTAGTTGTAGGGAGCTTTTCCGTTTATTTATTACTGCTTGCTGTTTCTACCGTATTTCTGTTAGGTAGCGTTACCTTTCGTGCTTGTTCGCGTCTTTTCACCTTGTTTTCATCGTTGTGCGGTGGGGGTCCGAGGGATCCCTTCTAGGCCAAAGAAATGAGGCTCACCCTTGCTGTTCAGGTGAGGTGGGGTCGTCGAGAGGCGCGGCAGAGTTTCAACGTGGTTCTAGTAGCCAGGGTTAGTCGCCAGTCTGCCAGAGCCGGGGTATGCCCCATGTACTTGTACTTTTCTTTCTGTTGACTGTACTTAATTTGGACATGAGATACATTGGTCTTTGTAGCAGTTTATTTATTTATTTTATTTCATGCATTTTATTTTAGATTAATTGTGCTATCTCTGCAGTTATTTCAACTTCTCTTGTATTCCCACGCCATCCTTTTAACCCTTCCGAGTCTGCGGGCTGGTGGGTGGTGGGCCGAGATTCGAGACGCGTCGGTTCCTTTCCGGTACTCGGATCCCGGGTCGTTACAAAAATAGTCCAAAGACAAGGAAGTGAAAACCCTAGGATGCCCTCCCCTCTCTCCCTTCATGGTTGACCAAGTCAAATTTAGCCACCACCTATTTTTGTTGGAGGGAAAATAAAATTTAAAAGTTTGAAAAGGAAGAAATCAAGGAGGGAAAAGAAAATTCAAAGTTTGAATTCAAAGTTTGAAAAGGAGATTCAAAGATTGAAAAGGAGGAAAAAGAGATTCAATGTTTGAAAATGAGGAAATCAAGGAGGAAAAGGAGGAGCATCTTGACCAAAAAGGAATGGGAGGTGCCCACCTTGTCTCCCTCTTTCATTCATCTCATTCTCCATCTATCCTAGCCCTCCATCTCTATCAAACTTGATCTCCACAATCCATTTGACATATTCTCCCTATAAATAGCTCATGTCAAGGAGGAGAAGGGGAGTTCTTCTTTTGACAATTTTCACCCTTTCTCTCCCCACCTTAGGCCGCCGATTTCCTCCCCCTTCCATCCCTCTTCCCCTCTTACTTTCTTCACAAAAGTTCTTTGACTTTAAGTCCTCTACAACTTCTTCTTCTGTATCATCTTCCAATTCCTTCTGGTTTTCAAGTTATTTCATATTTTGCACTGTTCTATCCTGTGCATTTGCAGACTACATTCTTCTCTGTTCTTCCCTATGTTTCTCCTTCCTCCGTCCCTTTTCTCCTCTAGCCTTATTCACAAAAGTTCTTTATTTTTAAGTTCTCTACAACTTCTTCTTCTGTATCATCTTCTACTTCCTTTTGATTTTCAAGTTATGTTCAACGTTTCAAAGTTCTATCTCTAATTTTCACTATTCACATTTTAAATCCTTCTTCTTCTTCTTCCATCTCACCTAGGTAACCTTAGTTAATCTCTCCTTCATCACCATCCCCTTCTCTTCTAAACCATTTCCATCTCCATTAGCTTCACCTTGACCTCTCCCTTCCTCTCCCTAGATCTCTCTCCTCACCCCATACATTCTCCTCCAAGAGCGGCTTCAATGACGAAGGTGACTTCCTCCCAGCGTAGACGACATCTTCCGCGAGGTGGTTCGTGATCCAAGGTCAAGAGAGGACGGCGCCGTCATTACCATTACTGCTACCATCTTCACACCTCAGGCTCCTTTTGTTTTTATTGCTTTAGTTTCATTTTACTTCATTATAATATCGTCACATCTTTATTGTAAGCTTGTCTTGCACTTCATGTACTCGTTTATTTATGATACTGAAAGAAGTGTTCATTTGATCTAGATCTTATTCATCTTTCCTCTCTCCCTCCTTTTACCTCTTCTTCTCCACTTCATGCAATTATTTTCTATAGCATAGGCTCATAATCATGGGCGTTTTTAATTGATTGTTAAAACCGTACTTTGTTGAATTATTCTCTTCGAGCTACAAAAAATCACAAACATTTTCCAAAGGACTCCAAGGTTTTAAATTTAAAAATCTCTTCTTCCATGTGGATTCGACCCTTCTCGCCACCTTATTACATCTTACTTTCATCTAGTGCGAGTTGGAATTTTTAAGATTGATACGTGTATTTTAAACGACGAACTTACGAGTTATCAATTTTTGGCATCGTTACCGGGGAAAGAATGATGATTTTTTATTTAAGAACTTTGTTTCCCCTGTGTTTATAGTATACTAATAAAGCTCTCTTTTCTTATTTTTTTCTCTTTTGCATAAAAAAAGGAAAAAATTTAAAAAAAATCAGAGGTAAGTGCGTCTTTCTTTCTTTCATCTTTTGATTTTGTCATTCATTTCAAAAAAAAAAAAAGAGAATGAGGGATTTCATTTGAAGTAACTATCCTAAATTCCTCTCATTTTGTGTCATTTCATTAATCTTCTTGCATATTGTGGTTGCATAGGTTAAAAAAAAAACTCTTCACTTGAACCCAATAAAAATCCTCATTCCAAGAGTAGAAACCACACTTTCATGTTCTAAGTCATGCATCATTTAGCATAGGATTTTTCCTTCTTGTTTAATTTTTGCCATTGTATTTTGGAGATTGCGGGGGGCAAGGTAAAATTTTTCTAAACTTTTTCTTAATCACATGCTCATGCATACTTGCATAGAACCCTTTATTTGAACTTAATTTGTTACATATCATTTCTAAAATACTCTAAGGGCAACACCCAGAAGTAAGATAAGGTGGGGATTTCATCACCCTTCCTTAGCCCACAAACCACAATTTCCTTCATCTTTGCATCACCTAGACCCTAAATAAAATTCTGTAGACATTGGCCCTATGTTCACACTGTGGTTCTAGTGTTATTTAGGCTTACTCTCTTGTGAAAATCGGTGCCTAAGGTAAGACGGTCAGACGGCAAACACCTTAAGCGGGCTAGTGATTTTTAATTAGGACCTTGCAAAAGCAAGGGGAGCCTCCCACTACCCCACCCCTTACCTGACCAGTAGAAATATTAAGGGTGAACTCAAGTTACACTTTAGCCATTTTGTGAAACCCAATTTGTAAGTCTAGGTCACATCTAGGTCATAAGGTAATTTGTGTGACAACTTATTTGTGTTTGCATAAAAAAAATAAAAAAACAAACATAAAAACAAAAATTCCTCCTCTTCTCTCTCTTCGTCCTAGTTTGTGTCAAAAATAAATAAATAAAAATCATCATAAAAAAATATCTCTCATCTCTCTCTTCATCCTAGTTTATGCAAGGTAGAAGTTCTCAACGTCCAAACCTACTAGGACTCATTCAAGAAATTGAGAGAGTCTTGTATCCAAGGAACAATCTCCAACAAGATCCCATGGCCGAAAATCAAGGACCCCACCACCAAAATCTAATGGCCGAAAATCCCGATCCACCAAAGCAAATGAAGGATTATTTCATTCCCAACCAATATCAACCTCCATGTTGCATTCACATTCCTCAAAATCAGGCCATCCAATATGAGATCAAGTCAAGCACAATTTGTCACGCCCCGAGCGCGGAAGGAACCCGGGAAAAACGTGACGAGTTTATATCAATCATGTCAATCAGAGCAAGTAGAATTTTGACATCATAACAGAGTGCATAATAAGACAAGAAACATAACCAAGTACTGATATCATGGATAACTACTTAACCATTAAACAAAGTCACATAACTCCAAGACTTAACATTTCTAATCAGGCCCACAATTCTTAAATGTTACAACTCTTGAAATAACATAAGATCTAACGACAAGACTCCAAGGAATAAACTCAGGACGACTCGACACGATAAGGTGTAGTAGCACGACGCTTGCAGATTCTACGCTCGTCACTCTTGCTCCTGCCCATCCGAGTCCGAGTCAGGGTCCGTATTACCTGAAAAGTTTGGGGAAAAGAACTTGATGAGCGAACGCTCAGTAGGAATTATATCTCAATAACTAGCAATTGGTTTAAGTAATTAACTTTTTATATGAAAATGCAAGTCTAGCCTGTCAATCATGTAGAATAGAATGATATGAATTTGAACATGATAACGAGAGGAAATAACATGTATTGTTGATCCCAGATAAGGAATTCAAGTATTCAAGATTGCAAGTATTTGAATAAATGTCAAGTATATCAATAGAGTCTTTTCATGGCACAAGGTGATGGCTATTTACAAGCAAGTACTTTGCCCATTCCAGGCCACGCAAGTAAGTCAATCAAGTCAAGCACGCGAGAGAGAGAGATAGTGATGTGTCGTAGATTCAAGCAAGTACTTCGGTGCAATGCCACACCGCGATCAATATAACTCCCATGGGCACAAGTACTTTCGGGTGCTCCTCCTAGGACCAGATCGGGCCCTATATGTGCCGACATTGTTACATGTAAATATCTAGACAATCACTTTGGTGATAGCCATGGATTTCCAAGAACAAGCTCATGTAGGATATTAAGGAAGATTTGTGGATAGGTTCCACAAAATTCAAGGAAGAACATTAGATGGACAATGTCAAAACCACGAGAACCATAACATATCGATAACCTGGGTAGAATCGGTACCTTAACTAGATAGCCGTGATAACTTGAGTGGATGACTAAACTAGTCACCATCAAGGGACATGAATCGAGCTGAAAGATTGACCCCCAACTATAGGGGACTCAATCCAAGACATCGCCTAGTGGAACGTCACCATTCCACCGGCTTGGAGTATTCTCCCATGGACCAAGATGGCACCATGAGAGGGCCAGGTTACCAAATGACGTGGCAAGTAAAAGGTACAAGGTGTTTAAGGTACAACTAGCTCAGTCGGCCTTGAGGGAATCCAAGGCTATGAAGAGACTTACGGAGGTCCCAATGACTAACTAGCCAGTCCAAGGGAACAGAATATCTAATGGAGGGCTTGTACGTCACGGAGAGTTGAAGGGTAACCAATATAACATCGAAAGAAGTGGGACTATACTCACGGATTGGAATATAGTGCCATATATACATATAAATCCACGATTACAGGAAAAATCATGAAAAATCAGAAGACAAGAAATTGGCGCCTTAGCCATATACTTCAATTCATTAAGTAGCGCCCTCGTCAGGGGCGCTATTTCACCAATTGAAGACTCTGTACTGAGTCGTTAATTTCAATCTAGATATATGCATTAATATATATTCAAAATGTCAAGATTTTTTTTTAAATGACGACTTGGTCGCTGTCACCTTCTATGCATATAGTGCCCTAGACAGGGTCGCCATATTTCAAAGAAACGACAGGGTACAAGTTGTTATTTTCCTTTTTATCAAAATTGAATTATGAACAGTAGCATTTTTTCCAATATAAAAATTTTACGACAACAAGTATATGGACAGGTCAAGAAAAATAATAGGATTCTAAAACTATGATCATGCATTAAATCAGATAATTGGTTACATAGATATAAAATTTTTAACATGTGTAATTATTAAATCATATGGGAATTGACGACCGCGCATGGGGTCGTTAAAAAGAAATAGCGCCCTAGGAAGGGTCGCTATTTACTGTAAAATTATAGAAAATCAGATTAAGACGTGCGATAGAACTATATGCATGGTATTTATCATGTTTAGCTTCGTTACTTTGAGAAAACCTACAAGTATGACCCTAACTTTGTTTGGGCAACGTATCTTAAGAAGACCTACCTGTTCGATGTGCAAAACGTGGTATAGGAAGCCTCCTTCATAGCAGGAGGAAGAAGCCTTCTGCAACCTCTTCACGTCACAAGAGGTAGCAGAAGATGAAGAACTTCCACATTCTTCACGTACACAGCGGCAGGATGAAGATAGGATGCATGCAGCAACAGCAGAAGGACGGCGACGTAGTTGAGGCTTCTTCCCGTTCGATGGGCAAGGTTATATATATAGGATGGAGTCTTCTTAGGTTTTAGAAATCGAAACGGAAGCAAGGCTTCCGTGATATTCCCTTGCCATTTCCACCGCCACCTACCTTCTTTTGTTTTTAAAACCCTCAGGTTTTCATCATGCATGGTTGGCTCGTATGAGGGTGGCAAGAACTGAGTTGGTATATGTGGTTTTTGGGTTGTTTAAAACCAATATATATATATATATCATGGGCTTTTTCCTACACGTGAATGCGTGAAGCCACTAATAGAGTTTTTGGGTTTGTGTTGGTGCATGGGCTTTGGCATTTATTATGTATTTATATATTTTAATGAATGGTTTCCTCTCTCTCTCTCTCTCTCTCTCTCTCTCTCTCTATATATATATATATATATATATATATATATATATATATATATATATGCTTGGCCCATTTAGATATATACATATATATATGGGTTATTCATTTGCATGGTATAATATATACCTTTATATCTATATATATATGGGCTTGAGCTGATAGGTTATATATATATTTCTGTATTAATGGTAGAAGATAATAAATGTGTTAAAGCCCGTATATATGTATAACTTAATTATTCCTATTGACCTTCTTATGAAATTTTAGTTTATTTTTGAATATTTTTATTCTTTATTATTTATCCGGGGTCTTACACAATTCAAATGCTCCCTTCATTCTATGGAAATACTAATGAGGACCCCTACAAGCACATTGATGAATTTTTAGAAATTTGTTCCACGGTAAAAATCCAAAATTTCTCGGATGATGTCCTTAAATTGACCATCCTTCCATTCTCACTTAAGGACAAGGCTAAATATTGGTTAGGCACTATAGAGAAGCCAATTAGAACTTGGGCCGAGATGCAACAAGAATTCTTGAAGAAGTTCTACCCTATAGGTCACACCAATACCATGAGAAAGGCAATCACGGGACTTACCCAAACTCCGGGGGAACAAATACATGAATCTTGGGAGAGACTTAAGGAATTGCTTAGGAAGTGTCCTCATCATGGGTTGTCCAAGTGGCAAGTAGTCTAAGCTTTTTATGAGTCCCTGTCTGACCAATTTAGGTAAATGGTTGATGCATCATGTGGAGGGGCATTCATGAGTAAAAGTGAGGATGAGGCATATGATTTGTTTGAAATGCTTAGTGAGAATTCCATCAATCATGCCTCTTTATCATCCTTTGGGAGATCTATTGTGCCCTCCAAGCTGGCCGGATTATATGAGGTCAAAGCACGGGGATATTTTAAGCCAAGAGTGGAAATAAGCCTCATTACTCAAAAGTTGGATAAGGTTGAGAGTCTAACCCAAAAGTTAGACCAACTCTTGACTTTGAAAGATATTTCTGTCCAACCAGCATCCCATTCATACTCAAGTCAATCTTTCACTCTACAAAAGGCATGCACTCTATGTGCAAGTCCAGCCCATCACATCACAGAGTGTCCAATGGCGGCCCAATTACCACCATTCATACAAGAGCAAGTTCAAGCTGCTCAAGGGTTCTCCAAGGACAACTACGATCCATTTTCCAATTCGTATAATCCGGGCTGGAGAGATCATCCTAATTTTACTTGGAAGGGCTAACAAGCTCCACCTCATGTAACCACCCATCTATCCATCAAGTCCACAAGCAACCCATGCAAAGTCAAATTCAAGCCCAACCCAATACCTTCAATTCATTTGCTAGAGGTCCACAAGCTCAATTCTTTCCAATGGGCTATTCACATTTCCAATCCAATAAGGGCCAACCCACTTACCAACCTCCGCCTCAAATTCAAGCCCAACCCAATAAATTCAATCAACTCCAACAAATCATCTTGAATCAACAACAATCCATTTCCAAGTTGGAAAGTCAAATAGGACAATTGGCGGAAGCTACAATGAGAAGAGAAGCGGGTCAACTTCCAAGTCAACCCGTGGCTAACCCAAGAAACCAACCCCTTAGTTTTCCTCCACAACCGGGCCTCCTACCTCAACCCATCCCACAAGCCCAACCTAAAGGCCCACAATTTGAGAATGTCAAAACTATTTCAACCTTGAGAAGTGGAAAGGTGTAAGATGACCCATACAAGGATGGAAAGGAGTTGCAAGATGCTTCAAAAGAGAATCAAGATGATGAGGATGTCAACAAGGAGGAAGGCACTGAAGATAAGTTGGGGGGAGATCCTAAAGGGAAGGGAAAAGCCCATGAAGATCCAAACTCCTATCAACCCAAGGTCCCATTCCCTAGTGCCTTAGAACCCAGGTCCAATAAGACTAGGCCAACCCAAAATGAAGAGCTAATGGAGCTCTTCTCACAAGTTCACATCAATATTCCACTTCTAGATGCCATAAAATATGTTCCAGCCTATGCCAAGTTTCTCAAAGAGCTATGCACTCCAAGAAGAGGGCCCAAGTCACCCCCTAAGAAAATTTGGCTCTCCAAGGACGTTAGTGCGGTCTTGATGAATAATCTCCCTAGGAAGTTGAAGGATCCCGGTGCTCCTCTTATCTCATGTAATATAGGTGGTGTAGCCTTTGATCGAGCCCTCCTCGACTTAGAAGTTAGTGTCAACCTTTTACCCACCTCCGTTTATGAGCAATTTGACATAGGGGAACTCAAGCCAACTCCCGTCATTCTCCAATTGGCGGATCGCTTAATCAAGACCGCACGAGGTTTGATAGAGGATGTAATTGTCAAAGTCTATGATTGCTACTTCCCCGTTGATTTCCTCATTCTTGACATGGCCTCCTCCTCGGAGCTAAGTCACACCCCAATCATCCTAGGCCACCCATTCCTTGCCACTGCCAAAGCCAACATCAATTGTGCTACGGGGACTATGGGCATCTCATTCGGAGGTCAAAAAGTTTCTCTCAATGTGTTCAAAGCCTCCCAATATTTGGACCTAGATGAGGAATGCCACTTCATAGACATCTATGATGAAATTCTTGAGAATGATCTGGGCATGGGTCAAATAAGGGAGGTCAATGCTCTTCAAGATTCCCCTCATCATAGTACCATTTGGCATAAGGTTGAACCTCTTCCGACTTTGCAAGATGAACCAACACTTCCATCACTTGAAAGTCCTCCTAAACTTGAGTTTAAGCCCCGTCTGGACTCCCTCAAATATGCATTCCTAGGCCCTGATCAAACCCTTCCTATTATCTTAGCTTCCAACCTTACCCCTACCCAAGAAACACTTCTCCTAGAAGTCCATAGGACTCATAAGGGTGCCATAGGTTGGACAGTGGCCGATCTTAAGGGGATAAGTCTGTCTATTTGCATGCATCACATTTACATAGAGGACAATGCCAAATCGAGTCGGGAAATGTAAAGGAGGTTGAACCCAAATATGAAGGAGGTGGTGAAGAAGGAGGTTGTC
Organism: Amorphophallus konjac; assembly: GCA_022559845.1. Classification (NCBI taxonomy): domain Eukaryota; kingdom Viridiplantae; phylum Streptophyta; class Magnoliopsida; order Alismatales; family Araceae; genus Amorphophallus; species Amorphophallus konjac. Next base: position 149,313,703 of record CM040124.1, read on the forward strand.
AAATGGCGCGATGCCGGAATTATTTATCCTATATCGATAGCCAATGAGTGAGTCCCACTTAAGTGGTTCCTAAGAAATTGGGACTCACAGTGGTCCAAAATGAACAAGGAGAAGAGGTGCCCACTAGGCCCACAACAGGATGGAGAGTGTGCATCGATTATAGGAAACTTAATGCTATGACAAAAAGGGATCATTTTCCACTCCCCTTTATTGACCAAATTCTGGAGAAATTGGCGGGCCCAAGATATTTTTGTTTCCTAGATAGATATTCCGGGTACAAGCAAGTGACCATTTATCCGAAAGACCAATAAAAGATCACCTTCACTTGCCCATATGGAACATTTGCATTTCGGAGAATGCCATTCGGTCTTTGAAATGCACCGAGCACTTTTCAAAGGTGCATGATGGTCATTTTCTCTGATATGGTAGGAGAATTTTTGGATATCTTTATGGATGATTTTTCTGTGTTTGGGGAGTCATTTGAAAACTGCTTGGAAAATTTGAAGAAAGTGCTTGCGAGATGTATTGACACTAACCTTGTTCTTAGTTGGGAAAAGAGCCACTTCATGGTTCAAGAGGGCATAGTCTTGGGCCACATTGTGTCCGAATGGGGTATAGAGGTCGATAAGGACACAATTGACCTCATTTCTAATCTCCCTCCTCCAACCTCGGTGAAGCAAATACATTCATTCCTTGGCCATGCCGGCTTCTACCGCCGGTTCATCAACAACTTTTCTAAGATTGTCTGCCCATTAACTCTTCTCTTGGCCAAAGATACCCCAGTCCATCTAGATGATGCTTGCTTAGAGGCTTTCAATACCCTTAAAGAGGCTTTGACCAAGGCACCCATTCTCCAATCTCTCAATTGGTCTTTGCCTTTTGAAATCATGTGTGATGCCTCCGACTATGCTATCGGGGCAGTTCTAGGCTAAAGAATTGACAAGTGGCCGGTGGTGATATATTATGCGAGTCGCACCCTCGCCGATGCTCAACTTAACTACACCACCACGGAAAAGGAGCTGTTAGTTGTTGTCTTCGCCCTTAAAAATTTTTGATCATATCTCTTAGGGGCAAAAGTCATTGTGTACTCTGATCACTCAGCTCTCAAATATTTGTTCTCCAAGAAGGATGCCAAGCCTAGACTCATTAGGTGGATCCTCTTACTCCAGGAGTTTGATCTTGAAATTCAAGACAAAAAGGGTTCTGAAAATAAAGTTGCCGATCATCTTTCTAGAATTCTCACCACTGATAGTGTTCCTTTGCAAGATTTATTTCCCGATGAACATCTCAGAGCCATTACCCATAGTCAACTCCCATAGTTCGCTGATATTGTCAACTACTTAGCTGTGGGACAAATTCCTAAGGCATGGTCCAAATACGAAAGGGAACACTTCTTTACCAAAATCAAACACTACTTCTGGAAAGATCCCGAATTGTTCCATGTGGGTCCGGATCAAATAATTAGGAGGTGTGTCCCCGAGGAGGAACAACAAAGCATTCTGAACTTTTGTCACACTCTAGCTTGTGGGGGACATTTCTCGGGGAAGAAAACGGCTGCCAAAGTGTTGCAAAGTGAATTTTGTTGGCCCACTCTCTTCAAAGATGCCTATGAATTTAGCAAGACTTGTCTTAGGTGTCAAGCTGTGGGGAACATAAGCAAACGAGATATGATGCCACTTAACTTCATTCTAGTGGTTGAAATCTTCGATGTTTGGGGAATTGATTTTATGGGGCCCTTTCCACCATCATTTGGACATGAATACATTCTGGTGGCAGTTGACTATGTATCTAAGTGGATTGAAGCCATCGCCACCTGGATGAATGATCACAAGGTTGTCATGAAGTTTGTCCGAAAGAATATATTTTCAAGGTTTGGGTGTCCTAGGGCCATCATTAGTGATGTGGGTTCTCATTTCACTCATGCCCAATTCCGAGCCCTCCTCGGAAAATATGGGATCACTCACAAGATAGCCACCCCCTACCATCCCCAAACAAGTGGCCAAGTGGAGATATCTAACCGGGAAATCAAAAACATCTTGCAAAAATCCGTTGGACATGAGCATAGGGCCTATTGGGCTATTAAGCAGTTCAATTTTGACTTAGCCCAAGCTGGATCTCATAGGGCCCTACAATTAAATGAGTTGAAGGAGTTGAGGAATGAAGCCTATGAAAATGCCAAGATTTATAAAGCCAAGACCAAAGCTTTCCATGATATACACATTGTGAGAAAATCATTTCAACCCGATCAAAAAGTTTGGCTCTTTAATTCAAAGCTGCACATTTTTCGGGGAAAATTGAAGTCTAGATGGGATGGACCATTTGATGTGCTCAAAGCCTTTGATCATGGTGCTGTCAAAATCTTAGATCCTAAAAATGGTCAAATTTTCACTGTCAATGGTCAGCGTCTCAAACCCTACTTGGAAAACACACAACTTTCATCAAAGGAATCAATCCCATTGAGTGACCCATGATAAATGCAAGAAGGTCATCTGGCTGAAGATGTAAAATTTAGCGCTCGTTGGGAGGCAACCCAATTATTTTTTCTCTTCTCAAAAAAAAGAAAAAAATAAAATATTTGATTGATTTTCTTCTTTTGTTTAAGGAGCATGGAGCATAGAGCAGTATTTCTCTGCAAATGGCGCCTCTTTCTCAGGTTGTATCTATCCTTCCCACCACTTTTCATGACTTTACTTCATTTTTACATCTTCCTCATGCCATTGAGGACAATGTCACATAAGGTGGGGGGTGATATCTTGAGCTCTAATTTTCTCAAAATACTTGCAACCTTTCATCACACCCCTAACAAGTGCTTCATGTTCACACTTCATGATGAGAATTTTTTTAGAATGACAGGACTTAGAGTCTTACTTATGAGAGTAGCAAGTTAAGGGGGTGAATTAATTGGTTATGTCTTTAGTCTTTTCCTCAGAATACACCTAAAAATTCTATTGAACTTGCACATAATTGCACAATAACAAGATTGGTGGATGACAAACATTAGGATGATCAGAATTTTGCATGACACTTAGGTGATGATTAATATTATACCCATTCGTTGAAAGTAATCGTGAGGAAAAAATTACCTGCCAAAAATAAAAAAAACATAAAAAATGCCTCTGAACTTAGTAACCGGGCCTGCTTCTCCTAAGGCAAGAGTTGAGGTTCGCGTCAAATGGCGAAGGGATGTGCAGCACCATGTGTCAAAAAAAAAGAAAAAAAAGAGAAAAAAAGAGAATGCATAAATAGGCAGAGTGAAGCTACCTGTAATTCGAGAGCTTAATTCGAGATGTGGGTAAAATTGAAAATCATCTTAAAGTGAAAGGTAGAAGACTCATTCATCTAGATTGTTGGGTAACCACTAGTCAAGTTATATCACTCCTACACAAAGGGATATTTAATTTTGAGTGTATCCTGAGGAAAGGTCTAAACACATGGACTGATGAAATTTGTTCCGAATACATACTACTTGAATTTGTGATACTCCAAAGTCCAAATCATTGTGCATAATGTTTTTGCCATGACTGTGACATATAAGTGTTTGCTAGTCCTAATTCTATAATTGTTTACATTGCTAAGGAACTAGTAATGTTCAAGTTGGGGGGTGCGATAATTGTCCATTTTCTATGATAATTCAGTGCATACACACTATTTTATGTGCATATAATTAAGCAATTATGCATATTTCATAGTTACTCTCAACTTCGCATATAAATTGGGCATTTTCATAAAAATTGATTAATCTGGTGATTTCATTTAATAAAATGGAGTTGAGGGTCATGAACATTAATTCTCCGTTGCATAATTATGAGCATTTATAATTTATGTGCACATTGTGATAATTTTAATAGATTAAATCATAATTATGTGTGTGCAAGATACTGAGGACAATTACAGGAGAGGCCGAGGGCAAAATAGTCCAATGATAAGGAAGAGAAAACCCTAGGATGCCCTCCCCTCTCTCCCTTCATGGTTGACCAAGTCAAATTTAGCCACCACCTATTTTTGTTGGAGGGAAAAAAATTCAAAGAAAATTCAAAGTTTGAAAAAGAGGAGGGAAAAGAAAATTCAAAAGTTTGAAAAGGAAGAAATCAAGGAGGGAAAAGAAAATTCAATGTTTAAATTCAAAGTTTGAAAAGGAGATTCAAAGATTGAAAATGAGGAAAAAGATATTCAAAGTTTGAAAATGAGGAAATCAAGGAGGAAAAGGAGGAGCATCTTGACCAAAAAGGAATGGGAGGTGCCCACCTTGTCTCCCTCTTTCATTCATCTCATTCTCCATCTATCCTACCCCTCCATCTCTATCAAACTCTATCTCCACCATCCATTTGACAAAATCTCCCTATAAATAGCTCATGTCAAGGAGGAGAAGGGGAGTTCTTCTTTTGACAATTTTCACCCTTTCTCTCCCCACCATAGGCCGTCGATTTCCTCCCCCTTCCGTCCCTCTTCCCTTCTTGCTTTCTTCACGAAAGTTCTTTATTTGTAAGTTCTCGACAACTTCGTCTTCTTCATCATCTTCCAATTCCTTCTGGTTTTCAAGTTATTTCATATTTTTCACTGTTCTGTCCTGTGCATTTCCAGACTACATTCTTCTTTGTTCTTCCCTATTTTTCTCCTTCCTTCGTCCCTTTTCTCCCCTAGCCTTCTTCACGATAGTTCTTTATTTCTAAGTTTTCTAGAACTTCTTCTTCTATATCATCTTATAATTCCTTTTGATTTTCAAGTTATGTTCGACGTTTCAAAGTTCTATCTCTGATTTTCACTATTCACATTTTAAATCCTTCTTCTTCTTCTTCCATCTCACCTAGGTAACCTTAGTTAATCTCTCCTTCATCACCATCCCCTTCTCTTCTAAACTATTGCCATCTCTCTTAACTTCACCTTGACCTCTCCCTTCCTCACCTTAGATCTCTCTCCTCACCCCATACATTATCCTCCAAGAGCGACTTCAATGACGAAGGTGACTTCCTCCCGGCGTAGACGACATCTTCTGCGAGGTGGTTCATGATCCAAGGCCAAGAGAGGATGGCGCCGTCATCACCATTGCTGCTACCATCTTCACACCTCAGGCTCCTTTTATTTTTATTACTTTAGTTTTATTTTACTTCATTGTAATCTCGTCACATCTTTGTTGTAAGCTTATCTTGCACTTCATGTACTCATTTTTTTATGATAATGAAAGAAGTGTTCATTTGATCTAGATCTTGTTCATCTTCCCTTTCTCCCTCCTTCTACCTCTTCTTCTCTACTTTATGCAATTATTTTCTATCGCACAAGCTCATAATCATGGGCGTTTTTAATTGATTGTTAAAACCGTACTTTGTTGAATTATTCTCTTCGAGCTACAAAAAATCACAAATATTTTCCAAAGGACTCCAAGGTTTTAAATTTAAAAATCTCTTCTTCCATGTGGAGTCTACCATTCTCGCCACCTTATTACATCTTACTTTCATCTAGTGTGAGTTGGAATTTTTAAAATTGATATGCATGTTTTAAACGACGAACTTATGAGTTATCAGCTGTCCACCTGTGCAATGGCAGCGGCATGGGGAGCTCATGTAGGAGTTGGCAGGCGAGTGGCGTGAGCAGGCTCTGGCAATGGTAGTGTAGGTGTGCCCATTCGATAGGTGAACGACAACAACAGACGGCAAGTAGGCATGCTCACATGCAGGTGGACAGTGGCAGCACATATGGGAGTCACTGGCTCTCTATAAAACCCGAGCCTTCCCCTCTTCTCCAGAGACTTCACCCCTCCCCATCCTCCTTCTTCTTCCCCTTCTCTCCCTCCCCTCTCTTCTCTCCGGTGACTTCCCCTTCTTTTCTTTCTTCTTCTTTTCGCTCCCTTCACCCCCCATTCACATCGCCGCGGTGCCCCTGTTCAGAATAGGGGCACCGGACGGCTTCACTCCTCCTCTTCTCATACCCCTCACACCCTCCTCCCTTCTCAGCCCTCTCTCTCTCTCTTTATCCTTCTCTTCGTTTCTACACCGCCACCCCCCTGTGAACGCACTTTTTTATTGAGATCGTTGTTTATTTTGTTTATTGGATTTATTAAGTGCGTGGGCGTGCCAGTCACTTAGGTGACGATTTATTATGCGCTCAATCTGACTAATCAGATGATTGTGTGGTTCACATCGGGACCAAAACCCACCGTGCCATAAAGGCCATGTCGTTATTTACATCCCCTCGGAGAGGGGAACACCCTTGATTAATCGTCGGGAATTAGGGCCTCATGGCCAGGAAACTATATCGAGAGAAACAAGCCGATAGCGGTCTCGAATCAGTCGGAAAGCCCTATGTCTAGGGAAGCAAGCATTCGAAATATGTCGGTCACTTAAGGGACCATTTTGATATTCGGACGAGCGTCCAACTTCAGAAAATCATGATCGTCACGGGGAAGAACCGGAGCATATGTATGCCGGAGTACGGCAATTTTATTGTTCAAAGGGATAGGAGACATTCGGCTGAATCCCGGTTAGAGTGATCGGGAATCAACGAGTTTATTGGCCCAGTGCGAGATCGAGTCAGGACCATTCCGGGGGCGCCTCCCGCCGTCCAAATGAGGCCTGCGTGGGCATTGTTAATATTTTCGGTGCCGAAGGGCAGCGGGAAAGTGTCCCGGGACTAGATTCCAAAACAAAGACGTGTACAGAGATAGTTGGCTATAGGCCTAGGATGTGGGTCAGGCAACGACCATGGTTGGGGCAAACCCAAGGTCCAAACGTGACTCACAAAGGTCTTCTTGATATTCCCACACGTAGGGTTCGGGGAGGACGAGAACCGTCTCGTTCCATTCAGATTGTGTTGGTCATTCATGGACCACTTTATGTTCGGACAAAGATCCGTATTGAAGGCACGACGTAAACGGAAATAAACCCATACAAATGTCTACCGTGAGTACGGAAAGTCTAATGCAAGTGCGGGATTAGATCCCGGTATATATATATGTCGGTCGCTAACGGACCATTCATTGTTCGGACGAGAGTCCGCATTTGAAGTATCGAAGACAACGACAAAGACATACGGATGTCTGCCGTAGGTACGGCAAGTTTAATGGGATTGTGGGATCGGATCCCGATAAAGGTGGGTCAAACTGATGAACTATTGGCCCAAGATGGTTTCGGACTATGGCCATAACGGGGTTCTCGAGGTCTACGTCTGATGCCATGGGGCGTCATTGCTTTCCTCTTCATGCACAGTCCGGGGAAGCAGATAGTTAACTATGAAACCCAAACTCACCAACGTGCGCCCTTGCACGCGGATCGACCTGTGCGGTCAGGTCGCAGGGGTCAAGGGGGCAGCACCCCTTGCGGGGGTTTCTGGGGGGCAGAGCCCCCGGAACAAAAATTTGATTATAGCAGGGGCAACTTTTGATCATCGGCTTCAAATTCCTTTCTTTGTTTGGTTAATTACCCCCCCTTTTTTTTTACTTGGAAGGCACGCCGGTTTATGTGGAACAAAAGGGGGGCGCGCCGGTTTATGTGGAACAAAAGGGGGGCGCGCCGGTTTAGGATGTAGCATGGGAGCGCGCCGGTTAAGGTGGAAGAGAGGGGAGAAGGGTGCGCCAGATTAGCCCATCGGGGAGGGCGCGCCGGTTTTGGATGTGAGTAAGGGGTGGAGAGTTGTTTTAGTGAGAGGGTTTAATCCGGCGGGCAGGGGGCGCGCCGGTTTGGAGCCAAAAGGGATAAAAGTGTTTATAAGTGTGGGGCTAAAGCGGTGCGGGGGGGGGGGGGAGCGCACCCGATAGGTGCCCGCCAGATTAGGAGCACGCCGGATTAGGCTGTTTTGTTCTTTTCAAAGGCTTGCAGGTTAGCAGATGGTTAAATTGTTTGTTCACTTAGCAAAAATATGTGGATTTGATGGGTTCAAAGTATTTTATTCATCTGTTAAGATTAAGGTTTGGATGGTTTGTTCAAAGGGGTTTTAAGAACTCCAAAGCTCAGTTCGTGCTCTGAGGGAGCTTAGTTCATTCTTATCGTTCACAATTCTGGCAAAAATTAGGCAGCATCTCCCCCATACTGAGATTTACTGAGGCGAATGGGGGATCATCAAACGGAATACTCCAAGACGACCTACAATATTCGGAGTGGCCTAACGGCAGTCCGGTGTCCCATAGTTGAACGTAGAAGCCCCGAGGACTTGCCTTCAAGGGGTTCTAGCAGTTCATGTGTAGTACCTGTACGAGAGCTCCGACGGGATAGATATTCACCTTGGGAGGCTAAGAATGTTCATCGCTCACATGGGTTCCCTCGAAGACCATGCCACAGAGAGGCAGGCTTCAAAGGGCCCTGGATGAGCAGAAGATAAAGAGAGGGGGAGGAAAAGGCTAACGGAAATGAACAATATATGCATAGTGTAAAAGCCTTTCTTTCTATTCATCGATGAAGGAAGGGAGACAAAATTACAGAAGGGGGGGTTTACCCCAGAGCAGGAGGATACATCGGAGAAAGAAAAAGAATACATCAGTGGGGGAAGGGGGAATAGAGCACAAGCTCCTCCCCCTCCGAACTCACCCTTCTTCTCTCACATTCACTCACTTCTTCTTCACCTCACGGGCGCAGGGGAATGGGGCTTCTTCTTCTCTTCGGAGGGAACTCCCAGCTGAACCAGACTCTCTTCTGGATTGCCTCCTCTCTTTTTTTCAATCGCCCTCCGGGGGTTCGAGCCTCTCTCTCTCTTTTCTTCTTCAGTGGAGCATGCCTTTTGTAGAACGGGCAGTGGGGGAGAGGATTCCCGCCACCACTGCCACGTCTGAAACGACATCGGGAGATAACCCATTACACTGGCTGTTGTTGGTTAGTGTCGTACACTGCTGTTCGTCCGAGGACAGGATGTTTGCGGATTTGCCGAGAGATCTGCTACTGCTACTACCCCCATCGATGCTTGCCTTCGCCGTTGACGCTGCTGCGTTGTCGAACGGAGGTAGAGACAGGGCTTCAGAGCATTGAATGTTCTCTGTGCGCTCACTGTGCGCTCAGACTGATGCGAAACAGAGTGTTGGAGCTTGGATGGGATGGTTGACTTGGCTAAAACGGCGCGGGGGGGGGGGGTGAGCGCGCCGGATTAGCAACAAAAGAGCAGCGTGTCGGATTAGCACAAAGAAGAGGGGCGCGCCGGTTTTGAGGATATTGGAAAGGGCGCGCCGGTTTAGGGCCATATAGGCACAGCCGCGCCAGTTTAAGTGTCAAGGGATTTCACCTCGATTCTGAACCAGCTCAGACGTACGGTTGACCTCCATTACTGCCTTAGTTTTAATGCACCGCCTCGGGCCATCCATTTCGAAGTCTCTTGAGCCTCAGTTTGCAATTCTGAGTTATTTTTGACACGTGCCGAACCCGCATCAGGTTACACGGGTTTCTTCCTGATTCGGCCTTCGACGTCGCCGACTGGGGAGCCGGGGCCGTCTCTTCTACTTGAGGGACTTCTTTGTTGGGTGGCAGAGCGCCGGGCTTGTATTTGTCCTGCTTGGAGGACGTACGTGGTTTATTCGGCCTTCCCGTCTTTGACTTGCTCTCGAGATGTCAGGGCGTCCATGCCGGAGGAACGTTCCTTTTCTTCTCTCTTTTTCGACGTCCACACCCCCCTCTCGCGACCTTCTCTCACACCGGTGGCAACCGCCTCTCTCCGTTGTTTCTCACTTTCTCTTTCTCTCTGAAACACACACACTCCGCCGGCCGCTCTCCTTCTTCTCCCTCCTCTCGTCCCACTCTCTCTTTTACACACCCTGCAACACCGACCGCAGCCTCCTCATCCCCCAGTTCTCCTCTCTTTCTCGCTCTCACACACCACCACCCCCAGCGGCTTCTTCCCCTATGTTTTCTCTACTCTCCATACTCTCTTCACACAGTGGCACCGCGAGCCCTCCCCTCTCTCTTCACAATGTGCTTTCTCTTCTCCCCATGGTCTCTCTCCCTCTGCCTCTCCCATTCGATGCCACTTCGGTTGTCCTTCACTGTTCGCCCCCACCTCTATTGTTTGTGATCATTCTCTGCATCTTCCAATGCGCGGCAACCACAGTCCGGTGGCGTCCATCTCTCCCTCCACCAAGTTCCCTCTTCCTGCACAGCCCGCAGTCGTCCTCTCTCTGCACACCCACCGCGGCAGCCAATGCCATGCACGCCTCCCTCACCGCTGTCACTCGTTCTCTCCCTACCCAACCTGCACCACCATCTCTCCGTCCGACTCTCCCTCTCTCCCACCGCGCCATCGTCGCCTCTCCTACGTTGGCCCATCTCCTCCCTTTGCACACCACACACGTGTCACAGCCTCTGCCTGCGTCCCACCTATACCGTGTTCCCCTCCTCCCTCATGTCGTCGCTCGCGTCCTCTTCTCCTTCTCCCTCCTTCTTCTTTACCCCATGCACGTCCCATGCATGCCCTTCACGTAGCTTCGCCCCGTCCCTCACCCACACACACATACTCCCACGGCCTACATTGCACTGGTCCACCCCTCTCACTGGCGTCTCTCTCCCTCTGTCCCTCCACCTGCATCACCGCGTCGACCTCCCCTCTCTGTGGCGTCGACTCTGCTTCTGTCCCTCTCTCTCCTCTTCTACGCACACATACACTCTCACATCCCTCCCCCTCTCCATTCTTTTCTCTCTCTGTTCAGTCTCTCTCCGTCTCACACCTCTCATGCACACACACACTCACACCTCACACACACACATCTCTCTCACGCTTTCCTATCTCTCTCTCTCTCCCTCTCTCACACGATCTCTCTTCTCTCTCTCCCTCTCTCTATATTTCTCTCTCCCACTTCTCACACAAGCACGCACACATGTTTAATTTATTTTTATTTTATTTTATGTTGATTTAAATCTCACCTCTCTCTATTTCTTTCACTCTCTACATCCCTCTACTTTCTCTCTCCTTCTTCTCTCTCTAACCCCTCCAAAGATGGTGCAAGACAAGCGTCATCGGCTCCGGGTTGAGTGGAGATCAATAACTCAAGGAGAAGACGTCACCCTGACACTACGACCGCAATCTCTTTGCCCATCGTCCTCCTCGGTGTTACTTAGGATTTATTTTTATTTGGAATTGTAATTTTTATTTTCGCAGTTCATGTTGTAAACATTGTTGTTTAATTATTGAAGATCATGTATTTCTATTTTATCTCTCCGGATCTCTCTCTCCTCTTTCTTCTTCTTCCTCTCCATCTCTTCTTTCTCTCTCTATAACCCTCCAAATTTCATTAGATAGATTTATTTAATGTCATTCTTTTTTAAGTTGCATATAATCTTCTAAATTTATGTTCTGCTTAGAACACAAGATCTTCAATTCATAAAATCGAAACCTCTCCGTGGATTCGACTCGGACTTGCCATAGTACTACGTTATTAATTTTATTTTGAGTTCGGTAATTATTTGAGATTGGTCGCCGCATGTGTTTTAACGATGAGCTTCACGGCGCACCACATTCACATCTAATCTAGGCTCAAACGCTCCCCTATCTTTCACCTCATACATTCCAACTTTTCTCGATGGCCCCACTGACCTTTCATATGAGGAGAGAGAAGCATGATTTATTGAATTTTCACTTAACATTTCAAAGAGATCATAGGCTTATTCCTCACTTTTGCTCATAAAAGCACCTCCACAAGAAGCCTCAACCATTTATCTATAAGGTTCAGTCAATCCCTCATCGAAAGCCTTCACAATTTGCCATTTTGATAGCCCATGGTTTGGGCATTTTCTCAACAACTCCTTCATTCTCTCCCAAGACTCATGTATCACTTCCCCGGGGGTTTGAGCAAAACCAGTGATGGCTCTTCTCATGGTATTGGTCCGACCTATTGGATAGAATTTTTTCAAAAATTCCTTTTGCATCTCTTCCCATGATCTAATGTGTCTTCCTAAGGTCCCTAACCAATATTTCGCTTTGTCTTTCAAAGAGAAGGGGAAAAGAGTCAACCTTAGGGCATCATATGTGAAGTTGTGAATTTTCACAGTGGAGCATATCTCCAAGAACTCATCTAGATGCTCATATGGGTCTTCATTTGTAAGCCCGTGGAATGAAGGGAGCATTTGGATAGTGCTAGATTTTATCTCATATTAGACCGCTGGCACTTCCGGAAGATGGATACATGTGGAAGGTTGATAGCTATAAGGAATAAAGTATTCCTTCATCTGCTTGGGCAATTCACCTTGATTAACCATTTGTTGAATTGAATTTTCTTGGTTTTGGGCTTGGTGGATCACTCTCTCAATTTCTTGAATAGGTTCAACTAAATGTAGATGTTGGGATCTTCTACCATGCATGAACCCCAAGAAATTAATCCTTTTTTTTATTTTTGTTATTTTTTGTTTTTTACAAACACTTGTTCAACAAATTAACCTACCAGACCTAGGGCTCTTTGGACTTAGAAGCACAAATAGTGAGAATTCCCCAAAGTTCAATTGCAATCTTGCACACACCGACCTTCAAGTTGGCCAAGTAAGAGGTAGGATCGTGGGAGGTTCCCCTTACTTTCGCAAATTCCTAATTAATGAACCACAAATCCATTTAGGCATAACCTTTTAACCCCTTGCCTAGACACCAACCTTAGATAGTGGTGCAAACACAATCTCCCTTAGGTTCTAACGACTAAGTGAGCTCAATGTTAGCTTTCTCACAAATCAAGTTAGATCCAGCCCAAGTCCACTATCAAATTTGTCCACTAGCTAGGTAAGAGGTGGGGTTGTGGGAGGCTCCCCCTACTTTTGTAGGGACCTAACTAAATAACCACAAGCCTGCTTAAAGCATTTGCCATTGGACCTCTTTCCTAGACACCAGTTTTCAAATTGATAATGGGCCTAAGTGGACCCAAATCTCAATGTGAACCCTAGGGACAATGTCTACTGAATTTTATTTGGTTTGGGTTATGTAAGATGCAGGGATTGTGATTTGTGGGCCAAGGAAGGGTGATCAAATCCCCACCTTATGTGATTATGGGTTTTGCCATTAAGATAATTTAGAATGAAATACAACACCACAAATTCAAACAAGGGGTTCTATGCAAATATGGATGAGCATGTATTTAAGGAGAAGTTTGGAAGAACTCACCTTGCCCCCACAATCTTCAATAATGAAATTAACAAAAATTAAATAACAAGAAGAATTCTATCCTAAATGATGCATGACCTAAAACATGCAAGTGTGGGTTCTACTCTTGCAATGAAGATTTTTATTAAAGTTCAAGTGATTTTTTTTTAATGAACCTATCTAACCACAAGATATGAGAAATGGAGAAATGAAACTAAAATGGAAATGAAAAAGTTTGGATACTTACATGAAGTGCGTTCCCCCGTTCTCTTTTTTTTTTGAAATGAATGACAAAATCAAAAGATGAAAGAAAGGAAGGAAAATGTACCTGAGATTTTTTTAAATTTTTTTTTCTGAATTTTTTCTTTGTTTTTGGACTTCCTTTCTTTTGGAGTAGGACCTTCGCTTATGGATTTATACTTTCTGTGACAATTATTTTCTCTAGATTTTCTACTTTATGTTCTCTTCACTTACGCTTTTTGTCTTCTGCGACAGATTTTCTGACATATCTTTTTTCTAGATTTTTAGAATTGATTTTTCTCTCTTTTTTCTTTTTTTTCTACAAAAACAAGAAAGAGAAAGAGATATTAGTACACTTTTTTACACAAGGAAAGCAAAGTTCCTAAATCAAAAATCATCATTCTTCCCTGGCAATGGCGCCAAAATTTAACCACGCGAAAGTTCATCGTTTAAAACACGCATATCAATCTTAAAAATTCTAACTCGCACTAGATGAAAGTGAGACGTAATATAATGGCGAGAAGGGTTGAATCCACAGGGATGAAGAGATTTTGAAATTAAGAGCTTTAGGTTCCCTTAGAAAAATATTTATGATTGGATTGCTTGAAGAAAAGTGATGAAACAAAGCATGGTTCTAACAATTAATTAAAAACGCATATGACTATGTGCCTACACTAAAGAAATGATTGCATAAAGTGAAAAAGAAGAGCTAGAAGGAAGAGATAGAGAGGGGAGATGAGGCAAGATTTAAACTCAAATGCATGATTTCTTCCATTAACTTAAAGGCAAAGTACATCAAAATGTAAGACAATTTAACACTAAGAACTTGACAAGATTACAATGAAGTGAAGTGACACAAAAGCACTAAAAGTAAGAAAAGCATGGAGTTTGAAGATGGTGGCAGCAAAGGTGATGATGGCGCCGTCCTCTCTTGGCCTTGGATCACGAACCACCTCGCGGAAGATGTCCTCTACGACGAGAGGAAATCGCCTTCGCCTTAGGAGCCGCATTTGGAGGATGTTGCATAGAGGGAGGAGAAAGATCTAGGGGGAGAGGGAGAGAGGGATATGGAGAGATAAGGAAGAGGTATAGGTGAGGCTATGGTGATCTAAATGTGAGGGATATAGGGGTGTCTAGAAGAGAAGTAGAAGGAGATGGTGATGGTGATCTAGGGCGCACTAGGGTGAGAGAAGAAGATGACAGAGGGAGGCTAAGGGGCGCACTAGGGTTGAGACAGAGAGGGGGAGGATGTCCTAGGGAGAGGAGAAGGTGGTTAGGTGCGAACTAGGGTTTAGGGAGAGGGAGAAAATGTTTAGGAAATTCTCTAGCAAGCCAAAAATCAAAAAGATCATTTTCTCTCCAACAAATGGGGTATTTATAGGCAAAATGGGGTCAATGGAAGGTGGAGATTACATCAAAAGAAGATGGATGGCTGGGATTTAGGGAGAATGCGATGGATGGGGACGAGAAAGAGGAGGTGGGTGCCCCCCTTTCTAGGGTTTTGGGCGCCCCCTTTTGGAGTTTCCTAAATAGGCGGAGATTCTCCCCCAATCCCCTCCATAATTCTCTCCTCAATATCCTCCTTGATTTTCTCAATTTAAAACTTGAATTTTCTTTTCCCTTCAAAAAAATAGGTGGCGGCTGCATTTGACTTGGTCAAACTTTAAGGGGCAAAGAGGAGGGTGCCCTAGGGTTTCTCTTCCTCGTCCTCGGACTGTTTTACCCCCGGATTCTCCTATAATCACTCTCAGCATCCTGCATACACATAACTACGATTTAATCCGTAAAAATTATCATAAATCACAAATGCTCATAATTATGCAATGGAGAATTAATGCTCATGACCTTCAATTCCAATTTATTAAATGATATCACCAAATTAATCAATTTGCGTGAACGACCCAATTTATACGCGGAGTTGAAGTTAACTATGAAATATGCATAATTACCTAATTATATGCATATAAAATGGTGTGTATGCAATGAATTATCACAGAAAATAGACACTTATCACGGTGATGGGGGCTAGTGGGTATTACGTCCTCAGGATCGATAAGGGAAGATAGACGTGCACTTCACTTGATGGTGGTTCGAGCATAGTAGTGTATTTCATCAATCGACTCAGGCTATCAAGAAAGTTGAGGAGGCTCGACTGATGAAGGAGGATCTGCCGCCGATAGACATTGACGCCGACTTCCACTGGGCTCGCTTTCCTCACGTCCAAGGGGATGTGGAGAGAATCTTGTATGCCTGGCAATGTGGTGGGCGGTCTCGCCCAACTGAGCATCCTACTTATACGGGGGCGCTTTGCCACCTCGTATGCGGGGACGGGGGAGCTGGACAACCTTCCAGCTCACGGTGAAGGCCCTCTGCTAAACTTCAGGCTTACTTATGGCTAGACAACTTCCTGGCGAGCTGTCAATTTTGTCGAGACCGGAAGTGGAAATCTAGGTCGCTTCCTTCAGGCTTGGTTGCTGATGATATGGTGGCAGGCTGGAGGAGACATTTGATTAATGTTGTGGGTTATGCTGGTCGGCTGGAGTTTATCCCTGAGTTGGAAGTGGCGGATACTCCTGGGACTCTTCAGGACATTATGCGACGGGTTGCTCGAGCCATGGGGCAAAGGTCAGAACAACTTGTAGCACGTCCTGTGAGCTCACTGTGTCATGAGGGTAAAGCCCATAACGACTTTTATACCTTAGATTTAGTCTCTGAGCTTGGGGTTCATCTTTTTAACCATTTGTCCTATCACAGATTACGCGACTCCTGAAGGATCGCCCCTTGATGGGGGTGATAGTGGAACAACAGCAGGGGAGCACGGGCCTCCTACGAAAAGAGCTCGAAGAAGAAGGAGCGATGGCGTGGGCCTGTCCTCTGTTCCCACTCAAGCAAAAGCCAGTCACTCTGAGGAACCCAGTGGCTCCCGTAAGTTGTGATCTAGTAGCGAGGAGGGGTTGTGTATTATAAGGTCACCTGGCCCACCATTTTGCAATTTTTGTGTATTTGTTTCAGAGGTTGTTGCTGGTGCTCGATTCTCCCCCACAGTAGAAGAGACGCTATCCTGGGCTAGAGATCTCGATGAGGTTCCTCTTCACGAAAAAATAATGAAGCCACTGGATGACCCGATGCTTGAGTCGGGGATAATTTCAGAGGTCGATATGGAGGAAGGCTCCTCGAGTCGCCCCCCAGTTGTTGTGCACTCTCCCTCTCTGATGGTGAGGGCTGGTGGTTCACTGGGTGAGCGGAGTCCTTTGGAAAGTGGAGAGGCGTACGAGGGGACAGGTAGCCCATAGCTCCCTTACCCCTTCCTCACTTCTTCCTCCCCCTTTTATTGGGACAATTGTACTTATCTTGTTGTACTAATAATTATTTGATCACTCCCAGCTACTACTGCTGCTGATGCTGGGGTTGGGGAGACAGCTAGAGTGAGTGTGACCATGAACGGCTCTGCCGCTCTTGAGGCAGAAAGAGAAATGGAGGTTGCGATGAGGCCTTTGAAGGAAACCACCACAACCACGGGGGTTTGCCCAACTGAAAATGCCGCATGACAAGTGCTGTGGGAGACCCTGTAGAAACTTCCATGCTTGCGACTAGGGAAACCTTGGTGACACCTATAACCGAGCCTGTTGAGAAATCCGGGGACGGTGAAGCTTGACAATCCCCGATTGTGGCCCCAGCCATGACTGGGGGAATGAGAATTGACGAGTCAGTGACCATTAAACCCCTCGAGATCGGTACTGGTACTCCGAGGGATCATGATCTCCCAGTACCTGACTCCCCTGTGCAGCATGTCCTAGACTATATGGTCAACGTCGGGGAGGGTGATAGCACGGGTGAAGGAATTTGTATTTTTTTATATTCCTCCCCCAATTTTTTGCATTGGCCTTACATGTGTTGCCTTCCCACTTCTAAATAGCAGTGCCAGACCCTAGAGCTGGTGATGATACCACGGTGGACATTGAGGGGGCATCTGGCGAGGGTGCTTCAACATGCAAAGCTTCGTCGAGCCCCGACTGGACTTCTTCTTCACAATCCTTTTTGAACCAAACCCCAACTCAAGGGGCCAGTTCAAGTGGGAAGGCATCCACATTTCCTCGGGCAGCTACTTCCCAAGGTAAGTGTTAAACTGACGGTGGACGAATTCTTCCTAGGTTGTGGGGTCATAGTCCGCTTATACCCCTTTTGTCTTTTGCATTGGCTTGCAGCCTCTTCATCCTCGGGCTCTTCTCAGTCCAGCATGGGGAGTCATGAGGCAATCTCCCCAGCTGCTCACCTTGCAGCGGTTGACCAGGGGCTTGAGGCAGCTCAAGTGTCATCTCCACGTGAAGTGGGAGCTCAGAGCGGTGTTTAGCTCGCAGGAGGTACTTTTCCAGTTGCTGCACCAGGTTTTAATAAGAGGTTTATTGGCACTCTTACCTATAGACACGCCAAAATCGACATCAGTTTGAGTACATCTCTTATCGCATCATAATGCCCCAAATTGACCCTCAAATCTACTTGTTTAAGTGGTTTTCCTCCCTTTTCTTGATTATCTAACTTCCCCCTATCTTACACTTATTTTTTTTTATTTTTTCAGGATTTTTCTCTAATTTTTCGGGGCCCTTTTGAATTAGAGTCAGACCCAGTGGATGCCAATTCTTTGAATTAACGTCAGCATATCAGACGCCAATTCTTTTCTTCCAAAATTCGTATTAATAATAAATTAACGCATATTTGGTAAGGCGCCAATTCTTTAAATTGACGTCTGGCTGGGTGGATGCGTATTCATTTCTTAACCATTCTATGCCAAATTCCTATTATTTTTGAGTTAACACCTTTCTAGAAAGGCGCCAATTTTTTAATTAGCGTCCTAGGTAATCGATGCGAATTCTTTTCATCACCTTTTTGTGCTAAATTTAATTAACGCCCTTCTGTAAAGACGTTAATTTTTAAATTGGCGTCTGGGACCATGGACGCAGACTTTTCTTTCCATATTTGAGCTTTTAAATATTACCAAAATTCATATTAATTCATAATTCGTGTCAGTCTAGATGAACACAAATTCTTTTTCAAAATTTTGGTAATTTCCAACTTCTCATAAAAAATCTTGAATTGGCATCTTCCCCGCTGACGTATTTTTAAAGTAGCATCTAGGGAAGTTGACGCAAAATTTCTTCCCTATTTTTGAGCTTTTAAACCCTACCAAAATTCGTATTAATTCCAAATTCGCGTCAGTCCATGTGGACGCGAATTCTTTTCTAATTTTGGTAATTTCTAAACTTTTCAAAAATAGTTCGAAATTGGCGCCTCTCTATGCTGTCGCAGATTAATTGGCGACCACTGCGTTGGACGTAAATTCTTACAGAATTTCGATTTGAATAGCAGCCCTTCGCTTCCACATTTTAACCTCCTTTTCCACTTGGGAAAGAGTTCCTAAGACTTTCTAAGGTTGTGAGGACACTTGGAAGATGGATATCTCTCTCCAAATTCTATTAAAACATTATTTTAAAATTTTAAGGGGATTAAACTTCCGAATTTCACCTCTATAAAAAGGACCCCCCCTCTCGCATGTTCAGAAGACTGAATTTTGGATCTTTTGGGAAGCTCTGCTGGACTCGGGTGCCAAGAAGGAGTCTCCCAAGCATTGAAAGCTACATCCTTTTGGAGTTCTTCCTCCTTTGAAGAATATTGAAGACTTTGAAGTCCCCTCCAATTAGAGAAACAATAAGCCTTCCTCTCTGTCACATATCGAGCGCGGAAGATACTCGGGTGTGTGACGCGTCTATATAGATCATGTCATTCACCTAAAATCAGAGTGCGCATAGTACTTGGTAATTTATTGCTAACATAAAACCACAGTCCAAGATGACAATTTATCAAATTAACCAAATGACAAAAGCTTAGAGTTATTCATAAGGCTAAAAGTTTGACAAGCTCCAACTAACTAGATCATAGCTGACCCAAATAAAATTATAAGACTACAAGCCTGTAACAATAACCAGAAAATATAAGTAGAACCTAAGATATCCGAAAGACACAACTAACTAACGGTAAGGAATCTAGCACTCATCACTCGGTATCAGTCCCCTCCGGTTGGTGGTCGCTATCCAAGTTACCTGAAAAATATTAGGAAGCAACTGGATGAGCGAATCGCTCAGTAGGAATTATATCTCAAGTTCTCACAATCTTTAAGTTAATTACATGTTCAGTGCAGGTATAATGATGCATGTTGCAACAAGCAAGAATATCAAGAATTGTATCAAGAGAGTGTTACAGGAATTTCAATGAGATGTATCAACAAGCGACTAGCAAGTAATTTCAAACGTATTTCCAGGAAATCAGTATTTAAGCGAGTATTTCCACGAATTTAACATTCGAGCAAGTCCTTCCAAGAAGGGGATAGTCAATATTCAAGCAATCGATCTCAAGCTCGTGTAATAACAAGTAATGTAATGGAATTGGCTATTTCACTTATTTCATTCAAGCAAGTAATTGCCCTTTTTCGGGTCAAGCAATTCATGTCAAACAAGTCAAACATGTCACGAGAGAGTGAGTGGGAATGTCTCAAGTCAAGTCAAGCAAGTACTTCGGTGTAATACTAAACATTGTGGTCAATAAACTCCCATGGGTACAAGTACCTTCGGGTGCTCCTCCCAGGACCAGATCGGGCCCTATATGCACAGCATTTCATGTATACTTTTAGACATCCACTCTAATTTATATAGCCAATATAGAATTTCAAGTTTACACATTTTAGGAACATAAGGTAGATTTCCAGGAATAGAGTTCAAGGACAAAACACATGCAGATGATGAATTATATATATATATATATATATATATATATATATATATATATATATATATATATAATCATGATGATATAAACTTGATGCATTTATTGTTGATCTCATCATCTATATAGTAGTATGAAATATGTAAGAACAGGTTCTAAAAAGTCATGTAAAGAAAGTCAACACTACTGCTCGAAGGTGACAACCGATCAAAGTCAACGTTATTGTTCAACAGTCAACGCCAATTGACAGCAAGTCAACATCACTGGTCAAAAGTGAGTCAGCATTTGACAGGTAAAGTCAGTGCACATCCAAGTCTGATACGTATCCAGGTTAGTACATATATCTCATATTTCTATTTTGTGCATTTTTAGGTCGATGCTGGTTCAAGGTCGATGCTAGTTCCTGTAGCTAGGCTATCATGCATGCTAGGGTCGATGTTAGTTGTGCCTTAGGCATGACTGAGGTCCGTGTTAGTTGTGCCTTGGACACAACTAGGGTCGATGCTAGTCTCTCATATAACGAACTAAGGTCAATGTTAGTATGTATATATATTAACCGAGGTCGGTGTTAGTATATGGGTTCACTAACTAAGGTCGATGCTAGTATTATTATATCCTAACTAAGGTCCGTGCATATGCCCGTAAGGTCGGTGCTAGCCTGTTGTGCATCATTATATGGTCAATGCATGCTTAGTCTTATGTCATATAAGCTCGGTGCATGTTTCGGACTCATTTACATAAAGGTCGGTGCATCTTTTTCTATCCTGTGCATTCAAGTCTGTGCACATTCTGCCTTTGTGCACATAAGGTCGGTGCACATTCTGATATGCGCACGCATGAAGGTCGGTGCACGTCTTCGCTAGTGGTAGTTCATGCATAGCTAAGGTCAGTGCAGGTTTAGGTCCGTGCATATAAGGTCGGTGTAAGGTTCTGTTGTAAGGCGCTCTATATAGGTCAGTGCAGGTTTTGTGCACATAAGTCCAGGTCGGTGTAAGTTTGCTAGTCCTTGCATGCTGCAGGGTCGGTGCAGGTTTGCTGGCCCTTGCATGCTGCAGGGTCGGTGTAGGTTTGCTGCGAGCACTTGAGGTCGGTGCATGTTCTAGGTTGGTGCAGGTGTGCTGGCCCTTGCATGCTGCAGGGTCAGTGCATGTTCTAGGTCGGTGTAGGTTTGCTGGCCCTTGCATGCTGCAAGGTCGGTGCATGTTCTAGGTCTGTGCAGGTTTGCTGGCCCTTGCGACGAGGTCTGTGCACATACGCAACCGTAGGTATACAAGGTCGGTGCATCTTTTGGCCTTTGGCAAACAAGGTCTGTGCACGTTGGTTTTAAGCTTATAAGGTCGGTGCATAGTCCAGCCAATGCATGCCAAGGTCGGCGTAGTTTTTTTTGATCCCAACCACACAGGGTCGGTGCTGCTTCTGGCTAGTACGATCATAAGGTTGGTGCACACGCTGTGTGACTGTAAACAAGGTCCGTGCATGCTTTGGTTTCTATGCCTTAAGGTCCGTGCTAGTTTAGGCTAGATGCATATTAAGGTCTGTGCAGGTCTTGCTTCAATGCACAAAGTCTGTGCACTTATGACACCAAGGTCGGTGCATGTTTGCAAAGCACAGAACTAAGGTCGGTGCACATCCACCTATACCTACGCCGAACAACGTCGGTGAACATCAGGGTCGGTGCTTGCTTTCTTTCAACACCGTCAGGTCTGTGCACGTGTGAATATAAGGTCAGTGCACTTTTGGCTTTTGGCCATATAAGGTCCGAGCATGTCTTGGGTCTATGCATAATGAAGTCTGTGCATGTTTTCAAATTGGCAAGGCATGAAGTCTGAGCATCTTCACATAAGTCTAAGCATATGTGGATTTAAGTCTAAGCACATACATAGGTCTGAGCAGGTTTTCATATCCAAGCATGCATTAGGTCTGTGCATCTTTTCTAAAGTGGCATGCTATAGTCGGTGCATGTTTTTAATTGTTGATACTAATTACGTAAGTTACTGTTCATGATTTATAAAATATCCATAGAATCAGGAAGTAGAGATATGGCTGGTCATGGACAATTAGCAAGATTGCAAGATCATGCTCATACAATACTTTTAAGATTTAATTTCATAGATATGAATATTTAAACATGGGGTAATTTACAGGAATTAAAATGGAATACCATATGGAATCCAGGTGATACGTAACTAACCTATTCATGCATGTCACCCTATTTAACTACTAATTGGGCCAGATCTTGAGAACACCTATCTTTTTGACATAAACACGTAGAAGGGATAATAAGAAACTAGTCTTCTCTGCAACGATCCAACAGTAGGAAGAAGCACGTAGGAAGAAGATCTCCCCTTCAGGTACGTTCCTGTAAAGACCCTATTCTAAAGGGTATGGGATAGTTATAGGAAATGGAAAAACATAAGGGTCCATTGCCAGGGGAAAAGAAGCAATTAATGCTTCAATCCATTGAATCTATTGTTAGGAAAAAGGGGTTCGCTACTAGCAGAAAAAGGCTGTCATTGTCTCCACCAAGCTCTAGTGGTTGAGGGGTCCCTATGCAAAGGCGTCCTGGCCATGTGCGCCCTTTATCTGGGCTTCAGACCATTGTTGGCCCCTCCTCACGTGGGTAATGGTTTGTGACATATATATATGTATTCATTTTTAATGGTGGGGTTAATCCTTTGGGCCCTTCATATATATATTTATCTCACCCAAAAAGAAAATGGCCGATGTAAGAATCGAACCATGGTTACTCATTTGGGGTAATGATGGGAATCGACGCCAAGCACTTACATTTTTAATTTACATTTGTGTCCTTTTAGTTTACTTTTATATCCTTGTGAACGTATATTTACAATTGTAAGGCTTTATAAGCTAATGTGTCATTCCCAAAGGATCTTTGGGTTTATTTACAAAATGTCAGTAGGTCCAGCAAGGGGGCCCCCACTCCTTTCCCATTGGTCCACCTAAGCCATAGGGGTCCATGTGGGGCTGGTCAACTATCCTAGGTGGCTTCTAGATGGTTGGACCATTCAAGGGGACAAGTGTTACCAAAAGTCCAAATTGGAAGCTACATGGTCAAGGGGGCACCCGCCCCTTTAAGCATTGTTTAATGGTGTTCCAAACCACATGGGAGAATAACTTATGAACTCCCTCTTTTACCCCTCCCAATTCTAGATCTAGGGATATTTAGAGTCTTTTTACATTTCATACAAATAGCTTGTATTTCACATTTTAGTAGAATTAATGATGAAAAATTGTGAAATTTGGTTGGAGCTCCTTGAAGGGTGCGCCCCTCTCCCCTCTCTCTCTGCTGTGCTTCTTCCTCCTCTAACCTTTAAGGGTGTGAGACCTATTCTATCTCTCCCTCTCATCCTCTGAATTCTGATTCTGCCGCTGCCGCCATCGCACCGCCATCACGCCGCCGCCACCATCGTCGGAGTTCTGTCCAAATCAGGATAGAATCTCAACTCCGGAATTTTTTCTTTTATTCTTGTTGTCTGATCAAGTCCAAACTTTGAGGGATTGTTCTACATGTCACCCCTAGACTCCATTTTAAATTTCGTGCCATTTAGCTTTCGTTTGGTATTTTCCCCATATTTCTTGTCCCCCCTATAATCTGCCATTCTGCAGATCCATGGGACAATGTCACCTATTCGTATTTTTCCCACCCCCTTATAAATTTCCAAAAAATCCAAAACAATTCCTTAGTGTTCCTATCATTTCCCCATACTTCCCATAATTTTTTTAGAGTCTTCAAAAATTATTCACTTCTCGGTCAAAGCTCAGTTTCTGGCAGATTTCTTTCTATCCTGAGTGTCAGTAATCAGATCCATAGAAAAAACATAGTGTTACAGAGCCTCCCATTTCTCATCCCTTCGTTGGATAGACCAACAAAAATTATATATTGTAGATCTGGGAGTCCTTTTTCCAACGCCGCTGGTCTCACCTCGATCTGAGTCCAGATCTGAGAGAATTAATTCTTGCAGTCGAGGCGCGCAGATCTGTTCCTTGTGCAGGTCCGAAATAGCAGTCCGGGAGAAATTCACAAATAAATACCAAAAGTCAACTTCTACGACCGCCGCTCCCAGGAGTCGACCAGGGACGTCCTGCAACATTCCATCCAAGCGATGCTTACTGAAGATCTCAGGAAGGTGACGTTCCTTTGGAAGCCGCGCCTTACTGTCCAGCGAGTCAGAACCGAGTCGGCGCAGTACCGAGTCAGACCAGCAGGCCGAATTCGCCCCGAGAACCCTCCCAGTTTGCTGCCTGTCAACCCAAGATCGGTCCTCCCGGGCCCACTTGTAGCCCGTTACCTCCATGCGTGGAGTGGGCATCAAAATTCACTGCTGTAATTTAAATATTTACTGTACCGGGAGTTACTAACTTGGCCGGGATCATCTTCCCCACGCCCGGAGCATGGAGGTAAATTCGCTCCCTCCCTCTTTCGCATTTGCTTTACTCGTATCTATTTTTATATGCCGCTGCGAGTGTTAGGATTCTTTGCCCGATATATATTGTTATCACTGCTGCGAGAGAGCGAGAGTGAGTGACCCGTCCCGTGACTCGATCTGAGTACACGCGGAAAGTCGATTCCCGAGACTCACTGTCGGTTTCTCAACCTCGCATGGTCCCACGTCTTCCCTCGCTTAGGGACGACCGCGAGC
Organism: Amorphophallus konjac; assembly: GCA_022559845.1. Lineage (NCBI taxonomy): Eukaryota > Viridiplantae > Streptophyta > Magnoliopsida > Alismatales > Araceae > Amorphophallus > Amorphophallus konjac. The sequence goes on from CM040124.1 coordinate 149,338,401, forward strand.
ATGAGTCTCAGGTCACGTGTCCGTCCCGCATCAATTTGGTATCAGAGTGTCGGTTTGAGTCTAGGGTAGTCTGGTGGAAAGAAAAAAAAGAGAGAGAGTGCCATTTAAGTCAAGTCATTGTCTAAGTCGGTCTAGGTGTCTCATTTGCATACCATTGTTCGGTATATAAAAAGGTGTCGCCCGACCGTTAGGTTACGCCTATGGGAGAGGTGATTCACTCGCGTGAGGTGATCTTCGGATCCCCAGACTCCACCTTGTACCGAATCTTGGTCGTGTCTAGGTTTGTAGTCGAGTCGACGTTTCAACTTTGTATCGCATTTTAAGTCGTGTCTAGGTGCTTGCAATAGTTGCATAAAATTTTGCTTATAAAACAAAAACAAAAAAAATGGCCTTGCATGTCCATTCCTAGGTATCCATTCCCATCTTTTGGCAACTATGGCCAACCCATACCTTTGACCTGACCAAGGCAATCAATCCATGTCCGAGTACATTAGGTACTTCGAAGTGTACTGGTTAAGATGTGAAGTCGGGCTAGAGAACATCGTGGCCGGAACTCAGTTCTGGAAAGGTTTGCGGCTTCACTTCCAATTTGAATTATTTTACCGCCACGTGAAAACCTTGGGAGATTCCTATAAGGTCGCTCTGGAGGTCGAGCCATTTGAGTCTCGGTTTGATGCTACCATACGGCAAGCCGATGCCGCCCTTCGGCGAGCATCTACCTCCCAGCCGAGTCCCGATCCGGTCGGACCCCCACTCGGACCCCCACCCTAGTCGGGGAATCCTTCACCACCCGTAAGTGCTCCATTGCCACCCTCTACTTTCGATCCTCAGTCGAAGCCATCAAACTTGGAGCCACCTCAGCCCGAGCCACCCGTGTTTCTAACAGGTACTCTTTTTATAGCCGAGCCACTTCTTAGCTGGCTCAAGGTTGGCTTGGTCCCACCTCCTTACCCATCAATGGACTCCACCCTACCATTAGTGCCGGTCAACTCATTCCATACCACATTTCGGTCTAGTCACCATGTTGATACATTGGATGACCTTATTGTGGGATTAGACTCGCAATGGAAGTTGACGCGCTTATTGGCCCGAGGATTCGACCAACCCACTAGTCGTAGCTTCACCCATCCGGCCTTAGGGTCTATTACCTCCGTGTGCACCGTGAGTTGTGTCACCACGGAGATCCCCTTATTCCTCCCCATGCTGGCCGAGCCCGACTTCATACCCTTTTGCCCAAGGGAGGAATCTTATTTTCTACACATGATCACCGTCCCACCTACCACAATGCATGAAGGTGACCATCCACACCTTCAAGACTACCACACATGAGACTGTGACTTGTGGGAACTCACCACAAGGTGTCATACCTTCTTTGATCCCTTTGACCCATTCCCTAGTGGACCCCTAGACCCACCATATATACTTAACTTCTTCGAGGGAGTCCACTACCACACCCCTTCCCCACGGGCCGGGTCATCCACACCCACCAAGCCCGTTCACTTACGAGATACACCATCATATAGGGGAAAGGAAGAAGATGCATTTGGTACCCCTGGCTCTCCCACATCCAAGTCCAATGTGCATGCATGGTCCACCTTAGGATGTCTAAGAGACCCACATTCTACCAACCACCGGTTGCATCTAGTGTATGCATGGCACACATTCGGGTGTCCTGGTCCACCTTTGCATATGCATGAGACAGACTAACCATAGGTTTGTTTAGGGTCATGTGTCAGTCTTTGTTTCGTACAGTTTGTCTATCGAGTGCATGTGCATACATCGAGTCGAGTCGGTCTTTTGTACACTCGCGTTGTTAGTCCCTTTCGAGTATGAGACTTGTCGGACTTTGGGATCGGTTCTACTTCACATATTGGATCTAGTCACATAAGGGACAAGCGGTGATTCTCAGTGAGCCTTTGAGCCGCCTCCCTTCATTTGAGAGTGACCCCACCCCGGAGTGTCCACCTCTAGCCTCATTCCCCAGCAGCGTGTGCATATCGAATCTATACGGGATGAGCAGGTGTCGATTACTTGGAGTGGAGCGTACTCCGCACTTCCTGGTTCGGTGACGCATCCGCCGGAGATACTCGAGCAGCCGCACCCCTTACTCGACGGGGTCGAGTTCTTTCCACCCGTGGAGAATTGATGGGAATCGACGCCAAGCACTTACATTTTTAATTTGCATTTGTGTCCTTTTAGTTTGATTTTATATCCTTAGGAACGTGTAAGGCTTTATATGCCAATGTGTCATTCCCTAAGGATCTTTGGCTTCATTTGCAAAATGTCAGTAGGTCCAACAAGGGGGCCCCCACTCCTTTTCCATTGGTCCACCTAAGCCATAGTGATCCATGTGGGGCTGGTCAACTATCCTAGGTGGCTTCTAGATGGTTGGACCATTCAAGGGGACAAGTGTTACCAAAAGTCCAAATTGGAAGCTACATGGTCAAGGGGGCACCCCCCCCTTTAAGCATTGTTTAATGGTGTTCCAAACCACATGGGAGAATAACTTATGAGCTCCCTCTTTTACCCCTCCCAATTCTACATCTAGGGATATTTAGAGTATTTTTACATTTCATACAAATAGCTTGTTTTTCACATTTTAGTAGAATTAATGATGAAAAATTGTGAAATTTGGTTGGAGCTCCTTGAAGGGTGCGCCCCTCTCCCCTCTCTCTCTGCTGTGCTTCTTTCTCCTCCAGCCTTCCAGGGTGTGAGACCCATTCTATCTCTGCCTCTCATCCTCTGAATTCTGAATATGCCGCTGCTGCCGCCGCCGTCGCACCGCCATCGCGCCGTCGCCACCATCGTCGGAGTTCTGTCCAAATCAGGATAGAACCTCAAGTCTGGAATTTTATCTTTTGTTCTTGTTGTCTGATCGAGCCCAAACTTTGAGGGCTTGTTCTACCTGTCACCCCTAGTCTCCAGTTTAAATTCGTGCCATTTGGCTTTCGTTTGGTATTTCCCCCATATTTCTTGTTCCCCCTGTAATCTGCCATTCAGAAGATCCACGAGACAGTGTCACCTATTCGTATTTTTTCCACTCCCTAATAAATTTCCAAAAAATCCACAAAAATTCCTCAGTGTTCCTCACGTTTCCCCCTACCTCCCATCATATTTTCAGCTCCTGGAAAAATCATTCACCCCTAGATCAACAGTCAGTTTTAGGCAGATCCCTTTCTATCTTGAGTGTCAGTAATCAGATCTATAGAAAAAACATAGTGTTGAAGAGCCTCCCATTTCTCATCCTTTTGTTGTATCGACCTACAAAAAATATATATTGTATATCTGGGAGTCCTCTTTCCAACGCCACTGGTCTCACCTCGATCTGATTTCGGATCTGAGAGAATTAATTCTTGCAGCCGAGACGCGCAGATCTGTTCCCTGTGCAGGTCCGAAATAGCAGTCCGGGAGAAATTCACAAATAAATACCAAAAGTCAACTTCTACGACCGCCGCTCCCAGGAGTCGACCAGGGACGTCCTGCCAACATTCCAGCCAAGCGGCGCTTTTTGAATATCTCAGGAAGGTGATGTTCCTTTGGAAGCCGCGCCTTGCTGTCCAGCGAGTCAGAACCGAGTCGGCGCAGTACCGAGTCAGACCAGCAGGCCGAATTCGCCCCGAGAACCCTCCCAGTTTGCTGCCTGTCAACCCAAGATCGGTCCTCCCGGGCCCACTTGTATCCCGTTACCTCTCTGCGTGGAGTGGACATCAAAATTCACTGCTGTAATTTAAATATTTACTGTACCGGGAGTTACTGACTTGGCCGAGATTGTCTTCCCCATGCCCGACGCGTGGAGGTAAATTGGCTCCCTCTCTCTTTTGCATTTGCTTTAATCGTATCTATTTGTATATGCCACTGCGAGTGTTAGGATTCTTAGCCCGATATATATTGTTATCACCGCTGCGAGAGAGCGAGAGTGAGTGACCCGTCCCGTGACTCGATCCGAGTACACGCGGAAAGTCGATACCCAAGACTCACTGCCGGTTTCTCAACCGCGCACGGTCCCACGTCTTCCCTCGCTTAGGGATGATCGCGAGCTAGAGTCCCAGGTCATGTGTCCATCCCTCAGCAGGTAACACATCACTTAACCCACTATTCTAAGAAGTCACCTTGTCAGGTGAATAATCTTTACGTATGATGACTTCAATGGTGGTAAATTTATATAATGGCCCTCATTGGGTGTTCTAACTTATTATTTAATCTTCCTATAGAAGTTTTTATTTATGTGGGGAAACAGTCTATATATTATTTTATACGGGGTGCTACACCCTCTCCCACATAAAAGAATTTGGTCGCCAAATTCCATTGTACATATGGAGACAAGGAGGGTGAGAAAACACTTACAGACTAGAATAATTCTGGAAATCTCCTTCTTATAGACTCCTCAGTTTCCTATGTAGCTTCTTGTTCTAAGCATCAATTCCATTGGACTTTCACCATAGGGATCGTCTTGGTCCTTAGAACTCGGACTTCTCGGTCGAGGATCTTCATTGGCTTCTGCTCATAAGTAAGATCCTTCTGTATCACCAGGTTAGTATGGTCGATGATGTGGGAAGGATCGTGCACATACTTCTTCAGCATAGAAATATGGAATACATTGTGCACCTCTGATAATTGTGGAGGCAAGGTGATGCGGCAAGCTACCTCCCCCACTCTCTCCAATACCTCGAATGGACCAATGAACCTCGGTGTAAGTTTGCCCTCAACACCGAATCTTCTAATACCTCGAGCAGGAGAGACCTTGAGAAAAATATGGTCTCCGACTTGAAATTCCAGATCTCTTCTTTTATTGTCGGCATATGACTTCTGTCTGGACTGTGCTATCTTTAGTCTTTCCCGAATGAGGTGTATCTTTCCAGTAGAGTCTCTCACCATATTTTGGCCTAGAATTTGCTTTTCACCGACTTCATCCCAGCATATTGGAGTTCGACAACTTCTGCCATAGAGTGCCTCGAAAGATGCCATTTGGATACTTGTTTGATAGCTATTATTATATGCGAACTCGGCTAGGGGTAAGTGGTCATGCCAACTTCCGCCGAAATCTATAATGCAGGCCCTTAACATGTCTTCAACGACTTGATTTGTCCTTTCTATCTGTCCATCTGTCTGGGGATGGAAAGCAGTGTTAAAGTTGAGTTTCGGCGCCAGAGAGCATTGTAGACTCTTCCATAAATGAGAGGTGAAGCGTGGGTCTCGGTCGGATACGATCGACACGGGAACTCCATGCAATATTACCGTCTCCTTGATATACAAGACAGAATGGACATCAACCGACCATCGACTTTTGATAGGCAAGAAATGAGCCGATTTGGTTAGGCGGTCGATAATTACCCATATTCCATCATGTCCACCTCTAGACTTGGGCAAACCCATAATAAAGTACATGCCAATGTCTTCCCACTTCCATTTGGGAATATCTAGTGGGTGTAGCTTTCTGGCGAGTTTCTGATGTTCCGCCTTCACTTGTTGATAAGTCAGGCAGCGAGATACAAAATCCGCTACCTCCCTTTTCATATTAGGCCACAAGAAAGTCCTTTTCAAGTCTTGGTACATCTTGGTGGCTCCAGGGTGGATTGTGTACCTCGATCGATGAGCTTCTTCAAGAACCTTGTTCTTTAACTCGGGACAGTCGGGTACACATGTCCTTTCATGTAATAATAGTCTTCCATCGGGTGCCAGCTTGAAATCTTGACTCTCGTCCAGCTTGTCCCTTATCTCTACTAGTGCATGATCTTCTTCTTGTAGCTTCTAAATTTCTGGTAGCAAGTCTGATTGTAGACTCATATGGGCCAGAGTAATACACCCGTCTTGTTCATCAGTGCTAATATTGAGTTTAGAGAATTCCTCTAATAGTTTCCATTCTTGAATCATGCAACTGACCAATATTACACTCGGCTTTCGACTGAGGGCATCAGCTACAGAATTACCCTTACCGGGATGGTACTGTATAATGATGTCGAAATCCTTGAGATACTCGAGCCAACACCTTTGCCGCATGTTTAGTTCCTTCTAAGAAAATAGATATTTGAGGCTCTTATGATCGGAGTACATAATGAATTGTTCTCCGTAGAGGTAGTGTCTCCAGATCTTTAAGGCAAATACCACCGCGGCTAGATCAAAATCATGGACTGGGTAGTTCTCTTCATGCTTCTTCAATTGTTGGGAAGAGTATGCAATGACTTTCCCATTTTGCATCAATACATACCCGAGGCCAATGCCCGAAGCATCGGTATATGCCTCATACTTCTCTCTTTCGATTGGTAATGCTAAGACTGGAGTAGTGGTCAAGAGGTCCTTTAAAGCATGGAAACTCTTCTCACAGTCTTCATTCCACTCATAAGGTATTTCCTTGCGAGTCAACCGGGTGAGAGGAACAACAATTCTTGAGAAGTCCTTGATGAAACGCCGGTAATAACCATCTAGTCCCAAGAAGCTACGAATCTCTATTGCGTTGGTTGGTCGTTCCCAATTCTTCACGGCTTCGACCTTTGATGGGTCAACGGAAATTCCGCCCTTTGAAATTATATGGCCCAAGAAGGATACTTCCTCGAGCCAGAACTTGCACTTGCTGAATTTGGCATATAGTTTATTTTCCCTCAATATCTGCAATGCCTTCATAAGATATTCTTCATGGTCTTCTTCAGACTTTGAATAAATAAAAATATCATCGATAAAGATCACAATGAACTGATCTAAGTGAGGCCTGAATATACTATTCATTAACTACATGAAAGTTGCGGGGGCATTTGTTAGTCCAAAAGGCATAACGGTAAATTCGTAATGCCCATACCTGCTTCGGAATACAGTTTTATGAATATCTTCTTCTTTGATCTTTAGTTGGTGATAACCAGAACGAAGATCAATCTTGGAGAAATATGTGGCTCTAGATATTTGGTCGAACAATTCATCAATCCTCGGCAGTGAGTACTTGCTCTTGATTGTAAAGTGGTTTAACTGCCGATAGTCGATGCAGAGTCTCATCGATCCGTCCTTCTTCTTGACGAATAGCACAAGTGCTCCCCACGGGGAAGTACTTGGCCGGATGAAACCCTTGTTCAATAGTTCCATTAGTTAATCCTTCAGCTCTTTCAGCTCAACAGGGGACATTCGGTAATGTGCCTTGGAAACAGGTCCAGCACCAGGAGTGAGGTCGATAGTGAATGACACCTCCCGCTTCGGGGGTAACCGGGCAATTCTTCTGGAAAAACATCATAAAAATCCTGAACTACATGGATGTCTTCAAGCTTAGACTCCTCGACGTCCGTGGCAGTTACAAATGCAATGAAAGTCATACATCCTTTGCTTATAAGTTTACTAGCTCGGAGGGTTGATATAAGAGGTGATCTATTCCGAGGGCTATTGTATACCAGTTCCGGGTAATCCACAAAAGTTATCTTGCCATTTCGACAATCTACTGTTGCTTGGTACGTGGATAACCAGTCGGTACCTAGTATGACATCATATACTTCCATATCTAGGTAAATCAGGTCGGCAGGTAGATTATTTCCTTTAACCATAACCTCACAGTTTGGGTAGTGATGTGTGAGGTCGGCCTTGTTCCCGATAAGTGTAGATATGACTAATGTTGAGTCTTGTTGAATCTTTACATGTTTTGATGATGACAACACTATAAGTCTTAGTGGTCTTCAAAAATTATGTCTATGTGAAAATTTAACAAAAATATTTTTCTGTGAAAATGAACAAAGAACATGTTTGTTGAAGAATGAACCTTCATTTCACTTCAGGTATCTTTTAGGGACTGTATTCGTGTTGGTTGGCACCTCGTCTTGTTTTGTATATAACACCTCATGTTGCTCTGCTTGTCTTAGTGTCGTTTTAGTTCTAGTACTGTTTGTATTTCTGACACGCCGTGTCGTCTTCTCTTACCACGTGTTGTTCATGTTTACTGTCCTTCAAGTCGTGCGTCCGTGTTGTTTCCACTACATTTTGTGTCATGTGATCTTTACTTCGTGTTGTTTTCATCGTCTTCGTATCATTCTCCATGTAGTGTGTGGTTCTGTCAAAGTTCACTTCGTGACACTTACTGTTGTTCTTCGAGTCGTCTTTATCGTGGTCTCACTGTTTCGACTTCGTGTCGTTGTCAGTTCGTGTCTGTCTTATGTTGAAACCACACTTCGTGTTGGTTTCTGTTTTGATGGACTTCGAGTCGTTTCCCAGTGAAACCCGTGTTGTTTTTAACTCCTGTGTCATCCTTGTCTTCACTCCGTGTCTATTTTCTGTTCTCATCATACTTAGTGTTGTTTTTCATTTCATGTCAACTTCACTTTGTGTCGTCTCACCTCGTGTCATTTTTCCTCGTATTGGTCTCTCTGACTTTGTGTCTTTTTCCTTGTTTTCACTACGTGTCGTTTTACTTCTTGTCTTTTTCACTTCGTGTCAAATCACTGTTCTGTCTTCGTGTTGTTTACAACTCCGTGTCAATTCTTGTACTTCATCTTGGTGTTGTTTTTCAACCCGTGTCGATTACCGTTTTGACTTCGTGTTGTTTTTCAACCCGTGTCGATTACTGTTTCGACTTCGTGTTGTTTTCAACCCGTGTCGATTTCTGTCTCGCCTTCGTGCTATCTTCACCTCGTGTCATTTATCTTGTTGCTTCTTCGTGTCATTTTTTATTCTTCCCTGTCCTCGTGTCTTTCTTGTATTGAAACCATACTCAGTGTTGGTTTCTATTTTTGTCTTCGTGTCTTCGCGTTGTTTTTCTGTCTACCTCGTAAAGGTCTCTTAGTAATGTTCATTGTGTCACCACTGTATCTCGTGTCGTTCTCTGTTTAGTACCTCTTGTCGTGTCCACTAACCTCATGCAGTTCTAGTTCTTATGGCACTCAATATTAATGGCTCTTATCTCGTTGCAGGTCCGAGGAAGAACATTCACCAGTGTCTGGGTGCACATGATCCGATGCTGAAGGAACAAATACAAAGAGGGCACGTGGCAGGAAGGTTCTAGGATCAAGCGTGGGAGGCACACGCGTTCAGTGCCCTATCCATCTGCTGTGGCTATAAAGAAAAACCTTCGCGCATCGATGAAGGGTGATCAGAGCTAAGAAAGAAAAGGCAGTGTTACAGAGAGCTCGATCCAGCAGAAGAAGAAAAAAAAAGGAAAAGAGAGAGAGATAGTGATCGTGTGAAAGAGGAAGAGAGTTTAAGAGAAAGAAAGAGAGAGAGAGAGTGAATGAGAGAGTTCGTGGAGAAGAAGAAAGAAGCTTACCTGAAGATCTGTCTTCACTGGACCTTGGATCAGATCTAGGCCAGTCAGCTCCAGTGGGAGCCAAATTGTGCATCTCGTGTTTCAGCTTCTGTTTGCTGAAGCTATTTTTCGTTTATTATCTTTTCTTTGTTTTCTGGTTTGCTGTGCTTTTCGATCCTCTGGTCTGAGGTCAGGTTCCCTCCGGTTAGGAGGAAGGGAGATCTGATCTCCAGTTGCAAGTAGCTGGGAGCTACTTGTGGGTTCCCTCCGGTTTGGAGGAAGGGAGACTTGTCTCTGGTTCTGGGCTTGTGGATTCAAGTCCAGAGGTTCCCTCCAGTTTGGAGGAAGAGGGGAGGTTGTTCCCCTGGTCAAGCTGTGTGGCAGCAATTGTTTGCAGACTGAGTCTGCTTGGTTCTAGCGTGTGCTAGTGAAGCCTCACTCCGGTTGGGAGTGAGGGGTGGATGTAGGTCTGAAGGACCGAACCACCTAAAGATCTTTTGAGCAGTGGCTTGATTGTTTGGTTTGCTTCCGCTAGATGCTTGAATAGGTGCGCTCAATGGGTTTGTATTTGAGTTGAATAGAATTGGTTCTATTCTGTTTCCTTATCTAGCATTCGTTTTTAAATTTGGCCATTATTCGTAGAAGGATTCATTCACCCCCCCTCTGTATCCGGGCCAAGCACCCTAACAGTTGGTATCAGAGCGGGTGTCTGCTTACAAGGTCCAGCGACCTGCAGATCGATCTAGCAATCTTAGGTGCTTATTTCCTTTTAGTGCATCAATATTCTTGTGCGTTAATCTGTGTGTTCTCATGGCCCATCCACCGATCTTCAGTGGTACGCATTTTGATGCATGGTTCGCTGTTTTGAAGAATTATGTTAAATCTGTGAATCCAGACCTGTGGAAAGTAATTTCACATGGTCCTCATGAACTACCTAGGAAAAAGTCCAAATGGACTGACAGTCACAAATCCATGCATGAAGAAAATCAGATAGCAATAAATTTAATGAAGGCAGCTACTGATAGAGCTTTTCATTCATGTTTCTTTGAATCCAGTTCTGCTAAAGATATTTTGGATGCACTGAAGCGAACTCAGGAGATAGATGTGGACAGATGCATGATGGCCAACAGAAGAAATCAAAGTGCCAGCGATCAAGGCAGCAATCAAACTAAAGAAGATGATGATGATGAGGTAAATATCTTCGAGAATTTCTCTCTAGAAGATTGGGAGAATGCATATGCTGAACTATTTGAATCTCATGAACTGTTAAGAAAACAGTATAAAAAGTTGAAAAAGAGTATTCAGGTAGATAGTTCTAGCTCTCCATGTAAAAACTGTTCAAGTACGAAGAAATCTCATGATGCATGTCTGTCTGATAATCATATGTATAAAAACCAGAATGCAGAACTGAAGAATGAACTTGAATGTGTTCACTCTGAGCTGAACAATTTAAAATCTGAAGATGACTTCCTCAGAAAGCTCTCTAAAGAAAATGATGAACAACTAAAGAAACTTAAACGAGAGAATGAGTTGCTGATTGAAAAATTTAACGCCATAAAATCTGTAAACATAGAATTACAGAAAGATTTTGAAAAACAACAGAAGGAATTGAGGGAGTTTGAAGCTAGGAGAGAAAGCATGGTTAACTCAGAAGATCAGCTTCTAATAAATGAGCTAGTTCAAAATGATAAGCTTAAAGAAGAAGTTGAAAAATTAAAACTGTTAAACAGTGCCATGTCTGAAAGACTTCTCACATTGGAAAAAGGAAAAGCTATCCATACAAACGAGACTGAAGAGGTAGATGAGCTAAGAAAGGAAATTGAAGAATACAAAACAGCTAACAAGGTTTTGAATGAAGCTGTCAATTGTAGTGAACAAGAGATCACTAGTTATGAAATACACATTGCATCTCTTGAAAATGAAATTCAGGATTTGAAAGCCTCCTTGTCTAAATTTGTTGATGGGCAGAAAAACCTAGACAAGCTGTTAGGTGTAAAAGTCAATGTCAAAAAGGAAGGGTTGGGCTACAATAATCTCAATAAGAAGGCCTTGCAGAATAAAGTAATGACATCCTTTGTAAATACTTCAAATGTAGCCACTACATCAAAAGACAAACAGCCCATTGTTCAGAAAATACTGGGAACAAAGATTAATTTTAACAAGGAAGGACTGGGTTACAGTCCAGTCATGAGGAAGGTTGATGGAGCCAACCTGAAAACGGTCTTTGTCAAATTCTCTGAACAGGAAAAGCCTTCTATCTCATCTCCACCTCAGTACAAGGCTAAGAAAACAGAAAAACAAAATAAAAATCATAAAACATCAAAAATTCAAAGGAACAATCTGCATGCTGAGAACTCATCAGATAAATGCCATGTTTTAAAGAAATCAAGTGGCTCATGTCATTATTGTGGTAAGTATGGACATCTAATGAGTAACTATTATGTGATGGAAAAAGATGACAACAAGCATGCTAGAAAATCTGTGTCTGGTCAGAAAAGGAATGTCACATGTTCTAATTGTGATAAAGTAGGACACACTACTGCTCATTGTTGGTTTGCAAGTAGTAAGGAAAAATCATGCTCATATCATACAAAACACTTTACAAATCAGCATGTCTTTAACAAGAACCAGCACATTATATGTTTTAATTGCAACAAAATTGGTCACAAGGTCTCTGAATGCTGGTCAGGTTCTTTTAAAAGAAATTCTATCTCATGCTTTGAATGTGGAAAGTATGGCCACAGGGCCATTGATTGTTGGCATGCTCAAAGGAAAAATTTCAGTTCTGGAAAGTATAGATTCCTTGCTAGTACAAATGCTCTTAGAAAGAACAAAGTGGTTTTCAAAAGGAAAAACTTTGAATGTGCTGATTATGGAAAACAGGTTGGTAATGCAAATAACAAAAATTTCCATACTAATGCACATACAATTCATGCTCATAATAATGTGCATAACCCAGATCTGAAAACTACTGCTCCTTGCTATCAAGTTAAAAATGTGCTAAGAAAACCTACTAGGAGTGATAATGTCATGACAGGACCCAAGACTTCCTGGGTACCTGTTCGTGCAAAATAAACTTTATTTTGCAGGTGTGCCTTGGGACTGGAATAAAAGGGGAAATGATCCAAGGCACTCAAGAATGATAACCCCATTCTCACAATTTTCAGGTAATCTCTCTACATGTCCCATTTTGAAACTTACTGCATATCTGGTTTGATGCATTTTTGCATATCTTGCTATTAGTTTCATCTAGTGCATGCATATTGAATCTGGTCTTGCATATTCATTCATCATCTGCAAGTTGCATTATTTTCTAAAACATGCACTCTGAAATTTCTGAAATCTTTAACTGAAAGCGAATGCTGGTTGAAAACTATATGTTGCATAATTCTTTGGAAATCTGAATTGCTTATAGGACTGTTGAGTTTACCCTGTTATCCATGACCTCTTTGGTATATCAAATGGTAAGCTACCAAAAGACAGGGAAATCTGTTAGGAGGTTCTTACTATGTGTGAGGTGGTCTCTTAGACCAAATGCTCCGCCTAGTACCATAAGTCATTCTGCTGATCAGGGGAGTCTGTTTATGCATAACTCATAAACACACTTGTTTAATTTTCGTGGCAAACACTGCATTCATTAAATAATTAACACTTCCAAGAGTCGTGTGTGAGTTGTCCTTGAGTGGGCTGAAGAGGAGCTTGTCAGGCTATTTGGTTTCTGAAGATTTTTGTCAGCCGATGTAGTTAATGTGGTTTTAAGATCAGTCATCTCAAGAGGTTGCAGTCTGTTGCCCAAGAGTTTCTCTGGATGTGAGAAAGAACTACTTCAAAAATTCTACATTTGGATATGTCCTTAGTGCCTAATGTCTTGAGTGATCTCTCACTTGTTGGCTTGCTGATAGGAGTGCTGCTCATCTCGTCTCATCTCTCTCTATTCGATCAGCCACCTCCTTATCTCTCACCTATCACTCTTGGTTCAGATTCTCTCTCGAAGAAATTGTGGGTGCTGTCTTCTTGCTCTTATCAGATATGATCTGTATACCTTAAATCACCCAATATCTAGTGTAACAATTTACACCTGTTAATAAAGAACTTCAATGTTTGGGGGTTATATTTGGTCCTTGATCCTTCTAAGTTATCTTCTCAAGTGTTGGTCAACATATTATAAAACTTCCTGTTAAATGAAAAAAACTTATTGAGGATCTCGACTTAACTGAATCTTATGTAAAGAGAGCTCTGAGATAAAATGGTGTTAAGTAAGATTTCTATTTTTGTCTAAAATCATGAGAAGTGCCTCCAGGGAATACGCCATTCTTTGTGGCAGAGCAATGGCTTTTGTGGAGAAATAGACACTCTTGATCAAAGAAGTCCAGAGTTTCTGTCATGATACAACTAGCTATCTCTGTATAGAAATGTTAGGAAAAAAAAAAGGGGGAAGTCCTCAAGAAAAAATTATCATTGGCATAAAGGTAGTCCGTCCTGAGTAACCAGGGTTTCTGGTGTCTGATAAACATGTCTCCTTGTGTAAAAAGGGACTATTCTACCTTGTGTTCAACAAATTGGTTGACCCTGTATGGCTTCTCGTCCATTAAATGAAGAAATGAAATCTACTTGACTTTGTTGTGTTATTTCGTTGCTTGACAAACATAAGGAGCAATTTAATCGTGACTCTCTCTCTAGTTTAAGCAACTTTAACAGCTAATTTTATGATTATGCTGATTTAATATCTTGAGTTAACTGACCTTGGTTTTTGGAAGAATATAACCCGTCCACATATTGAAGGGCTAACTTTAACATGCTGTAGCTGCGTTACATTAGGACTAAGGGTATTTTGGGTATTTACAGAAAAAGTTGATATGAGTAAAAAGCTACCCGACAAACCCTTCGTGTTCCACACGCCTTCCACCTCAACCCTTATTTCCCCTTGCCGCTTCCTATTCATCCTCGTGCTGCTCTACCTTGAGCGTCTTCTTCAAACCCATCTCCATATCTTCCCGCTCACTTTCTCCCCCACAGAGGTTTATTCCTCTCTTAAGTCTAGCCTCACTTCCAATAGCAGCCTGCAAGAGAGAGTTGATACTCTGGAAGTTCCGGCAGATGGATCAGCAAAGGTCAGCAGCTCCGGGTGAAAGAAAGAGGAAGGGAAAAGAAATAGTTGAAGAGCCTTCATCTAAGCAACAGAGATGTCTTGAGCCAGAACCTGCTGCAGAAGTCTCTTCAGAACAAGGTACCAGGATTTCTCAGTCTACCGTGTTCTTAGAAAGTGGGAAAATCATTCCTCCTAGAATAATAGATTTCGGAGATGAAATCTTGGTCTCGAAGTTTCCAGAATTGTTGAAAATCTTTGAATTTCAAGAGTGGAGAAATTTCTTAGAAAATCACTGTGTCTATTACCCTAGGCCGGTAATGGAATTTTACAATAACTTGTCCTTGAGCCGAGACAAGTCTACCTTGTTATCATCTGTTAAAGGGGTCGAGATAACTGTTACATGTGACTCCCTTCACAAAGCTCTCGGTATTCCAGATAAAGGGGAGGTAGAGGGAAGCTTTCGATACAGTCTCCATGAAGCCTTCTCTGTCATTACTGGTAAACCCAGTAACATTCATGATAAGGGGCAGTTGAAGCTAAAAGCTTATCAGACATCGTCATTTCCTCCTCTTCACAAGCTCCTTCAGAATGTCATTGCGTCCATTATCACCCCACAGACTGGGGCTAGAGGAAGAATAACAGACACACAGAGATTTCTACTATTTTGTCTGATTCAAAATGTAAAGATTTATCTGCCAAAGATTATTTTTTCGGTCATGAAGGGATGCATTGGATCCAAGAGGCATCTTCCCTATGCCGCCCATCTGACTGAGATATTCAAGCACTCTGAGATTTGCTTGGATGGAGAGGCCGCATCAGAAGTGAAGGCCAGAAACATTTTTAATATGAACTTTGTTTCAGTATTTTTGGGGTTAGAGGACTCCTCTATGGTGGGACAAGCTAAGGTCCAAAAGGCCAGGGAATCACAATCTCAGGGGGAGCATTTAGAAGAATTTCAAGTCTTAGGCCAAGCTGGTGAGCAATTGGTTTCTGAGATTGCTCAACAGGAAACACCAGCTGAACCACCAGTGTCTACCTTGCCAGCTGCACCCATCGAAGTACCCTTCTCATTTCAGAGGCTAGTTGAGGCTGCATCTGAGGACATCAGATTGTCTGATGAAAGCATTCAAACAGATCTAGATGCAACCATTGCTGGGCTATTTGATTCGTTTGGGAAGACATCTGAAGAGGCAATAGTGCCTGAAGAACAGCCAGCTAAAGAGCAAGACAGTACTGATCAAGATCTTGCTGTTCTTGTTAATGAAATTTTAAGGGAAACTGTTGAGCGAAGCTTGGAAGAGGCTACCGACTTGGTCGTATCTGAAAGTCTTGAGCAGGCCTTTGTTGACAGACCTACTGATCAGGAACTCATGGAAGATAGAGGAAAGGCTCCTGTCATAGAACTAGATTCCGAATCTTCAAGTGAAGAAGAGGTATCTGAAGGTGTATTCCCTCAGAAAGAAACTCAAGCTGTAGATGAAGTTCAGGTCCCAGCCGAGAGCAGTCAAATGCCACTACAAGAGGAAGCAGCTGAGAGGACTGAACCTCGCAGTGAATTTTTTGGTACACCTCTAGGTCCACCTAGACTCTTATCTGCAGAGGCACCCAACATTGAATCTACTCGGGCGCCCAACATTGAAGAGCTTCTCATAAACCTGACTCAGCAGACGCAAAAACAAGACAAGAAATTAGATGATCTGCTTACATTTGTCACTCTCAACATTAATCAGGTACATACCAGATTACTGAAGCTTGAGATATCTCTCCTCACTGAATGGAGACGATTCCTTCTAAACAAAAGGGCTTCAGATGATGCAATCAAATCCTTGATGGAAGGATTGCATGAGATTTGTTCAAAAATTGCAAAAGCTCTGAGAGAGTCACATGATGTTAATATTTCCTCCTTCAAAATGTCTTCTACCATAATAGATCATTGCTATGAGATCAGAACAGCTTTAGAATTGTTGAAGAAGTCTTCAAGTGCCCTAGGTCCAGGCATTCAGCAAATCTATGATAAGTTGGTCGCCTTCATATCAGAAATGACAACTCTGACTGACAGATATGAAACTGTCAATGTTCGCCAAGACGACATTATTTCTAAAGTGGCAAATGTCAGAAGCACTATGGCGTATTGGCTTGCTGAGCTATCAAATGATTTAAAGGAATTTCAGTCTATCTTGGGTTCAACACCTGGTCACGCCTCTTCCAGCAGAACTCCACCTCAAGAACATTCTTCTGCTTCTCCAAGGGGGAGACCACCTCAAGGCAGGACGCGTGGCCCCTCTAGCAGACAAGCCAGATACTTTTCCTGAAAAGACTATGCTCTGTATTTTGTTGCCCTTTTGAGGCCTTCTCTCTCAGACTCTTGGACAAATTAACTTAACTCATATCAGTTGCATTGTTGCATTCTTCTTGTTTTCATTTTTTTTGATGATGTCAAAGGGGGAGAAATCAGGAAAAATGTTTGTTAAAAATGTTTGTTATATTCATTTGCGAATGGCTATTTAGTGTTTTTCCTTCTCTGCAAAGACTCAAGACTCATAGTGTTGCCATCCATCAAAAAGGGGGAGATTGTTGAGTCTTGTTGAATCTTTACATGTTTTGATGATGACAACACTATAAGTCTTAGTGGTCTTCAAAAATTATGTCTATGTGAAAATTTAACAAAAATTTTTTTCTGTGAAAATGAACAAAGAATATGTTTGTTGAAGAATGAACCTTCATTTCACTTCAGGTATCTTTTAGGGACTGTATTCGTGTTGGTTGGCACCTCGTCTTGTTTTGTATATAACACCTCGTGTTGCTCTGCTTGTCTTAGTGTCGTTTTAGTTCTAGTACTGTTTGTATTTCCGACACGCCGTGTCGTCTTCTCTTACCACGTGTTGTTCATGTTTACTGTCCTTCAAGTCGTGCGTCCGTGTTGTTTCCACTACATTTTGTGTCATTTGATCTTTACTTCGTGTTGTTTTCATCGTCTTCGTATCATTCTCCGTGTAGTGTGTGGTTCTGTCAAAGTTCACTTCGTAACACTTACTGTTGTTCTTCGAGTCGTCTTTATCGTGGTCTCACTGTTTCGACTTCGTGTCGTTGTCAGTTCGTGTCTGTCTTATGTGGAAACCACACTTCGTGTTGGTTTCTGTTTTGATGAACTTCGAGTCGTTTCCCAGTGAAACCCGTGTTATTTTTAACTCCTGCGTCATCCTTGTCTTCACTCCGTGTCTATTTTCTGTTCTCATCATACTTAGTGTTGTTTTTCATTTCATGTCAACTTCACTTTGTGTCGTCTCACCTCGTGTCATTTTTCCTCGTATTGGTCTCTCTGACTTTGTGTCTTTTTCCTTGTTTTCACTTCGTGTCGTTTTACTTCTTGTCTTTTTCACTTCGTGTCAAATCACTGTTCTGTCTTCGTGTTGTTTACAACTCCGTGTCAATTCTTGTACTTCATCTTGGTGTTGTTTTTCAACCCGTGTCGATTATCGTTTTGACTTCGTGTTGTTTTTCAACCCGTGTCGATTACTGTTTCGACTTCGTGTTGTTTTCAACCCGTGTCGATTTCTGTCTCGCCTTCGTGCTATCTTCACCTCGTGTCATTTATCTTGTTGCTTCTTCGTGACGTTTTTTATTCTTCCCTGTCCTCGTGTCTTTCTTGTATTGAAACCATACTCAGTGTTGGTTTCTGTTCTTGTCTTCGTGTCTTCGCGTTGTTTTTCTGTCTACCTCGTAAAGGTCTCTTAGTAATGTTCATTGTGTCACCACTGTATCTCGTGTCATTCTCTGTTTAGTACCTCTTGTCGTGTCCACTAACCTCATGCAGTTCTAGTTCTTATGGCACTCAATATTAATGGCTCTTATCTCGTTGCAGGTCCGAGGAAGAACATTCACCAGTGTCTGGGTGCACATGATCCGATGCTGAAGGAACAAATACAAAGAGGGCACGTGGCAGGAAGGTTCTAGGATCAAGCGTGGGAGGCACACGCGTTCAGTGCCCTATCCATCTGCTGCGGCTATAAAGAAAAACCTTCGCCCACCGATGAAGGGTGATCAGAGCTAAGAAAGAAAAGGCAGTGTTACAGAGAGCTCGATCCAGCAGAAGAAGAAAAAAAAAAGGAAAAGAGAGAGAGATAGTGATCGTATGAAAGAGGAAGAGAGTTTAAGAGAAAGAAAGAGAGAGAGAGAGAGTGAATGAGAGAGTTCGTGGAGAAGAAGAAAGAAGCTTACCTGAAGATCTGTCTTCACTGGACCTTGGATCAGATCCAGGCCAGTCAGCTCCAGTGGGAGCCAAATTGTGCATCTCGTGTTTCAGCTTCTGTTTGCTGAAGCTATTTTTCGTTTATTATCTTTTCTTTGTTTTCTGGTTTGCTGTGCTTTTCGATCCTCTGGTCTGAGATCAGGTTCCCTCCGGTTAGGAGGAAGGGAGATCTGATCTCCAGTTGCAAGTAGCTGGGAGCTACTTGTGGGTTCCCTCCGGTTTGGAGGAAGGGAGACTTGTCTCCGGTTCTGGGCTTGTGGATTCAAGTCCAGAGGTTCCCTCCAGTTTGGAGGAAGAGGGGAGGTTGTTCCCCTGGTCAAGCTGTGTGGCAGCAATTGTTTGCAGACTGAGTCTGCTTGGTTCTAGCGTGTGCTAGTGAAGCCTCACTCCGGTTGGGAGTGAGGGGTGGATGTAGGTCTGAAGGACCGAACCACCTAAAGATCTTTTGAGCAGTGGCTTGATTGTTTGGTTTGCTTCCGCTAGATGCTTGAATAGGTGCACTCAATGGGTTTGTATTTGAGTTGAATAGAATTGGTTCTATTCTGTTTCCTTATCTAGCATTCGTTTTTAAATTTGGCCATTATTCGTAGAAGGATTCATTCACCCCCCCTCTGTATCCGGGCCAAGCACCCTAACAACTAACTCTAACCATTCGGGCTCTTTAGAGAATATAGCAGCAAATTTCTTAGAAATAAAAGAATGCGTTGCTTCGGTATCAAACAAAACTTTAGCAGTCTTAGAGCAAACGATTAGTGTACCTTCCACGATTTCACCTTCTGTTGGTTTCGTCTCTTGGAGAGCTTGCAGACGACCTTACTTCTTTGCCGAGAACATCTAATCATTGACGACTTGCTCATTCATCAGTGGGCAATTAGGGATCCGATGTTCTCGGCTTCCACATCGCAGACATGCTCCTAGCTTCCTCCAGCATTCCTCGGTCTTATGGCCGGCTTTGTCACAATACGTGCAAACTTCCTTAGAAGGTTTGGTGGTGAAGAATGGCTTGGCATTCTTCTAGAATTTCTTTCCTTTGGAGGACTCCCCTCCATTGAAATACCGCTTCTTGTTGAATGTCGATTTGAAATTTCCTGAGCTGGTGACAAGTTCCTTCTTGTCCCTTCCTCGGATCCTTTCGGATAATTCCGTGGCGTCCTCTAACAACTACGCACGCCGAACCATTTCCGAGTAAACTTGGATGTCCATCGGTGCATGTTGTGTAATGTAGTGGGGCCGAAGCCCGTTAAGGAATCTCTTAGCCTTCATCTTCTCAGTACACACCAAGTGGGGTGCATACTTGGATAGTCTCGAGAATTGGGCCTCATACTCGGCCACTTTCAAGGCCCGTTGTTTCAAGGCAGCAAATTCTGCGGCCTTCTTCTCCTAGATATGGTCGGAGAAGTACTTGTTGTTGAAATGCTCAGTGAATTCATCCCATGTGACGTGGTCATCGAGCAATATTGCTTCCATGGATTCCCACCAACATCGAGCATCCCGCTCCAGTTGGAATATGGCCAGTAGAACCTTCTCCTCATCCGTGCATTGCATCACACAGAAAATTTGTTCCATTTCCTTTAACCAATTTTCGACATCCTTGGGGTCAGATGAACCAGTGAACCTTGGTGGGTTCATGTTACGGAAACCCCTGTGGAGATCACCGGCTCCACGGTTAGCACCGCCTTGCGCCACTTGTTGTAGCGCCTGTGTAAGGCCTTGCACGGTGCTCTGCATCTCGCACCATTGTGCTCTTTCAGCCGCCATGATCCTACAAAAGAGTTTAAGTGTAATAAATATCAGGTTTTACTATGAGGTTAAATGTCATTATAGAACTTAACCCATGGCTCTTCCCATCTCATCGGGTAAGGTATAAATCAATCCTCGGACTTGGGTTTTTCCTAGATTTTAATCATGACTTCAATTTTTTTCCTAACCTTTTATTTCCTAGGAAATTGAAATCCTAGGCTGTAATACCACGAAGACTGTCACGTCCCGAGCGCGGAAGATACTCGGGTGCGTGACGCATCTATATAGATCATGTCATTCACGTAAAATCAGAGTGCGCATAGTACTTGGTAATTTATTGCTAACATAAAACCATAGTCCAAGATGGCAATTTATTAAATTAACCAAATGACAAAAGCTTAGAGTTATTCATAAGGCTAAAAGTTTGACAAGCTCCAACTAACTAGATCATAGCTGACCCAGATTAAATTATAAGACTACAAGCCTGTAACAATAACCGGAAAATACAAGTAGGACCTAAGATATCCGAAAGACACAACTAACTGACGGTAAGGATTCTATCACTCGTCACTCGGTATCAGTCCCCTCCGATTGGTGGTCGCTATCCAAGTTACCTGAAAAATGTTATGAAGCAACTGGATGAGTGATGCGGGACGGACACGGGGACCGACTCTAAGTGATATGGACCTCGGACTCTAAATGTATACGCGACCAGCAACATATGAGCATGAGAGACACTAGGCCCGACACTAGGGGCTCCTATGGGCTATACGTCGCTAACAGAAACGCAAGCTCACTCGTCGTCCCAAGCGAGGGAAACGCGGATCGTGCACGGTTGAGGAACCGACAGAGTTAAGGGTAGTCCGACTCACTTCCGTGCTCAGATCGAGTCACGGGACGGGTCGCTCTCTTACTCACAGCGGTGACCTGGACTCACGGGCTAGAATCCTACGCTCTCACATCAGCATACGACCATATACTAGCTAAGCAAAGTAATGCCAAGAAGTTACGATCGTACCTCCACGCACCCGGCGTGGGGAAGACTACCCCGGCCAAAACTGGACTCCCGGTTAACAAAGTTTTACTGTGGTACAAAAATTTGACCCACTCCACGCAGGGAGGTAAAAGGTCACATGTGGGGCCCGGGAGTCACGCGAATTGGGTTGACAGGTAACATCTTCATGTCGCTCCGTCGGTGCTGAAACCCATGTTTAGTGCTGTCCGGACGGCGCGATCTACGGGTTCGTGGGGCCCACAGACTGCTCTGTCTTCCGGGTCTGCTGGGATGGGTCCTGCTATGATGGAGACCCCTTGTGGCGTGCCTCCCTGGATGGCGGTCGGGCGGGAACGCTGGTCGGAGGCCGATCGGCTCCGATCTCGAAGCTTTGGAGTTGCTGCCGACGGACTGGTTGCTTTTGTTTTGTAGAGCGTGATCCGGCGAGATCGACTGCTGTGATCACTCCCGACGTCGGACCGATGCACAAGAGGTACCGTTGGAAAGCTCTCTCGATGTCCTTCAACTCTATGGGGCTCAAAAAAATTCACCGGACCCGTGCTTCTGATGGGAAATTTTAGAACCGGCCTGTTCTCAGTCTCAGATCTGACTGGGCAGAAACTGAGTTTACTTAGAGTTGGCATTGACCGTAGGGTAGACCTCCGATTCATATCTCGAGCTCTTCATGAAAATTGTAGAGGGGAGAGAGAGGAAAATGGTAATAATTCTTAAGACCGATTCGGTGGAGGTTGGGATGTAGAAAGCTATTTTATACTGGCAGGTGGTCGGATGTTGACAGGGGCAGACAGAACTGAATGGGATCTGAAGGTGATTTTTAGAAAATAGGTGAAGGCCTGTGGAAATTCCACGAAAATTCTTGGATGGTGGGGATGGTGGACAGAACAGCCAATAAAATTTTGGGTTCAAGGAGAAATCAAAAGGTGGGTCGAAGAGAAGAAGCTCAAGGTTGTTGTGGATCTAGACTGAAAACAGGCAGATCTAGAAGGAAAAGATGGATGAAAATGGAAAAATAGAAATTGGAAGTTGGAAACCCAACCAATTTTTCTAGGACGTGGGGGGAACCTCTGGAACTCACCCGGAAAGTTTGAGCTCAAGAAGAGTTTGTGGCTGGGAGCAGAAATTCGTGGAAGGGGGACTTATCCTGGATGGGCAGAACTCCGGCGAACACGACGGTGGTGCGATGGCGGTACGGTGGCGGCGGTGGCGGCGACGACGAGCTCCGGAACTGATAGAGGAGGCTTTACAACTCAGAATCACAGCCTTCCCAGCTGCTGAAGGGGGAGAGAGGAGAGAGAGAAGGGGGCGGCCCTTGCTTGCTCCAACATTAATATGATTATTTGTGTCTATTATTTCCAATCAAATAAAAATACAAGAAATATATATGAAATACAAAAAGACTTCAACTATCCCTAGATCTAGGTTTGGGGAGGGATAAAAGGGGAAGTCCACATTTAATTATCCCATGTGTTGTGGACCAAAATAAAAGAAATTACAAAATATAACTAATTTGTTCCAGGGGGGGGGCCTTGACCAAGAAGCCCCCTTCTTGGACTTTGAATGCACCTTGTCCCCCACTTGGCCCACCCTTCTAGAAGTCCACCATTGGAAGGTTGGCTGACCCCACATGGGCCCTAGGGATGAGGTGGATCAATGGGGAAGGGATAGGGGGCCCGCGGGACCCAGGTGGCCCCAAATTGCAAATAAACCCTTAGTACAATTCGAATTACAATCCAAATAAAACTAAATAAACACACATTGCACACAAATGAAATCCCCCAAAACATGATAAATACTAAGACTCAAGGGGGAGTCTCCAGGCTGTCTCCGAGCCAGATAGAAGCCGCTGTAGCCCGAGTGTTGCTCCGCGTACGGTACCGGTGGCTTGCCGGTTCGTGCTTGTCAAATTAATGGCCTCCATGTGTTGAATATTATTATTTGTGTTTTATTTATTTCTGCTCCAATTATCATGACTGTTTCGCTGTCACGTTCCGAGCATCGCTTCCCGCTGCTATCGGTTCGGGCCATGACAGAAGTGGTATTAGAGCCTCGGTTGTTGAGTCCTAGGTTCTTGTCTGTAAGTATAGGTTACCCTAAGCGATAGGTCGTGTAATCCTTGTCATCCCTTCTTGTTACCTAGTGAGAATGGG
The DNA here is from genome assembly GCA_022559845.1 of Amorphophallus konjac. Classification (NCBI taxonomy): domain Eukaryota; kingdom Viridiplantae; phylum Streptophyta; class Magnoliopsida; order Alismatales; family Araceae; genus Amorphophallus; species Amorphophallus konjac. Next base: position 149,361,846 of record CM040124.1, read on the forward strand.
TAGTGCTTCGGGTTAAGTAATAAAATATGTATAAGATTGCGTAGCACGACGTGTAAGGGTAATAAATTTTTTTATTTTGCAGGTATCTAAGCTCCTTTTGAAATGAAAGCGAGAGGGTCTACGAGTAAGCTAAGGTTCGGTTTCGCTAGAAGGTGGCGAGTCCATCGTAAAAAGATTCGAAGTAATAAGAAGAAAAGGCATAACCTTTCGCAAATGAAATATTTTCATTGTCACAAAGTTGGTCATATAATCAAGGAGTGCAGGCGAAGGAGCGGAGCATGTCTTCGTTGCGGAAATAAAGATCATGTAATTGCTAATTGCCCTAAGCTACTTCCACAAGCAAAAATATAAGGAGAATTGCAACCGATTTTTATCAAACGAAGAATTATATACGTTATCGTTCTCTCTTATCCTTAACTATAGTTGAAATTCATTTACATTCCATTAGTTGTATGATTACCATGGTATTTTGAATAGATCATCTTAGTTTAATTATTTGGCGATCGACGAATTTGGGAACCAAATTCCTTGAAGTGGGAGAGGATGTAACACCCCGATTAAATAATAAAATATAAAATTTTAAATTTTGAAGTATGTATTAAAATAAAGGTGACAAATGGTTATAAATGAAAAATGTGCGATTAATTATCGTGTGAGAGTGAGGTCGAGTTAGTAAAGGGGTAAAATAGACATTTTCTTAATTAATGATTTCAATAATATTTCTTAAAATAATTAATTAATTTTGACCAAACTATATAAAGAGAAAGGGAATAATTATTTTTCTATCATGACCATAAAAGAAATTTCATATTTTGAGATGCAATTGAATTTTTCACGATAATCTAATATATATATATATAATGTAATTAATTGATTTTTCACCGTTCGCTAATGTTTTGACCAATTTATAAAAATATGGAAAAATTATATTCTTATAGAGAACCACCCGTTTAATAATATTGTTAACTAGGCCGACCCCTAACAAAAATTTAATAAGGCCGAATTAAAGAGGTTTTAGTCCAAAATCGTTGTTCTTAATAGCCCAACCTTAATCGACCAAATTCGAGCCCATTTCTCAACCATTGAGCCCAGACCAGGCCCATTTGATAGATAAACCATAGTAGATAATTTTTCCCTTGAAACCCTAGCTTCTAGATGCCTCTCTCAAAGGCGGCGACGTGGATTAGGTAGGCATACCGAGTTTTTCGCTGATTCTTCTCCTTTGGACTCTCTTAGCCAATTCGATCTCTAGTAGCCTCCGCAACCTCTATAAGTAGAGGGTTTTCGCAGCCCTAGACCTCCTTTTATTTTTCCAACAGCTAGCACAAGCAATCGTGGTCGATCGAGGGTGAATTAGGGCGAGAACGGTGACGTGTTCGCGATTAGGGTTTTAGCCCGTCTTCCCTTTCTTCTTCCAAATCGGTAGGTGTCTCTCAAGCTGAACTAAAATTTAATTGTACCATCTTGTTCGTATTTTCGAGTTCTTTCTTTTGATACCAGATTGCCCAAATGCCATGCACCATGTTACTCTAATTTCATTGTTTACACTGAGGTACATTCGAAGGGTTAAATTCCATATTGATCCGTTTTATGTTAGTTAAATCACTTTAGATTTTAATTGAAGCATGTGATCTTTTGCGGTTTTGAATGCTCTTTCTAATGGCAGTATTTTCCCCAATTTTTATTCACCCTAACGCTTGAAATCAAAGTTTTTATCATGATGTGTTGAGGCTCGTAGTCGGTGGAGTCTCGGGTTGGTAAACGGTCCTTTCAGAGACCGCTATTAATATAGCGGTCGCACGATAGACCGCTTCAAGCCTTGCATTTTCAAATTTAATAAAATTTATGCATATTTACTTTCTAATCAAGAAACGGCCCTACGATAGACCGTTTTATGCTTCAGGCGGCCCTTATATAGACCGTTTCATGGCTTCTGGTAGGAAGTTCTAAACTCTTTTTTATGTGTTTTTAACTAGAAAACTTACCCTATCTAGCATGATATCTTAACTTGTAACTATGCAGAACGCAATATTAATCTAGTATCATGGTTAGAAACATAAATTTCCATTTATTTACATGAAAGTTGCTTTGACAATCATAAGTTAATGATCATAAGAAACTTGATAAAAGCTTGGTTATTAATCTTGTAATCTCACACCATGCTGTTATACATTCCTCATATTATGTTGCTGATATCATTGTTTGACAGTCATGCCACTCCGGTGGGATTGACTGACCGCATCGTCTCATTTTCCGTGTTTCATATAGTCTCAATCTTGTAATAGTTGGGACTCTCCGCCGGATATTCCTTCCGTAGGACTAGGACCACTATTATGAGACCTCCGTAAGTCCCCGTGAGCCTGGGATTCTCACCAGGACCCCGGGCGGGTTGTACCCCCAAGACCTGAACCCCTGGATGTGTTTTGATACGTGTTTGGGCCAGTCCAAATCTGGACAGCTCTGCGACCGTAGCGGCCCAACATGAGACCGCTAAGCGATCCTTGGCGGCCCAGGTTTAGACCGCTATCCCTCTCTTGGCCTAGGTTAAGTAATGGGCTTGGGTTTAGTCTGATTCTTTTGAGCCCAGTCAATTCTAACCTAGCCCAATCCGTTCTATTTGACTTTAGCTTCATGGGCTGAACTCTTGTTTGGACCCATTCTGATTTGGGCTAGATTGAGGACCTTTTTGGTTTCACCTTAAGAGCCTGTTATACTTAACTGTGCGTAGTCTAAGGTTAGACCGTCAATATCGCCTTAGCGGCCCCGTTATTGATCGCTAAAATCGAGATTTAATATGATTTTTCGTGTTTTGTTGTTGTGATAGCAGTCATATCAAGGTTGGCCTTGAACTGCAAAATTTTGCTTGATCCTTGTTCTTCACTTTATATCCATTCCAATTCTATTGAAATATCATTTGATCTTAGTTGGTAAGTTACATAGCTTAAACCTTGGAACTCTTGGCTATTAAACATTGTGGATGTCTTGATTTCGTGGGATCTATCATCCAATCAAATCAATGCCAAGGCAAACACATTAAAGGGCCCAGTCTAGTCCTGGGAGGCGCACCCAAAAAGTACTTGATCCCTGGGGAGGTGAATGACTAGGTGTGGCATTTGGCACCGGTACTATCTAGCGTGTTGGGTCTACGAGATTCCACACTCTTGTGATACTTGCTATACTTGCTTGAAAGTAGGAAGTGCTTGCTTGCATGACTCGACTTCACTTGACTTGATAAATGGCCATTCACTTATTATCGTGCATGATGTATTGACTTGACTTGACTTGGCATGTGGCCAGTCACGTGAAATTCTGGTTATTTGTTTTGCTATCTCGATTTGTAATGTTCCTTTCCATTTATCTATCAATTATCTTCTGATCTTGTTGGTTACCAGCTTATTTTATTGAATTCTTGCTTTATTTATACATTCATGAAAATTATTAATTACTTAAACTTCGCCTGATGATATAGTATAATTCCTACTGAGCTTCTCGTTCAACCCCTCTATTTCCATCCTTTTCAGGTAGCGCGGTCGGTGGAACGTTTGCCATTGGGATCGGGTCAACGTGATCGAGTGAACCTGGAGCTTAGAGACCGGAGTCTTTTATTTTCTTGAGTCTAGATAGTATTGTGGTCTTGCTATTTTCTCTTCTTTATTTCCTTTATTGAGTCCACATTGTATTTAAATTTCCAAATATCAATAAAAACCACATTTTTCTCAAATTAATGGCCTCCATGTGTTGAATATTATTATTTATGTTTTATTTATTTCTACTCCAATTATCAAGACTGTTTCGCTGCCACGTTCCGAGCATCGCTTCCCGTTGCTATAGGTTCGGGGCGTGACACTTAACTTCTCATGTGTTTCTATCAAATCAGCATATGCATTCTACCAATCTTCTAGAGAAAAATTCTCAAATGGGTTTACCTGATCATTGTCCTCCTCTTCATTCTAGTTGCTGCTTTGATCACTGCCATTGGCCATCATGCATCGGTCCTCACTTCTTCCGAGGGTTGTCTTTAGTTTGTCCAGGATGTCCTTAGCAGACCTGCAATCATGAAAGCATGAATGGAAGGCCTTGTCAGTAGTTGCTTTCATTAAATCCAAGGCTTTCTCATTTTCACCACACTTCTATCTATGATTGTCAGTCGACTGTCAGTCAATTTGGACTTATTCTTTGATAGTCTGTGTGGACCATGTGAAATTAACTTCCACCGATCAGGATGAATTGATATAACAAACTTATGCATGCTGCTAAGCCATGAATTGAAATTTGAGCCATTGAAAACCGGTGGATGAGCCATAGAGGCAAATCAGACTAATGAACTAGAAATTACTGTGCACCAAGAAGTAGCAGGATCCTCTGCAGATCGTTGGATCTAATGAATCAGAGACCGCTCTGATACCAATTGTTGGAGTGCAAGGCACAGATTCAGAGGGGGGGGGTGAATGAATCCCTGTTCAAAACTATTGTGGAATTAAAATCTCAGATGGTTTAATCAAATTAAACACTCTCCAGTTGACAAATAAAAGCACATGCAGAATGACTAACTCATACTAAACCGTAATTATGCCAGACACAATATCAAATGCTAATTGTGTAAACAGACTGATATATCGTTGAACACTCTACCAAACCATTAAACACCAAATAGCATGCTATAACAGCAGATGAAAACTACGCTAAACTGACTCACCCAGCAGAACATATAGCGCTCAAGGGAACACTCAACAAGACCTGTGAAGGAGGCAGAAGATAGGGAACAATCACACGAATTAAACCACTCCTCTCAGGATTTTTAGGTGGTTCGATCTGAGACCCCATATCTACATCCACCCCTCACTCTAAGCCGAGTGAGGCTTCCCTTGCACAAGCAAGATGCAGACTCAGTCTGCAAACAATGGCTGCCAAACAGCTTGAATTCCGAGGGAGACAAATCCCTCGACTTGGTCTTGCTTCCCTCAAGACCAACACCCTAGCTCAGCTACCCACAGAACTAGAACTAGAGGTTAACCTCCCTTCCTCTGAGTCCACAGAGGGCAACCGGAGATACACTCTCCCTTCTCCAGAATCCTCAGGCGAAACCCCGATACTAAACCGAAATTGGAAACCAAAGCGAACAAGGAAAAAAGAAAATAGGTGGAAGGAAAAATACAGATGCCGAAATAAGTCTATAGCTCTCCCAGCAGCAGATCTGTTCAGGACTTGATCCTGGAACAAATAACCACTGATCTTCAATATTGGCACCAGCAACTTCATTTTCTAAACTCTCTCTTCCTTTTTCTTTTTCTTCTCTTCTCTTTCTTCTGCTTGCACACTGGCCTCTCTCTCTCTGTAGGCTCACTCTTTCTTTTCTTCTAATCTATCTGCTTCACTTTCTGGCGGCTCCTTCTTCTATTGTCCGCTCAGCTTCTATGGAGGAAGATGCCTCCTATTTATACCCAGAACAGGGCTTCCAGAGATGCTTTGGATAAAGCATTTTTGATCTTGATAATTCATTGATCCACATGGTAGGGCGGGAATATTCTTTCCAATCATTGAGCCTTGGATCACGCACCCAATCATGTTCTTTTCTGAGACCACGTGCCATTCTTCTCCCCATTCTGGGATCACGTGCCGTTTATAGCTTTCCTGGGTTCTTCGTGACAGTGAAGGACTTAAGTGGTTCGGACTCCCTTAATGGGTCTAGACTTAAGTTGAGAGTTGAGTATATCTTGAAGCATCGACCTCACTGGTAGGATAATAAGAAGTTGCATCGACCTTGAATCTTTGACATTCTGGCTTGTGGATTCTTTAGATCCAGAGTTCTGCTAACTTCAGGTTCTCTGAGGCATTTCATCAAACACTTTCTTCTGCTATAGTGACCTTAGTTCCCAGCAGCTGCATCGACCTTGGTGAGCTTCTCAATATGTGCATTGACTTGATTGAGCTTTAACCATGATATGTGCTTCGACCTTGTTAAATGGTGCTTTGGTCTTCTACTTCGAGCCACCTCATAGATGCACCAACCTTGTAAGCCAATGTGCATTGACCTTCATGCACAAAGTATATGTGTTATTCTGGGTCCCGCAGTAACTTCATCATGTTAACAAGAATGCAAGGCATTTCATCAAACACCTTATAGTCATACTCAAATATAGACTTAGCCTTCATCATATCAGTCAGATACTCAGGTCGAAAAGTGCATAAGATGGTGTATATGCATTGACCTGTGTGATACACAGGTAGACTCTTATGCATGCGGATGATGGATGAAGATATGACTTAATGAAGATGCACGTACGTTAATGATCTTTGGACATGCTTAGACCTTAATGTGCATTGACCTCTATATATGCGTAGACTTTGACTTTCAAATGTGCATCGACCTTCATATGAGAGACTTCTATATGTGCACAAACTTGGTAGTTCATATGTGCATAGACTTGAGTGAATGTGCTCAGACTACGAGTTCATCATATGCACAGACCTTACAATGTGTATGCACAGATTTTAAAATGCTAGACAATGCATGTGAACAGACCTATTTTATGCATGTGCATAGACCTCATATGCAGTCAGACAAAATGTGCACCGACCTTATATGCCATAAAGTAAAATGTGCACCGACCTTCCTATCTCAACGACAAATGTGCATCGACCTTATCTGACCAGGAGAAGGTATGTGCTCCGACCTTTGATAGGTAGCATCAACCTTCGTTACTGTGCCCAGTCGATGTGCCTCGACCTTTGTTACTGTTCCTAGTTGATGTGCATCGACCTTTATCTGCGTTGGCCTAATGTGCATCGACCTTTGTCAAGAAGCAGCTGATGTGCACCGACCTTGGTCTGTGATAATCCTACATGTTCATCGACCTTGGTCTATGCAAATTGGATGTGCACCGACCATGGTCCTGAGCAGACTGGATGTGCACCGACCTTGGTATGTGCTCAGTCAGATTTGTCAACCTGCCTTTTTCAACTTAACTAATTTTTCCATGACTTGACTTAACCTTTGACTCTTGCTTAGTTGACTTTGACTTAATGACCAGATGCTTAGACTCTTCTTTTCTTTCGATCATTCTTCAGAACCTGTTCTTACTAAATATACATGCAACCTGTTTGATTGAATGATCAGAGTGTTTAAATGTGCACAGATGTAATATGAAAGTGCTCTGACTTGCATATGTAACACTATGGGCGTGGGATATAAATGTGTACTGATTTCATCATGACTTTTACCTAACCTTTAGCCTTATTCTCAGAGTCTCTAGTAAACATGCAAAGTATCACAGCTAAATGCAACAGCAACGGTAATGCATCAATGCTAGGCATCATCAAACCATAAAGTCATACTAATGCAACATCAACACATATGACATCATGCATAGATGAGTCACAATGTTTGACATCATCAAAACCACAGGGGTACAACAAAGTCAACAAACATATAGCACCACAGGAGCACGACAGTTCTAGATTTGATCCAAGAACTGTTGAACACATAGATCTTCAGTAAGACTGGCTGCACTCAGTTGTTTTGATCTCGATCTCTCTCTTCTCCTTTCTTTTCTCTTACACTTCTTTCTCAGCTCTTCTCTAGTGGTCTGTCTCTTTTTCCTCTTGGACGTCTACACTTCTTTTCACTACTGCTGCTCTATTTTTCTACAATTTTTTTTCGCTACCTCTTCTGAACGAGGGTGCTCAAATATATAGGACGGAGTATTGTCCTTCTCTCTGTAATCCCGATCAGCAGCCATAGGCTAATTTGTCCATGTGGATAAAGAATATTCTGAAGATGAACTTTCCAGAAGCCAGCCATGTGGGATGATGTTTTGCGTGCCAAAATAAAAGTTCCTATGATCGTAGTCATGTGAGGTCCTTCAGCTCATCACGTGCTCAAATAGATCCATGATTAGTTGAGGCATGCTGAGATTTGATCCTTAATCATGTAATAAAACTTAATATTCTTAAGTTCGTTGCCCGTATAAAAATCCTTGACAGAGACGGTCGACTGTTGTTCTATTTCGGTCCATTGAAATAACTAGCAACAGAGGCTTCTTGCAGGAGGTCGATGCATTCACTGATGTGTCGAGGCATCGTGAAGACATTCCCATCAAACAGCTATTTTCGACTTAGCTTCTGACAAGGTGCATTGGCCTACTAGCATGTAGACTTCAGCTCTCATGACCTGACTCCTTTAATGGTGACAGCTGCATCGACCTTTGACTTAGTGCATCTAGGCACTATTCTGATGCTCTCACCTTCTTGTTGGAACCCTAGTTTTGATAATGACAACTATGAATCATGTTTAGATTAAAATGGTTAAATCCTTATATTTTGTCTTCATGTCTTGCTCACTCGCTGCAAGTCATTTCACGCTCAAGCACTTGTCTCCTTGCATAACATGTCCTTGCATCTCATCTCTCGAGGTCGGTGCAAGCTCTAGTCGGTGCAATCGTCGTCTGGTATGGACCGTTAGATCTAGTTTTTTCATCTCAGTGCAAATACGTCTTGGTGCAAGCGGTGTCTTGTACTTCTCTTTATCAATTCGGTGCAAGTCTCTATCTCACTCACAAACACTGTAGCCCCATTTCCATCTCGGTGCATTACGTGTCTAGACATAAATTGGCTCAGTGCATTTCATTGTATTTTACACTTTTAGGTTCGTGCATATCTTGTTTGTGCATCTTTGTGTGTCTCGCCTTTCAGACTCGGTACAAGGTCTATCTTGCATCCATTTTTTGTTCGTATGATTCTTCTCTTTCATCTCGGTGCAAATCTCGTAAATCTAACTCGGTGCATCTACTGTGTTACACAGTTGTTTTAACAGTCCGTGCATATCTTTGATTCTTTCTTTTGACTCGGTACAACGCCTTCTTCTTGTGCCTCTAGGACCCATGTCTGTGCATATGGTGTCAAGCTATTGTGTAAGTCTATACAATGGTTGACTTGAATATCTCTACTCAGTGCATTCTATGTTTGAACATAACGGTGCAAACTATGCTAGGCGTTTGATTAAAGGCCTTGTGTTTTTCTGACAGAGCTTCTCTCCGAGGAGGGGCACGTGATCCAAGGTAGATCGACCTCCTAATGAGTGCCACGTGGAAGGCTACAACGCTTAGATCGTGACACGTGGCTGAGAGCCTTCTGGAAGCTAATGGGCGGGAGTTCTTCATCCACACGCCCAGTGAGAGTATATAAGAAGACGGTGATCGATGCAGAATAAAGAAGAGGAGAACAAGGACGAGGAGTGAGCCTAATTAAAAAGGAGAGCCTGCACGATCCAGAAGAAAAGAGAGCAGCAGAGAAGAAAAGAGAAGTTGCAGAAGAAAAGGAGAGAGAGAGAGAGTTCGTCAAGAAGAAGAAGAGAAGCTTCATCAGAAGATCTGTCTTCACTAGAATCTGGATTAAATCCAATCCAGTCAGCTCCGTGCGAGCCACATCATGTTCTTATAGCTTGCAACTTTCAGTTGCTGTGTGTCCTTAGCTTTTGTTTCCCCTTTCTCATTTGTCATTTATTCAAGCTATTGGTCAGCGGTTGTAGAGGATTTGTTCCTCTGATCGGCAAGCTGTAAGGCCCAGCGAAGCTGTGTATCAGCAGATGGCAAGCTGTGTTGCCCAGCCGATATAGGCAAGCTGTGAAGCCTAGCGTTCTTCAAGCTGTTTGGCAGCAGAATCCACACTCAGGTTTGAGTGTGGGGTGGATGTAGGTCTGGAGGACCGAACCACCTAAAAATCCTTTTGTCCTTTATGGTTTGATTCGTTGATTATTTTCCGCCAGATGCATACTAGGACCGTAATCCAATTGTGGTGATTATTTGTGTACGCATCTCTGATGCTTGACAGTTTGTCCATTGAATTTGTATTTCTCACTTCGTTCAAATCTTAAATTGATCAAAATTTCTAAAAAGATCCATTCACCCCCCTCTGGATCTATTTCTATCAGCTCACGCACCCCATCAATTGGTATCAGAGCAAGTTTCTGCACAAAAGGTCTAACAACCTGCAGATTCATTCCTGGATTCGGGTTCGGTGCGTTGTTGGGTTGATCAGTGTCTCTCCCTTTGCTTTTGAATTATCCTGCATTTGATTCTGTGAATTGATCTGAGGATGTCTTCGATTGGTGATTTTTCGAAGTATATAGGTTTAGATTTTTATAACTGGCTCAATCAGTTCAGGGAACATGTGATGCAGATTAATCCTGATCTGTGGATAATTATTGCACACAGCCCTTTTGAATTTCCAAAGGATAGATCCTTATGGAAAGCTTCAGACAGACTAAAATTCTCCGAGAATCAGAGAGCCCTGGACCTAGTAAAAGGGATGATAAATATTGATAAATTCTCTTGCATTGTCAATTGTAGCAGTGCCTTTGAAGTGCTCGACATGATAGCATCCAGCAGGAGCAGGGACGAAGTGAAATGCCTCATGGCTTCAGATGAAGATCTGGTTCAAGTTGAAGAAACGTCATCACAGGTAGACTCTGACATTGTCAATCTCTCTTTTGAAGATCTGGTAGACTTGAATGAACACCTGTTGATCAAGTATGATAGAGTAAAATCCGAGAAAAGGAAATTGAAGAGAGAGCTGGACACACTAAAATCTGAGAATAAGAATATGAAAAACAATTCGGCTGAAAATGTAGGTTCGTGTAATGAATGTGCTTTCTTAAAGGAATTAATTGAAGATTTAGATTCTGATGACAATATGCAGAAAAATTTAATCACTTCATTGAAAGAAGAAAATGACTCCTTGCTGGCTCAGAAGAAAGAAAATGATAAATTTCATGATAAATTGATTGAAGAAAATAGCTAATTGAAGGAACAGAATAAAAAGTTGATGGTTCTGAATACGGTCTTTTCTGAAAAATGGCTAGCTTTTGAAAGAGGAAAATCAATCTTGGAGGAAAAAGAAGTGAACATAGAAATGAAGTTAACACAGGAAAATGAGACTCTGAAAAGTCTAAATGATAATTCGCAAAACCAAGTTATTTCCTGTGAAGACCACATTGTTTCCTTGCAAACTGAAATTGAAGATCTAAAGAATTTATTGTCAAAGTTTGTTAAGGGAAAAGATAATTTGAACAAGTTGCTTGGAGCTAATGTGAATTTTCAGAAGGAGGGACTCGGTTACAATCCTGTAATAAAGAAGGTTGATGGAAATAAATTGAAAACAGTTTTCGTTAGAAGTTCAGAAGAAGAAAAACCTTCCACTTCATCTGTTTTTCAGTTCACGGCCAAAAGAGGTGAAGAACAGGCAAAAAACTTAAAAAATGAAAGAAATCAGAAAAAGGTTGGAAGTAAAATGAAAACCAAATTCTCACCCATTGCAGTTAAAGCCTCTTCTGAATGTGGTACACCTTATGACATTGTGCATGATACAAAGCAATTCTCAATCCAGTCACATGCATACATGAAGAATACTTCATGCCATTACTGTGGCATAACAGGTCATCATATGCATGAGTGTAGAATAATGGTTCAAGATGAATTGAATACTAAGATGGTTCATGAAAAACCCCATGCATTCATAAGGAAGAAGAAAATCCAGTGCTTCCAATGTGGGAGGTTGGGTCATGTTGCAGCTCACTGCTGGCATGCCGGGGAGGAAAAAGTAGGCCAAAACCTGAGAATGTTCTTATGAACAAAACTGCTCTTAATACAAAAATACCCGCATGTTTTGAATGTGGTAAAATTGGTCATCGAGCCTCTGAATGCTGGCATGCAAAAAGAGGTAATAATTCTCATGGCAGAACTGTCTCAACGAAAGTTCACCCACAAAGATTCAATGAATACCCTGTCAAGAAAAATTTGAACACTACTACTCACTGCTATTATTGTGGGAAAATAGGTCATATCATGAATAAATGCCATGATTTGGAACTTGATAACAGAAAAACTTGGAAACCTTGGAGTGCATCAGAGAGAGGTGTCACTCAACTAAGAAGACCCAAGACTCTTTGGGTCCCAAAATTTGCAAATTGATCTATCTTTGCAGGCATGCCTTGAAGAAGGAAATAAAGGGAAAATGAAACCAAGGCACACAAAGGTTAGTTGAATTTAATTTATTCTCTAGTTTACATCTTTATATTTTAAGTTACAACTCCCTGCATGATTTCTATCCCTCTTTTATGACACAAAGGTTAGTTGAATTTAATTTATTCTCTAGTTTACATCTTTATATTTTAAGTTACAACTCCCTGCATGATTTCTATCCCTCTTTTATGATCCATGCCATGTCATTAATTCATGTTATTAGGAGGGTGCAATCTTGTAATGAGTACTAGATGGTGATTCTCATGCTGAAATTAATCATGCTGAATGATTAGGATTTTTGCATGAAGTTTAACATAACATCATCTTTTAGAGTAACATTTCTGTGAGCTTTAAGAAGAACAAAAATAATAATGTTTGATGGAAATCTCTGCTCACTCAGAGGGGGTGCTGAATCTTTCTAAGGCAGCTGGTCATTAGAGGTATACCCATTTGAAAAAGAGAACATGAGATTGGGTATCTCTTCTGCTGATTGAGCTAAAATGTTTGAATTGCTATGAGCTGCTGTCTCTTCTAGTGGAGTGTCACTGGTATTGGTTCAGTAAGCTAGATGTTACCTGGTGGTTGTTTAAAATCTTGAGAGGTTGTACATTGCTCTAGTGAGAGTCTTTTTGTAGTGTCAGATGATTTTGAAAATACTGGTGCCGGGTCTATCACTGGAGTTAGCTGAAGTCTGGTTGAGGAGATTGTCTAAAGGCTGGATGAAGATTTATTTTTATGAGAGTAGTGCTGGTGGGTTGATGGTGGTCCAAGCTGTGCTCTTTGGAAATGCTCTCACCCTGCTCACATATGCCATTCATCTTCACCACCTGTCATTGGCCTATATCTCCCATCACTCTCCACCTTCTAAATGTTTCTGATTGTTCAAGTCAAGGGGAGTAGTATATATATATAAATACTGTCACCCTTACCCTCTTCAATAAGTAAATGCCCACATCACTCTGAACTAACAATATCTTGCTGATCTAATTTGAGATGTAATTTATCGTGTATGAACATTAAATCCTATCTGAATAGTTCTCACAAATAACTATGAATGATTTCTCAATGTTTTTGAAACAGTCCAAATTGGAAACATCTCTGTAAATGGTCTGTTATCTGAAAATCTTTAGTAATAAGCCAATCTGTTGGAAACCTAAGGCTTATATTTCTTCTTTTATGTCTTGTTAAAGAGATTCCTCTGATAAAACTGGGAATATGCCATAATATAAAATAATGAAAGAAATTTCTTGGCAGAGCAATGGCATGACATTTGAGAAACTGACCATCTGTTTCAAAGAAATTCAGTGGTTATGTCATGATAACTAATGCTAACTCTGTTCATCATATGAAGTATGGAAGTTATTTGCACTGAGTAACCAGGGTCTCTGGTGTTTGATAGACATGTCTCCTTGTGTAAAAAGGTGCAATTATATTGGAATACTCATCAGAAGTTTTTTTTTTTAAAAAAATTTATAACAAAGAAAAGGGGGAGAGAAAGGAGTAATGGATTATATTCATGGTTGACCCATGGTTTTCTTCAGTTAATCTCTACAGAATTAAGAAAAATATAAAACTGGGTTCTTCAATCAGCTTTTGGCAAATGAAAAGGATCGTAATATTAATGGCCCTAATGACTGAGTTGTTTCCCTGAATAAGCTGTTTGATCTTCATTGATTTCAATTCATAAAATATTTGTAAAGAACCATTCTGTGAGATATAATCTCATATTCTGTAAATTGCTCCTCTACGAAGAAAGGCATTTTATTTTAAGAAAAGGGTATTTTTGGTATTATCTACTGAAGATTGGTAAAGTCGGTAGTATTCCCTTATATACGAAACCCTATCTTACTCTTACCTTCTTACCCTTTCTTTCAAAGCCGAAGCGTCCTCCGGCTCCGTGGCTTCTTCCCGCGTGCACAACCTGCAACCTTCCACGTCTCCAATCTTTCTCTACCACCCTCTCGGCTTTCACATTTCGTCTTACCTCCATCCTTGCCGCTATGTCTACTTCGTCAGTTGTGAGCAAAGGGAAGAGGAAGGCAGTGAAGCAGCCGCAGCCGGAAGATGCCATGTCTATGGTGGCCGCTGCACAACCTCAAGGTTCGAAAAGACAGAAGAAAGCAGCTTCTACCGCGAGGAAGGGAGATTCGTCTACAAAGTCCACAGAGGAACCTGTGCTGAAGTTGGAAGCCGAAAAGATTATACCCCCTCGGTATATTGATTTTTCTGATCTAGAGATATGGCCTCCGAGTTCCCTGAGGTATTTGAGCTGTTTGAATTCCAGCAATGGATAGAGTTCCTGAGCATTCATAGGGTGTATTGCCCTAGCCTGGTAGCAGAATTCTACAGCAACCTGAGGTACGATGGTGTTAATTTCACAAGCTCCTCTCTGGTCAAAGGAAAAGTCATAGAGCTCTCTAGGCAGTCCCTTCATAGGACTCTAAGAATTCCCTTAGACGGAGAGATTGAAGGAGAATTCACGTTTAATCTACATGATGCTTTTGCCCTCATCACTGACTTACCCAGAAACTTTCATGATAAGCAGCAGACCAAGCTCGGCCATTATAACACCAACAAATTGTCTAAACCAAAGAGACTACTCCATCACATTCTCACCTCCATGATTACTCCACAAGTAGGAGGAAGGGGTAGACTAACAGATTCCCAAAGGTTCATTCTCTACTGCTTGCTGAAGAAAATCAGAATCTGTCTACCGCACGTGATGATTCAGTTAATGGGAACATGTAAGGAATCAAGAAGACATTCTCCTTTTACTGCTCAGTTGACTACAATCTTCAAAGAGGAAAACATTTCCTGGATGGTAATGTTGTGTCCGTAATCCCAAAGATAAACATTTATAACATAAGTTTCATTAATACATTCATGAGGAGGAAAGGAGCCAAACGAACGAGTACTCCTGTCACAAAGGATACTCTTCTGAAAATGGATACAGAAACCCAGGCTGTGTCATTACCTGAGTAGCCTGCACAAGCCTCATCAGAAGAGACTCACATCTTTGAGTTAATTCAAAGTGAAAGTCAGACAGTTCCTTCTCCTTGGAAATCTGCTCAAGTACAAGCTAGTGGAAGTTTAGATGAGCAAGAACTACAACAGGACCCAACTGTAGCTATTGCACCTGAGGCATCTCAGATTCATGAAACAGTCGTACAGAATGTCCAAAATAAGGATATCATTCAGGAATTAGACCATAATATCCATGAGATATTTGATGATTTTGGTCAACAGTCACAGAAAAGACCAATCACTGACCAAGCAGAGATGGCTCGGGAAGAGGCTCCAATAGAAGAACTAACTAGTGACAGAGAAAAGGAAGTCATTATAGAAGAAGAGGAAATGAGTAAATTGGTCGACGAAGTTGTGAGGGAAGCTGCTGAAATGATTTATGAAGAAACAGCTGAATCTTTGGTCAATGAACAGGAAAATGATCAACAGGGAGCTCAACCACCTGCTGAAGAAGCTCAACATGAGCAACCAACCGGTTTAGCTCCAGGGGCACCTGAAGAAGTATCACAAGACTATGGCATGGGACCTACCCCTCACCATAGGATGTCTTTCACTCAGGCTCCTGAGTATGGTCCACACATTGGGGAGCTAATCAGTCTTGGTATTCCACCTCCTCCACCATCTGAACAGCATTATGAATACTTCACTGAGCTGCCAGATTCCAGTGCTTCTACTTCTAGTACACGAGGAACAAATGCTGAATCAAATCTAGCTCAGATGTTATCTAAGCTGACAGAGATTGTTCTAAATCAGAATGACTTGATGAACAAACATTTCCTGTTCAGGACCGTTCAAATAGATAGAATAGAGAGCTGAATGGAGCATTTGGAAAAAGTTGTGAAACGTCAAGGGATAGAATTTTTGACTGCTAAGCGAAGGACATATGAGACTGTAAGAGAAATTCTAGAATCCCTTATGCATATCAGCACTTGAATAGGTGACATGGTTAGTAAAATTGAAAATACCCAAATCTCCATGCTCAACAATATGGGTCTAATTCTCTCCCATACATTTGATCTAAAAATTAAGTTTGGACTGATGAAGGGGACAGTAAGCAAGATAGCACCCAGTCAGCCTGAAATCCTCAGAAAGTTTGAAGTTGTCCAGTCTGAGTTGCAAACTTTGTCAGAGACAGTTTCACAAGTGCTCAATAATCGAGAGTCAGTTACCTCTCTAGTGGAACGGCTGGGGGACACCTTGCATCGCAAACTTGATAGACTAGCCGATTCCATTAAAGATTTTCATACCTCCTTAATGAACAGATTTCCTACCTCTGCCTCCAGTTTAGCATATTCTGCAAGAGACAGAGGGAGCTACCGAGGTCACTAGTATCTTCAAAATTCCCCATTTTGATAATGAAAAAGGGGGAGAAGAAGTCATCATCATGTATGAAGAAGACCTCATGAATTTTTGCTGAGTACAAGAGCAAGACCACACATTTCTTTTACTGTTGAGTGAAATCGCAAAGCGAGGGATTCGAATCTTTGTGAAAAGAGATGTACATTCAAACACTAATGTTTGTTCTCGTAATACTCACAGAAGCATTACTCTTACATATTACACTTGCATTTTGTTTGCTTATACAGCTGTTTGAAAGACGAGTTTTGAATAAATCCTTTTTGTTGGTATTGGCTTATTCATTCATGACTCATAGTTGTCATAATCAAAAAGGGGGAGATTGTTGGAACCCTAGTTTTGATAATGACAACTATGAATCATGTTTAGATTAAAATGGTTAAATCCTTTTATTTTGTCTTCATGTCTTGCTCACTTGCTGCAAGTCATTTCATGCTCAAGCACTTGTCTCCGTGCATAACATGTCCTTACATCTCACCTCTCGAGGTCGGTGCAAGCTCTAGTCGGTGCAATCGTTGTCTGGTATGGACCATTAGATCTTGTTTCTTCATCTCAGTACAAATACGTCTTGGCGCAAGCGATGTCTTGTACTTCTCTTTATCAATTCGGTGCAAGTCTCTGTCTCACTCACAAACACTGTAGCCCCGTTTCCATCTCGGTGCATTACGTGTCTAGACATAAATTGGCTCAGTGCATTTCAGTGTATTTTACACTTTTAGGTTCGTGCATATCTTGTTTGTGCATCTTTGTGCGTCTCGCCTTTCAGACTCGGTGCAAGGTCTGTCTTGCATCCATTTTTTGTTCGTATGATTCTTCTCTTTCATCTCGGTGCAAATCTCGCAAATCTAACTCGGTGCATCAACTGTGTTACACAGTTGTTTTAAGAGTCCGTGCATATCTTTGATTCTTTCTTTTGACTCGGTACAAAGCCTTCTTCTTGTGCCTCTTGGACCCATGTCTGTGCATATGGTGTCAAGCTATTGTGTAAGTCAATACAATGGTTGACTTGAATATCTCTACTCAGTGCATTCTATGTTTGAACATAACGGTGCAAACTATGCTAGGCATTTGATTAAAGGCCTTGTGTTTTTCTAACAGAGCTTCTCTCCGAGGAGGGGCACGTGATCCAAGGTAGATCGACCTCCTAATGAGTGCCACGTGGAAGGCTATAACGCTTAGATCGCGACACGTGGCTGAGAGCCTTCTGGAAGCTAATGGGCGGGAGTTCTTCATCCACACGCCCAGTGAGAGTATATAAGAAGACAGTGATCGATGCAGAATAAAGAAGAGGAGAATAAGGACGAGGAGTGAGCCTAATTAAAAAGGAGAGCCTGCACGATCCAGAAGAAAATAGAGCAGCAGAGAAGAAAAGAGAAGTTGCAGAAGAAAAGGAGAGAGAGAGAGAGTTTGTGAAGAAGAAGAAGAGAAGCTTCATCAGAAGATCTGTCTTCACTGGAATCTGGATGAAATCCAATCCAGTCAGCTCCGTGCGAGCCACATCATGTTCTTATAGCTTGCAACTTTCAGTTGCTATGTGTCCTCGGCTTTTGTTTCCCCTTTCTCATTTGTCATTTACTCAAGCTATTGGTCAGCGGTTGTAGAGGATTTGTTCCTCTGATCGGCAAGCTGTAAGGCCCAGCGAAGCTGTGTATCAGCAGATGGCAAGCTGTGTTGCCCAGCCGATGTAGGCAAGCTGTGAAGCCTAGCGTTCTTCAAGCTGTTTGGCAGCAGAATCCACACTCAGGTTTGAGTGTGGGGTGGATGTAGGTCTGGAGGACCGAACCACCTAAAAATCCTTTTGTCCTTTATGGTTTGATTCGTTGATTATTTTCCGCCAGATGCATACTAGGACCGTAATCCAATTGTGGTGATTATTTGAGTATGCATCTCTGATGCTTGACAGTTTGTCCATTGAATTAGTATTTCTCACTTCGTTCAAATCTTAAATTGATCAAAATTTCTAAAAAGATCCATTCACCCCCCTCTGGATCTATTTCTATCAGCTCACGCACCCCATCACTTCTGGCTTAAGGCAGTGCTTCGGTGTGCTCTTCTGCTGCTTTGTCCTTCTTTTGTTGCTGCCAAAATTTGTTGGATTTTTGTGACTTCCCTAGTGTTTTGATGATGAGCACCACTATGTTAAATATTGTCTTTTTAATTAGATATCATGAGTAATGTTATGCATTCGAACTCTCCATGATTAACAGGATTAACTGCTATGAGATAATACCCTGCATGTCTGTACTGTTCCTTTCATACTTCATGTTGGTTGTGTTCACTTCACTTCGTGTCGTTATTTGTTCCATCGCGTGCTGAACACTGCAGCACCTCGTGCTGTTTTCTGTACCACCTCGTGTCGCTCCATCCGTGTCACCCCTATTTCTTCAAAGTCTATACGCTGGATCGTCCTTCTGTGTGTCTCATTCAAAGTCTGTACATCCACCGTCTTACCCAGCGTCTCATGCAAGTCTGTACGGCCTTTGCCTTTCAAAGTCCATTCGTTGCACTCTCAAGTCTGTACATTGCCTTCAAGGCATCAAGTCTATACAGTGGACTGTGCTTCATGCATTGGCCAAGTCTGTACATCGACCTGTTCACTCGTTTGAGCAAGTCTATACATTGCTTTGCCTTACCTACGTTCAAGACCACCAAGTCTGTACATTGGGTAAAGTCTACACATCGCCTTGGTCACTTGCTTCAAATTCTATACAATGTGAACATTCACGTCTGTACAGACTTCACTTCATCTCAAGTCGAGTCTGACTGTGTTGTCTCCATGTCGTTCTTAGTTCGAGTCGTTTCTTTGTTATGTCTGTCTTCGTGTTATTTTTCCTAGACCTCATGTCTTTGAATTGTTCCATGTTGTTTTCGTGTCGTTTTCATCTTCGAGTCGTTCATACGTTCGAGCAACTTAGTACTCGAGTTGTTTTTCATTGGTATTCAAGTCTTTTTTAGTAAAGTGTCGTTTCACCTCGTGTCGTTCTCTTTGCTGTTTGTTATGTCGTGTTATTTTTGTATTCGTGTCTTCGTGTTGCTTTTGTATACATGTCTTCGTGTTATTCTTGTGTTTATGTCCTCGTGTTGTTTCTTTCTATCTTCATCCAGGTTCCCTCTGATTGCGTGTTTGTCTACCTTTTCACTCCGTGAGACTTCCTTCTCACCTCGTGCTGTTCTCTTCTGACGTCGTGTCGTTTTCTTTGTAGTGTTAGAGTTATTATTGTGTATCTAGTGTCGTTCTCTTCGTAGTGTTTGTTTTTGTTACAGTGATACTTCGTGTCGTTCTCTTTGTAGTATTAGCCTTATTAGTATGTATCTCGTGTCGTCTCTTTTTACCTCGTGCTGTTTTAATCTGACCTCGTGTCATTCTCTCTTCAGTTCGTACTGTAGTAATCTTGTGTATCTCGTGTCTGTTCTCAGTAAAGTGCATCTCGTATTGTTATCACATACCTCATGTAGTTTTAGTTCTTGTGGCCCTCAGTGTTAATGGTTTTTATCTCCTTGTAGGTCCGAGGAAGAACATTCACTGGTGTCTGGGCTGCACGTGATCCGATGCTAAAGGAACCAATGCTATAAAGGCACGTGGCAAGAAGGTTCTGGATGAAGTGTGGGAGGCACACGCATTCTGCACCTCATCCACATGATGCTGCTGCTATATATTCAAGCCTTCGTCCACAGATGAAGGTTGATCGAAAGGAAAAAGCAAAAAAGGAGAAAGAGAGAGTTCGATCCAGAAGAAAAGAAAGAGAAGAAGAGCAGAAGGAAAAGAAGAGAAAGAGAGAGCTAGAGAGCTCGTGAGGGTTAAGAGAAAAAGAAAGTGAGAGAGAAGAGAAGAGGAAGAGAAGCTTACCTGAAGATCTGTCTACTGGACCGTGGATCAGATCCAGGCCAGTCAGCTCCGTTGAGAGCCACATTGTGCATTTCATTTTTCAGCATTCTGTTTGCTGAAGTTATTTTCATTTTCGTGTTTCTATTTTTCCCCTTCTTATTTGGTTATTCTTGTTCTTCCGATTCTCAGTAGTGAGGTCGGGTTCCTCCTGTGGATCAGGAGAAGGGAGATCTGATCTCCGGTTGCTAGTAGCTGGGAGCTACTTGTGGGTTCCCTCTGGTCAGAGGAAGGGAGACTTGTCTCCGGTTCTGGGCTTGCGGGTTGCAAGTCCAGGGGTCCCTCCGGTTGGGAGGAAGAGGGGAGGCTGTTCCCCTGGTCAAGCTGTGTGGCAGCAACTGTTTGTAGACTGAGTCTGCTTGTCTAGCATTGGCTAGTGAAGCCTCTCTCCGGTTGGGAGTGAGGGGTGGATGTAGGTCTGGAGGACCGAACCACCTAAAAAGTCTATTGAGCAATGGTTTGCTTTGTGTGCTTGCTTCCGCTAGATGCTTGGATAGGCGCTCTCTATGTGCTTGCTCATAAGTTTAATTGAATTCGTTTCATTCTGTGATTGCGTCTAGCATCTGAGTTTTTAATTGGCCATTATTCATAGAAGGATACATTCACCCCCCTCTGTATCCGGGCCTAGCTCCCTAACACTTGGTATCAGAGCGAGTATTTCCCAATATGTGGTCCAACGGCCAGGGAAACGGATCTGCTGGTCCTCGTAGCTACATTGCTGAAGGGCAGTCAATCACCCGTCCCCCTTTCTTCGATGGTAATAACTATTTTTTCTGGAAAAATAGGATAGAAGTCTTTATCAGGGCCCAAAGCCACAAGCTCTGGACAGTAATTACAGATGGTCCGTACCAACTTCCACCGAACGAAGACATATGGACAGAGGAACAGGTAAAACTCTTTGCACTGAATTGGACAGCTCTTAGCATCATACAGTGCGCCATCCACCCTGAAGAGTACTTGAGGATTTCAGCGTGCAAGACTGTAAAGAAAATGTGGGATGAATTACAGTTAATTTTAGAGGGCACATCTCAAGTGAAAGCTACCAAGATCAATATGCTTACAACTCAGTATGAGTTGTTTAAGATGAAGCTAGAGGAGTCGATCACAGAAATGTATGCTAGATTGTCTATGATCATCAATAGTCTGAGAGGATTTGGAAAGGAGATTCAGCAAGAAGACATTGTCAGGAAGATCCTTAGGTCCCTAACTCCCATCTGGGATACTAAGGTGACCGTCATAGAGGAATCAAGAGATTTATCCACCATGTCAGTAACCCAGCTGATTGGGTCTCTCATGACCCACGAAATGAACTTCAGACAAGGGAATGATGGACATGACAGAAAGGGAAAGAATGTTGCTCTGAAGGTCTCATGACACACTAAAAAGAGCAGCAGCAGCAGCAGCAACAGTGGTGGTAGCAGCGAAGATTCTGAGGGATTCTCAGACCTGGACAAGAGCGAGCAAGCCATGCTCACCAGGCAATTCAGAAAGTTCCTGAGGACTAAAGGGAAATTCTATAGGAGAAAGAGATTCAATGCTGCAAGGAAGTCTCCTGAACGAGAACTTGAGAAGAACCGGTTTGTTAAGAAGGTTACATGCTACCATTGTCAGAAACCTAGTCACATGAAAAGTGAATGTCCAGAGCTGCAAGCTAAGGCTCCCGGATACCAGAAGAAGATGGTGCACAAGAAGAAGAAAGCCATGCTGTGCACATGGAGTGACGAGGAGGAGGATCCAGAAGCCACCTCGTCCAATGAAGATGAAGAGAAGACTTGCCTCATGGCCAACCATGAGGAAGAGGTAACGAACTTATTTGAGAATTTTACTTTGGATGATTGGGAGGACGCTTATGGCGACCTGTTAGCTAAATATAATTTTCTAACCAAGGAGCACAGAATGCTTAAACGAAAGTTTCACTCTGTTTCTGAGGAACACTCTATTGCTGTTACGGACAACATGAAAACCAAGGAGATGGCCACTGAGCTAGATCAGGCTAGAAGTGAGATCGAGAAGTTTAGAATGGAAAGAGAGGAAAATCTAGCTAGGATGAATGAGCTGAAGAGTAAAACTGAAGAGAGTAAAAAGGAGTTTAGACTGATTGCAGAAAAATATGAGGCGGTTAGAAAAGTTAATCAGGAACTCCTGGACCAATGTAATGAACTTCAGAAGGAGATTGAGGACAAAAGAAAAATACTAGAAAAATTTATAGAGGGGAGAAACAATCTGGATGTCCTTCTGGGGTCGAGGGTAAACTTCAATAGGGAGGGATTATGATATAATCCCACAAGTAAAAAACCCTTTGAATTCAAAACAGTCACGTTCTGCCCCGCCAAGGGCAAAGAAACACTGGAAACCCCATCCAGTTCCAAATCTGTCTCTACATTGAAGGTTTCAACCAGCAAATCTACTCAATCCACTGGTCAGCAGACTAAGTCAGGAAATCCTGAGACTAGAACTGTTCCTGTGCAACAGGTGTAAAACAAGGGTTTTCACCCGACCATTCCTATTGATGTCACTAGAAAGGTGAACAGTTTCGCTAAGAAAATTCAGCATGATAGTTATCAAGGAAAGCATGCGAACATGCATCACCTTCAGCATAATTTTCATTTGAATAAAAATGGCTACATGAATTATGCTCAGCACACACGTGTTTCCTCTAAGAGGCCAAACAACAATTTCTCTGCTCGGAAACAACATAATTTTAATAGGAATAGGCTCATTCAACACCCACTGAGAAATGCCAAGAAGGAAGAATCAATCTACATGAAATCTCTGAAAAGAACAGTAAAACAAATGTGGGTTCCTAAGTGTGATTTGGATAAATTGAAAACTGTCTTTGGACCCAATTTGAATTGGGTCCCACATTACTTTGTCTGAACTCTCGCAGGTTAGCCTGGCAGCCGAGCATAACAAGTGGTATCTTGACAGCGGCTGTAGCAGGCATATGACAGGAGACCGGCCCAAATTTAGCAAACTGAAAATGAAGTTTGGGGGCCTGGTCAAATTCGGTGGAAATAACAGAGGAAGAATAATTGGAATTGGTACAGTTGGTAAGTCCTCTACTAACTCCATTGAAGATGTGTATCTTGTAGAAGGACTTCAGCACAACTTGATAAGTATAAGTCAACTCTGCGACAAAGGACACAAGGTACTCTTTGACCACAATTCCTGTACTATTTTTGAACTGAATTCTGATAACGTCATGTTCAAAGGTCATAGAGTAAACAATGTATACATCGTAGATCTGGATGATAATCCTGAAACTCACTTGTGTATGTCAGCTAATTCTGAACAGGTTGCGTTTGACTGGCATAGGCGTCTAGGCCATGCTTGCTTGTCTACAATGAATAAACTGTCTAAACATAACCTAGTTAGAGGTTTGCCCCGAATAAGATTTTAGTTAGGGTCCAAGCTATGTGATGCTTGTGCACTAGGTAAATAGACTCGTGCAGTCTTTAAGTTGAGAACTGAGAATCTTTCATCTAAACCGCTGCAGCACTTGCACATGGATCTTTTTGGTCCTACTCGCATACAAAGTTTGTCAGGTAAGAGATATGGATTAGTCATAGTTGATGACTTCACTAGATTTTCTTGGTTGTTTTGTTTAGCAAATAAAAATGATGCTTTTGCTCACTTTGAAGAACTGTTCAATAAAATCAAACTGCAAGGTGAACATAATATCATTACAATTCAGTCTGACCATGGAGGAGAGTTTGAGAACTCTTCATTTTCTGAATTTTGCTCAAGAGAGGGAGTGACTCACAAATTCTCTTCTCCCAGGACACCGGAGCAGAACGGAATTGTTGAGAGAAGAAACAGGTCAATCATTGAAATGGCCAGGACTATGCTGATTGAGAGTGGACTTCCAAGGAGATTTTGGGCTGAAGCTGCAAATACTGCATGCTACATTGTAAACCGAGCCTTGGTAAGACCTACTCATAGGAAAACTCCTTATGAACTTCTCAAGGGTAAGCAGCCAAACATTTCTTACTTTAAAGTTTTTGGCTCCAAATGTTTTATCCACAATAATGGTAAGAATGGTTTGGAAAAATTTGAAGCTAGAAGCTCTCCTGGAATTTTTCTCGGATATTTAGAAACCTCAAGGGCTTACAGAGTTTTCAATAAAGCTGATCAAACTGTTGAAGAAACACCGCATGTAGTGTTTGATGAAAATGATTTCTCTAACAAAGTGATGAATGATGACAGGGAGCCATCTAATGAGGGAGATTTCTTGGATAGAATTGAAGAAGAAGAAATGCAGCCAGCTGCTCAACCAGAAAACTCACAGCAAGAAGGAGCAGCTGAGGTCGGTGAACCCTCAGGTGAGATAATATTTCACAAAGACCACCCTAGTGAAAATGTCATAGGCAATTTTCATGATCCTCCTAGGACTAGGTCTCATTTTAGAATTATCCAAGAACAGGACTTAGCTGCATTGGTATCTCAGGTGGAACCCAAATCTATGGAAGAAGCCTTAAGACATGATTCTTGGGTATCCGCCATGTGTGAGGAATTAAATCAATTTGAGAAAAATATTGTATGGGAACTAGTTCCCAGACCTGATAACACTCATATCATTGGCACTAAATGGATTTTCAAGAATAAAGTTGATGAGAATGGAGCTATTTCAAGAAACAAAGCAAGACTTGTAGCTCAAGGCTACAGTCAGGAATTTGGTGTGGATTTTGATGAATCCTATGCCCCAGTGGCTAGGATGGAAGCTATATGAATTCTGCTTGCATTTGCATGCTCTAGGAACATTCGGCTGCAGCAGATGGATGTCAAAAGTGCATTCTTAAATGGGGTATTGAAGGAAGAGGTATATGTTGAACAACCTCCAGGTTTTAATTTCTCTGTTCAGCCTAACATGGTTTTTAGGTTGAATAAAGCCCTCTATGGATTGAAGCAGGCTCCCCGAGCCTGGTATGAGAGACTTTCTGAATTCCTCTTGAGCAAGGGCTACGCTCGAGGTAAGGTTGACCGAACCCTCTTCACCAAAAATCTCAGAAAGGATTTAATAGTGATCCAGGTATATGTTGATGATATCATCTTCGGATCTAAAAATTAAAAATTGTGTAAAGAATTTTCTGAATCTATGTCTCATGAATTTGAAATGAGTTTAGTTGGTGAACTAAAGTATTTTCTTGGACTGCAGGTCAAACAAATGGAGGATGGTTGTTTCATAAATCAAACCAAGTATACTCTGGAGATGCTGAAAAGGTTTGGAATGACCAACCTCAAGACTATCTCAACACCCATGGGCACCAACTCCTCACTGGATTCAGACGAAAAAGGTAAAGATGTGGATGCTAAATTATATAGAGGTATGATCGGTTCACTCCTCTACTTAACAGCATCCAGGCCTGACATTCAATTTAGTGTAGGGATGTGTGCCAGATACTAGTCTAGGCCTACTGACATGCATTTGGCAGCTGTAAAAAGAATCTTTAGATACTTATCTGCTACCTATGATATAGGTCTTTGGTATCCTGCATCATGTAGTTTAGATCTCATTGCATATACAGATGCAGATTATGTAGGATGTAAATTAGACAGGAAAAGTACTAGTGGTCACTGCGAATTTTTAGGAGGATGCCTAGTCTCTTGGGGATCCAAGAAGCAACACTATGTGGCTCTTTCTACTGCTGAAGCCGAGTATGTGGCAGGAGGGAGCTGTGGCACACAGGTTATATGGATAAAACACCAGCTTCTGGATTACTCAGTTGAGCTAGGTTGCACTTCCATCTTTTGTGACAATACTAGTGCAATAAACATTGCAAAGAATCATGTACTTCATTCTCGAACTAAACACATCGAAATCAGGCATCATTTTATTCGTGATGAAGTAGCTAGGAAGACCTTTGAATTGATCCATGTTGGCACTAACTCACAAATTGCAGATATTTTCACTAAGCCACTGGATACTGAAAAATTTAGCACATTGTGCAGAGAATTAGGTATTTACAGAATTTCATGACTGAATAATTGATTTCTAAATAATCTGTCATGTGCTCTTATGCTTATCTTTGTTCATTATCTGTTACTGAAAAAAACCTCATTATGGGTGTTTGCTGATTCACTCGTACTGATTGATACCACTTTGTTTTCTTTGAGGTGTTTTGAGGTTTGTCTTGGTTAAGTCTGAGTTGGAGTCAAGGTCTCAGGGGGAGCTAGATTAATAACAGGAGTCATGCTCTTTTGGCTAAATCTGAACATACTTTCAACGGACTTTTACTGACCTTATACGAGAATCAGTTTGAGTAGGTGGATAAAAGAAATTTTTGAATGTTTATCCGTTAAGACTGTTCATCTAATTTCTTGTTGGAATTTCAACTGTTAGTCCCACTGAGATCAAAATCTGAATTCAAGGCTATCTTCCTACACTGTAACTGACTTCTGATCTAGCCAGTACAGCATACCTACTTAGTCTAAGTTGAGTCCGAAATGAGGTATATGATAAGTACAATATGAAGTGATCTAGAAGGGGAGGGGATGAATAGATCACTGTTTTTCGTAGAATTAAAAAATACTGCAGAGTATATTGCTAAACGCAAATAACCTCGAGCTCCGACTATCGAAAATGATGCAATGCAGTTAATAGCTCAAGCAAATAGAAGGCATACCACAATATTACCACAATCGATCACACAAGGACTCAGAGGATTTTAAGGTGGTTCGGTCCTTCAGACCTACATCCACCCCACACTCAAACCGAGTGTGGCTTCACTAATGGCTGGGCAACACAGCTTGCCAAACAACTGCTGATACACAGCTTCCCAGGAGAACAACCTCTCCTCTTCCTCCTACCCGGAGGGAACCTCTAGCGACCAGCAGTCACTAGAACCCAGAGACTCTCGTCTCTCTTCCTCTTTACCAAGAGGGAACCCCACTAGTAGCAGCCCTGCTACTAGTGAACCAGAGGTCGAAGACCCCTCTTCCTCCCAACCCGGAGGGAACCTACAAGCAGCCCACCTGCTGCTTGCAGACTGGAGATTGACTCTCCCTTCTCCTGATCTCACAGGAGGACCCCGACCTCAGTCCAGAGGATCGGAAACACAAACAAGAACAGTTGAAGAAAGGTAAGAACAATAAACGAAAAATACGAACGAAGGAAATCAAATGCCAGAAAATGAAAACAATGTAGCTCAATACAGAGCAATAGACTTCGGATTTGATCCGCAAGTCAGAACAACTCTTCTGGTCACTCTTCTGCTCTGTCTCTTTTTCTCTCTGCTATTCTTTCTTCTTTCTTTTCTTTTCCTGGATCGAAGGGCTGTCTATTTTCCTGCTTTTTTCTTCTATGCCTCTCTTCTTCGATCACCTTCATCTGAGGACGAAGGATTCTATTTATAGCAGTAACAGTAGGTGGATAGGGCACAGAACGCGTGTGCCTCCCACGCTCGATCCAGAATCTTCCTGCCACGTGCCTTTATCAGATTGGTTCCTCTTGTCTCGGATCACGTGTAGCCCAGGAGTGTGGAATGTTCTTCCTCGGACCTGTAATAATATTAAATCCATTAATACGCTGCATGGCCACAAAAACCAAAACTGCATGAGGTATATAGTAACAACACGACGTGACTATTACTCGAAATGACACAAGAACGACACGAGATACTCTGTAACAGGTCAGACACACAGAAGGAAATGACACGAGGTGAGGTTATAAGCCAAAAGAGACACGAGGTCACGAATGCAAAAACAACACGAGGACAACACGGGCTAACGACAGAAATCGACACGAAGTGGTTGCAAATATTCAAGACACGAGGTCTACGGAAGGCAACACGATGTGTGGTCAAGGCGAAAACGACACGAAGTCTAAAGCGAGAGACCAACACGAAGACAGAATATAAAGAGACGACTCGAAGTGAAAACAACATGAAGATGAAGTTGACACGAAGTGAAAACAACACGAGGTGAAGTTTGACACGAAGTGAAAACAACACGAGGTGAAGTTTGACACGGAGTGAAAAACAACACGAAGTGAAGTTGACACGAAGTGAAGCACAACGACACGAAGTATAGTGGTGACAAAAACACACACTACACAGAAAATGACACGAAGTATAGTAAGAACAACACGAGATGAAAACAACACGGGGTGACCATAACTTAAGGACGAAAAATAGAATCCGACACGAAGACAGATCGAACAACACGAAGACATGGACAACAGTAACCGTCACGAAGTGTGGTTACTAAGTAGGAACGACACGAGGTCTACATGAAAACTACTCGAAGTTCATCAGAACTTTTAGAGCAGCTTCAGGAACACGACACGAAGACATGAGAAGAGAAAACAACACGAAGTGAAACGAACACTTGAACTTAGACTGACTTAGAGACTCAGCGAAAATAGACTCGAAGATAGGAATTCAAACGGATGACATGAGCTAAGGATGACATGGAAACAACACAGTAATCAAAGACTGCACGAGGTGAAAGACAACACTCAATCAGACGACAACATGGCTAACTCGACACGAGGTGAAAACGTGAAGTAAGAATGACATGAGGTTTAAGGAAAACAGCACGAATACCGAACTTGTACGAACACACGAAGTGTTACCTCTTAGCAGCTTTTTCATATAAAACCATGGATAACTCAAGTGTAAGATATCTGATAAAAAATATCAACAACAATTAACATAGTGTTTCTCATCATCAAAACACTTAGGGAAGACACAAAATCCAACAATCTCCCCATTTTTGATGATGGCAACACTATATTAAGTATAAGAGATAAGTTCAAAAGAGATCATTTCAGGATATTTAATGCAGACAAATTAAAGCAGACTTGCTTCCTTGCTTCCTCTGAAGACACCAGAACACTCCCCCTGAACACAGCAACAGTTTACCTCAGACTTGATAACTAACTCCCCCTCAACACTATGGCATGCAAAAACTCTGAAACCGAAACTCTCCCCCTCAACACTATGGCATGCAAAAACTCTGAAACCGAAACCACACAATTCTCTCCCCCTTTGACATCATCAAAACTAGGGGCAAATCTGAAGATACAGAGAAAGGAAAATTGCTGACTATAGAGAGAAAACAGGACAAAGTAAGGCAGATAAATGGAGATTATTGAGATGTTTAGTCAATTAAGAAAGCCATTAATTTTATGTGAGGATTTTTGAAGATCAGTTAGTCAGACTGTGCAAAAACTGTGAATAAGGATTCGCTCCATACACAAAACCAGATTCTAAGCAAGTAAGTTACAAGATACCAGTTTGATCAAAGTAAGTCTTTACTGAGAGAGTATAAAGTAAGACAGTCAGAAGACAAAGACCTGTGGTATTGAGAACAAACAAATCAAGAGCTATACTTCAAGTGAGCAGGATCTTTAAAGATGGTCAAGATCAAAGGTAAGTCTGTCAAGTACACCTTTGACATTAGGGAGACACCTTGTTTAGAGGCATGAAACCCCAGTTACTCGGTGGCAGGACCACATTACCCCTTCTGATAAGAGGACAGAGATAGTATTCTAACTGGTGTTGACATTAAGGTGACACCTTTATCAGAGGCCAGACACCCCAGTTACTAACCAGATATGTACCATAGCTCTGTATGATCAAGACAGTTAATAAGAAACCAGATAAGTACTGCCATCTCATGACATGGGATGTTTTTTCACTTCATTGATGAAAATCCCAGTTTCTCAATGAGCAGTTAACAAGGTTGATAACAATTTTATGAAATTTTTGTTTTTATTAACCAGCTCTTAAAACCTTGTTAATTAAGCTTGAGTCCGTTTGAGAACAATACACCAGATCCAAGGTGATTCAGACTAAAGCACAAAATACCTCATTTCGGACTCACCATTGACTAAGTAGGTATGCTGTACTGGCTAGATCAGAAGACAGTTACCGTGTAGGAAGATAATCTTTGAATTCAGATTTTGATCTCAGTGGGACTAACAACTGAAATTTCAACAAGAAATTAGATGAACAGTCTTAAAGGATAAAGCATCCAACACTTTCTTTTATACACCTAATCAACCTGATTCTCTTTTGATGTCAGCAAGATGTCGTTCGGAGTATGTTCAAATTAGGCCAAAGACCAAAGCACCTATTATAAATCTAGCTCCCCCTGAGACCTTGACCCCAACACAGACTTAACCAAGACAACCCTCAAAACACTTCAAAGAGAACACCATGAAGTTTGAACAGACTATTCAATCAAAACGGAGTGAGTCACCAAACACTCATAATGAAGTTATTTCTTCAGCAACAGACGATGAATATGATAAGCATAATAACACATGACATGGTATTCAGAAATCAATTTTTCAATCATGAAATTCTGTAAATACCTAGTTCTCTGCGCAAAGTGCTAAAATTTTCAGTATCCAGTGGCTTAGTAAAGATATCTGCAATTTGTGAGTTAGTGCCAACATGGATCAACTCAAAAGTCCTCCTAGCTACTTCATCTCGAATAAAATGATGCCTGATTTCAA
Organism: Amorphophallus konjac; assembly: GCA_022559845.1. NCBI lineage: Eukaryota > Viridiplantae > Streptophyta > Magnoliopsida > Alismatales > Araceae > Amorphophallus > Amorphophallus konjac. The sequence goes on from CM040124.1 coordinate 149,392,588, forward strand.
TATGTTTAGTTCAGGAATGAAGTACAGGATTCTTTGCAATATTTATTGCACTAGTATTGTCACAAAAGATAGAAGTACAACCTAGCTCAACCGAGTAGTCCAGAAGCTAGTGTTTTATCCATATAACCTGTGTGCCACAGCTCCCTGCTGCCACATACTCAGCTTCAGCAGTAGAGAGAGCCACAGAGTGTTGCTTCTTGGATCCCCAAGAGACTAAGCACCCTCCTAGAAATTCGCAGTGACCACTAGTGCTCTTCCTGTCCAATTTACATCCTACATAATCTGCATCAGTGTATGCAATGAGATCTAAACTACATGATGCAGGATACCAGAGACCTAGATCATGGGTGGCAGATAAGTATCTAAAAATTCTCTTTACAGCTGCCAGATGCAATTCAGTAGGCCTAGCCTGGTATCTGGCACACATCCCTACACTAAATTGAATGTCAGGCCTGGATGCAGTTAAGTAGAGGAGTGAACCGATCATACCTCTATATAGTTTAGCATCCACCTCTTTACCTTTTTCGTCTGAATCCAGTGAGGAGCTGGTACCCTTGGGTGTTGAGATTGTCTTGAGGTTGGTCATTCCAAACCTTTTCAGCATCTCCAGAGTGTACTTGGTTTGATTTATGAAACAACCATCCTCCATTTGTTTGACCTGCAGTCCAAGAAAATATTTTAGTTCGCCAACTAGACTCATTTCAAATTCTTGGGACATAGACTCAGAAAAATCTTTACATAATTTTGAATTGTTAGATCCGAAAATGATATCATCAACATATACCTGGACCACAATTAACTCCTTTCCGAGACTTTTGGTGAATAGGGTTTGGTCAACCTTACCTCGAGTGTAGCCCTTGCTCACAAGGAACTCAGAAAGTCTCTCATACCAGGCTCGGGGAGCCTGCTTCAATCCATAGAGGGCTTTATTCAACCTAAAAACCATGTTAGGCTGAACAGAGAAATTAAACCCAGGAGGTTGTTCAACATATACTTCTTCCTTCAATAACCCATTTAAGAATGCGCTTTTGACATCCATTTGCTGTAGCCGAATGTTTCTAGAGCATGCAAATGCAAACAGAATTCTTATAGCTTCCATCCTAGCTACTGGTGCATAGGATTCATCAAAATCCACACCAAATTCCTGACTGTAGCCTTGAGCTACAAGTCTTGCTTTGTTTCTAGAGATAGCTCCATTTTCATCAATCTTATTTTTGAAAACCCATTTAGTGCCAATGACATGAGTGTTTTCAGGTCTAGGAACTAGTTTCCATACATTATTTTTCTCAAATTGATTTAATTCCTCACCCATGGAGGATACCCAAGAATCATGCTTTAAAGCCTCTTCCACAGTCTTGGGTTCTACCTGAGATGTCAAAGCAGCTAAGTCCTGTTCTTGGACAGTTCTAAAATGAGACCTTGTCCTAGTGGGATCATGCAAATTACCTATGACATTTTCACTAGGATGATCTTTGTGAAATATTACCTCACCTGAGGGTTCACCTACCTCAGTTGCTCCTTCTTGTTGTAAGTTTTCTGGTTGAGCAGTTTGCTGCATCTCTTCTTCTTCAATTTTCTCCAAGAAATCTCCCTCATCAGGTGACTCCCTGTCATCATTTATCTTTTTGTCAGATAGAACATTCTCATCAAACACTACATGAGGTGTTTCTTCAACAGTTTGCTCATCTTTATTGAAGACTCTGTAAGCCCTAGAGGTTTCTGAATATCCGAGAAAAATTCCAGGAGAGCTTCTTGCTTCAAACTTATCCAAACCATTCTTACCATTATTGTGGATGAAACATTTGGAACCAAAGATTTTAAAGTAAGAAATGTTTGGCAGCTTACCCTTGAGGAGTTCATAAGGAGTTTTCTTATGAGTAGGTCTTACCAAGGCTCGATTCAAAATGTAGCATGCTGTATTTGCAGCTTCTGCCCAAAATCTCCTTGGAAGTCCACTCTCAATCAGCATAGTCCTGGCCATTTCAATTATTGACCTGTTTCTTCTCTCAACAATTCCATTCTGCTCCGGTGTCCTGGGAGAAGAAAATCTGTGAGTCACTCCCTCTCTTGAGCAAAATTCAGAGAATGAAGAGTTTTCAAACTCTCCTCCATGGTCAGACTGAATTGTAATGATATTATGTTCACCTTGCAGTTTGATTTTATTAAAAAGTTCTTCAAAGTGAACAAAAGCATCATTTTTATTTGCTAAACAGAACAACCAAGAAAATCTAGTGAAGTCATCAACTATGACTAGACCATATCTCTTACCTGACAGGCTTTGTATTCGAGTAGGACCAAAGAGATCCATGTGCAAGTGCTGTAGTGGTTTAGATGAGAGACCTTCAGTTCTCAACTTAAAAACTGCACGAGTCTGTTTACCTTGAGCACAAGCATCACAGAGCTTGGACCCTAACTGGAATTTTATTTTGGGCAAACCTCTGACTAGGTTATAATTAGACAGTTTATTCAAAGTAGACACACTAGCGTGGCCTAGACGCCTATGCCAGTCAAAAGCAACCTGCTCAGAATTAGCAGACAGACACAAGTTTGTTTCAGAATTATCATCTAGATCAACGATGTACACATTATTTACTCTATGACCTTTGAACATGATGTTATCAGAATTCAGCTCAAAAATAGTGCACGAGTTGTGGTCAAAGAGTACCTTGTGTCCTTTGTCACAAAGTTGACTTATACTTACCAAGTTGTGCTGAAGTCCTTCTACAAGATACACATCTTCAATGGAGTTAGTGGAGGACTTACCAATCGTACCAATTCCAATTATTCTTCCTCTGTTATTTCCTCCGAATTTGACCAAGCCCCCAGACTTCATTTTTAGTTTGCTGAATTTGGACCGGTCTCCTGTCATGTGCCTGCTACAGCCGCTGTCAAGATACCACTTGTTATGCTCAGCTGCCAGGCTGACCTGCAAAAATTCAGACAGAGTAATGTGGGACCCAATTCAAATTGGGTCCAGAACCAGTTTTCAGATTATGCAAAAAGCACTTGGGAATCCACATTTGTTTTATAGTTCTCTTCAGTGGTTTTATGTGGGTTGATTCTTCCCTTTTGTCGTTTCTTGGTGGGTGTTGAATAAGCTTATTCCTATTTGAACTATGCTGTTTCTGAACAAAGACATTGTTGGTTGGCCTCTTAGAGGATACGCGTGTGTGTTGAGCATAATTCATGTAAGCATTTTTACTCCAATAAAATTTGTGCTGAACCTGGTGAACGTTGCCATGCTCTACTTGATAATTAGCATGATGAGCTTTCTTAACAAAACTTTTCACCCTTTTTGTGACATCAATAGGACTGGTTCTGTGAGAACCTTTGTTCCCCACCTGTTGCACATGAGCAGTTCTTGTTTCAGGATTTCCCGACTTAGGTTGCTGACCAGTGGATTGAATGAATTTGCCGGTCGAAAACTTCATTGTAGAGACAGATTTGGAACTGGATGGTGTTTCCAGTTTCTCTTTGCCTTTGGCGGGGCAGAACGTGGTAGTCTTAAATTCAAAGGGTTTTTTACTAGTAGGATTGTATCCTAATCCCTCCCTATTGAAGTTTACCCTCGACCCCAGAAGGACATTCAGGTTGTTTCTCCCCTCTGTAAACTTCTCAAGCACTTTTTCTTTGTCCTCAATCTCCTTCTGAAATTCATTGCATTGGTCCTGGAGTTCCTGATTAACTTTTCTAACTGCCTCATGTTTTTCAGCCATCAGTCTAATCTCTCCTTTACACTCTTCAGCTTTACACTTCAGCTCATCCATTCTAGCTAGACTCTCCTCTCTTTCCATTCTCAACCTCTCAATCTCACCTTTAACCTGGTCTAGCTCAATGGCCATCTCCTTGGTTTTCATGCTATCAGTGACAATAGAAGAGTGTTCTTCAGACAAAGAATGAAACTTACGTCTAAGCATTCTGTGCTCCTTGTTTAAACAATTATATTTACTTAACAGGTCGCCATAGGCGTCCTCCCAATCATCCAAGGTAAAATTCTCAAATAAGTTTGTTACCTCTTTCTCATGGTCGGCCATGAGGCAGGTCTTTTCTTCATTTTCACTGGACGAAGTGGCTTCTGGGTCCTCCTCCTCATCGCTCCATGTGCACAGCATGGCCTTCTTCTTCTTGTGCACCATCTTCTTCTGGTGTCCTGGAGCCTTAGCTTGTAGCTCTGGACATTCACTTTTCATGTGACCGGGTTTCTGACAATGATAGCAAGTGATCTTCTTAGCAGACCGGTTCTTCTCAAATCCTCGCTCAGGAGACTTCATTGCAGCATTAAATTTCTTCCTCCTGTAGAATTTTCCTTTAGTTCTCAGGAACTTTCTGAATTGCCTGGTGAGCATAGCTCGCTCGTCCTTGTCCAGGTCTGAGAATCCATCAGAGCCTTCGCTGCTATCATCACTGCTGCTGCTGCTGCTGTTGTTCTTCTTAGCATGTCGTGAGACCTTCAGAGCAACATTCTTTCCCTTTCTGTCATGCCCATCGTTTCCATGTTTGAAATTCATTTCATGGGTCATGAGGGATCCAATCAGCTGGGTTACTGTCATGATGGATAAATTTCTTGATTCCTCTATTACAGTCACCTTGGTTTCCCAGACGGGAGTTAGAGACCTAAGGATCTTCCTGACTATGTCTTCTTGTTGAATATCCTTTCCAAGGCCCTTCAGACTGTTGATGATCACAGATAATCTGGCATACATTTCTGTGATCGGCTCCTCTGGCTTCATCTTAAATAACTCATATTGAGTTGTAAGTATGTTGATCTTGGTAGCCTTCACCTGAGATGTGCCCTCATGAATTAACTGCAAATCATCCCACATGTTCTTTGCAGTCTTGCACGCTGAGATCCTCGAATACTCTTCCGGGTGGACGGCGCACTGTATGATGTTAAGAGCTGTCCAATTCAGTGCGGAGAGTTTGACCTGATCTTCTGTCCACATATCTTCATTCGGTGGAAGGGTGTATGGACCATCTGTAATCACTTTCCATAGCTTGTGGCTTTGGGCCCTGATAAAGACTTCCATCCTGTTCTTCCAGAAGAAGTAATTATTACCATCAAAGAAGGGGGGACGGGTGATAGACTGCCCATCAGCTATGAAACTGCGAGGACCAGTGGATCCGTTTCCCTGGCCGTTGGACCACATTCTGGGAAAAACCTGCTCTGATACCAACTGATAAGTACAATATGAAGTGATCTAGAAGGGGAGGGGATGAATAGATCACTGTTTTTCGTAGAATTAAAAAATACTGCAGAGTATATTGCTAAACGCAAATAACCTCGAGCTCCGACTATCGAAAATGATGCAATGCAGTTAATAGCTCAAGCAAATAGAAGGCATACCACAATATTACCACAATCGATCACACAAGGACTCAGAGGATTTTAAGGTGGTTCGGTCCTTCAGACCTACATCCACCCCACACTCAAACCGAGTGTGGCTTCACTAATGGCTGGGCAACACAGCTTGCCAAACAACTGCTGATACACAGCTTCCCAGGAGAACAACCTCTCCTCTTCCTCCTACCCGGAGGGAACCTCTAGCGACCAGCAGTCACTAGAACCCAGAGACTCTCGTCTCTCTTCCTCTTTACCAAGAGGGAACCCCACTAGTAGCAGCCCTGCTACTAGTGAACCAGAGGTCGAAGACCCCTCTTCCTCCCAACCCGGAGGGAACCTACAAGCAGCCCACCTGCTGCTTGCAGACTGGAGATTGACTCTCCCTTCTCCTGATCTCACAGGAGGACCCCGACCTCAGTCCAGAGGATCGGAAACACAAACAAGAACAGTTGAAGAAAGGTAAGAACAATAAACGAAAAATACGAACGAAGGAAATCAAATGCCAGAAAATGGAAACAATGTAGCTCAATACAGAGCAATAGACTTCGGATTTGATCCGCAAGTCAGAACAACTCTTCTGATCACTCTTCTGCTCTCTCTCTTTTTCTCTCTGCTATTCTTTCTTCTTTCTTTTCTTTTCCTGGATCGAAGGGCTCTCTATTTTCCTGCTTTTTTCTTCTATGCCTCTCTTCTTCGATCACCTTCATCTGAGGACGAAGGATTCTATTTATAGCAGTAACAGCAGGTGGATAGGGCACAGAACGCGTGTGCCTCCCACGCTCGATCCAGAATCTTCCTGCCACGTGCCTTTATCAGATTGGTTCCTCTTGTCTCGGATCACGTGCAGCCCAGGAGTGTGGAATGTTCTTCCTCGGACCTGTAATGAGATTAAATCCATTAATACGCTGCATGGCCACAAAAACCAAAACTGCATGAGGTATATAGTAACAACACGACGTGACTATTACTCGAAATGACACAAGAACGACACGAGATACTCTGTAACAGGTCAGACACACAGAAGGAAATGACACGAGGTGAGGTTATAAGCCAAAAGAGACACGAGGTCACGAATGCAAAAACAACACGAGGACAACACGGGCTAACGACAGAAACCGACACGAAGTGGTTGCAAATATTCAAGACACGAGGTCTACGAAGGCAACACGATGTGTGGTCAAGGCGAAAACGACACGAAGTCTAAAGCGAGAGACCAACACGAAGACAGAATATAAAGAGACGACTCGAAGTGAAAACAACACGAAGACGAAGTTGACACGAAGTGAAAACAACACGAGGTGAAGTTTGACACGAAGTGAAAACAACACGAGGTGAAGTTTGACACGGAGTGAAAAACAACACGAAGTGAAGTTGACACGAAGTGAAGCACAACGACACGAAGTATAGTGGTGACAAAAACACACACTACACAGAAAACGACACGAAGTATAGTAAGAACAGCACGAGATGAAAACAACACGGGGTGACCACAACTCAAGGACGAAAAGTAGAAACCGACACGAAGACAGATTAACACGAAGACGTAAACACAACACGAAAACATGGACAACAGTAACCGTCACGAAGTGTGGTTACTAAGTAGGAACGACACGAGGTCTACAGGAAAACTACTCGAAGTTCATCAGAACTTTTAGAGCAGCTTCAGGAACACGACACGAAGACATGAGAAGAGAAAACAACACGAAGTGAAACGAACACTTGAACTTAGACTGACTTAGAGACTCAGCGAAAATAGACTCGAAGACAGGAATTCAAACGGATGACATGAGCTAAGGATGACATGGAAACAACACAGTAATCAAAGACTGCACGAGGTGAAAGACAACACTCAATCAGACGACAACATGGCTAACTCGACACGAGGTGAAAACGCGAAGTAAGAATGACATGAGGTTTAAGGAAAACAGCACGAAGACCGAACTTGTACGAACACACGAAGTGTTACCTCTTAGCAGCTTTTTCATATAAAACCATGGATAACTCAAGTGCAAGATATCTGATCAAAAATATCAACAACAATTAACATAGTGTTGCTCATCATCAAAACACTTAGGGAAGACACAAAATCCAACAGTATATAGTGTTTTTGTCTGAAAAACTTTGGAGCTGGTGTATTGTTCTCAAACTGAATCAAGACTAATTTACAAGACTTCAAGTGCAGTTTAATGAAATATTCATGAAAGAAGTTTTACAAATCTTGTTATCTGTTCATTGAGAAACTGGGACTTTCATCAATGAAGTGAAAGAATTCCATGTCATGAGATGGCAGTAAATCAGACTTAATTAGCTGTCTTGATCATACAGAGCTATGGTATATATCTGGTTAGTAACTGGGGTGCTTGGCCTCTGGTAAAGGTGTCACCTTAATGTCAACACCAGTTAGAATACTATCTCTGTCCTCTTCTCAGAAGGGGTAATGTGGTCTTGCCACCAAGTAACTAGGGATTCCTGCCTCTAAACAAGGTGTCTCCCTAATGTCAAAGGTGTACTTGACAGATTTATCTTTGATCTTGACCATCTTTGAAAATTTTTCTTCCTCTTGGTATCCAGATTCTGTTCACTTGGCATTTAGGTCTTGGTTTGTTTGTTTTCAATACCACAGGTCTTTGTTTTTCCTGACTTCCTTGCTTTATACACTCTGAGTAAAGACTTACTCTGACCATACTGGTATCTTGTACCTTACTTGCTTAGAATCTTTTTCTGTGTATGGAGCAAATCTTCATTCACCAATTTGCACACAGTCTGACTAACTGATCCTCACAATCCTCACATAAAATTAATGGCTTTCGTAATTGCTTAAACATCTCAATAACTCTCCTTTATCAGCCATACTCTCTATTGCTTTCTCTCCACTGTCAGCAATTGTCTTTTCGTGATATCTTCAGACCTGCCCCTAGTTTTTGATGAAGTCAAAGGGGGAGAGTTGCTTGTGCTTTTGTGCTTTGCTGAGGGGGAGCGAAAGTGGTGCGGACACCAGGGCGATCACGTGACACGTCGGCGAACCGACGGTGCCATACGCGGAGCACCAAGTTGACTACATCGACTTCCCTTCAAATTGGGGACACCTTGGCTTCAAATTGGACCTTTTTTAGCATTAAATTGGGCTTGTAATGTCACATTATATGTGGGTTTTCATATTGGGCTGCTTGTAAGGCCCTTAAATGGTCATTTTGGTTAAAGCCCCTTAGAATGTCTTAAGAAGGAATGGCCTTGGACCATTATGATGGATCCATTAGCCATGAAAGGCCCAATTGGGCTTCCTTCATTCTTGGGCTATCTAGATTAGAATGGCCTTAAGCCATATTGGTTCCATATTGGCTTAATAGGCTTAAGGAAGACCAAGGCCAAACTTGGCCCATTCAAGGCCCAAGAAGGGGGGCGCCCCCTTCCTTGTTGTATTAGGCTAGCAACTTTGAATTTTCTTCTTCCATTTACCACATGGGAGGCTAGAAAGACTGCTGGTCATATTCAAATGGCTGCCACCTCCCTCCTTTTTACAAGAAATTCAAAGTTTGGTGAACACCCATGTCCCCTTGCCCCTCCTTTCCCTTTCACCAAGTCCCCTTGTCATGAACCATGCGCACCCAACCCTCCCTCTCCATGTAACCCACGAATTTCCCCTCCCCCTACCCCTTGCATTGTCTATAAAAGGGCATGTATAGTGTTTGTGCACAATAGAATGAAATTTTGTTGAAAGAAAATTGTTAGAGAGTGATTCTCCCTCTTTCTCTTGCCCTTTCTCTTGGTGTGGTTTTCCCAGAAATCTGGTCGTGGACTCGACCTTCTCTTCCCATCCCCCTCTTATCATCTTGTTCTCTCCGATTTATCCTTGCTACTACTACAAGATTGCAAGATTTCAGCGCTGGTTTGATGCCGTTTGGAGTTCGGGAGCATCGGCGGTGATTTTTCTCGTGGCGGCGCGCAGATCTGTCCCAGAGTGCAGTCCAGATCTGAGGTTGACTATGTTTCGACTTATGCAGCCCAACCACGATGTGATCAGGAGCTGGTGTCTGAAGATCAATTAAATTATTGCAAGTCATCTTCACGTGGCCTCTGGTTTCGTTGCATTTCAAGGTCTGTGCTGTCCGTGGCGTTAATTCTCGTGAGGTCGCGCAAGAAGATCTGAACAGACTCAGTCCAGATCCAGAGGCGACTTCCCACATCTGTCCTGCCTCATCCAGCCAACATCTGAGAGAGAGGTCTTCAGAGGATTTGTTCTATGGACGTCACCAACAACCTCCCATAGACGGAGTTCCATTTCGACATCGGCAACCCTTTTTCCACCATTTATTTGTCTGTCTGTGCAGTTCTGTGAACACCAAATCAGACGCTGAAAGAAATCATTGCTGCACTCAGATCTGAAAGGATCTGAATGCACCCTCTGGAGTGAAGAAACTACGTCCAGTCATCGTCATTCTCCAACAAACGGTACTCCGATCGGGCTTCGGATCTAGCCGTACCAGCCTCCGCAAACTCGCTGCGTAGGCTGACCAGCGCGGGCAGAACCGGGTCGGCTTTCCGTCGGCATATCCGAGCGGCTCCGGCGTGCGTTCCTCGCCTCCTGCGAGTGTGGCCCGTCAACCCGGGTTCTAGCAACCCCATATTTGGCCATTGTAACCCTATACCTCCCTGCGTGGAGTGGGTATTAAGTTCTGGAATTGTAATTCTAACAATCGTGTGTATTGGGGTTGTTCAGATTCGGCCGGGAATTCTTCCCCACGCCTAGGCGTGGAGGTACGCACTTCAATTCCTTTCTCACTTGCTGATTTAGTATATTATCTATTGCTGCATTTGTGAGATTAGGGCCGTTAGCCAGTTCAAAATACACCGCGTTTGTGAGTTGTGAGCGCCCGTTCCATAGCTCCAATTGAGCATCGAGCGTAAATTAGCACCCTAGGCGACGGTGGTTTCTTAATCGCCATGATCCCCACGTTTTCCCTCGCAAGGGACGATCACTGGGCTAAAGAGAGAGCGCTGTTGAGAGGCGTCTCCACCCGGAGAATACCACAGTGGCTAGCTGCCTGGCTTGCCTTAACGTGCTAGTGCTGGCCGCACTTGTGTCCGTCGTACGTTCTAGCCCGGTCGAGTCATCCGTCCCGCATCAATTTGGTATCAGAGCGAGTTTGAGTCTAGGGTGTCAAAAAAAAAAGAGTGTCATTTACGTCTAGTCATTAGTCGGTTTAAGTCGAGTCTAGGATCATCATTGTTTTAAAAGAAAAAGTGTCTTTTTTGCATTTGCATCCCTTTACTCAGTATATCAAAAGGTGTTGTCCGAACGTTAGGCTACGCCTATCGGGAAGGCCGCACACTTGCGCGAGTGACCTTCGGGTCGATTAGCTCCGCCACGTACCGAGTCTTGGTTTACGTCTAGGGTCCTTAGTGTGCATGCATTCCAAACTTGCATAGTCGGTCTAGTGTCTTGTCACCATGTGTATGCATGTCCATGTCCACTACCCATGGCCGATCCCCAAGACCATACGTCCGAGTGGTCAACTTTTGTGGCCAAAATGAATGTCCTCATGGACCGAGCCTTTGGTTTTGCCCCTCTCATTATGAAAGCCGCTCTACCCAACGGGTCCACAACGGAACTCCATTTCACCGATAGGGAGTCAGATAATTGGGTTTCTCTTGACATCGTGGAGTCTCTCTCCAAGACAGGCGAGATTGTCCGCGATGGTGATTTTGCTTGTGTTGAGTTCTATAAGAGGATCGGCTCTGTTCTCTACACCGATGGCGCATGGTGCAGGATCGGCACACTTGCTGGTTCATGCATCATTTTAGGGCAAAAGTGGTTAGGAGAGAGAAGGGCCAATCTTGACTGGGACAAGAGGACTTGCACCTTATGCCCACCATACCTACCCGGTAAGATCACCCTTAGGGACCCCGTATGTCCAGCCACCCAGCCCCAGCGGCCCACTCCACCTTCGGATTCGCGCTTGGAGCCACCTCATCCCGAGCCACCCGTATTTATAATGGGTACATTATACATAGCCGAGCCGCTTCTTAGTTGGCTCAAGGATGGCTTGGTCCCACACCCTTACCCGTCTATGGACCCTACCCTACCTTTGGTGTCCATCAACTCCTACCACACAACTTTTCGGTCTAGTCACCATGTCGATACTTTGGATGACCTTATTATGGGATTAGATTCACAATGGGAGTTGACGCATCTTTTGGCCCGAGGCTTTGACCAACCCGCTAGTCTTAGCTTCACCCATCCGGCCTTAGGATCCATTACCTCCGTGTGCACAGTGGGGTGTGTCACCACGGAGATTCTTCTACTCCTCCCGATGCCGGTCGAGTCCGACTTCATTTCCTTTTGCCCGAGGGAGGAAGTTTATTTTCTTCACATGACCATTGTCCCGTTCATATACGGATGAAGGTGAGCATTCACACCCTCAAGAATTTCACGATTGGGACCGTGTCATGGAGGAACCCACTTCATGGGGTCATAAATTCTTTGACCCTTTTGACCCTTTCACTAGTGAACCTCCCGAGCTATCATATTCACTCCACTTCTTCCAAGGAGTTCACCATCCCATCCCTACCCCTCGGTCTAGTTGGCAAGCCGTACCTACGTCTAGGGGTAATGACGAGGGTAGTTTTGGATCTCCTAGTCCTTCCCCATCCAAATCCCATAGGTCGCCAATGCATGATTGGTACATCTTAGGGTGTCTAGGAATCGTCCATTCCGTCAAGCATCGAGTACATCTAGTGTATGCATGGCACATATTCGGGTGCCCTGGTCCACCATTGCATATGCATGGTCTACATCACCATAGGTTTGTCTAAGTTCAAGTGTGTGTGTTTGTTTCTATGGTTTGTTTTCTTTCATATGGTTTGCATTAAGTCGTGTCAATAAAAGGCCAGTCAAGCACATATAAGGAGGTAGCCGATGCATGCTACATATTCGTGGATTCAAAGGGAGAGTACGTCTAGGTCAGGGTCATACCTGATTGGTTTCCTCCCGGAGACCGAAAGCCACTCTAAGTCCATGATTCCCACCCTTTCCGGGTTATGAAACAAGTGGGTCCGAAAGCGTACGATATTGAACTACCGGGTGACTATGGTGACAGTTCGACGTTCCATGTTTCAGATCTGGTAGCATATTGGAACCCGCGGTGATCCCTAAGTGAGCTTTGGGCTTTCTCCTTCTATTGTGAGTGATACACCACCCGAGAGTCCACCTCTTCCAGCCTCAACGCATGCGTATAGATTGTATACTGGATGAGCAGGTGATCACCACAAGGAATGGCGCATATCCACACGTCCTAGTGCGTTGGCAAGGATGCCCCACGATGACCAACACCTTGATCACATGCGGAGAATGCAAGCTTCGGGACACTTACTCGACGGGGTCGAGTTCCTCCCACCCGGGGAGAATTGGTGCGGACACCAGGGCGATCACGTGACACGTCGGCGAACCGACGGTGCCATACGCGGAGCACCAAGTTGACTACATCGACTTCCCTTCAAATTGGGGACACTTTGGCTTCAAATTGGACCTTTTTAAGCATTAAATTGGGCTTGTAATGTCACATTATATGTGGGTTTTCATATTGGGCTGCTTGTAAGGCCATTAAATGGCCATTTTGGTTAAAGCCCCTTAGAATGTCTTAAGAAGGAATGGCCTTGGACCATTATGATGGATCCATTAGCCATGAAAGGCCCAATTGGGCTTCCTTCATTCTTGGGCTATCTAGATTAGAATGGCCTTAAGCCATATTGGTTCCATATTGGCTTAATAGGCTTAAGGAAGACCAAGGCCAAACTTGGCCCATTCAAGGCCCAAGAAGGGGGGCGCCCCCTTCCTTGTTGTATTAGGCTAGCAACTTTGAATTTTCTTCTTCCATTTACCACATGGGAGGCTAGAAAGGCTGCTGGTCATATTCAAATGGCTGCCACCTCCCTCCTTTTTACAAGAAATTCAAAGTTTGGTGAACACCCATGTCCCCTTGCCCCTCCTTTCCCTTTCACCAAGTCCCCTTGTCATGAACCATGCGCACCCAACCCTCCCTCTCCATGTAACCCACGAATTTCCCCTCCCCCTACCCCTTGCATTGTCTATAAAAGGGCATGTATAGTGTTTGTTTACAATAGAATGAAATTTTGTTGAAAGAAAATTGTTAAGAGAGTGATTCTCCCTCTTTCTCTTGCCCTTTCCCTTGGTGTGGTTTTCCCAGAAATCTGGTCGTGGACTCGACCTTCTCTTCCCATCCCCCTCTTATCATCTTGTTCTCTCCGATTTATCCTTGATACTACTACAAGATTGCAAGATTTCAGCGCTGGTTTGATGCCGTTTGGAGTTCGGGAGCACCGGCGGTGAGTTTTCTCGTGGCGGCGCGCAGATCTGTCCCAGAGTGCAGTCCAGATCTGAGGTTGACTGTGTTTCGAGTTATACAGCCCAACCACGATATGATCAGGAGCTGGTGTCTGAAGGTCAATTAAAGTATTGCAAGTCATCTTCACGTGGCCTCTGGTTTCGTTGCATTTCAAGGTCTGTGCTGTCCGTGGCGTTAATTCTCGTGAGGTCGCGCAAGAAGATCTGAACAGACTCAGTCCAGATCCAGAGGCGACTTCCCACATCTGTCCTGCCTCATCCAGCCAATATCTGAGAGAGAGGTCTTCAGAGGATTTGTTCCTATGGACGTCACCAACAACCTCCCATAGACAGAGTTCCATTTCGACATCGGCAACCCTTTTTCCACCATTTATTTGTCTGTCTGTGCAGTTCTGTGAACACCAAATCAGACGCTGAAAGAAATCATTGCTGCACCCAGATCTGAAAGGATCTGAATGCGCCCTCTGGAGTGAAGAAACTACGTCCAGTCACCGTCATTCTCCAACAAACAGCGCTCCGATCGGGCTTCGGATCTAGCCGTACCAGCCTCCGCAAACTCGCTGCGCAGGGTGACCAGCGCGGGCAGAACCGGGTCGGCTTTCCGTCGGCATATCCGAGCGGCTCCGGCGCGCGTTCCTCGCCTCCTGCGAGTGTGGCCCGTCAACCCGGGTTCCAGCAACCCCATATTTGGCCATTGTAACCCTATACCTCCCTGCGTGGAGTGGGTATTAAGTTCTGGAATTGTAATTGTAACAATCGTGTGTATTGGGGTTGTTCAGATTCGGCCGGGAATTCTTCCCCACGCCTAGGCGTGGAGGTACGCGCTTCAATTCCTTTCTCACTTGCTGATTTAGTATATTATCTATTGCTGCGTTTGTGAGATTAGGGCCGTTAGCCAGTTCAAAATACACCGCGTTTGTGAGTTGTGAGCGCCCGTTCCATAGCTCCAATTGAGCATCGAGCGCGAATTAGCACCCTAGGCGACGGTGGTTTCTTAATCGCCATGATCCCCACGTTTTCCCTCGCAAGGGACGATCACTGGGCTAAAGAGAGAGCGCTGTTGAGAGGCATCTCCACCCGGAGAATACCACAGTGGCTAGCCGCCTGGCTTGCCTTAACGTGCTAGTGCTGGCCGCACTTGTGTCCGTCGTACGTTCTAGCCCGGTCGAGTCATCCGTCCCGCATCAGAAAGATAAGTGTCCTGTGTTATCTAGTCAGAGGTAAGTAGATGTTGTGTTCTGGGGGAGCTCTTGGGAGTCGTCAGAGGAGGCGAGTGTGTTGTGTGCCTGCATTGCTTATTTTCACAGCTTATCCTCATTGCACTTCATCTCTGTTATTTAATATAGTGTTGCCATCATCAAAAAGGGGGAGATTGTTGGATTTTTGTGACTTTTCTAGTGTTTTGATGATGAGCACCACTATGTTAAATATTGTCTTTTTAATCAGATATCATGAGTAATGTTATGCATTCGAACTCTCCATGATTAACAGGATTAACTGCTATGAGATAATACCCTGCATGTCTGTACTGTTCCTTTCATACTTCGTGTTGGTTGTGTTCACTTCACTTCATGTCGTTATTTATTCCATCGCGTGCTGAACACTGCAGCACCTCGTGCTATTTTCTGTACCACCTCGTGTCGCTCCATCCGTGTCACCCCTATTTCTTCAAAGTCTATACGCTGGATCGTCCTTCTGTGTGTCTCATTCAAAGTCTGTACATCCACCGTCTTACCCAGCGTCTCATGCAAGTCTGTACAGCCTTTGCGTTTCAAAGTCCATTCGTTGCACTCTCAAGTCTGTACTTTACCTTCAAGGCATCAAGTCTATACAGTGGACTGTGCTTCATGCATTGGCCAAGTCTGTACATCGACCTGTTCACTCGTTTGAGCAAGTCTATACATTGCTTTGCCTTACCTACGTTCAAGACCACCAAGTCTGTACATTGGGTAAAGTCTACACATCGCCTTGGTCACTTGCTTCAAATTCTATACACTGTGAACATTCACGTCTGTATAGACTTCACTTCATCTCAAGTCGAGTCTGACTGTGTTGTCTCCATGTCGTTCTTACTTCGAGTCGTTTCTTTGTTATGTCTGTCTTCGTGTTGCTTTTCCTAGACCTCGTGTCTTTGAATTGTTCCATGTTGTTTTCGCGTCGTTTTCATCTTCGAGTCATTCGTACGTTCAAGCAACTTAGTACTCGAGTTATTTTTCATGGGTATTCAAGTCTTTTTTAGTAAAGTGTTGTTTCACCTCGTGTCATTCTCTTTACTGTTTGTTATGTCGTGTTATTTTTGTATTCGTGTCTTCGTGTTGCTTTTGTATACATGTCTTCGTGTTATTCTTGTGTTTATGTCCTCGTGTTGTTTCTTTCTATCTTCGTCCAGGTTCCCTCTGATTGCATGTTTGTCTACCTTTTCACTCCGTGAGACTTCCTTCTCACCTCGTGCTGTTCTCTTCTGACTTCGTGTCGTTTTCTTTGTAGTGTTAGAGTTATTATTGTGTATCTAGTGTCGTTCTCTTCGTAGTGTTTGTTTTTGTTACAGTGATACTTCGTGTCGTTCTCTTTGTAGTATTAGCCTTATTAGTATGTATCTCGTGTCGTCTCTTTTTACCTCGTGCTGTTTTAATCTGACCTCGTGTCATTCTCTCTTCAGTTCGTACTGTAGTAATCTTGTGTATCTCCTGTCGTTCTCAGTAAAGTGCATCTCGTATTGTTATCACATACCTCATGCAGTTTTAGTTCTTGTGGCCCTCAGTGTTAATGGTTTTTATCTCCTTGTAGGTCCGAGGAAGAACATTCACCGGTGTCTGGGCTGCACGTGATCCGATGCTAAAGGAACCAATGCTATAAAGGCACGTGGCAAGAAGGTTCTGGATGAAGTGTGGGAGGCACATGCATTCTGCACCTCATCCACCTGATGCTGCTGCTATATATTCAAGCCTTCGTCCACAGATGAAGGTTGATCGAAAGGAAAAAGCAAAAAAGGAGAAAGAGAGAGTTCGATCCAGAAGAAAAGAAAGAGAAGAAGAGCAGAAGGAAAAGAAGAGAAAGGGAGAGCTAGAGAGCTCGTGAGGGTTAAGAGAAAAAGAAAGTGAGAGAGAAGAGAAGAGGAAGAGAAGCTTACCTGAAGATATGTCTACTGGACCGTGGATCAGATCCAAGCCAGTCAGCTCCGTTGAGAGCCACATTGTGCATTTCATTTTTCAGCGTTCTGTTTGCTGAAGTTATTTTCATTTTCGTGTTTCTATTTTTCCCCTTCTTATTTGGTTATTCTTGTTCTTCCGATTCTTAGTAGTGAGGTCGAGTTCCTCCTGTGGATCAGGAGAAGGGAGATCTGATCTCCGGTTGCAAGTAGCTGGGAGCTACTTGTGGGTTCCCTCTGGTCAGAGGAAGGGAGACTTGTCTCCGGTTCTGGGCTTGCGGGTTGCAAGTCCAGGGGTCCCTCCGGTTGGGAGGAAGAGGGGAGGCTGTTCCCCTGGTCAAGCTGTGTGGCAGCAACTGTTTGCAGACTGAGTCTGCTTGTCTAGCATTGGCTAGTGAAGCCTCTCTCCGGTTGGGAGTGAGGGGTGGATGTAGGTCTGGAGGACCGAACCACCTAAAAAGTCTATTGAGCAATGGTTTGCTTTGTGTGCTTGCTTCCGCTAGATGCTTGGATAGGCGCTCTCTATGTGCTTGCTCATAAGTTTAATTGAATTCGTTTCATTCTGTGATTGCGTCTAGCATCTGAGTTTTTAATTGGCCATTATTCATAGAAGGATACATTCACCCCCCTCTGTATCTGGGCCTAGCTCCCTAACAAAATTCCCTCTAATCAGGACTGAAATCCCAGAGAACCTCAGAACAGAGTATCATCGAACCTCCTCAAACCTTGCCGGCGCCATAGCTCCCAACGTGGCCCGCGCCGGGAACCTCACGCCAAGAGCCCCTCTTTCTTCCTTAGAACCGCGCCGAGATGCCCCTCGCGCCGGGAACCCCCCTTTGCTTCCCAACTGCGCTGATAACCAAGTTTCTACCCTTTGTTTTCCCCTTCATCGCTTCGTCCACGTATCCCGAGACATTCTTGAGTCATCATATACACCCTCGGAGATAAATTAACAGGGGATTGACCCCCCCTACATTCCTATGTCCTGAATTGGATTCGCATGTAACCCCGTGGGTCCGATCGACCTTGTCTTTACAAGGGTTTCGTCGGTCTCTGAGAAGGGGAATAGTGACCGATGCTAGAGACATGTACAGTCTCCTTGAGCCTTAGTGCTCCCTCACTTTCCAGCTTTCATCCCGGCACTCCGTGGATGTCAGCCTATACCACCCCCTGGCAAATGCTCGGTCCAGGGGAGGTGCTGCCAAAATTCTCCCGGGAGCTGGCTATAAAAGACGCATGACTCATGAAACCTAGTGCACATTTGGTGCACTGATGCATTCATATACCCCGTGCATATTTTATGCATTGACATTTC
This sequence comes from Amorphophallus konjac, assembly GCA_022559845.1. Taxonomy (NCBI): domain Eukaryota; kingdom Viridiplantae; phylum Streptophyta; class Magnoliopsida; order Alismatales; family Araceae; genus Amorphophallus; species Amorphophallus konjac. Next base: position 149,410,754 of record CM040124.1, read on the forward strand.
CATGAGTCCCGTGCCTATTTCCTGCGTTGACGATTCTGCATCCATACGCATCTTTGCCTCTACGTGATCCACCAGTGCATATTTTTCTCACATATAGACGTGTTTCATACGTGATTCTTCTTGCATTCACATATACCATGCATACATAATGAAATGAAAAGAATAATAAAAATATAATAAAACACAATAAGCCACGCACCTGGGGGAGTTCACGAACTTCCCATCTTTCTCGTACCCTGCGAAGGGGATATATTTATTAAGTCCCTGTAGCTGTGTCTGGATTCCAGGGGATCATCCCTATCATGGCCATGGCTCAGTTTACCTATGACCAATAAATTTTTCCTTCCCCCTTAAGCCCGGTCTGTGAACCGTTGACCTAACGATATCGTCTGCTTCGATAGTTAATGTTATTATCTTGCCCATCTTCCTGGCTCTGGTATGAAATTCAAACTGCGGACACAGTATCTATTTGCCTCTTGCGGCCTCCTATTTCGGCGTTTAATCAAGGGTTGTCCTTCTTAGGAAGGGCGTAATTAACGTCATAGCCTTTATGGTATGACGGACTTCGGGTCCCGACTCGGACTTCACAATCGACTGATTCAAAGTCAGATCGAGCGCATAATAAAATTGTCACCCCGGTGATTGGCACACCAATAAATCAATAAATAACAAATATATATATATATATAATATAAAGAAAAAAAAACCAAAAACTAAAAGCGCGTTCCACACCCCCCCCCCACAAACACATGAGATCCAGAACACACGCACACACATGCACAAAACAAAACAACAAGCTGCAAGTGCAGCACCCACACTTCCAGTCTCTCACAAGAGCACTGGACCCCCACAATTTAAAGATTGCAAATACAGGAATAAAAATAAAAAGTTCAACACAATGAGAAGGCAATGGTGGCATCAGATCGAAGTCATGAAGCTCTATCAAACTCAAGCCAACTGCAAGGAGGGTCTGCACTCCTTTCTTCTCTTTCTCACAGTTTTCTTCTTGATTGCTCAAGGGAAGTGGCTTTCTTCAAGGGTAACAGCTTCAGCAACAATAGCTTAGGGCGGCAACTGCTCTCTTCATGTAGAGAGCTTCATATAAATAGAAGAGCCAGTGGGATAATTTCCCGCCAAGAAAATCTGTAGAGGATTGATTCGAATTTGAAATGTACTCTTGAATTCTGACCTTCTTTGAGCAGTGCAAGGCTTGACCCTCCGGTCATAAAAGAGCGGATGGGAGAGGAGTTTCCCTCCAAAATTCCTTTCTTGACTTGAGGTAGATGCTCTGCGGATGTTGACTTTGAGCTGGCATGGCTTCTCAAACCAGTCCTAGGATGGACGGTGACAGGGAGGAAATCAAATTCCCAGGCTGAGAACAAGGAGTGTCTGCACCATCCTTTAATTGGCACCGTAGGGAAGGACGTTCCTTTTGACATCTTGAGACAGAGGGAATAGCTTTGTTCAGTGTACACTTGAAGACAGACCACCTGAACAGTCTTTGCACAGGACCGAAAAGATAGTCTGCTGGCAGAGAGGTCTTTCATAGATTTGGTCTCTGGCAAAACTTCTTCAAAAAGGATGCTCTGCGATGGCATAATGAGGTGGCAGAACCTCTGACATGGGAAACCTCTTCCAAACATCAAAGGTGGTGTTTTTGGAGGTTTGCGCCTATAATTAATGCTCTTTGGATGAGCTTCGGAAACTATGCAGGTTTGACAGATAGAGGCTCGAAGTCTTCTGGTGCGTCGATGTAGCAAGCCTACTGCATCGATGCAGCTATTGAAGACTTTATCATATATGGCTTCGAAAGCTTCTGGTGCATCGATGCAGCACCACCTATGCGTCAATGCAGCTTCACAGTTTCTTGAGTTGCTGGTGAGCTAGATCTTCATGTTTCGATGTAGCTTCACAGGTGCGTCAAGGCATTCTCTGTGAAGGCCGTTTGCAACGGCTTCTAGAAACCTCTTGCTTCGATGCACTGAGCAGGTGAGGTCGAGGCAACAGGGCACGATAGAAGCTCCGTAAAAAGGAGTCGACACTTTTGACATGGAAGTTTGCGAGCTCGATGTAGTTGCCCTGTAAGGTCCATGCAGGCAGTCATGAGGTCGACGCAGCCTGACTGTAGGTCGATGCATCCTTCATGAACTTTGTAATTCTTAGTAGAATTCTGAATTGTACTGTTAGTTTAATTTCCCTTTCTTTTGCCAACCTTTTCTTGGTTTTTGTGCAACACATCAAATTTATCACCTATCTTGATTTCTGTGCAGCCAGTTACCTCGATTTCTATACAACAGCAATGTTTTAGCTTTTAGGAGCATATTTCATGCAGTTTGGTCTGCCAAGGTCCTTTCTTCAAATCTCAATTTCCCTTTCTTGAATTCTCTCAAGCTTTGCTTGAATATCTCGTGAGACTTGAGTCTTTTGAGTCTTTTCAAGAAGAATATAGCTTGGGAGCATCAAAAACATTAGCATGCACATTAGTGCATAGTTGAATCATTGAAATGATATTATAGTGAATCATACTCAGACATCATCAAAATAACATACATCCAACAATCTCACATATATCCAATAGAACCATTGGCACTCGCGCCGACAAATGTTCTGATGAAGATGAAGATGTTAAAGATGGTGAACCATTGGCGCTCGCGCCGACAGATGTACCGATGAAGATAAAGATGTTGAAGATGTTAAACCATTGGCGCCTGTGCCGATAGATGTTTTCATGATGATGAAGATGTTAAAGGTGTTAAACCATTGGCGCCTGCGCCGAAAGATGTTCTAATGATGATAAAGATGCTCGTTGATGATAAAGATGATCGATGATGATGAAAGATGTCCAATCATTGGCGTTTAAGCCGACAGTTGTTTCGTGATGTCAAAGATGTTCAAGATACTTAACCACTAGTGTTCGCGCCAGTAGATGATAGATGATGCCAAAGAAATACCACTTAACTTGATGCCTAAGGCCTTTCAGGTCTCAGCCGAAGGGATCTGACCTAGACCTTTCGTCCAAATTCGGAGAAACCCGAAACCCTTGCATCGGTGCAATCCCAGCATCGATGAACCACCTTAACTTGGCACCTAAGGCCTTCTGGGGTCTCAGCTAAGGGATTCGACCTATTCCTTTCATCTAAGTCGGAGAAACCCGAAACCCTTGCGTCGGTGCGGTCCCAGCATCAATGAACCACCTTAACTCCGCGCCTAAGGCATTTTGGGGTCTCAATCGAGGGATTCGACCTAAACCTTTTGTCTAAGTTGGAGAAGCCCAAAACCCTTGCGTCGATGCGATCCCAACATCAATGAACCACCATAACTCGGCGCCTAAGGCCTTCCGGTCTCAGCCGAGGGATTCGACCTAGACCTTTCGTCTAAGTCAAAGAAGCCCGAAATCCTTGCGTCGGTGCGGTCCCAGCATCAATGAACCACTTAACTCGGTGCCTAAGGCCTTCCTGGGTCTCAGCCGAGGGGATCGGCCTAGACCTTTCATCTAAGTGGGAGAAATCTGAAACCCTTGCATCGGTGTGATCCCAACATCGATGAACACACTTAACTCGGTGCCCATGGCCTTCCGAGGTCTTAACCGAGAGGCACGGCCTAGACCATCCGTCGAAGTCGGATAAACCCAATTCCTTTGTGTCGGTATAAACTCAATGTCAATGATACTGTTGTGCCCCTTGTGCTTTGATGGGGGAGATTGTTGTGCCCCTTGTGCTTTGATGATTATGTGGTGTTTTAATGATAGCAACATAAATGAGTCACAATATTGTTTTGCTAAGAACATCACATTGAATGATAGCAACATGAATGCATATGTCTAATTTATTCTGTGGAGAATGCATGAGTGTGTTATATCTGATCTGTTCTGTGGAGAATGCATGAGTGTGCTAGCTCTGTGGGTCGACCCCCTTCTTAGATGGGTCGACCCCCCTCAAGTCTTTACATCAGATTCGCATGTCTATACATGTCGTAAGTAGTTCAGATGGCGTCAACCCATTGAGTCCACGAGGTTCACGCAACCTTGAAATGCCTCAGATGGCTTTGAAGATAAGGCTGGATGCGTTGACGCATGGGGTCACTGCGTCGACCCACTAAACTGACCCAGATCTAACTTCACATCAGGGTAAACTTCTGCGTCGACGATGTCACGATGTAGCGTCTCCATGCATTTCTGAAGTCTACACATTGATTAGTTGCACGTCACAGAGTTGAGAGAGTCTGTACATTCTTCAGGTGCATATCTCAGCAAGTCTATACATTAGACTTGAACATATAGGAAGTCTGTACATCGACTAGGCATCAAGTCTGTACAGCCCAAGTCTGTACATTACATCATGTTGTTCATGTAGTGTCTTTCAAAGTCTATACATTCATGCTTGTTCATTCATCCAAGTCTGTACAACCTTTTGCATTGGACTTAAAGTCTATACATTTGACAAGTCTGTACATCGGACTGTTCATGCATTCATCTCAAGTCTATACATCCGATTGTTCAGCTTGTGGCTAAGTCTGTACAGCATCTAGTGTTTCTTGCAAAGTCTGTACACTGCATTGGTTGTATAGACTTAGAGCTGAAGTCTACACATTGCTGTCTTTACCTACGCTCAAAGTCTGTACACTGCATTGTCATCTTTACCTACGTGCTGAACTGAGCAAGTCTATACATTCTTAATCTTTACCTACGCTCAGTTCCACCAAGTCTGTACATTAGGCTCTCACTCAAAGTCTGTACAGCCCTTGAATTGGCAAGTCCATACATCGTTCAGTTGTTTGTCTAAGTCTATACACTGTAAGACCAAGTCTGTACAACTGTCTGCATGCATTATCCTTCAAGTCTGTACATCGTCCTCCGTCTCACTTAGCCTCTCATGCTAAGTCTGTACATTGGACAAGTCTATACATCATGCATGCATCTTGTCTCAAGTCTGTACAGGATCTGCCTAGAATGCATTGTTCATCAAGTCTATACACTCTATGTGTCTGCATCGCATTCATCAAGTCTATACACTCTTGTGTCTGCATTACATTCACGCTAAGTCCATGCACTGCACTTGGGCATTGTTCTTCACAGCAAGTCTATACATTGCTTTAGCGTTGCATTCTCAACATCTGTACAATGCCTTAGTCTTCTACACATGAAGTCTATACATTGCTTTAGCTTTGCATTCACAGAGTCTGTACATTCTTTCAGCATGACAATGCATTCACTTGCAATGTATATACTTTGTTGTCTGCAGCTGAACATGCATTTCACTCTAACTCTGTACATGCCATACATGAAGTCTATACATGCTGCTGCTTAGCATTCACTGAGTCTATACAATGCCACAGTCCTGCATGCATGAAGTATGTACAAGGCCAAAGCACTGCATATATGTAGTATGTACATAGCATTGTTTTGCATTCACCAAGTCTATACAATGCCATAGCCACACATTCATAAAGTCTGAACATTGCATCATGAAGTCTGTACATCGCTTCTACAGTGCCTTCATCATGTCTGTACATTGAGGTCGCCTGCTCGGATTCAGATAGTGGATATCTGGCATTTGGATCAAATCCAAGCCAGAGCTGCTCCTTCGAGAGCTATATCATTTGTGCTTTCATTTACAGCTTTCAGTCGCTGATTGTCTTCTTGTTTTTGTTTCATCTTTTATCCTTTCTTCAAGCTGTTAGTCAGCGTTTGCAGAGGTGCTGCCTATGGATGGGTAAGCTGTAATCCCCAGCGGTTGCAGTGGTGGATTCCACTGGACAGCAAGTTGTGTTGCTAAGTGAATTGTATGGCAAGCTGTGATGCCCAACTGGTCAAGCTGTGAGTCAGCGGAATCCACACTCGGGTTTGAGTGTGGGGTGAATGTAGGTCTGCAGGACCAAACCACCTAAAAATCATTGTGCAGTGGTTTGATCTCTTTGTGGGTTTGCCGCTAGATGAATGCATAGGGTCGATATGGTTTGATTTTCTATATGTGTTCATTTCATTGCTGCGCACACTATATGCTTGACTGTGGTATTGAGAGTTCGTTAACATTGTTCCTAAGTCACTAGTTAGTTCATCTATAAGCATTTCAGTTGTCTTAATAAATCTAAATTCCGTAATTGCTTATTAGGCTTCTGGGTGTATTAGGAAGAATTTTTTAATTGGGCGAAGTTTTTAAAGGGTATATTCATTCACCCCCCATCTGAATACATAGCACCGAACCCAACACTTGGTATCAGAGTGGATTGCTATGCATAAGATCTAACAATCCGCAGCAGATCCTGCATTTCTGGTTGGTGCATTTCAGAGTGTGCTTCTTGTGTTCTGTGTTTTGTTTCACCGGCTTAGTGTCTTTATTTGCTTAACTGATTTCGGTGCACTCATTACATCTCGATGGCTAATCCTCCGATATTCAGAGGTAATGATTTTGATTCTTGGTTAGACAAGTTTCATCGGTATGTAAAAACAACTGATCCTAATCTCTGGAAGGTAGTGACTCACAGTCCATACAACTTATCAAAAGATAAATCTAGATGGACTGAGAAGGATAAATTGAAAGATTCTGTCAATACTAGAGCATTAGTTTTAATGAAAGAATCAATTGACAGAGATATAATCTCATGTATTTCATCTTGCAGGTCTGCCAAAGAATTTTTGGAAAAACTAAAGCTCACCAGGAATCACAACAAATGCTTGATGGCTGATCGGAGAAATGATGATGATGAGACCTCATCTCAGGTAAGCTCCGGATCAGATGGATACTCTTTTGATGAATTGATAGTGATGTATGAAGATTTGTTAAAAGTATCCAAGAAATTAAAATCTGAAAACAAAAAGTTGAAAAAGAAATGTGATAAAATAAATTTGAAAGATTCCTGTGAAAACTGTCCAAATCTGAAACAATCTTATGATGTATGTATGCTAGGTGTTCAGAACCTTAAGAAACAAAATGATTCTCTAAAAATTGAAAAACAAACATGCTTGGACAAAATGTCAGAAATTGAGAATCAGCTGAATGATAAGAAAAATGAGCATCTAAAAAGCATGCAAGAACTTACTGAAGTTAATTCTGAATTGGACAAACTGAAACTTGAGAATAAAGAATTTCAAAAGAAAAATGAAAATCTTATGGCTAGAATAAATGAAATCAATGGGGAGGTTTCACATTCTTCTTCTGCTGAATCAAACTGCAAAATGTGCTCAGCTCTAAGAGAACGTAATGAAGATCTTTTTAGTGAGAATGAATGGCTGAATAAGCAAATTGCCTCGTTTAAAGAGGATCACAAAAATCTGATTATTGAGAAAACTAAAGTGGAAGAAAGGGAAGATGAACTAATTGAGAAACTGGAGTTGATGTCTAGTAATAAAAATTGTGATGAAGAAGTTAAGAAGCTGACCAAACAAAACACTGAACTGAAGACTGAAGTTGAAAAATTGAAGTGTTTAAACACTGGCTTATCTGAAACACTTCTCACATTAAAAAAGGGAAAATTCACTTGTGATGGAGAATCACAAAGGGTGATCAGTCTAGAACAAGAAATTGAGAAGTACAAAATTGCAAACAAAGTTCTAAGCGAATGTGTAAATTGCAGTGAACAGGAGATAGCCAGTTATGAGCTTCACATTGCTAGCTTGGAAAGTAAAATTCATAATCTGGAAAACTCAGTATCCAAGTCTGCTAAAAATGAAGGAAAGATAAAAGCTGTCATGGAAGATAAGAATGACAATTCAAGAAAGGGGGTAAGTTGTAGTTCTGATGTTAAAGAAACTACTAAAAACCAGCTATACACTACTTTTGTGCAAAGCTCTAATATAGCTAGTACCTCAAGTCAATCCCCAAAATAAAATAAAAATAAGAAATCACCTTCAAAATTTGTTATTCAGTTCAAAGCCCAGAAAATTGAAAAGCAAACAAAACCTGTTGAGGATAATCAGAAATTGAAAACAAAGAGTCAAACAAAGAAGGCAAAGAATATTTCTGGTTATACCCTGAAATCTGTTAGCTCTGCTGAATCTAATGGGTCAATGCAAAATGCTCATGCCTCTTATACTCATTCGCATCCATCTAAGAATTCATCTGATAGAAACCATGTCCCTAGGAAATCTGATGCTTCTTGTTATTACTGTGGTAAGCATGGTCATTTCATGGATGCATGTTTCATCATGAAACAAGACGATAAACTGCATGCTAAATCTTCTGATCATCATGGGTACAAAAGAAACAAACTTAAGTTCAACCAGCACATCACATGCTTCAATTGCAACAAGCCAGGTCATAAGGTTGTTGAGTGTTGGTCAGGGAATTACAGGAATAATTCTGGATCTAGAAGTAAGCATGTAAGGTGCTTTGAATGTGGTAAGCATGGGCATGCAGTCAAGGACTGCTGGTATGCTCAGGGAAATCACTTTAATTCCAAATTTGTCAGATTCCCTGCAAATAGAAATTTTTTGGGCAGAAATAAAACTATTTTTAAACGAAAGACACTTGTATGTTCTGAATGTGGAAAACCTGGCCACCGAGCTTCTGAATGCTGGTGGACAGGTAATGGTAAATCAAAATTTCATGCAAGTAACAAAAATCTTCATGCTAACTCACATGGATTCCATGATTATACAAATGTTCACAAAAAGAATTCAAGAGTTGTTACATCATGCAGATACTGTGGAAAATATGGTCATTCCATGGATAGTTGTTACATAATGGATCATGATGATAACATGGCTAAAAGATTGTTCAGAACACCTGTCAGGGCTAATTCAGGACCCAAGACTTCTTGGGTTCCTGCAAGATCAAAGTGATTGCTTTGCTGCAGGTGTGCCTTGGAATGAATAAAGGGGGATTAATAAGCCAAGGCACTCAAGAATGAAACCCCCAGGATTGCATTATTCAGGTCAGTTCTGAAAAACTGTGTTTAAATTTCATCATTTGAAATTGTTGAAATGCTTGTCTGATTTCTGATGTCTTCTTCTTGTCTAGCTGATCAGTCTGCATTCTAGACTCGGCTACTGAATTTAATTCTGCATAAATTTGATGTTCTTCTTCTGCCATCTATTACACTGAGTTTGAATGGGTCATCTAGTGCATATAGTCTGCATGTATATCAATGTACATAGGACTGCTTTGCATGACTATCATTTGCTTATTGTTGTAGTCTGCATGTATTTCAATACATATAGGACTGATTTGCACTGCATATATCATTTGCATAACCCTGGTATATCAAATGGTAAGCAACTAAAAGGCAGGGAAATCTGTTTGGAAGTTCTTACTATGTGTGAGATGGTCCTTGTGACCAGGTTCTCCTCCAAGTACCAAGGGTCATGTCTTCATATAGAGCAGTGTACTGCATATCATCAATTTGAAGAAAATAAAATCTGAAAAGAAATGATTCATTGCATATCATGCATTTTGTCAGGGGGAGCTTGTCTGCTGTCACTTTGTCATCATGCTTTCCTTATCAGATTTGTTGCATACTGCATATATGAAGAGTAGTGCATGTCATAATTTTTTGAAAAACCTAAAAAGATATTCCATTGCATTTAGACAGGGGGAGCATTCCTATTTCATCTCTTCTTCACCGCATGAACTCCTTTTGTCTAGTAAATTGATCAACTCTCATCTGATGTCATATCTCTCTCTCTTGAAAATGGATTCTGCCTTCTATTCGTTGAGTTGTTAAAGAAGAGTTTCCTTCAACTCTCTTCATGATACTACCTGTCAGCTGATCTGTCTGAATTTCAGACTCAGCTGCAGTGTGTTGATGTACACTCTTCTGAAATATTTCTCTATTGGTGATTTACTCTTCCACCAGCTTATGCTCATCCTTCATATATCTCTTAGCCGGTGTGACTGTTTGGTTCTACTGTTGATTAGTTGGTCAGCCAATTTTTTTTGTTCTGATCTGAGGTACTTAAGCTGCATGTCATGCAATTCAGTCTGAGAACTTTGTAGAAATTCCTATCATATAGGTTTAAGAATTATCACTGAATCAGACTGATATAAGATTAATGTATTCTCAGATTTGTAATTAAATGAATTAAAAATATCTGAATAATAAGGTTTAATAAACTTTAACCACATGTGTCATGTAAATTTTAGATTCTCTCATCTGATATCTGAAAATTTGAAATCAAGGCTACTTTGGTAGAGATACATAGAGTGAGTGCTGTGATTAAACAGTAACTTGAGAAATGTTGACTAAATGAAAAATTGTGAATTCAGAGCAATGTCTTGGTCACTGAGAAATTGGGTTCTTTATCAATGAAATAAAGTAACTTATGTCATGAGGTGCCATAGTTATCTCTGATGAAAATTTACTGAAAAACCTGACAAAGCAATGGCATGCCTGTGTTGAGTAACTGGGGAGTCTGGCCTCTAATCAAGGTGTCTCCTCATGTAAAAAGACACTCATATTGTTAACTATGTTCTCAAAGTTGAGAGGCAATGACAGTTATCTCACTGCGTAACTGGGTCACTTCACCTAAGACGTGTTGTGCCTCATGTATAAAGGTGATGATCAACCTAAATTGCTCAGAAAAAATATAATGTGCTTCAAATGAAAATATATTGAAAAGTCTGTCAACTCATATTCTTGGAAAAAGTGTTTAACATCAATACTAATCTGTGTAACTCTTAAAAGAGTCATTGAGATCATGTGTGTAAGATAAAGATGATTGATTTTGAGTGTTATCTGAATATTTGGTTCACCTTTATTAAAACTTGGATTCAGATATGAGTATTGAGTTTAATTTGACAAATTTGGTATACATCATAATTAACTCAGATTGGTTAAGTTGCCACTTCATAACCCTTTATGATAGAAGAGTCTATACTTCTTAAGACTTATTGAAGTGGTGCAAGCATTAAAATCCCTCATGATCAGATTCTTTCCAGATAGCCTGATCAACATAAATCTTGATATTGATTATTCATTGAGATGTCTTGTGATGATTGTTATCTACTCTTGCCTTTCTATCTTCAATCACTTTACTCTCCACACTGTTGGAATCTTCCATCTTGTTTTACAATCAGCTCTGGTTCTGTGGATTTTTCACCTGGTTCATTCTGTTCATGCAACCAGAATTCAGATTCTTTGTAATGGAAGATTTCAGATTGATTTATTGGATAACCAGAGTTCATTCCTGCACTTCAGGGGGAGTTATGGGTCATCTGCTTTTAAGGGGAGAGTAGTATATCTTCTATGTTGATAGGGGGAGAGTTGTTTCATTGTCATAAGGGAGAACCTCATTTTAATGAACCATGATTCATTCTCTGACTTTGTGTGCTGAATTTTGTCTCTCAAACCATTTCCTCTCTGTTTGATTATGTCAAAGGGGGAGAATAGTTTGACGAGTCAGTGTGACTCATTATGTTGCCATCATCAAAAAGGGGGAGATTATTGTGCCCCTTGTGCTTTGATGGGGGAGATTGTTGTGCCCCTTGTGCTTTGATGAGTATGTGGTGTTTTAATGATAGCAACATAAATGAGTCACCATATTGTTTTGCTAAGAACATCACATTGAATGATAGCAACATGAATGCATATGACTGATTTATTATGTGGAGAATGCATGAGTGTGTTATATCTGATCTGTTCTATGGAGAATGCATGAGTGTGCTAGCTCTGTGGGTCGACCCCCTTCTTAGATGGGTCGACCCACCTCAAGTCTTTACATCAGATTCACATGTCTATACATCTCGTAAGTAGTTCAGATGGCGTCAACCCATTGAGTCCACGAGGTTGACGCAGCCTTGAAATGCCTCAGATGGCTTTGAAGATAAGGCTGGATGCGTTGACGCATGGGGTCACTACGTCGACCCACTGAACTGACCCAGATCTAACTTCACATCAGGGTAAACTGCTGCGTCGACGCTGTCACGCTGTAGCATCTCCATGTATTTCTGAAGTCTGCACATTGATTAGTTGCACGTCACAGAGTTGAGAGAGTCTGTACATTCTTCAGGTGCATATCTCAGCAAGTCTATACATTGGACTTGAACATATAGGAAGTCTGTACATCGACTAGGCAGCAAGTCTGTACAGCCCAAGTCTGTACATTGCATCATGTTGTTCATGCAGTGTCTTTCAAAGTCTATACATTCATGCTTGTTCATTCATCCAAGTCTGTACAGCCTTTTGTATTGGACTTAAAGTCTATACATTTGGCAAGTCTGTACATCGGACTGTTCATGCATCCATCTCAAGTCTATACATCCGATTGTTCAGTTTGTGGCTAAGTCTGTACATCGTCTAGTGTTTCTTGCAAACTCTGTACACTGCATTGGTTGTATAGACTTAGAGCTGAAGTCTGCACATTGCTGTCTTTACCTACGCTCAAAGTCTGTACACTGCATTGGCATCTTTACCTACGTGCTGAACTGAGCAAGTCTATACATTCTTAATCTTTACCTACTCTCAGTTCCACCAAGTCTGTACATTGGGCTCTCACTCAAAGTCTGTACAGCCCTTGAATTGGCAAGTCCATACATCGTTCAATTGTTTGTCTAAGTCTATACACTGTAAGACCAAGTCTGTACAACCGTCTGCATGCATTATCCTTCAAGTCTGTACATCGTCCTCCGTCTCACTTAGTGTCTCATGCTAAGTCTGTACATTGGACAAGTCTATACATCATGCATGCATCATCTCTCAAGTCTGTACAAGATCTGCCTAGAATGCATTGTTCATCAAGTCTATACACTCTATGTGTCTGCATCGCATTCATCAAATCTATACACTCTATGTGTCTGCATCGCATTCATCAAGTCTATACACTCTTGTGTCTGCATTGCATTCACGCTAAGTCCATGCACTGCACTTGGGCATTGTTCTTCACAGCAAGTCTATACATTGCTTTAGCGTTGCATTCTCAACGTTTGTACAATGCCTTAGTCTTCTACACATGAAGTCTATACATTGCTTTAGCTTTGCATTCACAGAGTTTGTATATTCTTTCAGCATGGCAATGCATTCACTTGCAATGTATATACTTTGCTGTCTGTAGCTGAACATGCATTTCACTCTAACTCTTTACATGCCATACATGAAGTCTATACATGTTGCTGCTTAGCATTCACTGAGTCTATACAATGTCACAGTCCTGCATGCGTGAAGTATGTACAAGGCCAAAGCACTGCATATATGTAGTATGTACATAGCATTATTTTGCATTCACCAAGTCTATACAATGCCATAGCCACACATTCATAAAGTCTGAACATTGCATCATGAAGTCTGTACATCGCTTCTGCAGTGCCTTCATCATGTCTGTACATTGAGGTCGCTTGCTGGGATTCAAAGTCTACACATTGCAATGTCTACACACTGCTCATTACTCCCTACAGAGTCTGTACAATGTTTGTTGTATTAAATTGATAAGTTCCTTTCGACTGACTGACAGGGACTAAAGTGTAAAGATGAAGGATGGGCACGTGATCCGAGGATAAGGGGAGTGACCAGATTGTGACACGTGTACTGAAAGCCTGCTGGATGCTGCCACGTGGCCCAAGACTTTTGGGTGGGAGATGTGGAAGACACACGCCCTATCTGCTTCCTACTGCTCTATATATATGAAAGCCTCTTCCATCAGAAGGAGGCTGATCGACTGAAGCAGAGGATAGCCTGCACGATCCTGTGAGAAAGAAAAGAGAAGCAGAAGAAGCAGAGAAGAAAAAGAGAAAGAGAAGAAGAGCAGAAGAGAAAGAGAGAGATAGAGAGCTCGAGCAGAGAAAGAGAGAGAGATAGTGGATATATGGCATTTGGATCAAATCCAAGCCAGAGCTGCTCCGTCGAGAGCTATATCATTTGTGCTTTCATTTACAGCTTTCAGTCGCTGATTGTCTTCTTATTTTTGTTTCATCTTTTATCCTTTCTTCAAGCTGTTAGTCAGCGTTTGCAGAGGTGCTGCCTCTGGACGGGTAAGCTATAATCCCCAGCGGTTGTGTTAGCGCAGCAAGAGTGATACAGAAGGGGGGGATGAATAGATCACTCCCAATTTGTAGAAACTTAAGCGGAAAGTAATTTCTAATGCTAACGTACCTCCTTAAACCGATCACAGAGAAATGTAAATGAGAATGAAGAACTAGTCACATGGAAGCAAAGAGACGAGCAGATGAAGAGCGTAGAGATCAATAGCAAACCACAGAGAAGGCACTCGGTTTTTTAGGTGGTTCGATTGCAGTCTGCAATCTACATCCACCCCTCACTCCAACTAGAATGAGGATTCCACTAGACGAAGCTAGATCAATGCAGACTCAGTCTACGAACAACATGCTGCCACACAGCTTGAACACCAAGGGAAACAAATCCCTCAACCAAGTTCTGCCACCCACAGAACTTGAAACATGTTCTAGCTCCCAGCTAGAACACAACCAGAGAATCCTCTCCCTTCCTCCACACACCGGAGGGGAACTGTTAATGACAACCAGTCACTAACACTACCAGAGATCACCGATCTCTCTTCCTCTGCAACACAGAGGGAAACTGGAGTGATACTCCCTTCCTCCACACACCGGAGGGACAACAGTTCAAATCAGAATGAAAGGACGAAAATAAACGAAAGCAAAGTAGAAACAAAAACAATGAAGAAGCAATAGGTTCTGAAACCCAATACAAATGTAGCTTCAAATGAAGCAATTCATCAATCCGCACACACTCTCTCTCTCTTGACCAAACTCCTCTCAGATATGGAACTCTCTGCTCTTTTCCTTTCTTTTTCTTTCTCTCTGCACTTCTCTTTTTCTTTTTATGGATCGAAGGACGTATATGCTCTCCAGGCTGGTTTTTCGATCAACCTTCATCTGAAGACGAAGGCTCCATTATATACCAACAGCAGCAGCAGGTGGATGAGGTGCAGAATGCGTGTGCCTCCCACCCTTCATCCAGAACCTTCTTGCCACGTGCCTTTATAGCATTGGTTCCTTCAGCATCAGATCACGTGCCGCCCAGACACCGGTGAATGTTCTTCCTCGGACCTGCAAGGAGATAAGAACCATTAATACTGAGGGCCACAAGAACTAAGACTGCATGAGGTATATGATAATAATACAAGATGCACTGAGAACGTCACGAAATATAGTGGTCACGAAAATAAACACTACAAAGAGAACGACACGAGGTTCAAGGATGATAAAAACAAATACTACAAGGAGAACAACACGAAGTCACTGTAACAAAACAAACACTACGAAGAGAATGACATGAGGTTCGATGAGAACAACACGAAGTGAGAAGGAAACAACATGCGGATATAAACACAAGAGAAACACGAAGACACGAATACAAAAGCAACACGACATAACAAATAGCAAAGATAACGGCACGAGGTGAAACGACACTTTGCTAAAAAGACTTGAGTACACATGAAAATAGTTCGAGTACCAAAATGCTCGAACGTATGAGCGACTCGAAGACGAGGACGACACGGGCTGACAACAACACGAAGACGAAAACAGAAACCAACACGAAGTGTGGTTTCAACACAAGAAAGACACAAGGTCTAGGAAGAGCAACACGAAGACAAAAACAGAAACCAACACGAAGTGTGGTTTCAACACAAGAAAGACACAAGGTCTAGGAAGAGCAACACGAAGACAAAAACAGAAACCAACACGAAGTGTGGTTTCAACACAAGAAAGACACGAGGTCTAGGAAGAGCAACATGAAGACAGAAATAACAAAGAGACGACTCGAACTAAGGACGACATGGAGAGAACACAGTCAGACTCGACTTGAGATGAAGTGAAGTCTGTACAGACATGAATGTTCACAGTGTGTAGAATTTGAAGCAAGTGACCAAGGCGATGTGTAGACTTTACCCAATGTACAGACTTGGTGGTCTTGAACGTAGGCAAGGCAAGGCAATGTATAGACTTGCTCAAACGAGTGAACAGGTCGATGTACAGACTTGGCCAATGCATGAAGCACAGTCCACTGTATAGACTTGATGCCTTGAAGGCAATGTACAGACTTTGCATGAGACACACAGAAGGATGATCCAGCGTATAGACTTTGAAGAAATAGGGGTGACACGGATAGAGCGACACGAGGTGGTACAGTATACAGCACGAGGTGCTGCAGTGTTCAGCACGCGATGGAACAAATAACGACACGAAGTGAAGTGAACACAACCAACACGAAGTATGAAAGGAACAGTACGGACATGCAGGGTATTATCTCATAGCAGTTAATCCTGTTAATCATGGAGAGTTCGAATGCATAATATTACTCATGATATCTGATTTAGAAGACAATATTTAACATAGTGGTGGTCATCATCAAAACACTAGGGAAGTCACAAAAATCCAACAATCTCCCCCTTTTTGATGATGGCAACACTATATTAAATAACAGAGATGAAGTGCAATGAGATTGTATGAAGATAAGCAGAGAAGATATGCAATGCAGACACACATCACACTCGCTTCCTGTGACGACTCCCAAGAGCTCCCCCTGAACATAACAACTGATTTCCTTTGACTATATATGCTCAGGGCACTTATCTTTCACTCCCCCTCAGCAAAACACTCTCCCCCTTTGACATCATCAAAAAGAACTACAGCATGTGTGACAGTGCTGGAAGCATGAAGAATAAGAGTAGTAACTTCTTAGAGCAGAAAGTCACGAGGAGGTCTTAAGAGAATAAGTGAGTTTCGAATCTCAAGAGAGGATTCTTTAGACTTCAGTACACAATAGAGAAGTAGAATGATAGACAAGTTTATCCGCATACATAGTCGATGATTTAGAGCAGGAGTTCACAAGTATGACCAAATATAGCTGATCATTCAACTATTCCACAGGACAGCAAGAGACAAAATCAGAGAGACGTTCTCAGGTATTGAAGACAAGCAATCCATTAGTTGCATAACAACAAGGAAATTTTTTTGTTGAAGATGATTTCCAAGAAGATCAATGAGTAAGTTGGTAGTTCACTTCCTTTGACTTTAGGGAGACACCTTGATTAGAGGCCTGAATCCCCAGTTACTCAGAGTGAGTACCTCATTACTTCCTTCCCTTTTTTTTTAATAAGGAACAGAGTTAGTAACTGTGGCTTTTGACATGAGGAAACACCTTGATTAGAGGCCAGAGTCCCCAGTTACTCACCAGCAAGTCACCATTGCTCTGTCATGACTTTTCATTCATTTTAAGCATTTGACACCTCATGACTTGGGAGAAATATTCATTTCATTGATGAAGCTCCCAGTTTCTCAGTGATCAAACCAGAACATGTTTGTTCAGTTAAGCCCTCGTGTTAAAGAGATAGAATGATTGAAGACAATACCAAAAAGGACTTTTCTCGAATTGAGTCTTGAAGTCTAGATTTCAAGTTGATTGGGTCAGATATCAAGACATACATGTTTTTGGCCTGAACCATAATCAATGACAATGTAGGAAGATATACTTTATGCAATTAGTCCAGATCTCTGAAGGAGTACCAAAGGAAAGATTCTAACTTGGAGATTAGGGTCACTGACTTATAGACTTAAGAGATAAGTGACACTCTATTTTCTGAGAGAACCACACTAAATTAGTCATGCAAGACCAGCAAAGGTACACATCTGGACATCCCTTTTTAAATATGTCAAAGAACTTCTCTTCTCACATCACAACTCAGCTCCCCCTAAGACATAGCATTCCTCAATACAACATTCCAGCATAATATCAAGGCTTCCCCTTATTTAGAGCATACCTGAAAGCTAATCAGTAAGCATTCTGAACTCCCCCTTAAACCAGCATGCAAGAGGGCTAAACATCAGACAACCACAACTTCCCCTCACAACAAGAACATGCTTCATAATTAAGATAATTTGTATAAGCCTAATTCTCTTCTCAATGTGGAAAATTTTTCATTATCCAGAGGTTTTGTGAATATGTCAGCAATCTGATTATCTGTGCCTACATGAATCAGTTCAAAATTATTCTTAGACACCTCATCTCTTATAAAATGATGTCTTATTTCTATGTGTTTGGTTCATGAATGCAAAACAGGATTTTTAGCAAGATTGATGGCACTAGTATTAACACAGTAAATAGGTGTGCACCCCAGGTCTACTTGGTAGTCCTGAAGCTGGTGTTTAATCCAAATGACTTGTGTTCCACAACTCCCTGCAGCCACATATTCAGCTTCTGCAGTGGAGAGGGCCACAGAATGTTGTTTCTTGGAGCCCCAAGACACTAAACACCCACCCAAGAATTCACAATGGCCACTTGTGCTTTTCCTATCTAGTTTACAGCCTGCATAGTCAGCATCTGTGTATGCTACTAGGTTAAGTGTGTGAGATGCAGGAAACCATAAACCAAGAGAGTGACTGGCTGACAAATATCTGAAGATTCTTTTAACTGCAGCTAAGTGTAATTCAGTGGGTCTAGACTGATACCTTGCACACATTCCTACACTGAATTGTATATCAGGTCTAGAGGCTGTCAAGTAAAGTAGTGATCCAATCATACCTCTATAAAGTTTGGCATTTACTTCTTTACCTGTCTCATCTGCATCCAATGAAGTATTGGTGCCCATGGGTGTAGTAATGTGCTTTAAGTTTTCCATGCCAAACCTTTTGAACAGTTCCATTGTGTATTTGGTTTGGTTGATGAAGCACCCATCTTCTAGCTGATGTACCTGCAATCCAAGAAAATATTTTAGTTCTCCAACCAAGCTCATTTCAAATTCAGCAGACATCATGGTAGAAAATTCATCACATAGTTCATGCTTAGTTGATCCAAATACAATGTCATCTACATATACCTGAACTATGATGATATCTTTATTCATGCCCTTGGTAAATAAAGTCTGATCAACTTTACCTCTTTTGTAGCCCTTGCTGATCAGAAATTCAGACAATCTTTCATACCAAGCTCTTGGAGCCCGCTTTAGACCATACAAGGCTTTGTTTAACCTGAAAACTTGGTTAGGTCGAGAAGAATATTGAAATCCAGGAGGTTGTTCAACAAAAACTTCTTCTTTAATGACTCCATTTAAAAAGGCACTTTTAACATCCATTTGTTGGAGTTTTATGTTCTTTGAGCATGCAAAGGCAAGCAACAATCTTATAGCTTCCATCCTAGCAACAGGTGCATAGGATTCATCAAAGTCTACACCAAATTCCTGACAGTAGCCCTTGGCTACTAGTGTGGCCTTATTCCTCGAGATAATTCCATCTTCATTCATTTTATTTTTGAACACCCACTTGGTTCCTATGATATTTATACCATCTGGTCTTGGGACAAGCTCCCAGACATTATTCCTTTCAAACTGACCTAATTCCTCACTCATAGCATTGACCCAAGCTTGATCAGCTAAGGCCTCTTCTACTGTTTTGGGTTCAATTTGTGAGACCAAGGCAATTAAGTCATCATTATTCACATTTCTAAAATGATACCTAGTCCTAAGAGGTTCTTCAGGCTTGCCTATGACATTATCTAAAGGATGGTCTTTAAGAAATCTTATATTTGTTGAAGACTCACCTGTTTCTCTTGGACCTTCCTGATTTGGGGAATTTGTTTCTCCACTCTGCTGAGTCTTCTCTTCTTCTTGTTGGTCTTCTAGGAAATCTCCACCATGATTGGAGTCCCTGTCAAGATTTTCAACATTAGAAACATCTTTCTTTTCACTAAAAAGAATGTGTGGAGATTCTTCCACTTTCTGATCTGATATGTTAAATATCCTATATGCCCTTGACACTTCAGAGTAACCCAAGAATATTCCAGGTGAACTCTTGGCTTCAAACTTGTCTAAATCTTTCTTATCATTGTTATGATTAAAACATTTTGCTCCAAAAATTTTGAAATGAAACAAGTTTGGTTTCTTACTTTTTAGAAGCTCATAGGGTGTTTTCTTGTGTATGGGTCTTACCATGGCCCTGTTGATTATGTAGGTTGCTATATTGGCCGCTTCTGCCCAAAACCTTCTAGGTAACTTACTTTCAATCAACATGGTTCGGGCCATTTCCACCACTGTTCTATTTCTTCTCTCCACGATCCCATTTTGTTCAGGTGTCCTGGGAGAAGAGAACATGTGAGTTAGTCCTTCTTTGTCACAAAGATCAGTAAACATGGAATTTTCAAACTCACCTCAATGGTGAGATTGAATAGAACTAACCTTGAACTTTCCTTCTTGTTTGACCTTATTGAAGAACAGATTAAACTTTTGAAATGCATCACTCTTATTTGCTAAGAAAAATATCCATGAGTACCTAGAGAAGTCATCTATGATGACATAGACAAACCTGTTACCATTAAGACTCTGAGTTCTAGTTGGACCGAAAAGATCCATATGAAGAAGTTCCATTGGTCTAGAAGACAATGGCTCAGATCTTAATTTGAAAGAATTTCTGGTCTGTTTGCCTAGAGCACAGGCATCACATGCTTTTGATATTGAGTTGAATTTAATTCTAGGCATGCCTCTAACTAAATCATGCTTGACCAATTTATTTAAAGTTGAAAAGCTAGCATGACCTAGACGTCTATGCCATTCAAAGGCATCATTTTCAGAATTGGCAGATAAGCAAATAGTAGATTCAGAATTCTCATCTAAGTCTACAATGTAGACATTATTAATCCTGTTGGCTACAAATTTAACCATGTCAGAATTTGTTTCAAGGATTTTACATGAACTATCATCAAATACAACCCTGTGACCCATGTCACATAATTGGCTAATGCTAATCAGGTTGTGTTGAAGCCCTTCCACAAGTAATACTTTTTCAATGGAATTTGTGGAAGACTTACCTACTGTGCCAACTCCAATTATTTTACCTTTGTTCTTTCCTCCAAACTTGACCAGACCCCCTGGCTTCATCTCTATCTTGCTGAACTTGGATCGGTCTCCTGTCATATGCCTGGAGCAGCCACTGTCGAGGTACCACTTGTTGTCTTCAGCTGCCAGGCCGACCTACACAAGTATATCAAGCAGAGTGATTTGGAACCCAAGATGAGTTGGGTCCAAGGACATTGTTCAAATCTCTGATCAAGTGTTTAGGTATCCAGATTTGTTTCAGCATGGTTTTCTCTGGCACCTTCCTTTCTGGTTTATTAAAGTTGATTCCAGCTGAACTGGAGAAGTGAGTTCTATTCCTTTCATCAGTCTTCCTATTCCTAGGAAATTTCATGTAGGCTTGTTGATTAGCATATCTTTGACCATGAAAGTTATTCCTCCAGTAGGTTTTGTTTGGACCCATCTGATTGTTATAATTCCAGCTCTTATTCTGATTTATTTTCTTGGTCTAGCTACCATTTGTGTTCTGGTGAATGGACTTAATGTTATTCTTCATAAAGTTCATTCCAATCTTAAGTGGTTGTCCAGTACTGGTTTTTATGTTTTCTTTAGGACTTTGAGTTTCCTTAGAGCTGTTTGAGCTGGATGGTGTGTCCAGCTTTTCTTTTCCCTTCTCTGGACAGAAGGTGATGGTCTTGAATTGCAAGGGTCTCTTGTTGGTTGGGTCATAGCCTAGACCTTCCTTATTGAAATTGACTGTAGTCCCTAGTATAGCATCTAGGCTAGTCTTTCCTTGGATAAATTTTTCTAAGACTTTCTATTTGTCTTCCAGCTCCTTTTGAAGAAACTCAGAATTCTTTAGGAGTTCAGCATTTACTTTCTTCACAGCTTCATATTTCTCTGAATTCATTCTAATTTCATTCATGCTTTCTTCAATTTTAGTTTTGAATTCATTGAACTGTTTTTGACTTTCTTGAATTTCTCACTTAAGCTTATCATTCTCTTTCCTCCGTGAGGTCATTTCTTCTAGTTGTTCTTTTAGCTTTTCATTTTCCTCACATACCAGAGTTTGTTCTTCAACATTTGTGTTAAATTTTCTTTTCAGAACTCTGTGTTCTTTGCTAAGAGAATTAAATTTATCTAGCAAATCACCATAAACATCCTCCCAGTCATCTATTAAGAAATTTTCAAAAACGTTTATTACCTCCTCTTCACTGTTTGCCATAAGGCAAGTTCCATCTTCATATTCTTCTGAGGAAGCTTCTTCTGGGTCTTCTTCTTCCTCGCTCCATGTGCAGACCATCGCCTGTGGCTTCTTCTTCTTCTGCACCTTTATGTTTTTCTTCTGAAAATAGGGAACCTTCTTCTGGAGGTCTGGGCATTCGCCTTTCATATGTCCCTATTTGTTACAATTGAAACAAGTTAGTTTCTTAGGATTTCTATCCCTGTAACTAGTAAATTCAGCACTCTTGTTGAAGGATTGTGGCTTCTTCTTTCTAAATGTTTTTCCCTTTTTCTTCAGAAATTTTCTGAACTGTCTAGTGAGCATTGCCTGCTCCTCCTGGTCGAGATTTGACAGACCCTCAAGCTCAGACTCGGACTCAGGGCTACTACTGCTGCTTCCACTGTTGCTACCCTTGTTGCGGGAAGCTCTTAGGGCTACATTTTTACCCTTCCTTTCACTTCCTTCTCCAGCTCCTTGGAAGTTCATCTCATAGGTCATAAGGGATCCTATGAGTTCATTCACAGTCAAGACAGTCAAATCTTTTGATTCCTCAATCACAATGGCCTTAGTGTGCCATGCCGGGGATAAAGATCTAAGAATTTTCCTGACTATATCTGCCTAAGCAAGATCCTTCCCTAGCCCTTTAAGAGTATTTGTGATTAAAGACAACCTGGCATACATTTCAGTTATATTCTCGTCTGCATTCATCTTAAACATTTTATACTTAGAAGTGTAGAGATTTACCTTCGAGGCTTTCACTTGAGCTGTACCTTCATAGATCAATTGCAGCTCATCCCACATTCGCTTGGCAGTCTTGTAGGCAGAGATACGGGCATACTCCTCTGGATGAACAGCACACTGGATGATATTTAGCGCCGTCCAGTTGAGTGAGGAGAGCTTGACATGGTCATATGTCCAAGCGTCCTCGTTTGGTGGCAGATCATATGGCCCCACCGTGATTACTCTCCACAGTTTATGACTCTGAGCCCTGATGAACACTTCCATCCTGTTCTTCGTAAACAGATAGTTACTACCATCGAAATAAGGAGGGCGACTAATGGATTGACCTTCGGCCATGAAGGTTCTAGGACCACCAGCATTTCCTTGACCGTTCGTCCACATGGCGTAAACCTACTCTTATACCAAGTGTTAGCGCAGCAAGAGTGATATAGAAGGGGGGGATGAATAGATCACTCCCAATTTGTAGAAACTTAAGCGGAAAGTAATTTCTAATGCTAACGCACCTCCTTAAACCGATCACAGAGAAATGCAAATGAGAATGAAGAACTAGTCACATGGAAGCAAAGAGACGAGCAGATGAAGAGTGTAGAGATCAATAGCAAACCACAGAGAAGGCACTCGGTTTTTTAGGTGGTTCGATTGCAGTCTACAATCTACATCCACCCCTCACTCCAACTAGAATGAGGATTCCACTAGACGAAGCTAGATCAATGCAGACTCAGTCTGCGAACAACATGCTGCCACACAACCTGAACACCAAGGGAAACAAATCCCTCAACCAAGTTCTGCCACCCACAGAACTTGAAACCTGTTCTAGCTCCCAGCTAGAACACAACCAGAGAATCCTCTCCCTTCCTCCACACACCGGAGGGGAACTGTTAATGACAACTAGTCACTAACACCACCAGAGATCACCGATCTCTCTTCCTCTGCAACACAGAGGGAAACTGGAGTGATACTCCCTTCCTCCACACACCGGAGGGACAACAGTTCAAATCAGAATGAAAGGACGAAAATAAACGAAAGCAAAGTAGAAACAAAAACAATGAAGAAGCAATAGGTTCTGAAACCCAATATAAATGTAGCTTCAAATGAAGCAATTCATCAATCCGCACACACTCTCTCTCTCTTGACCAAACTCCTCTCAGATATGGAACTCTCTGCTCTTTTCCTTTCTTTTTATTTCTCTCTGCACTTCTCTTTTTCTTTTTCTAGATCGAAGGACGTATATGCTCTCCAGGCTGCTTTTTCGATCAACCTTCATCTGAAGACGAAGGCTCCATTATATACCAGCAGCAGCAGCAGGTGGATGAGGTGCAGAATGCGTGTGCCTCCCACCCTTCATCCAGAACGTTCTTGCCACGTGCCTTTATAGCATTGGTTCCTTCAGCATCGGATCACGTGCCGCCCAGACACCAGTGAATGTTCTTCCTCGGACCTGCAAGGAGATAAGAACCATTAATACTGAGGGCCACAAGAACTAAGACTGCATGAGGTATATGATAATAATACAAGATGCACTGAGAACGTCACGAAATATAGTGGTCACGAAAATAAACACTACAAAGAGAACGACACAAGGTTCAAGGATGATAAAAACAAATACTACAAGGAGAACAACACGAAGTCACTGTAACAAAACAAACACTACGAAGAGAATGACACGAGGTTCGATGAGAACAGCACGAAGTGCGAAGGAAACAACACGCGGACATAAACACAAGAGAAACACGAAGACACGAATACAAAAGCAACACGACATAACAAATAGCAAAGATAACGGCACGAGGTGAAACGACACTTTGCTAAAAAGACTTGAGTACACACGAAAATAGTTCGAGTACCAAAATGCTCGAACGTACGAGCGACTCGAAGACGAGGACGACACGGGCTGACAACAACACGAAGATGAAAATAGAAACCAACACGAAGTGTGGTTTCAACACAAGAAAGACACGAGGTCTAGGAAGAGCAACACGAAGACAAAAATAGAAACCAACACGAAGTTTGGATTCAACACAAGAAAGACACGAGGTCTAGGAAGAGCAACACGAAGACAAAAATAGAAACCAACACGAAGTGTGGTTTCAACACAAGAAAGACACGAGGTCTAGGAAGAGCAACACGAAGACAGAAATAACAAAGAGACGACTCGAACTAAGGACGACATGGAGAGAACACAGTCAGACTCGACTTGAGATGAAGTGAAGTCTGTACAGACATGAATGTTCACAGTGTATAGAATTTGAAGCAAGTGACCAAAGCGATGTGTAGACTTTACCCAATGTACAAACTTGGTGGTCTTGAACGTAGGCAAGGCAAGGCAATGTATAGACTTGCTCAAACGAGTGAACAGGTCGATGTACAGACTTGGCCAATGCATGAAGCGCAGTCCACTGTATAGACTTGATGCCTTGAAGGCAATGTACAGACTTTGCATGAGACACACATAAGGACGATCCAGCGTATAGACTTTGAAGAAATAGGGGTGACACGGATAGAGCGACACGAGGTGGTACAGTATACAGCACGAGGTGCTGCAGTGTTCAACACGCGATGGAACAAATAACGACACGAAGTGAAGTGAACACAACCAACACGAAGTATGAAAGGAACAGTACGGACATGCAGGGTATTATCTCATAGCAGTTAATCCTGTTAATCATATAGAGTTCGAATGCATATTATTACTCATGATATCTGATTTAGAAGACAATATTTAACATAGTGGTGGTCATCATCAAAACACTAGGGAAGTCATAAAAATCCAATAGGTTACAGTGGTGGATTCCACTAGACAGCAAGCTGTGTTGCTCAGCGAATTGTATGGCAAGCTGTGATGCCCAGCTGTTCAAACTGTGAGTCAGCGGAATCCACACTCGGGTTTGAGTGTGGGGTGGATGTAGGTCTGCAAGACTGAACCACCTAAAAATCATTGTGCAGTGGTTTGATCTCTTTGCGGGTTTACCGCTAGATGAATGCATAGGGTCGATATGGTTTGATTTTCTATATGTGTTCATTTCATTGCTGCGCACACTATATGCTTGAATCTGGTATTGAGAGTTCGTTAACATTGTTCCTAAGTCACTAGTTAGTTCATCTATAAGCATTTCAGTTGTCTTAATAAATATGAATTCCGCAATTGCTTATTGGGCTTCTGGGTGTATTAGGAAGAATTTCTTAATTGGGCGAAGTTTTTAAAGGGTATATTCATTCACCCCCCCTCTGAATACATAGCACCGAACCCAACAGATACTACTATATATTGATAACCTGGTCCCACCGTGATCGTTGAAAAAAAAGAAAGAGAAAAAAAATAAAGAGAAAAGGAAAGAAGAAAAGAAAAGAAAAGAAAAGAAAAAAGAAACAACCCCTTAATATTTTGAACTCGGCGCCTAAGGCCTTCTGGGGTCTCAGGCGAAGGAATACGATCTAGACCTTTCGTCTAGGTTGGAGAAGCCTGAAATCCTAGCGTCGGTGTGGTCCCAGCATCGATGAACCACTTAACTCGACGCCTAAGGCCTTCTAGGGTCTCAGTCAAAGGATTCGACCTAGACCCTTCGTCTAAGTCAAAGAAACCCAAATTCCTTGCGTCGGTGCGATCCCAGCATTGACGAACCATTTTTAACGCGTTGTCTATGGCCTTTCGATGTCTTAGCCGAAGACCCTGCGCTAGACCTTTCTTCTAAGCCAGATGAACCGAAATCTTTGCGCCAGCATGAACCCAACGTTGGCAATACCACTCAGGTTGGCACTTGTCTCTTGGACAAGACCAATCCATCCGTCCTACCACGATGAAAAACACGACCCAGTGGCTTAGACCTTCTATCTAAAACCAGATAAATCGAATATCCTTGCGTCGGTATAGACCCAATATCGATGAATATCATCTTGGTCAACGCCTGACTCTCGGTCAGGACCAATCAATACAGTTCACGACCGAGAACACCTTCCCGAAGCAGAAGACCTTCGCTGGGCAAGAAGATGACACCCACGAGCCCCGCTTCCTTGTCCCTCGCTCGTGACACCCACTGGTGGGGGGTATTTGTTGGCGGTCAAAAAAAAAAGAAAGAAAGAATCAGCGCCCCTTCACGTAGCCACCAATTCTTTAACTGACGACTCGTGAAGTGACGCCAATTTTGTAGGTCGACTTAGCCTCCAGTCAGTCGACTCACAGAATGAATGCCCCTTCATGTGGACGCGAATTCTTAAATGGTCACCCTCTCACAGTGGCGCCAATTCTTGGCATTACTGGATTTTTATGAAATTCATTGGATTTTAATTCGAAGAATGGGTGCCCCTCTAAGTCGACGCCATTTTGAATTAGCGGCCAAGTTACCGACGCCACTTTCTTGGGCCCGAAGAATTAGCAGCCAACCTACTAGTCGCCATTTCTGCGATCGAAGAAAGCGCGGCCTACCCTGTGGATGACATTTTCACGTGTTCGATAACTATAGCGTTTATGGTTTCTCTATTTTCCCACGACGGTGCTCCCATGCCGTCGAGCGTCTACCCTCGTACTTGGCTAGTGGAGAGGGTGCCACCGGATGGGCCTCCCCTACTTTACCCACTCCCCTAGGTGCTGTAGCAGCGGCGACGGTGACATCGACGACGACAGCGGGCAATAGCGCGACACAGAAGCGACGGCAGCGGCGACAGCAAAAGAGAAAAAAGGGAAAAGAAAATGCTGGCACGGGGGCTCTCCCTCCGAACACAAGGGGTCTTAACCTCTATAAAAGGCCCCCCTGCGGAGTGAGAAAATCTTCTTGGACAACCTTGGAAGCTTGGAAGAATAGAAGTCCCTAAAGCTCCTGATGTCTCAACCGTGAGAAGAGCAGAGTGAGAGTGAGTGCAGGATGAGGGGATCATTTGTAAACTGGGTAGATTTTTCCTGTTGTTTCATATAGGTCCTTTCCCTCTCCCTCCACCTCCGCGGTGTATGGGCTCCAATGCATGATTTGTAATCCCCCTCCTTTTCTTCTTTTTTTGAGAGGAATGAATGAAACCAGCAATGAGGCCTTTAACCCTGATGTTCTCTTTTTCTGCATGGGCTCATATGATTCTCGATAGCATAATGCATGCATATATATATATGTGTGTGGTATGCCTTCTATTCCTTACTACCATCCTCTCCCTAGTAGATAGGTTGGTTTTCTTCCTAAATCCCACCATGGTATCAGTGTGGTGATGTCGCTCGCCCAGTGGCCACCGGCCTGGGGCCTATCTGAACCTATGGATATGGCTCTGAGTTTGCCAACCGCCGGAGATTCGCGAAGTTTTCCTCTCCTTTCATTCTTGAAACGATTCTCTTTCTTTCCCTTCTCAAAACCCCACTTTAGAACTTGGACCGGTTCGATGGCCATGGTTCTCAGGGGGTGAGGAATATGGGATCCAATCCCAAAAATAACTGATTGTTCTTGTAAATTCTAGATTTTGGGTTCTTGATCACTCATGGACCCCCGGGGGCTCGTTACTTCTTAACGTTGACCACGAACGGATTCCCTTTGAAAAGTGAATATTAAAGGCCGTATATGGCGAAGCTTAAGCCCACCTCTCGGCGATGAGGTCATGGCAACCCATGGGTCGGCGGGATCCTTTGTAGGCTAGCCCTCGGGGTCCCCATGCCCAACTCGGGTCACGGGTGTTGCCGCTTCCGCACACACTCCGCGGTGTTGTTGCCTTTGTGTGCATCCTTTTGTTTCAGGGCTGTCTCGGAGTTTCTCCGTATGGCACACACCCTATTTACACCCCCGACGCTCCGGGTCTAGGGGAGATGCTGCCGGATTTTCACCAGGCAATAATGACATATGGAATGACGACGAATGGACCAAATTAAAAGATGTTATTGAATACAAAATGTCTAACACAAATTGATGCATAATCACAATGCAATAATAAAAGATATGAAAGAATTTCATATCCCGTATGTGCTTATGCATAAAAAGAAAATGAATGCTTCATCACAAGCTCACCAGGCGCCCTCGGGTACATCAAATGGTGTGGGGAAGAAGTTTGCGTTATGCCCGGGCAGAAGCCCTCACTATGCGTGAGTTTTAAACTCTGTCTCGTACCGGGGACGCTCTCATGAAAGACGAATAAATTTCTTAAAAGCCATATGCACATCCACGCATTTCTATGAACACGTCCAAAACAAAGAAATGATCAAAAGATGCCAAAATGAATCTGTGAAACAAATGAACTTGAACTCACGGATGGGCCTCTGTCTAAGGGGTTTCGTCATTAAGAAAATTGGTGTCCACCCCAGACGCCACCAATTCCAGAAATCAGCCCCCCAACAAACAACAGCCAATTAATTAACGGCCTTATGCAAAGGTGCCAATTCTAAGATTTAAGAATTTGACGTAAGAAAGCAAATTTCTAATTAACGTCCATTTAAATAGATGCTAATTAATTAGCACCTTCCTGGAGGGGTGCCAATTTATTCACCTGAAATTCATTAAAAAATAGGGGAATTAGAATCAGCGCCCGTGTAGAGCGACGCCAATTCTCCTGGGCTAAAGAAATGGCGCCCATCTGTGCGGACGCTAATTGTCACAAAAAAAGAGGGAGAAGAAAGATAAACGATGGACTGTAACAAAAAAGAAACATGAAAAATAACAAAAAGAAATAATAATAATAATAATAAAAAGGGGGGATAAAAGATAATCAACAAAAATGATGAACATAAGCCTTTTTGTCCAGTCCCCACTCTCTGCAAAGAGGGGGGGTGTCGACGCACTGTAAATAGTGCATCAACGCACCCTCGCCAGACAGAAACCCAACATGTTTGAAAACCAAAAGATATGACGTCCACTGCAGACATCGCCAATTTTAAGAATTAACATCCATTGAGAAGTTGCTAATTAATCAGCGCCCTTCTGAGAAGGCTCCAATTCATTTATCTAAAATTCTCTTAAAAATCAGAAGAAATTAGAATCAGCGTCCGCCTAGAGTGACGCCAATTCTCCTGGGCTAAAGAAATGGCACCCCTCTGCATGGACACAAATTCTCAGAAAGCTAGAAAAAGAAAAAAAAGGATAAACAATGAACCATAACAGCAAAAACGTTGATGATAATAAAAATAAGAAAAAAGATAACAATAATGATCATAATAATTTCATGGCGTATTGTCCAGAGTATCTTCCTCATCGACCCTTGGCGTCGGAAACATCAATGATGCCTACGCGAGCCACGCTTTGACCCCGATGGTTACCCCCATTATGGGCAAAGCATGATCTCGTACTAGGCCAATAGCCCATTGATTTTTAACCGTCTTGACCGAGATTTTAACCAAAATTGTTTCATCCTTCAGATATTGAATTTGTCATACCCAGGCATATATTTGCCCGTGTATTACATGTATACTTGAGGACATCTTCAACCCGGACTCCCGTCCGAACATGAAGTGGTCAACATGTGACCGATATGATTTTGATTACCATCTTGCACCCTAATGTAGGGGATTTTAATAATTTCAACACAACTTTCATTCATTAATGAAAATCGATCTTTAGGCCATGGGGCCCCATATCTCGGCGATTAATCAAAGGTTTTCTCCTCTCCGAGGGGATGTAATTAACGCCATGACATTTATGGCATGGTTGGTCTCCAGTCCCGACCCGATACCCACAATCGTCTGGTCAGTCAGACGGAGCGCACCCTTGGCTCCGGACCACTCCAATCTAGGAGCCAGAATTAATTATTTGTCACCTAGGTGACTGGTACGCCCTCACACTTGATAGAATGATAAATCGATAAAGTGATAAACCTATAATAGAACACCCGATAAACCGATATACCAATGTAGAATCCATCCAACAAGTTGGCATGCCAAGTGGGACCAAATAGACAAATAATTGAAATAAATGAACAATGATAAACAAAAGTTTTAATATTTTAGAGTGCATCCAACAAGTTGGCACGCCCGGTGGGAGCAAATAGATAAATAAATGAAATAAATGAACAATGATAAACAAAGATTCGAACATTTTAGAGTGCGTCCAACAAGTTGGCACGTCCGGTGGGACTTGACTACCTTTCATCTCTTCGTCAATATTTGGGGGCCCATGGCCTCCTCCTAAAACACGAATGGAGAGGGGAAATCTCACCGCCCATACAGAGAGGCCAAATGAGGTCCAAACCGGACCGAACAAGGCTCAATTCCTCAAAGTGGTAGCCCTCGGGCCCACTTGTTATGAAGCGCAAAAATTCACTTGGTACAAGCGCTTCCTAGGCGGCCTTTGGGTTCGGAAGTCCGAGCATCAGTCGATCGGGAAAGCTCCCTTGGAACCCCCTATTCCTTGTTCCGACCCAGCACTTATCCGTCGGGAGACCACTCCTGAACAAGTGCCATTCGCTCGGACTCACTGATTGAAGCTTAATGATTCAGCCGTTGCGAATCCTTTAATGGCAGGAAGCTCAAGGGGACAAGGGAAACCAAGAGTCTATGCGCCGTAAGGAGCCCGCATGAAGGACGTAACCCCCCTGGAACCCCTCCGCTTATAGGGATCAATTCGCACAACCGGCCAGTATTTAAACAGGACATGCCCAACTGCGATGAAGGAGCTTAAGTAAGTTTAAGAACACCCAAGGAAGCATGAGCAAGAACTACTTCACCTTTTGGTGGAGAGGAATCTCGCGCTCCCACTTTCCTCCTAATTCTCTTCTTCGCATCTGTTCTCTACTACCTGTGCTTACTTAAGCATCGGAGTGTCTTCCCTGGGGATCTATCCCTGGGCACCTCTGACTGGTTTCCCTTCTTACAGTTTATACTTTAAGGGTACGTGGTCATCTTCCTCCCCGCTTAGGAGCAGTGCGAGATCACCCCTCTTCATCTGGCGATTTCTGTGGGAAATGCACAAAGAGCCATCATGGTGCGAAGATGTTCTGGCAGGAGGACTGCCGTCGATACGGGAAAAGCTCTGGCAACGGAGGAAGGTGCACCTTCCCTCCCCACGGAGCATTCCCCATCCGGCAACCAAGCCAACGAACTACCTCCATCGGTGGCGGGGGAACAACTTCCCGGCGGGAGCACCGACGCCCTCCAAACCCTCAACGCAAAATTGGATGTCCTCGTGGATCTCATGAGGGCCCAGGCGGCCAGGGAGGAGAAGTCACAGCTCCCCAAGAAAACCCCCCTACGTGGAGATGCCTCCCAGCACACTGCTGAAGGCCGTTTTATCCTCTGGGGGCAGCGGCTCATCCGCAACGCGTCAGGAGGACCATCGCACGTCCCTCCCCCGGAGGAAGAAGCCTCCTCAACCCCGAGGAGGGAGAAGATCGGAGCACGCAAACCATTCCCGGACGCCGAGGCCCCTACGGAGCATCGGGGCAGCATGCAAGCGCCCCCCCAACCCCTCAGGACACCGACAACCAGAACTCTCTCTCCGGCTACGAGACATCGAGAGGCGTTTCACAGAGCAAGAGCGTGTTCTCCGTGCCTTGCAGAAGACCTCTTTTGTGGAGGACGAGGAGTGATCCCCGTTCTGTTGGGACGGTGCGATGGATACAGAGGGGGGGTGAATGTATCCCCTTCAAAAATATTTTCCAAATTAAAAATGCTAAGCCTGAAGCTAGACACAGTTGCAAAATAAAAGCTACATAACTCAAATGAACATTTGATCAATCAGATGAACTGCTAACTATACTAGTGGAACCTGATCAAGACTAATGCCGAAGACATAACTGTGCAAACTAGATTCACTTAGCAAAGTATGTAATGCTCAAGGTCACTGCAGATAGAAACAAGAGTGTTCATACAACCTGTGAAAGAGGTAGAAGACAAGCAGCAAACGCACAAGGCAAACCACGGCACAGATAATTTTTAGGTGGTTCGGTCCATAGACCTACGTCCACCCCTCACTCTAAACCGGAGTGAGGCTTCCACTAGCTAACGCTAGAACCGCAGACTCAGTCTGCAACAGGTGCTGCCAAAAAGCTTGACCAGGTGAATAACCTCCCCTCTTCCTCCGAACCGGAGGGCAACCGCTAGTGACTACTCGTCACTAGCAACCAGAGACCGAGGTCTATCTTCCTCCACCCAGGAGGGAACCCACTTGGACTTGCAACCCACAAGACCAGAACCGGAGACGAATCTCCCTTCCTCCAACCCGGAGGGAAACCCACAAGTGACTCCCAGCAACTTCCAAACCAGAGGTCATGGACCTCTCTTCCTCCACACCAGAGGGAACCACTAGAGACTACCCAGTCGCTAGCAAATCGGAAAATAAGTCTCCCTTCTCCTGAGACCACAGGAGGAACCCCGATCCCAAACAAGGGAATCGGAAGAACAAGGTGAATAGATGGAATGAACAAAATAAAAAGCAAACACAAAGAAAAAACACAGCAACGTAAAGCTGGAAATGAGACACACTAAGTAGCTCTCGCAGGAGCAAGTCTGGCTTGGATTTGATCCAAATGCCAGTGAACAAATCTTCTGATGATTCCTCTTTCTTTTTCTTCACAAACCCTCTCTCTATCTCTCTTTCTCTTTTTCTTCTACTTCACGAGCTCTCGATCTCAATCTCTTTTTCTTTTTCTTCTTCTGCTTTCAGCCTCTCTGCTGCTCTCTCCTTTTTCTTCTTCTGCTTTCTTCTGCTCTCTGCCTCTGCTTCGATCACACTTGCTTGATCTGTCTTC
The DNA here is from genome assembly GCA_022559845.1 of Amorphophallus konjac. Classification (NCBI taxonomy): domain Eukaryota; kingdom Viridiplantae; phylum Streptophyta; class Magnoliopsida; order Alismatales; family Araceae; genus Amorphophallus; species Amorphophallus konjac. Next base: position 149,444,050 of record CM040124.1, read on the forward strand.
TTCAAGTCGAAGAAGCTCCATATTTATACCAGCCGCAGCTAGGGCGTGTGCAGGGCTTGTATCCTCTTTGTCCTTGGATCACGTGCCAGGTGCCAACCTCGGATCACGTGCCCAAACATTTACTTCTCGAAGTATATACCTGTCACACAGTCATAAGAAAGTATCAGATGGATGTACAGACTTAGTATGAAAGATAGAATGTATAGACTTGAATGCTTGGAAAGGATTGTATAGACTTCGACTTGAAGGAGATGCACATGTGCACTGAAGTGTGTACAGTCTTCACTGAAGGATGTTCAGACTTTAAGTGATGAAGTGTGTACAGACTCTGCTGAAGAATGTTCAGCCTTTGAGTGCTGAAGTGTGTACAGACTTGTTTGTTCGTGCATGCTATAATGTGTAGACTTATGAACTGATGCAGACACATGCTGTATAGACTTTGAGCGCGTGCAGACAGTGTGCAAACTTGCTGTAATGAACGATGCCGAACAGCATGGTGTATGGACTTAGAATGCATGAGACAACAATGTATAGACTTCAATGCAAAGGCTGGAGTGTGACGGATGTATAGACTTTAGAAGACGAAGCATGCACAGGCCAACGATGTACAGACTTTGCCAATGTGAGACACTGTACAGACTTTGATGCCCACATGCAATGTATGGACTTGTGTGTGCAGGGTAGACAATGTATGGACTTGCAGCACGTGCATGGCAGGCAATGTATAGACTTAGCGATGCATAGGCTGGAGTTAAGCGAACGATGTATAGACTTACCCCTTGAAGAATGTACAGACTTTGAAGATGTGAGCGAGACAATGTATAGACTTGGCCCTTGAAGAATGTACAGACATTACTTCGTGCTAGCTACAGGACAATGTCTAGACTTGATGCAGCTTCAAGGCAACCATGTGCAGACCTTACCGATGTATAGACTTGGTGTTCTGAACGTAGGTAAAGGTAAGGAATGTATAGACTTGATGAATGACTTGCTAGCAATAGGACAATGTATAGACTTGGAAGGTTCAGCGGTGGATGTACAGACTTCAGCGATGTCTAGACTTAGCAAGCCCCAGGCGATGTACAGACTTGGCAAGCCCCAGGCCGATGTATAGACTTGCAGAACAAATGATGCACATATGCCATGAATGTGTAGACTTTGAATAAGAATCCAGGCAAACGATGTGTAGACATGGCCAATGTATAGACTTGAAAGATGTAGACTTGTGCAAACTCTGTATAGACTCTGCGTACCTGAAACAGGGCAATGTATAGACTTGCCACCAATGCAGTGTATAGACTTGATCTCAAGGAACGGTTGTACAGACTTTAAGCGATGTATAGACTTGGTTAGCGCCAAGCGATGTACAGACTTGGTGAGCGCCAAGCGATGTACAGACTTGGTGAGCGCCAAGTGAGACAGAGCTGGATGTGTAGACTTTGAGAGAGAATGCACTATTGGCAAACTCTGTACAGACTCTGAGAGACGATGCACTGTAGCCTAACGCTATACAGACTCAGATAGTGTGAGACGTTGAATGAGATGATCGGATGTACAGACTTGGACATGTGTGTGCTTGTTAATGTATAGACTTTATGAATGCATATGCCAAGGCGATGAATAGACTTCAATGACTCATGCAGTGAAAGCACAGACAATGTACAGACTTAGTGCAAACAGGATGTGCAGACTTGTAGTATGCAATGTCTAGACTTGATATGAAGGAATGCAAAATGTCTAGACTTGCTATGAGGGAATGCACTGGTTGTACACACTTGAAGTAATGCATGCAGGAGACGATGTACAGACTTGGTCTTGCGACCAGGGGCTGTACTGACTTGATGTGCAGACTGTGTGTGTGTGTGCAAGATAATGTGTGTGTGTGCTGTACAGACTTAAATGCATGCACAGAACAGTTTATGCATATCAGCTAAAACATCATCAAAGATCTAAGAGTAGACAGAGCATTACCTGATCTGAGCATTGACCTTACCTGTCATGATTTGACTTTGACTTGGGTTGACTTCATAACTTGTGAGTCATCCTTAAACTTGTTCTGGCAGTTTCTCATAAGATAACAGGATTATATCATCAAGGATGTAAACATAATGAGGCATAATACTGTCATCATCAAAACTCTAGAACCACAGGGGACACAGCAATCTCCCCCTTTTTGATGATGGCAATATTATGAGTCATTGCAATAGATTCATCATGATGGTTATGAAATACCATATGACAGTTCATGATTATGTAAACATAATGAGCATGTAAAATACCATGTGATGCAACTGTTGATTGATGCAAATTATGACTCACAAAAGTTCTCCCCCTTTGATAACATCAAAAAGAATGGAATGATCATTGACTGTTGAAGGAGATGATATAGGAGCTATTATGCAATGCTGAGTTACAGTCATCAAAAACTCCCCCTGACAAGATATTATCCTGAATGAACATTGAACCACAGGGACATGCAAGAATTCTCCCCCTTAGATGGACAGTGATTGGAATGAAGCTTAGGACATAAAGAAGTCAACAATCAGGTCTGAAATAATTGTGTCCAATGTGAGAAAGGAAGCATTCAGAATGAATGAGAAAGGTTTCAATGGGATATCAATTTCATAAATCTGATTAAACAGGTATTTCAGACTCTTCTATTATAGAGATTTATGAATGATCTTCATTGACAAGTCAGATCAGAATATGATGTATAAAAGGCTTGTTCATAAGCTTTCTGTACTCATATCTGAAATCAGTTTTAATAAAAGTGAACCTTGCTTTCATATTGATAGTCTTGTTTAATCTTCTTCTTTCTTACTCACTCAATTTCAAAGATTCCTTTAAGAGATGCAATCAATAGTAATGAAGTTAAACACATAAGAAATCATTTGTTTCTGTCAAGGGTTCCAATAGAATATTTCTTTTGCACACATTTTCAAATGATACACTAGATCAGCAACAATTTTTTATAACATTCTTCATGAGCACTTGAGTTTAGTACACCCTTGTAACTAGAGGATACACGTTGTTTAGACGCCAGTATCCCGAAGCACTTGGAAGGACTAACTGTCATGCTTCATAGGAACAGAGATTGCATTTACACTTCATGACACACTACAAATCATTTCTTTGATGAGTGAGATGTATTTCTAAGTGTGCATGCCATTGCTCTGCCAGATTATCAATCATTCTTAAGCAGAGTTAACTATGGCACCTCATGACACAGTCCTTTGGACATGGTTTCTCTGTGACCAAAGTCATTGCTCTGACAGGATTTACCCTTAGACATGTTCCATATTCTCATATGTTTAAAAATCAATACTAATTTCATACATATCAATCAAGGAATATCATAATTTCAGAATTTTCAGAATTCAGAAGAGTTTAAAAAACACAACATGAAAATGTTGGTTAAAGTTTATTAAGACTAACTCAGATATTTTCAAGATATGTTCATAAGCAAACACAAGACATACATGAAACTTCAACCGGCTGAAAGAATCAGACATTCATAGTCCTATATAATAGAAGATTCCTCTTTAAGTTGTTTTCAGATTTATGATCAGGATATGCACAGAGAAAATTTTTTGAATTTTCAAGGAAGGCTGAATCATTTTAAGGAACAGCCAATTCAATAGATACCAATGGATAGAATGAGTGAAAATGGCTGATAACAGTTGAAGCAGGAAGCTGAAAGGTGTTACAATGCATGGGTCAGATGTGATTTCAAGAGTATGAATAATGCTCCCCCTAAACGTATGCATGAGCTAGCACTCAAGATGTTGACACTTCTAACCAGTAAGTGTAAGTGCAGTGAGCTGACAGCATGTAATATATGCAATGCTCACATGAACATTTAGACTGCTCTTCGTGCAACACTGACCTATGGTACCAGGCGGAGGACTTGGTCTAAAGACCACCTCACACATAGCAAGCACTTCCAGACAGAATTCATGTACCCTTTAGTAACTCACTATTCATATACCAAGAGTCATGCATGACAATCCAATGCAGATGCAGTTCTATATGCATCTTAAGCTAACAATATGCCACTTATATGCAATTATGAATGCATGTGCATGTCAAATGTGCAGTTGAACATTTTTAAGCATGAGAGATCATCCAAGCAACAGATTTATTCAATTCAGCTTTTCAGATTTTTCAGAATGCAATTTAACAAATATCAACCAACTGCAATTGGCATATGTATGCATCAAATGCAGACAACCTTTTAATCTCATGTATGCACAGATCACCTAGCAAGTGCATGATCAGAAAAGAATGCAAATGGCAGATGCAGTTATGGACATGTATGCATGAGATCTTAATTGACATATTAAGCATGATGTTCAGCTAAAAGAGAATTCAAGTGTACAAGCATTTAAACAGCAGAGTTGGGGTTTTACCAAACTTTGGATGCCTTGGTTTATTTGACCCCCTTTTGTTCCTCATCCCCAAGGCATACCTGCAAAGCACAGATTTCATTTTGTGTTTCTAGGTACCCAAGTCTTCATGGGTCCTACATTGTTAGTAACACCTCTGATAGGTGCTTTCCACAATCTTTGGGCATGTAAGCCATCAGATTTCATTATGCGACAATCACTCATGGAGTGCCCAAACTGCCCATAATAATAACAGGAAACAACATGCTTTGATTTCTTGTTATGCACACAATTATCAGCATGGAATTTTTGTGCAGGTGCATACTGGTTTCTATTTTTATTATAGAAGTTGTTCCTGTTAATCTTACTAAACATGTTTTCCTTAGAAGGATGTCTACCATATTTGAAATTTGCCCTCCTATCTTGAAGATGCCAACAGTCCTTGACTGTATGGCCATGCTTTCCACATTGAGAGCAGCTAATTTGATTTCTTCTGAAAGAGCCTGACCAGCATTCGGTGGCTTTGTGACCAGATTTGTTACAGTTATAGCAAGTGATGTGCTGGTTTACAGGAACAAATTTGTTCTTATTAAAATCATGTTGGTTTGCAGAGAATTTTGTATGATACGAACATGATCTTTTCTTACCACTTGCAAACCAACATTGTGCAGCACTGTGTCCTACCTTACCACAGTTTGTACATGAGATGCTCTTTTTCTTAGTGACAGGAAATTTCTTGACATGAGGGTCCCTGGCATGCATTTTCCTGGCATTCAAATCATCTAGTTCCATTAATCTACATTCATGCATCAGATGGCCAATCTTGTGACAGTAGTAACAAATCATTTTCTTTTTAGATGCATGTGAGTGTGTGGGTGAAACATGTAAAGTGGGGACAGGAACATGTTGGATCTTTTCTTTTTATTTTTTGTTGTTTTCTTTTGAGCAGTTGACTGATAACCAGAAAGGTTCTGAGGGCTGTGAGAAGTTGAGCTGGACACAAAGGAAGTTTGAACTTTGTTTTTAAAACTCTTCTTGTTTGAAGGGTTATATATAGCCCAACCCTTCCTTCTGAAAATTAACCTTTGTTCCTAGAATCTTGTCCAGATTATCTTTTCCGTCCACAAATTTTGACAAGGAATTATTTAAATCCTCAATTTCATTTTCCAAAGAAACGATGTGTATTTCACAGCTGGCAATCTCTTGTTCATTACAATTTACACATTCGCTTAGCACCTTGTTTGCAATTTTATATTCCTCAACTTCTTGTTCCAGATTTCTCAATTTTTCAGATTCTTCAATGTAAACAGATTTTCCTTTTTCTAAGAGAAGAAGTTTCTCTGACATAGTAGTGTTCAACTGCTTCAATCCTTCAACCTCTTTGGTTAATTTATCATTTTTTGATTTCAGATTTTCAATTTCTTCAATAGAGCCTTTATCAATTTTCATTGAGCTCATTTTATTATTCAGCACTTCCTCTATCTGTTCAAACTCCAAAATCTTGTTTAACAGTTCTCTGTTTTCTTCCTTTACGGAAACAATTAACTCCTTCTGCCATTATAAATTTGAGTGAAGATTTTCATTTATTTCCTTAAGAAGTGGACAATCATTGCAAGCAGATTTACCAGAACATATTGTTTGAGCCTGGAGTTTTCCACATTGTTTCCTAAGACATTCATTTTCAGATTTTAGAACATCCAATTCAGCACTAACGCATTCAAATTCTTTCAATTCTTTTTGCTATTTTTCAAGATTTTTCTGCAATTCCATATTTACAGATTTTATGGCATTAATTTTTTCAGCAAACAAATTCTTCTCTTGCTCAAATTTCCCAAATTTTTCTTCATTTTCTTTAACAGATTTTCTAAGAGAGTCATTTTCAGATTTTAGCCTACTTAGTTCAGAGCAAACACATTCAAGTTCCTTCATCAATTTTTCATTCTGATTTTTATGCATATGGATATCAGACAAACAGGCATCATGAGTTTGCTTCATGTTTGAACAATTTTCACATGGGTGAACTTGAACTACCCCGATCACTTTTCTTTTTCAAGTTCTTGTATTGTTTTCTTAATTGTTCATGAGATTCAAGCAACTCAGCATATGCATTCTCCCAATCATCTAAAGAGAAATTCTCGAAAGGATTTACCTCCTCATCATCATCCTCTTCTTCATTTTGGCTGCCACTTTGATTACTTCTGTTAGCCATCATGCAGCTATCTTCATTTATTCTGTGAGCTAGCTTCAGCTTCTCCATGATGTCTTTAGCTGACCTGTAATCATAAAGACAAGAGTGTAAGGCCCTGTCAGTGGCTGCTTTCATCAGATTGAAGACTTTCTGATTTTCTCCATCCTTTCATCTGTGGTTGTTGGTCCATTTGGACACTTTCTTTGGTAATGTGTGAGGACCTTGTGAAATTAACTTCCACAGATCAGGATTAACTGCATCAACATAATTGCGCAGACTGACAAACCACACATTAAAATTAGAGCCGTTGAAAATTGGTGGATCACCCATGAAAACTGATCAGATAAATGCAACAGGAATAATGATGCACCAAAAGCTAGATAGCACCAAGACAGCAAGATCGAATCTGCAGGTCGCTGGACCTTCTATGCAGACAACCTGCTCTGATATCAATTGTTGGGACGGTGTGATGGATACAGAGGGGGGGTGAATGTATCCCCTTCAAAAATATTTCCCAAATTAAAAATGCTAAGCTTGATGCTAGACACAGTTGCAGAATAAAAGCTATAGAACTCAAATGAACATTTGATCAATCAGATGAACTGCTAACTATACTAGTGGAACCTGATCAAGACTAATGCCGAAGATAGAACTGTGCAAACCAGATTCACTTAGCAAAATATGTAATGCTCAAGGTCACTGCAGATAGAAACAAGAGTGTTCATACAACCTGTGAAAGAGGTATAAGACAAGGAGCAAACGCACAAGGCAAACCACGACACAGATAATTTTTAGGTGGTTCGGTCCACAGACCTACGTCCACCCCTCACTCCAAACCGGAGTGAGGCTTCCACTAGCTAACGCTAGAACCGCAGACTCAGTCTGCAACAGGTGCTGCCAAACAGCTTGACCAGGTGAACAACCTCCCCTCTTCCTCCCAACCGGAGGGAAACCACTAGTGACTACCCGTCACTAGCAACCAGAGACCGAGGTCTCTCTTCCTCCACCCAGGAGGGAACCCACTTGGACTTGCAACCCACAAGACCAGAACCGGAGATGAATCTCCCTTCCTCCAACCCGGAGGGAAACCCACAAGTGACTCCCAACAACTTCCAAACCAGAGGTCACGGACCTCTCTTCCTCCACACCAGAGGGAACCACTAGAGACTACCCAGTCACTAGCAAACCGAAAAACAAGTCTCCCTTCTCCTGAGACCACAGGAGGAACCCCGATCCCAAACAAGGGAATCGGAAGAACAAGGTGAATAGATGGAAAGAACAAAATAAAAAGCAAACACAAAGAAAAAACACAGCAACGTAAAGCTGGAAATGAGACACACTAAGTAGCTCTCGTAGGAGCAAGTCTGGCTTGGATTTGATCCAAATGCCAGTGAACAAATCTTCTGATGATTCCTCTTTCTTCTTCTTCAAAAACCCTCTCTCTATCTCTCTTTCTCTTTTTCTTCTACTTCACGAGCTCTCGATCTCAATCTCTTTTTCTTTTTCTTCTTCTGCTTTCAGCCTCTCTACTGCTCTCTCCTTTTTCTTCTTCTGCTCTCTGCCTCTGCTTCGATCACACTTGCTTGATCTGTCTTCTTCAAGTGGAAGAAGCTCCATATTTATACTAGCCCCAGCTAGGGCTTGTGCAGGGCTTGTATCCTCTTTGTCCTCGGATCACGTGCCAGGTGCCAACCTCGGATCACGTGCCCAAACATTTACTTCTCGAAGTATATACCTGTCACACAGTCATAAGAAAGTATCAGATAGATGTACAGACTTAGTATGAAAGATAGAATGTATAGACTTGAATGCTTGGAAAGGATTGTATAGACTTCGACTTGAAGGAGATGCACATGTGCACTGAAGTGTGGACAATCTTCACTGAAGGATGTTCAGACTTTAAGTGATGAAGTGTGTACAGACTCTGCTGACGAATGTTCAGCTTTTGAGTGCTGAAGTGTGTACAGACTTGTTTGTTAGTGCATGCTACAATGTGTAGACTTATGAACTGATGCAGACACATGCTGTATAGACTTTGAGCGCGTGCAGACAGTGTGCAAACTTGCTGTAATGAACAATGCCCAACAGCATGGTGTATGGACTTAGAGTGCATGAGACAGCAGTGTATATACTTCAATGCAAAGGCTGGAGTGTGACGGATGTATAGACTTTAGAAGACGAAGAATGCACAGGCCAACGATGTACAGACTTTGCCAATGTGAGACACTGTACAGACTTTGATGCCCACATGCAATGTATGGACTTGTGTGTGCAGGGTAGACAATGTATGGACTTGCAGCACGTGCATGGCAGGCAATGTATAGACTTAGCGATGCATAGGCTGGAGTTAAGCGAACGATGTATAGACTTACCCCTTGAAGAATGTACAGACTTTGAAGATGTGAGCGAGACAATGTGTAGACTTGGCCCTTGAAGAATGTACATACTTTACTTCGGGCTAGCTACAGGACAATGTCTAGACTTGATGCAGCTTCAAGTCAACCATGTGCAGACCTTACCGATGTATAGACTTGGTGTTCTGAACGTAGGTAAAGGTAAGGAATGTATAGACTTGATTAATGGCTTGCTAGCAACAGGACAATGTATAGACTTGGAAGGTTCAGCGGTGGATGTACAGACTTCACTGATGTCTAGACTTAGCAAGCCCCAGGCGATGTACAGACATGGCAAGCCCCAGGCCGATGTATATACTTGCAGAATAAACGATGCACATATGCCATGAATGTGTAGACTTTGAATAAGAAGCCAGGCAAACGATGTGTAGACATGGCCAATGTATAGACTTGAAAGATGCAGACTTGTGCAAACTCTGTACAGACTCTGCGTGCCTGAAACAGGGCAATGTATAGACTTGCCACCAATGCAGTGTATAGACTTGATCTCAATGAATGGCTGTACAGACTTTAAGCGATGTATAGACTTGGTGAGCGCCAAGCGATGTACAGACTTGGTGAGCGCCAAGCGATGTACAGACTTGGTGAGCGCTAAGTGAGACAGAGCTGGATGTACAGACTTTGAGAGAGAATGCACTGTTGGCAAACTCTGTACATACTCTGAGAGACGATGCACTGTAGCCTAACGCTGTACAGACTCAGATAGCGTGAGACGCTGAATGAGACGATCGGATGTACAGACTTGGACGTGTGTGTGCTTGTTAATGTATAGACTTTATGAATGCATATGCCAAGGCGATGAATAGACTTCAATGACTCATGTAGTGAAAGCACAGACAATGTACAGACTTAGTGCAAACAGGATGTGCAGACTTGTAGTATGCAATGTCTAGACTTGATATGAAGGAATGCAAAATGTCTAGACTTGCTATGAGGGAGTGCACTGGCTGTACACACTTGAAGTAATGCATGCAGGAGACGATGTACAGACTTGGTCTTGCGACCAGGGGCTGTACTGACTTGATGTGCAGACTGTGTGTGTGTGTGCAAGACAATGTGTGTGTGTGCTGTACAGACTTAAATGCATGCATAGAACAGTTTATGCATATCAGCTAAAACATCATCAAAGATCTGAGAGTAGACAGAGCATTACCTGATCTTAGCATTGACCTTACCTGTCATGATTTGACTTTGACTTGGGTTGACTTCGTGACTTGTGAGTCATCCTTAAACTTGTTCTAACAGTTTCTTATAATGCAACAGGATTATATCATCAAGTATGTAAACATAATGAGGCATAATACTGTCATCATCAAAACTCCAGAACCACAGGGGACACAACATGTTCTTCGACTGCATCCTGAAGGCAGAGATATCTCCCAGAATCTCACTTCCAACCTTCAAGTCGTACGACGGCCAGGGAGATCCGGCCGACCATTACGAAAGCTTCGACGCCCTGATGACCTTACATGGGGCATCTGATGTGATCAAGTGCCGAGCATTCGTGACCACTCTGGTTCAGGGTGCCCGTGATTGATTCAAAGCCCTCGCCCCCGCCAGCATCCACAACTTCATGCCATTCGGGCGAGTATTCAAAGAAAGCTTCGCTAGCAGCGGTCCACCCCGGTCAGTGGCGGGATGACTGCCCCTCAAACAGGAATAGGGGGAGAAGTTAAGGGCATATATCAATCGATTTAAATCAGAAGCCCAGCGCATCCCTTGCCTGGATGTGGCCTCTGCCATCACCGCCTTGACCAGGGGTACCCGCGACGAGAACCTATGGCGCGAGCTAGTGCTTCATCCCCCTACCTCCCTCGCCGAGCTAGTGAACTTGGCTCTGCGCCATGCTGAGTGCGAAGAAGTACTTAGTGCCTGTCGAGGCACAATCGGATCGGGTCGGGAGGGGGACAAGAAGAGACCGTTCGAGTAAGGGACGGAACAAGGAAAGGGGCGGAACCAGGACGGAGATCGAAAAGAGCCATCCCGAAAGTACGAGCGGTATACCCCACTTATACCGCCCCCGTCTACGAGATCTATGAAGACATCGAAGGCTCGGGTCTCCTCAACCAACCCGAGCCCATGAAGACCAATCATTGAAATCGCCGCAAGCACTGCCTGTTCCATAGCGACCATGGGCATCACACCAGCGATTGCCATCAACTTCAAGATGAGATCAAGCGGCTCATCGGCCAGCAACACCTATCTCGGTATGTGTCCAGGCAAAAGGAAGATCGAGGCGCCACTGAAGAGATTGATAATGCCCCCCGCGGAGTCCACATCAACGTCATCGCGGGCGGGACGACATCAGGCGGAGATAGCAGCTGAGGACGAAAGTGTCATGCCGAGCGGGCGAGCCGAGCCTCTGCGAAGGCACCTGCGGCCCCGTCGGCTAGCGAACCACATGCCCTGGTATTCTCTGACCAGGCCCTGGAAGGGCTAACCACCCCGCACGATGATGCTCTCGTTATATCAGCCACAATAAACCATTGTAACAGTGACAGAATCTTAGTCGACAATGGTAGTGCCCCTGATGTATTGTCCTATGAGTGTTTCCTCAAAATGGGAGAGAATCGATCTAAACTCCGCCCGATCCGAACACCCCTCTGTGGGTTCAACGGCCAGGCTACTTATCCCGACGGAGCACTGAGTCTGCTTGTTACTATCAGCACCCTGCCCAAAACCGTTACGGTTATGGTAGACTTCATCGTGATTAAGGGGATGACGGCATACAACGCCATCTTCGGCCGAGGCATTCTCAGCCGAATGAAAGCGGTGCCCTCTAACTTTCACCAAAAGATGAAGTTCCCGACCAAATATGGCGTGAGGGAAGTTCGAGGCAACTAGGCATTGGCTAGATGGTGCTATATAGTCTCGGTTGATGCCACTAGACCGGAAGGGAAGAATAAGTGATGGGGACATCACCTCGCATGCCCACCTTCACAGCTCGTCTCCTCGCCCCGGTTGCATCCGGCATGGTTTAGTCATTTAATTTTGAGTCTTATGTAATTTTACTTGAGTCATTTGATGTAATTTGCATTTTATTTGAGTCATGTCCCTAGGTCTTGCATTTATTTTCCTATGTTTGAGTGTCATTAGAGTGTGTAATGTGCTAATTGGGCCCATTTCTTCGGGCTTGGCCCAATGAGCTCCCCTACCCCTTCGGTTATTTGTCAATGAGTCTTTTGTCAGGGTCTTATTGTAAAATGTGGGTTTCCTATATATAGGGCCCCATTTCCTTCATTTGGAGGTAATGAATCAATCAATGAAAAAATTGCCATTTGAGAGTCCAAAGCTTAGTTTAGTGGAGTGATTCCAATATTTTTTGGGTGAGAAACCCTAGGGGAGAGATTCCCCACCCTTCCCTCTCTTAATCCCTCTTTTTCACTCCACTTTCTCTCTCCTCATCACCCAATTTCGATTTTTTTTCTCTCTCCTCCCTTCCCAACCACCTCAACCCCCACCTACCATCATTAAAGCCCTCCACTTCCCCATGGCCTCCATTACTCCACCCCCTAGTCTCAAGAAGATCCCTCACCATTCCAACACGACTTTCCCCATTCCAACACAATCAACCCCTTCCCCACACAACCCCACAACTTCCAATGCCATTTCAAATTTGAAATCCACCCTTCCCTCCACTCACTTGTGCCCCCCCTCACCTTCTCCTCTCACCCACCTTCCCAAATTCGTAGCTCCTCCTCCCACCATCTGTTAGACCCCCTTCCAGACCCCATTCTTCCCTTCCCCCACCTTAGAACACCCCCTCCTAGACTCCCTCACAGCCCGGGCTTTCCCCACACTCATCCACCCCCATTTCCCCTCCCATATATCCCATTTCCCCCCACCATCATCAACCTACAGCTCTCAACTGAAGATCTACAGCAGACTAGCAACTTGCAGCGGCAACCACGACCTCCTCCGGACGAGTTTGAAGACCCAAGAGCCATCATCGGAAGCGTCTGCCAGTCACCTTCGCAACCGAAGTGGTTTCGTCTTCTTCCGATCTCTGAGTCGTCCAGGAGGTCCATTCTCCCACAGCTGCGCGGTTCTGCCTTGGCTGAGGACCTGAGCCGGATTAGAAGCTCCGCCACGACCAGCTCCGAAGGAATCACTCCTCAAGTCCTTCTTAAAAGTTCTTCATCGGCCTGTCTACTTTCATAATCAAGAAGCGGAAGCCCATTCAGCATCCGGGAACAGAAGTTACCAATTTTCTTCCACGGTTGCGCGGCTCTGCCTTCCCCAGTCTGCATCGATACCTTCTCACTCTTATGCCTCCACAGATCGTCTCCGTTCTTTTCTGGCATCCCCGTTTCTTTTTCTGCAAAGAGGACTCACCCACGGTTCTAACGGCGCTGACGGCATCAAATTTAGAGTTCGGGAGCAGCCAGGACAGCCTCTGCATCCTACTATTGGTGACCTGCCCCTGCTAGTCCGAGAAACAGAGACCCTGTTCAAGCTTCTGCCCCGACCTGCAGCGACTCCAGAAGAAATTAAAAAAATTCTGAGGCATTCCCCTTCCTGTTACGAAGATTTCTCCGCTGGTGTCGCCATCATAAAAATTCTTGAGCAAGATCTACAACAGCAACACCGACCCTCTATCCTGGTTCGCAGACATCAGACAGATTCGGCGTCCACCCTTTTTCCTCGTTCTTTGCTTTGGTTTCCCCACCCCGCTTGGCCGGTTGAAGGCCCCTCCCTGCGTGGAGGTAGTATTGATGTAATATCATTAACCCCCACCCCAAGTTCCCCCTCCTGCGAGAGGTGTAGTGGTGTACTTTATTTGGGCAGGTCAAGCGACACCGCCGCGGCGTGTGGGGATCCACTCGCCTCCCCGCTCGCCCTCGTCTCCGACCGGGACCGGTTTCTTCAAACCGGTCGAGTAAGTGCTCAAACCTTCACTCCACTTAGTGCTTGTCTTTCAGTATTAGTTCTTAATTCCGCTGGTTATGCGAGTGAGAGTCCGATCCTCAAGCCCCGTTGTCTCGAGTGATCACCGTGGGAAGAGTGCAACCGGTGCCTTCGGCACTTCGTCGGCCCCGTTGAATTGGGCTTCCAAATCTATTGGGAATCAAATCTTGGCCTTGCTGGCCCTCTACCAGCAAGGGCCCAACCCCACATCCTCCACTTGGCATCGCCAAGTCACCCCGGGCTTGGGTGAGCGATGGGAGAGCGGCGTCCCAAAATTGGCCCTTTTGATTGTGAATGTGCTTGCTTGCATTAAGTCCGAGGTCGTTTCACATCAAGTGGTATCAGAGCAAGTCTTTGATTTGGTCTCACAAGTAAAGTCCATGGGCACGCTTGCATTAGAGTTCTCATCGGATCGTTCTATACATTATCCACCTCCCATTGTCATTGAGTCTACCGACCAAAAGGCCCCAATTCCCATCATATCCCAAGCATACCTACCTAATGGGAGCCCCACAGAAATTAACTTCATCGACATGGAAGTAGATAATTGGGTATCCCCCGAAATTGTAGCCACCCTCTCTACGACTGGACAAATTGTGCACAACGGAGACCTAGTCTTCGTTGAATTCCATAAATGGTTCGGGAAGACTAAGTATTTGGATGGGGCTTGGTGTCAAAAGGGAACATTGGCGGGTCCATGTATAATCCTAGGTAAGAAATGGTTAGATGAAAGGAATGCCGACATCGACCCAACACGTCGGACTTGCCTAGTGCATCTGCCACACCTTTCGGGAACCTTGAAATTCAACAACCTTTTATTCTCCCACCCGCGGGAATCCCACCCTTGTTCACCACCCCGGGTGCACCATACTCCGGCCATCATCACCCCACCATCAAAGAACCTTCCCACTCCATTAGTTTTGAAAGAAGTAGTCCACCCGCTTTGCCACATGAAGACAAATATCCCTCGGGAACCTATCCCCTCCATAGAGAGCTCCCATGTCCCAATTGAAGAGGAAGCCTCGCACAAGGATCTTCACCCTACACCACCCCCTCTAGATAAGGCTGAATTCATCTTAGAAGAGTCCTTTGTTAGGTGGCTAAGGGAGAGCTTAATTAGAGAGACCTCGACCCATGTTTGCCCTCCCATAGAACAAAATTTTCCCCTAGTGCCCCTCTTCTCCTATCACACCACAATCCAAGCATCCTATCAAGTGGAGACCTTAGAGGATTTTCTTAGGGGCTTAGCATGGCAAATTGAGTTCACTAGCATGTTGACCCCTATGGCCGAACAACCTAGGAGCCTTAGCCTCCTACACCTATGCATAGGGTCTATCACCTCGGTTTGCACCAATGGTTGCTACACTAGCGACCTCCTTCTATTCCTCCCTACACCGGATGAGCCCAACCTTCTCCTCGATTTAGAGCTTCTTATCTCGGGTAGAAAGTCAAGCCCTCCACTTATGGCCGACCCACTTGTCAAGAACATTGGCCCAACTATCATAGGGAAGGATGACTTAGCACCTTTTAAGGATCTTGAGGACATGGAGTTCCTCCCCCTAAGTGACCTATTTTATGATCCATATGATCCCTTCCAATGGGAGTCAAGGGACTCATATGACCCAACCATCTTACCAACCACCCACCCTTTCCTACCCTCACCCACCATATTGGGCCAAACCCACCATGACCCGGGTTGCACCTTGGGAGCCATAACCTTGGACCATATATCCCTAGGTAATAAGGTGGTGCCCCACCCCATGATGACCACCTTCTTAGATCCATTCGATCCTTTCCAATGGGAGTTCAAAGGTTGTCCCACACCTATACACATGGAAGTCACTTTTGGGAAAATTATGCATGTGTCTAGGCTTTCCACCCCCTTTGGCATGAACACTATGTTGGGTCTATTCATTTATATCACCCACATGTCTAGTAGAAGGCATGAGTGGGCCACATTTGGATGTCATGGTCCTCCTTCATTCATCATGGATCGTAAGCATGTCAAAAGCATCTACGGATGTCCGGGCCTCCCCACATTCATCACCACTTTGCATGATAGGTTCACCTACGGGTGCCCCGGCCCACCCAGGCCCACAAAGTCTACATGACAACATTGCATGATAAGTCCACATATGATTACCCCGGCCCTCCAAAATCCATCAAAGTCTTCTTGGCATCAAAGCATGATCGGTCTACTTTTGGTTGCCCAGGTCCACCCATCACCCCTAGAATGTCAACATTCACGAAATTACATGAAAGCCTTTGCAAGCACATAAGCAAAAAGAATGAGGCTTATAAGAGGCGGGCCGACTCTCATCGGCGTCACCAAGACTTCCATGAGGGTAACTTTGTGATGGTAAGGACTGAGAGGCTCTCCCCGGGAGCCATCTTCAAATTGAGGCCACGTGGGGCTGGTCCCTTCCAGGTCATGAGGCACATTGGTGCAAATGCCTATGAGTTAGATCTCCCCGAGGAGTATGGAATAAGTCCCACATTCAATGTTGCCGACCTAGTCATATAAGGGATCCACGGTGGTACCTAGCGAGGAGATTGAGCCTACGTCTTCCCTTGAGAGAGCACCCACCCGTGAGGAGAGACCACCAGCCAAGAGAGCCCAGCGTGAACAAATTGAACAAATATTGGATGAACAAGTCACTACAACTCGGAGCAAGGTATACGAGCGCTATCTCTGCAGGTGGATGGATCGGTCTCGTTCGGAAGGCTTGAGGGCAGTACCACTTCTACACCCTCCAAGGAGGGAAGGACACTTACTCGACAGAGTCGAGTTCTCCGCACCCCGGGAGTATGATGGGGACATCACCTCCCATGCCCACCTTCACAGCTCGTCTCCTCGCCCCGGTTGCATCCGACATGATTTAGTCATTTAATTTTGAGTCTTATGTAATTTTACTTGAGTCATTTGATGTAATTTGCATTTTATTTGAGTCATGTCCCTAGGTCTTGCATTTATTTTCCTATGTTTGAGTGTCATTAGAGTGTGTAATGTGCTAATTGGGCCCATTTCTTCGGGCTTGGCCCAATGAGCTCCCCTACCCCTTCGGTTATTTGTCAATGAGTCTTTTGTCAGGGTCTTATTGTAAAATGTGGGTTTCCTATATATAGGGCCCCATTTCCATCATTTGGAGGTAATGAATCAATCAATGAAAAAATTGCCATTTTAGAGTCCAAAGCTTAGTTTAGTGGAGTGATTCCAACATTTTTTGGGTGAGAAACCCTAGGGGAGAGATTCCCCACCCTTCCCTCTCTTAATCCCTCTTTTTCACTCCACTTTCTCTCTCCTCATCACCCAATTTCGAATTTTCTTCTCTCTCCTCCCTTCCCAACCACCTCAACCCCCACCTACCATCATTAAAGCCCTCCACTTCCCCATGGCCTCCATTACTCCACCCCCCTAGTCCCAAGAAGATCCCTCACCATTCCAACACGACTTTCCCCATTCCAACACAATCAACCCCTTCCCCACACAATCCCACAACTTCCAATGCCATTTCAAATTTGAAATCCACCCTTCCCTCCACTCACTTGTGCCCCCCCTCACCTTCTCCTCTTACCCACCTTCCCAAATTCGTAGCTCCTCCTCCCATCATCTGTTGGACCCCCTTCCAGACCCCATTCTTCCCTTCCCCCACCTTAGAACACCCCCTCCTAGACTCCCTCACAGCCCGGGCTTTCCCCACACTCATCCACCCCCATTTCCCCTCCCATATTACCCATTCCCCCCCATCATCATCAACCTACAACTCTCAACTGAAGATCTACAGCAGACCAGCAACTTACAGTGGCCACTATGACCTCTTCCGGATGAGTTTGAAGACCCAAGAGCCATCATCGGAAGCGTCTGCCAGTCGCCTTCGCAACCGAAGTGGTTTCGTCTTCTTACGATCTCCGAGTCGTCCAGGAACTCCATTCTCCCACAGCTGCGCGGTTCTGCCTTGGCTGAGGACCTGAGCCGGCTTAGAAACTCTGCCACGACCAGCCCCAAAGGAATCACTCCTCAAGTCCTTCTTCAAAGTTCTTCATCGGCCTGTCTACTTTCAGAATCAAGAAGCGGAAGCCCATTCAGCATCCGGGAACAGAAGTTACCAATTTTCTTCCACGGTCCCGCGGCTCTGCCTTCCCCAGTCTGCATCGACACCTCCTCACTCTTCTGGCTCCACAGATCGTCTCCGTTCTCGTCTGGCATCCCCGTTTCTTTTTCTGCAAAGAGGACTCACCCACGGTTCTAACGGCACTGACGGCATCAAATTTGGAGTTCGGGAGCGGCTAGGACAGCCTCTGCATCCTACTGTTTGTGACTTGCCCCTGCTAGTCCGAGAAACAGAGACCCTGTTCAAGCTTCTGCCCCGACCTGCAGAGACTCCAGAAGAAATTACAAAAATTCTGAGGCATTCCCCTTCCTGTTACGAAGATTTCACCACTGGTGTCGCCATCAGAAAAATTCTTGAGCAAGATCTACAATAGCAACACCGACCCTCTATCCTGGTTCGCAGACAGTAGGCAGATTCGGCGTCCACCCTTGTTCCTCGTTCTTTGCTTTGGTTTCCCCACCCCGCTTGGCCGGCTGAAGGCCCCTCCCTACGTGGAGGTAGTATTGATGTAATATCATTAACCCCCACCCCAAGTTCCCCCTCCTGCGAGAGGTGTAGTGGTGTACTTTGTTTGGGCAGGTCAAGCGACACCGCCGCGGCGTGTGGGGATCCACTCGCCTCCCCACTCGCCCTCGTCTCCGACCGGGACCGGTTTCTTCAAACCGGTCGAGTAAGTGCTCAAACCTTCACTCCACTTAGTGTTTGTCTTTCAATATTAGTTCTTAATTCCGCTGGTTATGCGAGTGAGAGCCCGATCCTCAAGCCCCGTTGTCTTAAGTGATCACCGTGGGAAGAGTGCAACCGGTGCCTTCGGCACTTCGTCGGCCCCGTTGAATTGGGCTTCCAAATCTATTGGGAATCAAATCTTGGCCTTGTTGGCTCTCTACCAGCAAGGGCCCAACCCCACATCCTCCACTTGGCATCGCCAAGTCACCCCGGGCTTGGGTGAGCGATGGGAGAGCGGCGTCCCAAAATTGGCCCTTTTGATTGTGAATGTGCTTGCTTGCATTAAGTCCGAGGTCGTTTCACATCAATAAGGGGATAAAGGGAGCCGAGGAGGGACCTGCAACATCTGAGCCTGGCGACCAATTGCTAATAGTCTTCCTTAACGGTGACCCGACCCTAGGAGTAAAGATTGGAGCCGAGCTCCCACTTGAGGAACAAGAAAAATATAAGGATTTCCTTCCGCAGTACATCCGAGTCTTTGCATGGTCTGATGAGCACCTTCTCGGGATCCCGGGAGACGTGGTGATGCACAAGCTCAACCTCGACCCAACAGCAAAGCCAGTACAACAGCGTAGGAGAAAGCACTCCCCACAGAAGCAAGCGGTCATCAAAGAGAAAATCATCAAGGGAGAGAAGACTGGCCTCTTTCTTCCAGTTTTGTACCCTACATGGCTCGCCAACGTCGTCTTGGTATCAAAGTCTTCTGGAAAATGACAGATGTGCGTGGACTTCACCGATCTCAATAAGGCTACCCCGAATGACTGCTACCCGCTACCCAGCATCGATCAACTGGTCGATTCAACCTCTGGCAACGAGCTACTCAGCTTCCTGGATGCCTACTCCGGCTACCATCAGATCAGGATGGACCCGGAGGACATCGAGAAGATCACCTTCATCACCGACTTCGGCATACACTGCTACACCCGAATGCTGTTTTGGTTAAAGAATGCTGGAGCAACATATCAGAGACTGATCAACCGCATTTTCGAAGGGCAGCTCGGTCGAAACGTCGAGGCCTATATTGATGACATGCTCGTCAAGACGCCCAAGGCCGAAGACCACCTCGCCGACTTAGCCGAGATCTTCGACACTCTGCTGAAGCACAACATGAAGCTCAACCCCGCTAAGTGCGCCTTCGGAGTCAGATCCGGGAAGTTCCTAGGCTTTCTGGTCACTCAGCGTGGAAAAGAGGCCAACCCCGATAAGGTCCAGGCCATCCTAGACATGCGGCCACCCACTTGCATCAAGGACGTCTAGTGCCTTACGGGGCGCATTGCTGCACTCAATCGTTTCCTATCTCGGGCGGCCGAACGTTGCCTACCCTTCTTCAAATTGCTAAGGGGACCCAAAATGGCATCTACTACGTTTGCTTGGGATGAGGAATGTTAGAAGGCGTTCGTTGAACTTAGGGAATTCTTGGCCTCGCCTCCGGTGCTGTCCTAACCAGTCCAAGGCGAAGCTCTACACCTCTACCTCTCGACAACCCCTTCTACTATAAGCTCGGTCCTGGTCAGGAACAACGCAAGAGTCGAGAGACCTGTTTACTATGCCAGCAAGGTGCTTAATGAGGCCGAAAGAAGGTACCCCGCAACCGAGAAACTCGTGCTAGCGTTGGTTACCTCGGCCAAGCGCCTCTGACCCTACTTCCAAGGGCACCCCATCGTCGTATGGACCGGCGAACCCATGAAGAAGATTCTCTTTCACCCTGAAGCCTTGGGATGCCTTGTCAAGTGGGCCATCATGCTCGGGGCCTATGATATCTTGTATCGCCCTCGCTCGACTATTAAAGGATAGGCTCTCGCAGACTTCATTGTTGAAAGCACGGTCCCAATTGAAGAGGCACTTCCACCAGCAACCGGGCCTACCTGGGATCTATTCATCGACGGATCCTCCAATTCAATAGGAAGCGGCGTCGGCATTCTCCTTAAGTCCCCCAAAGGAGCAGGGCTGTGTTATGCCTTGAAGTTCAACTTCTAGGCGTCCAACAACGCCTCCGAGTATGAAGCTGTTATCTCGGGAGCCAGGATGGCTCGGAGACTGGGGGCCGAACGAGTAAGGATCAACACTGACTCCCAATTGGTCGCTAGCCTAGTCAACGGTGAATACAAAGCTCAGGAAGGACAAATGGTCAAGTACCTCCAAGCGGTAAAGAGGATGGCCCAACTTTTTGAGAGCTTTGAGGTAGTCCAAATGGCCCGGGAGGAAAACTCCCGAGGGGACGCCCTCTCTCGACTGGCCTCCTTGCCCGACCCCGCTAGTACAAGATCGGTCTTCCTCGAAGAGCTCGGGCAACCGAGCATCGAATCCGAGCTTATGACTATTGACCCGGCACCCTCGAGCGATAGGCGGACCCCCTACATATCCTAGCTTTGGGATTCTCAAGAGCCCACCGATCCACGCGAGGCTAGGAAGCTCAAGTACCATGCTCGACATTTCATCATGCTAGATGGTACCTTGTACCGAAGATCCTTCTCCGGTCCCCTCCTCAAGTGTATCAGCACCGACAAAGCCAGCCGAGCGATTCAGGAAGTACACGAAGGCATCTGCGGAGCGCACCAAGAAGGAAGATCGCTCGCTAGGATCCTGCAACGGCAGGGTTACTGGTGGCCCTCTCTCCAGCACGACTGCTCGACCTACGTTCAGAAGTGTAATCATTGTCAGCGCTTCAACCACCTGATTCATCAGCCCGCTACGGAGCTCATCACCCTTCCCGAGCCGTACCCTTTCGCTCGGTGGGAGATCGACATTCTGGGGCCGTTCCTTATGGCCCAAGCTCAGAAGAAGTTCCTCATCGTCGCCATCGACTAATTCACCAAATGGATTGAGGCCGAAGCCACCACCGGGATCACCAAATCAGTCGTATGGAGTTTTGTTTGGAAATTGATCATCTGTCGCTATGGTGTCCCCCAAGTGATTGTGAGCGATAACGGTCGGCAATTTGATTCTCATTATTTCAGAGACAGATGTGCCAACCTAAACATTCACAACCACTTCACTTCGGTAGCCCACCCTCAGGCTAACGGACTGGTCGAGAATGCCAATAAGACTATCTTGAAAGGCATCAAAACCAGGCTCGGCAAAGCCAAGGGAAGCTGGCTCGAGGAACTGCCAAGCGTACTATGGTCGCACCGAACTACTCCGAGAATGGCTACTGGTGAAACACCTTTTCAGCTGGTGTATGGCACGAAAGCCATAATTCTGTTGGAGGTCAGCAATCCCTCTCTCCGAGACGTCCACTTCGAGCCTGAGGTAAACGAGCAGAAATTGCGAGAGAACCTCAACTTAACGGACGAGATTCGAGAGAATGCAAGGATCCGAGCAACGGAATACCAACGGCACATCAGTCGATACTACAATAGTAGAGTCCGAGACAGACCCTTCCATCCAGGAGACTTGATCCCGAGGAAGGCCGAAGCATATCGACCACTAGAGGCGGCGAGGAAGCTGGCCCCTACCTGGGAAGGTCCCTACCGAGTACTCGAGAAGCTCTGGAAAGGAGCATACCGACTCTCCACCATGGAAGGAACACCCATCCCTCGGACATAGAATGCAACAAATCTTTGCAAGTTCTACTTTTGAACATTTGGCAAGCATACACATGTAAGCAAAATAGAATAATCACCATTCTTCTCTTCTTATTAAACTTTGATGTACATCAAGAAGGCCGTAGCCGATATAGTATACATGTACAAAAATTACATCTCCTGGTACTATAATGCGAGCAGAACACTCAGCCGACCCAGGAGGCGCTCCCACGTCCAGCCACTGACTCTGCCTCATGTAGAAACTGGCTCAGGTAAGGGATCACCGGCTTCGTTGGTTTGAGAAAGCTCGGAGTAGAAAGGAAAAAAGTGGAAACAAAAAGAAGAAGAGAGGAATGAATACAAGTGAAGGCCTCCTCTCTGCCAACTCTTTGGAAGGAAGAGAGTGCAGGCACCCTCCGAAGAGTGAAAGGGGAGGGAGAAAGAGAAAACGACAGAGATGGATGAGGAGGCAGGGGAAGGCTCGGAAAGGAGGGAGCTTAATTAGCTCCCCTCCTCCCCGCGGGATGGCGTCGACGGGTCAGGGATAGGAATGCGACATACTCCAACATGACGAACCCTCTTCGCGAGTGACCCCCGACTGACGAACCCTCTTGCAGAGCGAAACAACAGGAGCCTCCCTCCCACCGCCATCTGCATCATCATCTTCTAAAACACCTTCCATGCCCCACCAAGACTAACAGCACAATGCTTCACGGAAGGGAAAAATCGCCAAGAACGGCCTTACATGATGAAAGGAAAAGGAGACGCCCCTCGGACCTTTTATAGGCCGAAGGGGAACCTAATCGCTTTAAATGAATCTCCCCAAAACATGCTACCAAGGCTTTCCCTGAATTGGTTACCTCATTTCCCGATATTCCCGCAGCAGGACGTGCGGAGCGGCAAGTCATTAAGGGCGGTATGGAAAAATGGAAAGGTGCCAATGCCATGTCAGTAGTTTTATAGATCGACACGCGCAAGATCTTCAGGAAATCGACGCTTTCTTCAAATGACTGCGGATACGGGAATCAAATCACACCAAGAGTGGTAAGAAACAGTCAATTCAGCATTCCATACAGCCGCTATTAGAGTTTCCAAAGAGCCACACCCGGCTACATATGAAAAGGGAAAAAGAAAAGAGCTATTACATCAGGCCTCATGCCCATCTCCAAGCTCGGTAGACAAGGCTTCCTCGGCACCAGACAACCTGCCCCCAATGTTCTCGAAGATGGTCGGCCCAGACAATGACCCCACCTGCGTGGGAACTATCTCGGTTCTGTGCCCTCCCAAGGATGCTGGAGTTGGCGGTCGCTCGGATGGAACCGAATTTACCTATTCGCTCGACGTATAGTGGGAAGAGTCAGTGGAGCCCACTCCGAGTCATAGCACTGATCGGAAGGAAAATCGAGCGAAGACGACTAGGCCTTTGCCTCCAGAACGGCCCGATCTTAGCCCTGGGAGAAGCCCTTCCGGAGTCCCCGTCGGTACCCCAGCTCGTAATAAGGAAAGGCCACCAGCTGGAGAGCTGCCTGTTAGGCCTCCGAGGACCTATGTTGCTCGAGCGCTTCCTTCCCAGCCAGCTCCATCTTCCTCTCGAGCTCAGCTATCCGCTGCTCGGACTCGGACAACCTTATCTCGGTCTCGGACTACCTTCGCTTAGCCTCGGTCCGTGAATCCTCAGTCACCCGAACTCGGTCCTCGAGCCCTTCTCGCTCGGCCCTCCATTGGTCATCTCGCTCGACCTGGTTTCTACGCTCTGACTCTAGGAGCTCACTCTTCCGGTCGCCCGAACTAGCGGTCCGTTCTCTCTACCGCCCCTCAGCCTCAGAATGATGGTCCACTATGAGATAGAGAGAAGAAGAAGGGGAAAGCTCTCAGCCAGAGAACTTCGGAGAAGAAAGGGAGCTTATGAATCATCGCCTCAGGAAGCTCTTCCGGCTCTGACAGCTACAACGATTCTCCGCTCCTCCGAAACTACTCTCATAGCGTGGGAGCCCCCCTCAAATATAACTACCAAGAGAGGCAAAACCCTAAAACCCCGAAGATAAAGGGACACAAAACGCACAATGCCTAAAAACCGTGACGGGAGGTGGCACGGCGTCCGATCTCCCGAGGAGTGGCCTTCTCTTACTCATCACAACGGGAGTATTTTCAAGGTGAGCTACGTCACGTGGCCCCTACCTGAGAGATATTTTTTACCCAACCAGTGCCACATACAGTCCAGTCCAACTGCTACTCATCCGAGCCTAATCTTGGCTCGGGAGTAGGAGGGGGACAAGTGGAGAGGGGAAATCTCACCGCCCGTACGGAGAGGCCAAACGAGGTCCAAACCAGACCGAACAAGGCTCAACTCCCCAAAGTGGTAGCCCTCGGGCACACTTATTATGAAGCCCAAAAATTCACTCGGTACAAGTGCTTCCTAGGCGGCCTTCGGGTTGGGAAGTCCGAGCATCAGTAGATCGGGAAAGCTCCCTTGGAGCCCTCTATTCCTTGTCCCGACCCAGCAGTTATCCGTTGGGAGACCACTCCTGAACAAGTGCCATTCGCTCGGACTCACTGATTGAAGCTTAATGATTCAGCCATTGGGAATCCTTTAATGGCAGGAAGCTCAAGGGGACAAGGGAAACCAAGAGTCCACGCACCGTAAGGAGGCCGCATGAAGGACGTAACCCACCCTGAAACCCCTCCGCTTATAGGGATCAATTCGCACAATCGGCCACTATTTAAACAGGACATGCCCAACTGCGACGAAGGAGCTTAATTAATCTTAAGCACACCCAAGTAAGCCTGAGCAGGAATGACTTCACCTTTTGGTGGAGAGGAATCTCACGCTCCCACTTTCCTCCTAATTCTCCTCTTCGCATCTGTGCTCTACTACCTGTGCTGACTTAAGCATTGGAGGGTCTTCCTCGGGGATCTATCCCTGGGCACCTCTGACTGGTTTCCCTTCTTACAGTTTATACTTCAAGGGTACGTGGTCATCTTCCTCCCCGCTCAGGAGCAGCGCGAGATCGCCCCTCTTCAGCGGGCGTCCTCAATTTGAAATTGCAGGGACGAATTCTGAAGAGATAAATGGCAGTCACTTTTCCTCCACTCATGATGGCCTGCCATGCCGCGCATGGCTACCTTGCGGTGCCGACCCAGTTCGGCAATTCCCTCCCATTGTTGGCTTCCCCAACTTCCTGGGAGTGGTGTTTGTGGATCTCCTAGACACCCAGGAGGAGAAGCCCGTCGCCGCCCCAACGGCGACACCAAAGAAGATCACAACGGTGGACTCCAACGTCCACCACACTCATTACCACACCCCAAATAGCAAATAGGTAACCCCGACTGCCAAAAGGGTGGCCAAGAAGAACACCGGCACCTTGCGGAGCCGGATCTCTACTTTGGGCAAGTCCATACTCATTGGAGGCATCCGAATATCTCTGAAAGGCCGACATGCCAGGATTACGCTTGACAGGGTGATCTCCACGGTGCCGGTGCGCAATGCTTTTCAAGCACTGGCCAAACGAAGAGTGGACCGCTTCAAGTTTGAAACAGAGGGAGGATTGGCCCCTAAGCCGATCAGATTTAAACAAATGTGGGTGCCCAAGCAACCACGGGCCCTAGCTCCAAGAAGAGAAGAAAAACTGGAAGATGAGATGGAGATGCCGATCAAGGCGCCAAAAGAGCCAACACTTCGGCCCAGCGCTCAACGGGAAGATATTTGTCTACAAGATGCAAGATGTGGCGGAACGACCAAGCAAGGCCAGCCTGCCTCCAAATCCCCGGCTCAAGTCAAAGTGCCACGAGCTATGATCTGCCCTACTAAAGGGTGAAACGATATTACTCAGGCTGTCCGGAAGCACTCCCACAACCGTAGAAATACCTCTTCGGGGATGCAGCGACCCCTAGAAGTTGTAGATGTTACAAGTAAAGGCCAGGGGCGGCTAGTTAACCTGGAGAAGACAAAGGATGTAAGATCAGGCTGCCACAAGCCGCCTCTGTATGAAGAAACTACACCGATGACCCCGATGCTCGATAGATGGACCTTCCTTGGTCAGTCAGCCAGGAGAATCATCCAAAGAAACAGGCAATTGCAGATACTCACTTGCAATATGGCTGGGCTGACCGACTGCTGTGGGGTTTTGCCCGCAGGTCATGATGAAGCGGCACAAGCCCGCAATGAAGAAATAAATACAGATCTGGTCATGATGGCTGTAAACGTGATCGCTGATGAAGATGATGGTGAGAGAGTAGCACCTTCTCTGAATGTCCTGGCGGAAGGGGGAAGTCAGGCTCCCAACACCACTATGCCCGATCTGGCGATAATGATGCTGCTGCTCTAGGAATATAAATAGGAAATCAAAATGCTGGAAAGTCAAGTCAGCGAGCTGACTAGCCACGCTTCAACCTCAAAACAAGTCGGGGTCCCTCACGAGGGTTTGCCTTAAATAACTTTGTCCAAGTCCTGTGGACCCGGCAATAACAAAGATGATGATAGAACAGATGTTTGAGATGATGTTGGCCAATAGGGACAGTGATGATCATTCCTCCTTCGATGTGTACAGGGTACCTTACACTGTCCATCATGCTGTCAAGAGATTGCCCTTAGGCATCAATAAACTACCGAAGCTCGATAAGTTCGATGCATAAGGCTCGCCAAAAGAACGTATAGCCTACTACATCAACGTGATGGGCAACATGGTAGCCGATGAGTCATAGCTACTAAAGTTCTTCGGGTCCTCACTTACAGGGGTCGCCATCGAGTGGTACTCTAACTTGCCGATCGGGTCCATCAATGATTGGCCAGATATGCAAACAAAATTTCGGGAGCTATTCCACGTCGCCGAAAGAGAATTGACCGTGGCTGAACTATATGCTTCCAAGTAGAGGAATGATGAAACTACTCTGTAATTCATTAAAAGATGGTGAAATCTCAGCATCAGATGTAGGATCCCGCTGCACTAGGAAGATGTAGTCCAGATCTGCAAACAAAACTTGAAGCGGGAGATACTTGAAAGGATGATCGGCATCGAAATTAAGTCCTTCAATCGATTGAACAATGTCGTGGCAGAGATTGGGGCTTTTCTCACCAGTCATTTCTCTGCCCCTACTTCCTCAAGCCAGAATGCTAGATCAGCCGATAAGAAGCCTGCGCCTAAAGAAGTGGATACTCTTGACTTCAAGGCGCTTGGGCAATGAAAAGATAAAGATAAAGGGGTCACCGAACCTCCTCCTGCCAGGCCGACTGATCGACAAGAAGGTTCCTCCCTGCGAGCCATGATGAGCAGGCTTTATTCCTTTCCTAAGGAGAGAACCCCGATCCTGTTCGAATGGGCCGCGAAGAATAACAAGATCACTTTCCTGGAGTCGAAAAGACCAGGTGATGCCAGAAGAAAAGATGACCCCCGCTTCTGCCCGTATCACAATGAATTGGGGCACCCGATAGAAGATTGCTATGTATTAAAGATGTCATCGAAGGCCTGGTCAAGAAAGGAGAAATCTAAATGGGCGAACATGAGGTGGATCCTCCACACCCCCATGAACTCCCCGATCTCAAAAGAGCAGTCAACATGGTATCTATATACCGGTTGTTGCCTGAAGCGATGTTGGGAGCTTGTACGGCCCACACCCATGCACATGTCCCACGGGAGCACTTTGAATCCTTGGACCTGACACAAAATGCTGAAAAGAAACCAGGACTGCTGAGTGCACCAGATGACCTGCTGTTGGGGCAGCTGCCGGCCATATAGGGAAAGAAGAAAAAGAAGTCAAAGCATAAAGAAAGGGGCATCACCCTCTCTTGCAATACACTTTCAGTCTCGCCCGACATGAGCCAACCTGATGAAGATAAAAATGGAGCAATATGCTTTGTGCCTACAAGGTCAGATCAACCCAAAGCTTCTACCTCCCGTCATGATGATAAGCCTCGGGAGGCGCGGAGGCACTCTCCACTGCCTAATGAAGATATATGCTATCATACTCCCTCTTGTGGAGATATGGGGGCAAGATCATCAACCTTTGAAGGACTGGATGCATCCGATCAAGATAACAAGATGGCGTTGGCCCCACCTAAAATCAAGGTAGGAGACAGCATTCCTGGCTCCTCCCAACTTGTGCAATGACCCAGAGACCCGGATATCGGAGACCCGATACCACTAGGTCCTTGAGTCGCCACCTAGGAGCTCATGAGGCCCCGAAAGGGTTGGAAAAGAGGATGTGGGTGTATAAATGTCTACAATCACACGTACATTTTTAATAGAATAACAACATTAAGTAGAAGCAGAAATTACATTACCAGAGTGTTATAATTATACATTAGTCCATAAGCACAAAATACAAGTCCAAAACTATACAAGAACCAAAAAGGACAACTACACGGTGCATACCGCGGGTTAGACCATGTTGGCTACTAAGACTGTCTGCCAAAACCACGCGGGAAACCAGCGGACTACTGCGCCTCACCTGAAAAATAAGGGGTGAGTCTCATTTCATTGACTCAGTAGGGATCCCGTAGATCCCTACCTCGCAGCTAAAATCATGAAAGAAATAGTTAATCATAATAAATAATAAAATGGCATGTAACTATAACAATTAATAAAAGCTGTACAGGAATATTAATAAATTAATATAGCTAAATATGAATGCTACATAAACTAATGCTAATTAAGATGCATAATTAAACACGATAATCTTTCATTCACCATTAGAGTTAAAAATCTACAAACCAAGTGACAGGAGAAGTAAACCACTAGAAGAAAGACCAGACGCGTCCACTGACGACTTACACTGCGCCTCGGGTGTCTACCACTCGCCTAGAACATGACAACTGAGACACCGTAAGCGTAACCAAAGACAAGGACTAGTCAGGGTCACGCTCGTCAACGCAAGTCCCTGGCCCTGACCACGTGTTCACACACAAGCTCAATGCCTTGAGCCAGGTCTCTAGCTAGTCCCCCCCCAGTCGGACGCTACTGCAAAGCCAGGGGGCCCATGGAAACTAGCCTAAAAATCAAACACCGGCACTGCCCCGCCACCGCTCATAAGTGGGCTAACTCTAGAGGTCATCGGGCTACGACTAGTGGGTCCATCACATAGGAAGGAGAAGCCAACTCAAATGGGACATAAAAGCATGCCACAAATCATTACAACGTGTAAACACACCAAAGGTATGACCCCAAACACACAGCCAAACGATCACGGCAAACATCCAGGCTCGAGGGAAGTGGCGGTCTGAACTGGGCCGCCACTATCAAGTGGCGGTCATGGGGATGGCCGCTACTTGAAAGTGGCGGCCAACCCTATGACCACTACTTTCCCACCGCCTCGCCTCACGGGAAACATTCTCTATGGAGACCGCCACCCCGTCCAATGGCCAAGTAGCGGCCTTATGTGGACCGCTACTTGCCCTGACGATCCAAGACATGCCCTATCAGTTTTAAACCCCTCCCAAATCGATCGAATCGATGGGAATACATAAGTATCACATGTTCCCTATTGTCATACATCATTTCCACATCATTTAGGCTTCAAAAACATAAGGAACAATGCTAGAGAAGGATTAAACAACATGGTTTTTAAGAAATTCATTCCACATGCCATTTTGAATCAAACTAGCCATTTTAACATGCATATCACCATTCAAAACTAGTGAAAAGCATGAAAGGGGTAGAAATCTATCCCCCTACTTGGAATCGTGAAATCAAGCCGTTCAAGCGCGGTTCCACTCGTCAAAACCTTCCCCACGCCGTAGGGAAATGATCACCACACAAACCACCAATCTTCCCGGGCTCATGAGCACTCCTCGTTCGCCCCAAGCTCGCTGAGGTCTCCTCCTCCAAGCCGCCCGCGGCCGGGTGGAGTAGGATGCCGAGAGAACAAGAGGGGAGAGAGAGGGGATGCGTGAGAGGAGAGAGGGGAAAACCGTGGGGTTTGTCCCCACCGTGGATAGAAAATAGGTTTTGTTAGTTTTTTTTGTTATTAAACCTTTAATTGCTAAAAGGCTTTAAGGAAACCAAAATTATGTTTATGCCCCATAATTTCTACAAGTCATTATACAATGGGTTATTTCATGCATAACTCATCAAAAAAGCCCACAAAATCAACCAAATTTATGGGATTTTTTGATTTATAAATCCGATAAGAATCTGAACTTCACTAGTCTTACAGTCCCTCCCTCCTAATAAAAATTTCATCCTCAAAATTTAATGGAAACACTAGGAAGGAACAGGAGAGACAAACCTGTTTAGATAGATAGGGGAACTGTTGGAGCATATCGTCCTCACATTCCCACGTAGCCTCGTGACCGGAGTGGCGCTATCACACTACCTTTACCAGAGGGATGACCTTGTTCCTCAGCCACTGTTCGCGACAATCCTCTATTCAAATTGGATATTCTGGCGTAGATAGATATGCAGCCACTTCAGGCCATACAGAATCATCAAGAATGTGCGACTCATCAGGCACATGCTTCTTCAACATGGAAACATGAAATACATCATGGATTGCTCCCATCGCCGGTGGCAACTAAAGATGATAATCCACTTGGCCCACACGCTCCAAACTAGGAAACTGACCAATATATCGGGGACTGAGCTTTCCACGCTTGCCAAACCTCATTACGCCCTTCATTGGAGATATTCTCACAAATACCAAATCTCCAGGCTCAAACTACAAAGGCCTTCTACGCCGATCAACATAGCTTTTCTGTCGAATTTGAGCTGTCAACAATCTCTGCCTGACCAGACGAACCACCTCTACACAATGCTGCACCAAATCCGGTCCTGTCAAAAGCCGCTCACCAACCTCAAACCAGTCTAATGGCGTACGACAAGGCCGACCATACAGGGCTTCATACAGTGCCATACCAATATTGGAATTATAGCTATTATTATAAGCAAATTCTACCAATGGCAAATGCTGGCTCCATGAACCCTGCCAATCAAGATAACACGATCTCAGCATATCTTCTAATGTCTGAAGGGTCCTTTCAGACTGGCCATCATACTGGGGATGGTATGCCGAACTGATCAATTCTATGCCCAACGCCTTTTGAAAACTATGCCAAAATCCAGATGTAAAGCGCGGGTCACGTTCTTATTGGAACCCTGGTTTTGATAATGACAATCTATGTATCATGTTGAGACTGAAATGCATAAATTCTTCAATCAAATCTGTTTGTGTTTGTCTAAGTATGTGTGATATATAGGTCAGTGCATATGCATGCATATAGAAGACCAAGGTTGGTGCACGTTTCTATAGAAATGCACATAAGGTCGGTGCACTCTTCGTATTCCTACACATAAAGTCAGTACACATCCTATGTGAATGCACACAAGGTTGGTGCATGTTTCGGTCTCATGCACATAAAGGTTGGTGCAGGTTTTGCCTTGTGCACATAAAGGTCAGTGCAGGTTTTGCCTTGTGCTAAACAAGGTCGATGCACATCTTTCATTGTGCTAAACAAGGTCGGTGCACATTCTTCATTAGGTAGAACAAGGTCAGTGCACATCCTTCATTGTGCTAAACAAGGTCGGTGCACATCCTTCATTAGGCAGAACAAGGTCAATGCACATTCTATCTGTCTACATACAAGTCGGTGCATCCTTTGCCTTGTGCAAAATAAGGTCTGTGCATGTTTCTCATTTAGCACATATAGGTCCGTGCATATTTTGGCACATAACACATATAGGTCAGTGCATACTTTGCATATAGCACATATAGGTCTGTGCACATCTTTACCTGACAGCACTCAAGTCAATGCATGCTTTCCAGTGGGTGCACATGCTAGATCAAGGCTGTTGCACATTCAATTTCACGTCTGCTATGTCTGAGCATATGCTTTTATCTTAGTTTTACCTAAGCATGAATTCTGATCTATCAGCTGTTTGATTAATTGCCTTTTACTCTAATTGGCAGGATTAATGCAAGTACCAGGTCTCTAAGATCAACAAAACCTTAAGTGAGGCACGTGTTCCAAGACACTATGATTGAAGCACGTGATCCGAGGCCTCTTGCTCTCCAAGAACACTTAGCCATGTGTCCTTCTCTTACCAACTAGATCTGACACGTGGATTCCAAGCAGCGCTCTTCAATTGGAATTTCTGGGCGGGAAACGTGATTTCCACGCGCCTCTTTTTCGCGAGCTTTAAATAGAAGACTCGGTTGCGCGTTCAAGTGTGGTTGAATGATTAGAGAAGAAAAGAAGAGGAAGAAGGGTGAACCAGAAAGAAAAAGAGTGAGTGCCTGTTCTGAGAAGAAATAGAGTACCATATGTCTAAGAGAGAAAAGTGAGATAGTAGGAGAAAGAGAAGAAGAAGAAGAAGAAGAATAAGAAGAAGAAGAGGGAGATTGTGAGATCAAGAGAAGAGATTGAAGATCCTGAAGACTTGTTCGATTGGCCCTTGGATCAGATCCAGGGTAGTTTGCTCCTGCGAGAGCTACATTTTCCACCTTTCATTTCCAGCTTTCCGGTGCTGAGATTCATCTTTTGTTTCATTTATTTCTGATTCATTCAAGCTGTGAGTCAGCAGAGCTAAGCTGTAATGCTCAGCGGGCGAGGTGGATACCTCAGACAACAAGCTGTGGTGCTCAGCGATATGTACGCAAGCTATGATGCACAGCGGACGCAAGCTGTGGTGCGCAGCGGTTCAAGCTGTTAGGCAGTAGTAAGCCACAGTCAGGTCTTAGTGTGGGGTGGATGTAGGTGAAAACCGAACCACCTAAAAAATTCTCGTTGCATTGTGTGATTGTCTTGTTTTACATTTTGCCAGTGTTTCGGTAGATGCTTGGTTAGGATCTTTCACGTGTTCTTCTACAGATAACATTTGATCTCATCCAATTATCACTTGAGTGAGGTAAAAGTACCTCTCCACTAAGTATATCAAAAGGTATAGTAGAAAGGTTTGGTCACGCCAAACTGGAATGTTGTATCCTTGTGTATAGGAGTCATAGATCATACCTCTGCCAAGTACTTAGTAGATGGTATCTCATCTTTGATCAAGTGATGATTAATGGAATCAATTGAGTTCTGTATTCTATACGTCACAACTTCCAATAGAATTTGAGATAGTCAGCTTATACGCTTAGAGTTTGCCTCAAGACTAGTTCTGAGCAAGTTGTTCAAAAAAAATTTTTAATTCTGCAAGTATTTTAAGAGGGGATTCATTTACCTCCCCTCTGAATCTCTATCGTGCACCATTGTTATCCCAACAATTGGTATCAGAGCGGGTTTATGTGTCCTTAGATCCAACGATCCACAGATCAAACCATGTATCTTTGGTGCATCTTCTGTGTCCTTGTCTTTGTCTTAAATCTGTTTCTATGGCCAATCCACCGCGGTTTGACAGTTCTGATTTTTATAATTGGCTAGGGAAGTTCAGAGATTATGTAATCTCTGTAGACTCCAATTTGTGGATTCTTATAGCACATAGTCCATATGATCTTCCAGAAGATCAATCTACATGGACTGTTGTTGATAGATTTAAGAATGCTGAAAATGTGGAAGCCCTCAATCTAGTGAAGAGGGCAATTGATGCTGATGAGTTTCTTTATGTTTCTGAGTGCAGGAGCTCTAAAGAAATTTTAGACAAGTTGAAGGTCAGAACTGATATGCAAGATGATGCATGTCTTATGGTCAGAGATCAGAACAGTGATCAACAAGATGAGTCTTCATTACATGTAAGTTCTAGCTCTAACAAAATTACTTTTGAAGAATTGATGACTCTTTATAATGGTTTGTTAGATAAGTACAAAAATGTCAAATCTGAAAAGAAGAAAATGAGAAAAATCATGTCAACTGAAATAAAGTCATTGAAGCATGAAAGTGATGGATTTAATGTTCTAATTAAAAAGGTTGAAAATTTCTGTGATAGATGTGTGTCTGCAAAAAATGTGAATAATGATCTTCAATCTAAATTGAAATTACAGGAAGGATTAATTGCTTCTCTTAAAGAAGAAAATAAAAATCTGTTAGATGAGAAACTTGAATCTGAACAAAGAGAGGAGAAATTGATTGAAAGACTGGACTCAATATCCAGTAATAAAAAACATGATAAAGAAATTGAGAAGTTGGTAAAGGAAAATGAAAACCTCAAGGATGAGAATAAAAAGCTCATGGTTTTGAACACTGTCATGTCAGAAAAATTGTTGGCTATTGAAAAAGGGAAATGTGTCATGAATGAAAATAAAGCTGAAGATGAACAGAAATTGAAATAGGAGATTAGTACACTCAAAAGTTTGAATGATGTGTTACATCAACAAATAATTATCTATGAATCTGACATTGCATGTTATGAGGTTGACATTGTATCTCTAAAATATGAAATCCAAGACCTAAGAACTTCTTTGTCTAAATTTGCTAAGGGAAAGGATAACTTGGATAAAATTCTTGGAACTAAAGTGAATTTCTAGAAAGAGGGACTGGGTTACAATCCAGTCAATAAAAAGAAAATTGAGAATAAACCCTCCACTTCCATTGTGAGCTGTTGTGAAGACACAAAGATTTCTTCTCAATCAGTCTTTCAGTTTACAGCTCAGAAACTTGAAAATTCAACTAAAAACTTGAAACATGTTAGAAAATAGAAAAAATGTAAATGAGAATAAAGCTAAAAATGTTTCTGCTAGTGCTGTGAACTCTGTCCATGCTGAAAATTCTGCTACTTCTAAGAAGTCTGATTCATCAATGCATGTTCCTAAAAAATTCCCCATTCATTCACATGCATACAAAAAGAAAGCTTCATGTCATTATTGTGGTAGGGCAGGTCATGTTATGGATGATTGCCAAGTAATGAAAGATGATGACATAAAAGCTCAAAAGAAAACGAATGTCTCTCAGAATGATAATAAGAAGCAGTAGAAAATTTTTAGAAACATCTATGGAAATAATGCTAACTTACATGCTAAGTCTAATGTTGCTTCACACAAGCATGCAAACAGAAATAAAAGTAGAACGCCATGTTTCAACTGTGGTAGATTTAGACACCACATGCATGATTGTTATTTCCTGTCTCATAATGATCAATTAACTTACAAGTTCCATGCTCAAAACAATCATGCACAAAATTATCTTGCTAGAAAACATGTTGTTCAAAACATGGAATGTTTTAATTGTGGAAAGTTTGGGCATGTAGCATCTCAATGATGGTCACTAAAGAAAAATGTTAATGCTAATCATGCTCATCCTTATGCAATTAGAAACAATCATGGTAGAAATAATTTCATGCATAGATATCCAATATGCTATAACTGTGGAAAATCTGGTCATACTAGAGTTGAATGTTATTGGATGAAACTTGATCCATTTACTGCCATGAATAAGTGGAGTATACCTGCTAGAGGTGTTACTGTTGTGGGAGTTTGTGTGATTCAATAAATTTCATGTCATGTCTCCTCTGTCTTAATTCACTGAAGTTAATTTCTTATTTTGTTTTGATGATTGGCATCTATACATTTCATTTTTCAACTGATTAGCAGTTTTCAGCTTCATGAACTTGCATTGCATAATCAGGTCGGTGCATGTTGTGCATCGAGCATATAGCCGGTGCATGTTTGCGCCCTCTGCATCTAAGGTCGGTGCACGTCTTGTGTAACTCCATACAAGATCGGTGCATGTTTTCATAGAGGAATGCAAAAGGTCAGTGCAAATCGGCCTAAGTCTTTGATAGGGTCGGTGCACGTTTTGCATCGAGTATATAGTCAGTGCAGGGTTGCATTATGTCGGTGTAGGTTTTGCATATAGCCGGTGCAGGTTTGTGTATTGCACACAATCGGTGCATGTTTTGCATTTGGCATATAGTCGGTGCATGTTTTGCATTGGCACATACAGTCGGGGCATGTTTTGCATTGGCACATACAATCGGTGCATGTTTTGCATTTGGCATATAGTCGATGGAGGTTTGCATTGTGCATATAGTCAGTGCAGGTTCGCATCGTGCATATAAGTCGGTGCAAGTTTGAATAACGTCAGTGCGCATTCTCTATAAGGCAGAATAAAGTCGATGCATATTGATATACGCATGGATTTAGGTCAGTGCACATTCTCTATAAGGCAGAATAAAGTCGATGCATATTGATATATGAATGGGCTCAGGTCAGTGCACATTTGTGTCGTGCATAGCCATAGTCTGTGCATGCAGTGTTTTACGCAAGTAAGAAGTTAGTGCAGTGTTTGTCTTACATACCTAAGGGTCGGTGCACACTTAGTTATTCTGCATGTAACGTCAGTGCACATCAATGTGCTGCATATATAGGGTTGAGACAAGCAGCATTGCATTGACTTAAAAGTTAATATTGTCGTTTGCTTGCCAAGACAGGTATATGGTCGAACACTTGATGGGTGAGTTGACAACTTACGAGGAAGTTAAAGTACCAGGTTATTGACACGTGATTCAAGGCAAAGCTCTAAAGGAAATTCAACCATGTGGAACTATGAGTCTTCAGATCCTTACATGTGGACCTCCATTGAAGTGCTCACATCGAGATTCTCTTGGCGGGAAACGTGGTTTCCACACGCCCTCTCCTCGCAGAGGCTATAAAAGGGACATGATCCCTCAGATCAAAAGACATCAAAATTTGATGAGAAAAAGATAGAAAGAGCAAGTGAGTGGGAGCTGAAGATTGGCAGAGAAAGCGCAGAGAGATGGAGAAGACTACGAAGCTGAAGAGAGCTTGAAGCTGAGAGTAGAAATCTGAAGAGTATCATAAGTCTGATTTTGAGAGAGCTTGAGAGTGTTGGTAATTGTAATTGACTCGTGGATCAAATCCAGAGTCAATTTGCGTCTAGAAAGTTACATTGTTATCTTGTTTCATTTCTTTAGTTTTAAGTTTTCTGAACTCTATCAAGGTGTGAGTCGGCGGGAGAGGTTGAGACCTCGGACAGCGAAGCTGTAAAGCTCAGCAATAGCAAGCTGTGAGGCTCAGCGGTCTGGGATCATCTCCCCGAAGCTGTGGATCAGCAGTGTGTACGGATCTAATCCCCGAAGCTGTGGATCAACGGATTGAAGCTGTGAATCAGTAGTAAGCCACACTTGGTTAAGTGTGGGGTGGATGCAGGTGAAAATAGAACCACCTAAAATCGCTTGTATTCTGTGTGAATGGTTTGTGCCTCTGCGTTCTAATTGCTCTTATCTGGTTGATACTTGAATGAATGCTTAAGTAATACATGTCTTCAATCGCTATAATATCTATACGAGATTGCCGTTAAAGCTTTTCATCCAGTAGGTATATCAAAAGGTGTGGTTGAAAGGATAAGCAAAGCTTATCTGGAATTCCACTTCTTGCATGAGGATAACTCTCCGCCATCGTACTGTACCTGGATGTTTAGCCATATGCTAAATTCTGTCATCTCATCCTCATTAATTTTGCTGATATTTCCATTTCTGGATTGAGATATAGTAGTTTGTTTTTATTCAGCATTGATTTTAACTGCTGTAGATTTTTAAGGGGTAGATCTATTCACCCCCCCTCTAGATCTTAGTGTCCATCTGTCACAACAGGTGATATCAGAGCCTAACTATCCCATAGGGCTTCACATCCCGGAGAGTAGTTATGGATGCTAAAGGTTTGGTTGCTGAGGGCCATTCGACTAGTAAGCCACCGTTCTTCAATGGCAACAATTATTCCTACTGGAAGAATAGGATGCCGGTTTTTCTCCGTGCTAAACATTATGAAATCTGGAAGGTTGTGAGTAAAGGTCCATTTGATTTACCTCCAGATGAGGAGTTCTGGACTAAGGAGCACATCTGAAAGTCCACTTTGAATTAGGGTGCCATTAATGCTATACAATGTGCACTCCATCCCACCGAATTCTCCAGAGTGTCCTGTTGTACCACCGCTAAGGAGATGTGGGACAAGCTAGATATCATCTATGAAGTGACATCTCAGGTTAGGGAGACTAAGGCAAATATGTTAGTCTCTGAGTATGAGGCTTTCAAAATGAAGCCTGAGGAGTCCATATCGGAGATGTATCCTCGGTTGAATGTGATTACAAATGGCTTGAGAAGTCTAGGAAAGACTTACAATGAGTATGAGCTGGTTAGAAAAATTCTAAGGTCCCTGACATCCACCTGGCACACTATGGCCACTGTAGTTAAAGAGTCTAGGAACCTAGCTACAACCACTGTTGATGAGCTCATCGGTTCTCTCATGACATATGAGCTTAACCTTAAGAAGGTTGAAGAGCCTGAGAAGAGAAGAAAACCCTTAGCTCTTCAAGCCAATTCTAGCAAAGGGTCATCCAGTGATTACGGCAGCACTAGTTCTGAGGAGGATCAGGATGAATTTGCCATGATCACCAGGAAGTTCAAGAAATTGCTGAGAAAAGAAGGGAAAGGGCTGAGGAGAAAATACCTTTCTGGAAAAAGACAGCCCAAACACAAATATGAACCTGCAGAGAAAACTGATGGCATTGTTTGTTACAATTGCAGGAAAGCAGGACATCTCAAGGCTGATTGTCTTGAGCTCAAGGATAAGCTGCCCACGTGGAAGAACAAAAAGGGAAAAGCTATGGTCAGTACCTGGAGCGATAAAGAAGAAGGAAGTCAGAGCAACTCTTCTAACAGTGAGAAAGAAGAAAAAAATTGGCTGATGGCAAAAGGCGATGATGAGGTAACTTCCCCGTTTGACAATTTTACACAAGATGAATGGGAAAATGTTTATGTTGAAATTCTTGAAAAATATGAAGACATGCATAGGGAGAACAGACATCTGAAAAAGAAAGTGAATTCATTAGTTAATGATAATTCTTTGTCTGATAAAATTGCATGCTTAACAACTAAAAATTCAAAGCTGAAGAACTCCCTTGATGAAACTGAAGGTAGCATAAGCATGATAAATGATTTGAAGAATGAAAATGAGAACTTGCTGAAAACCATTGATGAACTTAAAATGAAAATTCATGAATTTCAGAAATAAACAAAAATTGCTACTGAAAAGTATGAAGCTGTCAATGGTGTAAATAATGAGTTGACAAAGTCAATAGAAAACTTAGAAAAAGAAAACAAAGTAAAACAAAACTCCCTTTAAGGCATGGTACAAGGCACAGAAAATCTGAATGCCATCTTGGGAATAAAAGGCAATTTCAGAAAGGAAGGGTTGGGCTTCAACCCAACTAATAAAGTAAGGTTTGATATGAGAACCGCCTCCTTTGTGACAGAAAAGGGGACATTTCAACCGCTGATAAATATGACTTCTGGAGAAAGTCAGGATACGAATAAAATGAAAAACATTGAGAAAACTAAGCCCAGTGCCAAGGAAAAGGGCAAAGGGAAGGTAGAGGTGTCCAGGGAATCATGCTTACACACTCCCATACCTCAGACCAAAATCTAGGGTAGGAGTCAGTCGGCCAAAGCTAGAGTCCAAGGAAACCCCAAGGCCAAAACTATCAAACCCCGACAGAAAAGTCCAGGTAGAGGCACCTTTGGTCAAGGCCACTATCAAAATGTTCCTACTCATTCTACACTCTACAACTCCTATCACTAGCCCAATTGTAAAGGCCAAGGTCACATGAAGCCTATGCAACACTTCCAGAACTATCATTCCAATCAGATGCATCGATTTCATCCATGGAACTCCTATAGGCAGATTATGCACAACAATCTCTGGAACCCGAACTCCTATTGCTATGTCAATGTCGTACCCAGACAAGCTAGGGTCTTTAGTGCACCCACTATTCACAATGTCTATTGGACTAAGCCTGGGCAAAGAAATTTTCAGAATAATTTTAAATAGATGAAAACTGCCACACCTCACAAATAGTCTTCAAATAATACAAGTGGCAAGAAAAAGTAGAACAAACAGATTAATAAGGAATCCACAACTGCCATGAAAAAGTCAAATCAAATGTGGATATCAAAACGTCTTGTTTCTATTCTACATGAGATAAATGCTTTTATGGGACCCAAGAAGCTCTGGGTTCCAAATCATTCCACTTGATTCCCTTGCAGGTATGCCTGGCAGCCAATCAAAACTGATGGTATCTTGACAGTGGCTGCTCTAGGCACATGACCGGGGATAAAGATAAATTTTGCATGCTGGTGAAGAAGGATGCATGTCATGTTACCTTCGGAGGTAATACCAAAGGGAAAATAATTGGATCAGGTAAAGTAGGAAAGTGTTCTTCTTATTGTATTGATGAAGTGCTGTTGGTAGAAGGCCTTGCCTATAACTTGCTTAGCATTAGCCAGCTGTGTGATAAAGGTCATAAAGTGATTTTTGACTCTCTTGCATGCACAATTTTTGAACCTAATTATGAATCTGTCAAATTTTCTGGTAAGAGAATCAATAACATCTACATGGTAGACTTAGATGATGTAGCACATTCTAACGTTTGTCTTAATGCCAATAAGGATGACCTAGCTTATCTATGACATCGTAGATTAGGTCATACTAGCTACAGTGTGCTACACAAACTGAATAAACACAACATGGTAAAAGGGCTTCTTGAAATTTCTTTCAAAAATGAAAATAAAATCTGTGAGACATGCACTCAATGTAAACAGACCAAAAATTCATTTAAATCTAGAACTGAAAACCTATCCTCTAAATCATATGAGCTAATCCACATGGACTTATTTGGACCCACCAGGTCAGTTAGCTTATCTGGAAAGAGATATGGTTTTGTTCTTATTAATGATTTTTCTAGATTTACTTGGGTCTTTTACTTGTCTCACAAAAATGAAGCTTTTGAAAAATTTCAGGAGTTGTTTTATAAAATAAAACTAACTAATAAGCATGCTATTTTGAATATCTTGTCTGATCATGGTGGTGAGTTTGTCATCTCACATTTCGATGATTTTTGCAGGGAGAATGGAATAACTCACATGTTCTCCTCACCAAGTTCTCCAGAGCAGAATGGAGTGGTCGAAAGGAGAAACCGAACATTGGTAGAAATGGCAAGGACTATGCTGGTAGAGGGAAACCTACCTAGAAAGTTTTGGGCAGAGGCTATTAACACTTCACGCTACATAATTAATAGAGCTCTGGTAAGACCCACGACTAAAATGACTCCTTATGAAATTCTGAAAGGTAAGAAACCCTCTCTAGCTCATTTCAAGGTTTTCGGATGTAAATGTTTTGTTCACATAAATTCCAAAAGAGACCTTGATAAGTTCGAACCTAAAAGTGAACCTAAAATATTTTTAGGTTATTCTGATAAGTCTAGAGCCTACAGAATTTTCAATCTCAATTCTAAGACAGTAGAAGAGTCTCCTCATGTTGTCTTTGATGAGTCTGAAATTAGAACTGAAACTTATTTATGCAGGGACAAGATTGATGGAGCAATTCTGAAAACCAAAGAAGATAAAAATGAAGAATCTGGTGAAGAAGCTGAGGAATTTGAAACTCAGGGGGAGGTACGTGAGAGTTCAGGTAATCAGGTCACAAACCTTAAATTTCTTAAAGACCGTCCCCTCGAGAACATAATTGGTAGTTTAAATGACCCACCGAGAACTAGAGCACACTTAAGAGTTGAAAATGAATTGAACTCATTTGCTTTAGTATCTCAGGTAGAACCTAAAAACATAGATAGTGCCCTTCAGGATGAGCACTGGATTAATGCCATGCATGAAGAACTTAATCAATTTTATAGGAATAAGGTCTGGCACCTAGTTCCTAAAACCTCTCATGGCAACATAATAGGCACTAAATGGGTCTTTCGTAATAAATCTGATGAGTAGGGTAAAATTGTTAGAAATAAGGCTAGGCTGGTTGCTCAGGGGTACAACCAAGAGTTTGGAATTGACTTCGAAGAGTCATTTGCCCCTATAGCTAGGCTAGAAGCCATTCAAATTCTTTTGGCCACTGCATGCAGTCTAGGAATAAACCTACAGCAGATGGATGTCAAATCTACTTTTCTAAATTGTGAAATAAAAGAGGATGTATATGTTAAGCAACCCCCAACTTTTGAGTGTCTTGAATTTCTTGACCATGTGTACAAACTTGATAAGGCACTTTACGGTTTGAAGCAAGCTCCCCGAGCTTGGTATGACAGGCTGAGCAAGTTCCTCATGGAAAAGGGATTCTCCAGAGGTAAGGTGGACCAAACACTATTCACAAAGGTATGTGAAAAGGAAATCTTGATCATTCAAATTTATGTAGATGATATAGTATTTGGATCAACCAATTTATCCATGTGTGAGAAATTTTCAGCTTTAATGACCAGTGAATTTGAGATGAGCTCAATGGGAGAGCTGAAATTTTTTCGTGGGTTGCAGGTATGTCAGACCAAAGAAGGAACATTTATAACTCAAGAGAAATACGTCAAGGACCTTCAGAAGAAATTCAAGATGGAGAACCTCAAGGCAATAACCGCACCAATGGGAGCATCTATCAGTCTTGATTCAGATTCTGAAGGTAAAATGGTAGAACCCAAATTATACATAGGTATGATTGGATCCTTGCTATACCTTACTGTTTCTCGACCTGATATTCAATTCTCAGTATGTTTATGTGCTAGATTTCAAGCATGTCTTAAGGAATCACACTTGATAGCTGTAAAACAAATTTTTAGGTATCTGTCTGGCACCCTAGACTTAGGCTTATGGTATCCTGCTAAGTGTGAGCTAGATCTAATAGCTTACACAGACGCAGACTATGCCGGGTGTAGGATAGATAGGAAAAGTACTAGTGGGTACTGTCAATTTCTAGGTGGATGTCTAGTGTCTTAGGCATCTAAGAAACAGCGCACTGTCGCCCTATCCACTGCTGAGGCAGAGTATGTGGCTGCAGGTAACTGTGCTGCCCAAGTCCTTTGGATCAAACACCAATTAATTGACTATATCATCAATCTTGGCTGTATTACAACTTTTTATGATAACAATAGTGCTATTTCCTTAACTAACAATCCTGCTCACCACTCTAGGAGAAAACATATTGAAATCAAACATCACTTTCTTAGAGATGAAGTTGGTAAAAAGGAGATCGAGCTTGAATTCATTGAATCTGAAAGACAAATTGCTGACATTTTTACAAAATCACTAGGAAATGAAAGATTTAAGTTTCTAAGAAGACAACTTGGTCTTTGTAAATTCTATGCATGAATGTTCATTTAGATTTATTGTATCTCCTGATTGCTTCTGATAGAATATGAGTCATTGAATGCCTGTTTAATGCATTTCTTGGTTGGCCCATAGGTATATAAAATGGAAAATGGGGGAAGGACAGATATCTTCTATCTAAAAACCCACTCTATGCGTAGAGGCAAGTCCTTCGCCTAGTACCATGGGTCAATTCTCTTTTGTCCAGAATAGGTTAGTGTCTCCCTCATACTCATCTGAAGCATCATGTACACAGTCAGGGGGAGTTTGTGCATTGTCATATCACCCCTATAATTTCACTCATGCATCTTGATTTCATCTCATTCATGTTGATGGGGGAATTCTGAATAATTCTTTAGTGATTGAACAGTCTATTGCTCTGAAATGTCGACTTTAAGTACTTACTCTTTTGAAAATTAATTGTATCTTTCTTGAATCAGTCATGATCTATCCTCATTCTTTGTCTTAGTATCTGAACATTTCTTGGAACCCTCCTTGAATCTGATCATATGACAAATTGATAGACATGTTCTGATGTGACACCACCTTGGGGTGTTAGTCACAAGGCCGATGCACCTTGGATTTTAACAAGCAAGCACAATTTGTAATAGAAACGGACCAAAATCGGCGACCACTCACTTGACACTCACCCAAAATCGGGGGTAACTCGATGATGTCGAGTGGAGGTTGTGAGGGCTGGGCCCTTGCTGGTAGAGGGCTAGCAAGGCCAAGGGTTTTCCCAAGGGTATGGAGGCCCAATTCAATGGAGCCGACGTTGTGCCGAGGGCACGGGTTACACACTCTCTCCCACGGAGATCTCTTGAAGCAAAGGAGCATGTGGATCGAGCACTCACTCTCACGGGCCAGCGGAGCTACGAACTAATATTGAAAGAACAAGCACTAAGGAGAGAAAGGGTTGGAGCAGTTACTCGACCGGTTTGAAGAAACCGGTCCCGCTCGAAGACGTGGGCGAGCGGGAAAGCGTTGGTTCCCCACACGCCGGGCCGGTGTAGCCTGAACATGTTTAAAGAATTACAACACTACTCCCCATGCAAGGGGGTGGAACATGGGGATGGGAAGTCACATATACATCCAAACACTACCTCCCACAGAGAGGGGCTGTAAGCCGGCCAGGCGAGGAGGGGAAATGATGAAATAGACTAAAGCCCGCAGTTCTATCCGCTCAGATTTGGCAGGATAATGAGTCGCTGAAGTGGCCACCACGGACCCGTCTGACTTCAGAAGTGGGCGAGACTAGCGCCAGAACTTCCTAGGTTGGCCCAGGAAGGCTCCAGAATTTTTGGGGAATTTAGCGTGGTCGTCGGAGGCCGAAGAAGAATCT
The DNA here is from genome assembly GCA_022559845.1 of Amorphophallus konjac. Taxonomy (NCBI): domain Eukaryota; kingdom Viridiplantae; phylum Streptophyta; class Magnoliopsida; order Alismatales; family Araceae; genus Amorphophallus; species Amorphophallus konjac. The sequence goes on from CM040124.1 coordinate 149,488,660, forward strand.
TGAATTGGACTCCATGGTTCAGCTTCTATCTATTCCAGAATCAAAGGTGCTGGAAGATGTCCTCGCTCCGAGTAGATCCGAGCTCCGAAGGTGTTGAGGCTTATATCGATACGACTGTGGGAGGGTCCTCTTCAAGTAGCAACCAGAAAGACCACCAGAGGAAGTCAGAGCAGAGAGATAGAGCCCGAAGAGTGAAGTGGGGTCTGTTTAGGCCCTGACTGGACTGCCCTGCACACCCTGGAGAGAAAATTGAGAACTCTTAGCTGTAGATGCCGAACGGGGTTCCGCTTCTTGTTCCTAGAAGTAGACTCATCGTAGAAGATCTCAGCCAAGCGCCGCCTCGAGAGCTTCAGGTGGTCGGCTGTGGGAGTCTCTGCAAGCGGCTTCAGGTTGACAGTCATGGAGAAGAAGCGTAGTTTGGGGAGAACAACTCCTCCGGGCAGCCACGAGCTCAGAATGGGACGAAACCAACACCGTTGAGAAGAGGAGAGAGAGACGCTTCCGACGGTACCACTTGGGCCTCCAGGTACACTGAGATGAAGTCAGGGTTGCCTTTGTAAGCTGCTGGTCCTCTGCAGATCCTGAGCTGCGAACTTGCTAGCTGGGAGTAGCTCCAATGGCACAAGAGATAGAGGAGGGAGGTGGTTAATGGTGAAGGGAAGTGGAAGGGGGGGACAGAGGGGGATGTGTGGGAGGTGTGGAAGGACTAGAGCAGAGATGGAAGGAGCAGGAAGAGGGAGGGGACGCAAGGGGAGGTGTTGCTGTCTCTGCACAAGATGGAGAGTCAGGGGATGGTGTAGAAGCTCAATGGAAGAGGGGGGAAGTAGGAATGGGGCGACCAGCCCCAATGCTCCCTACTTGGGGGTGGCCTAGGGCATGGGGTGGAGAGAGTGGAGGGAAACAATTCAAATTCCCCTTGGGAGCTGCAAGATTGTGTGGGCACTAGGGTGGATTGTGTTGGGGAGAGGGAGATTGTGTTGGGTGGATCAAGATTCTCCTAGGGAGGGAGGAGATTTGGTGGGGAGTGGTGGAGGGGTAATGGATGCTCCTAGTGAGCTGAAAAGGTGGCTTAGGTGGCTACTGAGGTGGCAGGTGAGGCTGATGTGGAGGGTGAGGTGGAGGAGAGAGAGGGGGGCGGCCAAGAGAGGGAGGGGAGATGAAGAGAGAGAGTAAGAGAGGGATGGGCGTGGGATTCTCTCCCTAGGGCTTCTCACCCACTAATGGATTCACACCACAAGAAATCTAAAATTTGAACTCTCAAATGGTAAATTTTCATTAACTTAAAAAGGGGGGAATGGTGTCCTATATATAGGCAACCCACATTTTACCAAAAGTCCCCGACTCTTGCTACAATGACAAATAACCAAGAGGGTAGGGGGCGCCCCTAGGCCTAGCCCACTAAACTGGGCCCAATAGCTAATCTAATCAACCTAATGTCACTCAAACTTAGGGGAATAAACAAAAGACCTTGGGACATGACTTAAATAAAAGGGAAAATACATCAAATGACTTAAATAGAAAGCTCAAAATGGATAATTGGGCCCACATGGAGTGATGCCCGAGCTCAAACGACCCCGGGGTGTGAAGATGACCCGACCAGAGGGAGTCGTGGGTGATGCCTCCATCAAATCCCTTGAGCTGCGAAGAGCTCGACTCCATCGAGTAGGGGTCCATCCTACTATGATACTGCTCGAGAAGGTCGGGATCCAGCTACTGGAGATCTTCCCGACTCACCCACGAATCCTCCGAAGGAGGCCGATCCTTCCACCTAACGAGATAGCGTTCGTATACCTTGCTCCTGGTGGTAGTGACTTGTTCATCCAATATTCATTTAATTCGCTCACGCTGCGCTCTCTTGGCTGGTGGACTCTTCTCACGGGTTGGTTCTATCTCAATGGGGGGAATATGCTCAATATCCTCACTGGGTACCACCGTGGGACCCTTATATGGCACTAGGTCAGCCACGTTGAATGTGGGACTCACTCCATACTCCTCAGGGAGATCTAACTCATAGGCATTAGTGCCAATGCGCCTCAGAACCTGGAAGGGACCAGCCCCACGAGGCCTCAATTTTGAGATGGCTCCTGGGGAGAGCCTCTATGTCCTCACCATCACAAAGTCACCCACGTGGAATTCTTGGTGATGTCGATGAGAGTCGGCCTGCCTTTTATAAGTCTCATTCTTTTTGCTGATGTGCTTACGGATTTCTTCATGCAATTCTCTAATGTGTTGGGCAAATGATTCAGCTAAAATAGACACTCTAGCATGCTGGGGAAGGGGAATGAGATCTGAAGGTTTCCTTGGCTTGTACCCATGCACAGCTTTAAACGGACTCATCCATATGGACTTATTGACAGAGTTGTTATATGCAAATTCAGCCTAAGGTAGAATGAGATCCCAATTCCCTAGACAATCCTCAACAAGACACCTAAGGAGGTTCCCTAGACTCCGATTGACAACTTCAGTTTGGCCATCAGTTTGAGGGTGGTAGGCTGTGGAGAATTTGAGGAGGGTACCTATCAAGTGCCAAAGAGTCTTCCAAAAGTAGCTAGTGAACTTGACATCTTTATCGGAGACTATGGTTTTAGGTAACCCGTGGAGGCAAACAACCTCATCAAAGAACAACCTGGCCACTCGGGAAGCATCTGAGGTTTTGGAACATGGGATGAAATGGGCCATCTTAGAAAATCTGTCAACTACCACAAAGATTGAGTCATGCTTCCTTTGAGTCTTGGGTAGGCCTAACACAAAGTCCATGCTTAAGTCTTGCCATGGACGGTCGGGGATGGGGAGAGGGGTGTAAAGGCTGGTGTTTTGCTTCACCTGTTTGACCAAAGCACATGTGCGGCATTGACTCACAATCTTGGCTACGTCTCTCTTGAGACTTGGCCAATAAAATTGACCCTCAACTAGAGCAATGGTTTTGTGAACCCCAAAATGACCAGCTAGTCCCCCCGCATGTAATTCGCAGACCAAGAAATCACGGAGTAAGGTCCGTGGTATGCAAAGCTTTGGGCCCTTGAAGAGGAATTCATCCTCTAAGATACAACCCTCATGTTCCCGGCTATACGGGGTGGTCAAGGTGGTATAAATGTGCCAAAAGTCGGGGCAGCCAGGGTACTCATCCTTGAGTCTCTCAAACCCGGTAACCTCCACATGGATAGTGGACAACAAAGAGATCCTCCTACTGAGTGCATCCGCTACGCGGTTCTCACTTCGAACCTTGTGTTTGATTACAAAGGTATAGGATTAGATGTACTCAACCCAGCGGGCATGTCGGGCATTCAACTTTTGCTGGGAGTTGAGGTATTGTAGGGCCTCATGGTCGGAAAAGATGACAAATTCTTTGGGCAACAAGTAGTGCCTCTAATGTCGGAGGGACAGAACCACAACATAGAACTCTTTGTCATAAGTGGAGTATCTTGCCCTAGCATCACATAGCTTCTCACTGAAGAAGGCCACGGGGTGCCCTTCTTGACTAAGGATCCCGTCTATTCCTATCACGGATGCATCACATGTGACTTTGAAAACTTTGGAGAAATCGGGTAGGCATAGGACTAGGGCTTAGGTCATCCTCTCTTTAAGCTCTTATAAGGCTTTGGAGGCTGGTTTGGTCCACACAAAGGTCCCCTTTTTGAGACAATCTGTGATAGGGGCGGTGATGGTGCTGAATCCCCGGATAAATCTCCTATAGAATGTGGCCAACCCGTGGAAGCTTCGGACCTCATGGAGGGTGTGGGGTTCCAGCCAATCAAGGATAGCTTAGACCTTCTCGGGGTCCATGGAGACGCCCTTGGTAGAGACTACAAATCCTAGGAAGGTAATGGACTTGGTCATGAAATGACACTTCCCTGGGTTGGCAAATAGACTTTCATGCTGAAGGACAGTGCAAACTTGCCTAAGATGGTCAAGGTGGGCCTCTTGGGACTGACTATAGATGAGGATGTCATCAAAATAGACAACTAGAAAGACCCCAATGTAAGGCCTAAAGACCTCCGTCATAAGACGCATGAAAGTACTTGAGGCATTTGAGAGCCCAAAAGACATGACTAACCATTCATAGAGGTCATCTTTGGTTTTGAAGGCCGTTTTCCACTCATCTCCGGGCCTAATTCTAACTTGGTGATAAAAATCGGCGCGTCAAGTTGATTGTATACCAATGCGTTTCTCCCTCCTCTGGTTCCTCCCCCTCCCGTTCTCCTCCTCCGCGACCCTTCTCCCTCCCTGCGGTTTACCTCCCCCTACGGCCGCCTGAGCCCGGGGATGGCCGGCAGTGGGGGGGGGGGGGGGGCCCTGTGCCTCCCCCTCCCATCTCTGGCTTCTCCCTGCCTCGGCTGGCTTCATCTGGCGGTGGTCGCGGTGCCCCCCCAGCCGAGCTGCCACCCCCCGTAGCGGCTGTTAGTTCGGGCGTGGATGCTCTCCCTCCGTCAGCGGTGGAAGGTAGAGGGGCTGTGCTGCCTCTCCTTGCCGCGCACGGCTGCTTCGGTGGTCAGCTGTCCAACGTCTCCCCTTCGCCTTCGTCTACTTTTGTCTTGCCCGCTTCTGTTAGCTCCTGCGTAGCGATGGAGGGCTCGGACGCAGGTGGCCTCGGTTCTTCTGTTCTTGATGGGGTCCCTCCTATCGGCTCCCCCTCATCTCCGACTGGCGTCCAAGGTTTCTCCTCCGTCTCCGGCCCTCTGGCCTGTACTCCGGCCTCCTCTCCCTTGGCCGACGGCGTCCCGTGCGGTCCCCGGTCTGCTCCGCCACCAACTCCCGCTTGCCACGTTTTTCACCATGCTAGCATGTTACCTCCACCCCCCGCTTCTGCCCTTCCCCCGTCGATCGCTCAGCTCCCCCTCATGCAACCACCCCCTCTCTGCCACGTACCCCGGTCAACCCCCTCCCCCGCGTTAACCGAGCCGATCCCCCACTCGCCTTCTCAGCTTCTGCCCGCCACGACATCTGCTTCGGATGGGATGTTGGGCAAAAACGGTGCTCTGTTTTTGCCCAACGCCCCATCTCCTCCTTCCGCCAGTCTAACCCCCCCTCCCCTATTTTGCGGCGTCTCTCCGGCGGATCCCCTGGACTGTGGCGGTGGCGTCCTCCCGCTCCCATCTTCCTCCCCCTTGGTGATCTGTCCGGGGGTCCCTCCTGTTGCCGCCGCGCCTCACCTCGGCCTGCTGCCTGCTGCTCGTGGTGGTGCCCGGGGTGGTGCTGCGACGCTCGACCCCTTCGGCAGTCCACCTACCGCCACCGTGGGGCCTTCCTTTGCCCAGGCAGTTCTCTCTTCCATCTCCCCTCCTTCCCTCCCCCTGCTGGTTCGTGCTCCTGCTTCTACGGACTCAGGCGAGCCAGCCATTTTCTTCCCCCCGGATGACATCTGCATCTCCTGCCAGCCGCTAGCCTTTGCGCTTGTTGACCGGACACCCAAAGGCCGGCCCCCGTTCCAAGATATTCGTTCTCATCTTGCTCACCGGTTTCAGTTTCGTCAAGACTTTTTCATCAGCGCTTTAGACAACCGCCACTTGCTTCTGCGCTTTCAAAATGAGGAAGACTTCTTGCGGGTTCTGCTCAAAGATCTCCTCTTTGTTCATGGTCGGCCCTTCCTATTCTCCAGGTGGCACGTCAGGTTCTCCCCGGAGGAGGACTCACCTTTCGTGCCGGTTTGGGTGGAGATGCCGGCCCTCCCGGCCAACTTCTACAACGAACCAATGCTCCTCTCTATAGCCGGTACCTTCGGCACCCCTCTCAAAGTCGACCGCAACTCTCTCTGCCTCACCCGATCGGACGCCGCTCGCGTGTGTGTCCTGTTGGATGTCACCAAGCAGCCTCCTGCCCGTCTTTGGATCAATTGTGGAGGGTGGGGTTTTTGGCAACCGCTGCACTACCCTTCCATCCCCTTGTTTTGCTCTTCATGCAGGCGTTTGGGTCACGGTCCCTCCTTGTGCAAGAGTCGCCCTGCCGGCCCGTCTGCGTTTGGTCCCTCTAAGCTCGCCCGTGAGGTTCGGAAGCCGGCGGGGTCGGCAGCCGTGGCCTCTGGCCCAACGACCACTGCATATGCGCCAACGCTTGCTGCCCCTGCAACGGCTTCCAAGCCAGCTCCCCCCTCAGAGCCTGCTCATCCTCCGCTGGCGAAGGGTTTGGCTGATGCGGCCTCCAACGCTCTGGCTTGCGCTCCTGGCCCCCCTGTCCCCCCTAGCGCCACCTGGAGGCCCGTGGGCGCCTCAGGGATCCTGCCTGCCTGTGCCCTCCCCGTGCCTCTTTTGGATGCTCCTGTTGGTGGCTGCCCAACCGCTCCCGCTCCACTGCTTCGTCCCCCCCATCTCCGCCTGTTCCTGCCCAGGAGGAGCTTCAGGTGTGCGATGTAGCACCCGTGGATCTCATCCTCCCTGCTGCTTCCCCTGCTGAGCTGGTCAACGTGCCTCCGTCAACTGCCCCTCCACCTCCTGTGGACGGTTGGGCTCCCTGTTCCCTGCATGGCCCGCTCCCCTCTGGTTTTGCCATGGGTGCAGCCGGAGCTTCTCTCCTGGTGGTCCACCCACTTGTGGAGGGGTGCCAACTGCCTGCAGAGCATCCGCTGCCCCAAGCTACCTCCTCATCGGCCGCTTGCTCCCTGCCCTCTGCCTCCCTCCCGCTGGAGTCTCCACCGCATCTGGCTACGGTTCGCTCGCCGGACCATTTGACTGCTGCCCATGGCGTCTTGGGCCCTGCTCCTTCGTGCACCGGGACTGAGGCTCCCCCTCGAGCTCTCCCCGTGGCTGAGGGGCTGTCTCCTCTTCCCGCTCCCGTCTTGGGATCTTCACTGGATGTCACTGCTGCCTTGGGCCCAGTTGCAGTTCAGGGACCCTCCGCTGTGGCGCCTCTTGGCTCTGCCCGCAGTGGGGCTCCCCTCCCTGCCTTGCTGCCTGGGGCTTCTGTCTCCCCCACTCCTGCCCGGCTAGATGACGGGCCCCCTGCCTCTCCAGTGAAGCACCCTGTTGCTGTGCGTCTCATTACCCAAGTGCTCTCTGTGCCAGGATTGGAGCCCATCTCTCACTTTCCGGACTTGCCGGCTGCACATGCTAGTTTTGTTGGCCTCGCCCCTCCTTCGGGTCGTGGTGCCTGCCCTCCGGCTCCGTCTGTGGGCATCGCGCCCATCCCCCGGGCTACTCACCCTTCTCCGTGTGCTGCTGTGCCCGCGGGTGTCCCTCCTACATCTCGGGCGTCCTCGTCTGTGATCCCCGGCCTCTCGGCACCGGATACTCACCCCCTGGGCGGCCCCTTGCCGCTAGCGGGGCTTAATGCCGCTGCCGCAGCTTGGTCTCCTGGGACGCTGCCCTCTCCCCAGGAGGCTGCTATTGAGCGTCCCTTGGCTTCCTCCTCTGCTCCGACGGCTGCCCCTCGTCTCTCCTTCGCCCAAGCTTTGAAGCAGAAAATCAACCGGGCCCCGCCCGGGCCGATCGTCGATTCCACCCCGCCTCCTGCTCCGGTGCCTCCTGTGGGTCTTGTGCCCCCCCCAGATCTTGGCATGCCCCTCACGCTTCCCTTCCTCGTCCAGCCGCTTCATATACTCGGTGTTGTGCCTGCTTCGTCGGGGCTCGGGGACACAGCGGCTCATGTGGCTTTTGTGGGCTCCCCCGGCCTAGACCGCTCTCGGCTACCCTCCAGGGTGGATAGCGGAGCTCCTCGGCGTACCTTCCGGTGGTCCAACTCCACTTCCTCCTCGCGTGATCGTCAGTGCTTGTTTGAGGATGCTGCTCTTCCTCCCCGTCGCTCTCTTCGGCTACAGTCTTCCTCGATGGCGCCCCCGCCCCCAGCCTACTCGTCCTTCACGGAGGCGCTCGATATAGACGGCTCAGAGGTTGACCCCTTCTCTCCGGGACGTCTGAGTGGCGTCCGTTCTGTGTTCTCTTCCGACTCAGAAGGGGTCTTCGACGAAGATTCCTATTTGTAGGGGCTTGGTCTCTTCTGTGGGTTCTCGGGCCTTTGTTTTTGCCCTTGCCTGGGTTCTTTGGTCTCCTTTATGCTTTCTTGGGCCTTGGGCCATGTTCTATCCTTGGCCCTCTTTGGGCGTTCCCCCCCCCCCTCTGTACCCCTTTCCCTTTTATGCTTTCATATATGAAAATTGCTTGCCTGGTGGCCGGGATAGTGGTTTCATCGTCTTCCGCAATGAAGAGATGAACCCCCTCTCCCGTCTCCCCCCTTGCAAGTATCAACTTTAGTTAAAAAAAACTTGGTGATAACCACTCTTAAGGTCGATTTTGGAGAAAATAGTGACTCTAGCTAGCATATCAAGCATGTCATCAAGCCTAGGGATGGGGAACATATACTTGACGATGATTTTATTAATGGCCCGACTATCCACACACATCCGCCATGATCCATCCTTCTTGGGGGTAAGAAGGGCCGGGACGACACATGGACTTTTGCTAATGCGGATGAAGCCCTTCCTAATGAGTTCCTCTATTTGCCTCCGAAGTTCGGCATGTTCCATGGGATTGAGGCGATAATGAGGAATATTTGGAAGGGTGGCTCCCGAAACTAGATCAATTGCATGTTACACATCACGCATGGGAGGGAGTTGGTCCGGGAGTTCCTCCGGGAACACATCATGAAACTCCTCTAGGAGATGCCAGACTTCTATGGCATGAGGGTTGGAGGGGGTGGGCTCTCCTAGAAAAATGACTACCGCACATAGAGGTGTCCCTTGAGCTATTTCCTCCGCAAGCTCTCTTTTGGTGATGAGATGAAGACCCTTGGTCATTCCCAAAGTCTTATCTTGGTTGGGGTTTCGGGAGAGAGATTGTGTTGGTGGGGTGGAGTTCCCCATGACTTAAGATGTGGTGGAGTGTTGACCTTGAGGGGGTGGGCTTTTCTTAGGCAAGGGACATGGTGGGGAGGGATTAAGACGGATGCTCTTTCCCCCATGCTCAAAGGTGAATGTGTTGGTCCTACCCAAAATAGTGGCATCCACATCATAAAGCCAAGGTCTCCCTAGTAGGATGCTATCTACTTCCATGGGGGTAACATCACACCATATTTGGCCATGGTAGGAAGAGAAGGTGAGGGGCACAAGGCATCGAGTGTTGACTTGGATGGAATTATTGTTGATCAAAGAGACCCGATATGGGCTAGGGTTGGGAGTAATGGTAAGCCCAAGGAGTTTGACGGTGTCAGGGGACACGGCATTGACACAACTCCCATTATCTAAGATCACTTTTCTTACATGGCCCCCTATCTTAACAAAGGTGTGAAAGATTGAAGTTCGTCGCTAGTCCTCCTCTTGGGGTTTGGTGAGGGTGCATCTAATCACTCCTAGATGGTAGTCGGTAGATGGAATGGTGTAGCCTAGACCCGACTCATGGTATTGGGCCTCATACTCTTCTTCCCAATCTAGTGAGGTTTCATGGATGTTGACACCCATTTTTAGCCCGCAAGTTGCGTCATTTCTTTTATTCATCATTTTTGATGTCCCGAATTATCTATTGTTTTGGAGCCTTCCTTGGATGGGTTTCGAGCCCATTTCATTGTTTCATTCCCTTTGAGCCTTAGAGATCATGATTTCTTAGAGCCATGGAGCCTATCATATCACCTTTTGGCTTTCAAGTCAGCTTGCGGCCCATTTTGGTCGACTCTCCATCAAGCATTTGGCCCTCTTCGTTACGCAGTTCTAAATGTGGCCCCCTTTTCATCCCGTTCTACTCCTCTATTTAAAATGTGCCCTTTAGAAAAGTTGTTCATCTTTTAAATTCCTACAATTTCTTCTTCTATGTCATTGGCTAGTTCTCCGCCGATTTCAAGTTATTTACATTTTTCTAGCAGACTACACTGTTCACCTACGTCCCAGTATTTTTCTTCTTTGTTCTCTTCATATTTTCTCTCTCTTCTGTTCATTTTCTCATCTTACTTTCTTCATAAAAGTTGTTCATTTTTGCGTTATCTACAATTTCTTCTTCTACCACTTTCACTAATTCTGCACCGTTTGGGAGATATGATCCAATTTCCAAAGTTGCACAAGGTCTGCCCTAAAGAGTCGTGCAATTGACCGTTTATCATTGAAAACGGTCGGTCGACGACTGTTTACTCCTTAACGGTCGGTCGACAGACCGTTAAGCCAATAAGAGTCCAGCCTGCTCTGGACTCTATCTCCATAAACCTACGCGACAGGCCTATCTTGCGGCGGCCATAACTTTTCGAATACTTATCCAAATTGATCCTCGTTTTTTCCTACTTCTAGCCCTTTGTATTATCTTGAATTTGGTTCATAGAAATCAAATTTTGATGGACTATATCTCCTGAAATCTTAGCCGCAATATCAAGTTTTATGCATTTTTGACCAACAAAAATTCTGTCAGATTCGGCTCCTGGCTCTTCTTGCGGCGGGAATATCTTCCAGATCCTTCCACCCAAAAGAGTCCCATTTTCTCGTATATCTTATCTTGACCATTATCTCGAGAATGATCTAGAGATCTTGAGATTTGGTAGACTCTATCTTCTGGAATCGTGGGAGAAAGTTGGGGGTTTCACCACTTTTCTATATAAACCTGCCCAGATTTCCTATGCGATGGGGGCGTATTTTCAAGGCAACGGCGAAGCCATGCCGAATTGTCTTCATCATCCTTTGACCCTAGCCTGAAGAGGGAAGTATAAGCTTCGTTTTGGTTTCTTATTTGCTCAATTTCATCAACGTTTTCCCTCTCAACTTCGCCCCTACTTTTGGCAAATCATCACAATTTGCTGATTTCTGCTACGAAGTCCACGACGGGGGCCTGTTCATCAAGCCGGGGCGGAGTCATGCTTCATCCTTTTCATCCTCCCTCAACTCCAACTTGAAGAGGGGAGTATTAACTTCACGTTGACTATATGTTTACCTTATTTCTCATATCTTTTCCCCCTCTTTTAAGCCCCAACTTTTGAGGTTTCACCACACTGTTCTGCACTTTGCTGAAACTCAGATTTCTTGCGACGGGGGCATGTTTGCGTCTCCGGTGCGAGGCCGTGGGGCACTCTTGATCCATCCTTTCAACTTCATGCATGTTTTTGGTTCCTTGGTTTTGGGCTCATTACCTTGTCATTACCTTGGGGCACTCTTAATCTTTGTGTTCCTTGGTTTTGGGCTCATTACCTTGTCATCTTCATGCATGTTTTTGTCCATGAGTTTTGCACTTTCATTCTATTTTTACACTGTCATTTTTCTCCCATGTTCTGCACCCCTCTATTTTCTTGTATTTTCCACCCCGCTTTTCACTGGTCTCTTCCCCGTTTTAAACCCTACTTTTTACTCTAGTTTCACCACAACATTCCCACCTTTCCATAGCATTCACGCTTTCGTATTTTGATGTTCTATCTTGTGAGATATTCATCATTATTTGAGCCCATTTTGTGCACTGTCTTGGATTTTCTGCACAGTCCGTATTTTTTTACAAAATCTCCGGTGTCATAACTTTCTGTCCCGACCTCTTTTTAGAGTGATTCTTATTCCTACTTCTTCACAACACTCAAGTCTTCTGTCATATCAAACTTCTCCCCATTTGGACATCGTTTGCCCTACTGTTTGCATCAGTCTTTGCACTCACTTTACAGTGTTTGCACAATTTTTCTTGTGACATGCGCTTTTGCACCTTGTTTATCTATGTTCATCATGGCATATTAAATCAATTTCTTTATGTTAATCTCATCACAATATGCACACCTATTGTTTGCACGATTCCATAAGGGTTAAAAACCCTCCCCCGGTGAGTTTGCCCTAAATCTTTCATGCTACTTTATGCACTTGGGCAAATTTTTACACTTAGCATTTTCTAATGAGTTTTGCATCGTGTTTTGTGTTTGTTTCGCAGGAAAGCATGGAAAGTGAGGCCCTTACCTTCTAGCCGGTTGGAAGGCGAGGAGAGGTAATCCATAAATCCCCGCATCTTGATATTGAGCGTGATCATCCTCTTTTTCCAAGGTACAGAACGTACATATATTTCATATCCTTTGGCGTTGTTATTCCTTGGTGGTGATCACGGTATTCTTCTACATCCTTTGTCACCTTTTTAATGATTGTATGATCATGCTACCATCTTCACATAGTCACATATTTATGTTATTCACTTGATTGGTGAACATAGGCCTTCATGCTTATTCATGTGATTTGTGGGATCAGCACGCATATACACATCCACATTTTCCACATCTACACCCCTTTTTTGGCAATCACGGTGGTTCTTCTAGTGCCCATTACTTTTCTCATGCTTTGCTGCGATTTTGGTGTGTATATCCATGTTTAGATAGCATTTCATACTCATATTGTTCATCTTGTTTGCATCCTTATTGTTATGTTTGCTTATGTTCATTATATCTTGATTTGCTAGTTTTAGGCTAGAAATTGCATGCACTCCGGTGCACATAGGATCATGCATATTGTCATATTGTAGTTGCATTCTCCTCGGTAAGTGACCCTCTCGCTCCCAAATTCCTTGGGCTCGACTAGGTGATCTTATCTGGGACCTCCGTAAGTCCACGCGAGCCGTGGATTCCCACACGGACGCCGGGCCGGTTGTACCTTCTCACCCCTTCGGCTTGTATTTACATACGTTGTGAAGGAATTAATCTTAGTCAACCCAAAGTCTGGACCTTATTCCCTATAGGATACCTATCTTGAGGGAATTAATCTCAATTCAAATCATTAAAAGGCCCATCCAAAACTTTATCATTAAAATATTTTCTATCATATTAACTTGTTTGACTTGGTGAAATCCTTCATATTGTTTGTATTACTTGGGCTTGTCCAAGCCCATTTGTGTTAATTTGTGTTGCATTCCCATCATCCATATAAATTTTGTTGTTATGCCCATTTAGGCTAGTCCATTCAGTCTGTCTATTTGTCTAGTCACATTGTCCTAGGTTGTTATTTTTTTTTACCTTTGCATTTTTGAGTCTGCCCCCTCTCTTATTCTCGAGCCCTTTTACTTCCCTCATTGTATCCCCTTGATTTTTCCTGTATAAAGTCTCCATTTGCCTTCATGGAGCTCCAGTTTTCTCCTGTATATTACCCTTCTTCATTCCCATCTTCCTATTCCCACGTGGATTCCTCTTTCCACGCGGGCCCATCTCCTCGTGGCCCTTCCGACTCACAAGTAAATCTCATGGCCCACTCATCACCTCTTGTTAGCCAAATGGTCCCGGTCCAGGCCCAAAAACTCACTACTAATCATCTTAATGGGCTTCATTCTCATAACGAGCCCCATTCATCTAATGGGCCTCATTCCTTTAATGGGTCATCCTTCTTGAGTGACCCATCTTCCTTTACTGGGTCCCAATCTCTTAGTGGGCCTTATTCCTTCAATGGGCCTCGCTCTTTTAATGGGCCCCCTTCCTTTAACAGGCCTTCTTATTCCCTTAATGGGCCTACTTCTCATAATAAGCCTGCTCCTTCTACCCATGTTGCTGCTGTACCAATTAGTTCTTATTCCCACATTCATGATCCTTCTAGGCCCACATATCCTTCCACTCCTGGGATGAGCTTTCCTTCTTCTCAGTCTGGATCCCCTAATCCGGCCCAATATCATAACCCTGTTCCAAATCCACAATCTCTTGCTCAGGCTGGCTTGCATCCTTCCCGGTCTCTCCCCACCGAGGAGATGATTGCTCAAGCCCAACGTCAGCTTGATGAACTTCAATGTCGAATTGATCCCCAATCTTCTTTGAGTGTCCCATTTGCGTTCCAAGGTCTTCAACTTCCTCCGCGTTCACAAATTCTCGCATATCATCGCTATGGTGCAGTTGGTAACCTCTATGTGCACTTGAAGGAGTTCATTTATGAGTCGGCCCAATTTCGACATGACCAACGCTTAATGGCCTATCTATTCGGTCTGTCTTTGGAAGGCCAGGCTTGGGATTGGTTCTTTTCTCTTCTGCAAGAGCAGATTGTGAATTTTCAAGTTGTCCAAGAGAAATTTCTTCAGCAGTTTCAAGACCAGGTTGGGCCCAAGTATTCCATGGTGGATCTGGCCCATGAAATGATGAAGCCCGATGAGGATTTCTACACCTTTGTCGACCACTGGTGCCGCCTTGCCACGCAAGTCCCGGGACACATTCCGGAGGGAGAAAAAATCAAGATGCTTATTTCAAATGCAACGTCTGAGTACCGCTTTATCTTAGCTCTCAACGACATTACCTATTGGAAATAATTATATAGTCGAGCCCGCTTCATTCGCCAACAAATCCAAGATTCCCTTGACCACAAGTCTTCACCATCTACCTCCACATATCAACCTTCACCCTCCACGTGTCAACCCTACGCTCCCATGAGTCAGCCCGCCATAAGTCAGCCTTCTGCCACATATCCCTCTATGAGCCAACCCCCCGCCTCTACATAACTATACGCCTTCGCATATCAACCTTCCATGAGTCAGCCTCCTGCGTCCGCATACCCGTCTCCGTCTCCACCCCTGGTCAAGGTCACATCACACCCCTAGCAGGTAGATGCCGTCCACATACCTCCCACCTCCCTTTCCACTCCACATATGCCTCCACCGAGTCATTCCACTAGTTGCCTTGTGCCTTTGCCTTCGCAACCCCAACTTCCTTCTCCACTTCCATCTCCATTACCTTCCCATACCCCTCAGCATCCACCTTGCTCGAAGCAAGCTCCTCATCATCCTCCGTTGCCGGAGTGTTTTTCAGATATTTTTAGGGCTTTGATGGCTACTCATGCGTTGCCGCCCCCTCCAGTTCTGCCCTGCTGACCCGCGGTCGGGGATGTACTTCAATTTTGTGATTACCATCGCCAGAAGGGGCATTTGGTTGACGACTACCCCAAATTCTGAGTATGTTTATGGCTTGGAAGATGATAAGAGGATTGATTGGGCCGCCATGCATAAGGTTGTTCTACATCTCCGCAAGCAACAGCAGCAACCAGCAGTGACGCCCAGGCAGTCGTCTCTACGAGACCAGGGCACCCCTGTCATTCTTTATCGGGCATTGCACCCGCTCCACCGCCTACTCCATCAACTGTTCCCTCTCCTATGCTTTTATCCACCGTGGTGCCTACCTCATCACCATCTCCATCTCCACCTACCCCCTCACCTTCACCATCTCCTACTCAACCTCCATCTCCTCCACAAACCCAAGCCTCTACTCAGGCTAGTGCTTCCATTACCACCACTTCTTACACCCCCGCTTCTACTCCCGACGCCGCCTGACGCGTTGTGTCGATACACCGACGGTGGGCGCCGTGACCACCTTCTTCACCCTCTTCATCGTCATCTCCACTACCTCCATTGACCACATCACCATCTCCACCACCGTCACCATTGCCTAGCCCATCACCATCGCCTCCCCTCTCAAAGACCCCTATCCCATCACCTCCACTATCTCCACCGCCTTTGCCATCCCCTTCGCCATCGTTGCCCGAGCCTGAGCAGGCTATACCTACACCTCCACTATCGCCTTTACCCCCTCCTACGCCTCCACCTTTTCCTTTACCTCCACCCGAGCCTATTATCGCCGCAATCCCTCCACCACTCGCATTGACCTTACCCCCGCTTACGCCTTCTAAATCTTCGCCTCCGCCTTCCAAACCTATTACTTCCATTTCTTCCCCATCCATTTCCACCCCACAGAGCGGGTGTGCGCTGCCTTTGGTGCCCCTCGGGTTTGGTCCCCAGGGAGATGACGAGCCAAGTCAGGACAGTTTGGTGCTTGTTCTGCACTATAAGATTCAAGATTGCATTTGCCGCATGCCAATTTGAGTCCTGGTCCCAGGTCATCTTTGGGATAATGAGTCTAAATTTCCTCTGGAGACGGTTGCTAAGAAGAGTTCCTTTGCATTAGTGCTAGTTTCTTCACAAGTGAGGCCGGTGGCAATCTCATTGCTTACCGGAGGATTCGCTATTGATGCTGTTATTACCTCTTGCTCGATTGCGGTTCAGTTCACTGGCCAAGAGGGGTTCTCTACTCAGATTGTGCTAACCCATACGGCTGCCAAGAGCCTGATGGATTCCCTATTCAAGGGACAGTTGGCCGTATCTTCTGCATTTTTCAAGGACATTCTGCACATCCTATGCAATCTTCCTCGGTTTATTGGTGAATTGACCACGTCAACGCCATGCATTGCTCTCCCTCGGTTTTGTCCTGCTCTTCTGGTAAGGGAGTTATACTTCATGCCCGATTTCCGAGGGGAGATGCCTAATCTCATGCTAGTGCCAAGTGACAAAACTATGTGGTTCTCTGATATTCGTTCATTTGGGGAGTTATCTGTCGAAGAATGTTCCTCTACTATTGTTAGCACCGGGTATCTAGGGGCAATCGCCCCAATGAGGCTTCATGTTCATGATCGGGCCAGGTCATCTGCCAGATGGGCTCGTTATTTAAGAAGACGTTACAGATCAAGAAGGTCGAAGGTCCAAGTCCACACCAGGCGGGTTCGGGTTCAAAAAGGTTCTGCTAAGAAGTGGCGGCGGCATAAGTTTAAGGGCCGTCGATTGTGCACTCAAGGGTCCACTTTTTCCTCCTTCTCTTCCTTTCGTTCATCCTTTCTTCTACTCAGCTCACACCCCTGGGTGGTGTACCTCCCTTCCTCTAATCCAATTTCTATGATCTTCTCCTCTCTTTTCGGGTCCGCAAACCCCCATTCTTCTTTCTCCACTCATCCAGAGTCTCCAGATCCTCCGTTCTCTCATGATTTTAGGCCTCGGCCTATGTCATCCTTTCATCCCACTTTCAGGACTTCTTCTGATCCTTCTCTTCTGGTATCCTCGGGCTCTACTTCTGATCCTTCCCCGACCATGTCGGGTGATTACCCTTTTCTTTCCCTGACCCTGTCGGGTGACCATCGTTCTTCTTCCCCGACCCTATCGGGTGTCTGTCATTTTTTTCCATTCTCACTCTCCTTCCCCGACCATGTCGGGTGATTCTAATTCCTTTTCTCCGACTACGTCGGATGATCACTCCTCTTCTCCCTTATCTTTGCCACAATCTTCTCATGGTCTCTCTATTTTTTTCTCCTCACCCTTTCGAGGTCATTACCCTTTTTCTTGCTGTTTTCGAGGCTTTAGCCCACCTTGATCTCAGTTAATCCCTGGTTATTCTGTACTTGGTTCTTGTTATCAGGGCCTCAGTGCCTTAACGAGGGAGTTCTGGCCCTCGTCTCACTTCCTTTTTTATCCCTTCTTCATCCAGTATGATGTCTGCCATTCCTCTATGTCGATGAATCCAATCCTTTGCTCTCCTTTCATCCTTTATCCTGACAAGCAAGGAAAACAAAGTTCGTGCTCCTCAAAGCTTGATGATCGAAATCGCTTCAGGAGGCCGGTTTCCACGCCATCGATTTGCAAAGGTATCTTTGATTTTTGCTGGAACATGTTATCATTGCTATTACTCTGTTATTTCTGCACGCGCTTATAATGTTGGTTCCTTAAAACATGGTTGAGTGGCCTTAGACTTTTGTTAGTGTGCTTAGTCAAATGAGTCGCTTCTGCAGTATCTTAGGCTGGTGATAGCTCCGCGCTGGGAGTCTAGTTCTTTTCCCGATTGTTGAGGGTGACCTTTGAGTATGGATTTTTCACACACTTCACAGCAAGCCATAGCCGATCTCTCTAGTGCAACATCGTTGCTGCTTTGGCCATACTTTGGATATGCACAAAGGTCTTTTCTTTTCTCTGCTCGACTGAGTGCATGGGCAAGAGATTGATGGATAAGATGACTAACCTAGGCGCTCCCTAATATGAGAGAGGTCTCAAATAGGGGCAGTCTTGACCCTCAAAAGTGACCTTTCATGCTATATCTGGTCAATAAGGGCAACCAAAATGAGAAAATGAATATGCAAAATTATGAAAATCAAAGGCATGGCAAGAGTGGCAGTACAGTTCCCCGCGGGATGTCATGAGCCCGGTCGCATGCGTGCCTAGTAAATATGAGTCTCAAAATCAAAGACACAAAGCCCCGGCACAACAGACTGTATCTTTGAGGGGTAGTGCCCTGAAAGGAAGTCAAATCCTTATGTCTCCCATCCTGCATAAAGCTTATCTCCTAATTTTCATATATTCCTCCCTCTTACGTTGGGTTGTATTCCGGGTATGGCCTTAGTAGGGGCACCGTTCTTTAGAGGCGGTTGGTTGTGGCGAGCCACCCTCACATGCACGCCCTGCTTAAGGGAAGCCTTTAATGAAAGGGGTAGGAACGATGATCCCTGGCCAGTAGTTTGAGCCCATCTTTAGGTGCTGCAGATTGCTATGTCAAAATCCAAAAAAAAATCAAATATTACCAAAAGTCTAAAAAAATCAAATATTATCAAAAATCCAAAAAATCAAATACTTCAAAATTTAAAAAAAAATCAAATGTTTCAAAACAAATTTAAAAAAAAATCAAATATTTCAAAAATCCAGAAAAAATGAAATACTGATGAAAATCTAAAAATTACAAAATTACAAAAATCCAAAAATATGTCTTTTATTTTTATGTATTTTTTTATCTTGATGACTGATACGTAATCCGTTTGCTAAGTGTGCAGGTTGCAAGTACTCAGACATTCCTTGCTATATCTTTTTACTCTGCCTCCTGTCCACATTTTTGATCTGTTCTTTCCTTCTTCAATCTTATTTCTCGATCTATTCTGAAGCTTTAGTCCTTCTCAGCTTTTAATAATCATATTTCTATGAGAGGACTTTGCCACACGATTATGAACCTGGCGATTCTGCTTCATTCTGATCTTGGCTTTTGATTGAAGGACGTATTTTGTCATGTCTTTTATCCCGCCGTGTCTTTGTCATGTGTTTATGTCCCACCGTGTTGTCCCACACATGTTGTTTTGTCCCTTATTGCATGTTGTTGGTTGACTTGCATATGTTGATAGTCGTCCCTCTATGTTCCATGTGTTGTCCCAACCGGGTGGTCATCCGTCATGTTCTTGTCCCAATCGTGTGTTGTCCCACCGCGTTGTTATCTTGTCATGTTGTGTTCATACATGCATGTTGTTTGTTCATGCCATTACATATGTGCTTGTTTGCCTTTGTTATGTTATGTTACATTGTCTCCCATTTCATTTGATCGTTATGTTATGTCATGTTGTTTGTTGTTCAGTTGATCGTTATGTTATCTTCGCTATGTTTATACTTGCTTGTTTGTCATGTTTGTCTTATACATGAAAGCCCATAAAAATCAAAAAAATCAGAAAATCCAAAAAAAATGCCGTTTCGCCTACGCAGGTAAGTCAGGTATGGCTCTCTATCCCTACTCATGGTTGCATTACTATATGGTATCTATATTGTTATATTATCTCGAGAACCGACTGGTCTTTCATGTGTTCTAAGATCTAACGTTCTCCTCTAACAAAAATGATGATGATCTAGGTGCACATGTTTAATTATCGGATAGGCCGTTAGGTTGGAAAAATTAGGGAACGATGGCTCTATCACACACACCGTGGTTGCGGATAGTGTCTTCACCCTGATTGTTCCGGTCTAGCAATACTATTCTCGAGTACTTTCTATTTTAGCTTTCTTTGCATTCATTTTGATGATTTCTTTATTTTAACCCAGCATGCATCATGTCATTTTTTGAGCAGTCACGTCTCGTGATCCGTTCAAGGTTTCTCCTCAATAATGGTTAGTTGCACTTCATGTCTCTTGGATAAGAGATCTTCATTCCACTTTGAATTTGAACGATTTCTCTGATCTTTTCGCTCGATCTGGTTGGCTAGAGTGATTCATGTCTGGATTTTATCTCAGTTATATTTCTCATGCTTTTTACATTGTGCTCTTTTCCGACGCCCTCACCGTCTTTGGATTGTGTCCCCAATGAGGCTGGTCGTGTTTTCTTTTTCTCCCTTAGATTACTTCTCCAGACATGTCTCATTCTTGTCAACCATTCCGGGCGATTAGTTCGGCATTTTCGAGAGAATTTCTGTCACTTGTTGATTATAACGGGTGTCTTTTGCCTTGATGCCCGCTTATCAGTTCTATCCGCTTCATCTCCGCTTCATCTCCATTTCACATCGTTGTCACTTTTGCTCCATCTTTTTCCCATTCCACCTCCGCGTCGCTTTTGCTCCCTCCCTTGTAAAGTGGACATCAAGGAGGGGCATCTGTTGACACCCATTTTTAGCCCGCAAGTTACGTCATTTCTCTTATTCATCATTTTTGATGTCCCGAATTACCCATTATTTTGGAGCCTTCCTTGGATGGGTTTCGAGCCCATTTCATTGTTTCATTCCCTTTTTGCCTTAGAGATCATGATTTCTTAGAGCCCTGGAGCCTATCTTATCACCTTCCGGCTTTCAAGTCAGCTTGCGGCCCATTTTGGTCGACTCTCCATCAAGCATTTGGCCCTCTTCGTTGCGCAGTTCTAAATGCGGCCATTTTTCATCCCGTTCTATTCCTCTATTTAAAATGTGCCCTTCACCAAAGTTGTTCATCTTTCAAATTTCTACAATTTCTTCTTCTATGTCATTGGACAGTTCTCCGTCGATTTCGAGTTATTTACATTTTTCTGGCAGACTACATTGTTCACCTACGTCCCGGTATTTTTCTTCTATGTTCTCGTCACATTTTCTCTCTCTTATGATCATTTTCTCATCTTACTTTCTTCATAAAAGTTGTTCATTTTTGCGTTATCTACAACTTCTTCTTCTACCACTTTCACTAATTCTACACCGTTTGGGAGATATGATCCAATTTCCAAAGTCGCGCAAGGTCTGCCCTAAACGATCGTGCAATTGGCCTTTTATCATTGCAAACGGTCGGTCGACGACCGTTTACTCCTTAACGGTCGGTCGACAGACCGTTAAGCTAATAAGAGTCCAGCATGCTCTGGACTCTTATCTCCATAAACCTGCGCGACGGGCCTATCTTGCGGCGGCCATAACTTTTCGAATACATATCCAAATTGATCCTCATTTTTTCCTACTTCTAGCCCTTTGTATTATCTTGAATTTGGTTCATAGAAATCGAATTTTGATGCACTATATCTCCTGAAATCTTGGCCGCAATATCATGTTTTATGCATTTTTGACCAACAAAAATTCTATCAGATTAGGCTTCGGGCCCTTCTTGCGGCGGGAATATCTTCCAGATCCTTCCACCAAAAAGAGTCCCATTATCTCGTATGTCTTATCTTGACTATTATCTCGAGAATGATCCAGAGATCTTGAGATTTGGTAGACTCTATCTTCTGGAATCGTGGGAGAAAGTTGGGGGTTTCACTACTTTTCTATATAAACCTGCCCAGATTTCCTATGCAATGGGGGCATGTTTTCAAGGCGACGGCGAAGCCATGCCGAACTGTCTTCATCATCCTTCGACCCTAGCCTGAAGAGGGAAGTATAAGCTTCGTTTTGGTTCCTTATTTGCTTAATTTCCTCAACGTTTTCCCTCTCAACTTCACCCCTACTTTTGGCAAATCATCACAGTTTACTGATTTCTACTACAAAGTCCACGACAGGGGCATGTTCATCAAGCCGGGGCGGAGTCATGCTTCATCCTTTTCATCCTCCCTCAACTCCAACTTGAAGAGGGGAGTATTAACTTCACGTTGATTATATGTTTACCTTATTTCTCATATTTTTTCCCCCTCTTTTAAGCCCCAACTTTTGAGGTTTCACCACACTGTTCTGCACTTTGCTGAAACTCAGATTTCTTGCGATGGGGGCATGTTTGCGTCGCCGGTGCGAGGCCGTGGGGCACTCTTGATCCGTCCTTTCAACTCCAAGCTCCAAAGGGAAGTATAATCTTTGTGTTCCTTGGTTTTGGGCTCATTACCTTGTCATCTTCATGCATGTTTTTATCCATGAGTTTTGCACTTTCATTCTATTTTTACACATTTTTCTCCCATGTTCTCCACCCCTCTATTTTCTTGTGTTTTCCACCCCGCTTTTCACTGGTCTCTTCCCCGTTTTAAACCCTACTTTTTGCTCTAGTTTCACCACAACATTCTCACCTTTCCATAGCATTCACTCTTTCCTCTTTTGGTGTTTTATCTTGTGAGATATTCATCATTCTTGGAGCCCATTTTGTGCACTGTTCTGGATTTTCTGCACAGTCCGTATTTTTTTGCCAAATCTCCGGTGTCATAACTTTATGTCCCGGCCTATTTTTGGAGTGATTCTTGTTCCTACTTCTTCACCACACTCAAGTATTCTGTCTTCTCAAAGTTCTCCCCATTTGGACATCGTTTGCCATACTGTTTGCATCAGTCTTTGCACCCACTTTATAGTGTTTGCACAGTTTTTCTTGTGACATGCGCTTTTGCAACTTGTTTATCTATGTTCATCATGAGATATTAAATTAATTTCTTCATGTTAATCTCATCACAATATACACACCTATTGTTTGCACCATTCCATAGGGGTGAAAAACCCTCCCCCGGTAAGTTTGCCCTAAATATTTCATGCTACTTTATGCACTTGGGCAGATTTCTACGCTTAGCATTTTCTAATGGATTTTGCATCTTGTTTTGTGTTTGTTTCGTAGGAAAGCATGGAAAGTGAGGCCCTTACCTTCTGCCGGCTGGAAGGCGAGGAGAGGTAATCCACAAATCCCCGCATCTTCATATTTCATATCTTTTGGCGTTGTTATTCCTTGGTGGCGATCACGGTGTTCTTCTACATCCTTTGTCACCTTTTTAATGATTGTATGATCATGCTACCATCTTCACATAGTCACATATTCATGTTATTCACTTGATTGGTGAACATAGGCCTTCATGCTTATTCATGTGATTTGTGGGATCGGCACGCATATACACATCCACATTTTCCACATCTACAATGGACCTCAACCACACTATCAAGTTCCCCTTGGGGTGGGGGATCTTCTTCCTCAATAAGTAAACTAAACAATCCTTTGGATTGGCATTGCCCCGTAAAGTGGCCAAACCCTTGGCACCTATAGCATTGTTTACGGCCACCACCCGGGGTGGTCCCTCCTACACTTGGACCATTAGAATTCTCTTCCCTCCGTGGAGGAAGATGGCTAGGGGCGGTCTTGGTTGGAGTGATGGTGGGAGGGGGATTGTAGGGCCACAATGGGGCACTTCCACTTGGACTAGGGGCCTTCATGAAGGGGGTCGGGTTGGTTCGGGGTCCGATGCCTTTGGGATCGGCCGATCGGGGCGGAGCAAACCAAGGGATCCTTGAGAATCTCTCAACATCCCTAGCTATTTTGTAGGCTGGCTCAAGGTTATCAACATCTCTAATGAAAAGTTCTCTCTTGATGTGGTTTTGGAGCCCATTTCTAAATCGGGACAAGGTAACGGCCGGGTCCTCATGAACTCCACACTTCAAAAGATAGGAGTCAAATTTCTCAATGTATTCATCCAAGGTCTTCCCTTCTTGGGTGAGGCTTTGTGACTTATCTAAGAGCATTTGATGGTAGGATAGGGCTAGGTACATGTTTCTAAGTTGATTCTTCATGCCTTGCCAAGTGTCAATAGGCTCCTCTCGCCTAATCCTTCTTAACCCCTCTTGGTTTAGCCAATAAGTATTGGCAAATTTGGTGAGGTGCATTTTGGCCAATCTCACCCTCCTTAGGTCGGACATAGGATACCATTCAAAGTATTGGTCCATGGCGGTCTACCATTCTAAGTAGACATTTGGTTCATGGGAACCGTCAAAGTTTGGGGCCTCTACCTTGATCATCCTTAAGAGAGGGTCATCCGGGTCATCCCGTGGACGCCTTTCATTATGTTGATGGTGGCGAGGCCTCTCATAGTCATGGTAGAGGTCAGCATTCAAGTCCTGCATATCAATTTCAGCATGTGGAGGGTGGGCTCTTGGACCAATGTTCCTTGGGCGGGGATCATTTTCTTCAAGTCGAGCAAGTCGAGTGGAAAGGGCCTCTAGTCGGTCAAGAATGGTGGCAACGGCAGCATCCACCCGGTTCATTGGGCCTTGGGGTTCCTCCCTATGGGCATCTTGGTTGATTTGGGGATTGGGATCCATGGGCGGAACCGAAGAAGTTGGATCGTGTCGATATACGGCTCTACTACGGGTGGACATGCAAGGGAGGGGAATGACTTGATGGATGGACGACTCAATGCAATGGTCCTAGGACTTAGACTTAGTAGAGAAAAGTCTAAACTTTCTCTAATACAAAATGATGTGACACCACATTGGGGTTGTAGTCACAAGGCCGATGCACCTTGGATTTTAACAAGCAAGCACAATTCGCAATAGAAACATACCGAAATCGGCGACCACTCACTCGACACTCACCCAAAACCGGGGGTAACTCGGTGATGCCGAGTGGAGGTTGTGAGGGCTGGGCCCTTGCTGGTAGAGGGCCAGCACGGCCAAGGGTTTTCCCAAGGGTATGGAGGCCTAATTCAATGGAGCCGACGTTGTGCCGAGGGTACGGGTTACACACTCTCTCCCACGGAGATCTCTTGAAGCAAAGGAGCTTGCGGATCGAGCACTCACTCTCATGGGCCAATGGAGCTATGAACTAATATTGAAAGAACAAGCACTAAGGAGAGCAAGGGTTGGAGTAGTTACTCGACCGGTTTGAAGAAATCGGTCCCGCTAGGAGACGTGGGCGAGCGGGGAAGCGTGGGTTGTTGTGCCCCTGTGTGGTTTTGATGATGGCTGACACACCATGAGTCACACTGAGGTGTGCTAATTAATTTAGATGACTGTTTGACTGCTTGAATATCTGATTGTTTGCTTGAATAGCTAATTTATGAATATGGCTAGATTGGGTTAACGTAGTGGCTAATTGTTCATGCAGTGCGTTGACGCAGTTGGAGATTGGGTTGACGCATTGGCTGTCTGTTCACTAGCTGCGTTGACTCTACAAGGACACTGCGTTGACGCAGTAGTTGCTGGTTCACTAGCTGCGTTGACACAGTGGATCAGCTGGGTTGACGCCATGCTACTTTGTCTACTTTTTGTTGCTCATTAAGTCTTAAAGTATGTACAGGGTAGTTCACGCATCACTCTATTTGCCAAGTGTATACATTAGTCAGCATTGCATCTTGTTCACGAAGTCTATACACTGCTGGATGTTCATGTCTGCACATTGGTGCTTTTCCCTACGTTCTGGCCAAGTCTATACAGCCTCATCTTTACCTTCGTTCCAAGCCAAAGTCTACACATTCGTTTCCTTAGGCAAAGTCTATACATCGTGGCCTTGAACTCTCAAGTCTGTACACTCTTTATTTCAAAGTCTGTACATTGTTGCCTTGAAGCCGTTCCAAGTCTATACATCCAGTTGAACGCAAAGTCTACACATCGCCTCACATCATATGAAGTATGTACATTGGAAGTGTCTTTCCTGCTTTGTGAGCACACTTCGTGTCGGTTTCTGTTTTCATCTTCGAGTTGTTTTCAGCCCGTGTCGTCCTCGTCTTCGAGCCGTTCGTAAGTTTGAGCAATTTTGTATTCGAGTCATTTTTTTAATGTCTTCGTGTTGTTTCTGTGTTTGTGTCTTCGTGTTGTTATTTTTATGTCTTCGTGTTATTTTTGTGTTTGAGTCTTCATGTTATTTCTGTATTCGTGTCTTCGTGTTGTTTTTATGTCTTCGTGTTACTTCTTTCTATCTTCGTCCAGGTTTCCTCTGATCGCGTGTTTTACTACCGTTTTACTCCGTGCTATTTCCTTCTCAACTCGTGCTGTTCTCATCTGACTTCGTGTCGTTCTCTTTGTAGTGTTAGCCTTGTTACTATGGTACCTCGTGTCGTTCTCTCTTTATCTCGTGCTGTAGTCATCTTATGTACCTCGTGTCGTTCTCAGTATAGTGCACCTTTTGTTGTTCCTACACACCTTGTGCAGCTTTAGCTTCAGTGTCAATGGACTTATTTCAGATATATATATATAGAGAACCCTGAGTATTAATGGTTTTCATCTCTTTGCAGGAGAAGAAGAAAAAGAAGAAGAAGAAGGATTCTGGTTTCAGGATCAAATCCGAACCAGTTTGCTCTATTATACTGTTCGTGGAGCCTATGCAGATTGGGCAAGTGATACGATGCTGGCATCTGGCACGTGATTCGAGATGCAGAGAAGCCTCCACGTAGACTGAAGCATTTGGGCGGGAATCGTGGAGAGCACACACCGCCCTAATCTGCTGCTGCTATATATATGTGTCTTCTTCCTCTGAAGAAAAGGGCGAGGGCAGAGAGTGACTGAAGTAGAAGCAGCCAGAGCTAAAGAGAAGAAGTGCAGAAGAGAAAGAAGAGATAGAGAAAGCTGAGAGCCAGATCGAGAGAGCAGAAGAAGAAAAAGAAAGAGAGACAGTGAGATAGAGAGAGTGAGAAGAAGGAGAAGGCAGAAGCAGTGAGAAGAAGAAGAAGTAAGAAAGAAGAAGAAGAAGAAAAGAGAGTTCATGCTGGGAGAAAGAGAGAAGCAGTAGAAGAAGTTCCTGCTAGACCGTGAATCAAATCCAGGCCAGCCAGCTCCCGCGAGAGCCACATTTGATTTTATCTTTTCAGCTTTCTGTTGCTGGGTTTTGTTTTTCCTTTGAACTATTCACTTGCTGTATTTTCGATTCTCTGTAGAGAGGTCGGGGTCCCTCCTATTGGTTCAGGAGAAGGGAGATTGCTATCTCCGGTTGCAAGTAGCTGGGTGCTACTTGTGGGTTCCCTCTGGTTAGAGGAAGGGAGGCTCGTCCTCCGGTTCTGGGCTTGTAGGTTTCAAGTCCAGGGGTCCCTCCGGTTGAGAGGAAGAGAGGTCCGAGACCTCTGGTTTGCAGGCGACTTAGTGTCACTTGTGTTTCCCTCTGGGGTTCAGAGGAAGAGAGACTTGGGTCTCTAGGTTCCCCTCCGGTTTGGAGGAAGGGAGGTTTGGTCCTCCGGTTCTGGGCTTGTGGGTAGCAAGTCCAGGGGTTCCCTCCGGGTCTGGAAGAAGAGAGACCGTGTGTCTCTGGTTTTCAAGTGGCTGGGAGTCACTTGGGGTGTCCCTCCGGTTGGGAGGAAGAGGGGAGGTTGTTCCCCTGGTCAAGTTGTTTGGCAGCATTTGTTGCAGACTGAGTCTGCTGTGCTAGTGTTACTAGTGGAAGCCTCACTCCGGTTGGGAGTGAGGGGTGGACGTAGGTCTTTGGACCGAACCACCTAAAATCATTGTGCAGTGGTTTGTTTGATTGCCTGCTTCCGCTAGATGCATGCTAGGACTGTGATTTAATTGATTATCTATATCCTAGAGTTTAATTGAGTTTGCATATCTTGTTTGATCAATTGTCCACTGATCTAGTTGTTATCATCTCATGCGAATTTTAAATTGGGTAGAATTCTTTGAAAGATCCATTCACCCCCCCTCTGGATTAGTGTTTATCAATCGCACCTAGCTAACAATTGGTATCAGAGCGGTGTCTGCATACAAGGTCCAGCGACCTGCAGATTCGATCTTGCTGTCTTAGGTGCTAATTTGTTTTTAGTGCATAAATATTCCTGTCGCCTTGAACTTACTCGCTATTTGTTTTTCAATGGCTCTACCACCCGTCTTTAGTGATTCTGATTTCAGTCAGTGGTACACTGCTTTACATGCTTATGTAAATTCTGCTAATCCTGATTTGTGAAAATTAATTTCACAAGGTCCTCACACCTTACCAACGAAAGTGTCCAAATGGACCGACAGACACAGATCAAAGGATGGAGAAAATCAGAAAGCCTTTAACCTTTTGAAAGCAGCTACTGACAGAGCCTTATGGTCTTGTCTTCATAATTGCAGCTCAGCAAAGGACATCCTGGATAGGCTGAAGCAATTTCACAGGGTAAACGAGGACAGCTGCATGATGGCTAACAGAAGTAATCCAAGTGGCAGCAATCAAGGCAGCAGTCAGACTGAAGAAGATGATGATGATGAGGTAAATCTCTTCGAGAATTTTTCTCTAGAAGATTGGGAGAATGCATATGCTGAATTATTTGAATCTCATGAACTATAAAGAAAATAGTATAAAAAATTGAAGAAGGGTACTGGTTTAGATAGTTCAAGTTCTCCTTGTAGAAATTATGTTGAATTGAAAAACATTCATGATGCCTGTATGTCTGATTTTCTAATGTTGAAGAAACAAATTTCATTATTGAAAATTGAGAATCAAGATCATGTGAAAGAAATCTCTGAACTTGAAAAGAAGCTTAGTCTAGCTAGTCATGATTCTGTTCAGAGCAAGGATTTGCTGAAAGAAATTGAATGTGTTAAGTCTGAATTAAACAAGCGGAAATCTGAAAATGATTCTCTTAAAGAGTTCTCCAATAAAAATGATGAAAAATCAGAGAAACTTAGACAGGAGAACAAATTGCTGATTGAAAAGCTTAATGCCATAAAGTCTGTAAACATAGAATTACAGAAGGATTCTGAAAAACAACAAAAAGAATTGAAGGAATTTGAGGCTGATAGAGTAACAAATTCAGAGATTCACAAAAATCTTGACAAATTTCAATCTGAAAAACAACAGGAAATGTTTCATGAATGTCAGTCTCTCTCAGATGAATGGGTGGTTGATGCTGATCTCCTAGAGCAGAATAGGAAACTACAAGAGGAAATCAATGAGTTGAAACATCTAAACACCCAGCTGACAGATAGGCTAATGACAATTGAAAAAGGTAAGTGTGTGAGTGTGGATAATTCTGATAGGTTGATGAATGCTGAACAAGAAATTGAGAGTCTGAAAACCATCAACTTAATGTTAAATGGAAATGTCAGTTGTAGTGAACGGAAAATAGCTGGATATGAGCTTACTATCACATCCCTTCAACAAGAAGTTGATGATCATTATAAGTCCCTATCTGAAGCTGACAATGAAACAAAACTAAAACAGGAAGTTGAAAAACTCAAGAGTCTGAATGATGCCTTGCATCAACAAGTCATTTCCTGTGGAACAGATCTGTCCAAATATGAAGCTAAAATTACTGATTTGAAATTTGAGATTAAAGATTAGAAAAATTCTCTATCAAAATTTGTCAAAGGTAAGGACAATCTGAATAAGCTTCTTGGAAAGAGTGATAACTTTAAAAGAAAGGGACTGGGCTATAGTCCGATAAATAAAAGGAGTAATGGGAATGAAACATCTACTATTTTTGTCAAAGCCACCAATCAGAACACAACCTCTGCTTCTTCTGTCTTCAAATTCACTGCACAAAAATCCACTGTGAAACCCAAAACTGTGGAACAAAATCAAAAACTGAAAAAGGGTGAAACTTCACAGAAGAAGGATAAAGACACTCCTGTTGCTATAAAAAAGGCTACACACAACTCACATGATCTCTCACACACTCATAGTAAAAAGGGGTCATGTTATTATTGTGGGAAAGGAGGTCACATAATGGAAGATTGCAGGTTGATGTTAAAGGATGAGCATACTAGTGGAACCTTACATTCAAGAAATCTTTCTGATAGAAACCATGCTGCTAGGAAGCCTAATGCTTCATGTTATTATTGTGGGAAGCATGGTCATCACATGAATGAATGTTTTATCATGAAAGAAGATGATAAACTACATGCCAGGTCTTCCATGCACTTTCATGATCCATATGGATCTAAACACAATTCTAATCAGCACATTGTGTGCTTCAACTGCAATAAGCCTGGGCACAAAGCTGCTGAGTGCTGGTTTAGATCTACTTTGGGTAAAAATGGTTTTCATAGAAGAAATTCTTTTGCTTGCTCTTACTGTGGGAAGAATGGCCATACAGTCAAGAACTGTTGGCATGTTCAGAAGAACACTGTTAACCCCTATGGTGTCAAATTCCCTGCAAAACCATGTGCAAGATTTTCATGCTATAACTGTGGGAAGCAAGGTCACAAATCTTCTGAATGTTGGCTGGTTAGGAATAAGAATCAAACTATTCATGCATATAACAGAAAATCTTATAATCATGTTTATAAACCTCATGCTACTGTTACTATGCATCCTAAGAACCAGAAACCAGTCACATCATGTAGATACTGTGGAAAGTATGGTCACTCTATGGAAACTTGCTATCTGATGGATCATGATGACCATGCTGCTATGAATTTGCTTAGAACACCTGTTAGGGGTAAGGCAGGACCCAAAGCTGCTTGGGTCCCTGCAAGTTCAAAATGATCAATATTTTGCAGGTGTGCCTTGGGTGCTGAAGAATAAAAAGGGGGAAATAACCAAGGCACCCAAGTTGATAAAGCCCCATTAAGGTAAATTCTCTGCACTTCTTGTTCTTAGAATAACTGCATAGCATGTTAAATCCATCTTTGCATATCAACTCACCATCTGCATTGTTAGATTTAATTTTCTAAACTCTCTTCCTACATGATTTGCATATTTAATGATAGACTGAATTTGCATATGCTGCCATTGAAAAATCTGATGCACTATCATGCACTTTGTAAGGGGGAGTTTGTCTAGTCTCATGCATTGTCTTCATGTCATATAGGTTGATTCTGTGTTTTTAGATAGGGGGAGTAAATGCATAGCATATCACTCATTTTGAAAAAAAAAAACGGGGGTGATACATTGCATATAGACAGGGGGAGCTTGCGTAATCTCTTCAGCTGTCTTTATCTGAACTCTACCTGTCCACCTATCTGATTCATCCTATCATATCTGTGTTACCAGTGATTTCAACATCAAATGATCTCTCTTGACTGTTTTTAAAGTATTCATAATCTGAATTTATACCTTATTGAGATCTGTCTGCCTCTCCTAAATCTGCTGAAGGAGAGCTTCACTTCAATCCAGTCAATTCTGAACTTCTTTGCTCAAGGGCAGATTCTTTGCTGAAATCTTTCAGAATCTATGCTGTTTGTTGAAATATCAGTCAGCTCTCTTGAGTTACTAAGCTGAGATATGAAGTAAACCTTCAGTCTGAATACTACTTCATAAATGTTAAAACACCTTTAATAAGGAACCTTCCATTATACATGCTTAAGAACATTTGTTAACTGGAATTGGTTTAAGTCTTATGTACTTCTGTTTGGACACAAGGAACTTGAAAATATATGATTCAATCTCTTAATAAACTTTAACTATCTGTTTCATGTAAATTCATGTAAGAGCTTCTGACATCTGAAAAGTTGATATCGTTGTCTATGTTGACTGAGATATATAGTGTATGTGATTTTTCGTAAACACTTAACTTGTTCTGAATCATGGACAGAGCAATAATTGTGGTTACTGAGAAACCTGTCTAAAGGATTGTGTCATGAAGTACCATGGTTAACTCTGCTTAAATAGATGATTGAAAATACTGTGAAATTTGGCAGAGCAATGGCATTGTTGTATTGAGTAACTGGGGATTCTGGCCTCTAATCAAGGTGTATCCTCATGCCAAAGATACTTCCAATGCTACCTCTGTTCTCCAAAATGGGAGAAGCAATACGGTTGTCACACTTAGTAACTGGGGATTCGGGTCTCTAATCAAGGTGTCTCCCTATGTCAAAAAGTGTTGATAAACCAAAATTGTTCATTTAAAAAGAAAATTATGAACAAGTGTAAATCAAATTCTGAAAGAACAATGTAAAATTATGTTGCACTCTCTTATGTATCTCTTAAATCTATCATGGAAAGTAAACTAAGTAAGATGAAAGTTGGTTGAACTAGAGTTTTATATGAGCTTCTAGTTCCTTTTTATTAAGAGCTGGTTCAGATATGAGTACAATTCTTTTTAAAAAACTTATTTACATCATTCTTAAACCATATCTGAAAATCAAGGTTTCATAAGCTTTTATAATGGAGGACTCTAGAACTTCAAAATTCTGCTCTATGAAGTTAGTATCTTGCTGAAAAGTTGTTCATCCTTGTGGATTTCTCTTGCATCATAGATCATAAGGGCAAGATTCTCTGGTCTGTTTGAGAGACTATTTGCATAAGGGGACAATGTGCTAGATTGTCTGATCATGTTGATTGTCTGCATTAGCTCTATATCTTCTGCCATGTCAAAGGGGGAGTATTGGTTGCATATGCATCACTGCATAAGTTGTTTGACGAAAGGGGCAGATTGGTCAAAAGGGGGAGCTTTTAATTCACTCTTTTTATACAGTCTTATTCTTTCCTCTTCAACTCATGTCTTTTTGCTGAAGTCAAAGGGAGAGAAGCTCTTGAAAGGATTCATTTGGAAGATAGATGTCTCCAAAGAAAAGGCCTCCTTCGAACCATCAACAATCCAAAGGGAAGTATAACATTCCTGTGCTTTACTGAATTGTTTCCCTATTTCATTTTTTTTTTATGAAGGCAAAGGGGGAGAAGAATCTAATCTGAGTCAGTGTAACTCATAGTGTTGCCATCATCAAAAAGGGGGAGATTGTTGTGCCCCTGTGTGGTTTTGATGATGGATGACACACTATGAGTCACACTGAGGTGTGCTAATTAATTTAGATGACTGTTTGACTGCTTGAATATCTGATTGTTTGCTTGAATAGCTAATTCATGAATATGGCTAGATTGGGTTAACGTAGTGGCTAATTGTTCATGCAGTGCATTGACGCAGTTGGAGATTGGGTTGACGCATTGGCTGTCTGTTCACTAGCTGCGTTGACGCTACAAGGACACTGCGTTGACGCAGTAGTTGCTGGTTCACTAGCTGCGTTGACGCAGTGGATCAGCTGGGTTGATGCCATGCTGCTTTGTCTACTTTTGTTGCTCATTAAGTCTTAAAGTCTGTACAGGGTAGTTCACGCATCACTCTATTTGCCAAGTGTATACATCAGTCAGCATTGCATCTTGTTCATGAAGTCTATACATTGCTGGATGTTCATGTCTGCACATTGGTGCTTTTCCCTATGTTCTGGCCAAGTCTATACAGCCTCATCTTTACCTTCGTTCCAAGCCAAAGTCTACACATGCTTTTCCTTGGGCAAAGTCTATACATCGTGGCCTTGAACTCTCAAGTCTGTACACTCTTTATTTCAAAGTCTGTACATTGTTGCCTTGAAGCCGTTCCAAGTCTATACATCCAGTTGAACGCAAAGTCTACACATCGCCTCACATCATATGAAGTCTGTACGTTGGAAGTGTCTTTCTTGTTTTGTGACCACACTTCGTGTCGGTTTCTGTTTTCGTCTTCAAGTTATTTTCAGCCTGTGTCGTCCTCATCTTCTAGTCGTTCGTAAGTTCGAGCAATTTTGTATTCGACTCATTTTTTTAATGTCTTCGTGTTGTTTCTGTGTTTGTGTCTTAGTGTTGTTGTTTTTATGTCTTCGTGTTATTTTTATGTTTGAGCCTTCATGTTATTTCTGTATTCGTGTCTTCGTGTTGTTTTTATGTCTTCGTGTTACTTCTTTCTATCTTCGTCCAGGTTTCCTCTGATCGCGTGTTTTACTACCGTTTTACTCCGTGCTATTTCCTTCTCACCTCGTGCTGTTCTCATATGACTTCGTGTCGTTCTCTTTGTAGTGTTAGCCTTGTTACTGTGGTACCTCGTGTCGTTCTCTCTTTATCTCATGCTGTAGTCATCTTATGTACCTCGTGTCATTCTCAGTATAGTGCACCTTTTGTTGTTCCTACACACCTTGTGCAGCTTTAGCTTGAGTGTCAACCGACTTATTTTAGGTATATATATAGAGAGAACCCTGAGTATTAATGGTTTTAATCTCTTTGCAGGAGAAGAAGAAGAAGAAGGATTCTGGTTTCAGGATCAAATCTGAACCAGTTTGCTCTATTGTACTGTTCGTGGAGCCTATGTAGAGTGGGCACGTGATACGAGGCTGGCATCTGGCACGTGATCCGAGATGCAGAGGAGCCTCCACGTAGACTGAAGCATTTGGGCGGGAATCATGGAGAGCACACGCCACCCTAATCTGCTGCTGCTGTATATATGTGTCTTCTTCCTCTGAAGAAAAGGGCGAGGGCAGAGAGTGACTGAAGTAGAAGCAGCCAGAGCTAAAGAGAAGAAGTGCAGAAGAGAAAGAAGAGATAGAGAAAGCTGAGAGCCAGATCGAGAGAGCAGAAGAAGAAAAAGAAAGAGAGATAGTGAGATAGAGAGAGTGAGAAGAAGGAGAAGGCAGAAGCAGTAAGAAGAAGAAGAAGTAAGAAAGAAGAAGAAGAAGAAAAGAGAGTTCGTGCTGGGAGAAAGAGAGAAGCAGTAGAAGAAGTTCCTGCGGGACCGTGGATCAAATCCAGGCCAGCCAGCTCCTGCGAGAGCCATATTTGATTTTATCTTTTCAGCTTTCTATTGTTGGGTTTTGTTTTTCCTTTGAACTATTCACTTGCTATATTTCCGATTCTCTGTAGAGAGGTCGGGGTCCCTCCTGTTGGTTCAGGAGAAGGGAGATTGCTATCTCCGGTTGCAAGTAGCTGGGTGCTACTTGTGGGTTCCCTCTGGTTAGAGGAAGGGAGGCTCGTCCTCTGGTTCTGGGCTTGCAGGTTTCAAGTCCAGGGGTCCCTCCGGTTGAGAGGAAGAGAGGTCTGAGACCTCTGGTTTTTAGGTGACTTAGTGTCACTTGTGTTTCCCTCTGGGGTTCAGAGGAAGAGAGACTTGGGTCTCTAGGTTCCCCTCCGGTTTGGAGGAAGGGAGGTTTGGTCCTCCGGTTCTGGGCTTGTGGGTAGCAAGTCAAGAGGTTCCCTCCGGGTCTGGAGGAAGAGAGACCGTGTGTCTCTGGTTTCCAAGTGGCTGGGAGTCACTTGGGGTCTCCCTCCGGTTGGGAGGAAGAGGGGAGGTTGTTCCCCTGGTCAAGCTATTTGGCAGCATTTGTTGCAGATTGAGTCTGCTGTGCTAGTGTTACTAGTGGAAGCCTCACTCCGGTTGGGAGTGAGGGGTGGACGTAGGTCTTTGGACCGAACCACCTAAAATCATTGTGCAGTGGTTTGTTTGATTGCCTTCTTCCGCTAGATGCATGCTAGGACTGTGATTTAATTGATTATCTATATCCTAGAGTTTAATTGAGTTTGCATATCTTGTTTGATCAATTGTCCACTGATCTAGTTGTTATCATCTCATGCGAATTTTAAATTGGGTAGAATTCTTTGAAAGATCCATTCACCCCCCCTCTGGATCAGTGTTTATTAATCACACCTAGCTAACATGGGTTCCCCACATGCCGTGCCGGTGTAGCTTGAACATGTTTAAAGGATTACAACACTACTCCCCATGCAAGGGGGTGGAACAAGGGGAGAGGAAGTCACATATACATCCAAACACTACCTCCCACAGGGAGGGGCTGTAAGCCGGCCAGGCGGGGAGGGGAAATGCCGAAATAGACTAAAGCCTACAGTTCTGTCCGCTCAGATTTGGCAGGATAGTGAGTCATTGAAGAAGCCGCCACGGACCCGTCTGACTTCAGAAGTGGGCGAGACCACCGTCAAAACTTCATGGGTTGGCCCAGGAAGGCTCCAGAATCTTTGGGGAATTTAGCGTGGTCGTCGGAGGCCAAAGAAGGATCTTGAACTGGACTCCTTGGTTCAGCTTCTGTCTGTTCCAGAATCAAAGGTGCTGGAAGATGTCCTTGCTCCAAGTAGCTCTTTGCTTCGAAGGTGATACAACTTATATTGATACAACTGTGGGAGGGTGCTCTTCGAGCAGCAACTAGAAAGGCCACCAGAGTAGGTCGGAGTAGAGAGATAGAGCCCGAAGAGTGAAGTGGGGTCTGTTTAGGCCCTGATTGGACTGACCTGCACACCCGGGAGAGAAAATTGAGAACTCTTATCTCCGGATGCCGAACGGGGTTCCGCTTCTTGTTACTGGAAGTAGACTCGTCGATGAAGATCTCAGCCAAGCTCTGCCTCCAGAGCTTTAGGTGGTCGGCCGTGGGAGTCTCTGCAAGCTGCTTTAGATTGACAGTCAGGGAGAAGAAGCACAGTTTGGGGAGAACGGCTCCTCCGGGCAGCCACGAGCCTAGAATGGGACGAGACCACCGTCGTTCCGAAGAGGACATGGAGACGCTTCTGACGGTACTACTTAGGCCTCCAGGGATGCGGGGATGAAGTCGGGGTCACCTCTGCAAGCTTCTGGTCCTCTGCAGATCCTGAGCTGCGAACTGGCTAGCTAAGAGTAGCTCCAATGGCACATGAGATAGGGGAGGGAGGTGGTTAATGGTGAATGGAAGTGGAAGGGGGAGACAGAGGGGGATGTGTGAGAGGTGTGGAAGGACCAGAGTAGAGATGGAAGGAGCAGGAATAGGGAGGGGATGCAGGGGGAGGTGTTGCTGTCTCTGCACAAGATGGAGAGGGAGGGGATGGTGGAGAAGCTTAATGGAAGAGGGGGGAAGGATGAATGGGGCGACCAGCCCCAATGCTCCCTACTTGGGGGCGGCCTAGGGCATGGGGTGGAGACAATGGAGGGAAACAATTCAAATTTCCCTTGGGAGCTGCTAGATTGTGTGGGGACTACGGTGGATTGTGTTCGGAGAGGGAGATTGTGTTGGGTGGATCAAGATTCTCCTAGGGAGGGAGGAGATTTGGTGGGGAGTGGTGGAGGGGTTCCCTGTCTGTGGAGCCCCCTGGTGCTGCTGTCCATCCTCTTGGTGGTGTCCCGGTTGCTGGCCAGCTGGTCGCTGCACCTGCCTGCGATCCACCTCCTTTATTGGCCATCCGTTCATCCTCCCAGCCTGCATGGGCAACGCCGGTTGCTGGCCCTTCTGTACTTTGTGAAGCTACTATTCGTGGCCCCTCATGCCTGCCACTAGTTGTAGTGCCTTTTGCTACTACATACGCCAAGCCTAGTGACACCCCTCCTGCAACGCACAGATCTGATCTACCTCCTCCGGGCCCTCCTTTAGAAGATCTGAATCCTCCTGCTGGTGTTCCAGGTGAAGCCGCTGTGGCTGGGCCCCTTGGAGCTGTTACAGTGCCCATCCATGCTCCTACTTTTTCCCCTTCGCGGTTGAATGGTGCTGCCGTGCCCTCCGCCGTGGCTGGGACCCTTAGACCTCGCGACGAGCCTACTCCTCCTGCTGGCTTGCTTTGCGATGCTGTTGTGGCTGGGGCCTTTGGTGCTGTTGCAGTGCCCGATCATGCTCCCGTGGCTGGAGCCCTTTTTCCTCCTGCTGTGGATGGGGTTGTTCATCGTGTCGATTTGCCTTGTGTTGCTACTGTGACCGGGGCCCTTGGATCTGTACAGTGCGCGACCCTGCTCCTGCCCTTCGTGCTTTGGATGGTGCTGCCGTGCCCTCCGACGTGGGTGGGACCCTAGAACAGGCCCGTGCCTTTGTTGCTACAGATCCATGACCAGGCCTTCATGCTACGGTCGTTGCTCGTCGAGATTCGCATCATCCTTTTGCTTGCGGTGAGGCAACCTCGGCTAGTGGAGGATTAGATGGTGGATCCTTTCATCCTCATGTTGTGGATGAGTTTGTTCGGCGTGCTGGTGTGCCATGTGTTGGGGTTATTGTGGCTGGGTCCCTTGAAGCTTCTATTATGCATGTCCCTGCTACTGCGAATGGAGCTCCTCGTCCTCCGGCCCATGTGGATGGCCCTCTTCTTCCTGCTGCTATGCCATGTGATGCTCCTTCAGCTGGGCCCTTGGGGGCCTATGTAGTGCGCGATCCAACAGTCGCTACTATATCTTGTCGTCCTCGTCCCCTTGTGGATGGCTGTCCGCCCTTATCTTTCTCCTAGGTGGTGTGCCCCTCATTCTGGCCTCCAAATCTCCCTATTGCGGTCCATCCACCTGCCCTCATAGATGCTGGAGAGCCCGCCATCTTCTTCTCCCTTGAGGAGTTCAAGATGTCCCGCTCGCCCCTTAATCATGCCATTATTGCTAAGACTACTCAAGGGCGTCCCCCATTTCAGGTTATTAGAACCCATATGGCACAACGGTTTTTATTCCACCAGGATTTCTCCATTAGCGCGTTGGATGGCCGACATCTGCTCATCAGATTTTAGAACGAGGATGATTACCTCCAGGTCTTACTCAAAGGCATGTGGTATGTCCAAGGCAGGCTCTTTCAGTTTTTCAAATGGACATTCAACTTCAGCCCCTTTGAGGATTCTCCCATCGTCCCTGTATGGCTAGAGTTGCCAAGTCTACCAGCTAACTTCTACCAAGATGCCATGCTATGGTCTATTGTAGGGAGCCTTGGCCCTGTCCTAAAGATCGACAACAACACTTCGTCTCTACTAAGGACCCATGCTACGTGCGTGTGTGTTCAGATGGATGTCTCTCTGCCATTGTAGGCCCACGTCTGGGTTGCAATTGGCACCGGTGGAACCTGGCAGCATGTTGTGTATCCTCATCCGCCATTATTCTGTCGGAACTGCCTTCTCCTTGGCCATTTGGTAGATAATTGCAAGAAGAAGGCCGTGCTGGTTGGGGGGCCGACCCCTAGAACTGGCCCCATCCGCAAGACAGGCCCTGCTGCTGCCCTCTCTCAGGTTTGGAGACCCCGATGTCCTGATGCTAGTGTCCCTGCTGATGACCAGCAAGTGCTTGATCATATGCCCCCGAAGGCTATTGCCCAGCCCCCTCCAAATGGTGCCCCTGCTGCTGACCCTATGGTGCTTAATCATATGCCCTTGAAGGCCCAAGAATAGCCTCCTACGCATGGTGATGGGGACTGTGCTCCGCCACCTAGTTGTGCTAATGCTGGTGTTTACCCCTTTAGCCCCATACAACTCCTTGAGAACATTGATCCCTCATTAGCCCCTGCAGGGGTTCCTATTGTGAGTAATGATGTGAATGCTGTTTATGTGAATTCTGTTGTGGAGGGAAGCACTTCGGGCATTGTTTCTAGACCGAATGGGGTCTCTGCTACACCGGATGGGGTCTCTGCTGGTTCAAATAACTTTGCTTTGGACGGTGCTGGTGAGCTGCCTATTTTACAGGCGATTGGCCTGGTTATCTATGTTGGTGATATTCCTGTTCCGCAGTGCTGTCCACCTGTTTCCAAGGACAAGGCACCATCATCTGGTCCGGGGTTGGAGCTGATGTTGTCAGGGGGTGAGCCGGCTGTGGTGTTGGACTAGCCGTTGGTCTCATGTACCTCTGTGCAACCTATGAGGAGCTCTGTTTCTGATATTTCGACCTTTGTTAGCGGTGTCACTGTTCCACAAGCCAATTTGGACTTTATTCCCAATGTTTCAGAGAAGTCGAAGGCTGAGAATACTATTATGGCATCTTTGTCCATCTCGGGGGGTCCAGCCCCCGGTGATCCTGTTAATTGTTTGGATCATTCTCTACGTCTTTCTCGCTCGTAGGCTAAAGCTATTGGAGCTTCTCATTCCCTATCCCAATGACTAGTCCTTTTCTTGCTTGGAATATCAGGGGTATTGGTAATAAGCCTTCTCAACGATGTTTGCGCCGTCACTCTCGTAAGTATGATGTTAACTTGGTTGCTATCTCTGAACCTAAAATTTGCACATTTAAGGCTCTTGGAATTATGCAGCGTTTGGGTTTTCACCACTTTGCGGCCAATGGTGATGATCATTCCAAGATTTGGTTGTTCTAGAAAAATAGTCTGACTTGCACTATTTTTGAATGTCACTCGCAGTTTATCACTTTGAAGGTGGAAAGTGGTCTGGGCTCTTCTTTTTTCTTCACTTTTATCTATGCTTCTTGTAATCAGTTGGATCGGCTTGCTCTCTTTGATTCTCTTATTGCCTTTGGTGCTCACCTAAAGGAACCTTGGGTTCTAGGGGGTGATTTCAATACCATCGCCTCTCCTTTGGAAAAGGTGGGAGGCAATATGAATTTTCTAAATTCTATGGTTGATTTCCAAGGCTTTATCTCCTTAATTGGCCTTATTGATGTGGGTTTTAGAGGCAGCTCTTTCACCTGGTCGAATAACCAGGCTGGACTGAATTGTATTTGGGCTCGGTTGGCCAAGATTCTTACCAATCATGCTTGGTCCACAAAGTTCCATGATTGTTATGTTTCACATCTACCAAGGGACCCTTCGGATCACTGCCCTGTATTATTCTGCTTTGACAAGCCCGTGGCCAGGCCCTCTAGGTTTGTTTTTTAGCAGATGTGGACTTCGCATGAAGATTTCCTGGGTTTTGTTAAGCTTGTCTGGGACTCGACCTCTATACCTCATCCAAATCCTCTCTATGTTTTGCAACATAAACTTGAGTTTTTGAAGGTATGTCTCAAGGAATGGAAAAAGAGCTCATTTGGTGATTTTTTTAAGAACATAGCAGAGGCGGAGGATAATCTTGTCCGAGAGCAGTGTAAGTTTGATATTGATTCTTCTATGCAAAATCGGATTTCTCTTCAGTCTGCCCAAGCTCACTTAAATCAAGCTCTACACCATGAGGAGTTGTACTGGTTTCAGAAGGCTAGAGTGCAGTGGCAGGTTGATGGGGACCGCAATACTAAGTTTTATCACCAAGTTGTTCAAGGTAGACGCAGGCATAATTACATTTCTCGGATTAAATTACCGAATGGTAACTGGTGTGAGGATCAGGAGATTTTTGCTAGGGAGGTTGTTGATTTCTTTTAGGGACAATTATCCTCTGCGCCTCACTCCATTGATGAGGGTCTTATTGGTCTTATTCCTTCGATTATCTCAGATGATGATAATCTATGTTTGACTGAAATTCCCAATTCTAAAGAAATTAAGGAAACTATTTTTTCCATGAATGCAAATAGCTTGCCGGGACCGGATGGGTTTACTGGGTGTTTTTTCACTTCAGCTTGGGATATAATTGCGCAGGATGTCATTTTAACTGTACAGTGTTTCTTTCGGGGTTTTCCAATTCCGCAAGGTGTAACCTCTTCCATCATTGTTTTGATTCCAAAAAAGTCTTCACCTTCTTCCTTTTCTGAGTACCGGCCAATCAGTCTTTGTAACTTCAGTTACAAACTTATCTCGAAAATTCTTGCTAGCCGTCTGTCCATTATTTTGCCCAAGATTATCTCCATTCAACAGGGTGCTTTTGTGAAAGGCCGTAATATTGTGGATAATTTTTCTTTGGCCAGAGAAATGATGCATGAACTGAATAGGAAGAGTAGAGGTCATAATGTTATTATACAGTTGGATATGGCAAAGGCATATGATCGGCTAGAATGGGATTTTTTACTTGAGCTGATCAAAAAGTTTGGGTTCTTTAATTCTTTCTACTCTCTCATTGCGGCTCTTTTATATAACTGTAGGTTATCTGTTGCCTTTAATGGCTCACTCACTGGCTATTTCCACTCTACCAGGGGGGTCTGACAAGGGGACCATTTGGCGCCTGCTCTCTTTATCATTGCTGCGGAGGTGTTGAGTAGAGGTCTGAGTCATACTTTTGAGAATGGTGGTGTGCAGTTCTACACGGTCCCTCTAGGTTGCCCTTCTTTAACTCATCTACTGTATGCTAATGACACGCTTATCTTCACCAATGGTCATGCCTCATCTATTCGGAATTTAACCAAGTTCCTATCTAGACATGAGACTTCCTCTGGCCAGCTAATCAATGAGAATAAAAGTTATTTTATCATTGCGGACAAGGCTCCTCCGGCTACAAAATCCCACATTCAGAGGCTAACTGGGTTTGTTTACAAGTGCACATCCTTCACCTACCTGGGGGTTCCAATTTTTGCTGGTTCTAGGAAGGTGGTGTTTTTTAAGTATTTGATTGATAAGATCACTGCTAAATTACAAGGCTGGCAATCAAAATTCTAAGCGCAGGCTGGGAGGGTTACTTTAATTAAATATACTCATTGTTCTATTCCTGTTTATGTGGTCAGTGCTTCTTCTATACCTGCTTCGGTGATTGGTTGTATCAATCAACTCTGTGTCAATTTCTTATGGGGTGTGACGGATGGACAGAATCACCGGCGGTGGGTGGCTTGGAATACCATTACTCAACCACTTGCAGTGGGTGGTTTGGGGATTAGATCATTGGGTGACTTTCAGATTTCTATGCTTATGAAACAACTCTAGTCTATTATTTTGGACTCCTTTCTCTAGAGCTCTTTTGCTCGGAGGAAATTCTTGCTTGATAAACATTTTCTTTGCTGCAATACACCCTTTCCCTCTGGGGTTCACCGTAAAGTTTTCTTCAAGGCAAAGGAGCTTCTTCTACAGGGCATGAGATGGCTTGTTTTTTATGGAAGCAAGGTGGATTTTTTGCATGATACTTGGTTCGGCAGGCGCCCTCTTATGGATTTTGCTTCTCATTCCCCATGTCCCTCTGTTTCAGTTAGAGCTGCATTGATAGATCGCGCCCACCCTGTTTGGTCACTGCTTTCGATTCCTGGCCCGGTGTTGAACGAATTGGTCTCCTTCCAATTAACTCCGGCATCTGACCAACTAGTGTGGACGCCCACTATGAGTGGGGCTTTCTCTGTGAAATCTACTTTTCATATGGTCACTGGCCGCGGTGCACCCTGTCATTATTTTCAGGAGTTGTGGCACCCTGGTCTGCCTTTGAGGGCGGCGAGCTTTGTCTGGAGATTGCTTCCTAATGTTGTGTCTGTGGATGCTGCGGTTATTCATTGTGTGATTCCTCTGGTGTCTAAGTGTTCTTGTTGTGTAGCCTCTCCTAGCATTGAAAGT
Source organism: Amorphophallus konjac (assembly GCA_022559845.1). Lineage (NCBI taxonomy): Eukaryota > Viridiplantae > Streptophyta > Magnoliopsida > Alismatales > Araceae > Amorphophallus > Amorphophallus konjac. The sequence goes on from CM040124.1 coordinate 149,530,913, forward strand.
GCCATCCACTTATTTATTTGGGGTGAGTTGGGAAAGTTCTTCTGGGATTTGCTAGCTCCTGTGTGGCACCTTTCCTTTGATCCCACCCTCTCTATTGTGGATCGAGTGCAGCAGTTGCTTCAGCAATGTAACTCTCAATGCCCTGCTGGCTTTGTGTGCTTTTACCTGCTATTAATGATCATCTGGACTATTTGAAACAACAAGTGTAGCAGGAGATTTGATGGGGTCTCTGAGGCTCCAGCTAGGAGCATCACTCGTATTGTCATATCTTTACAGGAATCTTTCCACAAACAAAGGTTTAAGACAATGCCCTCTTCCAAGGGGCGACAGACTCTGGCAAAACTTGGCCTTTCCTACCTGTATAAACAGCTGGTGTTTTTTACATTGTGTTGGTGACCCCTGGAGCAGGGCCTTGTGCTTAATGTAGATGGTGATTCTAAAGGTAATCCTAGACCTTCTGGAGGGGGTGGATGTATACGCGACACTGATGGTAAATTCTGGTTTGGGTTCTCCTATTTTTATGGCCATGGCACCAATATCATGGCAGAATGTAGGGCGCTACTTGATGGTTTGAGACTTGCTATACAATACAACTTAAAGCTCTCTATGATATACTCCGACTCGATGGTGATTGTGCAATTGTTAAAGGCTGGCTCTAAACCCCCTTGATCCATCCTACCTTGGTGGGATTCTCTGCTTCGCATCTATAGCCAGGTCCGCACTCCGATTCTCCATTGCTATAGGGAATGCAACTACGTGGCGGATGCATTAGCTAATGCGGTGTTGGTTGGGGAGAACAATTCTGAATTTTTTCATTGGCGTCAACTGTCATGGCAAGCAAGAGGCGCTATCGTTCTTGATGCAGCTGGCATGCCCTCAATCAGAGTTTTTTGTCCTACTTAGTGCCTTGTAGATTTGGACCTTGGTGTGCCAAGCGTGGCCATAGTATGGGATAGATTTTGTTGGTTGCTATCATTCAGGGGTATGCCCCGGTGTTTTTGTAAGACTTGTCTCCTCTTGTTAATATATTCTTTCTTTGAATTTAAAAATAATGAATGCTCCTAGAGAGCTGAAAAGGTGGCTTAGGTGGCTACTGAGGTGGCAAGTGAGGCTGATGTGGAGGGTGAGGTGGAGGAGAGAGGGGGGGGTGGCCAAGAGAGGGAGGGGAGATGAAGAGAGAGAGTAAGAGAGGGATGGGGTGGGATTCTCTCCCTAGGGCTTCTCACCCACTAATGGATTCACTCCACAAGAAATCGGAAATTTGAACTCTCAAATGGCAAATTTTCATTAACTTAAAATGCGGGGAATGGGGTCCTATATATAGGCAACCCACATTTTACAAAAAGTCCCTGACTCTTGCTACACTGACAAATAACCAAGGGGGTAGGGGGCGCCCCTTGGCCTAGCCCACTGAACTGGGCCCAATAGCTAATCTAATCAACCTAATGACACTCAAACTTGGGGGACGAATAAATAAAAGACCTAGGGATATGACTTAAATAAAAGGGAAATACATCAAATGACTCAAATAGAAACCTCAAAATGGATAATTGGGCCCACATGGAGTGATGCCCGTGCTCAAACGACCCCGAGGTGTGAAGACGACCCGAGCAAGAGGGAGTCGTGGGTGATGCCTCCATCATGTTCATTAATCTAAGCTGTTGAAATCATAAATCTTCTATTATAAGAGACAGTAATGAACCCTGAATGAATTGTTGGTTTAAACTTTATGGTCTTTAGAGACTAAAAATCAAACTCTATGAAGAAAGTCTGTGGAATACTCTCTAATAGTTCTTAACTATTTTGTGCATGTCATGTCTAAATGAGTCTTGCAAAATCTAAATTTATCCAGACTCAAGCTATATTGGTTGAGAGAACCTGAAATTCTGTATTGTTCTTGAACAACACTCTCTGAAAATCAAATGGACAGATGTATCAAAATGATAAATCATATACTCTAAAGGCAGAGCACTGATTGAATGCACTGAGAAACTGGGTACTTCGTCAATGAAATGGAGAAAAACCCATGTCATGAAGTGCCTCAATTTATCTCTGTTCATAAAATAAAAGGTCAGTTCCACTAAGCAACTAGGGGTACTGACGTCTGATAAACGTGTACCCTTACGTAAAAAGGTGGAATCTATACCTGAGACAGAATAGTGGATCTTGTCGAGTAACTAGGGATACTGGCGTCTGATAAATGTGTACTCTTATATGAAAAGACTAGATCATACTTGACTGTTCTAAGGAAGTAAAGAAAAGAAATATATGAAACCATATCTACTCCTCTGAAGATTAATTCAGGACTGTGAAGGTTGTTTAATCTCAATACAAGTTCTTGTCAATCCTGATGATGCCATGAGGCTCAGATAAACAAGATAATGTAAGACAAAAACTGTCATGTTCCACATGCTCTTGGTTCATTACTATTAAGAACTTGTACAGACCAGTCCCCATAGAGTTGTGTGGCTAGTCTCTCACTTTCATACTCTTTAAACCACATAAGTTCAGAAATAAACTATTTGCTCTCCTATAATAGAAGAATCTATGCTTTACTTGCTTGATTATTGAAATATTTACACAGTTTGTCACATCAGATCTCCTCTTAACTATGACACTCCTCATTATATTTTCATGTTTATCCTTTCTGCTGGTAGCAAAGGAGGAGAGAGTTTGATGTGGAAGAGTTTGAGGGGGAGAGAGTATGATGTTGTTTGGAGAGAGTTTACTAGTTTAAAGGGGGTAGTTCTGCATTGCATTTGCATAAGTCTTGATTCATAATAAAACCAGTGTTGACATCAAAACGTAAATAAATGTAAATGTGTTGCCATCATCAAAAAGGGGGAGAATGCTGTGAGAGTTTGTATGATTCAATAAATTTCATGTCATGTCTCCTCTATCTTAATACATTGAAGTTAATTTCTTATTTTGTTTTGATGATTGGCATCTATACATTTCATTTTACAACTGATTAGCAGTTTATAGCTTCATGAACTTGCATTGCATAATCAGGTCTGTGCATGTTGTGCATCGAGCATATAGTCGGTGCATGTTTGCGCCCTCTGCATCTAAGGTCGGTGCACGTCTTGTATAACTCCATACAAGATCGGTGCATGTTTTCATAGAAGAACGCAAAAGGTCAGTGCATATCGGCCTAAGTCTTTGATAGGGTCGGTGCACGTTTTGCATCGAGTATATAGCCAGTGTAGGGTTGCATTATGCCGGTGTAGGTTTTGCATATAGTCGGTGTAGGTTTGTGTATTGCACACAGTCGGTGCACGTTTTGCATTTGGCATATAGTCGGTGCATGTTTTGCATTGGCACATACAGTCAGTGCATATTTTGCATTTGGCATATAGTCGGTGCAGGTTTGCATTTGCATATAGTCGGTTCAGGTTCCCATCGTGCATATAAGTCGGTGCAAGTTTCAGTAAGGTCAGTGCACATTCTCTATAAGGCAGAATAAAGTCGATGCATATTGATATACGCATGGACTCAGGTCAGTGCACATTCTCTATAAGGCAGAATAAAGTCGATGCATATTGATATATGCATGGACTCAGGTCAGTGCACATTTGTGTCATGCATAGCCATAGTCGGTGCATGCAGTGTTTTACGCAAGTAAGAAGTAAGTGCAGTGTTTATCATACATACCTAAGGGTCGGTGCACACTTAGTTATTCTGCATGTAACGTTAGTGCACATCACAATGCTGCATATATAGAGTCGAGACAAGCAGCATTCCATTGGCTTAAAAGCTAATATTGTTGTTTGCTTGCCATGACAGCTATTTGGCCGAACACTTGATGGGTGAGCTGAGAACCTGCGAACATAACTTACGAGGAAGTTAAAGTACCAGGTTATTAACATGTGATTCAAGGTAAAGCTCTAAAGGAGATTCAGCCACGTGGAACTGTAAGCCTTCAAATCCTTACACGTGGACCTCCATTGAAGTGCTCGTATCGAGATTCTCTAGGTGGGATATGTGGTTTCCACACGCCCTCTCCTCGCAGAGGCTATAAAAGGGACATGATCCCTCAGATCAAAAGACATCAAAATTTGAAGAGAAAAAGATAGAAAGAGAAAGTGAGTGAGAGCTGAAGATTGGCAGAGCAAGCGTAGAGAGATGGAGAAGACTATGAAGCTGAAGAGAGCTTGAAGCCGAGAGTAGAAATCTGAAGAGTATCATAAGTTTGATTTGGAGAGAGCTTGAGAGTGTTGGTAATTGTAATTGACTCGTGGATCAAATCCAGAGTCAATTTGTGTCTAGAAAGTTACATTGTTATCCTGTTTCATTTCTTTAGTTTTAAGTTTTCTGAACTCTATCAAGCCGTGAGTCAGCGGGCGAGGTTGAGACCTCGGACAGCGAAGCTGTAAAGCTCAGCAATAGCTAGCTGTGAGGCTCAGTGGTTTGGGATCATCTCCCCGAAGCTGTGGATCAGCGGTGTAGGGATCTAATCCTCGAAGCTGTGGATCAGCGGATTGAAGCTGTGAATCAGCAGTAAGCCACACTTGGTTAAGTGTGGGGTGGATGTAGGTGAAAATCGAACCACCTAAAATTGCTTGTGTTCTGTGTGAATGGTTTATGCCTCTGCATTCTAATTGCTCTTGTTTGGTTGATACTTGAATGAATGCTTAAGTAATACATGTCTTTACTCACTACAATATCTATCTGAGATTGCCATTAAAGCTTTTCATCCAGTAGGTATATCAAAAGGTGTTGTTGAAAGGATAAGCAAAGCTTATCTAGAATTCCACTTCTTCGGTGAGGATAACTCTCCGCCATCGTATTGTACCGGGATGTTTAGCCATATGCTAAATTCTGTCATCTGATCCTCATTAATTTTGTTGATATTTCCATTTCTGGATTGAGATACAGTAGTTTATTTTTATTCCGCATTGATTTTAATTACTGTAGATTTCTAAGCGGTAGATCTATTCACCCCCCCTCTAGATCTTAGTGTCCATCCGTCACAACAGTTACTCATCTGATAGAACCCAAGAGTTCTTGGGTTCCTAGATATGCAAGGTAATTTTGTCTTGCAGGTGTGCCTTGATGGATGAAATAAAAGGGGTTGAATAAAAATTCAAGGCACATAAAGGTTAGTTAAACCCCATTCTTACTTAGTCATGTTTTGCTTATCTTATAGTTTGAGTAATTCTTCTTTGAGTTCATGCATGATTGGTCAGTATGATTTTTGTTGCTGATTGAATACTATATCATCAATTAATGTCATTGATTGCTGCTAAATGAATGTTGAATTCCTGATCATCGGTCACATGCATAACTTACATAAGAATTTTTCATGCTATAATTAATTGTTCATGATCATGAGTAGATGCATAGGTTTTATGGTATATCAAATGGAAGTTGGGGGAAGGGCAGATTTCTTCTATCTTAAAACCCACGCTATGCGTAGAGGTTAGACCTCCGCCTAGTACCAAGAGTCCAAAAAATTGCATATAGGATAACTCCATAATGTGCATTTAATTGCTGCATCTATGTGTACTTTAAGAAAAACAATTGATGTTTGGATGAAACCTCTACACATATTGAGGGGGAGCTAAGCTGTGTTGAGATTGTCTGAATTTTGATTTGGTGTTGGACTGTCTGAATGTGAGCTGTGCTAATTGCTGAATTCTTGCTTGGATAGTGAGCTAAATCTGGTTTATGAGAAGAGAAGTGGACATGGAAACACTGTTTTGACTACAAGCTGAAGGTTGAGGGCTGCTGGATTCTATATAGAAAGCTATTGGTTAGTTGCTAGGATTCTAAGGCTAAGTCTTTGGCTGTATGCAAATTTGTCCTAAGTCTTGTCTTTGCTCCTGTGTGGCATTCCTTATTACCATCTTGTTTATCTTCACTTTGATCTATCCAAACCCACTCTCTTATCTATTACTCATAATAAGCTCTTAGACTTTGTTATTCAGGGGGAGTAAAGATCTGTAATCTGTCACCTTTACTAAACCTTCAATTGTTCACTACTAAGATTACTCTGAACTAAGATAAAATTTATTGATCTTTACAGAAATGTGATTTTTTGTTTATGAAGATTAAATCCTATCCTAAATTGTTCACAATTATTCTTGAATGTATCTTCAATGGTCTTAAAACAGTCTAAATTGGAACTGTTCAAAAGATTCTCCAAAAATCTGAAAGTCTTGAGTAATGAGACAATCTGGTAGAAAATCTGGTGTTTGTATGGTTCTTAAGCCATGTTTTAAGAAAAATCTGATAAAAGACCAGGGAATACGCCATTAAATAAAAATGAAAAAGGCAGAGAAATGGCATATCATTTGAGAAACTGACCATCTGTTTCAAAGAAATCCAGAGGTCATGTCATGATAATAAATGCTATCTCTGTTTTAAATGTGAAGCATAAAGGTAAACCGCACCGAGTAATCAAGGATTCTGGTGTTTGATCAACATGTCTCCTTGAGTAAAAAGATGTGGTAAGACTGGAATGCTCAATCAAAATTTATAAAAGATCAATGGAAAATATGGTTGACTCTGAGCTCTTTTCAGTAAACTAAAACTGTTTTAAGTTCAATATAAAATAGAATTTTTTAATCAGTTTTTGCTAATGAAAATGGCTAGTAAGATTAATGGTTTCTCTGATTGGGCATTGTCCTTGATACAATTATTTTATTTCCATTGATTTTGCTTCAAAGGAATAATATGTGAAGATTCATGTTATAAGATATAATCCCATATGTTGGAAATCACATAAGGGTGTAGAAAGGCATTTCTTTTAAAGTGAAGGATATTCTGGGTATTAACTATTGAAATTGGTAAAGTCGACAGTATCGCATATAAAAACTCAACCCTACTTGTACAAAGTCTTTCATACCCTCTCCCTTCAAGTCAAAACTTCTTCCTGCATCCATGATTCCCTCGCTCGTGCTATTCCGCACCATAAGCTTGGACTCTCCATTCTCCATTTCTACGGTTTTCCTACTCATTTTTCATCCCTCGTCTTCCACTCTTCACCGCCTCTATAATGTCGTCTCTGACCGCCAAGAGCAAGGGGAAGAGGAAGGTAGTGGAGGATCTGCAGCTAGAGGATTCCACGCCAGCAGAAGCTTCAGAGGCTCCACCAAAGGAGAAAAGATCAAAAATGGCACATGATCAAGGTATTAGCTCTGCAGTGCTTAAAGAGAAGTCAGCCAAAGAGAAAGAAAAGGAATCGGGAATTCCTTCCAAGCGGCACCAGACACATGCTGCAAACACCACTCATGAAGAGTTTGAAGAAGAAGATGATCCTACTAGGTCGTCAAAGCAAGCAGCATTAGTATTGGAAGCTAGCAAGATTATGTTTCCATGGTATGTGGACTTCGATGACCAAACTATGCTTTCAAATTTTTTTGAACTGTTGGAGTTGATTAGCTTTCAAAAATGGAGGAAGTTTCTGGGTAAACATAGGGTTTATTACCCTAGACTGATTGCAGAATTTTACAATAATCTGAAGTATGATCCAGAGCAGTCCAAAATTTGGACTCTTGTTAAGGGGACAAAGATTGAAGTTTCTAGACAGTTTCTTCATAAAATCCTTAGAATTCTAGAAGATGGGGAAGTAGAAGGACACTTTGAATACAATCTACATGAGGCCTACTCCCTTATCACAGATTTGCCTAGTAATCCCAAAGACAAGAATCAAGCAAAACTGGCTCGGTTTAATGCAAACAAGTTTTCCCCACTAAAGAGGTTATTACATCACATTCTTACAACAATGATTACCCCACAAATTGGAGGAAGAGGTAGATTAACTGAGTCTCAGAGATTTATTCTCTTTTGTTTGCTCAAAAGGATCAAGGTATGTTTACCCGAGCTAATGATTCAGATTATGGGTACATGCAAGGAGTCCAGGAGAAGTTTACCTTATGCAGCACACTTGACTGCAGTTTTTAAGAAAGTCAACATTTCTTTGGAGAATGAGACTCCCAAAGAGATCCCCAAGGTGAATGTTTATAATATGGATTTCATATCTAAATTCATGAAGTTGAAGCCATCTTCGGCAAGTCAAGTAAAGGGACAAGCTAAAAAAGACGTCCCAACAGTGACAAAGAGTCAGCTTCAAGCTGAGGTTGAACACGCTGAGCAAGTAGAGACAGTGCTACAGGAACAACTTCAACATGATGTACAAGGTATCATTGCTGAGCAGCCCCTGCAGCCACAAGGTGAAGGTCAGTCAAAATAGCTTCATATGGAAGTACATTGTCAGGAGGAGGATCAGCCTCCAACAAATGAACATGTACCTGATCAGTAGGTACATGATATTGGTGAAATAGAGGTAGTTGATGAAGGAGTTCATGAAGTGCAACAAATGGAAGAAGTTCAACATCAACAAGAAGGCATTATTAAAGAAATGGAAGGTGACACAAATAAAGTTCCTGCAGAGCAGGAACTTAGAGATTTACAGTTGGAACAAGAAATTCATGAGCTGAACTTAACTGATGAGCAAATAATGCAACAATTAGATCAGCACATTTATGAGCTCTTTGATCATTTTGGACAACAGCCTCAGCAACAAGTAGCAGCTGATCAGCCTGAGGAAGTGCAAAGGATGGAAGAGGTTCAGGAAGAGTAAAGAATGGAAGAGGTTCATGAAGAGCAACCCCAGGAAGTCCAATAAGCTGAGGTAGTAGCTCCACAGGAACAATTTCTAGGTCCTGCTCCCTTCTATGGACCTCATCAAGGACCTATGACTTTATTTGGGATACAGTCTCCTTACTATCCTGAAGAACCATTCATACCCCCAGAATGACAAACTTCTAGTTCAGGTGGATATGACTCAGGACCATAGATTACCGAAATATTTACCACATTGGTAAACCTCATCATGAATCAGGGAAGAACAATGAATGCACAGTTCATGCACTTGCATTCAGCTATTCAAAGATTGGATGCTAGGATGCTTCATTCGGAACAGACTGTGGACAATCAATGGATGAAGTTTGTATATGTTAAGCACAAGTCTGATATGAAATTGCATGGTGTGTTGGACTCCTTACTGGTAGTATGCCAGAAGGCAGGAGAAATTTTGGGTAAAATGCAAAACACTCAGGCTAGATCTTATATCAAACTTACTCAGACTCTTGTTCATTCTTTTGATATCAAGGTAGAGTTAGAACATGTGAAACTTCAGGTAACTTTGCTCAGACAAGAACAACAGGCTCTGACTCAGAGAATTAATGCATTATCTAGTGAAGTACATGGAAGCATGATACAGCTTGGAAATACATATGAGAAACTGGACATTGTTCAAGCACAAATTCAGAAGTTAGCTGACAATTTTAAAGATGTGGTCACCACTCAGGCCACTAGTACCTCCACATTTATGGCTGATATTCATAACCAGCAGACTTCCCAACTAGAAAACATGTGCAGTATGATGCAGAATTGGTTTGTAGACATGACATCTAATGTCAAAGAGCTTCATGCCCTAGTCAAGCAAAATGACCAGAAAGTAATGACAAAATTTGCATCTCTCAGTACTAAAGTAGAAAGAATACCATTTCCATGGGCGATACCTCTTAGGGGCAGTTCTAGCAGCACACCACCCAGTAGGAGGGGGAGCTCAAGAGGTGCTAGCTCCAACAGAACATGTCCTGCAGATATCTAAGAGATCACCCCTCTTATTCTTTTTGATAATGACAAAGGGGGAGAATTGATGGGAATTGACGCCGAGCATGTACTTTTTCTTTTGCATTTATGTCCTTTTAGTTTGTGTTTATATCCTTGGGAAAGTATGTACACAAATGTAAGGCTTCATAAGCCAATGAGTCATTCCCATGGATTGTGTGGGTTTTTGTGCAAATGTGTAGTAGGTCCAACTAGGGGGGCCCCTCCCCTTCCCCATTGGTCCACCTCATCCAAGTGGGGCTGGTCAACCATCCTAGGTGGCCATCTAGAAGGTTTGAATGCTAATTGACCACATGGGAGACAAGTGGTGTAAAATGTCAAAGTTGGCCACCTACCTTACCTACCTAGTCAAAGGAGTGCCCCCTCCATATGTAATTTATTTATTTTGAGTTTTGACCACATGGGGGAAGAAAATGGCCTATTTCCCACGAAATTATCAGCCCCCCTACCCCTTGCCGTTTTCTATATAAGCCTATGTATAGTGTCATTAGAGATTAATGAAGAAATTATGTGAAAATTGCTTGAAGCAAGAAGGGTGTGCCCTCTCTCCCTCTCTCCCCTGGTGTTCTTCCTTCTCCAACCCCAAATTCTAGAGTGGTTCTATCTTCAATCCCCTCCCCTCTACCTCCGGTGATCATCGGTGCCGCCGCCGCCGCCGTTCGTGCCGCCATCACGCTGCCGCGGAGCCGCCTTCGGTGTTCTGTCCATCCTGGATAGAGGCTTCTTGTACGAATATCTTCTCTCCTCCACGTGAAGATCTCAAGCTACAATTTTTATGGTGTGTTCTACCCTTGCATCCCAAGTGCCACCTAAATTTTCACGGCCAAAACCACCGTTTAGTATTTTTACATTTTCATCCAACCTGTCATCCCAGATCTGCCAGGTTTCTGTCTATAGTGACAGAACCTATGAGTTCTCCCCCTCCGACCATCTTTTTGATTTGTCCAAACCCTCCCAATTTTCTTGGGAGTTCTGTCCATCACCCCCTACATCCACAAATTTTATTAATTTTTTATCAGCCTCCTATCTATTTTTAGAAATTCGTGCTCTTCCTCTGATACAATATTTTTAGTCAGATCCCAGATCCGACCACCCTCCACTTCCAAAATCATAACAAATCACCACCATCTCCAAATCCAGATCCAAAAATAGTCCTGGTTTCGTTGTTCGATTTTCTAAAATCTTACGGAAGAACACATCTTCAAATTCTGACATCTACTTCACGGTCAAAGGCAATCAACTGGAAAGTTCTCTACAGATTTGAGTCTTCGGTTACTGTACAACAGCAGCATATAAAATTCACCAACACAAAGTACAAATCTGGTGAATTTTTCTGAAGGCCACTAGATTGTAGTACTTCGAAGCAGCTTTCCAACGGCTCTGATCTCGCCGCATTCCGACACCGGTGCTGATCGCAGCGACCGTTCTCGCCGGAGCGTGCGCTGAAATACAGAACTGGTAGATTTCCGATCGGTTTTTCCGACCGGTGCCGAACGGAGCCGCCCGGCCTCCGGCAGGCGAACCAGCGTGCTGCCTGCCCGGGGAGCGCTTCTCCAAGTGTCTCCACTACAGCGGTACCACCGGGTCCCATACGGCCCCTCCGGACAGCACGTGGGCCCCACGGTCGTGAACACGCGTGTAGCTGAATTAACACCCGAAGCTGCCCGTCAACCTGAATTCGGTCCTCCCGGGCCCATTTGTATAGCCCTTTACCTCCCTGCGTGAAGTGGGCATGTTCCCATTGCTGTAATTATTGTGTGTTAAGTTTCCCGGGAGTACGAGTTTTCGGCCGGGTCCATCTTCCCCACGCTGAGCGCGTGAAGGTATCGTTCTCGCTCCCTACACTCGGCATTTGCTTATTTTCATATATACTTGTTTATGCCGCTGCTAGAGAGCATGCTTTAGGTCCGTTAGCTCGCTATATTATCATTCACCACTGCTGCGAGAGAGTGCGACACCGTCCCGTGACCCGATCCGGGCACACGAGAGAGCCGATCACCCTAGCTCATTGCCGGTTTCTCAACCGCGCACGTCCGACGCTTCCCTCGTTAAGGGGTAGTCACGAGCTTGTCGTGTCCGTGGTCCCGTCCCGCATCAATTTGGTATCAGAGAGAGGTTGAGTCTAGGGTGTAAAAAAAAAAAAAAAGAGAGTGTCATTTACGTCTAGTCATTAGTCATTGTCTATGTCGTGTTTAGGGTCATCATTGTTTTAAAACAAAAAAAGTGTCTTTTAGGTCGCATTTGCATACCATTAGTCGGTATATAAAAAGGTGTTGTTCGAACGTTAGGCTAAGCCTATCGGGAATGTCGCACACTTGCGCGAGTGATCTTCGGATCGATTAACTCCGCCCCGTACCGAGTCTTGGTGTCTTGTCCTTAGTATGCATGCATCCCAACCTTTGCATTAGTCGGTCTAGTGTCTTGTCTCTGTGTGTATGCATGTCCATGTCCGCTATCCATGGCCATTCCCCAAGGCCATGCGTTCAAGTGGTCATCTCTGGTGGCCCAAGCCAAGGCCTTCCTAGCCCGACCCTATATCGTTTCTAAAGCCACTCTACCTAATGGGTCCACAACGGAACTCCATTTCACCGATAGGGAGTCGGATAATTGGGTTACTTTTCATATCGTGGAGTCTCTCTCCAAGACAAGCGAGATTATCTGTGATGGTGATTTTGCTTGTGTTGAGTTCTATAGGAAGGTCGGCTCCGTTCTTTACACCGATGGTGCATGGTGCAGGATCGGCACACTTGCTGGTCCATGCATCATTTTAGGGCAAACGTGGTTAGGAGAAAGAAAGGTTAATCTTGACTGGGGAAAAATGACTTGCACCTTATACCCACCTTACCTATCTGGCAAGATCATCCTTAAGGATAGGGCTCAATCGAGCACCCTCGTCTTTCCCGCCACCCAACCCCAGTGGCCCACTCTACCTTCGGATTCATGCTTGCCACCTCTCCTGGAGCCCACCCCTCTAGCCACCCATCATGGGAGCCACCCTCCCTTCGAGGAGCCACATTTAGAGGATGTCCATCCCGAGCCACTCGTGTTTCTTACGGGTATGCTATACATAGCCGAGCCACTTCTTAGTTGGCTCAAGGATGGCTTGGTCCCACGTCCTTACCCTTCTATGGACCCCACCTTACCTATAGTGCCCGTCAACTCCTTCCACATTACCTTTCGGTCTAGTCACCATATTGATACATTGGATGACCTTATTATGGGATTAGACACGCAATGGAAGTTGACGCACCTACTGGCCCGAGGCTTTGACCAACCCGCTAGTCTTAGCTTCACCCATCCGGCCTTCGGGTCCATTACCTCCGAGTGCACCACGGGGTGTGTCACCACGGAGATTCTTCTATTCCTCCCGATGCCGGTCGAGTCCGAATTCGTTCCCTTTTGCCCAAGGGAGGAATCCTATCTTCTACACATGTCCGTCGTCCCACCGATCATAATGTATGACGGTGACTATGAATTCCAAACTTGGGACCATGTCATGTTGGAACCTACTTCATGGGGTCACACCTTCTTCGACCCTTTTGACCCCTTCACTAGTGAACCTCCCGAGTTTTCATACTCACTACCCTTCTTCAGCGGAGTTCACTATCCCACCTTTTCCACTCGGGCCAAGCAAACTCCACATAGCCATAGGTCCGAACCATCATTCGGGGGTAAGGAAGACTTTGGTTTCCCCGATCCCTCTAAACCACTTGCACCTCCCGAACTTCCCGCATCCAAGCCCAATGTCCATGATTGGTGCATCGTAGTATGTCTAGGAGTTCCCCATGACGTCAACCTCCGGTTACGTCAAATGCATGCATGGCACACATTCGGGTGTCCTGGTCAGTCGTCACCCATGTACGGGTCGGACTAACATTAGGTATGTCTAGGGTCATAGATGAGTCGGTGTGCTTTTTCTTTGTGTGGTATGTCTGTCAGCATGTGTCTTGTGCAAGCTCGTTGTCGTTCTCTTATGAGTAATAGGCGATTGGATTCACTTGATGAGTATGGGATCAGTTCTACATCTACCCGGATCAGTCACCTACAAGGACTCAGCGGTGATTCCTAGTGAGTCTTCGAGCTGCTCCCTCCCTTTTGAGAGTGCCCCACCCGGAGTGTCCACCTTTAGCCCATACCAGTCCGTGCATATCGAGTATATATGGAATGAGCAGGTGACGATCACTTGGAGTGGAGCGTACCCGCGTTACTTGGTACGGTGACGGATTCGCCGGAGTACTCGAGCATCCCTACCCCTACTCGACGGGGTCGAGTTCCTCCCACCCGGGGAGAGTTGATGGGAATCGACGCTGAGCATGTACTTTTTCTTTTGTATTTATGTCCTTTTAGTTTGTGTTTATATCCTTGGGAAAGTATGTACGTAAATGTAAGGCTTTATAAGCCAACGAGTCATTCCCATGGATTGTGTGGGTTTTTGTGCAAATGTGTAGTAGGTCCAGCTAGGGGGGCCCCTCCCCTTCCCCATTGGTCCACCTCATCAAGTGGGGCTGGTCAACCATCCTAGGTGGCCATCTAGAAGGTTTGAATGCTAATTGACCACATGGGAGACAAGTGGTGTAAAATGTCAAAGTTGGCCACCTACCTTACCTGCCTAGTCAAAGGAGTGCCCCCTCCATATGTAATTTATTTATTTTGAGTTTTGACCACATGGGGGAAGAAAATGGCCTATTTCCCATGAAATTATCAGCCCCCCACCCCTTGCCATTTTCTATATAAGCCTATGTATAGTGTCATTAGAGATTAATGAAGAAATTATGTGAAAATTGCTTGAAGCAAGAAGGGTGTGCCCTCTCTCCCTCTCTCCCCTGGTGTTCTTCCTTCTCCAACCCCAAATTCTAGAGTGGTTCTATCTTCAATCCCCTCCTCTCTATCTCCGGTGATCATCGGTGCCGCCGCCGCCGCCGTTCGTGCCGCCATCACGCCGCCGCGGAGCTGCCTTCAGTGTTCTGTCCATCCTGGACAGAGGCTTCTTATCCTAATATCTTCTCTCCTCCACGTGAAGATCTCAAGCTACAATTTTTATGGTGTGTTCTACCCTTGCATCCCAAGTGCCACCTAAATTTTCACACCCAAAACCCACCGTTTAGTATTTTTACATTTTCATTCAACCTGTCATCCGAGATCTGCCAGGTTTCTATCTACAGTGACAGAACCTCTGAGTTCTCCCCCTCCGACCATCTTTTTGATTTGTCCAAACCCTCCCAATTTTACTGGGATCTCTGTCCATCACCCCCTACCTCCATAAATTTTATTAATTGTTTATCAGCCTTCTATCTATTTTTAGAAATTCGTGTTCTTCCTCTGATACAGTGTTTTTAGTCAGATCCCAGATCCGATCACCCTCCACTTCCAAAATCATAACAAATCACCACCACCTCCAAATCTAGATCCAAAAATATTTCTGGTTTCCTTGTTCGATTTCCTAAAACCTTTCTGAAGAACACATCTTCAAATGCGGACATCTACTTCACGGTCAAAGGCAATCAACAGGAAAGTTCTCTACAGATCTGAGTCTTCGGTTACTGTACAACATCAGCATATACAATTCGCCAACACCAAGTACAAATGTGGTGAATTTTTATGAAGGCCACTAGATTGCAGTACTTTGAAGCAGCTTTCCAACGGCTCTGATCTCATAGCATTCTGAAACCGGTGCTGATCGCAGCGACCGTTCTCGCCGGAGCACGCGCTGAAATACAGAACCGGCAGATTTCCGATCGGTTTTTCCGACCGGTGCCGAACGGAGCCGCCCGGCCTCCGGCCGACGAACCACCGTGCCGCCAGCCCGGGGAGCGCTTCTCCAAGTGTCTCCACTACAGCGGTACCACTGGGTCCCGCACGGCCCCTCCGGACAGCACGTGGGCCCCACGGTCGTGAACACGCGTGTAGCCGAATCAACACCCGAAGCTGCCCGTCAACCCGAATTCGGTCCTCCCGGGCCCATTTGTATAGCCCTTTACCTCCCTGCGTGAAGTGGGCATGTTCCCATTGCTGTAATTATTGTGTGTTAAGTTTCCCGGGAGTACGAGTTTTCGGCCGGGTCCGTCTTCCCCACGCCGAGCGCGTGGAGGTATCGTTCTCGCTCCCTACACTCGTCATTTGCTTATTTTCATATATACTTGTTTATGCCGCTGCTAGAGAGCATACTTTAGGTCCGTTAGCTCGCTGTATTATCATTCACTGCTGCTGCGAGAGAGTGCGACACCATCCCGTGACCCAATCCGGGCGCACGAGAGAGCCGATCACCCTAGCTCATTGTCGGTTTCTCAACCGCGCACGTCCGACGCTTCCCTCGTTAAGGGCAGTCACGAGCTTGTCGTGTCCGTGGTCCCGTCCCGCATGAAGAATGTCTTGACATGTATGACAGTCCTGGGGGAGATGAGTAGTCCTGAGGGAGATGTGAATGTCTCTTCTGATGATGGTCAGTCCTGGGGGTGAATGCCTCTTGGTCTTGTATGGGAAAAGATAAGTTTCTGGTTTCTGGTTTTTAAAATGTTCAGAACGCTATATTCAATCAAATATCAGTTTGATTTATTCTTATTGTACACAGAAATGTCAGTAGTGCATATTTGTTTTGAAGGTTCTTGCTCTGCATATCAGTCTATGAATTCTGGATTGAATTAAATAAAATAAAAATAATGACTTGCTTGTTAATTTCACATCTTAGAGTCATACATGACTCATAGTTGTCATCATCAAAATGGGGAAGATTGTTAGAACCCTGGTTTTGATAATGACAATCTATGAATCATGTTGAGACTGAAATGCATAAATTCTTCAATCAAATTTGTTTGTGTTTGTCCAAGTATGTGTGATATATAGGTCAGTGCATATGCATGCATATAGAAGACCAAGGTTGGTGCATGTTTCTGTAGAAATGCACATAAGGTCGGTGCACTCTTTGTATTCCTGCACATAAAGTCGGTACACATCCTGTGTGAATGCACACAAGGTTGGTGCATACTTCGGTGTCATGCACTTAATGGTCGGTGCAGGTTTTGCCTTGTGCACATAAAGGTCAGTGCGGGTTTTGCCTTGTGCTAAATAAGGTCAATGCACATCTTTCATTGTGCTAAACAAGGTCGGTGCACATTCTTTATTAGGTAGAACAAGGTCAGTGCACATCCTTCATTGTGCTAAACAAGGTCTGTGCACATCCTTCATTAGGCAGAACAAGGTCAGTGCACATTCTATCTTTCTGCACACAAGTCGGTGCATCCCTTGCCTTGTGCAAAATGAGGTCTGTGCATGTTTCGCATTTAGCGCATATAGGTCCGTGCATATTTTGGCACATAACACATATAGGTCAGTGCATGCTTTGCATATAGCACATATAGGTCTGTGCACATCTTTACCTCACAGCACTCAAGTCAGTGCATGGTTTCAAGTCGATGCACATGCTAGATCAAGGCTGTTGAACATTCAATTTCATGTCTACTATGTCGGAGAATATGCTTCTATATTAGTTTTACCTAAGCATGAATTCTAATCTGTCAGCTGTTTGATTAATTGCCTCTTACTCTAATTGGCAGGATTAATGCAAGTACCAGGTCTCTGAGATCAGCAAAACCTTAAGTGAGGCACGTGTTCCAAGACTCTATGATTGAAGCACGTGATCCGAGGCCTCTTGCTCTCCAAGAACACTTGGCCACGTGTCCTTTTCTCACCAACCAGATCCGACATGTGGATTCCAAGCAGCACTCTTCAATTGGAATTTCTGGGCGGGAAACGTGATTTCGACACGCCTCTTTTTTGCGAGCTTTAAATAGAAGACCCGGTCGCGCGTTCAAGTGTGGATGAATGATTAGCGAAGAAAAGAATAGGAAGAAGGGTGAACCATAAAGAAAAAGTGTGAGAGCCTGTTCTGAGAAGAAACATAGTACCGTATGTCTGAGAGAGAAAAGTGAGATAGTAGGAGAAAGAGAAGAAGAAGAAGAGGGAGATCGTGAGATCAAGAGAAGAGATTGAAGATCCTGAAGACTTATTCTATTGGCCCTTGGATCAGATCAAAGCCAGTTTGCTCCTACGAGAGCTACATTTTCCAGCTTTCATTTCCAGCTTTCCGGTGCTGAGATTCATCGTTTGTTTCTTTTATTTCTGATTCCTTCAAGTTGTGAGTCAGCAGAGCTAAGCTGTAATGCTCAGCGGGCGAGGTGGATACCTCGGACAGCAAGCTATGATGCGCAGCGCACACAAGCTGTAGTGTGTAGCGGTTCAAGCGGTTAGGAAGTAGAAGCCACACTTAGGTCTGAGTGTGGGGTGGATGTAGGTGAAAACCGAAGCACCTAAAAAATTCTCATTACATTGTGTAATTGTCTTGTTTTACATTTTGCTAGTGTTTCGGTAGATGCTTGATTAGGGTCTTTCACGCGTTCTTCTATAGATAACATTTGATCTCATCCAAATATCACTTGAGTGAGGTAAAAGTACCTCTCTACTAAGTATATCAAAAGGTATAGCAGAAAGGTTTGGTCACGCCGAATTGGAATGTTGTTTCCTTGTGTAGAGGAGTCATAGATCATACCTCCGCCAAGTACTTAGTAGATGGTATCTCATCTTTGATCAAGTGATGATTAATGGAATCAATTGACTTCTGTATTCTATAAGTCACAACTTCCAATAGAATTTGAGATAGTCAGCTTATACGCTTAGAGTTTGCCTCAAGACTAGTCCTGAGCAAGTTGTTCAAAGAAAAATTTTAATTCCGCAATTATTTTTAGAGGGGATTCATTCACCCCCCTCTCTGAATCTCTATCATGCACCATTGTTATCCCAACAGATCTGATACAATAGACATTGGGATTCCATGCAATGGCACAATTCTCTCAACATTAAGTCTAGCCAATCTCTGAACTTTCCAATTTACCTTAATCAGCAACATTCTAGCTGTCTTAATCAAACGATCAACCAACAACCATATGCCATCATAGCCTTGTGGGGTTCGAGGCAAACCAACAACAAAATCAGTAGTCACATGATCCTATTTCCACATCAGAATCTCTAAAGGTTGAAACATACCTCCGGGTCTCTGATGCTCAGCCTTGACCTGCTGACATGTCAAGCATTTAGCCACAAAGTCTGCCACATCCCTTTTCATACCTGGCCACCGGAATTGCCTCTTCATATTATTATACATCCTTGTGGTTCCAGGGTGAATGGTATAGCGGGATCCATGTGCTTCATGCAATATAGCATTCCTCAAGGAATCTTTAGCTGGAACATAGATTCGACCTTTGAATCTCACCACTGCATCATCACATAACTCCACTTCTGGCATTGTCATAATGCGAGACAACTCAGAATCTGCCTGTTGTGCCTCCCTGATCTGCTGATAAATAGCCGGAGTCATCACTAGACTAGCAAGAATAGTTGTCATCGGATCTCGGGGAATTTTAAATCTGAAAGTCTCATTTGGAATTTGGTCATATAGTTTCCACTCTTGCATCATCAAGTGATTGATATGCACCTTCCTACATAGTGCATCGGCCACTACATTCATCTTGCCAGGTTGATAGGACAGTGTAAAATCATAATCTTTCATATACTCCATCCACCTACACTGACAAAGATTCAAGTCCTTCTAGGAAAACACATATTTCAAGCTTTGATGATCAGTGAAAATCTTAAATTTCTCACCATATAAATAATGCCTCCAGATTTTTAATGCAAAAATCACCACCGCCGGCTCCAAATCATGAGTGGGATAATTTTCTTCATGCTGCTTCAACTGCCGGGATACGTACGCCACAACTCTGCCATGCTGGATAAACACTGCACCCAAACCCACTCAAGAAGCATCTATACACACAACGAATCTACTAGAGCTAGAAGGCAAGACAAGCACTGGAGAAGTCGTGAGCACCTTTTTCAAATCATTGAAGCTCTGTTCACATTCGTCGGACCACACAAATGGCACATCTTTCCGAGTCAGTTTAGTCATTGGTGCGGCAATTCGTGCAAAATCTTGAATGAACCTTATGTAATATCTATCAAGGCCCAAGAAGCTTCTAACTTCTGTCACAAACCTTGGCCTCTGCCAATGAAGAATGGCCTCAATTTTTGTCGGGTCAACTGCAATCCCTTCACCAGAAATCACATGGCACAGAAAATGACTTTCTTGATGCCAGAACTCACACTTGCTAAATTTTGCATAAAGTTGGTGATCTCGAAGAGTCTGTAATACAATTCTCAAATGCTGCACATGCTCTCCTTCCGAAGTATAATAGATGAAAATATCATCCACAAAGACCACTACAAACTGGTCCAAATATGGACGAAACACCCGATGCATCAAATCCGTAAATGCTGCAGGTGCATTGGTTAGCCCAAACGGCATAACCAAAAATTCATAAAGACCATACCTCGTACTAAAAGCAGTCTTCTCCATATCAGATTCCCTGATCCTTAACTGATAATAGCCAGATCGGAGATCAATCCGGGAAAAGACACAAGTTGACTGAAGTTGGTCAAATAAGTCATCGATCTTGGGCAGAGGATGCTTATTCTTGATAGTCACCTAATTCAATTGCATGTAATCAATACATAGCTTCAGGCTTCCATCTTTCTTCTTCACAAATAACACTGGAGCACCCCACGGGGAAAAGCTAGGATGTATATAGCCCTTTTCCAACAATTCTTGCAACTGTGCCCTCAATTCCTTCAATTCTGCAGGAGCCATATGGTAAGGTGCTTTCGAAAAAGGCACAGTACCGGGAATTACTTCGATCACAAACTCAATCTCTCGCTGCAGAGGTAAGCATGCAACTCATCAAGGAAAACAGCAGGAAATTCATAAACCATAGGAATATCATATATATCCTACTGTGGTGCCTCAAAAGCAACCACGGAAGCAAGGAATCCCTGACAACCAGCATCAAGTAGCCTACGGGCTCGAATAGCAGAAATAAGCAGGCGAGGAGAACGGGATCGAATACCTTGGAAATAAAATGTTGCTTCCCCAGATGGCTTGATGCGGGACGGGACGCGAACCTGGGACTCAAGCTCGCAGACGTCCCTAAGCGAGGGAAATGCAGGATCTACGCGGTTGAGAAACCGGCATTGAGTCTCAGGTATCAGCTTTTCCACGTGCTCGGATTGAGTCACGAGGACTCACTCTTGCAGCGGTGATAAAAGTATAACGAGCTACGTTCCTATCACTCTAGTAGCGGCATATGAAAATATACGAGTAAAGCAAATGCCAAAAGAGGAGGGTGGTGAGTGTACCTCCACGCTCCGGGCGTGGGGAAGACGACCCGGGCTAAGAACCGTAACTCCTAGTACAATAATTATCAATAATTTAAAGCAGTGAATTTTATTGCCCACTCCACGCAGGGAGGTAAAGGGCTACAATGGGACCCAGGAATAATGATCTTGGGTTGACGGGCAACGAGCCGGAAGGGCTATCGGGTCGGAGACGGGCTGCTGGTCCGGCTCGGTTCCGACTCGGTACTGTTCCAACTCGGTACAGCAAGGGAACTCAGCAACTAGGACAGCGGCTTCCGGTCGAATCCTTGCAGCGACGAATGGCTGGGATGCCGGTGGACGACTCCACTTCGATCCCCAAACTCGGCGGCGTCTGAATCGACGCTGAAGTAATTTTGTAAGAATTAACTTGCTGCTGCCTTTGCTGGCCTATTCACAGATCAGTTCTGCGCCCCTCCACGAAAAGAATTTTTACGCCCAGATCTGGTGTTAGATCGAGGTAAAACTGGTACTGATGGATAGAGGACTCAAAGGGCTACAACATATAAGTATTTCAGATCCATCCAGTAGATGGATTAGAAATGAAAACAACTATTCCCAATGTTTTTTTACTGACTCGGATTATAGACAGTTAGGACAGAACGGGATCTGCCTGTGATTGAATTTTGACCGACCTAAAAATGATCGATCTAGACTATGAGAAAATTATGGGTGGAAGAGGGGGATGTGAGGAACACGTATGATTTGTTTGGAAATTTTTGGAGAAGGCTAAGGGGGCTGGAAAAATACGACAACATGACACTATCCCGCAGATCTGCTGATGGATAGACTGTCAGGGGTGGAACTATAATTATGGGAAAAATACTAAAAGAAGGTGAAATGACTCAAAATTTGAACTGGGGTTGGGGAATGATAAGAGGAACAAACCCTCAAAATTGGAGCTCGAACATATCTCCTGATTGGGAGATAAAATTTTGGCTTGAAGCTTCTATAGAGGGGTGGACAGAACTCCGACGAGGCGACGGTGGTAGTGCGATGGCAGCTCGATGGTGGCGGCGGCGGCGGTGCTGAGCTTCTCACTCGGAGAGGGGGAAATTGTGAGGCTTCACACCTCTGAAATTTGGAGCTATCACAGCTCCAAGGGGAAGAGAGGAGAGAGGGGGTTGCGCCCTTGGCTCATGAGCAAAGAAATGGGATTTGCTTCATTAATTTACTAAGGAATTCACAAAATACATGGGTTATATAAAAATGGAAAAAAGACATCAACTACCCCTAGATCTAGGGTTTGGGAGGGGTAAACTAGGGATAGGATAATTAATCTCCCATGTGGTCAAATGACCAAATTAAATAAAATACAACAAGGAATAAAGAATAGTAAAGGGGGGAGCATCTTGGACTTTACTTGGTCTAAGTTTGAATTTTCGTCCACCTTGTCCCCCCCTTGGTCCAAGTCCAATCTTGGACTTTGAACTAGCCGCATATGGGCCCTAGATCGTAGGTGGACTAATGAAAATTAAGGTGGGGACCCTACTGGACCTATTGGTAAATTACATAGAAACCCAAAGGCCTTTTTGCAAAGAAAGCCAAAGATTCCTAAAGACTAACAAATTGGGTTATAATGCCTTACAATTGCAAACCCAATTAGCTAAGGATATAAATGTAAACAATAGGACACAAATGAAAAAATGAAATGTCAGTGTCCGGTGTTGATTCCCATCAATTCTCCCCAGGTGGGAAGAACTCGACCCCGTTGAGTTAGGGGTGCGACTGCTCGTGTGGCTCCTGCAGATCCGTCACCGTACCAGGTAGCGTGGGTACGCTCCACTCGAAGTAACCGTCACCTGCTCATCTCGTATATATTCGATATGCACATGCTACTGTAGGAACGAGGCTAGTGGTGGACACTCCGGGGTGGGGTCACTCTCAAAGGGGAGGAGGGGACTCGAAGACTCACTAGGAATCACCGCTGGGTCCCTGTGTGTGACTAGATCTGAGACATGGATGTATAGCTGGTCCCATATTCCAGCAAGTCTACAACGTACACATTAGATCCGACTTGCCTCACACTCGTAAGAGACTGACATCAGCGAGCTTCCATAAGACCGACTCGACTCGACATATGTAGACTCACCATGCACTTGACAAATGCATGCATAGACTCCTAACAAACCACACAAACAAACCACACAAAGAAGAAAAACAGACTCATGCA
The DNA here is from genome assembly GCA_022559845.1 of Amorphophallus konjac. NCBI lineage: Eukaryota > Viridiplantae > Streptophyta > Magnoliopsida > Alismatales > Araceae > Amorphophallus > Amorphophallus konjac. Next base: position 149,553,987 of record CM040124.1, read on the forward strand.
TGACCCTAGACTTAATGCAGTGACATCACCCCTAGGTGATCATCATCCGAGTGCTGCATCCTGGGTGTCGATGGGTTCTTCCGGATCTTCTTCATAGAATTCATCAGCTAATTCTGGCTCGGCCTCATAGCTGACAGACACAAACCCAGATGGTGAGGCTTCTCCAACCCTTTTGTCCCCAAGGGCTAGTGATGTACGAGAGGGACATTGGCCGGCAAAGTGGCCAAACCCCTGACAGTGATAATGCTGCAGTCGTGACCTACTAGCCTCTCCGATAAGTGGTCCCTTGCCCTTATCCTCCAGACGGATAGGGGTTGTAGGCAACAGGGGAGGAGGTGTTGGTACCGGAGGATGGGCAATAGGTCCCGGGTGGGGGGGGCAATGGGTGCCAGTGGTTGGGGTGGAGGTAGATCCCGTGGCGGGGGAGGGCGAGGCCTTGGAGCGAATTGTTCCTGACGGGCGGGCTCCTGAGGTCGAGCCATGGGGACCCTCTAGTATGGACCTAAAGAGCTACGGGGCTCGGCACTACGAAAAGGGATGGGGCCCAACCATTGGGTAGACACGAACTCTCCCTCAGACTGTTCCAACTTTAGAGCAACCTAGTACGCCTCTTCAAAAGTCTTGGTACCACGATGAAAAATCTCATACTGATAGTGGGGCCGTAAACCACGTCAGAAGTGGGAAAAAGGCATGGAGCTCTCTTCCGTGACACCACATCGCAAAAAAATACTCATCAAATTCAGCGATGTACTCAGAGACGGGACGATCTCCCTGACTGAGACTCTGCCACCTATCAATGAGTCACTGACGGTATGTGGCAGGAAGGTACTTTTGCCGAAGCTTGACCTTCATCTCACCCCATGTCTCAACCTGAGGATCCTACCGATGAAACAATAGGCTCTTCACATTCTTCCAATTGGTCTGTGCCTGGCCCATCAGCTTCATGGTACCAAATCGGACTCTTCGATGATCCGTCATGTCGAACCAATCAAAGTATCGATCCATCCAGGACTCCCAATCTAGATAGACCTTCGAGTCTAAGGACCCGTCAAAAGTGGGAGGATCCGCACGAACGTTCCTGAGGGTCCGCTCGTCCTCATCTAAATCATGGTTCCATCATTGAATACGACGGTCACGACCATATCCCCCATTTTCATTCTCGGATTCATCATCAACCACCACGGGGACTTGACGCCTCCTATCATCTACCCGTTGAACCCTAGGAGCAACAGGTGGCTGAACCGGCTCCGGTTGACCATTTGTCGGTGCGGGGTGCGCCTCAACCGGGGGTCTCTCTAGGACGGCTACTCTCCCTACCAGACCATAAAAAGACTGGTCCGACTCTACGGCCCTATCCTCTAAGGCCTTCTTCCTTCCTTCCAAGAGTGCGCCTAGGCCATCCACTCGCGTGCTCAATCCTTCTATCTGATCCACTCGAGCACTCAAATCATCCATTTTTCCCATAATAGCTCAAAACATGTCGACCATCGATGACGCATCGGGACTAGGGACTCGGGGATCTGCCATAGGTGGTGGTGATGGTGAGTATTGGGTACCCCTACGCGTGGGCATGCAAAGGACAAGGGGTTGGAATGCACTGACCAAGGTGAAATGACGAACGGCCTAGATTCCAATATTCAGTACGTGGCGGAGGCTTGATCCGAAGATCACACTCACACAAGTGTGCTACCTTCCCAATAGGCATAATCTATCGTTCCGGGAACACCTTTTGATATACCAAGTATCAGAATGCAAATGCAAACTTTGGACTGACTAACCGACTACCCTAGACTCAACCTGGCTCTGATACCAATTTGATGCGAGACGGGACGCGAACCTGGGACTCTAGCTCGCGGACGTCCGTAAGTGAGGGAAACGCGGGATCTGCGCGGTTGAGAAACCGGCATTGAGTCTCGGGTATCAACTTTTCCGTGTGCTCAGATTGAGTCACGGGACGGGTTCCACTCACTCACTCTCGCATCGATGATAAAAGTATAACGAGCTACGTTCCTATCACTTTAGTAGCGGCATATGAAAATATACAAGTAAATAAAATGCCAAAAGAGGAGGATGGTGAGTGTACCTCTACGCTCCGGGCGTGGGGAAGACGACCCGGGCCAAGAACCGTAACTCCCGGTACAATAACTATCAATAATTTACAGTAGTGAATTTTATTGCCCACTCCACGTAGGGAGGTAAAGGGCTACAATCGCACCCGGGAATAACGATCTTGTGTTGACGGGCAGCGAGCCGGAAGGGCTATAGGGTCGGAGACGGGCTGCTGGTCCGGCTCGGTTCCGACTCGGTACTGTTCCAAGTCGGTACAGCAAGGGAACTCAGCAACTGGGACGGCGGCTTCCGGTCGAATCCGTGCTGTTGCGACTGGCTGGGACGCTGGTGGATGACTCCTCTTTGATCCTCGAAGTCGGCAGTGGCTGAATCGACGCTGAAGTAATTTTGTAAGAATTAACTTGCTGCTGCCTTTGCTGTCCTGTTCACTGATCAGTTCTGCGCGCCTCCACGAAAATAATTTTTACGCCGAGATCCGATGTCGGATCGAGGCAAAACTGGTATCGATGGATAGAGGACTCAAAGGGGTACAACATATGATTATTTCAAATCAATCCAGTAGACGGATTAGAAATGAAAATGACTATTCCAAATGGTTTTTTACTGACTCGGATTACAGACAATCAGGACAAAACATGATCTGCCTGAGACTGAATTTTCACCGACCTAAACATGATGGATTTGACTCTAAGAAAATTATGGGTGGAAGAGGGGGATGTGAGGAACACGTATGATTTTTTTAGGAATTTTTGGAGAAGGCTAAGGGGGCAGGAAAAATACGACAACAAGACACTATCCCGCAGATCTGCTGATTGGCAGACTGTCAGGGTGGAACTAAAATTACGGGAAAAATATTAAAATAAAATAAAATGACACGAAATTTGAACTGGGGTTGGGGGATGATGGGAGGAACAAACTCTCAAAATTGGAGCTCGAACAGATTTCCTGATTGGGAGATAAAATTTCAGCTTCAAGCTTCTGTCCAGGGGTGGACAAAACTCCGACAAGGCGGCGGTGGTGGTGCGATGGCGGCTCGATGGCGGTGGCGACGGCGGTGCCGAGCTTCTCACTCAGAGAGGGGGGAATTGAGAGGCTTAACACCTCTGAAATTCGGAGCTATCACAGCTCCAAGGGGGAGAGAGGAGAGAGGGGGCTGCGCCCTTGGCTCATGAGCAAACAAATGGGATTTTCTTCATTAATTTGCTAAGGAATTCACAAAACACATGGGTTGTATAGAAATGGAAAAAAGACATAAACTAGCCCTAGATCTAGGGTTAGGGAGGGGTAAACTAGGGATAGGATAATTAATCCCCTATATGGTCAAATGACCAAATTAAATAAAATACAATAAGGAATTGAAGGGGTGTGATCTTGCTCGGCTCCTGAGCTGGGTAGATGATCACCGAACAGTGAACTGTAGAGAAAGGGAAACAGATCAGGGGGCCCAGGGGAGATTCCCTAGGGAAAACCCTCCGATGCTTAAGTCAGTAGAGCAATGGTGGAGGATAGGGAGGGAGGTAGAAAGAGGTGTACGAGATCCCCCTACACCAAGGTGGTGAAGTGGTTCCTACTCAGGGGATTTTAGACGTGTATTGCCCTTACCTTACACTGGAGGGAGTCTCAGGTTTATATAGTGTGCTCACCTTATGAGTCCCGTAAGCGGAGGAGTTTCAGGCGGGAGTTACTTCCTCATCGTAGGATCTTTACGTCCTCATTGTGGGATCTTCATAGCCTTGAGGGATCATGGGTCTCTTATCCTCATAAACTCATGCTCATAAAGGGCTCTCAACGGTAGCGTGGATAAGCAATCGTCGGTCGGTCCGAGCATAAAAGGTGCCAACCCTATCCGGGCGATAGGCATAGCTCGGATGAAGTCCGGTCAGAGTGGACGCAGAGCGCTTGCCTCTATCCCGATGAGGGGATAACTCGGGCATGGGCCTTCCTCCGTTCTGACCGACGCTCGGGCCTTCCAAGCCTAAGGGCCGCAGAGGAAGGATGAGATCCTGAGTAATCTTATTGGGCTTTTTAGCCTAAGTGGGCCCTATGGGACTGTCACTTGGATGAGCTGAGCCTCGTTTGGTCCTGATGGACCTAGTTTGGCTGATCTTAGATGAGCTACAGAAATCCCCCTCTCCACTTGTCCCCCTCCTACTCCCAAGCTTTAGTAAGCTCAGAAGACTAGCTATTGGGGTTTTAGACCAGCGCGGCTCAGGTGGGTGGAGATCTGGCGGTGTTAGGAAGCCACGTGCCGTGGTTACCTGGGCCCGTAATAATGATGATCCTGAAGGATTTGAACTGAAGGGGCCGCCTTTTCTTGGAGGTCGGAACGACGCGCCGTCTCCTGCGTGGGGATATAGGCGTTGGGCGCTTGTTGTCATTCCAGACTTCCTCCGTCTTTAGGGTTTTGGCTCTCCTCCGTTCTTGCTTTTGGGCTCTTCGATGCGTTGTGAGGACGCGATGGAAGAGCAGAGGCTTGCAGCGATGTTCGGGGAGTTGGCGGAGATAACCGCGGAGGCCGTCTGGCGGCTTCCTCTTCCCCCGAAATCTTCGGGGTCCCAAGATCACCTTTCCTCAAACTCTTCTCCGGATTCCATGGCGAACCAGCGCTCGGATGCTGAGGAGTGGGAGGACGAGCCAGTGGTGAAGGCGTCGGTTCCAAACTGCAGTGAACTGGGGGAGGCGGATGTGAGAAGGCTGGAGCACCAGTATCGCCTGCCCCACAAGTTCCGCTTTGTCGTGACTTCTCCCCATGAGACGAGCCTGGACTCTCGTACAGGCCACATATGTACCTTCCTTCTGTCGTGGAAGGGTGGGTTCCGCCTTCCCTTCGAACCTTTCATTCTTCAGCTTCTCAATTTTTTCCTGTTGGCGCCCATTCAGTTGGTAGCCAATTCTTATCTCCTTCTTTCTGCCTTCCGCATTCTCTGCCGCCAGTGTGGAGTTCCTCCTTCCTTGGACCTCTTTCACTATTTCTTTGAGTTGAAAGCACATCCTTCGGCCGGGAAGGGTTTCTACTTCATCCAGGCGAGGCGGAATAGGAGCTGTATCTCCTTGGCGGCGAAGGATTCTTCCCATAAGGGGTGGAAAACTCAATTCTTCTAGGTGGGGATTTGTTCAGTGGAGGAAACCTGGAGATGTCTAGCAATCCCCAATTTCCACCTGAATATCCCTCCCAGGCAGGATGAGTTCCCTACACATGTGGAGAAATATGCAGTTATCTTGCTGAAGCACTGCCAATCCACCGAAGAGCTGGTTACTCCAGAGAATATCGAGCAGTGTCTTCTTACGCGGCTGCATCCGTTGGGCTCAGGTGCCACAAACTAGGTTCTCCTTTGGATGTTGGGATCATTTTTTCTTTCCTGAATATTCCGTCTCCTTCATGCAGACACCAGGCGGCAGGCTTTGGAGGAGGCTGCAGAGGTGATCGAGCTTGGCGATGACTCGATTGTTGATGAATCGGCTGCTCCCACGGGTCGCTCCCGAACCAGAGATAAGGGAAAGGGGGCGGCCCAGTGCGAATCCTCCAGGCCGCGGCAGTCCAAACACAAGGACCCCATGGAAGGCATGATCCAGGCTGCCGAGAGGGCCAGGAAGCGGGCCAAGAAGGCCAGGGTCATACCCGCAGTCGAAGGTGACCTTGCCGCGACTCGCCCCTCCGCCGAGCATGATGGGGCCGACCCGACCAGGTGAGCTCTCCCACCCGCCGAGCAAGAGGGGGCCGAGGAGGTTGGGGCTGCTCCTGCGGGCGGCGACGATGCGGGCTCGGCCCTTTCTTCGGCTGGAGCCGAGGGGGCCGGAGCTGCTCCTGCGACTGGCAACGGTGCTGGCCCGGCTCTCCCCTCGGTAGGAGCCGAGGGGGCCGTGGCCGAGGCTGGCGCTTCAAGTGGTGGTGCAGGTGCTGAGCCGGTTCAGGTTGGGGGGGCGCAAGAAAATTTGACCGTAGCACGAGAGGCGACCGAGGCCGGGGCTCGGTCCGAGCCACTCGGTGGGGGGCCGGGCGATGGGGGGTTCTCTGCTCCGGCGGCCTTGCCGAGGCTTGGTATCTTGGGCCCTCTGCACTAGGTATGCCGCGGTATAGCCACGAAGGTGAGGGGGGGAGGTCAGCAGTACTCTCCGTCCGCAGCTCTCGCTGGGGTTATGGAGGGCGGCCTGGCCCTGGCCCAGATGGGGGCCACTCTAGCAGAAGCGTACGCTCAGTCAGAGTGGGAGCGGGCGAACCTGGCCTGGACCCTTGGTGGGTCTTACAGGAGGTTGGCTCGGCTTGCCGAGGAGTGTGACGGGCTTTGGCGGGAGCTTTCCTCAGTCAGGGAGCTGGTGTGGTCGAGCCAGGTGGAGACCCAGTCGATGACCGAGCAGCTACCTAAGGCAGTGAATCGCTCAAGAGGAAGAACAGGCTTCTTGAAGAGGAGCGCCATGCACGCGTTGAGCTGGATGGCCGGTGGGAGACCGAACACGCGGAGCTGGTAGACCGAGCGGAGGAAGCCGAGCGCCTTCGGTGGGAGGCAGAGGTTGATCGGGCCGAGGCGGAGAAGCAGGCAGCGGAGGCCGAAAAGCGGACGGCTGAGGCCGAGCGGAAGTTAGCCGAGGCGGAGCGGGAGAAGGCCGAGCTCGCTGGTAGGGTGGGATCGGCCGGGGCGGAGGCTCTCGAGCAGTACAAAAGCTCAGAGGCCTGCCGGGTCGATCTTAAGGAGGCTGCCCTTCCCTACTATGAGTCAGCACTTCACCGGGGCATCCGCAAGGGGTTCAAGCAAGGCTACGACCGGGCTGTCTCTTATGCCGAGGAGCAGGCGTTCGGGGTAGTTGACTTCCCGTCCGGGCAATGCTATGACTCAGACTTGTCATCCTCCACTTCCACTGCTTCGGCACAGGATGAAGAGGATCACAGGGGCTCTTCGTTCAAGGGGTCGCCAACTCTGGATGCCTCGGGAGGGCACGCAACCGAGGCAGTTCCCACGCCGGTGGGGTCAGTGCCAGGGTCGGCAGTCGCCGAGGATGCCGAGGGCAGACCGTTTGAGCCCTCCACTTCCGGGCTTCAAGGTGGGTCGGAGGCCTGATGTATCTGCTTTGCTTCATCTTTTTGTATGTCTTTTTTCCTTTTTTGAAGAAAAAACTTCCTCCTTTGTGTAGAAAAATAGATCAGCCAATAGCCTTATGATGAAGACTTAACTGTTCCGTATCGCCATTGCCGTATTTTGTTCAGTATATCTGCAGCAGTTGGAAAGAGCAGATACTTTCTGCGTGGATCTCGCCTGATGGTTGGGTGAGCGTCTGACAGGGTGTCTTTCCGTTTTCTCATGCTTTGAATGCCGGGCCGCTTCGTGTATCCCGCTGGGGCGGAAAGTGAGAAGTTTGAGGTGACCGTTCGAAGGGAGAGATCCCTTTGGCATGTTTTCGAGGAGAGAATCATTTAAGGCAAATAGCCTCCCTTCGCCTATAAAAGGTCTGAAGGGCGTCTCTTCCTCTCCACTGCTTAGGGGTTTCCCTGACAGTCTTTCCTCATTCTTTCTTCACGTAGCGTTGTGCCGTTACATTTGGTGCATGGAAGATGCCTCGGAAGATGAAGCTGCCAGTGACGGAGGGCAGAGAGTCCTTGCTACGTCGGGTTTGGAGGAGGTCCAACGGCCGACGGACGGGTTTAAAGAAGGTCCGACGTGTGGAGGCACATCGTCTTCTTTTTATCAGTTCCAGCGGCGCTTGCAGGGGGGCGAGATGGTGGATGGATGGGGGCATCAGGCATCCCTGCCGCCCGTCCCTTCCTGCTCGCTTCATGGAGGGGAGGAGGAAGCCAACTAAGCTCCCTCCCTTCCGGGCTTTCCCCTACCTCCTCGTCCAGCTCTACTGGTTTCTTTCTCCCCCCCGCAGCCTCTTTTTCCCTCTTCTGCTCTTCTTCTCATTTCTTTCACTCTTCGGAGGGTGCCTGCACTCTCTTATTTCTAAAGAGTTGGCAGGTTGGTGGGGAGAATGCTTTCATATGCATTCCCTCTCCCCTTCCTCTTCCAAGTTCAACTTGGAAGGTAGCCTTCTCCTTCCTAATTCCTCTATCACCTTTGTCCCGAGCTGCCCGAGTCAACGGGGTAGACTACCCTTTATCCGAGCCAGTTTCTACACGAAGCAGAGTCAGTGACTGGACGCAGGAAGGTCAACCGAGTCAGCCGAGCGATGGGCTCATACGGCGGCGCCAGATGGATTTTTTGCTTTTTTGACATGTATTTTCTTGGCTTCGGCCTTCCTGATGTACAAGCGAGTTGTTTGAATAAAAGAAAGGAGCATTTTGTTTCATCTCATGTCGTTTACACAATTCTCAGTATTTAGAAGTGGAACTTGCGTAGTGTAGTTGCATTCCAGGTCCGAGGGATGAGCACTCCTTCCATCGTGGATAGACAGTATGCTCCTTTTTTGAGCGTCTCGACCACTCGGTAGGGGCCTTCCCAATTAGGGGATAACTTGCCCGCCGCCTCAAGTGGTCGAGAGGCTTCGGCTTTCCTGAGGACAAAGTCTCCCGGTTGAAAGTGTCCATCTCGGACTTTGGCGTTGTAGTATCGAGTGAGGCGGCATCGGTATTCCATTGCTCGGATGCTGGCAATCTCTCGGACTTCATCTGCTAGGTTGAGATTTTCGAGCAGTTTCTGGTCGTTTGCCTCGGACGAGAAGTAGATGACTCGGAGGGAGGGGTTGCCAATCTCCAACGGGATCACGGCCTCGGTACCGTATACCAGCTGAAAGGGGCTTTCACCGGTTGCCGTTCTGGGAGTCGTTCTGTGTGACCAAAGTACGTTCAGCAATTCCTCAAGCCAGCTGCCCTTGGCTTTGCCGAGCCTAGTCTTGATGCCTTTTAAGATAGCCTTATTGGCATTTTTGACCAGCCTGTTAGCCTGAGGGTGGGCGACCGAGGTGAAGTGATTGCGAATGCCTAGGTCGGCACATCAGTCTCAGAAATAATGAGAATCAAATTGCCGACCATTATCGCTTACTATCACCCGGGGGATGCCGTAATAACAGATGATCGACTTCCAGACGAAATTCCAGACGACTGTCTCGGTGATCCTTACTATGGCTTCGGCCTCGATCCACTTAGTGAAGTAATCGATGGCGACGATAATGAACTTCTTCTAGGCCTGGGCCGTGAGGAATGGCCAGAGGATGTCGATTCCCCAGCGAGCGAAAGGATAAGGCTCGGCTAGGGTGATGAGCTCCGTTGCTGGCTGGTGGACCAAGTGGTCAAATCGTTGGCACCGGTCACAGTGTTGTGTGTAGGTCGAGCAGTCGCGCTGCAGAGTGGGCCACCAATAACCTAGCCGTAGCAAGATCCTGGCGAGCGACCTACCTCATAAATGCGCTCCACACAGACCTTCGTGAACTTCTTCGATCGCTCGGTTGGCTTCGTCGGTGCTGAGGCACTTCAGGAGAGGAGCGGAGAAGGATCTCTGGTAGAGAGCGCCATCCAGAGTGACGAATCGTCGAGCTTGGTACTTCAATCTTCGGGCTTCCTGAAGATCGGGAGGCTCTTGAGAGTCTTGGAGCCACGATAGGTACGGGGTACGCCAGTCGCTTGTGGAGGCCGAGTCAACAGCTAGGAGCTCTGAATCGATGCTCGGCCGCTCTAGCTCTTCGAGAAGGACCGATCGAGTTCCCTCGGGGTCAAGAGAGGAGGCCAGCCGAGAGAGGGCATCCGCTCGGGAGTTTTCCTCCCGAGCTATTTGGACTACCTCAAAACTCTCGAACTGTTGTGCCATGGTCTTGACCAGCTGGAGGTATTTGATCATCGGTGCTTCTCGAGGTTCATAACTGCCGTTGACCTAGCTAGCGACCAGCTAGGAGTCAGTGTGAATCCTGACTCGCTCTGCCCCTAACCGTCGGGCCATGCGGGCTCCCGATATGAGGGCCTCATACTCGGAAGCGTTGTTAGATGCTTGGAAGTTGAACTTCAGGGCCTACTGTAGCTATGCTCCTTCGGGGGACTTCAGGAGGATCCCGGCGCCGCTCCCGGCTGAATTGGAGGATCCGTCGATGAACATTTCCCAGGTCGGCCAGGGCGCAGACGGAGATCTTTCTTCAATCAGGATGGTGCTCTCGATGATGAAGTCAGCGAGTGCCTGGCCTTTCATAGCCAAGCGAGGCCGATACGATATATCGTAGGCCCCGAGCATGATGGCCCACTTGACGAGGCATCCCGAGGCTTCAGGGTGAGCGAGGATCCTCTTCAATGGTTCGCCGGTCAGCACGATAATGGAGTGCCCTTGGAAATAGGGTCGGAGGCGCTTGGCCGAGGTAACCAACGCTAGCACGAGTCTCTCGATTGCGGGGTACCTTCTTTCAGCCTCATTGAGCACCTTGCTGGTGTAGTAGACCGGTCTCTCGACTCCTGAGTCATTTCTGACTGGGACCGAGCTAACTGTAGATGGAGTTGCCGAGAGATAGAGATGCAATGTTTCACTTGGTACGGGCTTGGAAAGCATCGGAGGCGAAGCCAGGAACTCCTTAAGCTCGGTGAACGCATTTTGGCATTCCTCATCCCACGCGAATGTAGCAGATGCCATTTTAGGCCCCCTCAATAGTTTGAAGAAGGGTAGGCATCGTTCAGCCGCGTGGGACAGGAATCTGTTGAGCGCGGTAATGCGCCCGGTAAGGCGTAGAACATCTTTGATGCAGGTGGGTGGGCGCATGTCCAGGATGGCCTGAACCTTGTCGGGGTTGGCCTCGATCCCACGCTGGGTGACTAAGAAGCCCATGAATTTCCCAGACCTTACTACGAAGGTGCACTTGGTAGGGTTGAGCTTCATGTTGTACTTTAGGAGGGTGTCGAAGGTTTCCGCTAGGTCGGCGAAGTGGTCCTCGGTCTTGGGAGTCTTCATGAGCATGTCATCAATATAGGCCTCGACGTTCCGACCGAGCTGTCCCTCGAACATATGATTGACTAGCCTCTGGTACGTGGCTCCAGCGTTCTTCAACCCGAAAGGCATCCGGGTGTAGCAGTGTACGCCGAGGTCGGTGATAAAGGCGGTCTTCTCGATGTCTTCAGGGTGCATTCTGATCTGATGGTAACCTGAATAGGTGTCTAGGAAGCTGAGTACTTCGATGCCCGAGGTTGAGTCAACCAGTTTGTCGATGCTCGGTAACAGATAGCAGTCCTTTAGAGTGGCCTTGTTCAAGTCGGTGAAGTCCACGCACATTCGCCACTTTCCCGAAGCTTTTTGTACTAGGACGATGTTAGCCAGCCATGTCGGGTACAGGACCGGTCTGAAATGACCAGTCTTTTGCCCTTTGGTGACTTGCTTCTTGATGATCGCCTACTTCTCTGGCGCGTGCTTCCTTCTGCACTATTGAATGGCTTTGATGGTTGGATCTAGGTTGAGCTTATGCATCACCGTCTCCTCTGGTATCCCAGGAGTTGATCAACAGACCATGCAAAGACTTGGACGTACGCGGAAAGAAACTCTTTGTATTGATGTTGGGCTTCAGATGTTAGGTCGGCTCCAATCTTTACTCCCAGTGTCGGGTCATCGTTTAGGAAAATCGCTAGCAATTTACCTCCAGGCTCGGCGGTTGCGGATTTTTCCTCGACTTTCCGGGGGCCCTTGTTCTTCCCGTCCGGCCTTGTGGCTTCAACCGAGATATTGTAGCATCTTCTGGCCATGGCCTGGTAACCTCGGACTTCCCCCAACCCATTTTTGGCGGGGAACTTCATCTTTTGGTGATAGGTAGAAGGCACTGCTTTCGTTCGGCTGAGGATCCCTCGGCCGAAGATTGCATTGTACGCTATCATACCTTTGATCACTATGAAGTCCGCCATAACCGTAACGATTTTGGGTGGGGTGCCAAGAGTAACCGGCAGGCTGAGGGCTCCCTCGACATAAGTGACCTGGCCATTGAACCCGCACAGGGGGGTTCGGATCGGGCGGAGTTTAGACGGATCCTCCCCCATCTTAAGGAAATAGTCATAGGATAATACATCGGGGGCACTTCCATTGTCAACTAGAATCTTGTCTACGTTACAATGGTTTATTGTGGCCGATATGACTACGGCGTCGTCATGCGGGGTGGTCAGCTCTTCCAGGTCTCGATCGGAGAAGACTATGACTTGAGGCTCACTCGGCGGGGCCGTGGGACGCTCGATGGCTCGGCTCGCCCACTCAGCATGACGCTTCCCTCCTCGGCCACTATCTCCTCCTGATGCAGCTCCTCCAGCGATGACATTGATATGGACCCCGCGAGAGGCGTTGTTGATTTCCTCTGGGTGCCTCGGTCCTCCTTTTGCCCGGCCACAAACTGGGACAGGTGTCCCTGGTAGACGAGGCGCTCGATCTCATCCTGGAGCTGATGGCAATCACCAGTGTGATGCCCGTGATCGCTGTGGAACAGACAATGTTTGCTGCGATTGCGGCTTTTCGACCTCATTGGCTCGGGTTGGCGGAGGAGGCCCGAGCCTTTGATGTCTTCATATATCTCGTATATTGGAGCGGTTAGGGGAGTGTACCGCTCATCCTTACTGCACGGTTCTTTGTGCTCCCCATCTCGATTCTGCCTCTTTCCTTGGCCCGAGCTTGACTCGGGTGCTCGCTTCTTGTCCCCCTCCGACCTGAGCCGGTTGCGCCTCTTCATGCACTGAGAACTTCTTCACACTCAGCATAGTGTAATGCTAGAGTCACTAGCTCGGCAAGGGTCGAGGGAGGGTGGAGGACAAGTTCGCGACGGAGGTTCTCGTCTTGGGTGCCTCCGGTCAGCGCGGTTATGGCCGAGGCTACATCTAGGAGGGGAATTCTCAGGGCCCCATATTTAAATCGGTTGATGTAGGCCCAGAGTCTCTCCCCTTACGCCTGTTTGAGAGCCAAAAGCCCCGCTACCGACCTCGGGGGGACGCTACCGGCGAAACTCTCCTTGAATACTCGCCCAAACTGCTTGATGTCTCGGATGGATCCGGGGGCGAGGGCCCGGAACCATGCTTGGACGCCTTGGACCAAGGTGGTCGCAAAGGCTCGGTATTTGATGGCGTCGGGTGCTCCATGAAGGGTCATCAAGGCGTCGAAGCTGTCGAAGTGGTCAGCCGGGTCGCCCTGGCCGTCGTAGGGCTTGAAGGTCGGGATGGAGGTTCTGGGAGATACCTCTGCCTTCAAGATATGGTCAGAGAACGGGGATCTCTCCTCGTCCTCTGGTGGAGAGGTCTTCTGCAAGGCTCGTAAGATGTGCTCCTGTGCTACGAAGCGCCTCTCGAACTCTCATAGACGGAGGGACAACTCCAGCTATTGTTGCCCCCTAGGGCTGAGGGGGCGTGATGGCAGGCTGTCCTAGCGCTCCCTGGGGACTTCGGTCTCCGGGAGTGGATGGGTGCCCCATGCTTACCCCATTTCGGTGTGGAGGAGGCCTCTTGCTCCGGAGGGGGGGCTTGTGAGGGTCCTCCTACTTTCTTGCGGAGAAGTTGCTGCCCTCGGAGGGTGAAGCGACTTTTGGCGGTGTACTGGGACACGTTCTCGCGGGGGGGGCTTTCCAGAGGGGCGCGTGACCTTCCATCCCTGGCCGCCTGAGTCCTCATGAGTTCCACGAGGACATCCAGTTTTGCGTTGAGGGCTTTGAAGGCGTCGACGCCGCTGTTAAGGGGCACCCCTACCGCGGTGGCGGGAGGGGGTGGTCCGTCAGCGGGGGTGCTGGCATTGGAGGGGGGATTTTGGGAGGCTTGAGAAGGGCCTTCTCCTGCCGCCACCATAGTCTTTCCCCTATCACCGGCGGACCTCCTCCCTGAACTTCTTCGCACCATACTGGCTCTTCGGTCGTTTCCCACAGACGGCGCCAGTTGAAGGGGCGTGATCTCGCGCGGCTCCTGAGCTGGGTAGATGATCACCGAACAGTGAACTGTAGAGAAAGAGAAACGGATCAGGGGGCCCAGGGGAGATTCTCTGGGGAAAACCTTCCGATGCTTAAGTCAGTAGAGCAATGGTGGAAGATAGGGAGGGAGGTAGAAAGAGGTGCACGATATCCCCCTACACCAAGGTGGTGAAGCGGTTCCTACTCAGGGGATTTTAGGCGTGTATTGCCCTTACCTTACACTGGAGGGAGTCCCAGGTTTATATAGTGTGCTCACCTTATGAGTCCCGTAAGCGGAGGAGTTTCAGGCGGGAGTTACGTCCTCATCGTGGGATCTTCATAGCCTTGAGGGATCATGGGTCTCTTATCCTCATAAACTCCTGCTCATAAAGGGCTCTCAACGGCAGCGTGGATAAGCAATCGTCGGTCGGTCCGAGCATAAAAGGTGCCAACCCTATCCGGGCGATAGGCATAGCTCAGATGAAGTCAGGTCGGAGTGGGCACAGAGCGCTTGCCTCTATCCCGATGAGGGGATAACTCGGGCATGGGTCTTCCTCCATTCTGACTGACGCTCAGGCCTTTCGAGCCTAAGGACCGCCGAGGAAGGATGAGATCCCGAGTAATCTTATTAGGCTTTTTAGCCTAAGTGGGCCCTATGGGGCTGTCACTTGGATGAGCTGAGCCTCGTTTGGTCCTGATGGACCTAGTTTGGCTTCTCTTAGATGGGCTACAGAAATCTCCATCTCCAGGAATAAACAATAGTAAAGGGGGCAGCATCTTGGACTTTGCTCGGTCCAAGTTTGAATTTTCTTCCACCTTGTCCCCCCCCTTGGTCCAAGTCCAATCTTGGACTTTGAACTAGCCCCACATGGGCCCTAGATCCTAGGTGGACCAATGGAAAATAAGGTGGGGCCCTGTTGGACCTACTGGCAAATTACATAGAAACCCAAAGGCCTTTTTGTAAAGAAACCCAAAGATTCCTAAAGACGAACAAAATGTCTTATAATGCCTTACAATTACAAACCCAATTAGCTAAGGACATAAATGTAAACAAAAGGACTCAAATGTAAAAATGAAATGTCAGTGCCCGGTGTTGATTCCCATCATGGCTGAAAATAGATCTTCTTGGTTTTGCAATCAACCACAGCACCATAATCTTCTAGCCAATCCATGCCCAAAATGACATCATATTCTACCAGTTGTAAAGCATACAATCTAGCAGGCAATTACTGATTCCCAATTAGCACTGGGGCCTTATCAAGACAAAAAGGAGTGAACATGATCTCTCCAGTAGGCAATTCCACAATCAACTCACAGGACAACTCTGAAGTCAGCTCCTCAATGCAAGCAATAAAATCTTTAGAAATAAATGAATGAGAAGTACCAGAGTTGAATAAAACATGTGCGGCATGGCCATAAATCATAATGATACCTTCCACTAGTTGTGATGCAACTGCCTGAGCTCGAGTCATATGCATAACCCTTCCTCGAGATTTCTTTCCGCCCGTCGTAGACTGTTGTGATGACACCTGTGCCTATGGAAACTGCTACAACTACTGTGGTGGTGGAGGTCAGAACTGCTATGGCTGTGGAAACTGAGTAGGCTACTTTGGCTTCATTGGATAATCACGCACCACATGTCCTACCTGATCACACCGAAAACAAACCATTGGCATCGTACACTATCTACCCGGATGGCTCTCACCACATCTAGGGCATGCTCTAGGCTGACTCCTGTTGTGACTCCTATGTGTTGATGGTGTTGACATGTAACTCTACTTCATATGGAAACACATTGTTTTGATGAATTGGCAACATTGTTTATGTTTTGATGATATCACTTTATCAGATTGTCTGTGTGTTATATGCAAAGTCCAAGTCTGTACAGCGTGAAGTCTCAACATTATTTTAAGGGCTCGTCTTCGCGTCGTTTTGTTCCATTGTGTGCAGAACATTGCAGCACCCCGTGTTGCTTATGTTCACCACACTTCGTGTTGTTTCCCCTCACTAATACGAAAAGATTTCGTGTCATATGAGCTTAGAACACTTCGTGTTGATTTCCATGCTTAACAGGAAAACTTGTATGAGGTTATACTTCGTGTCGTTCTCTTTTCTATCTCGTGCTGCTTTCATCTGTGTGTTATATGCAAAGTCCAAGTCTGTACAGCGTGAAGTCTCAACATTATTTTAAGGGCTTGTCTTCGCGTCGTTTTGTTCCATTGTGTGCAGAACATTGCAGCACCCCGTGTTGCTTATGTTCACCACACTTCGTGTTGTTTCCCCTCACTAATACGAAAAGATTTCGTGTCATATGAGCTTACAACACTTCGTGTTGATTTCCATGCTTGACAGGAAAACTTGTATGAGGTTATACTTCGTGTCATTCTCTTTTCTATCTCGTGCTGCTTTCATCTATCTTTGTGTTGTTCTTCTTTTTAGACTTCGTGTCCTTCTCGCCTTGACCACAACTCGTGTCAATTTCTGTTTTCATCTTCGTGTTGTTTTCAACTCGTGTCAATTTCTGTTTTCATCTTCGTGTTGTCTTCAACTCGTGACGGTTTCTGTTATTTGTCTTCGTGTCATGGTCAGCCCGTGTCGCCTCGTCTTCGAGTCGTTCATTCGAGCTAATTTGTGCTCGAGTTGTTTTTCTTATATTTTCAAGTGTTGTTTCACTTCGTGTCGTTTCCGTATTATGTCTTCGTGTTGTTCTTCCTAGACCTCGTGTCTTTCGTGTGTTGAAACCACACTTCGTGTTGGTTTCTGTTTTTGTCTTCGTGTCGTTCTCTGTGTAGTGTGTGTTTCTGTCACTACTGCACTTCGTGTCGTTCTCGTTTCACTTCGTGTTGTCTCTGCGTCTAAGTCTATACAGAGTTGTTCTTTAACCTGATCATCCGATACTCTGTCTGACAGGGATTCTCTACTGAGATTACTGACATGGCTCGTGATCCTAGGAGGACAAGGTGACCAGATGCTGCCACGTGGATAGAAGCACCTCGAATCTGGAGAATTCTTTGGGCGGGAAAACGTGGAAGCCACGCGCCCTTATCCACCAGCTGCTATTATAAGTATCAGTCTTCATCTTCTATAGAGAGTGATCGAAGTTGGCGAAGTATATTCATCCAGTCTGAAACAAGCAGCCACCTAGATCCACTGTGAGAGGAAGAAAAGCAGAGAAGAAGAAAAGTAGAGAAGAAGAAAAAGAGAGATGAGTTGAGAGAGTTATCATGAGAGTTTGTGAATCAGTCTCTTGGTCCAGTTACCAGAGCTGATATTGCTCATCCTTGAGCTACAGTCATTTTTGGCTTTCTTCCATTCGTTTGTATGCTTCGTTTGCTTTTCAGTCTTTGTTATTTTCTTTGAAAACTCTTGTTCGATCAAGCTGTCAGTCAGCGGTTTCAAGCTGTGAGGCAGCGGGTTGCAGAGGCGTTCCTCTGGTCGGCTAAGCTGTAGTGCCCAGCTGAGCAAGCTGTGATGCTCAGCTGTTGCAGAGGGTGTTCCTCTGGTCGGGATAAGCTATAAGCCCCAGCCGTTGTTGGCAAGCTGTAAAGCCCAGCAGATTGAAGTTGTGTATCAGCAGTAATACACATTCGAGTTGAATGTGGGGTGGACGTAGGTCGGACTGACCGAACCACCTAAAAGCCTTGTGCCTCTTGTGTGTTTGATTGCGTGTTCAGCAGGTCTTGTGTGTTTCATTCGGTGCATCGGCTGTGTTTGTCTAGTGTTCTTCTAATTCCGCATTTGATTCTAGGCATAATTTTTAAATAGCCTATTGATCTATTCACCCCCCCCCTGTAGATCCATATCCGGTGGTGATAGAGCCTTCCATCTAACTCCAACAATTGGTATCAGAGCTAGACTCTTCTACAGGGACTTATCGCCCGAAGAGGATAAGCACAGATGGACGGAAGAGGGATGATAGCTGAAGGACACTCCACATCCAAACCCCCATACTTCGATGGAACCAACTACGCATACTGGAAACATCGTATGCAGGTATTTCTGAGGGCTAAAGATTATGAAATTTGGAAGGTGGTTAGTAAGGGATCTTTCGAGCTGTCTCCAAATGAAGATGTATGGACCAAGGAAGAAATCAGAAGGTCCATGCTCAACTGGAGTGCAATCAATGCAATCCAGTGCTCTTTGCATCCCACCGAGTTCTCACGAATATCGGCCTGCTCGTCAGCGAAGGAAATGTGGGATGCACTTGAAGTCATCTATGAGGGGACTTCACAAGTCAGAGAGACTAAGACCAATCTTCTGGTTTCAGAATACGAAGCTTTCAAGATGAAGCCTAATGAGACCATCAAGGAAATGTATGCTCGGCTGACTATTATCACAAATGGTCTCAGAGGCTTCGGGAAAAAATATTCTGAGTATGAAGTAGTCAGGAAGATCTTGCGATCCTTGACTCCAATTTGGCACACCAAGGCCACAGTAATGGAAGAGTCAAGAGATCTGCATAATACTAAGGCAGATGAGCTGATCGGATCTCTAATGGCTTATGAGATGAATATGCCAAAGATAGAGGAGGCTGACAGAAAGAGGAAGCCTATAGCTCTGAAGGCTGGTGCTAGCAGATCCAGTCGATCCAGCCCTAACGGATCATCGACTGAAGAGAGCTTGTCTGAAGAAGAAGTGGCAAATTCTGATATTGCCATGATTACTAGGGAATTCTGGAGATTTCTCAAGAAGGAAGGAAGAAGATTCAGCCGAAGAAATCCCAACAGTGGCCTCCGAGACACAAGGTACAAATCAAACCCTATAAAGAAAGTTGAAACTAATGTTTGCTATCAATGCAAGAAGGCGGGTCACTTTAAAGCTGAATGTCTGACAAATCAGAACCTCAAGGACAAGTCCAAGAAGAAGAACACAAAAGGGAAAGCTATGGTGAGTACCTGGAGTGATGAGGACGAGGGATCCTTGAGCGTCACTTCGGACAGCGAAGTTGAAGCTGAGAAGCCAATCTGTCTCATGGCAACCAGCTCAGAAGATAGAGAGGAAGAATCTGATGAGGTATCCTCTCGCTATGAAAACTTTACTATTACTGATTGGATGGTTGCTTATGATGAACTTGCTGATAGAGTAGATGAGGTCAGAAAAGGAAATAGGCATCTAGGAAGAAAAATTAAAATCATGCAAAATGATACTTCATTGTCTGATAAAATTACTTGCTTAGAAACTGAGAACAGTAATCTGAAACTCACATGTTCTGAATTTGAAGAAATCAATAAAGAACTGAAAATGTCTAAGGAAGAAAATGTCAGATTAGACAATGAAATTGATGCATGGAAACTGAAAATTCAGAATTATGAAAATGAGATAAAAATTGTTTCTGAAAAATATGAAGCTGTCCTCAATGTGAATAATGAGTTGAAAAAATCTATTGATGAAGTTCAGAAAGATAATGAGGATAAGCTAAAAACAATTGAGAAAATGACCCAAGGATCTGAAAATTTAGATGCATTATTGGGGTCAAAGGTAAACTTCAGAAGAGAGGGCCTAGGATTCAACTCTAGTGCAACCAAGAGCTTTGGAATGAAAACTATTTCCTTTATTGCACAAAAGGAGAAAGGACCTCTGATCAACATGACTTCTAATAATGCTGTAAAGACAAATTTGAATCTGAAAAGGCTAAATGCAGAGGAGAAGGGCAAACAGAAAGTAGGTGAGCCTAGTAGAATTGGGACTTCCAAACCTAGCTCTAGTGCTCAACCCAAGGTTAGGGGTCAGCCTGTTCAGGTAAACAAACCCTATGTCAATGTCAAAAGGTCTTCACCACCATCATCACAGAAAAGGACCCACCCAAAACCTATGAATAGGTCAGCAGGGTCATGGGTGCAGGGAAGACAAAATATTTTCAGAAGTCAGCCCAACCAATTCAATCCACCTAGAGTTCAGTTCTACTACCCCACACAGCCAATCTATCCTAATGGGCGTGGGTGGACTAGAACTCAAGGGATGTATACAAGGTATGTTCATCAACCTACACAGTTTTACAGACCCTATGTCAGAAATTGGGAAAATGGGTGTGGTAGTCGGATGCCTAGAAATTACCAACATTTCCACAGCCAGCCCAGGAACTACCATGGCCAAAACTTTATGAATGCAACTTGGCCGAAGCATTGGCACAATAACAAAAATTCTGTGAATAATTCTGTTGGTGCATATAAGAAGAAAGTCAACAAGAAAAAGCAAAACAAAAAGAAATCTGGAAAATCCACTGAACAGAACTGCTTTAAACAAATGTGGATTCCCAAAACCATGCTTTCTTTCTTTACCTGCACTTCATCTGCATTGGAGCCCAATAAGACTTGGGTTCCAAACTCTTTGCCCTAATTGTGTATGCAGGTATGCCTGGCAGCCAAGAGCAACTTGTGGTACTTGGACAGTGGCTGCTCCAGGCATATGACAGGAGATAAGGCCAAGTTTTGCATGCTAACTGAAAAGTTAGGAGGCCTTGTCACTTTTGGAAGCAACACAAAGGGTAGGATCACTGGATCAGGTAAGGTAGGTAAGTGTTCTACCTGCTACATTGATGATGTTATGCTGGTTGAAGGGTTAGCTTACAATTTACTTAGTATCAGCCAGTTATGTGATAAGGGTCATAAGGTTTTATTTGATTCTCAATGCTGCAAGGTTTTTGAACCTGATTCAGAAATTATAAAATTCTCTGGAAAAAGAATAAATAACACATACATGATAGATCTAGATGATATTCAGCATTCTAACTTATGTCTTACTGCCAATAGAGAAGATTTAGCATTTTTATGGCATCGTAGGTTAGGCCATGCTAGTTATACCATTTTGCATAAACTAAACAAGCATAGCATGGTTAGAGGACTTCCTGAAATTTCCTTCAAGAAAGAAAATAAATTCTGTGATGCATGCACTCAATCAAAGATAGCTAGAAAGTCATTTAAGTCTAGAACTGAAAATCTGTCTTCCAAACCCTATGAGCTGATACACATGGATCTCTTTGGGCCAACCAGATCTGTCAGCTTATCAGGAAGGAGGTATGGGTTTGTCATGGTAGATGACTTCTCTAGGTATACCTGGGTTTATTTCTTATCTAATAAGAGTGATGCTTTCTCAGAATTTCAGGAGTTCTATGTTAAAATAAATCAGAAAATTGAAAATATTTTGACTGATCATGGAGGTGAGTTTGAAAACTCACAGTTTGATGAACTCTGCAGGTCAAATGGAATCAACCATAGGTACTCCTCACCAAGGACACCTGAGCAGAATGGGGTTGTGGAGAGAAGGAACAGAACCCTAGTGGAGATGGGTCGTACACTTCTTACTGAAGGTGGTCTACCAAGGAAATTTTGGGCTGAAGCAGTGAACACTGCCTATTATGTAATTAACAGAGTCATGGTAAGACCTTCTACCCAGCAAACACCATATGAGATCTTAAAGGGTAAGAAACCTTCTATTGCTCATTTCAAGGTTTTTGGCTGCAAATGTTTTATTCATATAAATGATAAAAGAGACCTTGATAAATTTGAACCTAAAGGTGAACCAAGAATCTTTCTTGGTTATTCTGAAAACACACGAGCATATAGAGTGTACAATCTGAACTCTAAAACTGTTGAAGAATCTCCACACATAATTTTTGATGAATCCTTGGTAAATTCTAACATTGGTCAATGCAGGAATGAATACAATGGTGGAATCTTGAAGGAAGGAGATCCTGAAGACAATTCAGAGGAAGAAGAAGGACATACAGAACTTAATGAAGAGGAGTCTACAGTTCAGGGGGAGGTAAATCAAACACATGACAATTCACTTGTTAACATTAGATATCTTAAAGATCATCCTGTAGATAATATAATTAGAAATCTGCATGACCCCCCTAGGACTAGAGGTCTCCTAAGAATTCAACATGAACTAAATGCATATGCTCTTGTATCTCAAATTGAACCCAAGTCCATTGACTGTGCCCTCAAGGATATGCATTGGATTAATGCCATGCATGAGGAGCTTAATCAGTTCGACAGGAACAAGGTGTGGCACTTGGTCCCACCTCCTGATCATGGAATAGTCATAGGGACTAGGTGGGTCTTCAGGAATAAATCTGATGAATTAGGGAATATTGTTAAAAATAAAGCCAGACTTGTTGCTCAGGGGTACAACCAGGAGTTTGGTATTGACTTTAAACAGTCTTTTGCCCCTGTAGCCAGATTAGAAGCTGTTAGAATTTTATTATTTTATGCATGTTCCCTAGGTATAATCCTCCAGCAGATGGATGTAAAATCTGCATTCTTGAATGGGGAAATTAATGAGGATGTCTATGTTAGACAACCCCCTGGATTTGAATGTCTAGATTTCCCTAATCATGTTTACAAATTAAATAAAGCTCTCTATGGTCTTAAGCAAGCTCCCAGAGCTTGGTACGATAGGTTGAGCAAGTTCCTCACTGATCAAAATTTCACTAGAGGAGTAGTTGATCAGACCTTGTTTACAAAGGTGAGTCATTCTGAAATTCTTATTGTACATATTTATGTGGATGATATCATTTTTGGGTCAACTAACCCCAAATTGTGTGAGAAATTTTCTGAAACAATGACTAATGAGTTTGAAATGAGCTCAATGGGTGAGCTCAAATTGTTTCTTGGACTGCAGGTTACACAAACAAAGGATGGAATGTTTATCACTCAGTCCAAGTACACAAGGGATCTACTCAAGAAATACAAGATGGATAACCTTAAAGAGATAGCTTCTCCAATGGGTACTTCTACAAGCTTGGATGAAGACACTAAAGGTAACCCATTTGACCAGAAATTATACAGAGGTATGATCGGATCCCTTCTCTACTTAACAGCATCTAGGCCTGATATTCAATTCGCTGTAGGATTATGTGCTAGGTTTCAGGCCAGTCCTAAGGAAAATCATTTTAAAGTAGTGAAAAGGATTTTTAGATATCTGCTAGGTACCCAGGAGCTAGGATTATGGTATCTTGCTAGGTGTGCGTTAGAGCTTCTAGCTTACACTGATGCTGATTATGCTGGGTGTCGAGCAGATAGAAAAATGACTAGTGGCTACTGTCAATTCCTTGGTGGCTGTCTAGTATCTTGGGCATCTAAGAAGCAACACACTGTAGCCTTATCTACAGCTGAAGCTGAATATGTTGCAGCAGGTAATTGTGCTGCCCAAGTACTTTGGATTAAACACCAACTAGATGATTATCAGATAAAATTAGAATGTACTCCAATCCTATGTGATAATACTAGTGCCATATGCCTTGCTAAAAATCATGTTCATCATTCTAGGACTAAGCACATAGAAATAAAACATCACTTTCTAAGAGATGATGTGAACAAAAAGGAAATTGAACTGGACATCATTGAAACAGACAAACAAGTTGCTGATATTTTTACTAAGCCACTTGGAAATGAAAATTTTAAATTTTTTAGAAGAGAACTTGTCTTGTGTAAATTTCAGCATAATGAATAAACTCTCTGTTAACTTGAAGAAAACCTTTGAGTTGCTTTGAGTAAAATTCTGATTTGGACTTGCTGTTGATAGATTGAATAAACATTGTACAATAGACTTGTGATAATGCATGACTCTCATATTTTTTATTGCACTCATGATCATCATTACATAAATATGTCTAGATGCATGATATGTCTATATTTCTGCATGGGTCATACTGCATGATACGATAGTCTGATTAAGCATGAACTTCAAAAATCATCTGATTTATCATCTTTTGCAAAAATTGCATGCATATAGTCAGGGGGAGTCTTGTCAGAATTTCAAGGTGAATTGCTTTGTCTATTCAATCCTTGACTCTGAATGGTTGAGTCTGACAATATGGCAATCTTTTAGTCAGTTCTAATATTAAGCAATAGAAAATAGATTTCTTCTTTCATAAGAACCTTAATTGCTTAAAGACTGACTTAATAGTTTAAAATTTATAATCTTTAGAGTTGAACGACTACAATCAGTAAATAAGGATGCTGAAAATTGATAAAGCTCTCAACCCTTATCTTATTTTATGTCAGACAAAGCTGATTATATCTGAAATCTGAAAACTCATCTGAAATCATGTTAGAGAAGCTAAGTATGTGTATTGTCCTTAAACAAGTCATTCTGAAACAAATAAAGGGCAGCTAAGAAAGATATTGAAAAAACATTGAAAATCATTTGAGAAATAGCATTGACAGAGCAATGACTGGTAAATCACTGAGAAACTGAGTGATCCATCAAAGAAGTGAACACCACTCATGTCATGAGGTGTATCAGCTATCTCTATATAAAATGATCAAAACAGTAGGTTGTTTTCACTGAGTACCTGGGGGTAACTAGCGTCTAATAAACGTGTACCCTCACATAAAAAGGTGTAAATCAATTCTATTGAATTTGATCATAGGCAAGATGGTCCATAATGTTGAGTATCTGGGAGTATTGGCGTCTGATAAACGTATACTCTTACGCAAAAAGACTTTTGGTACCTGAATGCCCTAAATAAAACAAAAATTGAAAATGTTGTTCCTTAGAAGAAATTTCATGGATGTCAATTGTTTAATTTCAATACATGACCTGATTTCTCTTAACACATTTTACTGAGTCTATTAAAGTAAGATATTATGAAACTGAATCTCTCATGAAAATATGACTCAGGCTTATTGTTTTATCATGCATATCAACCTTATCCAATGAATGTAGTGCATGAACTTTCATTTTTATACCTTTTAAACCATAAATTCAATTTCTAAGCCATTTCTAGGTTCATATGACTGAAGGTTTTGTGCTTTAGTTGCCTAATTTTTGAACTACTTGCCAAGAATGCCAGTCAGCTAAACTTTCTTTCTCTTCACTTGTCTTCACTTTCCCTCCTATTTGTTGATGGCAAAGGGGGAGAATATTGTCTGAATTCTGATTCAGGGGGAGTGTATTACATCATGGTATGACAAAGGGGGAATTTTTGTTAGCAGGGAGTTGCTTGACAAGTGTAGCATGCAGCATGTCATTCATAGCATCTACATGCATCTGCATAACAATCTGAATAATAAATCATGTCTTTCATCAAAAATGCATCTGTATGACAGGATGTTGCTAATCTACATAATAGGGGGTTGCCATCATCAAAAAGGGGGAGATTGTTGTGACTTCTATGTGTTGATGGTGTTGACATGTAACTCTACTTCATATGGCAACACATTGTTTTGATGAATTGGCAACACTGTTTATGTTTTGATGATATCACTTTATCAGATTGTCTGTGTGTTATATGCAAAGTCCAAGTCTGTACAGCGTGAAGTCTCAACATTATTTTAAGGGCTTGTCTTCGCGTCGTTTTGTTCCATTGTATGCAGAACATTGCAGCACCCCGTGTTGCTTATGTTCACCACACTTCGTGTTGTTTCCCCTCACTAATACAAAAAGATTTTGTGTCATATGAGCTTACAACACATCGTGTTGATTTCCATGCTTGACAGGAAAACTTGTATGAGGTTATACTTCATGTCGTTCTCTTTTCTATCTCGTGCTGCTTTCATCTGTGTGTTATATGCAAAGTCCAAGTCTGTACAGCGTGAAGTCTCAACATTATTTTAAGGGCTTATCTTCGCGTCGTTTTGTTCCATTGTGTGCAGAACATTGCAGCACCCCGTGTTGCTTATGTTCACCACACTTTGTGTTGTTTCCCCTCACTAATACGAAAAGATTTCGTGTCATATGAGCTTACAACACTTCGTGTTGATTTCCATGCTTGACAAGAAAACTTGTATGAGGTTATACTTCATGTCGTTCTCTTTTCTATCTCGTGCTGCTTTCATCTGTCTTCGTGCTGTTCTTCTCTTTAGACTTCGTGTCCTTCTCGCCTTGACCATAACTCGTGTCAATTTCTGTTTTCATCTTCGTGTTGTTTTCAACTCGTGTCAATTTCTGTTTTCATCTTCGTGTTGTCTTCAACTCGTGACGATTTCTGTTATTTGTCTTCGTGTCGTGGTCAGCCCGTGTCGCCTCGTCTTCGAGTCGTTCATTCGAGCTAATTTGTGCTCAAGTTGTTTTTCTTATATTTTCAAGTGTTGTTTCGCTTCGTGTCATTTCCGTATTATGTCTTCGTGTTGTTCTTCCTAGACCTCGTGTCTTTCGTGTGTTGAAACCACACTTCGTGTTGGTTTCTATTTTTGTCTTCGTGTCGTTCTCTGTGTAGTGTGTGTTTCTGTCACTACTGCACTTCGTGTCGTTCTCGTTTCACTTCGTGCTGTCTCTGCGTCTAAGTCTATACAGAGTTGTTCTTTAACCTGATCATCCGATACTCTGTCTGACAGGGATTCTCTACTGAGATTGCTGACATGGCTCGTGATCCTAGGAGGATAAGGTGACCAGATGCTGCCACGTGGATAGAAGCACCTCGAATCTGGAGAATTCTTTGGGCGGGAAAACGTGGAAGCCACGCGCCCTTATCCACCTGCTGCTATTATAAGTATCAGTCTTCATCTTCTATAGAGAGTGATCGAAGTTGGCGAAGTATATTCATCCAGTCTGAAACAAGCAGCCACCTAGATCCACTGTGAGAGGAAGAAAAGCAGAGAAGAAGAAAAGTAGAGAAGAAGAAAAAGAGAGATGAGTTGAGAGAGTTATCGTGAGAGTTTGTGAATCAGTCTCTTGGTCCAGTTACCAGAGCTGATATTGCTCATCCTTGAGCTACAGTCATTTTTGGCTTTCTTCCATTCGATTGTATGTTTCGTTTGCTTTTCAGTCTTTGTTATTTTCTTTGAAAACTCTTGTTCGATCAAGCTGTCAGTCAGCGGTTTCAAGCTGTGAGGCAGCGGGTTGCAGAGGCGTTCCTCTGGTCGGCTAAGCTGTAGTGCCCAGCAGAGCAAGCTGTGATGCTCAACTGTTGCAGAGGGTGTTCCTCTGGTCGGGATAAGCTGTAAGCCCCAGCCGTTGTTGGCAAGCTGTAAAGCCCAACAGATTGAAGCTGTGTATCAGCAGTAATCCACATTCGAGTTGAATGTGGGGTGGACGTAGGTAGGACTGACTGAACCACCTAAAAGCCTTGTGCCTCTTGTGTGTTTGATTGCGTGTTCAGCAGGTCTTGTGTGTTTCATTCGATGCATCGGCTGTGTTTGTCTAGTGTTTTTCTAATTCCGCATTTGATTCTAGGCATAATTTTTAAATAGCCTATTGATTTATTCACCCCCCCCCCTCTAGATCCATATCCGGTGGTGATAGAGCTTTCCATCTAACTCCAACAACTCCTTGCTGATCCCTGTCGCTGAGAAGGTGCAGGTTGTTGTACACTGCTAGCCGAAGCTTGCCGGTCATATTGCTTCTTAGACTTCTTGAACATCCGCCTAAATTTTGACTTCAAGGAGGAAGAACCACCGGCAGAAGGGATAGAAGAGGGCACCCCTGGCACACTCGGCTGACCACTCGGCTGCTACTGCTACTCACCTTGCCGCATTGGCCCCGTTTGGGTCTACCCTTGAGTTCTTGCCATATCCAGCTCTAATGCTGCCGCTGCTGGATATGCCATGTCCAAATCTACCACTCTAGTTGCAATAAGAAGTTGCCTCAATTCTGGCCTCAAAACTACTAAGTCTTTAGCCCTTCATCTGCCATGATATGTGGAGCATATTGGCCCAATTCCACTAATTTAGTTCGATACTGTAGAGCTATCATCTCACCTTGGACCAACTCAATAAATTGGTACATTTTGTCCATTTTGAGATAAGCTGGACTGTATGTACTTTCAAAGGAAGAGAAAAACTCCCACCAATTAATCAGTCGGAGAGGATGAGATTGGAATGTCATTTCCCACTCTGTAGTGTACCAAGCAAGTGCCGCCCCTTGCAACTGAAAAGTAGCCAACATTACCCTTTCATCCTCAGCGCACTCCATGGAGCGAAAAACATGCTCAGTAGCATCCAGCCATGCTCTTGTCCCATTTGGATCAGGCTGCCCTTCAAATTGGGGTGGGTGGAAAAAGAGAAACTCCTTCAAGACTCGACCACGACCACCTTGGGAAGGTAAGCCTTCACCAATAACCAGGTCAACACGGCCTTGACCTCTAACATTCACTGGAGGAGGTGATGAACCGCTATCTTCTTATTGAACATCCATGGGCACTCTGGCTTGGAAACGGGTCCTTCGCCTTGGCACCATTAGTTCAAATACATGAGAGAAAACACGCAAACAAAAGAAACATAAATGATCACGGAAAACAACCTAAGCCAACAATTAGTGGTACATGGACTTGTTCTGGACTATTGTGATTCTAGGTCTTTATACATCACCACAAGACCACACTCTGATACCAACTGTAACGACCCAGATACCCGGATATCGGAGACCCGATACCACTAGGACCCTGAGTCGCCACCCAAGAGCTCATGAGGCTCCGAAAGGGTTGGAAATGAGTATGTGGGTGCATAAAGGTCTACAATCACAGGTGCATTTTTAATCGAATAACAACATTAAGCAGAAGTAGAAATTACATTACCAGAGTGTTATAATTATACATTAGTCCAGAAGTACAAAATACAAGTCCAAAACTATACAAGAACCAAAAAGCACAACTACAGGAGGCATACCCCGGGTTGGACCACGCTGGCTACTAAGACTATCCGCCAAAACCATGCGGGAAACCTGCGGACTGCTACGCCTCACCTGAAAAACAAGGGGTGAGTCTCATTTCGTTGACTCAGTAGGGGTCCCGCAGATCCCTACCTCGCAGTTAAAATCATGAAAGAAACATTTAATCACAATAAATAATGAAATGGCATGTAACTATATCAATTAATAAAAGCTGTACAGGAATATCAATAAATGAATATGGCTAAATATGAATGCCACATAAACTCATGCTAATTAAGATGCATAATTAAACACGAGAATCTTTCATTCACCATTAGAGTTAAAATTATACAAACCAAGTGACAGGAGAAGTAAACCACTAGAAGAAAGACCAGACGCGTCCACTGATGACTTAACTGCCCCTCGGGTGTCTACCACTCGCCTGGAATGCGGCAACTGAGATACCGTAACTGTAACCAAAGACAAGGACTTGTCAGGGTCACGCTCATCAACGCAAGTCCACGCCCATGACCACATGTGCACACACAAGCTCAATGCCTTGAGCCAGGCCTCTAGCTAGTTTTCCCCCCAAGTCCGACGCTACTACAATGCAAGGGGGGCCCATGAAAACTAGCGTAATAACCGTACACCGGGACTTCACCATCACCTCTCCTAAGTGGGCCGACTATAGAGGTCATCGGGCTACAACTAGTGCGTCCATCACATACGAAGGAGAAGCCAACTCAAATAAGACATAAAAGCTTGCCATAAATCTTTATAGCATGTAAACATACCAAAGGTACGACCCCAAAGACACGGCCAAACGATCACGGCAAAAATCCAGGTTGTAGGGAAGTAGCGGTCTGAACTGGGCCGCCACTGTCAAGTGGCGGTCATGGGGATGGCCGCTACTTGAAAGTGGCGGCCAACCCTATGACCGCTACTTACCCACCGCCTCCCCTCATGGGAAACGGCCTCTATGGAGACCACCACCCCGTCCAGAGGCCAAGTAGCGGCCTTATGAGGATCGCTATGTGTCCGAACGATCCGAGACATGCCCTATCAATTTTAAACCCCTCCCAAATCGATCAAATCGATGGGAATACATAAGTATCACCTGTTCCCTGTTGTCATACATCATCTCCACATCATTTAGGCTTCAAAAACATAAGGAACAACGCTAGAGAAGGATTAAACAACATGGTTTTTAAGAAATTCATTCCACATGCCATTTTGAATCAAACTAGCCATTTTAACATGCAGATAACAATTCAAAACTAGTGAAAAGCATGAAAGGGCAAGGTAGAAATCTATCCCCCTACTTGGAATCACGAAATCAAGTTGTTCAAGCGCGGTTACACTCATCAAAACCTTCCCCACTCCCTAGGGAAACGATCACCACACGAACCACCAATCTTCCCGGCCTCACGAGCACTCCTGCTTCGCCCCAAGCTCGCCGAGGTCTGCTCCTCCAAGCCACCCGCGGCCGGGTGGAGCAGGACGCCAAGAGAACAAGAGGGGAGAGAGAGGGGATGTGTAAGAGGAGAGAGGGGGAAACCGTGGGGTTTCTACCCACCGTGGGTAGAAAATAGGTTTTGTAATACCCTGGATTCTCTGGATCGGAATCGGAGAGCTTTCGGAGTGCTTTCGTGGGTCTTGATATGTGTTTTACGATCCACTCAGATTTTTCCCTTGTATAACTTGCGAAACCTCGTGGAGGGTTAACCATTGAGTTTTGAGACTCCGGGACGCTACATGTACGTTGTGCTCGTTCTAAGGATTGCGGAGACTATTTTCCCATATTTTTTGAATTTATGAACCTTCATGCCCGAAAATCGGATTTTAGGATATATTATTAATTTCCTATTTTCTTTTCCTTTTAACCCTTTCTCTCTCCTCTCTCCTCTCTCATGATCTCTCACTTCTCTCCCTCTATTCTCTCTCCTCTCTTCTCCTCTCCCCCGGGGCGTACGACCGTGGCAGAGCTGGACGATGTGGTGATGGCGTGGAGCTGACTTGAGGCATGACAGTGCGAGTATCGGAGCGTGGCATAGGCACGATCCCATTCATGGATTCAAAGCCAGCGTGGGCTGTTCGTGTGATTGTTTTCAACGTGGTTTGGCTATTTCAGCATGTGAAATCTTCGGTTGAGGTAGGGGGATGGATACCCAACTCTTTTCCTACATTCCCTCGAGATTTGAAGCCGAATAGTGTGAGTTTGAGTGGGTTTTCCAACTTTAAGGGTGAAATAATGTTCAGGGGGTGGGAGTCATGTTCACCGTTCCAGGCGATGGTTTTCACATTAAATGGTAAAATATGAACCCCTGGCATGTTGGGATTCGTTTCCCGCCAGTTTAACTCCATTTGGTTGTAAATTGGTGCTGGTATGAGCCCGTTTATCCATGTGACTCGTTTTTGGTTGATTCGTGAGACTCACCCATTTTCAGCTATTTTGGGGTTGGTTTAATCCCTTCCGACTTGTGGAAGGTTGATATTGACTCTAGAGATGTTTCCCCGTCATTTAGGGGCGATTTGGACGTGGAAAGATCGGGTTTTTTGAGGTCTTGCGGATTTCGGGCCGGAGGCTGAACATGGTTCAGCAGAAACCGCGTTCAACTCTCAACCTTGGTAGCGGTCAGTCGTGAACTGCAATCACTTTTCAGGCTTTGTCGGTTCGTCGTGTATGGCGGTGGGATAACGTGGTCAGCATTCAACCGCGTTTGATGGCTGCGGTTAGATTAAAACCTTGTCCGCCTGTCTTCGTCTCCACCTACCTTGTCTTCTTCTAGATGCGGTCTTTGGCATACCACGTCTAGTATGCTCATGGTCAATGCTTAACCACGTCTGGACAAACGCGGTTATCCTGGAACTGTGTCTGTCCGTGTGTCGACTCCGCCTCAGGAAGCGTCGACTCTGTCTTCTTCTTCTCTCTTTAAGTGTTTTTCGTACATAGGCCAGAAGTGGTTTGTCTGGAACCGTGGGTATGTAGCGACACTTGTGTAAACACGGCTAGTCCTTAACCGCGTCTGGGTTTTTCTGCTAAACGCGGCTAGATCTCAACCGCGGCTCTATTCCGTCCGCCAAAAGCGGTTAACTCACGAATGCGGCTACCCTTTTGAGTGTTTTCGTGTCGGTTTGGCTTTCGGTTGTGGTGGCTTCGACCCCTTGGTTAGCCCATTGTTCCACTGATGTCTTGGACGTCCTATGAGGGCTGTGATCGTGCTATAGGGTGTCTGGGAGTGCCATTGTACCAAGCGATGTTTCCGTGTTATTTCGAGGATCATTATGGTTCCTGGTCAACCTGGTTGTGACCAGCGGTTAACACATGACCTCGTGAGTGTCTCGGTTATCCCGTGGGGATCGAGACTGGTTTTGGACGCTTGGAGGTATTGCCTTTGTAGCATCCTGAATATTAATTAAATAATATAACAGTGTAATAATCAAGAATTATTTAATATTAAATTAAAATCCCTTTTGGGCTAAATTTTTACTAATTTATAAAAATATAGAAAAATGGTAATCATGCAGAGGACCCAATTCCTAGACTTTTTGTCTTCTGGGTTGACCACTAAATAAAATTCCAATCAAGTCGAATTTAAGGATTTTTGGGCAAAAATCGGTGTTGGTTTGATCGAGCCTTGGATCACTAAATTCGAACCAATTTCTCAAAAATTCGAGCCCAAAGTAGATCCATTCGATCGGCCCTTATAGGAGACCTGTTTCCCCTCTCATTCCGTTGTGAAACCCTAGCCCTAGGAGTCTAATTTTGAATGTAAGGGCGGCGTGACTTGGTCAATGCGCGATTTTCGCGCGCGTCGAGTTCGTGGACTCTATCTAGCCTTATCATCGCCCCTAGATCGAATTGCCTTCTATAAAACTAACCCTAGCCCGACCTAGAACCCTCATTTGCTGAGGCAACCAGTGGGGAGCACGTTGGAGCGAGGATTGTTCGTGTGGTTCTGAGCGTTCGTTGTCCCTGTGTTCTTTGATTAAGGTAGGTTCTAGTAAATCAAATCTTAATTAAATTACACCATTAGAAGACCCTTCAAGTCCTCTTTAATTTTGGTACCGGAAGCCCCAATTTATATCAAGTACAGAGATCATAGTTCATGTTGTTGTCAGAGCATGTCAAACTAGGGCACCGATCTTATTACGCCTTGTTATATCGATTCAATGTTAGGTTTAAGCAGGCTCAATTCTTAATTGATCATGATATATTGTGTGACATTTTGTCCTCTTTCTATTAATAGCTTTTTGCTCAATTTTTATGTATTATACCGTGTGAATCTCATGTTGCAATCGAGGTCTATCGGAGTTCACCGGATGCCAAAGTGACGAACTGATTGCGGTCGCATTAGGAACCGCCCCTGCCCTTGGCTGTCCCACGACAGACCCTTTTTCTTTTCTTTTTTTTAAATTTGAAACTCGTTTCATGCTAGCGGCCCCCCGACAGACTGCAAGGGTTTAAGTTGCGTCTAGCTTCAGACCGCTTCTGAATACTAGCGACTGCACGACAGACCACCATTGACGTACAGGTTAATCAAATGATGGTTTTATTAATTGTGTTCCCCTTGTTTAGACAACATGTGTAGGATAGAAACACACCTAATAAATGGATTATGTGGAACATTTGAAATGCCTGATTTAACTTTGATCATCCACAATCATATCTTATTTATTGTTCCTCTAGTCAAAATACAATTCAATCATGAAATTATTACTTCAATGTTAATTGATATTGTGGAAAAATTTACTAGGATTGTTTAACAGTCACCCCACTCGGGTGGTGCTGGCTGACAACTATACTCTCGTTTTCCGATGGTTTATAACCTTTAATCTTGTAATAGTTGGGGATCACCGCCGAATATTCCTTCCGTCGGACTATGACCTCTATTATGAGACCTCCGTAAGACCCTGCGAGCCCGGGATTCCCACTAGGACGCCGGGCGGGTTGTACCCCCAAAGCCTGAACTTATCGACATCGGTCGAATCGCATGTTTTCACAGCCCGATTTGGGACTGTTCTATCTGATTGCGGCCCTTCTGGGATAGCTACTATCTATAGCGGCCATGTTGAAGACCGCCCTATTCCAGTGTGCGGCCATTTGCTGACCGCATTTTTGACTGTTGACCAGGCCTGTGTGCCAGTTTGTCGGTCGACTTTCCCTTGATTTCCAGTCAACCTAGCCCTGTGTATGTCGACCTGAGCCCTTGGAATTGATCAGGGATATGTGGGTTGGGCCCTGGTCTAGTACCACCATGCCCAGGCTGACCAAGGATAAGTTAAGTCGACTAATAAACCATTGCCAGGCCCAACCTAGTTGTTGCTAGCATTGGACCGTGTTTCTCCTATAGCGGCCACCGAGGACCTTTTCTGTTTAAAGCGGCCCAGTGAGGACTGTCTTTATCCATTTTGCGGCCCCTTTCGGACCGTTTTCACCCTTCAACGCTGCACTTCATCCTTTGGCCCAGTATTGACTCTTGCGGTTCATTATAGACCATTTTATTCTTATTGCGGCCCATTCATGACCGCAACTTGTTCAGAGTTTATTTTCTGTGTGTGTCTTGCGTGCCTCAATTGTTGAGTTATGGTTTTGATGATTGTTGTGATTGTTAAGTTATAGTTTTGATGATAACTAAACTTAATGTGTGATTACGTGATGATAACTAAACTTGCATGGTTCGGATGGCAAATGGCAACGATTACATTGTCTTGATCCTTGGTTTGCATATGATTGGTGTTACAAGAGGCAAGAGGTTTCACAACCTCTTTAATGTGAACAAGCATGGTATTAACCCTGACTATCTTGCTTGCAGGATTAAACTCATGACAGTTACCCGGTGAACCAAACGTATGGATAAGCACCCTACTCCTCTACAATCCAAAACAGGTGGTATATGTCATTTACTGTCAAGAACCATTGGTGAGACTCTTACCTTGTCCTAGCATCAATCTCACCATGTGTATCTCATATACCTCTCCTTAATACACCTCATTAAAGCACATTAAACATGAAACCCTTCTGTCCATCCTGTGCCCTCGCCCGCGAATCGACCTGCGCGGTCAGGTCGTGGGGATTTGCATGAACTTCAAGCATTTATTATATGGATGGTTGAGCTATAGTTCTAATCAATTATCCATGTGTTTGCAGGTCAAAGACTCAGTTGACACCTTCAAGACAGTCACGGTTGATGCCACAGATGAGAACGGGCTACTACAGGAGTTAAGCGACTGAGCTAGATGGTTAACGGAGTGAACCGGGGAAACACAGGTTCTGCCCAGACGGCGGTCGACCGCCAGCACAGGGGCAGTCGACCGCCCCTACCAGCAACCCCCAGTCTACAGGTCTCTCAGTGGCGTTCGACCGCCAGCCCAGTAGCGGTCGACCGGAAATTCCAGGAACCATCCGTCTGCAGGTTTCTCAGTAGCGGTCGACCAGAAATTCTAGGAACCATCCGTCTGTAGGTTTCTCAGTAGCGGTCGACCGCCAGCTTCCACAGGTCGACCGCTAGCCCCGAGCCATCAATTGTTGACTTTATTTTCCACTTCGAGAAGCGCCATTCTCCATGGATTTCTTTAATCCTAAAGTCACTCAATCACCCACAAAATGTGGATCTGGTCTGGGGGGTTTCTATAGACCATTCAAATGCTATAAAACACATACAAGAGGGTTAGAAACCCTAATGCTTCAAGGGAATCAAGAGAGATCAAGGGAGGCTAGAGGAGGAGATTCACGGGTACTGTAGCACCTCCGTGAACAGTTGTAACGCCCCGTAAATTTGGAATAAGAAATAAAAATATACATAATGATAAATACATACTCATATAAGTATATAATGTTTAATAAATAAAATTTATTCAAATAAATAAATGGTCAAGTGATATTCCTATAGGGTTGCTCAGATCGAACCTGCCTCTGATACCTAGGACAAGGACTAATAAAAGTTAAACAAATTATGAGGAATAAAATCCCTATATACATACAAATTATTAATAGGTATATGAGGGTTAGAAAATAACAAATATGTTTATGTATATATAATGCAATATAAATAAATATAATACAACGTAAATAATCAAGGCCAGACTCGGTACACGACCCCCTGACATCCTGAGAAATCTCACAAAAAGAACTCATGAACCCTACCATTGTATTATAATAAATTTAAGAATAACATGTTATTTTTAAGTAGGCATTTAATGCATAATAGAATTTTATTTGAATTAGAATCAATAAATCTAAAAGAAAACATCGATTAGTATTTTATTAATAATTTATAAATTTTAATATTCACATTTATTACATTATACTTTTATTAGAAGGAAGAAATATACATTAATAGGATTTAAATGAATTAAGAAAAATTAAAAGAGAAAAGAATGGACATATATATGATATCATTTTTTCGGAGGCTAACAAATAAAGAAAAAACTAAATTGATGCCACCAGTGATGGGCGTCAATTCCATAAGAAACGACTTAAACTAAGTTGTCAATTCAAAAAACATGAATAGTGCCGACTTTTCGACTAAAGAATTTTGGAAAAATAATTATATGAAAAAATAGAGAAAAATAGAAAATTAATACCCTTAAAATTTCCCATCTATATCACATCCATAAAAAAAGATAAAAATCAAGAAAGAAAGAGCCCAAAGTGAATAGCGCCCAACTATTTGGGCGTCATTTTAGAAAGAAACGACATATGGCATGTCATCAATTCTTTTATGAATGAATAGTGTGAGTGAATAGTGCCACTTTTTGATTTAAAGGAATTTTTAAAAAACTAATTACATGAAAAAATCAAGAAAAATGGAAAACTAAAAACGACGAGATGCAAGGCGTCAATTTAAAATTAACGACCTAACCTAAGACGTTAATTCCGTTTGAGTTTCGTTCGAACCAGGACATTATCTAGGGCAAGTTTTCGGATTACTACGTAAACGATATGTTATAGCAAGGACTCTAACAGGGAAATAGATCTTCCAATCAAACTCTAACTCTATTAGGGTTCCTAAAACTCTATAAATATCCTCCCGATCGACCTAGACCGCTATTTTGGCGATCTGTTTCATCGTGCTGCTGCTGTCAACCGTGAAGAACAGGTGTTCTTCTTCCTCTGCCTTCAGTTGAGTATTATGAAGAAAACTAATGCTTCTTCATCTTATTCTCCTGTAGTTTGCCTGCATCGAGAAGGAACTCTCATATAGTTGAAGGACGTGGAGTTCTTCATCATCTTCTTCTTCTTCCGGTGATCAGAAGACTCTGTTGCAAACAGAGTATCATTTTCTCTTCACAAATCCTAACCGTGTCTTCACCCAGATCAGTCAGGTAGGTTTTCTCAAGGATTGTAGCCCAAAGTAACTTATGAAATCCTATTGATAACATATATTCGTGCATGCATATAGTTTCATGAGCTTTCAATGTTTTCTGTGACTTTTGGAAAGAAGCGACCCAGCTTAGGGTGCTAATTCAAGAAAGGACGCCCGACACAAGAGGCGTTAATTTTAGATAATTAATTAATACTCATGTTTAGAAATTGAATAACTATGAAACCTGTAAGGTAATTCAATGCATGATCACATATATCAAATCCTGCTATTTTTCTTGTCCTGACCCTGTACTAGTTTACTTAAAATTTATTATCCTTGAAATTACCACTCATTCATATTAATCCTGGAACATCTTGAATTAACGACCTGATGCAGGCCGTTTCTTATAGAACTGACGCCCCACCAAAGGGCGCTAATTTGAAAGTAACGCCCCTGCCTAAGGCGCGTTTCATGAAAATTCCAGAAATTAGAAATTTATGCAAAATAGAAAATATAATGGACGACTGCTGTGTAAGTCGTCAAATTGTAAATAAACGCCCCTGTAAAAGGCGTTAATTTGATAAGTAACGACTTAGAGGAAGTCGCTAATTTCCTGTATAATTATTTTAAACTATTTTCTGATAACCGAGGGTTTTATATATATCAATCTATTATTAGGCACTATATTTCCACTCCGTGATTATAGTCCCATGTTTCCAATGGTTTATCGTTTACCCACTAACTCTCGGTGACATACAAGCTCTCCATTGGACATTCCGTTCCTTTGGACTAGCAAGTTAGTCATAGTGACCTCCGTAAGACTCCTCGAGCCTTGGATTCCCTCAAGGCCGACTGAGCGGGTTGTACCATAAAAACCCTTTACACTATTTTGCCATGTTACTCTATAGAAACATGGTATACCGGCCCTCATGATATGCTATGTAGATATCATGAGAATATTCTTAATGGGATGTGGACATCATGCCATTAATCTGCTGTTCTTGTGGACCTCAATTCTATATCAAGTGGGTGACCATCTATATATATGGACACTTAATTATCATGGTACCCGATTAGGGGACCAATTCCACCCAGTTTATCGACATGTCATGGTTTATATGCTTCGCGTGGATTTTATCGCAAGAATGACCTTACTCAAGGGCCTTGCCCTTGAATTCCATGAGAATCTTATCTTATCATCCTATTAAAGCTTGTTCTTGAAACTCCTTATTGGCTATAAACTATCGTGGATGTCTAGATCTATCTTTAATGCTGTGCATATAAGGGCCCGATCTGGTCTTGGGAGGAGCACCCAAAAGTACTAGTGCCCATGGGAGTTGTAATGATCACAGTGTCTAGTATTACACCGAAGTACTTTCTCTCTTGATCTTTGGCATTCCACACTATCTCTCTTTCTTGCGTGCGTGACTCGACTTGCGTGACTTTACTAGCGTGGCCCGATATGGGCAAAGTACTTGCGTGAAATAGCCAATAATCTATAAAGTCTCTCATGAATATCTCTTGTTTAAGACTCACTTGGATGTTTTGCACGACGTGTTATTCTATTGATTAGTTTTACTTGCTGAGTTCTTTCTACATGCATAGCCATATTGCATTTACATGTGAAAAATTGTAATTACTTAAACCCATTGCTAGTTCTTGAGATATAATTCCTACTGAGCGTTCGCTCACTCCGTTTTATTCCAACATTTTTTAAGTAATCAGGTGGCTAGCGAGACCGAGACTCACACGGGCGAGACAAGTGTGCAAGCGAGCTTCGGAAACTAATGAACCCGAGTCTTTTATCTTTCTTGAGTCTAGATAGTATTGTCTAGCTAAGTTAGCTTATCGTCTCTTATCCAGTTATCTTGTCTAAGTCTGTAGTATGTCGTTCCCTTCCATTCCATTGTGTTGGAGTCTCTAAGTTGGAAAACAAGTTCTTGTAAGAGATTTATATTAGAAATAATTTCTATTGTTGTTCAAAATTATTTTTGTCTTATGCGGTTGCTCTTGATCATTCACGACTGTTTAACTGCCACGTTCCGAGCAAACGACACGTTCCGCTGCTATCGGTTCGGGGCGTGACAGAGGTGGTATCAGAGCTTCGGCTTTCACATCCTCTAGTTGTTATATCCTCTAGTTATTAAGTCCCAAGGATAGGTCATCCTTGTTAGTCATATCAGAGCTTCGGCTTTTACATCTTCAAGTTATTAGGTTTCGGTGATAGGTCAAGTATCCCTGTAGGTCATATTAGAGTTTCGGCTTTCAAAATCCTTAGATTGTTAAATCCAAGTTATAGGTTGAGTATCCTTGTCAGTCATCCTATAGGAATTCCGTGAGAGATGGGTAGAACTTGGGGTTAAAGTTATAAAAGAAAGATAAAATATTTACATTTCAATAATATTAATTCTTGAGTAAATAAATTATCTCCCCAATCATCTTTGCAGGAACCTAGATAAAATGGAAGCATCTAAGCCAAGCTTTATTCATGAGATGATCTTAGTAGATATCCAAGCTTACGCGGACCATGTCAAGAGAGTTCAAGAGCTAGAGAAAATGGTGGAAGAAAAAGAAAGAGTTGAAGGGAAGGATCAAACAGATGACTCTGAAAAGTTCACCGTTACTAAGAAAAGGATAAACGAGGGTGATATTTCACAAAGGTGTAAGAAATGCCAGAAATGCAAGAAGTGTAATAAGGAAGCTTCGGCAGATCGCTCGCAAGATAAGTGTAAATCTTGTGGAAGATATGGTCACAAATCGAAGAAGTGTTGGTGGAGTTCGGGAGCGTGTCTGCATTGCGGGAGCTTAGATCATAAGATAGCAGAATGCCCTATTCTAACCAAGAAGCCTCCAAGAGGAGTTCAAGATTTAACCAAATTTGCTAAAGGGAAGGTTGCGGAAGGTACCCCTCACCCGAAATCATAAACTAGCTCTTTTTCCATACTTAAGATTTCTTCTGTATAAGGTCATAATAAGTTCTCTGTTAGGAATGGAAGATGATGTGAATTTGGGGACCAAATTCTTTTAAGTGGGGGAGGGTGTAACGCCCGGTAATTTTGGAATAAGAAATAAAAATATACATAATGATAAATACATACTCTTATAAGTATATAATGTTTAATAAATAAAATTTATTCAAATAAATAAATGGTCAAGTGATATTCCTATAGGGTTGCTCAGATCGAACCTGCCTCTGATACCTAGGACAAGGACTAATAAAAGTTAAACAAATTATGAGGAATAAAATCCCTATATACATACAAATTATTAATAGGTATATGAGGGTTAGAAAATAACAAATATGTTTATGTATATATAATGCAATATAAATAAATATAATACAACGTAAATAATCAAGGCCAGACTCGGTACACGACCCCTGACATCCTGAGAAATCTCACAAAAAGAACTCATGAACCCTACCATTGTATTATAATAAATTTAAGAATAACATGTTATTTTTAAGTAGGCATTTAATGCATAATAAAATTTTATTTGAATTAGAATCAATAAATCTCGAAGAAAACATCGATTAGTATTTTATTAATAATTTATAAATTTTAATATTCACATTTATTACATTATACTTTTATTAGAAGGAAGAAATATACATTAATAGGATTTAAATGAATTAAGAAAAATTAAAAGAGAAAAGAATGGACATATATACGATATCGGTTTTTCGGAGGCTAACAAATAAAGAAAAAACTAAATTGACGCCACCAGTGATGGGCGTCAATTCCATAAGAAACGACTTAAACTAAGTCGTCAATTCAAAAAACATGAATAGTGCCGACATTTCGCCTAAAGAATTTTGGAAAAATAATTATATGAAAAAATACAGAAAAATAGAAAATTAATACACTTAAAATTTCCCATCTATATCACATCCAGAAAAAAAGATAAAAATTCAGAAAGAAAGAGCCCAAAGTGAATAGCGCCTAACTATTTGGGCGTCATTTTAGAAAGAAACGACGTATGACATGTCGTCAATTCTTTTATGAATGAATAGTGTGAGTGAATAGTGCCACTTTTTGATTTAAAAGAATTTTTAAAAAACTAATTACATGAAAAAATCAAGAAAAATGGAAAACTATTACCCATAAAGTTTCATAACTAAACCTAATCAAATAAAAAAGATAAAAATCCTCAAATATTGTAACTAGCACAAGTTAACGTGAAATCGTGAATAGCGCCCGACGGAAGGGCGTTATTTCTTTAAAAATGACGAGATGCAAGGCGTCAATTTAAAATTAACGACCTAACCTAAGGCGTTAATTCCGTTTGAGTTTCGTTCGAACCAGGACATTATCTAGGGCAAGTTTTCGGATTACTACGTAAACGATATGTTATAGCAAGGACTCTAACAGGGAAATAGATCTTCCAATCAAACTCTAACTCTATTAGGGTTCCTAAAACTCTATAAATATCCTCCCGATCGACCTAGACCGCTATTTTGGCGATCTGTTTCATCGTGCTGCTGCTGTCAACCGTGAAGAACAGGTGTTCTTCTTCCTCTGCCTTCAGTTGAGTATTATGAAGAAAACTAATGCTTCTTCATCTTATTCTCCTGTAGGTTGAATGCATCGAGAAGGAACTCTCATATAGTTGAAGGACGTGGAGTTCTTCATCATCTTCTTCTTCTTCCGGTGATCAGAAGACTCTGTTGCAAACATAGTATCATTTTCTCTTCACAAATCCTAACCGTGTCTTCACCCAGATCAGTCAGGTAGGTTTTCTCAAGGATTGTAGCCCAAAGTAACTTATGAAATCCTATTGATAACATATATTCGTGCATGCATATAGTTTCATGAGCTTTCAATGTTTTCTGTGACTTTTGGAAAGAAGCGACCCAGCTTAGGGTGCTAATTCAAGAAAGGACGCCCGACACAAGAGGCGTTAATTTCAGATAATTAATTAATGCTCATGTTTAGAAATTGAATAACTATGAAACCTGTAAGGTAATTCAATGCATGATCACATATATCAAATCCTACTATTTTTCTTGTCCTGACCCTGTACTAGTTTACTTAAATTTTATTATCCTTGAAATTACCACTGATTCATATTAATCCTGGAACATCTTGAATTAACGACCTGATGCAGGCCGTTTCTTATAGAACTGACGCCCCACCAAAGGGCGCTAATTTGAAAGTAACGCCCCTGCCTAAGGCGCGTTTCATGAAAATTCCAGAAATTAGAAATTTATGCAAAATAGAAAATATAATGGACGACTGCTGTGTAAGTCGTCAAATTGTAAATAAACGCCCCTGTAAAAGGCGTTAATTTGATAAGTAACGACTTAGAGGAAGTCACTAATTTCCTGTATAATTATTTTAAACTATTTTCTGATAACCGATGGTTTTATATATATCAATCTATTATTAGGCACTATATTTCCACTTCGTGATTATAGTCCCATGTTTCCAATGGTTTATCGTTTACCCACTAACTCTCGGTGACATACAAGCTCTCCATTGGACATTCCGTTCCTTTGGACTAGCAAGTTAGTCATAGAGACCTCCGTACGACTCCTCGAGCCTTGGATTCCCTCAAGGCCGACTGAGCGGGTTGTACCATAAAAACCCTTTACACTATTTTGCCATGTCACTCTATAGAAACATGGTATACCGGCCCTCATGATATGCTATGTAGATATCATGAGAATATTCTTAATGGGATGTGGACATCATGCCATTAATCTGCTATTCTTGTGGACCTCAATTCTATATCAAGTGGGTGACCATCTATATATATGGACACTTAATTGTCATGGTACCCGATTAGGGGACCAATTCCACCCAGTTTATCGACATGTCATGGTTTATATGCTTCACGTGGATTTTATCGCAAGAATGTCCTTACTCAAGGGCCTTGCCCTTGAATTCCATGAGAATCTTATCTTATCATCCTATTAAAGCTAGTTCTTGAAGCTCCTTATTGGCTATAAACTATCGTGGATGCCTAGATCTATCTTTAATGCTGTGCATATAAGGGCCCGATCTGGTCCTGGGAGGAGCACCCAAAAAGTACTAGTGCCCATGGGAGTTGTAATGATCACGGTGTCTAGCATTGCACCGAAGTACTTTCTCTCTTGATCTTTGGCATTCCACACTCTCTCTCTTTCTTGCGTGCGTGACTCGACTTGCGTGACTTTACTAGC
The DNA here is from genome assembly GCA_022559845.1 of Amorphophallus konjac. Classification (NCBI taxonomy): domain Eukaryota; kingdom Viridiplantae; phylum Streptophyta; class Magnoliopsida; order Alismatales; family Araceae; genus Amorphophallus; species Amorphophallus konjac. Next base: position 149,596,857 of record CM040124.1, read on the forward strand.
GTGGCCCGATACGGGCAAAGTACTTGCGTGAAATAGACAATAATCTATAAAGTCTCTCATGAATATCTCTTGTTTAAGACTCACTTGGATGTTTTGCACGACGTGTTATTCTATTGATTAGTTTTACTTGCTCAGTTCTTTCTACATGCATAGCCATATTGCATTTACATGTGAAAAATTGTAATTACTTAAACCCATTGCTAGTTCTTGAGATATAATTCCTACTGAGCGTTCGCTCACTCCGTTTTATTCCAACATTTTTCAGGTAATCAGGTGGCTAGCGAGACCGAGACTCACACAGGCGGGACAAGTGTGCAAGCGAGCTTCGGAAACTAGTGAACCCGAGTCTTTTATCTTTCTTGAGTCTAGATAGTATTGTCTAGCTAAGTTAGCTTATCATCTCTTATCAAGTTATCTTGTCTAAGTCTATAGTATGTCGTTCCCTTCCTTTCCATTGTGTTGGAGTCTCTAAGTTGGAAAACAAGTTCTTGTAACAGATTTATATTAGAAATAAAATTTCTATTGTTGTTCAAAATTATTTTTGTCTTATGCAATTGCTCTTGATCATTCACGACTGTTTAACTGCCACGTTCCGAGCAAACGACACGTTCCGCTGCTATCGGTTCGGGGCCTGACAACAGTGCTTCGAGCTAAAGTTCTTCATCCTTCCTCAACACATTGAAGGTAAATCTGAAGCCATCAACTTCCAATGAATTGAAGGAGCAAGCAACCAACAAAGAGAGATGAGGGGGAGACTATCAAGCACCATCTGAAGCCAAGAAACTTCCAATCAAGAGAAGAAGTAATTCAAGAGTTTCAAGAAGAGATCAAAGAAAGGTTATTAAAGTGAAGAAGGAATCAACGCAAAGATCTGCAACATATCTTCAAGGGGAGCCAAATCAGGAGCTTTCTAAACTATGGTTTATTTACATTTGTGTAATGTGCTTTATAGTTTCAGATTTGTATTCCATATAAACTGTAAACATTCGTGTGTGTGTGGATCAAGTTATATCCGTGGTGGTGTGTGGTCGTCGTGTTCCATTCGTGTGTGCATAGGTCTTCCTAGATCTGCATGTGTGTGTGATTTTATTCAGATCATAGTGTTTGTGTGTGTATAGTGCTGCATCTGTGGTAGCAAGTGTGTGTGTTGTTGATCCGGTTGTTGGATCGTGTTCGAGACCTCGTCTCCATGTGTGTGTGTGTTGGGGCGCATCCCCGTGTGAGCGTCGTCTCCGTTTGGGGATTTATCCCCGAGTGAAGCCTTACCAAGTTTGGTGAGGGGTGGACGTAGGATTGCCGTCGTTGCATCTGAACCACCTTAAAAACCGCTGTGCATTGTGTGTTATTTGTGTGGTTTGATTGTATTCGTTGTATGGTCATGTGGGAACGGAGAGATTGAGAGAATTGGTTTATTTGTTTTCACATTACTAATTATTGTTTATCACATATTTTGTAAAAAGCCAAAAGTTTTCGTAAAAATTGCTATCACCCAATTCACCCCCCCTCTTGGGTGTCATTGATCGCGGGACTTCATCAATAGCCGAGTCAAGATGTCTTGTGCTGTAAAACTGTCCTGATCATACCCCTTAATCCCTTGACTTCTTTTCAATTATTAAAAAATCACTTGGTCCTAGATGATAAGTTTCATAGCTTGACTTTGGAATTCTTGGCCGATTCCAATGAATGTCTAGATGTTACTTGGGATTTTCGATCCACCAAATCAATGTCAACGCATCATAAGGGCCCGATCTGGTCTTGGGAGGAGTGCCTGAAAAGTACTAGTGTCCCGGGGAGTTGTCATGACATGGTGAGGCATTACACCGAGTACTTGCTAGTGTGTGGTCTATGACATTCATATCCTTTCTACTAGAAGGCTGAACTCTACATTGCTTGCTATACTTGCGTGCTTGATCGGCCAAATCTCGGGACATGTTAAAATTCTGTTCAACTTATTTCTAAATTGTGCCTACATTCTTATCATCTTGCCATTTCTAGTTATTGTCCTTAATTTTTTTTTATTATTCATTATCTCGCATGACATTATTAAATTGGTTAATCACTTATACTTTGCATGCTTTAGAATCTACTGAGCGTTCGCTCACCCAGGTTTTTCCCCCTTTCCAGGTAATTCCGAGGATTATTCGCAAACTGATGGGGATGGGCGAGAGTAAAGACCATGGAGTGATCCTGATAGTCATGGACTTGGTGGCTATCGTAGTGTTAGGTGGTGTCAGTTAGATGACTGTTAAGTTGTGTTGAGAGGAGTCGATTGTATGTTGTCAGTTTAATGTGTTTGGTCCAAGAAGAGTTGTAATCTTTATTAGTGTTTAGATTCAATTGGAGTCATTGTAAGTTGTCAGTTATACTTTGGAACTATTATTTCTCGTTTATGAATAAATTTGCAGTATTTTGAGTAATCTTTCTTCCTTGCATTTATGCTTACTTTTGTTTGTTACTTCTCTGATTGTCATGAATGATTATAACTACCTCGTTCCGATATTCCGTGTCGGGGCATGATAGTTTTGTGGTATCATAGCCTAGGTTTTAAAAGTTCCTAGGTTTCTTAGTGATGTCGTTGAACCAGTGACCTTGTCAAAGTCTATGGATCCAACCCGGTGAGATGGGATAGAGACTCGGGTTAAGTTAACTAATAATCTTTAAAAGATTGATCGATAGGTCGATCTAATTAATTTTCCTACGTGTAGGAGTCTATTCCGATGGCAGCTGAACGTGCGCAATGAAGGGACATGCAGCGTACAGTGCAAGGTTTGACTCAAGCCCTCCAACAAGTGGCCCAAGGTGGAGTGGCACACCATGGAGCCGGTGATCTCCACAAGAATTTCTGAGGATTGAATCCCCCACGATTTTGTGGATCGGCGGATCTCGATGAAGCCGAGCACTGGCTGAAGGAGATATAGCGAATCTTTAGAGTTATGCAGTGCGGTGACCAGGATCGAGTTCACTTGGTGACTTTCTAGTTGGAACGCGATGCCCGTGCGTGGAGGGAGGCAGTAGAAGCTACGCTCAGTAATAGGCATGCGACGTGGCATGAGTTTAAGGAGCATTTTAATAGCAAGTATCTCTCGGACCGGGTGCAAGAGAAGAAGGCGGCAGAGTTCGCTGCTTTAAAATAGTGAAATTTATCAGTTGCTGAGTACGAGGCACAGTTCGCCAGATTATCCCGCTATGTGACGTATTTGGTATCTACAGGAAAGATGAAAGCCAAAAGGTTTCTGAATGGATTGAAGCTCCCGTATATCAACCAATTAGCGCCAATGGAGATTCATAACTATGCCGAGGTTGTAAGGAAAGCGCAAGTTCTCGAAGATACCATGGAAATGACTGAGAGGATCCGAGGGAGGAACACCAAGAAGGAGTAGACGACTAGTTCCGGGAATTTCAAACCCAACAATGGCAAGAAGAGGCCCACTGGCAGATCTAGTTCATGGAAGGACAAGAAGCCGAGAAGTGATGACAGGAAGGCAGGACCGACTGCATCATCCAAGGCTCTTTGCAAGTATTGTGATCGTCCGGGTCACATGTTGGAGGAGTGCTGGCGCAAGCTAGGCGCTTATTTACGTTGTGGGAGTAGGGACCATCATATCCCTGAGTATCCTCTTTTATCTGACCAAGCTACTGTTAGCGCAGCAAGAGTGATATAGAAGGGGGGGATGAATAGATCACTCCCAATTTGTAGAAACTTAGGCAGAAAATAAATTCTACTGCTAACGCACCTCCTTAATCCGTACACAGAGAAATGTAAATGAGAATGAAGAACTGATCACATGGAAGCAAAGAGACAAGCAGATGAAGAGCGCAGATAACAATAGCAAACCATAGAGGAGACACTCGATTTTTAGGTGGTTCGATTGCAGTCCGCAATCTACATCCACCCCTCACTCCAACTAGAGTGAGGATTCCACTAGACGATGCTAGATCAATGCAGACTCAGTCTGTGAACAACATGCTGCCACACAGCTTGAACACCAAGGGAAACAAATCCCTCAACCAAGTTCTGCTACCCACAGAGCTTGAAACCTATTCTAGCTCCCAGCTAGAACACAACTGGAGAATCCTCTCCCCTCCTCCACACGTGGAAGGGAAACTGTTAATGACAACTAGTCACTAACACCACCAGAGATCACCAATCTCTCTTCCTCTGCAACTCAGAGGGAAACTGGAGTAATACTCCCTTCCTCCACACACCGGAGGGAAACCAATTCAAATCAGAAGGATGAACAAAATGAAACGAAAGCAAAGTAGAAACAAAAACCAATGAAGAAGAAATCGGTTATGAAACCCAATACAAATGTAGCTTCAAATGAAGCAATTCATCAATCCACACACACTACTCTCTCTCTCGAACAAACTCCTCTAGGATCTGGAACTCTCTGCTCTTTTTCTTTTCTGGATCGTGCAAACTCTCACCAATGACTTCTGCTTTTTCTTTTCACGATCTAGCTTCTACTGAAGGATGAAGCTCTATATTTATAGCAGATATTGGCGTGTGGCTGCCAGGTTCCCGCCCATGCACTTTTTGCCAGATCATTTGAATTTCGACCACATGGCAGCATCCTGACTAGGTTGCCATCCACGTGTCATGCACCTATTGTCTTGGATCACGTGCCAGGTGCCAACCTCGGTTCACGTGCCCAATCATCAGCCTGAATCGCCTGCAGACAGACAGATGGAATGCATAGACTTAGTTAGTTCAGGCTATTAACATGAATGTATATACTTCAGAAACTTCAACTGATTAAGTGTGTACAACGTGAGAGAGTGTACAGACTTAATGAAAGAAGCGCATGTGTGAAGGCAGTGTATAGACATGTGAACAATGCAAACGAATGGCAGTGTATAGACTTATGAACAATGCATATGAAGGCAGTTTATAGACTTATGAACAATGGATATGAAGGCAGTGTACAGACTTATGATCAATGCAAATGAAGGCAGTGTATAGACTTATGAACAATGCATATGAAGGCAGTGTATAGACTTATGATCAATGCAAATGAAGGCAGTGTATAGACTTATGAACAATGCATATGAAGGCAGTGTATAGACATGTGATGAATCAATGCAAACGAGCCTTACCAATGTGTAAACTTAACAAAGCTTCAGCCACTGTATAGACTTCACGAAGCCTAAACAGTGTACAGACTTGGAACCTGTGTGAGACTCTTAATAAGACTGTGAGCAGTGTGAAGACTTGATGCTCAACGGAGATGTATAGACTTCGACAGCTTTAGCCAGTGTAAAGACTATGCTTGGGTGAGACGATGCATTAGACACTCAGCTGTACAGACTTGCAACGTTCTGAAAGAAACGATCGGCTGTTGAGCCGATGTACAGACTCTGAATGTAAAGGTAGTCTGTATAGACTTGAATCGCTTGAAGTGATGTATAGACTTTGTGAAGCTCAAGCACTGTACAGACTTGTGAAGACTTCAGCGTTGTACAGACTTGGTGAAGCTCAAGTGAATGTACAGACTTGATGAACCACTGTGGATGTGTGGACTTGAGCGAATGAAGCCGATGTACAGACTTGCCTAAGACGCAGCATGAGACGCTGGCTGAGACGGACGCTGTACAGACTTTGAAGAGTAGTTCAATGTATAGACTTGAACGAATGAGGCTGATGTACAGACTTGCCTAAGACGCAGCATGAGACGCTGGCTGAGACGGACGCTGTACAGACTTTGAAGACTTTGAACGTTTGAGCAGCATGCAGTGTACACACTTAGTGATGTACAGACTTGGCCAGGAAAGCGTAGGGAAATGTTGAGTGTATGGACTTGGCCAAGCGTAGGAACAGATGAGGAGTGTACAGACTTGGCGTTGTATGCTTGGGCTGAAGGCAATGCGCAGACTAATCAATGTATAGACTTTGCCCGAGGAACCGAATGTGTAGACTTCAAAAGAAGAAGTCCGATGTGCAGACTTCAAGGATTCTAGACAACGGACGCTGTACAGACTTGGACTCAAGAAATGTATATACTTAGCATGAAGACAGCCAGTCTATGTATAGACTTTGGTGAAGCTATCTCTGAAGCAATGTTCAGACTTTGTGCAATGTATGTACTTTAGTGTGTGCGAGCCTGTTGACAGGCAATGTGTAGACTTTGATTGTGTAAAGCAGGCGATGTACATACTATGCAAACATGACACTAGGTGATGTATAGACTTACACTATCGGGTGTTTAGACATCAAGAGAATGCAGCAGCCAGTGTATTGACGTGAGGCTTGGAAGGATGTATAGGGTTGAGGTGAACTGACTTTGAGTAATGAGACCAGTGTTTAGACTTCAGTTAGAAAGTGCCCGATGTACATACTAGAAGAGGATATGCCAATGTATAGACTAAATGGATCAAGCTGGTGTATAGACTTTGTGCCCAAGCTATCAATGCTCTGATGCGTCGACCCACCCTTGCTGATGAGTCGACCCACTACTGTTCATATTAACCAAACAGTGTAGATAGAATCAAGATAGCATGCTTATCTGACAACCAAATGAACTGTACTTACTCACATGATGACACAACATTAATCTAGAGATAGAAGATTGATTTATAGTGTGAGACATCATCAAAACCATAGGGATGCAACAATCTCCCCCTTTTTGATGATGACAACACTATGAATCAAGCAATATCAAGTTTCAACAAGAGATTTATATCAGCTGCAACAAACAAAGTAAATTCAAGGTATGCACATGCAGATGAATTATACAATCCCTACAACACACTCTCATCTCCCCCACAACTCATAACCATATCTTCCACGAAGCAACATGACTCCCCCAAAGCTCAAGACAAATCCAAGACTCACTGATATTGCAGAACTTCTCACTGAAATTGTAAATATTGCAAACTTCTCTCACCCTTTGACATCAGCAAAAAAGAACTACATAATGTATAATAGTGCTGGAAACATGAGGACTAAGGACAGTAACTTCTTAGTGCAGAAACTCACGAGGAGGTCTTAAGAGAATAAGTGAGTTTCTAATCTCAAGAGAAGATTCTTTATACTTCAGTACACAATAGAGAAGTAGAATGATAGACAAGTTTATCAGCATACATAGTGGATGATTTAGAGCAGAAATTCACAAGTATGGCCAGATATAGCTGATCATTCAACTATCCCACAAGATAGTAAGAAACGAAATCAGAGAGGTGTTCTCAAAGTATTGAGACAAGCAATCCATTAGTTGCATAACAACAAGGAATTTTTTTGTTGGAGATGATTTTCAAGAAGATTAATGAGTAAGTTGGTAGTTCACTCCTTTGACATTAGAGAGACACCTTGATTAGAGGCCTGAATCTCCAGTTACTCAGAGTGAGTACCTCATTACTTCCTCCCCTTTTTTTATTATTAAGGAACAGAGTTAGTAACTGTGGTTTTTGACATGAGGAAACACCTTGATTAGAGGCAGAGTCCCCAGTTACTCACCAGCAAGCCACCATTGCTCTGTCATGTCTTTTCATTCATTTTAAGCATTTGACACCTCATGACATGGGAGAAAAATTCATTTCATTGATGAAGCTCCCAGTTTCTCAGTGATCAAAATAGAACATTTTTGTTCAGTTAAGCCCTTGAGTTAAAGAGATAGAATGATTGAAAATAATACCAAAAGGACTATTTCTTGAATTGAGTCTTGAAGTCTGGATTTCAAGTTGATTGGGTCAGATAACAAGACATACAAGTTTTTTGGCCTGAACCAGAATCAATGACAATGTAGGAAGATATACTTTATGCAATTAGTCCAAATCTCTGAAGAAGTACTAAAGGAAAGATTCTAATCTGGAGATTAGAGTCACTGACTTATAGACTTAAGAGATAAGTGTCACTCTACTGTCTGAGAGAACCACTCTAGATCAGTCATGCAAGACCAGCAAAGTTACACATCTGGACATCCCTTTTGAATCTGTCAAAGAACTTCTCTTCTCACATCACAACTCAGCTCCCCCTAAGACATAGCATTCCTCAATAAAACATTTCAGCATAATCTCAAAGCTTCCCCTTACTCAAAGCATTCCTGAAAGCTAACCAGTAAGCATTCTGAACTCCCCCTTAAACCAGCATGAAAGAAGGCTAAACTTCAGACAAACACAACTCCCCCTCACAACAAGAGCAGGCTTCATAATTATGACAATTTGTATAAGCCTAATTCTCTTCTCAATGTGGTGAATTTTTCATTATCCAGAGGTTTTGTGAATATGTCAGCAATCTGATTATCTGTGCCTACATGAATCCGTTCAAAATTATTCTTAGACACATCATCTCTTATAAAATGATGTCTTGTCTCTATATGTTTGGTTCGTGAATGCAATACAGGATTTTTAGCAAGATTGATGGCACTAGTATTATCACAGTAAATTGGTGTGCACCCCAGGTCTACTTGGTAGTCCTGAAGCTGGTGTTTAATCCATATTACTTGTGTTCCACAGCTCCCTGCAGCCACATATTCAGCTTCTGCAGTGGAGAGGGCCACAGAATGTTGTTTCTTGGAGCCCCAAGACACTAAACACCCACCCAAGAATTCACAATGGCCACTAGTGCTTTTCCTGTCTAGTTTACAGCCTGCATAATCAGCATCTGTGTATGCTACTAAGTTAAATGTGTGAGATGCAGGAAACCATAAACCAAGAGAATGACTAGCTGACAAATATCTGAAGATTCTTTTAACTGCAGCTAAGTGTAATTCAGTAGGTGTAGACTGATACCTTGCACACATTCCTACACTGAATTGTATATCTGGTCTAGAGGCTGTCAAGTAAAGAAGTGAGCCAATCATACCTCGATAAAGTTTGGCATTTACTTCTTTACCTGTCTCATCTGCATCCAATGAGGTATTGGTGCCCATGGGTGTAGTAATGTGCTTTAAGTTTTCCATGCCAAACCTCTTGAACAGTTCCATTGTGTATTTGGTTTGGTTGATGAAGCACCCATCTCTAGCTGCTGTACCTGCAATCCAAGAAAATATTTAGTTCACCAACCAAGCTCATTTCGAATTCAGCAGACATCATGGTAGAAAATTCATCACATAGTTCATGCTTAGTTGATCCAAATACAATGTCATCTACATATACCTGAACTATGATGAGATCTTTATTATGCCCTTGGTAAATAAAGTTTGATCAACTTTACCTCTTTTGTAGCCCTTGCTGATCAGAAATTCAGACAATCTTTCATACCAAGCTCTTGGAGCCTGCTTTAGACCATACAAGGCTTTGTTTAACCTGAAAACTTGGTTAGGTTGAGGAGAATATTGAAATCCAGGAGGTTGTTCAACAAAAACTTCTTCTTTAATGACTCCATTTAAAAAGGCACTTTTAACATCCATTTGTTGGAGTTTTATATTCTTTGAGCATGCAAAGGCAAGCAATAATCTTATAGCTTCCATCCTAGCAACAGGTGCATAGGATTCATCAAAGTCTACACCGAATTCCTGACAGTAGCCTTTGGCTACTAGTCTGGCCTTATTCCTCGAGATAATTCCATCTTCATTCATCTTATTTTTGAACACCCACTTGGTTCCTATGATATTTATACCATCAGGTCTTGGGACAAGCTCCGAGACATTATTCCTTTCAAACTGACCTAATTCCTCACTCATAGCATTGACCCAAGCTTGATCAGCTAAGGCCTCTTCTACTGTTTTGGGTTCAATTTGTGAGACTAATGTAATTAAGTCATCATTATTCACATTTCTAAAATGAGACCTAGTCCGAAGAGGATCTTCAGGATTGCCTATGACTTTATCTAAAGGATCGTCTTTAAGAAATCTGATATTTGTTGAAGACTCACATGTATCTCTTGGCCCTTCCTGATTGGGGGAATTTGTTTCTCCACTTGGCTGAGTCTTCTCTTCTTCCTGTTGGTCTTCTAGAAAATCTCCACCATGATTGGAATCCCTGTCAAGATTTTTAACATTAGAAACATCTTTCTTTTCACTAAAAAGGATGTGTGGAGACTCTTCCACTTTCTGATCTGATATGTTAAATACCCTATATGCCCTTGACACTTCAGAGTAACCCAAGAATATTCCAGGTGAACTCTTGGCTTCAAACTTGTCTAAATCTTTCTTATCATTGTTATGAATAAAACATTTTGCTCCAAAAATTCTGAAATGAAACAAGTTTGGTTTCTTACCTTTTAGAAGCTCATAGGGTGTTTTCTTGTGTATGGGTCTTACCATGGCCCTATTGATTATGTAGGTTGCAGTATTGGCCGCTTCTGCCTAAAACCTTCTAGGTAATTTTACATTCAATCAACATGGTTCGGGCCATTTCCACTACTGTTCTATTTCTTCTCTACACAATCCCATTTTGTTCAGGTGTCCTGGGAGAAGAAAACCTGTGAGTTAGTCCCTCTTTTTCACAAAGATCAGTAAACATGGAGTTTTCAAACTCACCTCCATGGTCATATTGAATAGAACAGACTTTGTATTTCCCTTCTTGTTTGACCTTATTGAAAAACAGATTAAACTTTTGAAATACATCACTCTTATTTGCTAAGAAAAATATCCATGAATATCTAGAGAAGTCATCTATGATGACATAGCCAAACCTGTTTCCATTAAGACTCTGAGTTCTAGTGGGACCGAAAAGGTCCATATGAAGAAGTTCCATTGGTCTAGAAGGCAATGGCTCAGATCTTAATTTAAAGAAATTTCTGGTCTGTTTGCCTAGAGCACAGGCATCACATGCTTTTGATAATGAGTTGAATTTAATTCTAGGCATGCCTCTAACTAAATCATGCTTGACCAATTTATTTAAAGTTGAAAAGCTAGCATGACCTAGACGTCTATGCCATTCAAAGGCATCATTTTCAGAATTGGCAGATAAGCAAATAGTGGAATCAGATTTCTCATCTAAGTCTACTATGTAGACATTATTAATCCTGTTGGCTACAAATTTAACCATGTCAGAATTTGTTTCAAGGATTTTGCATGAACTATCATCAAATACAACCCTGTGACCCCTGTCACATAACTGACTTATGCTAATCAGGTTGTGTTGAAGCCCTTCCACAAGTAATACTTTTTCAATGGAATTTGTGGAAGACTTACCTACTATGCCAACTCCAATTATTTTACCTTTGTTCTTTCCTCCAAACTTGACCAGACCCCCTGGCTTCATCTCTATCTTGCTGAACTTGGATCGGTCTCCTGTCATATGCCTGGAGCAGCCACTGTCGAGGTACCACTTGTTGTCTTCAGCTGCCAGGCCGACCTACACAAATATATCAAGCGGAGTTATTTGGAACCCAAGATGAGTTGGGTCCAAGGACATTGTTCAAATCTCTGATCAAGTGTTTAGGTATCTAGATTTGTTTCAGCATGGTTTTCTCTGGCACCTTCTTTTATGGTTTATTAAAGTTGAATCCAGCTGAACTGGAGAAATGAGTTCTATTCCATTCATTAGTCTTCCTATTCCTAGGAAATTTCCTGTAGGCTTGTTGATTATCATATCTTTGATCATGAAAGTAATTTCTCCAGTAGGTCCTGTTTGGACCCATCTGATTGTTGTAATTCCAGCTCTTATTCTGATTTACTTTCTTGGTCCATCTACCATTTGTGTTCTGGTGAGTGGGCTTGGTGTTATTCTTCATAAAATTCATTCCCATCTTAAATGGTTGTCTAGTACTGGTTTTTGTATTTTCTTTAGGACTTTGAATTTCCTTAGAGCTGTTTGAGCTGGATGGTGTGTCCAACTTTTCTTTTCCCTTCTCTAGGCAGAAGGTGATGGTCTTGAATTGCAAGGGTCTCTTGTTGGTTGGGTCGTAGCCTAGACCTTCCTTATTGAAATTGACCCTAGTCCCTAGTATAGCATCTAAGCTAGTCTTTCCTTGGACAAACTTTTCTAAGACTTTATGTTTGTCTTCCAGCTCCTTTTGAAGGGGCTCAGAATTTTTTAGGAGTTCAACATTTACTTTCTTCACAGCTTCATATTTCTCTGAATTCACTCTAATTTCATTCATGCTTTCTTCAATTTTAGTTTTAATTCATTGAGCTATTTTTGACTTTCTTGAGTTTCTCCTTGAGCTTATCATTTTCTTTCCTTAGTGAGGTCATTTCTTCTAGTTGTTCTTTTAGCTTCTCATTTTCCTCACAGACCAGAGTTTGTTCTTCAACATTTGTGTTAAATTTTCTTTTCAGAACTCTGTGCTCTTTGCTAAGAGAATTAAATTTATCTAGCAAGTCACCATAAGCATCCTCCCAGTCATCAATTGAGAAATTTTCAAAAACATTTATTACCTCCTCTTCACTGTTTGCCATAAGGCAAATTCCATCTTCATATTCTTCTGAGGAAGCTTCTTCTGGGTCTTCTTCTTCCTCACTCCATGTGCAGACCATCGCCTGTGGCTTCTTCTTCTTCTGCACCTTTATGTTTTTCTTCTGAAGATAGGGACCCTTCTTCTGGAGGTCTGGGCATTCGCCTTTCATATGTCCCTGTTTGTTACAATTAAAACAAGTTAGTCTCTTAGGATTTCTATCCCTGTAACTAGTAAATTCAGCACTCTTGTTGAAAGAGTGTGGCTTCTTCTTCCTAAAGGTCTTTCCCTTTTTCTTCAGAAATTTTCTGAACTGTCTAGTGAGCATTGCCTGCTCCTCCTGGTCGAGATTTGACAAACCTTCAAGCTCAGACTCGACTCGGGGCTACTGCTGCTGCTCCCACTGTTGCTACCCTTGTTGCGGGAAGCCTTAGAGCTACATTTTTACCCTTCCTCTCACTTCCTTCTCCACCTCCTTTGAAATTCATCTCATAGGTCATAAGAGATCCTATGAGTTCATTCACAGTCAAGATAGTCAGATCTTTTGACTCCTCAATCACAATGGCCTTAGTGTGCCATGCCGGGGATAAAGATCTAAGGATTTTCTTGACTATATCTGCCTCAGCAAGATCCTTCCCAAGCCCTTTAAGTGTGTTAGTGATCAAGGACAGCCTAGCATACATTTCGATTATATTCTCATCTGCATTCATCTTAAACATTTCATACTTAGAAGTGTAGAGGTCTACCTTCGAGTCTTTCACTTGAGCTGTACCTTCATAGATCAATTGCAGCTCATCCCACATTCGCTTGGCAGTGCTGTATGCAGATATACGGGCATATTCCTCTGGATGAACAGCACGCTGGATGATGTTCAGCGCCGTCCAGTTGAGTGAGGAGAGCTTGACATGGTCATCTGTCCAAGCGTCCTCGTTTGGTGGCATATCATATGGCCCCATCGTGATTACTCTCCACAGTTTATGACTCTGAGCCCTGATGAACACTTCCATCCTGTTCTTCCAAAACAGATAGTTACTACCATCGAAATAAGGAGGGCGACTAATGGATTGACCTTCGGCCATGAAGGTTCTAGGACCACTAGCATTTCCTTGACCGTTCGTCCACATGGCGTAAACCTGCTCTGATACCAATTGTTAGCGCAGCAAGAGTGATATAGAAGGGGGGGATGAATAGATCACTCCCAATTTGTAGAAACTTAGGCGGAAAATAAATTCTACTGCTAACGCACCTCCTTAATCCGTACACAGAGAAATGTAAATGAGAATGAAGAACTGATCACATGGAAGCAAAGAGACAAGCAGATGAAGAGCGCAGATAACAATAGCAAACCACAGAGGAGGCACTCGGTTTTTAGGTGGTTCGATTGCAGTCCGCAATCTACATCCACCCCTCACTCCAACTAGAGTGAGGATTCCACTAGACGATGCTAGATCAATGCAGACTCAGTCTGCGAATAACATGCTGCCACACAGCTTGAACACCAAGGGAAACAAATCCCTCAACCAAGTTCTGCTACCCACAGAGCTTGAAACCTGTTCTAGCTCCCAGCTAGAACACAACCGGAGAATCCTCTCCCTTCCTCCACACACCGGAGGGAAACTGTTAATGACAACCAGTCACTAACACCACCAGAGATCACCAATCTCTCTTCCTCTGCAACTCAGAGGGAAACTGGAGTAATACTCCCTTCCTCCACACACCGGAGGGAAACCAATTCAAATCAGAAGGATGAACAAAATGAAACGAAAGCAAAGTAGAAACAAAAACCAATGAAGAAGAAATCGGTTGTGAAACCCAATACAAATGTAGCTTCAAATGAAGCAATTCATCAATCCACACACACTACTCTCTCTATCAAACAAACTCCTCTAGGATCTGGAACTCTCTGCTCTTTTTCTTTTCTGGATCGTGCAAACTCTCACCAATGACTTCTACTTTTTCTTTTCACGATCTAGCTTCTACTGAAGGATGAAGCTCTATATTTATAGCAGATATTGGCATGTGGCTGCCAGGTTCCCGCCCATGCACTTTTTGCCAGATCATTTGAATTTTGACCACATGGCAGCATCCTGACTAGGTTGCCATCCACGTGTCATGCGCCTGTTGTCTTGGATCACGTGCCAGGTGCCAACCTCGGTTCACGTGCCCAATCATCAGCCTGAATCGCCTGCAGACAGACAGATGGAATGTATAGACTTAGTTAGTTCAGGCTATTAACATGAATGTATATACTTCAGAAACTTCAACTGATTAAGTGTGCACAACATGAGAGAGTGTACAGACTTAATGAAAGAAGCGCATGTGTGAAGGCAGTGTATAGACATGTGAACAATGCAAACGAATGGCAGTGTATAGACTTATGAACAATGCATATGAAGGCAGTTTATAGACTTATGAACAATGGATATGAAGGCAGTGTACAGACTTATGATCAATGCAAATGAAGGCAGTGTATAGACTTATGAACAATGCATATGAAGGCAGTGTATAGACTTATGATCAATGCAAATGAAGGCAGTGTATAGACTTATGAACAATGCATATGAAGGCAGTGTATAGACATGTGATGAATCAATGCAAACGAGCCTTACCAATGTGTAAACTTAACAAAGCTTCAGCCACTGTATAGACTTCACGAAGCCTAAACAGTGTACAGACTTGGAACCTGTGTGAGACTCTTAATAAGACTGTGAGCAGTGTGAAGACTTGATGCTCAACGGAGATGTATAGACTTCGACAGCTTTAGCCAGTGTAAAGACTATGCTTGGGTGAGACGATGCATTAGACACTCAGCTGTACAGACTTGCAATATTCTGAAAGAAACGATCGGCTGTTGAGCCGATGTACAGACTCTGAATGTAAAGGTAGTCTATATAGACTTGAATCGCTTGAAGCGATGTATAGACTTTGTGAAGCTCAAGAACTGTACAGACTTGTGAAGACTTCAGCGTTATACAGACTTGGTGAAGCTCAAGTGAATGTACAGACTTGATGAACCACTGTGGATGTGTGGACTTGAGCGAATGAAGCCGATGTACAGACTTGCCTAAGACGCAGCATGAGACGCTGGCTGAGACGGACGCTGTACAGACTTTGAAGAGTAGTTCAATGTATAGACTTGAACGAATGAGGCCGATGTACAGACTTGCCTAAGATGCAGCATGAGACGCTGGCTGAGACGGACGCTGTACAGACTTTGAAGACTTTGAACGTTTGAGCAGCATGCAGTGTACACACTTAGTGATGTACAGACATGGCCAGGAAATAGTAGGGAAATGTTGAGTGTATGGACTTGGCCAAGCGTAGGAACAGATGAGGAGTGTACAGACTTGGCGTTGTATGCTTGGGCTGAAGGCAATGTGCAGACTAATCAATGTATAGACTTTGCCCAAGGAACCAAATGTGTAGACTTCAAAAGAAGCAGTCCGATGTGCAGACTTCAAGGATTCTAGACAACGGACGCTGTACAGACTTGGACTCAAGAAATGTATATACTTAGCATGAAGACAGCCAGTCTATGTATAGACTTTGGTGAAGCTATCTCTGAAGCAATGTTCAGACTTTGTGCAATGTATGTACTTTAGTGTGTGCGAGCCTGTTGACAGGCAATGTGTAGACTTTGATTGTGTAAAGCAGGCGATGTACATACTATGCAAACATGACACTGGGCGATGTATAGACTTACACTATCGGGTGTTTAGACATCAAGAGAATGCAGCAGCCAGTGTATTGACGTGAGGCTTGGAAGGATGTATAGGGTTGAGGTGAACTGACTTTGAGTAATGAGACCAGTGTATGGACTTCAATTAGATAGTGCCCGATGTACAGACTAGAAGAGGATATGCCAATGTACAGACTAAATGGATCAAGCTGGTGTATAGACTTTGTGCCCAAGCTATCAATGCTCTGATGCGTCGACCCACCCTTGCTGATGAGTCGACCCACTACTGTTCATATTAACCAAACAGTGTAGATAGAATCAAGATAGCATGCTTATCTGACAACCAAATGAACTGTACTCACTCACATGATGAAACAGCATTAATCTAGAGATAGGAGATTGATTTATAGTGTGAGACATCATCAAAACCATAGGGATACAACAGCTACATTGGATAAGCCTTAAGGAAGCCAATGGTGGCAGGTCATGCTCCAAGCCCTTTAGGAAACCGAGATAGTGACCACCGAGGAAGGTGGATTGGTTGAAGGTACACTCATTATTCTCGATAAGCTGGCATTCGTTCTTTTTGATACTGGAGCAACTCACTCATTTATTTCTCAAAGTTTTGCTAAGTCTATATATATGGAACCTGTATTGATGAATTCTCAACTAGAAATTTTGACCCCTATTGGTTCGGGTTCTGCTATCAAATATTATTATCCTTCTAGTAAGGTTTTGATTGGTGGCCAAAACTTGCCGGCTGATTAAGTTTGTATGAAGATGAAGGATTATGATGTAATTCTAGGAGCTGATTGGTTAGCTACATATGAGGCTAGTGTTCATTCTAAATCTAGCACCGTGTCTTTCTCTGGGCACCCCGAGCTTTCTTATGTTGGGGTTAGACATTCTAAGTCTGTGCCACTTATTTCAACACTTCGGGCTAAGAAGTTGTTGAGGAAAGGATGTCAGGCATTTTTGGCTTTGGTCTCTTTGACCGATAGGAAGGAGTTGGAGTTGAAGGACATTCCGATTGTCCGAGAATTTCCAGATGTGTTTCCAGAAGATTTTCTAGGACTTCCCCCTGAAAGGGAAGTAGTTTTCTCTATTGATCTAGTTCCTGGTGCGTCACTAGTCTCTAAGGCTATGTACCCTATGTCTCCCACAGAGTTAAGGGAATTGAAGAAGCAGTTATTGGAGTTGCTCAAGAAGGGGTTCATTCGTCATAGTACGTCCTCGTGGGGAACCCTGGTTGATGGGGGCATCCCTTGCCCCTTCACATTTTTCCGAGGCTCGGTTGTTCGTCAGCATGCGCCATTGTGTTCGTCGTATTTTTCTGAGTCTAGTCATGTAATTTTTATATTTTCTTTGAGTCATAATTATGTAATTTTCTCTTTATTTGAGTCAGGTACCTAGGTTTAAGGGTCAATTACCTAAGTTCTCAGTCATTATGTTGATTAGATAGGTTTATGGGCCCAATCCATTGGGCTAGGCCCAGGGTCGCCGCCCCATGGGACAGGCTGGTCAATTGTGGGTTTGTCAAGGTCACTTTGGTCCTAGGAAAAGTATGGTGTCTATAAATAGCCTCCTCCCCTCTCTCATTTGTAACCTTTGATGAATATTTAAATAGAAATAAACCCTTTGTGAGAATTTTCTTCCCTTGGAGTGAGACTCTCCACATCCCTCCCCTATCTCTCTCATATCTCTCTCTCTCCTCCCTACCCCCAAATTTTGAAATTTCTCCCCTCTCCTCCCATTCACTCTTCATTAATATCCCCCCTTCCCCATACACTCATTCAAGTCCCCCCAACCCCCAAGGTAGAACCCACCAATCTCCAAGCCACCCTCCAACCCCCAACCACCCACTACCCTTTCCCAAGCACCATTCCATCTCCCCAAGGCTGAAGGGGCTTCACCCAAGGCCCTAATTTGAATCTCCCTCCCTTTCTGGCTGCTCAACATCCCTCCCCAACACCCCCTTCATACCCTCATCGCCCTCCCCATTCCCCCCTTGTTTCCTTTGGCCTTTCCACACTCATACACTACCCTACACCTTCATCCTATTCCCAGCTCGCAGGCAGCAGAGTACCAGCTTCTTTCTGAGGCTGCCATGACATTACCAAGAAGCTTCAGAGGGCATACCATATACTGTTCGATTTATCTTCCTTTCATCTTTGCAACGGTGGTGGTCTTGTCTCCGTCTAAGTTTGTGATTGCTAGCGAAAGCCGTTCTTCTCCGACTGCGCAGGATTGGTCTGGTCAGCAACCTGAAGCTGCTTCCAGAAGCTTCCACGGCCACATTCCTATGTTTCTTGAGGCGCCACTTGGGTGAGAGCTTCTACAACAAGTCTTCTTCCATTACCAAGAAGCGGCACCCCGTTCAGTATCCGGAGCATTGATTTCTCAATTTTCTCCCTCGGGTGCGTTGTTCTGTCCACTCTGGGACTGAACTGACACCCCATCACTGTTTGGGCTGTCCCTGTCTACTCTGACCTCCTACGGCCTCCCAGTGGGTCTTGTTTCGAAGAGGGCTCGACACCGAATCCAGCGACTATAGACACGCTCAAATCAGAGCCCAGGTGCACCCATGGCGACCTCATCTTCCTGTAGTAGTGGTGCTGAAGCAGATAGAACTAGAGGATAGAGACCCTACTCACGGCCCTGCTCCGACCAACGCCGGAAACCAGAAGTCCTTCCAAAAATCTGACGTCCTCCTGGGACAACCCAAGAGTTTTTGACACTGGTTTCGTGGCAAACGGAGTCCAGGAGTGGCCATACCGGCACCGACATCGACTTCCTATCCCCTGTTCCAGAGAGCTGACAGAACCGGCAACCGCCTTCCAATTAGTTCCTAGCTCGGCTTTTCCCCTCCCCGCCTGGCCGGCTGAGCGCCCCTCCCTGCGTGGAGGTACATTTTTGTTGTAATTCTACTCCCCCACCCCTAGTCCAACCCCCTTGCAAGGGGCGTAGTGCATGTATTAACAGGTCGCCATCCAAAGCTACACCGACGCGTCATGCGGGTGCATGCCCACGCCTCCCCGCTCGTCATCGTCTCCGGCCGGAGTCCGCGTCTTCAAGCCGACTAGGTGAGCCTCGGTTCCCCTCTTGTCTCATTTCAATTCATTGCTTAGCATAGTATTATCTCTGTTGCTTCGTCGGACGGAGAGTGAGAGCTAGGCCCAAAATTGCAATTGATGTGAGTGATCACCGCGGGTGAGTTATGAGTGGTCCCCTACATCCCACGCCCTTGGTGTGCTGGCCGCCCGTGAATTGGGCATCCCTGGCCCATTTGGGGTCCTCCCCAAGCTAGCCAACTCTTGGAGCATCAAGGTCCCACCTCAAACCCTCTCCATCATCGTCGAGTCGCCTACGGGCACTAGTGTGTGCTACGCGAACGTGTTCGCTAGAGTGAGTTCGCTGCTCAAGTTGCTTGCTTACAATTTAGGTCCATAGATGGTGTCACATCAAATTGGTATCAGAGCAAATTTTAGACTTGTCTCTACGAGTCTAGTCCTAGGGCACATATGCATTTCAAGTCACCCGGTACCTCTCCCTTGCCCACTAGAATGGCCACTTCACACCCGTCATACCCAGCCCCATCACCTTTCCCAAGAGGCACTAATCCTCATGGAAGCTCCACTGCCAACAAAGTGGGCGGCATCTTAGAAGCCCTGCCTAATGTCCTTGATCGGCTTGAAGACATCACATTCCGACTCGACCGACTTGAGAAAAAATGGTTGTGCACCGAGAGTGAATGAGAGTGACCTTTGGGAAAATCTAGAAACCCTCTTTTTGGAACACTTGAAAGCCAAAACCCCTGCCTTTGATGGATCCTACAGCCCAAGCCTTTATCTAGATTGGGAGGTTTCCATGGACCAATTCTTTAAAAGGTGCCCCTTGAACGAAGGAAGGAAAATGAGGCTAGCCAAGGCGCACCTCTCCAAACGAGCTAAAAATCATTGGTTAATTGTGGAGGGTTAAAGGAGGATCTGTGGGGAAGCCCCGATTAGCACTTGGGAAGAGATGAAGACCGAACTTAGGAAAACCTACACTTCTCACTCGGAGAATCACAGCCCGAGGAGCACTCCCACTTCCCCTACCCCTCCACAACCGGTCGATCCCAAGGGCAAGAGACCCGTAAATGACCCGGTTCTCCCCATGAGGGCCACCGCTCCCCAACCCAAAGTCACTCACCCAACCCTCACCATTCAAACCCAAGGGGACCCCGTGTCCACCCCTCCACCAAGGCCCAAGACGGCCACCACTCCCCAACCCAAAACCCCTCACCAAATCCATACCCCACATACCCCCTTGGATTTCACCACTATCCCTCCGTCGTCCCCTAAAAGGGACACACCTCCTAAGACCAACCAACCCAATCCTCCTCACCCAACCCATCTCCCACTCCCTACCCCAACTCTACCATGTCTTAGGCCTCCACTACTTCCCCTCCCTATCCTAACCCAAGCCTCCCTTTACCCACCACCCCGGGTGCACCATGCACCGATCATCATCACCCCACCCACAAAAGACCTTCTCACCTCCTTGGTAGAGGAACCCATAATCCCGACACCCGACCCCATAGTGGTGAATACCCCGAATCCAACCGCCACTTTGAAGGAAACACATGCCCAAGATGAGGACAAAGCCTCGCATTACAATCTTCACTCTATGCCCTCTCCTCTAGTTGGGGGTGAACTCATCATAAGTGGGTCCTTGGCTAGATGGTTAAAGAAGAATCCAGCTCACCCCATCATGGCCCACCCTTCCTTGGAGCGACACCTCCCCATAGTGCCCTTCATCTCCTATCGCACCACGATTTAATCATCTTACCAAGTGGAGACACTGGGGGATCTTCTTCAGGGCTTAGCATGGCAAATGGAGTTGACTGGCATGTTGACCACAATGGCCGACCGACCTAGGAGCCTTGACCTCCTACACCTATATGTCGGGTCTATCACCTCAGTTTGCACCGTTGGTTGCTATATGAGCGACCTCCTTCTTTTCCTTCCTACACCCGATGAGCCCGATGCTATCCACGAATTAGAGTTGCTTATCTCGGGTAGAACGCCAACCCTCCATTCATGGCCGACCATCCCACCAAAGACTTCGGCCCAATTATTTCATTAGAGGAGGATGACTCACCACTATGTGAGGACCATGAGGACCTAG
This sequence comes from Amorphophallus konjac, assembly GCA_022559845.1. NCBI lineage: Eukaryota > Viridiplantae > Streptophyta > Magnoliopsida > Alismatales > Araceae > Amorphophallus > Amorphophallus konjac. Next base: position 149,617,985 of record CM040124.1, read on the forward strand.
AGTTCCTCTCCCTAGGTGACCCTTACCATGACCCCTTCGATCCCTTCCTATACCCACCCACCTTACTCACCAACCAACTTTTTCGTACCCCAACCAACCATATTGGACCAAGCCCACCTCTCCCAAGACCCGGTCCACACCAAAGGAACCATGACCATGGGTGAAATACACCTAGGAAATAATGAAGTGCCCCACTCCATGACACATACGTTTTTTGACCCCTTCGACTCTTTCGCATGGGAGTTCAAAGGTTGTCCCACACCTATGCATATAGAAGTCACCTTTGGGATAAGCATGCAAGTATCTAGGCTTATCACACCACTTGGCATGAACACTATGTTGGGTCCATTCATTCATATCACCAACATGTCAAGTAGGAAGCATGAGTGGTCCATATTCGGATGTAATGGTCCACCTTCATTCATCATGGGTCTTAAGCATGTTAGAAGCATTCATGGATGTCCGGGACCTCCGGCATTTGCTATACCCATGCACAATAGATTCCCCTACGGATGCCCCGGCCCTCCAACCATTGTTATAAAGTCCATGCATGATAGGGCCACTTGTGGCTTCCCCGGTCCTCCTAAGTTCATCAAGGTCCACATGGCATCAAAGCATGATAGGACAATCTATGGTTTCCCCGGTCCACCTTTGCACACTATCCACTTTCACACCCACTCACCGCATCATAATGCATGGTACGAGAATACATGTAAGCAATTCGCAACGAGCGGTGAGGTTCACAAAGAGTAGACAAAGGCTCGCAAGCGCCACTTGGAATTCCAAGTAGGCAACTTATCGATGGAGACATTGGAGTGACTCTACCCTAGGGTCACCCCCAACTTGAGGGCACGAGGACTTGTACCTTGCCATGTTTTGAGTGGCTTTGGCAAACCGGCTTACGGGTTGGACATACTAATGGGTTTTGGGATTCACCCCATTTCCTACGTGACGGACACGGCACCCTATATGGGCACTGCGGTGGATCCTAGTGAGTGCCTCGAGCTTATGCCTATCTTTCAGAGAGACACCATCGGAGTGCCACCTCATATCAGCCTGAGAGCCCAACGTGAGCACACGGAGGCAATACTAGGCAAGCAGGGTATCATCGCTGGCAAGAGGGTTTCTCGTGCCACCTTGAGAAGCTGAAGCGCCATCCCCCAGCTATGGACGCGGGGTTGAGTTTGGAGATCGTGGCTCGCCTGAAGCTACATTTGGTGTGCCACTTCCCCGGAGGACCCATACTAGACTGGGTCAAGTTTTTCCCACCCCGGGGGTATGATGGGGGCATCCCTTGCCCCTCCACATTTTTTCGAGGCTCGGATTGTTCGTCGGCATGCGCCATTGTGTTCGTAGTATTTTTCGGAGTCTAGTCATGTAATTTTTATATTTTCTTTGAGTCATAATTATGTAATTTTTCCTTTATTTGAGTCAGGTACCTAGGTTTAAGGGTCAATTATCTAAGTTCTCAGTCATTATGTTGATTAGATAGGTTTATGGGCCCAATCCATTGGGCTAGGCCAAGGGGCGCCCCCCCCCTTGGGACAGGCTGGTCAATTATGGGTTTGTCAGGGTCACTTTGGTCCTAGGAAAAGTATGGAGTCTATAAATACCCCCCTCCCCTCTCTCATTTGTAACCTTTGATGAATATTTGAATAGAAAGAAACCCTTCGTAAGAATTTCTTCCCTTGGAGTGAGACTCTCCACATCCCTCCACTATCTCTCTCATATCTCTCTCTCTCTTCCCGACCCCCAAATTTTAAAATTTTTTCTCTCTCCTCCCATTCACTCTTCATTAATATCCCGCCCTTCCCCATACACTCATTCAAGTCCCCCCAACCCCCAAGGTAGAACCCACCAATCTCCAAGCCACCCTCCAACCCCCAACCACCCACTACCCTTTCCCAAGCACCATTCCATCTCCCCAAGGCTGAAGGGGCTTCACCCAAGGCCCTAATTTGAATCTCCCTCCCTTTCTGGCTGCTCAACATCCCTCCCCAACACCCCCTTCATACCCTCATCGCCCTCCCCATTCCCCCCTTGTTTCCTTTGGCCTTTCCACCCTCATACACTACCCTACACCTTCATCCTATTCCCAGCTCGCAGGTAGCAGAGTACCAGCTACTTTCTGAGGCTGCCACGACATTACCAAGAAGCTTCAGAGGGCGTACCATATACCGTTGGATTTGTATTCCTGTCATCTTTGCAACAGTGGTGGTCTTGTCTCCGTCTGAGTTTGTGATTGCTAGGGAGAGCCGTTCTTCTCCAACTGCACAGGATTGATCCGGTCAGTAACCTAAAGAAACTTCCAGAAGCTCCCACGGTCACATTCCTATGCTTCTTGAGGTGTCACTAGGCTGAGAGCTTCTACGACAAGTCTTCTTTCATTACCAAGAAGCGGCACCCCGTTCGGTATCCGGAGCAGCAATTTCTCAATTTTCTCCCTCGGGTGCGCTATTCTGTCCACTCTGGGACTGAACCGACACCCCTGGACTGTTTGGGCTGTCCCTATCTACTATGACCTCTTACGGCATCCCAGTGGGTCTTGTTTCGAAGAGGGCTTGACACCAAATCCAGCGACTTCAGCCACGCTGAAATCAGTGCCCAGGAGTACCCGCGGTGACCTCATCTTCCTGCGGCAGTGGTGCTGAAGCAGATAGAACCAGAGGATAGAGACCCTGCTCACGGCCCTGCCCCGACCAACGCCGGCAACCAAAAGTCCTTCCAAAAATCTGACGTCCTCCTGGGCCAACCCAGAAGATTTTGCCGCTGGTTTTGTGGCAAACGGAGTCCGTGAGTGGCCGTAGACGCACCGACATCGACTTCCTATCCCTTATTCCAGAGAGCAGACAGAACCGGCAACCGCCTTCCAATTAGTTCCTAGCTCGGCTTTTCCCCTCCCCGCCTGTCCGGCTGAGTGCCCCTCCCTACGTGGAGGTACATTTTGGTTGTAATTCTACTCCCCGACCCCTAGTGCAACCCCTTGCAAGGGGCGTAGTGCATGTATTAGCAGGTCGCCATCCAAAGCTACATCGACGCGGCATGCGGGTGCATGCCCACGTCTCCCCGCTCGCCATGGTCTTCGGCCGGAGTCAGCGTCTTCACGCCGACTACATGAGCATCGGTTCCCCTCTTATCTGGTTTCAATTTATTGCTTAGCATAGTATTATCTTTGTTGCTTCGTCGGACGGAGAGTGAGAGCTCAGCCCAAAATTGCTATTGATGTGAGTGATCACCGCGGGCGAGTTGTGAGCGGTCCCCTACATCCCACGCCCTTGGTGTGCTGGCCGCCTGTGAATTGGGCATCCCTGACCCATTTGGGGTCCTCCCCAAGCTAGCCAACCCTTGGAGCATCAAGGTCCTACCTCAAACCCTCTTCATCATCGCCGAGTCGCCTACGGCACTAGTGTGTGCTACGCGAACGTGTTCGCTAGAGTGAGTTCACTGCTCAAGTTGCTTGCTTACAATTTAGGTCCATTGGTGGTGTCACATCACTAGTGCTTTTGTAAGGAAGAAGGATGGTTCGTTAAGACTGTGTATTGATTACCGTCAATTGAATCAGCTGACTATCAAAAATAAGTACCCATTTCTGAGAATAGATGAGATGTTCGATCAGATAGAGGGAGCAAATTATTTTTCCAAGATTGATTTTCGGTCGGGGTATCATCAGTTGTGAATCAAGGACTATGATATTCTTAAAATGTCATTCGGGAGCAAGTATGGGCATTTCAAAATTGTGGTAATGCCTTTTAGTCTAACAAATGCTCCTACAGCTTTCATGCAGCTAATGAACTGTGTGTTCCGGCCCTACTTAGATCAGTGGGTCGTGGTTTTTATCGATGATATTCTAATGTACTCCAAGAGCAAGAAGGAGCACGAAGAGCACTTGAAGACGATGTTGCAGATACTAAGGGATTATCAGTAATATGCCATGTTTAATAAGTGTGAATTTTGGTTGCAAGAAATATCCTTCATGGGGCATATCATTACTAAGGATGGCATCACTGTAGACCCTTCTAAGGTAGAAGCGGTAAATAATTGGGTTAGGCCTGTGAATGTAACCGAAGTGAGAAGTTTTCTAGGCCTAGCAGGCTATTATCGAAGATTCATTAAGGATTTCTCCAAGATTGCGGTACCTTTGACTAGATTAACCCGCAAGGAGAACCGATTTGAGTGGTTAGAAGAATGTGAAAGGAGTTTCCAGACTCTGAAGGAGTGTTTGACCACTGCCCCTATCTTGGCCTTGCCTGCTGGAGAAGGAGGTTTTGAAGTCTATACTGATGCCTCGGGCATTGGCCTAGGTTGTGTGCTTATGCAGCACGGTAGGGTGATAGCCTATTCTTCTAGACAGTCGAGGAAGCATGAAGAGAACTATCATGTCCATGACTTAGAGCTCGCTGCAGTGGTTTCTGCCTTGAAGATTTGGAGGCATTACTTATATGGAGAGACCTTTACTATATTTACTGATCACAAGAGTTTGAAGTATTTGTTCTCTCAAAAAGAGCTTAATATGAGGTATAGAAGGTGGCTCGAGTATTTCAAGGATTTTGATTTCTCCATGGAGTATCACCTTGGGAAAGGTAATATAGTGGCTGATGCTTTGAGCCATAACCCGATAGCCAAGTTGTCAAGTCTTATGTTCCAAGAATGGAGAATGCTAGAACAGATGGCTAGTGTAGACCTTAATGTTGGTGAGAAGAAGGATCAAGTTATGATTGCTCAGGTTCAACTTCATCCACAGCTATTGGTGGAGATCAAGACCTTGCAAGATAATGACCCAGTGTTGGTAGAGATCAAAGGAAGTTTGAGCAATCACCCAGATTTTCTGTTTACCGATGATGGCATGTTGTTGTTCCCGGGAAGGACTTGTGTCCCTGATTTAGCAGAACTGAAGAGCAAGATCCTTGAGGAAGCCCATAGGTCCAAGTATACTATTCATCCTGGAGCTACTAAGATGTACCGGGATCTAAAAAGGACCTTTTGGTGGCCGAACAAGAAGAGGGAAGTGGCTGAGTTCATGAATAGATGCTTAGTGTGTCAACAAGTAACGACTGAGCATTTCAGGCCTGTCGAGAAATTAAAGCCTCTCGATATATCGCAATGGAAGTGGGAGAGTATCAGCATGGAGTTTATGATGGGCATACCAAGAACTCACAGAAGTTTTGATGCGATATGGGTAATTGTGGATAGGTTGACTAAATCTACGCATTTCATGTCCATTAAGTCGAAGTGGATAATCGATGTTTTGGCTGCTTTGTATATAAAGGAAGTAGTAAGACTGCATGGTGTGTCGGTGAACATTGTGTCGGACAAAGATCCCTAGTTCACTTCACATTTTTGGAGAGGATAACAAGAGTCCCTAGGAACCCATCTCAATTTCAGCACCGCATTTCATCCTCAGACGGATGGGCAGACCAAGAGGACCAATCAGATTGTCGAAGATATGTTAAAGGCTTGCCTAATTGACTTTGGTGGTCGCTAGCATGAACATTTGGCTATGATAGAATTTGCCTACAACAACAGTTACCAGTCCAATATTCAGATGGCACCGTTCGAGGCCCTGTAGGGAAGGAGTTGCCGATCACCTTTGTGCCGGGATGAGGTCGGCGAGAAGCAATGGCTTGGACCAGATCTTATTTCAGAATCAACCAAGCATATCCAGATTATCAGAGATCGTCTACAAGTTGCACAGTCAAGATAGAAAAGCTATGCAGATAATCGAAGAAGAAACTTGGAATTTCAAGTAGGCGAGCATGTATTCTTGAAGGTTTCACCTATAAGAGGAGTCCGAAAGTTTGGAATCCATGGCAAGCTGAGTCCAAGGTTTATTCGCCCGTTTGAGATTTTAGAAAGAATTGGAGAAGTTGCCTACAGATTAGCATTGCCACCCCAGTTGTCAGGTGTGCATAATGTCTTCCATGTATCCATGATATGAAAGTACGTTTACGACCCCGTGCATATCATTTAGCATGCGGACCTAGAGTTGAAGAAAGATTTATCCTATGAAGAAAAACCCATTAAGATTTTGGATCGGAAGCAACAACAGCTCAGGAATCGGTCCATACTGATGGTCAAGATTCAGTGGAGTAGGCGTGGAACGGAAGAAGCCACGTGGGAGTCCAAAGAAGCAATCCAGAAGCAGCATCCTGAATTATTTTAAGGTCAGCAATCCAAATTTCCCCCTTTTCGATTAAGTGCAGTGAATTTGGAGGACCAAATTTCTTAAAGTGGGGGAGGGTGTAGCATCCCGAAGTTTAATTAAATAATATAACTGTGTAATAATCAAGAATTTCTTAATATTAAATTAAAATCCTCTTTGGGCTAAATTTCAACTAATTTATAAAAATATGTAAAAATGATAATCATGCAGAGGACCCAATTCCTAGACTTTTTGCCTTCTGGGTTGATCCCTAAATAAAATTCCAATCAAGTCGAATTTAAGGACTTTAGGGCAAAAATCAGTGTTGGTTTGATCGAGCATTGGATCGCTAAATTCAAACCAATTTCTCAACCATTCGAGCCCAAACTAGATCCAATCGATTGGCCCTTATAGGAGATCTGTTTCCCCTCTCATTCCCTTATGAAACCCTAACCCTAGGAGTCTAATTTCGAATGTAAGGGCGGCATGACTTGGTCAATGCGCGTTTTTCGCGCGCGTCGAGTTCCTGGACTCTATCTAGCCTTATCATCGCCCCTAGATCGAATTGCGTTCTATAAAACTAACCCTAGCCCGACCTAGAACCCTCATTTGCTGAGGCGTCCGGCGGGGAGGGAGGAATCTGCGAGTTGGAGCGAGGATTGTTCGTGCGATTCTGAGCATTCGTCATTTTTTTGTTCTTCGATTAAGGTAGGTTCTAGCAGACCAAATCTTAATTAAGTTACACCATTAGAAGTCCCTTCGAGTCCTCTTTAATTTCATACCAGAAGCCCCAATTTATATTGAGTATAGAGATCGTAGTTCGTGTTTTTGTCAGAGCTTGTCAAACTAGGACACCGATCTTATTACTCCTTGTTATATCGATTCAACGTTAGGTTTAGGCAGGCTCAAATCTTAATTGATCATGATATATTGTGTGACTTTTTGTCCTCTTTCTATTAATAGCTTTATGCCCAATTTTTATGTATTATACTGCGTGAATCTCATGTTGCAATCGAGGTCTATCGGAGTTCACCGGAGGCTGAAGCGGTGAACTGATTGCGATCGTATCAAGGACCGCCCCTGCCCTTGGCGGTCCTATGACAGACCATTTTTTTTTAAAATTTGAAACTCGTTTCATGCTAGCGGCCCCGCGATAGACCGTAAGGGTTTAGGTTGCGGCCAGCTTCTGACCGCTTTTGAATACTAGCGGCTGCACGACAGACTGCCATTGACGTACAGGTTAATCAAATGATGGTTTTATTAATTGTGTTCCCCTTGTTTAGACAACATGTGTAGGATAGAAACACACCTAGTAAATGGATTATGTGGATCATTTGAAATGATTGATTTAACTATGATCATCCACAATCATATCTTATTTATTGTTCCTCTTGTCACATATAATATAATTCAATCATGAAATTATTACTTCAATGTTAATTGATATTGTGGAAAAATTTACAAGGATTATTTAACAGTCACCCCACTCCGGTGGTGCTGGCTGACCGCTATACTCTCATTTTTCGATGGTTTATAACCTTTAATCTTGTAATAGTTGGGACTCTCTGCCGAATATTCCTTCCGTCGGACTAGGACCTCTATTATGAAACCTCTGTAAGACCCCGCGAGCCTGCGATTCCCACTAGGACGCCAGGCGGGTTGTACCCCCAAAGCCTGAACTTATCGACATCCATCGAATCACATGTTTTCACAGCCCGATTTGGGACTATTCTGTCTGATTGCGGCCCTTCTGGGACTACTACTATCTGTAGCGGCCATGTTGAAGATCGCCATGTTCCAGTGTGTGGCCATTTGCTGACCGTGTTTCAGACTGTTGGCCGGGCTTGTGTGCCATTTTGTCGGTCGACTTTCCCTTGATTTCTAGTCGACCTAGCCCTATGTATGTTGACCTGAGCCCTTGGAATTGATCTGGGATATGTGGGTTGGACCCTGGTCTGGTACCACCATGCCCAGGCTGACCAAGGATCAGCTAAGTCGACTAATAAACCATTGCTGGGCCCAACCTAGTTGCGGCCAGCATTGTACCTTGTTTCTCCTATAGCGGCCCACTAAGGACCATTTTTGTTTGAAGCGGCCCAGTGAGGACCATCTTTATCCCTTTTGCGGCCCCTTTCGGATCGTTTTCACCCTTCAACTTTGGGCTTCCTCCTTTGGCCCTGTATTGACCTTTGCGGTCCATTATAGACCTTTTTATTCTTATTGCGGCCCATTCATGATCGCAACTTGTTCAGAGCTTGTTCTTCGTGTGTGTCTTGCGTGCCTCAATAGCCGAGTCAAGATGTCTTGTGCTGTCAAACTATCCTAATCATACCCCTTAATCTCTTGACTTCTTTTCAATTATTGAAAAATCACTTGGTCCTAGATGATAAGTTTCACAGCTTGACTTTGGAATTCTTGGCCGATTCCAATGAATGTCTAGATATTACTTGGGATCTTGGATCCACCAAATCAATGCCAACACATCATAAGGGCCCGGTCTGGTCCTGGGAGGAGCGCTCGAAAAGTACTAGTGCCCCGGGGAGTTATCATGACATGGTGAGGAATTACACCGAGTACTTGCTAGTGTGTGGTCTATGACATTTATATCATTTCTACTGGAAGGCTGAACTCTACATGGCTTGCTATACTAGCGTGCTTGATCGGCCAAATCTTGGAACATGTTAAAATTATGTTCAACTTATTTCTAAATTGTGCCTACATTCTTGTCGTCTCGCCATTTCTAGTTATTGTCCTCAATTTGTTTTATTATTCATTATCTCGCATGACATTATTAAATTGGTTAATCACTTATACTTTGCCTGCTTTAGAATCTACTGAGCGTTCGCTCACCTAGTTTTTCTCCCCTTTCCAGGTAATTCTACTGATGATTCGCAAACTGATGGGGATGGGCGAGAGTAAAGACCCTGGAGTGATCCTGATAGTCATGGACTTGGTGGTTGTCGTAGTGTTAGGTGGTGTCAGTTAGATGACTGTTGAGTTGTATTGAGAGGAGTCGATTGTATGTTGTCAGTTTAATGTGTTTGGTCTAAGAAGAGTTGTAATCTTTATTAGTGTTTAGATTCAATTGGAGTTGTTGTAAGTTGTCGGTTATACTTTGGAACTATTATTTCTCATTTATGAATAAATTAGCAGTATTTTGAGTAATCTTTCTTCCTTGCATTTATGCTTACTTTTGTTTGTTATTGCTCTGATTATAATGAATGATTATAACTGTCTCGTTCTGATATTCCGCGTCGGGGCATGACAGCCTTATCTTGGTTTACGTGTCCATGTGGTTCGAGGACTTTGGTAATCCCTCATGTTCCGTGGTTTATGTTATGCGGAATTGGGAGTCTGTTGTGCGGCCTACGGGCTGAGGACTTATTATTGATGTTGTGGATTTGGCTGTTCTATGCCATTTTCCATGATGTGTTTCCCGTGGTTTTTGACTTAGGGAGTAGGCTGATTACCGGCGTGTTACCGTGATGTGCGATGATCTTGACTTGAGTCTTGTGACTCAAGGATCGTTGTGTTAGCAGGTCTAGTTGGCTATCCTGAGTCTAGCGGCAGTTTTGTGTCCTGCCTTGTGCTTCATGGTACGTGCGTCGGGTACGCGTGTGACTTGTCCATACTTCGTTGTTTTGAGTCTTTGTGTCTAGTAAGCCTCCACTAGTCGTAGTATGACGACACTTTCCGTGTGTCGGCCCACCTGGGAGTGGTGGGGGGGCGTGTTCTCGATTGAGATGGTTTGAAGGCTGGTTTTCGTGGGCCCCATTGTCTTGCCGTGAGATTCCTACGAGAGGGGAAAACCAGCTAGAGGCCTGGCTCAAGACATTGAGCTTGTGTGTGCACACGTGGTCAGGGGTGTTGGATGAGCACTGACGGGCATGACCCTGACTAGTCACTCGTTACTATAGTTCCTTGGTGTTGTGTCTCCTCTAGATTTGATGTCTAGTTTTGATGGTTTTGATGCCGGTAACAGTGAGATTGACTTTGATATTGGCAAAACCATTTGGATTTATAATGTGTGCTTATTGTCATTTCATTAAGTCAGAATATGATTCTTGCATTTATAAGGTCAATGCATACTCATGTTGTTGCAATATAAGGTCGTTGCATACTCATGCATTGAGAAAGTCAGGCCTGTGCACATATGCATTCTAGTCTAGAAGGTCGGTGTGAATGCAGAAGTCTTACACTATCAAGTTGGTGCACTTTGTAGACAGGTCAATGTTGCTAGGCACTATAGGCCAGATATTGTAACATCAGGTCGATGCACACTTTTAACAAGTCGATGCTGGTGAACCAGTGATTGATATACAAGGTCGGTACGTTAGAGGCCATCTTTCTTAAGGTCGGTGCACCTTGTGCATCTGCCTTGAAGTCAGGTCGGTGCATTAAGGTCTTGCATCAATGCATTAAGCATTTCCTTATATATCACCAGGTCAGGCCGACACGCCTCAATGGCATGTCTATGACGAAGTGCATGTAGTACTGCCTTATGCATTGATAGGCCAATGCATCATCATTACAGTAAGAGTCTCTCTGACTAAAAAAAGTCTACCTGTGTGATATACAGGTCGATGCATCCTCATGACATCCTATCTTCATCATTCTCTTGATACACATCAGGTCTACCTGTAGTTTACTCAGGTCGGTGCAGCTGTAGCTAATTTACTATACTCATGCTGCTATACTCATTCACAGGTCGATGTACCTTGTTTATACATCGATGCATGTGTATATCCTCTCATATCCTTCCATGTGATTTCTCCCTATTTTCATTTACCATCTGAGCTTGCATTTCTCAAGAACTTATTACTTGTTTCATGAGCCACATGATGACAAAATGGTTATTAAGTTTCTATAATTAACTTGGCAGGAAAAACAAGATGAAGTTCATCAAGTGACAATTTAGATTTTCACTCATACACCTGAGATGCATAAAAGAAATTCGGTCTGTCACGTGGGTTCGTAAGTGAAGTTGACGGTGACACGTGATTCGAGGTGAATTCCCAGATCCTTGGAGATTTTGTTGGAAACAACTTTCCACGTTGCTATAACTTGAAGATTCCTCACCGCCTCATCTAACACGTGGCCGAGCTTCTTCAAAAACCTTGGGCGGTAGCGCTTCTTCCACGCGCCCAAATCAAATCTTGTGGGGACCACAAGAACTCCTGCTAGGGAGGATAAATAGAGGACTGAGCTCAAGCGGCAAAGAGACAAAGCTCTGCATCTATATCTGAGAAGAAAATCGAGAGAGGAGAAAAGCAAAAAGAGAAAGGGAGAGATCAAAGATAAAAGAAGAAGCTAGAGAAGAGTCGGAGAGCCACCGCATGTTTGAGAGTAGAAAATTGGGTGCAGTGAAGTGAGAGTCAAAGCAGAGTATCTGGAGAAGAAGAGAAAGTTTGAGAGAAGAAAGAGCCTGCAGTAGGTTCGAGTTGGTCTCGACATCTGGATCAGATCCAGAGTCGAATTGCTCTAGAAATAGAGCTACAACTATTTTTGTTTTCACTGTCTTTCTTTGTTTTTATTTGTGATTTGTTTTTGAATCGTCTGTAAGCTGTGTAATCAGCGGTCCAAGCTGTGAGGTAGCGGCGAGGAGTGATCCTCGGTCAGCAAGCTGTAAGGCTCAGCGGTTTGTAAGGTGTGTGTCAGCGGTTTCAAAGCTGTGATTCAGCGGAAGCCTCACTCGTTTGAGTGAGTGGTGGACGTAGATCTCAGGATTGAGATCGAACAACCTTAAAACTTCTATCCAACTGTGTGATTGCTTGTCTCTCTATTGCTTTGTTTGGATGGATGCCTAGGACCGTTCTCAGTTGGCATATGTTCACCCACCAAATTGACATCTCAGTAGTATATCAAAAGTTGTAGTCTATAGGATAGATCCATCTATCTGGAAAACTACTCCTTGCGTGAAGAGAGCTGTGAGTCTAACCTCCACCTAGTACAAGACTAAGCTGTGTTCTGGATTGGATTTCCTCGCTGATCTCTTTAGTTTGAATTGATAGCTTGTGTCTTAGCATAAATTTCATTCCTTAATTTATTTTCTGCTGTAGACTGATAATTTGGGGTTGATTTATTTACCCCCCCTCTAGATTTGTAATTCATCCATTCCTGTCACGTGGTATAAGAGCCTAACTCTCCTTAAGGGCCTAACATCCCGGAGAGATATGGTAAAATGGATGCTAGAGCACTTACAGCTGAAGGTCATTCTGTAAGTAAGCCACCTTTCTTCAATAGGAATAACTATGCATACTAGAAGTATCAAGTGCAGGTCTTCCTACGAGCTAAAGACCATGAGATCTGGAAGGTGGTCAGCTGAGGTCCATTTGAGCTGCCCGAATATGAAGATGTCTGGACTCGGGAGCAGATTCGAAGATCAACTATAAACTGGAGTGCTGTCAACGCTATGCAGTGTGCTCTACATCCCACTGAGTTTGCCAGAGTATCCTCCTGCTCTACAGCCAAGGAAATGTGGGACAAATTGGAGGTAATATATGAGGGAATATCTCAGGTACGAGAAACCAAAGCGAACATGCTAGTCTCTGAGTATGAAGCTTTTAAAATGAAATCTGACGAAACTATTTTAGAGATGTATGCCAGGTTGATGGTACTCACTAATAGATTAAGAAGTTTAGACAAGGTATATAGTGAGTACGAGCTAGTCAAGATTATCCTTCGGTCCCTGACACCAATCTAACATATGAAGGCAACTATAATGGAAGAGTCCAGGAATTTGGTGACTATAACAGTTGATGAACTCATCGGTTCTCTTATGACATACGAACTGAATCTCAAGAGGGTCGATGAGTCTGAGAAGAAGAAAAAACCCCTGGCACTTAAGGTAAATTCTAGTACCAAAGGGTCTTCTAGTGAACATAGCTCTTCTAGTTCTGAGGATGATTCAAGTGAGTTCGCTATGTTAACTAAAAAGTTTAAGAAATTTTTGAGGAGTGAAGGTAAAAGTTTCAGACGAAAATACTCCTCAGGAAAGAGACCATCAAGATTCAAATCTGATAATGCCAAAAAGACTGAGGGCATTGTATGTTACAATTGCAGGAAGTCAGGGCATCTGAAGGTAGATTGTCCTGAATTGCAGAAGGAGAAACAACCCAGGTGGAAGAACAAGAAAGGCAAGGCTATGGTAAGCACCTGGAGCGATGAAGAAGAAGACAATCAGAGTAGCTCATCTGACAGTGAAGGTGATGACAAGCTGTGCCTGATGGCCAGAAGAGAGGATAAAGAAAAGGAAGATGATGAGGTAACTTTTCCATTTGAAAACTATACTTATAGTGATTGGGAAGAAGCATATGCTGAAATACTAGATAAGTATGATGATGTTCGTGGGGGGAATGGACACCTGAAAAAGAAGATAAACTCCCTTGATAATGATACTTCTCAGAGTGATAGAATTGCATGCTTAGAAACTGAGAACACTAATTTGAAAAACTCTCTTGCTAAATGGAAGAATTTGAAACTATCTTAAAAGAGTTAAGATGTGAATATGAAAATATGAATAATGTTATTGATGAATTTAAATACAGAATGCAAAAATTTGAAGAAGAAACAAATAAAGAGAAAAATATGAAGCTGTAAAAGGGGTCAATGAAGAATTAAAGAAAATAATTTAAAACTTGGAAAAAGAAAATAATGATAAACAGACCTTCCTTGAGGGCATGACTCAAGATATATAGAATCTGAATGCAATTCTAGGAACTAAGGTTAATTTCAGAAGAGAAGGCTTGAGTTTTAACCCAACTAATAAGAAACAGTTTGATAGAAAAACCATTTCATTTGTTGCTGAGAAAGGAACATCAAAATCTAATCCTTTCATAATAATGAATTATGAAGAAAACAACAATGAAAAATCTATAAAAATTAAACAAAACAAGCTCAGTGCCAGGACAAGGGCAAAGGTAAAGTGGACATGCCTAAAGGACCTAGCACACACTCCACTGTATCTAAGCCTAAAGGTCAGGTTAGGGGTCAACCAGCTAGACCCCAAGTCCAAGGGAGACCCAGAATCAAAATAACCCAACCACAACAGAAAGGTCGATGCAATAATCAACTTGCACCGACACACATTTCATCTGGGTGTCACACTTTTAGAAGTCAAGGTCAGAGCAGGGGTATCTCAGGTCGATGCTACTAGAATGGTGCACCAACCCATCCATCATTCTAAAACTCTTCTTATCATAATCTTGGTAGTAAAGGTCAAGGTAGTTATAATGTGATGTCGATGCAACAGAACATCCAGAACTTCAATCCTAATCAGGTGCATCGACGCCACCCTTGGAATGTCCTTGTGCAGCCTAGGTCCAAGTCAATTATAAACCAAAACTCCTATGACTTTGGTCATCCTAGGACTGCCCAATCTATATTCTTTAGTGCACCTAAACACCCCAATGCTTCTCGATTCCAAAATTGGCACAGAAATACTTATGTCTATAAAAATTACAAAACTATGAAGAATCATAAGACAACAACAATTAAGAATGTGCACAACAAATAGAATAAACAAAACAATAAGAAATCAACAACACAAGCAAAACATAAAACAAAAATGTGGATACCCAAACAACGATTATCTTGCTTGAATGATTTGACTGCTGTTATAGGGCCCAAACAGTTTTGGGTTCCAAAATTCTCGGTCTGATTGTGATTGCAGGTATGCCTGGCAGCCAACCACAACAGGTGGTATCTTGATAGTGGTTGCTCCAGGCACATGACCGGGGACAAAGGAAAATTCTACTTGCTGGTAGAGAAAGATGTTGGTCATGTTACCTTTGGTGGTAATACTAAAGGAAAGATCATAGGGTCAGCTAAGGTTTGTAAGTGTCTTTCATGTAGCATTGAAGATGTTTTACTTGTTGAAGGTCTTGCTTACAATCTTATTAGCATTAGTCAACTATGTGATAAGGGTCATAAAGTTATTTTTGACTCACATGCATGTACTATTGTTTAACCAAATTCAGAAACGGTAAAATTCATTAGAAAGAGAGTCAATAACATTTATGTAGTTGATTTAGATGATGTTGCACATATCGACATGTGTCTCACTGTAAATAAAGATGATTTAGCATGGCTTTGGCATCACAGGTTAGGTCTTGCTAGTTATAGGATTTTACATAAACTGAATAAATTCAGCATTGTGAGAGGTCTACCTGAAATATCATTTAAAAATAACAATAAAATTTGTGATCCGTGTACCCAATGCAAACAAACTAGGAAGTCATTTAAATCTACAATTGAGAACATGTCTTCTAAGCCTTTTGAGCTGATACGTATTGATTTGTTTGGACCTACTAGATCAGCTAGTTTGTCTGATAGAAGATATGGATTTGCTTTAGTAGATGACTTCTCTAGATATACTTGAGTATTCTTTTTGACTCAAAAAAATGATGCCTTTAAAGAATTTCAGGTATTCTTCAACAGAATAAAACAGAATGGTGATCAGTCTATATCTAATATTCTGTTTGATCATGGTGGTGAGTTTGAGAACTCACAGTTTGATGATCTTTGCAGGGACAATGGGATAAACCACTGATTCTCTTCACCAATAACTCCAGAACAGAATGGAGTGGTTGAAAGAAGGAACAGAATCTTGGTGGAGATGGCTCAGACTATGCTAATTGAAGGCAACTTGCCTAGAAGGTTTTGGGCTCAGGGAATAAACACCTATTGTTACATTATCAATAGAGCCTTGGGAAAAACATGATGGAGAAATCTAGAAAAATAAAGAAGAGCAGAATGCAGAATATGCAGATGAAGGTGAGATTGAAGGATCAGGAATTCAGGGTGAGGTAAATGAAAATTCAAGTAATCAGCTTACCAATATTAGAGTGCTCAGAGATCATCCTCTAGAAAATGTCATTAGTAATCTGAATGAACGCCCTAGGACTAGATCTCATTTTAGAATTGAAAATGAACTTAACTCATTTGCTCTTGTTTCATAAATAGAACCCAAAAATATTGAAAATGCCTTAAAAGATGAACATTGGATAAATGCCATGCATGATGAACTTAATCAATTTGATAGGAACAAGGTATGGCACTTAGTTCCTAAACCAACACATGGCTCCATTATAGACACAAAATGGGTTTTCCTAAATAAAACTGATGAACAGGGAAAGGTTGTTAGAAATAAGGCTAGGCTAGTGGCACAAGGGTACAAATAGGAATTTGGGATAAATTTTGAAGAATCTTTTGCCCCTGTAGCCAGGCTAGAAGCCATTAGGATTCTTCTTACATTTGCATGTAGCCTAGGAATAAAACTTCATCAGATGGATGTCAAATCTGCATTTTTAAATGGCTTAATAAAGAGGATATTTTTGTCAAACAACCTCTTGGTTTTGAGTGTTTAGACTTTCCGGATCATGTGTATAAGCTTGATAAGGTATTATATGGACTAAAGCAAGCTCCCAAAGCTTGGTACGATAGATTGAGCTCCTTCCTCATAGGTAAAGGTTTCTCAAGAGGTGAGGTTGACCAAACTCTATTTACTAAGGTAGATAATGAGATATTCTTGTTATTCAAATTTATGTGGATGACATAGTGTTTGGATCAACTAAACCATCCATGTGTAAGGAATTTTCTACCTTAATGATTGATGAATTTGAAATGAGCTTAATGGGAGAACTGAAGTTTTTTCTTGGATTGCAGATCTGTCAAACTTCAGAGGGAACCTTCACTAATCAGGCCAAATACATCAAGGATCTGCTGAAGAAATACAAGCTAGAAAACCCCAAGGTCATTATTGCACCAATGGGTACATCAACTTGTCTTGATGCTGACCCTGAAGGTAAATTGGTTGATATCAAACTATATATTGGTATGATCAGATCCTTGCTTTATCTTACTGCATCTCGTCCAGATATCTAATTCTCTGTGTGTTTATGTGCTAGATTTTAGGCTAGCCCTAGGGAATCTCACATGAGTGCAGTGAAAAGGATTTTTAGATATCTATCTAGCAACCTTGACTTAGGTCTATGGTATCCTGCTAAGTGTGAGTTTGAACTGGTAGCTTACATTGATGCGGATTATGCAGGGTGTAGGATAGAAAGAAAAAGTACTAGTGGGTATTGTCAATATCTAGGTGGTTGTCCAGTGTCTTGCGCATCTAAGAAGCAACACATTGTTGCACTTTCCACTGCTGAAGCTGAGTATGTTGCAGCAAGAAACTGTGTAGCCCAGGTACTCTGGATCAAACACCAGCTTATTGACTATCACATAAAACTTGGATGCATTCCTATTCTTTGTGACAATACCAGTGCTATTTCCTTGACTAAAAATCATGTTCATCATTCTAGGACTAAGCATATTGAGATAAAATACCACTTTTTGAGAGATGAAGTAAGTAAGAATGAAGTTGAAATAAACTTTGTAGAATCAGAGAAATAGATTGCTGATATATTTACTAAACCTCTTGGCAACGAAAGATTTAAATTCTTAAGAAGAGAACTAGGTTTATGTAAATTCAACATGATAATTGATTGCTTAAGTGTTCTCACATGGAATAAATATTCTATGTTTTTCTTATCGTGTTACTG
The DNA here is from genome assembly GCA_022559845.1 of Amorphophallus konjac. Classification (NCBI taxonomy): domain Eukaryota; kingdom Viridiplantae; phylum Streptophyta; class Magnoliopsida; order Alismatales; family Araceae; genus Amorphophallus; species Amorphophallus konjac. The sequence goes on from CM040124.1 coordinate 149,635,676, forward strand.
GTGGAAATAGAATGAGGATGCTGTTGCATACACTGCATTGCATAAAGTCTATCTTAATCCCAAAGGTATATCAAATGGTATGTTGGGAGAAGGGCATATCGCTTCTATCTGGAAACCCACGCTATGTGTAGAGGCTAATCCTCCGTCAAGTACCTTGGGTCAAAGGTGTGTCTTGGTCTTGCATCCCATTATCTGTAGTCATGATAGCCAAAATTTTCATGTGCTTTCAATGTTGTGCCCAGCAGAAGCACACATAGACAGGGGGAGTTAATGTCAAAATTACTTTGTGTCCATCTCATTGTCTTGCACATTAATAGGGGGAGTTCATGATAAAATGTTCAAAGTTTGAGTCAGATCAGTTTCATGTTATTGTATTCAGGCAGATGTGAGTGTCTCTCAAGGAATGTCGACACCCAAAGTCGACACCTCTTGCATAAGTTATGTCTATTACTTCCTGTATTTTCTTGTTTTTGATGCTGTCTAATTCGGTCAACCGATTTACTCATTTCGGTCAACCGAAATCTTCACTGAAAAGTCTTGCAAAATCTTGCATTCCTTCTAAATCTGAAATAATGACAATCTGATATGTCTTTCACTACTCTAAGCTACTAAAATCAAAAAATCTTCTTGTATAAAAATTTATGATGTACCATGAATGAATTGATGGTATAAGTCTACTGAATTGAAGAGTCTAGAGACTAAACTCAATAAATAAGGTTGTTGATCACACTTAATAGCTCTCAACCATATCTCACATGTCATGAGTGGTGAAGTCTCCCAGAATCTTAAAGTTCTTGAGTTAATGACTTCTTGGTTGAGAAACTTGGAGTGTGTATTGTGTTTAAACATGAACATTTCTGTCAAACCAAAGGGCAGCCATGTTAAAATTATGAGTCAACAAATGTGTAGGCAGAGCAATGGCTGAATGCACCGATAAACTAGGCCCTTTATCAAGGAAATAAAGAAATCCTATGTCATGAAGTGCTCTAGTTATCTATGTTCAAAATTTTAAAATAGAATGGTTGGTTGCACTGAGTAACTAGGGGTACTGGCGTCTAATCAACGTGTACCCTTACGTAAAAAGGTGCAAACTACTCTTGAATGTGTTGATCAAAGAAACAGAATGGTAAATTCTACTGAGTAACTAGGGGTACTAGCGTCTAATCAACGTGTACCCTTACGTCAAAAGGTATGGATTATACCTAACTATTCTAAAATTTATAAACAGAAAGAAAAGGTAAATCATACTGTAACCCTACGGTGAAATATCAGAACTTTAAAAATTAGTTTAATCTCAATACATGTCCTAGTCACTCCTAAGAAACTCACTGATTTTGGGTGAGTAAGATGAAGTGAGGCCAAATCTACCATGATTTATGTAGTTTTGGTTTATTGCTATTAAGGGTTAATGCAAACTTATTCAAAGAGTAAAGTTGCTAAACTCTAAGCTTCATCATTCTTAAACCAAATTTCTATCAAGGTTGCATTATATTGAGTCTTATACCAGAAGAATCTGCACCATGTATGCTTGATTAATGAAAGTTAAATCAGGTTTGTCAACATATTCCCTCCTATCCTTTATCTCAGTTCAATTTTGTGTCTCGTCCCTGTTAAGCACAAATTGTTTCCATCCTTTCTTTTGCTGATGGCAAAGGGGGAGAGAGCTTATTTTGATGGGGCAAAGGGGGAGAGATTTTCATAGCAAGGCAAAGGGGGAGAGATTTCATTGAGGTGTGATTTCATTAAGGTCAGGTCTGATTTCATTGAGGTCTATAGTGGGAGAAAGCTGAAACTGAAATCAGTGTCTCTGATTGCATTTGATTGTGTCTACTGAATATTCTGCCTTATAATGTAGAATGTGTTGCCATCAAAGTATTGCAGTGGTGCCATCATCAAAAAGGGGGACAATGTTGTGTCTCCTCTAGATTTGACGTCTAGTTTTTATGGTTTTGATGCCGGCAATAGTGACAATGACTTTGATATTGGCAAAACCATTTGCATTTATAATGTGTGCTAATTGTCATTTCATTAAGTCAGAATATGATTCTTGCATTTATAAGGTCAATGCATACTCATGATGCTGCGATATAAGGTCGATGCATACTCATGCATTAAGAAAGTCAGGTATGTGCACATATGCATTCTAGTCTAGAAGGTCGGTGCGAATGCAGAAGTCTTGCACTATCAGGTCAGTGCACTTTGTACACAGGTCGATGTCGCTAGGCACTATAGGCTACATGTTGTAACATCAGGTCGATGCACACTTTTAACAGGTCGATGCTGGTGAGCTAGTGATTGATGTACAAGGTCGGTGTGTTAGAGGCCATCTTTCTTAAGGTCGGTGCACCTTGTGCATCTGCCTTGAAGTTAGGTTGGTGCATTAAGGTCTTGCGTCGATGCATTAAGCATTTCCTTATATATCACCAGGTCAAGCCGACACGCCTCAATGGCACGTCTATGATGAAGTGTATGTAGTACTGTCTTATGCATTGACAGGTCGATGCATCATCATTACAGTAAGAGTCTCTCTGACTGAAAAAAGTCTGCCTGTGTGATATACAGGTCGATGCATCCTCATGACATCCTATCTTCATCATTCTCTTGATACACATCAGGTCTACCTGTAGTTTACTCAGGTCGGTGCAGCTGTAGTTAATTTACTATACTCATGATGCTGTACTCATTCATAAGTCGATGTACCTTGTTTATACATCGATTCATGTGTATATCCTATCATATCCTTCCATGTGATTTCTTCATATTTTCATGAACCATCTGAGCTTGCATTTCTCAAGAACTTATTACTTGTTTCATGAGCCACATGATGACAAAACTATTATTAAGTTTCTATGATTAACTTGGCAGGAAAAACAAGATGAAGTTCATCAAGTGACAATTCAGATTTACAGTCATACACTTGAGATGCATAAAAGAAATTTTGTTTGTCACGTGGGTTCGTAAGTGAAGTTGATGATGGCACGTGATTCAAGGTGAATTCTCAAATCCTTGGAGATTCCATTCGAAACAACTTTCCACGTGGCTGTAACTTGAAGATTCCTTACTGCCGCATCTAACACGTGGCCAAGCTTCTTCAAAAACCTTGGGCAGGAGCACTTCTTCCACGCGCCCATGTCAAATCTTGTGGGGACCACAAGAACTCCTGCTGGCGAGGATAAATAGAGGCCTGAGTTCATGCAGCAAAGAGACGAAACTCTGCATCTATATCTAAGAAGAAAATCGAGAGAGGAGAAAAGAAAAAAGAGAAAGGGAGAGATCAAAGATAGAAGAAGCTAGAGAAGAGTCAGAGAGCCACCGCATGTCTGAGAGTAGAAAATTTGAGTGCAGTGAAGTGAGAGTCAAAGCAGAGTATCGGGAGAGGAAGAGAAAGTCTGAGAGAAGAAAAAGCCTACAGAAAGTTTGAGTTGGTCTCGACGTCTGGATCAGAACCAGAGTCGAATTGCTCTAGAAATAGAGCTACAACTATTTTTGTTTTCACTGTCTTTCTTTGTTTTCGTTTGTGATTTGTTTTTGAATCGTCTGTAAGTAGTGTAATTAGTGGTCCAAGCTGTGAGTTAATGCCAAAGAAAATTTTGGGATTAAAATATAATTATATTAATTATTCAATGGGTGAAAGGGGCTATTAAATGAATTGTGATTAATTAAATCCAATTATTATGGCCCTGCACTGATCCAAGAGGATTAGGCCAATTTTGACAAATCCAATTGGCCCAAATTATAATTTTTAACTTTGGCCCATGTTCTAGAAGCTTGGAATTGATGTATTTACATAAAAGATGGATAAGAATATAAGAGTGTTGTGTTGTGCCCCCTGTGTGGTTTTGATGATGACTGACACACCATGAGTCACACTGAGGTGTGCTAGATGACTGATTGACTGCTTGAATATCTGATTGTTTGCTTGAATAACTAATTCATGAATATGGCTAGATTGGGGCAACATAGTGGCTAATTGTTTGCTGTTTGCTCATGCATTTCAAGTCTGTACATTGGGTTCACATCTCCAAGTTTGTACAGCCGTTTGCTTTGGATTTAAAGTCTATACTTTGGCTAAGTGTATACACTGTTAGTCTCATTTAGAGTCATATTTGATGATCAGTCATGCTTCATGTTAAACTGATGCATAAAGCATTCATTGCTGAGGTTTTAATGATTTATCTGGTTTTGATGATTGGTGTTTGATGTTAATCACTGTGAGTCATCCTGCTGAAATGTTCATTCAGGCCTTCATATGCTCAGTCAGTTTATCTGCTGACATTGTCCTTTGATGATAGCTTCATGATTGTGATTTGTATATCATCTGAAGAATGCACGTGTATGACTGATATATTGTGTGTGTTAGACTTCTGGTATGTGCATGGTCTATACATCGCCTTCAATCTTCAAGTCTATACACTGGTTTATTCTTCAAGTCTGTACACCCACAGTTAGACTTGAAGTCTGCACTCTAGTCTTCACTGTCAAGTCTGCACATTGGTGTTCGATTTCAATGTCCATACATTGGGCTTTTACATGAAGTCTACACATTGTTGTTTGCAGTGAAAGTCCGTACTTTGGACTGTTCATCAAAGTCTGTACATCATACTGCTATAGTATGTCTGTACAGTGAGTGATTCATTGGTGAAGTCTGTACACTTAACTAAACTACAAGTCTACACATTCAACACTGTTCTTCAAAGTCTGTACATCAGATTGTACTTCATCTTCGTGTTGTTTCTGTACTTGAGTCTTCGTGTTGTTTCCCCTCACTAACACGAAAAGAACTCGTGTCGTATGAGCTTACAACACTTCGTGTTGATTTCCTTGCGTGACAGGAAAGCTTGTATGAGGTTAGACTTCGTGTCGTTTCCCTTGTCTCATTTGTCTTCGTGTTGTTTTTTGCTTTATTGTCTTCATGTTATTTTTATTTTGATTGTCTTCGTGTTGGTTCAGTGTCTACGTCTTCGTGTTGTTTTAGTGTTCTGTCTTCGTATTGATCTTACGTAATCAAGTCGAGTCTGTTTGTGTTGTCCGCGTGTCGTTCGTAAGTTTGTGCAATTTTCTCTTCAAGTCGTTTTCACTCCGTGTCGATTTCAGTTTTTGACTTCGTGTTGATTTCAACCCATGTCAATTCTGTTTTGTCTTTGTGTCGTTTTCACTCCGTGTCGAAACCTGTGTTTCGTCTTCGTGTTGTCTTCACCCCGTGTCATTTTTTCAGACTTCGTCTCCGTGTTGTTTTCATAACTTCGTGTCGTGTTTGTTACACCTCGTGTCGTTTTCCGTTTTGTGTCTTCGTGTCGTTTTTGTTCTTCCTAGACCTTGTGTCTTTCTTGTGTTGAAACCACACTTCGTGTTGGTTTCTGTTTTGTCTCCATGTATCTCGTGTCGTTCTTCTTTTTACCTCGTGTTGTTTTATAACTTCACTTCGTGTCGTTCTCGCTTTAACCACACTTCGTGTTGCTTTACGTAGACCTTGTGTCTTACTTTGTTTGCAAACACTTCGTGTCGGTTTCTGCTGTCACCCCGTGTTGTTCTCGTGTTATCGTTTATGTCTGTGTGGTCTTACTTCGTGTTACTTACTGTTGTACATCGAGTCCTTACTGACTTCGTGTCGTTTTCCCTATTGTGTCCTTGCGTTGTCTCCGTGTCGTTGCTATTTGTCACTTCGTGTTGTTTCGTTTTAACCTCGTTCAAGTTTCTTCTAAAGTACTGTTCTTCTGATAATCTATACAGAGGTGTTCCTTAAATTGATTACTTATCCGATACTCTGTTTTACAGGTGCTCTAATCGTGAAGCAGTACGTGATACAAGGCTGCATCTGGCACGTGATCCAAGATGCAGAGGAGCCTCCACGTGGTCCGAAATATTAGGGCAGGAAACGTGGGAGGCACACGCGTTTTGTGCCCTATCCACCTACTGCTGCTGCTATATATAGGAGCCTTCGTCCACAGATGGAGCGTGATCGAATTGGCAAGAAGAGAAGCCAATACAGAGAGCCACGATCCAGAGAAGAAGAAAAAGAAAAGAAGAAGAGAAAGAGAGTGAGGAAGAGAAAGAAAGAGAGAGTGAGTAAGAGATCGAGATAGCAGAGTGTGAAGGGAAGAAGAGGAAGAAGAATAGAGAAGAAGAGAGAGCTAGAGTGATAGAAGCTTCAGCAGAAGATCTGTTCCTGCTGAACCGTGGATCAAATCCAGGCCAGCCAGCTCCTGCGAGAGCCACATTTGTTTTTATCTTTTCAGCCTTCTGTTGCTGGTTTCGTTTTTGTTTTTATCCATTTACTGTATTTCCGATCCTCTGTAGAGAGGTCGGGGTTCCTCCTGTGGGTTCAGGAGAAGGGAGACTTTGTGTCTTCGGTTTGCAAGTAGCTGGGTGCTACTTGTGGTTGGTACCCTCCCGTGTGGAGGAAGAGAGACTTGCGTCTCTGGTTGCCTTTGACAGGGTGTCATCGGTTGTTTCCCTCCGGGTTGGAGGAAGGGAGATTTATCTCCGATTGTGCTTCCCTCTGGGGTTCAGAGGAAGAGAGACTTGGGTCTCTAGGTTCCCCTCCGGGTTGGAGGAAGGGAGGCTTGTTCCTCTGGCTCTGGGCTTGTGAGTAGCAAGTCCGGTGGTTCCCTCCGTGTGTGGAGGAAGAGAGACCGTGTGTCTCTGGTTTCCAAGTGGCTGGAGTCACTTGTGGGTTCCTCCTGTTTGTTCAGGAGAAGGGAGATTGCTATCTCTGGTTGCAAGTAGCTGGGTGCTACTTGTGGGTTCCCTCCGGTTTGGAGGAAGGGAGACTTGTCTCCAGTTCTGGGCTTGTGGATTCAAGTCCAGGGGTTTCCCTCCGGGTCTGGAGGAAGAGAGACCGTGTGTCTCTGGTTTGCTAGTGACTGGTGTCACTAGTGGTTCCCTCCGGTTGGAGGAAGAGGGGAGGTTGTTCCCCTGGTCAAGCTGTTTGGCAGCGTTTGTTGCAGACTGAGTCTGCTGTTTCTAGCGTGAGCTAGTGGAAACCACACTCGGTTTGAGTGTGGGGTGGATGTAGGTCTGGAGGACCGAACCACCTAAAAAACCCCTTGTGCATTGTGGTTTGATTTGTTCATTTGTGCTTCCGCTAGATGAATGCATAGGGGCGCTCTAAGCGTTTGGCTTTTGGCTGAGCAGAAGTGTTGATTAGTTTTCTTAAAATATTTTAATCTGTCAAGAGAGCGAAATTCCAGTTGAGCTTCAGATTGTCGAATCTGTCTTGTTATTATTCTAGTTTTAATTGGGTGAAGTTTTTAACGGGTTATATTCATTCACCCCCCCCTCTGAATACTGCACCGAAACCCTACAATTGGTATCAGAGCAGTTACTGCTTCAAGATCCAACGATCTGCAGTGATCCCCGTGCTTCTCGGTGTTTATTCCGGTTTGCTGCTCCTTGATCTTTGTCTAATTGATCATTGCCTACAAATGGCTCTTCCACTGGTTTTCAATGGGTCTAACTTTGAGTCATCGTTCAGTAGTTTGCGTAACTACGTCAATCTAGACAATCCCAATTTGTGGAAGTTAATTACTCATGGTCCTCATAGATTACCACGAAAAGAGTCCAAATGGACTGATCGTCATAGATCAATGCATAGTGAAAATCAGAAAGCTATAAAACTGATAAAAGCATCCATCAACAAGGCTTTACACTTTTGCCTTCATGATTGCAGGTCTGCTAGGGATATTCTGGACAAGATGAAACTAACTTGCAGAACAGAGAAGGAAAACTGCATGATGGCTGATGGGAGCGACCATAGCAGCAGCCACAGTGATGAAGAAGAGAACGAAGTTCAGGTAAATCCCTTTGCGGACTATACCTTAGATGATTGGGTAGATGCTTATTCCAAGTTGTTAAGATCTAGCAATAAATTGAGCAAGAAAAACAGATCTATGAAAAAACAGCTACATATGTTTGAGAATTCTAAACGTGTTGGTGAGGACAGTGATACTCTGAAAACTGAAAATCAAATATTTAGAAGACAGCTGACTGATCTTGATTCTATTACTTCAGATCTGGAATATCTGAGATCTGAAAATGCTAGACTCAAAAATCAAACTGAGGAATCTGGATCTAAATCAGTGAGCCTTGAAAATGAAAATAGATTGATTTCTGAAACCTTGGAGACTGTCATAATAGAAAATTCAGAACTTCAGAAAAGGCTTGAAAAACTTCAATCTGAAGATGAACAAGAAGTGTTTAGTGAATGTCAGACCACCTTAAGTGTTTTGAAATTTGATGATGAAATCCTGGAACACAATGGTAAAATGAGACAGGAGATCTGCGAGCTAAAACAGTTAAATACAGCTATGTCTGAGAGACTTATCACTCTTGAAAAGGGGAAGAGTGTTAGCCTGGATAGCTCTGATGAGCTAATGAAAGCTGAACAGGAAATTGAAAGTCTTAGGACTGTTAATCAAATGCTGAAAGAAGATGTTATTTGCTATAAAAAGAAAGCTGATGAATATGAAATCCATGTATCAAAGCTTGGATCAGAAGTTACAGAATTGAGGAAATCTCTTGAGAAATTTGTTAGTGGAAAAGAAAATCTTGATAAAATTCTTGGATCTAAAGTGAATCTCCGAAGAGAGGGTTTGGGCTACAAACCAATAGATAAAAAGAGCTTTGAAAGTAAGCTTCAAACTTCATTCGTGAGTAGCTCTAAGTCAGGCAGCACATCGAATGTGCCTATATTTGAATTTAGTGCTAAGAAGAATCAAAATTCCACTGACAGCCCTAAGTCTGAGAAACAAGTTCAAAAACAGAAAAAGACTATTCATGTTCAGAACAAAGATTCAAGGAACTTTCATGATAAACCTGAGAATGCTGTGCCTAAATTGAACAAACACATTCATGCAAATAAAAAGAAAATTTCATGCCATTACTGTCATAGGTTTGGTCACTTGATGCATGAGTGTAAATTGATGGAACAGGATGATAGAATGCATGCCAGGAAGTACAATAACAAAAACAGTCCTGTTGAACAGAAAAGAAAAAGTCATTGTTATCATTGTGGAAAAACAGGTCATGTTAGTGAACAATGTTGGTTTGCCAAAGGTAAAGGCAAATATTCTTTAAATTATAATCATGACAATTTATATGAAAATCAGCATGTCTTTAAAAGGAACAAAAATGGGTCCAGGGGCCAACACATGGTGTGTTTCACCTGCAGCAAGTCAGGCCATAGGGCGGTTGACTGCTGGCTTAATGTTGGTAGAAGAAATTCCATCTTCTGCTATCACTGTGAGAAAGTTGGCCATACAGTCAAAGACTGCTGGTATTCTCAGAGAAAGAAGGTCAACTCTAAATTTGTTAAACAAAGTGTGTTTGGTAGAAACAAATCTGCTCAAACAAGAAAATCCCTCACATGTTTTGAGTGTGGTAAGCAAGGTCACAAGGTGACTGATTGCTGGTTTTCTGACCATCTGAAACAAAGTGGTGGTAAAAACAGAAACATTCATGCTCATGAATTTAGTACACCTGCTTACATGCATAGTAATAAATTCAGACCGAGTGGTTCATGTGATTATTGTGGTCGGTCTGGACATTCCATGCCTAGCTGCTATATGAAAAAGCATGATGTTATGATGGCTCAGAAGCTTTGGAAAACATCCCATCAAAATGCCACTAACCCTGCAGGACCCAAGGAAACTTGGGAACCAAAATGTGCCAAGTGAGAAACTTTTTGCAGGTGTGTCTTGGGAATGAGAAATAAAAGGGGCAAATAAACCAAGACACCCTAAAAGGGTAAACCCCACTCATGCACCTCTCAGGTAAGTCTCTTGACTTTTCAATGAGTTTGCTTAGATGGCATTAGGTATATAGATAGATTTGTTAATTAGTGGTTTAAACATGTATGTTTGCATTTCCATGCAATAGTTGTTGCTTCTGAATATGCTCATTCTGTGACTGCATACATCTAGAATTCATGACTCATGAATGATTTTCAAATGTTCTGAATGCACACCGTCAGGGGGAGCTGCACTGCATATCATGCACATTTGACCAGTCTAATACCCTTCAGGGTCTTCATGCCTTTCATGGGTAGTTAATACATCTAATTGCATCTCAGAGTGGCATCATTTAATCATGAAATTTTTCAAAAGAAAAGGGAGGGTTATAGTTTATGCACTCAGTGAGGGGGAGCATCTCTCATTATTCATTCATGTAAGTGCATGTGACCATCAGACCTCTCATCAAAGCTCATGTCTGATGACTAATACTCACCTTCCTGTTTGAACTGCAATCTGGATAAACTCCTTGGTGATTGTGAAATGCATTGTATTTCAGCCTCTTGCTTCAATTCTTGTCAGCCATTGTCACTCATACTATCAATTGGTATTCATTGGCATTTGTTGACGTGGCTGTACCTGAAAATTGCTCTTGCCTTCCTTGAAGTCCCAGAAAGATTTCTCTGCTCATATCTTGATCATAAATCCGAAAAACATTGTTTTTAAGGAAATTTCTATCATATAGGACTATGAATGTCTGAAGATTTCAGCCGGTTGAAGTTTCATGTACTTCTTGTGTTTGTTTATGAATTCTTCTTGGAAATATCTGAGTTAGTCTTAATAAATTTTAACCAATCCTTTCATGTTGTGTCTTTTAAACTCTTCTGAAATCTGAAATTCTGAAATCATGATTTTCCTTGACTGATTTGCATGAAAATATGTATTGTTTTTAAACATCAGGGAATATGGATTGTCAAATACCAAATCTTGTCAGAGCAATGTCCTTGGTCACTGAGAAACACATCTCATTCATCAAAGAAATGAATTGAGATATGTCATGAAGTGCCATAGTTAACTCTGTTTAAATATGTTGATTAAAAATCTGGCAGAGCAATGGCAGGCACACTGAGAAATACATGTCTCTCATCAAAGAAATGAGTTTCAGTGTGTCATGAGGTATAAATGCTATCTCTGTTCTTAAGAAGCATGATAGTTAGTCCTTCCAAGCGCTTAGGGATACTGGCGTCTAAACAACGTGTATCCTCCAGTTGTAAGGATGTACTTAACTTAATTGCTCTTGAATATTGCTGTTAAAAAAAATTTTGTTGCCTATCGAGCAGATCATCTGAGATTGTTTGGAAAAGAATGTTCTTTCAATAGAAATTTTGACAGAAATAAATGATTTCTTGTTTGTTTATCCTCAATACTATCGATTGCATTTCTTGAGGAAATCCTTGAAATTAAGCGAGGAAGAATGAAGAAGGTTAAAAAGGTTTCTCAATATGAAAACTTGGTTCACTTGTTATTAAGAAAATTGATTTCAGATATGAGTAGAAATAGCTCATGTTCAAACCTCGCATACATAAAATTTTGAACTGGTTTGTCAACATAGGTTCATTCATAGGTTTCTATGATGGAAAAGTCTGTAATCACTTGTTTAAATCAGATTTATGAAATTGATATTTCATTGAAAATCTTTCTCATTCTTTCTGAATTCCTTTTTACTCTCTCACATTGGACTCCAGTCGGTCAGACTAAACTGACTACTTCATTTGCACTCAGTTCTATCAATTGGTTCCAACTGTTGACTTCCACTGATGTCTTGGACCTGCATAAGTATGGTGGATGCATAAGAGTTGTATGTCTAAGGGGGAGCTAGTCAAACTTATTGCATAACATGTCTTTCAGGTTTTGATTCATGCATAGGTCTCATATCCTACATGAATTCTCATTGACTGTGCACTCGTATAATTAATTGCAATACATTCATAACATCTTTTTAGTGACTATAGGGGAGACTTCATTCATGCATTTAATTGAGATCCTAACTCTTTTCTGAATTGAGTTCTTCATACTTCAGTGCTCCTGTGTGATTGAAAATATGACATATCTACTGGGGGAGAAGCTCTTGAAAGGATACATTTGGAAGATAGTTGTCACACTCCAAAGGGAAGTATAACATTCAAGTCTATACTGAATTGTTTCCCTATTTCATATCTTTGATGAAGGCAAAGGGGGAGAAGAATCTAATCTGATTCAGTGTAACTCATAGTGTTGCCATCATCAAAAAGGGGGAGATTGTTGTGTTGTGCCCCTGTGTGGTTTTGATGATGACTGACACACCATGAGTCACACTGAGGTGTGCTAGATGACTGATTGACTGCTTGAATATCTGATTGTTTGCTTGAATAACTAATTCATGAATATGGCTAGATTGGGGCAACATAGTGGCTAATTGTTTGCTGTTTGCTCATGCATTTCAAGTCTGTACATTGGGTTCACATCTCCAAGTTTGTACAGCCGTTTGCTTTGGATTTAAAGTCTATACTTTGGCTAAGTGTATACACTGTTAGTCTCATTTAGAATCATATTTGATGATCAGTCATGCTTCATGTTAAACTGATGCATAAAGCATTCATTGCTGAGGTTTTAATGATTTATCTGGTTTTGATGATTGGTGTTTGATGTTAATCACTGTGAGTCATCCTGCTGAAATGTTCATTCAGGCCTTCATATGCTCAGTCAGTTTATCTGCTGACATTGTCCTTTGATGATAGCTTCATGATTGTGATTTGTATATCATCTGAAGAATGCACGTGTATGACTGATATATTGTGTGTGTTAGACTTCTGGTATGTGCATGGTCTATACATCGCCTTCAATCTTCAAGTCTATACACTGGTTTATTCTTCAAGTCTGTACACCCACAGTTAGACTTGAAGTCTGCACTCTAGTCTTCACTGTCAAGTCTGCACATTGGTGTTCGATTTCAATGTCCATACATTGGGCTTTTACATGAAGTCTACACATTGTTGTTTGCAGTGAAAGTCCGTACTTTGGACTGTTCATCAAAGTCTGTACATCATACTGCTATAGTATGTCTGTACAGTGAGTGATTCATTGGTGAAGTCTGTACACTTAACTAAACTACAAGTCTACACATTCAACACTGTTCTTCAAAGTCTGTACATCAGATTGTACTTCATCTTCGTGCTGTTTCTGTACTTGAGTCTTCGTGTTGTTTCCCCTCACTAACACGAAAAGAACTCGTGTCGTATGAGCTTACAACACTTCGTGTTGATTTCCTTGCGTGACAGGAAAGCTTGTATGAGGTTAGACTTCGTGTCGTTTCCCTTGTCTCATTTGTCTTCGTGTTGTTTTTTGCTTTATTGTCTTCATGTTATTTTTATTTTGATTGTCTTCGTGTTGGTTCAGTGTCTACGTCTTCGTGTTGTTTTAGTGTTCTGTCTTCGTATTGATCTTACGTAATCAAGTCGAGTCTGTTTGTGTTGTCCGCGTGTCGTTCGTAAGTTCGTGCAATTTTCTCTTCGAGTCGTTTTCACTCCGTGTCGATTTCAGTTTTTGACTTCGTGTTGATTTCAACCCATGTCAATTCTGTTTTGTCTTTGTGTCGTTTTCACTCCGTGTCGAAACCTGTGTTTCGTCTTCGTGTTGTCTTCACCCCGTGTCATTTTTTCAGACTTCGTCTCCGTGTTGTTTTCATAACTTCGTGTCGTGTTTGTTACACCTCGTGTCGTTTTCCGTTTTGTGTCTTCGTGTCATTTTTGTTCTTCCTAGACCTTGTGTCTTTCTTGTGTTGAAACCACACTTCGTGTTGGTTTCTGTTTTGTCTCCATGTATCTCGTGTCGTTCTTCTTTTTACCTCGTGTTGTTTTATAACTTCACTTCGTGTCGTTCTCGCTTTAACCACACTTCGTGTTGCTTTACGTAGACCTTGTGTCTTACTTTGTTTGCAAACACTTTGTGTCGGTTTCTGCTGTCACCCCGTGTTGTTCTCGTGTTATCGTTTATGTCTGTGTGGTCTTACTTCGTGTTACTTACTGTTGTACATCGAGTCCTTACTGACTTCGTGTCGTTTTCCCTATTGTGTCCTCGCGTTGTCTCCGTGTCGTTGCTATTTGTCACTTCGTGTTGTTTCGTTTTAACCTCGTTCAAGTTTCTTCTAAAGTACTGTTCTTCTGATAATCTATACAGAGGTGTTCCTTAAATTGATTACTTATCCGATACTCTGTTTTACAGGTGCTCTAATCGTGAAGCAGTACGTGATACAAGGCTGCATCTGGCACGTGATCCAAGATGCAGAGGAGCCTCCACGTGGTCCGAAATATTAGGGCAGGAAACGTGGGAGGCACACGCGTTTTGTGCCCTATCCACCTACTGCTGCTGCTATATATAGGAGCCTTCGTCCACAGATGGAGCGTGATCGAATTGGCAAGAAGAGAAGCCAATACAGAGAGCCACGATCCAGAGAAGAAGAAAAAGAAAAGAAGAAGAGAAAGAGAGTGAGAAGAGAAAGAAAGAGAGAGTGAGTAAGAGATCGAGATAGCAGAGTGTGAAGGAAGAAGAGGAAGAAGAATAGAGAAGAAGAGAGAGCTAGAGTGATAGAAGCTTCAGCAGAAGATCTGTTCCTGCTGAACCGTGGATCAAATCCAGGCCAGCCAGCTCCTGCGAGAGCCACATTTGTTTTTATCTTTTCAGCCTTCTGTTGCTGGTTTCGTTTTTGTTTTTATCCATTTACTGTATTTCCGATCCTCTGTAGAGAGGTCGGGGTTCCTCCTGTGGGTTCAGGAGAAGGGAGACTTTGTGTCTTCGGTTTGCAAGTAGCTGGGTGCTACTTGTGGTTGGTACCCTCCCGTGTGGAGGAAGAGAGACTTGCGTCTCTGGTTGCCTTTGACAGGGTGTCATCGGTTGTTTCCCTCCGGGTTGGAGGAAGGGAGATTTATCTCCGATTGTGCTTCCCTCTGGGGTTCAGAGGAAGAGAGACTTGGGTCTCTAGGTTCCCCTCCGGGTTGGAGGAAGGGAGGCTTGTTCCTCTGGCTCTGGGCTTGTGAGTAGCAAGTCCGGTGGTTCCCTCCGTGTGTGGAGGAAGAGAGACCGTGTGTCTCTGGTTTCCAAGTGGCTGGAGTCACTTGTGGGTTCCTCCTGTTTGTTCAGGAGAAGGGAGATTGCTATCTCTGGTTGCAAGTAGCTGGGTGCTACTTGTGGGTTCCCTCCGGTTTGGAGGAAGGGAGACTTGTCTCCAGTTCTGGGCTTGTGGATTCAAGTCCAGGGGTTTCCCTCCGGGTCTGGAGGAAGAGAGACCGTGTGTCTCTGGTTTGCTAGTGACTGGTGTCACTAGTGGTTCCCTCCGGTTGGAGGAAGAGGGGAGGTTGTTCCCCTGGTCAAGCTGTTTGGCAGCGTTTGTTGCAGACTGAGTCTGCTGTTTCTAGCGTGAGCTAGTGGAAACCACACTCGGTTTGAGTGTGGGGTGGATGTAGGTCTGGAGGACCGAACCACCTAAAAAACCCCTTGTGCATTGTGGTTTGATTTGTTCATTTGTGCTTCCGCTAGATGAATGCATAGGGGCGCTCTAAGCGTTTGGCTTTTGGCTGAGCAGAAGTGTTGATTAGTTTTCTTAAAATATTTTAATCTGTCAAGAGAGCGAAATTCCAGTTGAGCTTCAGATTGTCGAATCTGTCTTGTTATTATTCTAGTTTTAATTGGGTGAAGTTTTTAACGGGTTATATTCATTCACCCCCCCCTCTGAATACTGCACCGAAACCCTACAATTGGTATCAGAGCAGTTACTGCTTCAAGATCCAACGATCTGCAGTGATCCCCGTGCTTCTCGGTGTTTATTCCGGTTTGCTGCTCCTTGATCTTTGTCTAATTGATCATTGCCTACAAATGGCTCTTCCACTGGTTTTCAATGGGTCTAACTTTGAGTCATCGTTCAGTAGTTTGCGTAACTACGTCAATCTAGACAATCCCAATTTGTGGAAGTTAATTACTCATGGTCCTCATAGATTACCACGAAAAGAGTCCAAATGGACTGATCGTCATAGATCAATGCATAGTGAAAATCAGAAAGCTATAAAACTGATAAAAGCATCCATCAACAAGGCTTTACACTTTTGCCTTCATGATTGCAGGTCTGCTAGGGATATTCTGGACAAGATGAAACTAACTTGCAGAACAGAGAAGGAAAACTGCATGATGGCTGATGGGAGCGACCATAGCAGCAGCCACAGTGATGAAGAAGAGAACGAAGTTCAGGTAAATCCCTTTGCGGACTATACCTTAGATGATTGGGTAGATGCTTATTCCAAGTTGTTAAGATCTAGCAATAAATTGAGCAAGAAAAACAGATCTATGAAAAAACAGCTAGATATGTTTGAGAATTCTAAACGTGTTGGTGAGGACAGTGATACTCTGAAAACTGAAAATCAAATATTTAGAAGACAGCTGACTGATCTTGATTCTATTACTTCAGATCTGGAATATCTGAGATCTGAAAATGCTAGACTCAAAAACCAAACTGAGGAATCTGGATCTAAATCAGTGAGCCTTGAAAATGAAAATAGATTGATTTCTGAAACCTTGGAGACTGTCATAATAGAAAATTCAGAACTTCAGAAAAGGCTTGAAAAACTTCAATCTGAAGATGAACAAGAAGTGTTTAGTGAATGTCAGACCACCTTAAGTGTTTTGAAATTTGATGATGAAATCCTGGAACACAATGGTAAAATGAGACAGGAGATCTGCGAGCTAAAACAGTTAAATACAGCTATGTCTGAGAGACTTATCACTCTTGAAAAGGGGAAGAGTGTTAGCCTGGATAGCTCTGATGAGCTAATGAAAGCTGAACAGGAAATTGAAAGTCTTAGGACTGTTAATCAAATGCTGAAAGAAGATGTTATTTGCTATAAAAAGAAAGCTGATGAATATGAAATCCATGTATCAAAGCTTGGATCAGAAGTTACAGAATTGAGGAAATCTCTTGAGAAATTTGTTAGTGGAAAAGAAAATCTTGATAAAATTCTTGGATCTAAAGTGAATCTCCGAAGAGAGGGTTTGGGCTACAAACCAATAGATAAAAAGAGCTTTGAAAGTAAGCTTCAAACTTCATTCGTGAGTAGCTCTAAGTCAGGCAGCACATCGAATGTGCCTATATTTGAATTTAGTGCTAAGAAGAATCAAAATTCCACTGACAGCCCTAAGTCTGAGAAACAAGTTCGAAAACAGAAAAAGACTATTCATGTTCAGAACAAAGATTCAAGGAACTTTCATGATAAACCTGAGAATGCTGTGCCTAAATTGAACAAACACATTCATGCAAATAAAAAGAAAATTTCATGCCATTACTGTCATAGGTTTGGTCACTTGATGCATGAGTGTAAATTGATGGAACAGGATGATAGAATGCATGCCAGGAAGTACAATAACAAAAACAGTCCTGTTGAACAGAAAAGAAAAAGTCATTGTTATCATTGTGGAAAAACAGGTCATGTTAGTGAACAATGTTGGTTTGCCAAAGGTAAAGGCAAATATTCTTTAAATTATAATCATGACAATTTATATGAAAATCAGCATGTCTTTAAAAGGAACAAAAATGGGTCCAGGGGCCAACACATGGTGTGTTTCACCTGCAGCAAGTCAGGCCATAGGGCGGTTGACTGCTGGCTTAATGTTGGTAGAAGAAATTCCATCTTCTGCTATCACTGTGAGAAAGTTGGCCATACAGTCAAAGACTGCTGGTATTCTCAGAGAAAGAAGGTCAACTCTAAATTTGTTAAACAAAGTGTGTTTGGTAGAAACAAATCTGCTCAAACAAGAAAATCCCTCACATGTTTTGAGTGTGGTAAGCAAGGTCACAAGGTGACTGATTGCTGGTTTTCTGACCATCTGAAACAAAGTGGTGGTAAAAACAGAAACATTCATGCTCATGAATTTAGTACACCTGCTTACATGCATAGTAATAAATTCAGACCGAGTGGTTCATGTGATTATTGTGGTCGGTCTGGACATTCCATGCCTAGCTGCTATATGAAAAAGCATGATGTTATGATGGCTCAGAAGCTTTGGAAAACATCCCATCAAAATGCCACTAACCCTGCAGGACCCAAGGAAACTTGGGAACCAAAATGTGCCAAGTGAGAAACTTTTTGCAGGTGTGTCTTGGGAATGAGAAATAAAAGGGGCAAATAAACCAAGACACCCTAAAAGGGTAAACCCCACTCATGCACCTCTCAGGTAAGTCTCTTGACTTTTCAATGAGTTTGCTTAGATGGCATTAGGTATATAGATAGATTTGTTAATTAGTGGTTTAAACATGTATGTTTGCATTTCCATGCAATAGTTGTTGCTTCTGAATATGCTCATTCTGTGACTGCATACATCTAGAATTCATGACTCATGAATGATTTTCAAATGTTCTGAATGCACACCGTCAGGGGGAGCTGCACTGCATATCATGCACATTTGACCAGTCTAATACCCTTCAGGGTCTTCATGCCTTTCATGGGTAGTTAATACATCTAATTGCATCTCAGAGTGGCATCATTTAATCATGAAATTTTTCAAAAGAAAAGGGAGGGTTATAGTTTATGCACTCAGTGAGGGGGAGCATCTCTCATTATTCATTCATGTAAGTGCATGTGACCATCAGACCTCTCATCAAAGCTCATGTCTGATGACTAATACTCACCTTCCTGTTTGAACTGCAATCTGGATAAACTCCTTGGTGATTGTGAAATGCATTGTATTTCAGCCTCTTGCTTCAATTCTTGTCAGCCATTGTCACTCATACTATCAATTGGTATTCATTGGCATTTGTTGACGTGGCTGTACCTGAAAATTGCTCTTGCCTTCCTTGAAGTCCCAGAAAGATTTTTCTGCTCATATCTTGATCATAAATCCGAAAAACATTGTTTTTAAGGAAATTTCTATCATATAGGACTATGAATGTCTGAAGATTTCAGCCGGTTGAAGTTTCATGTACTTCTTGTGTTTGTTTATGAATTCTTCTTGGAAATATCTGAGTTAGTCTTAATAAATTTTAACCAATCCTTTCATGTTGTGTCTTTTAAACTCTTCTGAAATCTGAAATTCTGAAATCATGATTTTCCTTGACTGATTTGCATGAAAATATGTATTGTTTTTAAACATCAGGGAATATGGATTGTCAAATACCAAATCTTGTCAGAGCAATGTCCTTGGTCACTGAGAAACACATCTCATTCATCAAAGAAATGAATTGAGATATGTCATGAAGTGCCATAGTTAACTCTGTTTAAATATGTTGATTAAAAATCTGGCAGAGCAATGGCAGGCACACTGAGAAATACATGTCTCTCATCAAAGAAATGAGTTTCAGTGTGTCATGAGGTATAAATGCTATCTCTGTTCTTAAGAAGCATGATAGTTAGTCCTTCCAAGCGCTTAGGGATACTGGCGTCTAAACAACGTGTATCCTCCAGTTGTAAGGATGTACTTAACTTAATTGCTCTTGAATATTGCTGTTAAAAAAAATTTTGTTGCCTATCGAGCAGATCATCTGAGATTGTTTGGAAAAGAATGTTCTTTCAATAGAAATTTTGACAGAAATAAATGGTTTCTTGTTTGTTTATCCTCAATACAATCGATTGCATTTCTTGAGGAAATCCTTGAAATTAAGCGAGGAAGAATGAAGAAGGTTAAAAAGGTTTCTCAATATGAAAACTTGGTTCACTTGTTATTAAGAAAATTGATTTCAGATATGAGTAGAAATAGCTCATGTTCAAACCTCGCATACATAAAATTTTGAACTGGTTTGTCAACATAGGTTCATTCATAGGTTTCTATGATGGAAAAGTCTGTAATCACTTGTTTAAATCAGATTTATGAAATTGATATTTCATTGAAAATCTTTCTCATTCTTTCTGAATTCCTTTTTACTCTCTCACATTGGACTCCAGTCGGTCAGACTAAACTGACTACTTCATTTGCACTCAGTTCTATCAATTGGTTCCAACTGTTGACTTCCACTGATGTCTTGGACCTGCATAAGTATGGTGGATGCATAAGAGTTGTATGTCTAAGGGGGAGCTAGTCAAACTTATTGCATAACATGTCTTTCAGGTTTTGATTCATGCATAGGTCTCATATCCTACATGAATTCTCATTGACTGTGCACTCGTATAATTAATTGCAATACATTCATAACATCTTTTTAGTGACTATGGGGGAGACTTCATTCATGCATTTAATTGAGATCCTAACTCTTTTCTGAATTGAGTTCTTCATACTTCAGTGCTCCTGTGTGATTGAAAATATGACATATCTACTGGGGGAGAAGCTCTTGAAAGGATACATTTGGAAGATAGTTGTCACACTCCAAAGGGAAGTATAACATTCAAGTCTATACTGAATTGTTTCCCTATTTCATATCTTTGATGAAGGCAAAGGGGGAGAAGAATCTAATCTGATTCAGTGTAACTCATAGTGTTGCCATCATCAAAAAGGGGGAGATTGTTGTGTTGTGCCCCTGTGTGATTTTGATGATGACTGACACACCATGAGTCACACTGAGGTGTGCTAGATGACTGATTGACTGCTTGAATATCTGATTGTTTGCTTGAATAACTAATTCATGAATATGGCTAGATTGGGGCAACATAGTGGCTAATTGTTTGCTGTTTGCTCATGCATTTCAAGTCTGTACATTGGGTTCACATCTCCAAGTTTGTACAGCCGTTTGCTTTGGATTTAAAGTCTATACTTTGGCTAAGTGTATACACTGTTAGTCTCATTTAGAGTCATATTTGATGATCAGTCATGCTTCATGTTAAACTGATGCATAAAGCATTCATTGCTGAGGTTTTAATGATTTATCTGGTTTTGATGATTGGTGTTTGATGTTAATCACTGTGAGTCATCCTGCTGAAATGTTCATTCAGGCCTTCATATGCTCAGTCAGTTTATCTGCTGACATTGTCCTTTGATGATAGCTTCATGATTGTGATTTGTATATCATCTGAAGAATGCACGTGTATGACTGATATATTGTGTGTGTTAGACTTCTGGTATGTGCATGGTCTATACATCGCCTTCAATCTTCAAGTCTATACACTGGTTTATTCTTCAAGTCTGTACACCCACAGTTAGACTTGAAGTCTGCACTCTAGTCTTCACTGTCAAGTCTGCACATTGGTGTTCGATTTCAATGTCCATACATTGGGCTTTTACATGAAGTCTACACATTGTTGTTTGCAGTGAAAGTCCGTACTTTGGACTGTTCATCAAAGTCTGTACATCATACTGCTATAGTATGTCTGTACAGTGAGTGATTCATTGGTGAAGTCTGTACACTTAACTAAACTACAAGTCTACACATTCAACACTGTTCTTCAAAGTCTGTACATCAGATTGTACTTCATCTTCGTGCTGTTTCTGTACTTGAGTCTTCGTGTTGTTTCCCCTCACTAACACGAAAAGAACTCGTGTCGTATGAGCTTACAACACTTCGTGTTGATTTCCTTGCGTGACAGGAAAGCTTGTATGAGGTTAGACTTCGTGTCGTTTCCCTTGTCTCATTTGTCTTCGTGTTGTTTTTTGCTTTATTGTCTTCATGTTATTTTTATTTTGATTGTCTTCGTGTTGGTTCAGTGTCTACGTCTTCGTGTTGTTTTAGTGTTCTGTCTTCGTATTGATCTTACGTAATCAAGTCGAGTCTGTTTGTGTTGTCCGCGTGTCGTTCGTAAGTTCGTGCAATTTTCTCTTCGAGTCGTTTTCACTCCGTGTCGATTTCAGTTTTTGACTTCGTGTTGATTTCAACCCATGTCAATTCTGTTTTGTCTTTGTGTCGTTTTCACTCCGTGTCGAAACCTGTGTTTCGTCTTCGTGTTGTCTTCACCCCGTGTCATTTTTTCAGACTTCATCTCCGTGTTGTTTTCATAACTTCGTGTCGTGTTTGTTACACCTCGTGTCGTTTTCCGTTTTGTGTCTTCGTGTCGTTTTTGTTCTTCCTAGACCTTGTGTCTTTCTTGTGTTGAAACCACACTTCGTGTTGGTTTCTGTTTTGTCTCCATGTATCTCGTGTCGTTCTTCTTTTTACCTCGTGTTGTTTTATAACTTCACTTCGTGTCGTTCTCGCTTTAACCACACTTCGTGTTGCTTTACGTAGACCTTGTGTCTTACTTTGTTTGCAAACACTTCGTGTCGGTTTCTGCTGTCACCCCGTGTTGTTCTCGTGTTATCGTTTATGTCTGTGTGGTCTTACTTCGTGTTACTTACTGTTGTACATCGAGTCCTTACTGACTTCGTGTAGTTTTCCCTATTGTGTCCTCGCGTTGTCTCCGTGTCGTTGCTATTTGTCACTTCGTGTTGTTTCGTTTTAACCTCGTTCAAGTTTCTTCTAAAGCACTGTTCTTCTGATAATCTATACAGAGGTGTTCCTTAAATTGATTACTTATCCGATACTCTGTTTTACAGGTGCTCTAATCGTGAAGCAGTACGTGATACAAGGCTGCATCTGGCACGTGATCCAAGATGCAGAGGAGCCTCCACGTGGTCTGAAATATTAGGGCAGGAAACGTGGGAGGCACACGCGTTTTGTGCCCTATCCACCTACTGCTGCTGCTATATATAGGAGCCTTCGTCCACAGATGGAGCGTGATCGAATTGGCAAGAAGAGAAGCCAATACAGAGAGCCACGATCCAGAGAAGAAGAAAAAGAAAAGAAGAAGAGAAAGAGAGTGAGGAAGAGAAAGAAAGAGAGAGTGAGTAAGAGATCGAGATAGCAGAGTGTGAAGGGAAGAAGAGGAAGAAGAATAGAGAAGAAGAGAGAGCTAGAGTGATAGAAGCTTCAACAGAAGATCTGTTCCTGCTGAACCGTGGATCAAATCCAGGCCAGCCAGCTCCTGCGAGAGCCACATTTGTTTTTATCTTTTCAGCCTTCTGTTGCTGGTTTCGTTTTTGTTTTTATCCATTTACTGTATTTCCGATCCTCTGTAGAGAGGTCGGGGTTCCTCCTGTGGGTTCAGGAGAAGGGAGACTTTGTGTCTTCGGTTTGCAAGTAGCTGGGTGCTACTTGTGGTTGGTACCCTCCCGTGTGGAGGAAGAGAGACTTGCGTCTCTGGTTGCCTTTGACAGGGTGTCATCGGTTGTTTCCCTCCGGGTTGGAGGAAGGGAGATTTATCTCTGATTGTGCTTCCCTCTGGGGTTCAGAGGAAGAGAGACTTGGGTCTCTAGGTTCCCCTCCGGGTTGGAGGAAGGGAGGCTTGTTCCTCTGGCTCTGGGCTTGTGAGTAGCAAGTCCGGTGGTTCCCTCCGTGTGTGGAGGAAGAGAGACCGTGTGTCTCTGGTTTCCAAGTGGCTGGAGTCACTTGTGGGTTCCTCCTGTTTGTTCAGGAGAAGGGAGATTGCTATCTCCGGTTGCAAGTAGCTGGGTGCTACTTGTGGGTTCCCTCCGGTTTGGAGGAAGGGAGACTTGTCTCCAGTTCTGGGCTTGTGGATTCAAGTCCAGGGGTTTCCCTCCGGGTCTGGAGGAAGAGAGACCGTGTGTCTCTGGTTTGCTAGTGACTGGTGTCACTAGTGGTTCCCTCCGGTTGGAGGAAGAGGGGAGGTTGTTCCCCTGGTCAAGCTGTTTGGCAGCGTTTTTTGCAGACTGAGTCTACTGTTTCTAGCGTGAGCTAGTGGAAACCACACTCGGTTTGAGTGTGGGGTGGATGTAGGTCTGGAGGACCGAACCACCTAAAAAACCTCTTGTGCATTGTGGTTTGATTTGTTCATTTGTGCTTCCGCTAGATGAATGCATAGGGGCGCTCTAAGCGTTTGGCTTTTGGCTGAGCAGAAGTGTTGATTAGTTTTCTTAAAATATTTTAATCTGTCATGAGAGCGAAATTCCAGTTGAGCTTCAGATTGTCGAATCTGTCTTGTTATTATTCTAGTTTTAATTGGGTGAAGTTTTTAACGGGTTATATTCATTCACCCCCCCCTCTGAATACTGCACCGAAACCTAACAAAGAGTTTGAACTGGTTTCAAATTCGGTGCCCAAAATAGAAAATGGTCTATTGCAAGACCACAAGCTACTGGAAAATGGTCTCCCAAATGACCGCTAAGCTCTGCAGATTCCGTGAGTGGAAGAAAGTGCAAAAAGATTAGATTTTTGGCATCTAAACTCCTAGAGACCAAAGTATGTAGACTTGTAAGCATGCTTAGGACTCTTAAAGATCGATCTAATACCTAAAAAGGACTCTAGAATCGTTCAAATCCATAAAACCCTAGCTAAACCCTATAAATGGACCTCAGAACCAACCTGCACGACCCTTACTTTTGGCTCACGTGGAACTAAGGCAAAGAGGTCGAATTAAAGGTAAGGTTCTTCTAGGAATTTGTTCATTTTAGTTAGATCTAACTTTCCTTAAAATTTCGTTATAGGAGATCAAGCATACAAGGAGATAGAAGCCTACAAAGACGCTGGTTCAGTGCAAACAACCTAGGAAGTAGTGCGATCGACCTAGAAAGATCTACAAATTGGAAGCCCTAAACGAGGTAATTAGATTGAGGTTCTTTAGAATAAATTATTCTTTTTAGTACCCTCTTCTTACCCTCCAAATTTCACGTATTTAGGTCAAGAGAATCAGGAGTTAAGAAGACATGAAGTCACTGGTTTAGCACAGGACGTACAGAAATTAGGGTTAACTTCCAATCCTAAATTCAAAGTTTAAAGCCCAAAACAGAGGTAGGTTATCTCATGAAAGGCTTAAACTCGAAGTCCAGGATAAAAGCCCTCTGATTCCAGCCGATTTCTTGCATTGTACACCGAGAATTTTATGATTTATTGGGACTATGCATCTAGTATACTCATCATGCATAATTCTTAGCCCTAATTAAGTTAAAAGGATAATTTTCTTGTTTTTTACACAAACCCATACATATTATTGGCCTATACTTTTTCTATCATGCTTTAGAGTATATTCATGTTTATTTTCATGTATGATATGCCCTAGACTAGGATTTTATTTTATTATTATTTAGTTTTTTGTTAACACAGGAAGAAATGGTCTTCCTGTAGACCGCCAGAAACCCTAGCGGTCGCACAATAGACCGCTAGCTACAAGAGATGGTCACCCACTAGACCGTTTGTGTTTTTCTGATTTCTGTGATATTGTTAACCCAAAACATATTGCAGATTAGCCCTAATTATTGTATGATAAGCCTAGTTAAGTAGATTTTACTCCCGTATCAAGTGATATTTTCATATACCTAATTATGTTAACATTACATTCTAGTAGATTTTATGGTTCTTTATGCAGTTAGAATTATTTTTAAACTTATGCTATTTTCATGACCAAATCATATACTCTTGTAATTAAATTAAATTTATATGATTAATGGATTAGTCATGATTTGATCGCTGTTACCACTATCTCTCTCTTCTAGAGTCATTTTCTTAAGTACATGACACATATCCCGGTATGTTGTCATTAGTTACACCTTTGCACATTAAGTACACAATCTTGGACTTGATAACCTCTCCCTTGGATACTCCTTCCAACGGATTAGAAAATCTTGTTTCAAGGCCTCCATAAGTCTCACCGAGCCTGGGATTCCCACTAGGACGCCGAGCTGGTTGTACCATAAAAGTCCAATTGTCTAGAAAGCACTTTACCGATGTTTTTAAGTTTTGGACCTTAGTGGCCTAATGTATGACTGCCAGAGTCAGTTAGCCAATGTCACTTAGCGGCCCTACCCTAGACCGCATGGTTCTAGCTTCTTTCTGATCAAATCTAATTATGTTTAACCCATGGTTTTACCTTTGGGTTGAGTATTCCTATGTTCCAGATGGTCTATTGATTATCTAGACTTGTCATCTTATTCCAAAGATGTCTAAATAAAGAATGTGTCGTTATGCTGCCGAATTTTCTTTCCATGGCATAACCTAGTTATTAATGCATTTCTTGAATTCTCATGATTGATTATTGGTACGTTCTATACCTTGGTTACTTTATCATGGAATTATTTTTGAACTTGTACATTATTGGCCACATTATTGCTATAATCATGGAAGTAGCTTGATTTATACTTGAAGATGCAGTTCGAGCACTGATTGTGTTCAAGGGCTCAATGCTAGTCCCCTCGGATGATTGTCGAAAACATACTGTAAATTATGGGGTATGATGCTACTGGCATCGCATTACGCTGGGAGTACTTTTTTTATAAATAAGTGAAAATCTACGGGCATGAATAAAGATCCACGTAAATTCATGAAGTACTTACTATTAAGCGAAAAGTACTTTCCTGCTTGTTACATGACTTTGTAGTGCATAGCCTCCATAGTTATGAAAAGTACATTCTTGTTTATGGAAAGGCCAAATTTACATTCTTGTTATATACTTGATCAATCATATTCTCATATTTCGTCATGATCGTATCTTGTTACTTTGGTTATATTCACATGTTTTACCATATTTGCATGATTTATCCTATTCTCTAGAGCTAAAATACTAATCACTTAAACTCACCTTCATGTTGATACGAAGATACCTACTGGGTAAGTGTGCTCATTACCTATTTTCTCAATATTTCAGGAAGCACAAGTGAATCGGATCCGGATTATACAAGTAACGGGTCCGAGAGTGATTGAAGGACATATGAACGAGAGAAGCCTTAGTTATCAAGTGTCTAGTCGAGTCATGATGTAATCTTATTTTATTGAGTCTAGTAAAGAGAGTCAAAGATCTGATGTACCTTTAGATTATTTGATAAAGAAACAAAGTTAAAGGTTTTAGTGAATTACTTGTGCAATTACTTTGTGTGATTGTCTGGCGCTCTGATTATATTGCTTGCTAGAGGCTTACCATGCCGGCTGTTCACATTCCCGATTATTTTCGCTGCATAAATCTCGGGGCGTGACAGTTAAGGTGGTATCAGAGCGTAAGTCCAAGGACTTACTTATTTCTAGGATGTATATATCATGTCATAGGTTAAGTCCAAGGTTTAAGGACCCATGCCTATGAAACTAGAAACAATTTCTCCAACCCATGTGAGAATTGGGTAGAACCCAGTATGAGCTAGTTGTTTAGAATATATCTTTAAGCTAACTTCCTTTAAATTCTATGGAGAATAACAAACCTATCACTTTTCTCAGGTACCACATTCTTACGATGGCTCACCGTGTTGATTGGGGTGGAATTCAACATACCGTTGCAGGTCTCACCCAAGCATTGCAAAACATGGCTCAAGCCGGCGCAAGAGCGAGTGCTGGTGATCCTCACCGCAACGTCAGAAGCCCAAATCCTCCATGATTTTCTAGTTCCTCTAATCCAGATGAAGCAGAGAATTGGATTGATGAAATGAATCGCATATTTGAGGTTATGCAATGTGCTGACCAAGAGAAGGTTTGTCTTGCCACGTTCCAACTTAATAAAGATGCCAGTACATGATGGAAGTCAATTCCTGCACCGCCTCAAGATGCACCACATACTTGGGAGGGATTCCTTACACTTTTCAGAGCCAAGTACTTCTCTGAACATGTCAAGGAGAGGAATGCTTTGGAGTTTGCTTCGTTACGCCAAGGGATGATGACAGTGGCAGAGTATGAGCTCCAGTTTTCTAGGCTGGCGCCTTATGCTCCCCATCTGGTTAGTACTGACTTATTAAAAGCTAACCGATTTATGGACGGTTTGAGGCCTGACTTTATTCAACAACTTGGGTTTCAAAATATCCGTACATATGCGGAGATGGTCCAACTGGCACATCTATGCGAAAGGACCTTAGAGAAGATCGAAAAACTAAAAGGTAAAGGAGAGGAGCCGAGTCGAAGGTCTGATCGGAATGAAATGAAGGGAAGTTTAGTATCACTAAACCATACAAATCCCGTGATAGCAAGAAGAGATTCTGGAACGGGAATGGTAGTGGCTACCATAAGAACAAGAAGGCTAAAGAAGAAGAAAAGCAAGTCATGGCGGCTTGTACTTTCTGTGAGAAGTTCGGCCACTCAGCCGAAGAATGCTGGAAGCGTCTCGGCGCTTGTTTACGATGTGATAGCTGGGAGCACCGCATGCCGGATTGCCCCCTTATGAAGGAACAATCTTCTGGTGGTGGACGTAAGCGTTAGGCTCGTCTTAATGCTATTATGGATGATGAAGAAGCACCCAAGGATGATGGGTTAATGGAAGGTACCATTCAAATCTATTCCCATCTT
Source organism: Amorphophallus konjac (assembly GCA_022559845.1). Classification (NCBI taxonomy): domain Eukaryota; kingdom Viridiplantae; phylum Streptophyta; class Magnoliopsida; order Alismatales; family Araceae; genus Amorphophallus; species Amorphophallus konjac. Next base: position 149,663,591 of record CM040124.1, read on the forward strand.
GCATTCATGTTATTTGATATCGCTACTTCTCATTCCTTTATATCTACTGCTTTTGTAAAAACCTTGTCAGTTTCATCAGTTCCTCTACCTTCGGACCTAGCAATCACTACACCATTAGGTCCCAGAACCAAACTTACAACCTATTACCCCCATAGTGAGGTAATGGTAGAAGGTCACAATCTTCCAGCAAACCTCGTATGCCTTTACATGGAAGGCTATGATGCTATCATAGGTGTAGATTGGCTTGTGGATCACGACGCCTATATAAACTGTCGCAACAGGGTTATCTCTTTTCGGAAACCAGGTCTTCCAAGGTTTTCCTTCCTTGGTATCAAGTATAGGAAACATCCTGCTATTATTTCATCTCTTCATGCTTGCAAACTCATTTCACAAGGATGTAAATCTTTCCTTGCTTCCGTAATCATTATCGAGTCCAAGGAGATCATCTTAGAAGATATTCCCGTTGTGAAAAAGTTTCTCGATGTATTCCCATCAGATTTATCCGATTTACCACCCGAAAGGGAAGTAAACTTCTCCATTGAATTACTACCCGAAGCAGCACCCGTTTCAATAGCTCCCTACAGGATGTCCCCCACAGAACTCAAGGAATTGAAGAGACAACTTCAGGAGTTATTAGATAAGGGTTTCATTCGACCTAGCACATCCCCTTGGTGCGCCAGTTTGATTTGTCAAAAAGAAGGATGGATCTCTCAGGCTATGCATCGACTACCAGTGACTGAATCAACTCATAATTAAGAATAAATATCCATTGCTGTGTATCGATAAACTCTTTGATCAGATTTCAGGAGCAGAATATTTCTCCAAGATAGACCTCAGGTCAGGTTATCATCGGCTCAAGATCAAAGATGAAGACATACACAAAACTACTTTTTTGAGCAGATATGGCCACTATGAGTTCGTTGTAATTTCGTTCGGGTTAACCAATGCCTCGGCATCATTTATACAACTTATGAATAATGTCTTCAGACCTTATCTTGACCAGTTTGTAGTCATCTTCATTGATGATATTCTCATATACTCCAAAACAAAGGAGGAACATGAAGAGCACTTAAGAATAGCCTTACAAACGTTAAGAGAGCACAAACTTTATGCAAAGCTTAGTAAGTGCGAATTCTGGCTAAAAGAGGTCTCTTTCCTTGACCATATTATTTCAAGAGAGGGTATCACTGTCGATCCTTCTAAAGTTGAAGCTGTTAAGAACTGGAGCCGGCCGATGACCGTGTCTGAAGTCAGAGGTTTTCTAGGTCTGGCTAGTTATTACAGGAGGTTTATTAAAGACTTCTCTAAGATTGCCGTTCCTTTGACTAGACTCACTAGAAAGGAGAACCCTTTTATATGGTCGAAGGATTGCGAAGAGAGTTTTTTAACTCTTAAAGATCACCTTACTACAACCCCTATTTTGGCGTTGCCCATGGAAAGTTGTGGCTTTGAAGTCTATACGGATGCGTCTGGCATTGGCCTAGGATGCATCCTTCTGCAAAGTGGAAAAGTGATTTGCTATTCATCAAGACAATTGAAGCATCATGAAGAAAACTACCCTGTGCACGATCTGGAATTGGAAGTTGTTATATTCACCTTAAAATTTTGGCGGCATTACCTTTATGCGGAGAAATTCACTATATTTTCAGATCATAAAAATCTGAAATATCTCTTCACCCAGAAGGAATTAAATATGCGACAACGCAGATGGTTAGAGTATCTCAAGGACTTCGATTTCCCTATCCAGTATCATCCAGACAAAGCCAATGTAGTAGCTGACGCTCTTAGTAGAAGACCAATGGCAACATTAGCAAGCCTCAGTAAAGGTATGATATGTCTTATTGAGGATTTTTCGCATTTAAATCTTGATATTGACAGAGAAGGAGAAGGATGTATGATTGCCAATATAAGGTCTCAACCTACATTGATCGAGGACATAGTCCAATTGCAAGAAAATGACCCCACATTGATGGAGATTAAGGATAATATTGATTAGAGATCGGAATTTTCTATCTCAAATGATGGAAGACTATTATTTAAAGATCGAATTTTGTGCCGAATCATGATGACACTAAGAAATTGATCATGGAAGAAGCTCACAAATCAAGGTATGCTATTCACCCTGGTGCTACCAAGATGTATCAAGATTTGAAAAGAAACTTTTGGTGGCCCAATATGAAAAGAGAAGTAGCAGATTTTATGTCCCGATGTCTCACTTGTTAACAAGTAAAAGCAGAACATTTAAGACCCGCTGAGAAATTACACCCCTTGAATATTCCCGAGTGGAAATGGGAAAGTATAGGGATGTATTTCATCATGGGTTTACCTAAGACAAGAGGTGGACATGATGGAATATGGGTGATCATAGACTGATTGACTAAATCTGCACATTTTCTACCAATCAAAAGTCGATGGTCTGTGGATGTACTAGCAGCATTATACATGAGGGAGATTGTCAAACTACATGGTGTACCTGTCACCATTATATCCGACCGAGATCCTCGGTTCACATCACAATTCTGGAAGGGTCTTCAACATTCATTAGGAACCCGACTTAATTTTAGCACTGCGTTCCATCCACAAACTGATGGTCAAACTAAAAGGATAAATCAAGTGGTGGAAGATATGCTCAGGACTTGTGCTATTGACTTTGGAGGAAGTTAGCACGATCACTTGCCTCTAGTGGAATTTTCATACAACAATAGCTACCAAGTTAGCATACAAATGGCACCATACGAGGCTCTGTATGGTAGAAGCTCTCGATAGCCTATTTGCTGGAATGAAGTAGGGGAAATGCAATTTCTCGGCCCTGACATCATTAGGGATACTACCGAGAAGATAAAGCTTATTCGGGAGAAACTCTAGATGGCTCAAGACAGACAGAAATCATATGTTGATAATCGAAGGCGCGACCTGGAATTTCAAGTAGGAGACCATGTATTCCTTAAGGTTTCTCCAGGTCCAAGTATTCGAAGATTCGGTATTAAAGGCAAGCTTACTCCGAGATTCATTGGCCTCTTTGAAATTCTCTAAAGGGTTGGTGAAGTCGCATATCGAATAACCTTGCCCCCTCAATTATTAGGAGTTCATGATGTATTTCACGTCTCAATGCTCAAGAAGTATGTACCGGATCCATTCCATGTCATCACTTACGACAACTTGGAAATTCAAAAGGACTTGACGTACGAACAAAAGACAATAAAGATCCTTGAACGGGAAGTGCGTCAACTTCGGAATAAGATTATTCCTATGGTCAAGATCCAATGGACCAAGTCATGGCCACATGAAGCAACATGGGAAACTGAAGAAGCCATGCGCAAAAGATTTCTAGAGATATTTGAATGTAAGTACACTCTCCTCAGCAAATCTTATTACAAGGAATTTGGTGACCAAATTCTTTTTAAGTGGGGAAGGGTGTAACGCCCGAGAAAATTTTGGGATTAAAATATAATTATATTAATTATTCAATGGGTGAAAAGGGCTATTAAATAAATTATGATTAATTAAATATAATTATTATGGCCCTGCACTGATCTCAGAGGATTAGGCCCATTTTGACAAATCCAATTGGCCCAAATTATAATTTTTAACTTTGGCCCATGTTCTAGAAGCTTGGAATTGATGTATTTACATAAAAGATGGATAAGAATACAAGAGTTTGAACTGGTTTCAAATTTGACGCCCAAAACCAAAAACGGTCTATCGTAAAATCGTAAGTCACTGGAAAACGGTCTCCCAAATGACCGCTAAGCTCTGCAGATTCTGTGAGTGGAGGAAAGTGTAAAAAGATTAGATTTTTGACGTCTAAACTCCTAGAGACAGAAGTATGTAGACTTGTAAGCATACTTAGGACTCTCAGAGATCGATCTAATACCTAATAAGGACTCTAGAATCATTCAAATCCATGAAACCCTAGCTAAACCCTATAAATGGACCCCAAAATCAACCTGCATGACCCTTACTTTTGGCTCGCGTGGAACTAAGGTAAAGAGGTCGAATTAGAGGTAAGTTTCTTCTAAGTATTTGTTCATTTTAGTTATATCTAACTTTTCCTGAAATTTTATTCTAAGAGATTAAGCCTACAAGGAGATAGAAGCCTACAAAGATGCTGGTTCCGTGCAAACAACGCAGGAAGTAGTGCGACCGACCCAGAAAGATATGCAAATTAGAAGCCCTAAACAAGGTAATTGGATTGAGGTTCTTTAGAATAAATTGTTCCTTTTAGTACCCTCTTCTTACCCTCCAAATTTCACGTCTTTAGGTCAAGAGAATCAGGAGTTAGTAAGACGTGAAGTCATTGGTTTAGCACAAGACGTGCAGAAATTAGGGTTTACTTTCAGCCCTAAATTCGAAGTCTAAAGCCCAAAATAGAGGTAGGTTATCTTATGAAAGGCTTAAACTCGAAGTCCAGGATAAAAGCCCTCTGATTTCAGTCGATTTCTTGCATTGTACACCGATAATTTTATTATTTATTTAGACTATGCATCTAGTATACTCCGCATGCATAATTCTTAGCCCTAATTAAGTTAAAAGGAGAATTTTTTTGTTTATTAGACAAACCCAAACATATTGTTGGCCTATACTCGTTCTATCATGCTTTAGAGTATATTCATATTTATTTTCATGTATGACATGCCCTAGACTAGTATTTTATTTTATTATTATTGAGTTTTCTGTTAACACAGGAAGAAACGGTCTTCCTGTAGACCGCCAGAAACCCTAGCGGTCGCACGATAGACCGTTAGCCACAAGAGACGGTCACCCACTAGACCGTTTGCATTTTTTTGATTTCTGTGATATTGTTAACCCGAAACATATTACAGATTAGCCCAAATTATTGTATGATAAGCCTAGTTAAGTAGGTTTTACTCTTGTATAAAGTGATATTTTCATATACCTAATTATGTTAACATTAGATGCTAGTAGATTTTATGGTTCTTTATGTACTTAGAATTATTTTTAAATTTATGTTATTTTCATGACCAAATCATATACTTTTGTAATTAACTTAAATTTATATGATTCATGGATTAGTCATGATTTGATCGTTGTTACCACTATCTCTCTCTTCTAGAGTCATTTTCTTTAGTACATGGCACATATCCCGGTATGTTGTCATTAGTTACACATTTACACATTAAGTACACAATCTTGGACTTGATAACCTCTCCCTTGGATATTCCTTCCAACGGACTAGGAAATCTTGTTTCAAGGCCTCCATAAGTCTCCGCGAGCCTGGGATTCCCACTAGGACGCCGAGCTGGCTATACCATAAAAGCCCAATTATCTAGAAAGTACTTTACCGATGTTTTTGAGTTCTGGACCTTATCAACCAAATGTATGACTGCTAGAGTCGGTTAGCCAATGTCACCTTGCGGCCCTACCCTAAACCGCATGGTTCCAGCTTCTTTCTCATCAAATCTAATTATGTTTAACCCATGGTTTTACCTTTGGGTTGAGTATTCCTATGTTCCAGATGGTCTATTGATTATCTAGACTTGTCACCTTATTCCAAAGATGTCTAAATAAATTATGAAAATAAAGAATGTGTCGTTATGCTGCTGAATTTTCTTTCCATGGCATAACCTAGTAATTAATGCATTTCTTGAATTCTCATGATTGATTATTGGTACGTTCTATACCTTGGTTACTTTATCATGGAATTATTATTGAACTTGTACATTATTGGCCACATTATTGCTATAATCATGGAAGTAGCTTGATTTATACTTGAAGATGCAGTTCGAGCATTGATTGTGCTCAAGGGCTCTATGCTAGTCCCCTCGGCTGATTGTCAGAAACATATTGTAAACCATGGGGTATGATGCTGCTGGCGTCGCATTACGTTGGGAGTATTTTTTTATAAATAAGTGAAAATCCACGGGCATGAATAAAGATCCACGTAAATTCACGAAGTACTTGCTATTAAGCGAAAAGTACTTTCTTGCTTGTTACATGACTTTCTAGTGCATAGCCTCCAGGGTTATGAAAAGTAAATTCTTATTACATTCTTTTTCATGGAAAGGCCAAATTTATCTTTTTGTTATATACTTTATCAATCATATTCTCATATTTCGTCATTATCGTATCTTGTTAGTTTGGTTTTATTTACATGTTTTACCGTATTTGCATGATTTATCCTATTCTCTAGAGCTAAAATGCTAATCACTTAAACTCGCCTTCATGTTGATACGAAGATACCTACTGGACAAGTGTGTTCATTACCTATTTTCTCAATATTTCAGGAAGCACAAGTGAATCAGATTCGGATTATACAAGTAACAGGTCCGAGAGTGATTGAAGGACATATGAACGAGAGAAGCCTTAGTTATCAAGTGTCTAGTCGAGTCATGATGTAATCTTATTTTATTGAGTCTAGTAAAGAGAGTCAAAGATCTGATGTACCATGAGATTATTTGATAAAGAAATAAAGTTAAAGGTTTTAGTGAATTACTTGTGCAATTACTTTGTGTGATTATCTGGCGCTCTGATTATATTGCTTACAAGAGGCTTACCATGCCGGCTGTTCACGTTCCCGATTGTTTTCGCTGCATAAATCTTGGGGTGTGACATGTGAGGCAGCGGCGAGGAGTGATCCTCGATCAGCAAGCTGTAAGGCTCAGCGGTTTGTAAGCTGTGTGTCAGGGGTTTCAAAGCTATGATTCAGCAGAAGCCTCACTCGTTTGAGTGAGGGGTGGACGTAGATCTCAGGATTAAGATTGAACCAGCTTAAAACTTCTATCCAACTGTGTGATTGCTTGTCTCTTCGTTGCTTCGTTTAGATGGATGCCAAGGACCATTCTCAGTTGGCATATGTTCACCCACCAAATTGATCTCTCAGTAGTATATCAAAAGTTGCAGTCTAAAGGATAGATCCATCTATCTGGAAAACTGCTCCTTGCGTGAGGAGAGCTGTGAATCTAACCTCCGCCTAGTACCAGACTGAGGTGTGTTCTTGATTGGATTTCCTCGCTGATCTCTTTAGTTTGAATTGATAGCTTGTGTCTTAGCAGAAATTTCATTCCATAATTTATTTTCTGCTGTAGACTGATAATTTGGGGTTGATCTATTCACCCCCCCTCTAGATCTGTAATTCATCCAACCCTGTCACTTGGTGCTCAGTTTGGTGTCTCAGTTACCGCATTCCAAGTCAGTGGGGGACCCGTAAGGCGCAGTGTGAGACGTCAGTGGACGCATCTAGCTTTTCTTCTAGTGAGGAGGTGCTTCATTCACATGACACTTGACTTGTGGCTTTCGTGGCTAGTTTCTGTCATGGTTGACGTGACTTGTTGGGTAGTCTATGTTTGGCTTCACCCAAGGTTACGGTTACTATGGCATACATGATGGTGAGATCGTGTATGGCTAGTACTTTTAGACCGTGTGGTCTTGAGTTGGGTTCTTGTCTTTATAGACGAGCCTACACGATTGAGGTGGCGTGATGTTGTCCTGGTTGTGTAGCCAGAGTTCCCTGCATCGATTTAGTGATTCCTGACTATGTGTATGGGGATCTGTGTTCTTGTCGATTAGGAGTAGTTCAGAGGGCCGAGGTTTAGTAGGTTGCCGTGTTTCTGTTCAGTATGGCTTTCGTCTTTACTTTTGCGGTTCCTACTCCTGCTGTTTCTACTTTGCTATAGTTGTTTAGCACTGTTGTTTACCACTTTTATTTTATGGTAGGGATCTACGGGACCCCTACTGAGCCAGTGAGATGAGGCTCACCCCTGACTTTTCAGGTGTAGCTGTTCTTCCTTGTGTTTGGAGGTGCAGTGCTGTGTGTGGTTCTTAATGCCAGCAGTTGCTAGTGTTGGTCTTCCCCCGACTTGAGAGTACGTTCTCTTACCTATTGTACTGTACTTTAGTTGGACTGGTCTCTACTAGCTATGTTAGTTTTAATTGTTATAGAAAATATAATTTTATTTCTACTATTTTAGCAATCCTTATCATAGAAATTTAATTGATTACTACTTTATCTGGAAGTTCAATGTACTTACACACTTTTTTCTATCCCTTCGGAGCTTTCCCGCTCTTGGGAGGCCTCTCAGAATCCAAGTGGTATCGGGTTTACCCAGTATCCGGAGTCTGGGTCGTCACAGTTGGTATCAGAGCATGTGTTTGTGGAAGTACATGGGAATTCAAGATATCGCAGTGCTCATAGTCCATATGGTCCAGTACAGTCGGCAGCTGGCATAGGTTTTGCAATTATTTACCGCTTTGCTTGTCGCGTGAGAGCATGTGTGCGTTGTGTTTGCGCTGTGCATTGTAGTTTTGTTCTCGTCAGGATCTGATGGAGTGTTCTTCTTCTGTCATGGTGTTGGTCTCGTTCGTGCTGCGCAGGGTAGAGTTTGCCGGCAGACGTGAGTCTGTGGTGTGGTGTTCAAGTTTTTTCGTGGCTTGTTCAGGTGGCTAGTAGCATTATCGTTGGTGTGATGGCCACGCATGTTCTCTGAGGAGATTATTATTGTTTTGGCCTTCCTAGCTTGAGTTTTGTTCAGCCCTTGAGGTGTTAAGGTTGTGTTGAGGTGGTTGTTGGATGCCTTGGCTGAGAGAGTGCTCGGGCGAACCTAGGATTTCCTTCCTGGTGAGCTATTGTTAGTCGAGCTTGATCTTTCTCATACTATCTTCTGGCATTGTTTCAAGGTGAGCTTTGGAAGTGTTGTCTCCATGAAGCCCTGGTCCTACGTGTCTGCTTATGTGTAGACTGTGTTAGTTCTGAATCTGATTGGCTCTCGTTTCAGCGGTGGCTTGGTTTTAGACCCAGATTAAGGATTTAGGGGCCATTGTGCACCGTGTTCAACGTGCCGTGTTTGGCGGCTGTTATGCTTTGAAGGTTTAGTGATTATTTTGGGACTAGAGGATAAGCGGAGGTAGGCATCCTTTGTGGCTTGTGTTGTGGCCCTTGACACAATGGTTTACACTATGGCGACTTATGATCGGCTGTTAGCAGGATCGGTACTCGAGGCATGGTATATTGAAGTTTCATGAATTGCGACGGCGCCGAGTGTGTGCTAAGATCCGGATGTCGAGTTGTCTGTGATGCCCGTGTGCGTTATGTTGAGTGTGCAGTGGAAGCGTGTGGGCTCGTAACCCATTGGTCGAGGATCGTTTGGTTGGAAGATTCTGACCGGCTGAGAGGTTTGTTTCCTCTGTGTGACATCGTCTTCGCTATGTATGCCTTGATGTTGTTGGTTGCCATGCCATTGCTTGAGGCATTGTGGTTGTTGGCACTGGCAAGTTTGAGAATTAGGGAAATATGTCGGCATATATGTTGGTCGAGTACCCTTTCTTCTTCTGTATTTCTTGGAAGTTAAGCTCTCGGGACGGATTGTGGTCCTTAAGATGCATTCTCCGAGATTGTTTGTGGGTCCTTGTTGGTAAGCTGCGAACGGCTAGTACATTTTTAGTCGTGTGTTCGGTTGTAATTTTGCCTTGATATGACTCAGCTTGCAGTTGTCCCGTGGTTCTGTGTTGAGAACGGAGCCAGGATTTGCAGGTGTTGTTGTTTGGTGGTTTATTCTTGTGGTCAGCTTTGGAGGAGTTCCTTGTGAGTCTGATTTGGTGTTGTGTAGACTAAGGTCTCGTCGATTGGTTCTACTGTACTCTTCTGCCGTGGTAGAGTTGGCATGTAACTCGAATCAAATGTAATGTCTGAGTGAGGACTGACTTGATTGTGTTTTGGTCCAGTGCTGTAAGTGGCGCTCTACGTGCCAGTTTCGATCATTGTTCATGCCGTGGAATCCGATGGTTGGAGCAGTCAGATGAGATAAATGTTCTTCTCGTGAGAGCTGATGCTTGTGTGTTTTATCGGTAGTTGTTTCGTGGCATGGGTCGTGTCTCCTTCCTTTGTGAGACGATAGCGATGATGCCATGATGTTTCGGAGGTGCCAGACTTGTGTTCCTTTGTGTGCCATGCTCATTCTATGGATCTGTGTGCCTTGAGATCCGGAGTGTATGCTTGTGATTGTGGTCTGGCAGTGTTCCTCTGAATTGTGTTTTTTGAGAATCGTGTTTGTTGACACCCGTTTTATGACCAATGACTTGGGTTATCTCCTTATTTGTTTTATGATGACCCGGGTTGTTCACCGGTTATTAGGCCATCTTCTGGTCATTTTTTGGGCATATTTTATGGGTCTCTCTGCCATGTTGGGCCTAATTACTTCTATTTTCATCATTTAAGCTTATTGGGCCTGGATAAGGGCTGATAAGGATTTTATTATGGATTTATCCGGAGATTTATTAGCCTTTATCTCTTTTGCCACGTCTGATAGCCTTGCGGTCTATCGCACGACCGTTTGGTATCTTTGGTGGTCCTTTGCTAGACCGTTAGGGAGGCAGAGAGTCCTATTAGGTTTCTTTGGTCTTATCTCTTTGTGATCGACCGAGCCTTATGGTCCATCAGTCGACCATTTTTTGTCCCTTGCTGTCTATCGCAAGACCGTTAGGTTAAACAGAGAGTCCTGCTCTGTCTATCCTTCCTTTCTTCGGTCGTGGTCGAATTAGAGTCCATGATTTGATGTTTTCTCTTTGAGTAGTGATCCTCAGAAGATTCTGTTTATTTCTGTGGTCTCTTGGGAGTATTATCTTCGAGATTTATCTAAGTTCAGACCTATTTTTGTGTCATTGTCTCTCCAACTCGACCAGAGAGTTTGTGATGAGGGCATCACTTACCCCTCCACATTTTGCGAAGCTCTAATGGATCGACGGTTTGCGCCATTGTGTTCTTCACATTTTTCTGAGTCTATCCATGTAATTTTTATATTTTATTTGAGTCATAAACTATGTAATATTCCTTTTATTTGAGTCTGGTACCTAGGTATAAGGGTCATTTACCTAAGTCTTGAGTCATGTGGTTAATTAAGTTATCTATTGGTCCCAACTAGTGGGCTTGGCCCAGGGGCACCCTCCCTTGGACTGCTTCGGTCATTAGTTGTTTAGTAAGGGTCATTTTAGTCCTAGGAAAATATGAGTGCCTATAAATAGTCCACCCCACGCCCTCATTTGTAATCTTTGATCAATCAATGAAATTGAGTGAATTAGTGTATTATTGGAAAGGATTCTCCACTTCTCTCTCTGTCTCTATTGGGGTGGACTCCCCTTCTCTCTCTTCTCTCTCTCTTCTTTCTCTCTCTAAAGAGGGGTGCACAACTTTCTCTCTCCTCCCCCTCCCACCTAATTTCTCTCTCTTCTCCCCTCATTCAAGAGCTACCCCATTTCCCCACACCTCTCCATAACTCCACCCCTAGCCCCAAGGTGGAATCCACCACTCTCCAAGCCACCCTCCAACCACCAACCACCCACTCCCCTTCCCCAAGCACCCTCTCACCTCCCAAGGGAGAATTCCCCACTCCCCAAGCCCCCCTTTTACCTTTGCCACACACGTCTTCCCATCCCCAAGACCAGAAATTAATCCCACCCTTAAACCCATTTTCAAATACCCTTTCCATCTCTCCCTTCCAACAAAATTCACAGCTCTCCCTCCCTCCACCTGCTAGACCTCCTTCCAGCCCCCATTCTGCCACTCCCACACCTTGGAACACCCCCTCCCAGACCCCGTCACAGCCAAAGGTTCTCCCCACACTCATCCACCCCCATTTTGCCCCCCTCTTATTGCATTTCCCATCGGTAAGTTGCAGACCCTGCCATAGTTCGCAGGCAGCAGAGAAGTCACTGGTTGCAGAGCCTGCCGCAACTTCATCCCGACGTCACTAGAGGCACATGTGGTTCCGTCGGAAGCTTCTCTTTGTTCTCTTCGCAACGGCTGTGGTCTCGTCCCATTCTGAACTCGTGGCTTCCCGGAGGAGCCGATCTCCCCAGACTGCGCGTCTTCTCCCTGACTGTCAACCTGAAGCAACTCACAGAGACTACCACGGGCATCCTGTTGAGGATCTGGAGGTGGTGCTTGGGTGAGATCTTATACGACGAGTCCACTTCCAGGATCAAGAAGCGGAACCCCGTTCGGCATCCGGAGCTAAGAGTTGTCATTTTTCTTCCTCGGGTGCGCAGTTTTGTTCCTCCTGGGACTGATAGACACCCAATCACTGTTTGGGCTGTATCTGACTTCTTCGACCTCCTCCGGCACCCCCGTGGGTCTCCGTTCAAAGAGGACTCGACAACGAATCCAGCGACTCTGGCCAAGCCTGAATCGGAGCTGAGGAACGTCTGTGGTAGCCTCGTCTTCCAGCTGTAGGGGTGCAGAAGCTACCAGAACCAGCAAGCAGAGCCCATGTTCGCACCTCTGCCTCGACCAGCACCGCCTTCTAGAAAATCCCCCAAAAATTGGACGTCTTCCTGGGTCAACTACAAAGGATATCCAACTGGTTTTGTCGACAACGTAGTTCGGGAGAGCTGCAGCGGCGCCAACTTCGACCGCCTGTCCCCTATTCCAGAGGGCGGACAAAACCGTTGTTTTTCTTTCTTTAAGTTCCTAGATTGATTCTCCCCTTCCTGCCTAGCCGACTTACCGCCCCTCCCTGTGTGGAGGTAGTGTTTGACTATATCACATTATCCCCAACCCCTTGTCAAACCCTCTTGCGCGAGGAGTAGTGGTGTACTCTATTAATTTTTAGGTCAAGCGGCATCGAGTCTTCGGCTGGGGTCGGCGTCTTCACGCCAACCAGGTGAGCTGCTGAACACTTCTCTCCAACTGGTTTCGTCGACAACGGAGTTCGGGAGAGCTGCAGCGGCGCCAACTTCGACCGCCTGTCCCCTATTCCAGAGGGCGGACAAAACCGTTGTTTTTCTTTCTTTAAGTTCCTAGATTGATTCTCCCCTTCCTGCCTAGCCGACTTACCGCCCCTCCCTGCGTGGAGGTAGTGTTTGACTATATCACATTATCCCCAACCCCTTGTCAAACCCTCTTGCGCGAGGAGTAGTGGTGTACTCTATTAATTTTTAGGTCAAGCGGCATCGAGTCTTCGGCTGGGGTCGGCATCTTCACGCCAACCAGGTGAGCTGCTGAACACTTCTCTTTGCTGGTTTCATTTTCTTAATTAGTATTGCATCTTACTGCTGTCGGCGGTGAGAGAGTACCCGGTCACAAATGTACATCAATTGAGTGCTACCGCGGGTGAGTTGTGAGAGAGATACTATACCCCACGCCCTTGGCGTGCTGGCCGCCCCCGAGAGTGGGCATCCCATGGCCCTTAGGGGTTCAATCTTAGGCTAGCCAACCCTCGAAGCAGTGAGGTCCCATCCCGGACCCTCACCACCATCACCGGGTTGCCTATGGGCCCTAGTGTGCGCCAAGCGGGTGAGTCCGCCCGAGTGAGTCCGCCGTCAAAATTGCATGCTTGCGGGCTGTAGGTCCAAGGGCATCGGTCCAGTGGCTGCCACCCCCAAGGCTGAAGGGGCTCAAACCATAGGCCAAATTTGAATCTCCCTCCCTTTTTGGCTACCCCACACCCCTCCCCAACACCCCCTTTTTACCCTGGTCGCCCTCCCCATTCCCCCCTTGTTTCCCTTGGCCATTCCACCCTCATACACACTACCCTACACCATCATCCTATTCCCAGCTCGCAGGTAGCAGAGTATCAGATACTTTCTGAGGCTGCCACGATATCACCAGGATGCTTCATAGGGCGTACCATATACCGTTGGATTCGTCTTCCTGTCAGCTTTTCAACGGTGGTGGTCTCGTCTCCGTCTGAGTTTGTGACTTCTAGGGAGAGCTGTTCTTCTCCGACTGCGTAGGATAAGTCCGGTCATCAACCTGAAGAAACTTCCAGAAGCTACCACGGCCACATTCCTATGCTTATTGAGGCGCCACTTGGCTGAGAGCTTCTACGACAAGTCTTCTTCAATTAACAAGAAGCGGCACCCCGTTCGGCATCTGGAGCAGCGATTTCTCAATTTTCTCCCTCGGGTGCGCTGTTCTATCCACTCCGGGACTGAATAGACACCGAATCACTGTTTGGGCTGTATCTGTCTACTCCGACCTCCTCCGGCACCCCCGTGGGTCTCCGTTCAAAGAGGACTCGACAGCAAATCCAGCGACTCTGGCCAAGCCTGAATCAGAGCTGAGGAGCGTCCGTGGTAGCCTCATCTTCTAGCTTTAGGGGTGCAGAAGCTAACAGAACCAGCAAGCAGAGCCCCTGTTCGCGCCTCTGCCCCGACCAGCACTGCCTTACAGAAATTCCCCAAAAAATTGGACGTCTTCCTGGGTCAACTACGAAGGATCTCCAACTTGTTTCATCGACAAGGGAGTTCGGGAGAGGCTATAGCGGCGTCGACTTCGACCGCCTGTCCCCTATTCCAGAGGGCGGATAGAACCGTTGTTTTTCTTTCTTTAAGTTCCTAGATTGATTCTCCCCTTCCCGCCTAGCCGACTTACCGCCCCTCCCTGCGTGGAGGTAGTGTTTGACTGTATCACATTATCCCCAACCCCTTGTCCAACCCTCCTGCGCGAGGAGTAGTGGTGTACTCTATTAATTTTCAGGTCAAGCGGCATCAACACGGCGTGCGGGTGCGTATCCACGCCTTCCCGCTCGCCCTCGTCTTCGGCTAGGGTCGGCGTCTTCACGCCGACCAGGTGAGCTACTGAACACTTCTCTTTGCTCGTTTTCATTTGCTTAATTAGTATTGCATCTTAGTGCCATCGGCGGTGAGAGAGTGCCCGATCCTGAGTTTGCTTAAAATTGAGCGACTACCGCGGGTGAGTTACGAGAGAGCCATTATATCCCACGCCCTCGGCGTGCTGGCCGCCTGCGAGAGTGGGTATCCCGAGACCCTTGGGGGTTCAATCTTAAGCTTGCCAACCCCCTGGAATCTCAACGTCCAACCTCAGACCCTCATCCTCATCGCTGGTCCACCTACGGACCCGGGTGCGCGCTACGCGGGTGAGTCCGCTCGAGGGAAGTTGCCGGTCCGTTGCATCGCTTTCTTGCTAGGTCCGAGGGGTCTTCGGCCTTATGATTATCACCCCCAAGGTGGTGTCACATCAAATTGGTATCAGAGCAAGTTCTAGACTTGTCTCTACTATGTCTTGTCCTAGGGCCATTGCATTCATCACCCGTTCATCATGACCACTTCCTACATAGCCTATTCACCATCCTTAGACCCATTAGCGGCTTTTGTGTTTGATGGATCCCACCCTAGTATATATTAGAATGGGACAGCTCCATAGACCGACATTTTACGAGTTTCACTCTGTCAGGGTCGATGCAAGTCAACTATGCCAAGAGTTTTTTTTGGCGCCAAGCTAGGAAAGAATGGGAGAACATTGTAGATTTGAGAGAAGCAAAAGGGGAAGCACCCATCGACTCTTGGGTCGAAATGAGGGCCAATCCTAGAAAGATCTACACACCCCAATCCAAACCTCTTCAACCAACCGATCTTCCACCCTCGACCCCAACTCCAACCCAAGAACTTCCCCTACCAAACCCAACCCAAGTCCGTCCTTGTTCACCACCCCGGGTGCACCATACGCTGACCATTACCACCCCACCCACCATAGGCCTTCCTACCCCATTATCCTTGGAAGTTGTGGCCCACACACACACCCAAGTGGAGATGGATGCCAATCCAGATCCACCACCCACCATAGAGAAAAACCCAGACCCCCACCTCCACCCACCTCTCCTAGCCCGGGTCCTCATGAGCCGTACACCCTCACCATGAATGAGTCCATACTCCAATGGGTCAAGCGAGGCCCCACCATTCCTAGCTCACCACCCTACCTCTCACCCTAGGGATATCAAGCACAAATTGTGCCCACCCGACCTCCCCATCTCACTTATCAAAACTTCTACTTTGTGGAAGACTTGGGAGACATTGTGGATTGCCTACATTGGCAAGCCCACTTAACCAGCCTACTAGCCATCGGACCATTGGAGCCTAGCACCATCAACTTTGTCCACCCCTCCATCGGTTCCATCACCTCCCTTTGCACAAGTGGGCATTGTACTAGTGAGATCCTCCTATTTCTTCCCTTGGAGGGAGAACCCATCCTGGTCTACTCCCCACCCCTTGAGATCCCAAGTACCTTGAATGGTCAACCCACTAGAGACCTTGGACCAACTACTTGGGAGGAGGATGACTCACCACCTTATGAGGACCTTGAGGACATGAAGTACCTCTCTCTAGGTGACCCTTATCATGATCCCTTCGATCCCTTCCAATGGGAGTCAAGGAACCCATGTGACCCAACAACCTTACTCACCACCCACCTTTACCTACCCCAACCCACCACGTTTGACCCAATCCACCCCTTCCTAGACTCGGGTTACACCATGGGAGCCATGACTTTAGGCAAAATACACATAAGGATTAAGGAGGAGCCTATCTCCAAGATGTCCACCTTCCTAGATCCCTTTGATCCTTTCACATGGAAGTTCAAAAGCCATCCCGCCACCCCACACATGGAAGTCATGCTTGGAGTAGGAATGCATATGTCTTGGCACCTCCCACCACTTGGCATGATTAGTAAGTCGAGTCCTATCATTCATGACACCCACATGTCAAGTCAAAAACATGAGTGGTCCATATTCTGGTGTAACGGCCCTCCCCCATTTGTCATTAGTCTTGTGCGTGAAGGATACACATTTGGTTGCCCTGGGCCCCCAACACTTGCCACATTCAAGCATGATAGTTTCACCTACGGATGTCCCGGTCCTCCTAGGTCCTTCAAGATTTACATAGCTACATTACATGATAGATCCACTTATGGTTGCCCCGATCCACCTTTGCACACCATACACTTCTCACCCACACCACACCGTAACTCATGGCATAAGCATTCAAGCAAGCATCCAACAACGGGCGGTGAGGTTCATATTGAGCGGGCAAAAGCTCGCAAGTGCCACTTGAGATTCCAAGTAGGCAACCTAGCTATGGTGACATTGAAGTGGCTCTACCTTAGGGTCACCTCCAAATCGAGGGCACGAGGACTTGGACCTTCCCAAGTTCCGAGTAGCTTTGGCAAATCAGCTTACGGGTTGGACTTACCGATAGGTTTTGGGATTCACCCCATTTCCTACGTGGCAGATCCCGCACCCTATATGGGCACCGCAGTGGATCCTAGTTAGTGCTTTGAGCCTATACCTTCCTGTAAGAGGGACACCCCTAGAGAGCCACCACAAATCAACCTGAGAGCCCGACGTGTGCACACGGAGGCAATACTAGGCAAGCAAGGTATCATTACCAGCATGAGGGTGTGTCTGTGCCACTTTGTGAAGTTGAAGCGCCATCCCCCGGCCATGGACGTGGGGTTGAGTTTGTAGATCGTGGCTCACCCGGAGCTGCATTTCGTGCACCACTTCCCCGGTGGACCCATAGTCGATGGGGTCGAGTTCTCCCCACCCCGGGGGTATGATGGGGGCATCACTTACCCCTCCACATTTTGCGAAGCTCTGATGGATCGACGGTTTACGCCATTGTGTTCTTCACATTTTTATGAGTCTATCCATGTAATTTTTATATTTTATTTGAGTCATAAACTATGTAATTTTTCCTTTATTTGAGTCCGATACCTAGGTATAAGGGTCATTTAACTAAGTCTTGAGTCATGTGGTTAATTAAGTTGCCTATTGGGCCCAACTAGTGGGCTTGGCCCAGGGGCACCCTCCCTTGGACTGCTTTGGTCATTAGTTGTTTAGTCAGGGTCATTTTAGTCCTAGGAAAATATGAGTCCCTATAAATAGGCCACCCCACTCCCTCATTTGTAATCTTTGATCAATCAAAAAAATTGAGTGACTTAGTGTATTATTGGAGAGGATTCTCCACTTCTCTCTTTCTCTCTCTCTATTGGGGTGGATTCCCCTTCTCTCTCTCTCTCTCTCTCTCTCTTCTTTCTCTCTCTAAAGAGAGGTGCACCCCTTTCTCTCTCCTCCCCCACCCACCTACTTTCTCTCTCTTCTCCCCTCATTCAAGAGCTACCCCATTTCCCCACACCTCTTCATAACTCCACCCCTAGCCCCAAGGTGGAATCCACCACTCTCCAAGCCACCCTCCAACCACCAACCACCCACTCCCCTTCCCCAAGCACCCTCTCATCTACCAAAGGAGAATTCCACACTCCCCAAGTCCCCCTTTTTACCTTCCCCACACACCTCTTCCCATCCCCAAGACCAGAAATTAATCCCACCTTAAACCCATTTTCAAATACCTTTTCCCTCTCTCCCTTCCAACTAAATTCGTAGCTCTCCCTCCCACCACCTGCTAGACCTCCTTCCATCCCCCATTCTACCAGTACCACATCTTGGAACACCCCCTCCCAGACCCCCTCACAGCCCAAGGTTTGCCCCACACTCATCCACCCCCATTTCGCCCCCCTCCTACTCCATTTCCCATCGGCAAGTTGCAGACCCTGCCACAGTTCACAGGCAGCAGAGAAGTCGCTGGTTGCAGAGCCTGCCGCGACATCATCCCGGCATCCCTAGAAGCATATGTGGTACCGTCGGAAGCTTCTCCTTGTCCTCTTCACAACGGCTATGGTCTTGTCCCATTCTGAACTCGTGGCTGCCCGGAGGAGCTGATCTCCCCAAACTGCGCGTCTTCTCCCTGACTGTCAACCTGAAGCCACTCGCAGATACTGCCATGGCCATCCTGTTGAGGATCTGGAGGCGGCGCTTGGCTGAGATCATCTACGACGAGTCTACTTCTAGGATCAAGAAGCGGAACCCCGTTCGGCGTTCGGAGCTAACAGTTGTCATTTTTCTTCCCCGAGTGCGCAGTTTTGTTCCTCCTGGGACTGACAGACACCCGATCACTGTTTGGGTTGTATCTGTGTACTCCGACCTCCTCCGGCACCCCCGTGCATCTCTGTTCAAAGCGGATTCAACAACGAATCCTGCAACTCTGGCCAAGCCTGAATCGGAGTAGAGGAGCATCTGTGGTAGCCTCGTCTTCCAGTTGTAGGGGTCCAGAAGCTACCAGAACCAACAAGCAGAGCCCCTGTTCGGGCCTCTGCCCCGACCAGCACCGCCTTCCAGAAATTCCCGCAAAAATTGGACGTATTCCTGGGTCAACTACGAAGGATCTCCAACTTGTTTCGTCGACAAGGGAGTTCGGGAGAGGCTGTAGCGGCGTCGACTTCGACCGCCTGTCCCCTATTCCAGAGGGCGGATAGAACCGTTGTTTTTCTTTCTTTAAGTTCCTAGATTGATTCTCCCCTTCCCGCCTAGCCGACTTACCGCCCCTCCCTGCGTGGGGGTAGTGTTTGACTGTATCACATTATCCCCAACCCCTTGTCCAACCCTCCTGCGCGAGGAGTAGTGGTGTACTCTATTAATTTTCAGGTCAAGCGACATCGACACGGTGTGCGGGTGCGTATCCACGCCTCCCCGCTCGCCCTCTTCTTCGGCTGGGGTCGACGTCTTCACGCCGACCAGGTGAGCTGCTGAACACTTCTCTTTGCTGGTTTTCATTTTCTTAATTAGTATTGCATCTTAGTGCCATCGGCGGTGAGAGAGTGCCCGATCCCGAGTTTGCTTAAAATTGAGCGACTACCGCGGGCGAGTGACGAGAGAGCCATTATATCCCACACCCTCGGCGTGCTGGCCGCCTGCGAGAGTGGGTATCCCAGGACCCTTGGGGGTTCAATCTTAAGCTAGCCATCCCCCTGGAGTCTCAAAGTCCAACCTACGGACCCGGGTGCGCTGTTTGACGCATTTATCTTATTTGGTTTGTTTTATTTATTTATTTATTTATTTATTTTATTATTTATTTATTGGCGTGCCAGTCACCGAAGTGACAATTTTTATTGTGCGCTCGATCTGACTTGGTCAGTCGATTGTGAGGTCCGAGTCGGGACCAGAAGTCCGTCATACCCTGAACGCTATGACGTTAATTACGTCCTCCCTAAGGAAGACAACCCTTGATTAAACGCTAAAGTAGGAGGCCTCGAGAGGCAAACGTATATTCATGTGCGGAAATGGAACTTCATTCCGAAGCCAGAAAGGCGGGCAAGATAATGACACCAACCGTAGGAACAGATGATATCGTTAAGTCGGCGGTTCAAAGCCCGAGGTTAAGGGGGGAAGGAGGACCTCAATCACAGGTAGCCTGAGCCGCGACCGTGATGAGGTTTAAAACATCGATCAGTATTTCGACAGCATCTTCCCTTTATCTGGGTTATGCCCAGGGGGAAATAGGCTATCACCCACGGAGTGCCGGGATGAAAGCCAAGAGAGAGAGAAGTGTTGAACTTCCCGAATTGCATATTTGCCATGGGGCAATATTTGATATTCCCTATAAAAGCCGGCGGCACTCGTGCAATGGCAGAGCCCTCCCGAGCTAAAGGGGTTATTCGTGAACCCGATGCGGGACGACGGAATGTAAGCAAACGCTTAATGTTGCGCCCTCGCACGCGGATCGACCTGCGCGGTCAGGTCGCGGGGATCGAGGCCGAGAGGTTCCCGGCGTAGGCTTCTCGGCGCAAGGGCCAAATGGCCATAGGTGTGGGCTTCTCGGCGCGCAGGGGGGCCAAGGGGGGGGGGGGTTTCCCGGCGCACAAGGGAGAAGGCCAATGGGGCTTCTCGGTGCGCAGAAAAGAAAGCCAGGGAGGCTCTCGGCGTGAGCTTCCCGGCGCGCTGACAAGAGGGCCAAGGGGTGGCTCTCGGCGCGAGGGTTCCCGGCGCGCCCATTACCGCGCCGGGAAGGTGGCGCCGGGAAGGGCTGGGGATTTTGCATGAAGGGTGGAGTTGGCCTACAGGGGATCTCGGCCTGGAGCTTCCCGGCGCGCTCCTTGCCGCGCCGGGAGCTTGGCGCCGGGAGCCCGTAGGCTGGGAGGCTTTGTATGCAAGGGCTCAGATGGCCTTTTTGTCGGTTTGCTGAAGCGGCAGGCCTCTCGGCAGGAGGGTTCTCGGCGGGGAATTTAGCACGCCGAGAAGCTGGAATTGCTACAGGGTTTCAAGGTTCAAACGATGCTCTGCTTTGAGTTCATCGATGATCCAGGCTAAAATAGATAGATTCAATGGGGTCAAGGTAGATCAGTTCATCAAATCTGAGCTGGATTAGATTTGGGCTTTACAGGAGCATCAGGATAGAAGTGGGATTTGGGAAGTCTAGGGTCGAGGGAAACCCTGTCACCATTATCATGCAGAGCCCGGGGGACAACCTGATGTCGACTTTCATCTTCCTGAGAGAATTTTGGCAGCACCCCCCCTGGACCGAGCATTTGCCAGAGAATGGTATAGGCTGACATCCACGGAGTGCCGGGATGAAAGCCGGAAAATGAGTGAGCACTAAGGCTCGAAGAGACTGTCCATGTCTCTGACATCGGTCACTATTCCCCTTCTCGGAGACCGACGAAACCCTTGTAAAGACAAGGTCCACCGAACCCGTGGGGTTGCATGCGAATCCAATTCGGGACATAGGAATGTAGGGGAGGTCTTCCCCATTGCTGTATCTCCTCAGGGTGTATCTGGTGATCTCTAAGCATCCTCTTGACAGATGTATGGAGAGGTTAAAGAGTTGAAGGATAATGGTGCAGAGATGAACCTTGGTCTGGGTTTCATTGGCCGAAGGAGGGATCTCAGTGTGGCTTTCTACTGGCCCAAGAGGGAGTTCTCAACATGGTTTTATATTGGCCAAAGGGGGTTCTCGGCATGGTCTTTGATTGGCCAAAGGGGCTCTCGGCATGGCCTTTTAGTGGATGGAGGGAGCTCTCGGCACAAGGCTTCCCGGCGCGCTCATGGCCGTGCCGGGAGCCTAGCGCCGGGAGGCTGTGGGCTGTGGTTTTCTTCACAACAGGACTTGTCGTTTAGCTGAAAGGAGGGGAAGGCCTCTCGGCCTTACGGTTCTCGGCGGGGAAACTCGCACGCCGAGAAGATGAATATGCAGAAGGATTTCAAGGTTTCAGAGCTCAAGAACGATGCTCTGTTTCTGGAATTTCTGGGTTTTATGGCTCAGATTGAGGCTGAATCGGGGGTGTATGAGGAGATTTCACGAACGCCTCTGCTAGAAGGGTGCCAAGGGATCTGAGAGGCCGAATCATCAGGGGGGGGAAGAGATCATCGACGGGACTGAGTAGCCTTTATCTGTTATATTGCCATGTCTGCTGCCAGACGTCTGGGGGAGTCAAGAGATGGCTGTCTCTGATTCCCCAGACCAGCATAGCATCATCTGAGAAGCACAACGGCGATGAAGGAAACCTCGATGCTGGGACCCCAGGCCTTAGTCATCCAAAGATTGGAATGAAGATCCAGGGTTGCATTCGTCTGCGGTCAAATGTATCTTTATTAGCCGGCAGTCCTGGGAACCAAGAGATTGATGTCTCTGGTTCCCGGACAGCACGAGAGGCTTGAGGAACAGACTCAAATACATACGGGGGCATGCTATTGAAGCAGGAAGAGAGAAGAGAATAGAACCCAGCAACCCATTGAACAAGGGTGGGGGTTCTACCTTCATCCCTGTTCGAAGAACAGACCTGACTCCGAAGCCTGAGTCATTTCACCCATGGGGCATTCATACAAACAGTACGCGTACATATGGAGACAAAAGAAGATAACATCGCCTAAAAATCCATCACGGCCATTGCATTTATTCATCTCACCTTCACTTACATCGACTTCATAACTGAAGCCAAGAAACATATAGGAGAGGAAAAAGGAGAGAATCGTATGAATGATCCAAACATCAAGATTTCTACTATTTCATACGGAGAATCAGTAATAAGAAACAGAAAAGAAAGAAAACATCGATCATGGGGGGAGGGTGGAGTATTGACTCCTCTCCCTCCCCCTATCAGCCCACCTGGAGCCTCTCTTCCTTCCCTTCTTCTGCTTCTTCTTTCGACGGAGACTCTCTCCCTCTCTTTTCCTATCTCTTTTCTTTCTGGCTATCTCTTCGCTCTTTTTTTTTGCCTCTTTCTTTTCTTCTTTTCTGTCTGTCCGCCCCCCTTTCTTGTGGGAGAAGTAATGGGTTTTTATAGGGCCATGTTCACGGTGATGGCATTCGGCGTGCCTGGAGCACTAGTTCCCGGCGCGCCCATTCGAGGGGCTTCCCGGCGCGCATGCATTCAACATCTCGGCGCAGCTTTTGGGCTTCGACAAGAAGCTCCCGGCGCCACTTTCACAGGCCCAATTAAGCCTTTTAGACTAGGGCTTTACTAGTCCTTCAAGTACACCATTACCCAAGAGGGCCCTTCATTGACGACATATCTTGTATCGAGATCATCTCAAGGTTCCATCGGTGAACAAACTGGGGCTTTATCAGTATTGCCATCTGAATGATGACGATAACACCGGACATTAGCCAGGCCTGAGATGGTCCTAGCCGGGCAATTGGTTGGTGGTGAGGATCCTCCCTCAATCCTGACTTTGCAGGCATCTTCCAGTCTTCGTTGCTGGTCTGGTCCCATCTTTATCTTTGTTCATATTTTAGCTGTCAACATGCGCGCTATGCGGGTGAGTCCGCTCGAGAGAAGTTGCCGGTCCGTGGCATCACTTGCTTGCTAGGTCCGATGGGTCTTCGGTCTTGTGATTATCACCCCAAGGTGGTGTCACATCACTTTAGGGCTCTATAAATAGAACCTTTGGCTTTATGGCTTGAGGAGGAGATTTCTGGAGCTTGCAACGAAGTGTTGCTGCATTCTGGAGCGAGTACCAACTAGGGAGAAGTCGTTTCTACATCCTTAATTCGTCTGGTCAAGGGAGTATCAAGTTCCATTAGTGTTCCTTATGTCTTTCCCACTCTTAACCTTAGTCTTATCTTGCATCATAACATCTTTCTCTCTTCTTCTTCCACGTTCTTCTGCACTCACATCACGTTTTCAAACATCCTCCTACTTTTTACACACCCCACAAGGGTTAAAAAATCACCAACCCCCAGGTATTCACCCTTCCTTTTATGCATCTTAGTTTAATTGCACTATAGATACTACACTTGTCCAAGAGCTAATTGGGTTGCTTTCTTCTGTGTGTTTACACTCTTTTGCAGGTTTACAGAGCTCACTACACGAGGCCCAACTCTTCTGGTCGGCCAGGAGGGGTGGAGATCCAAGTTCCACATCTTTATTCTGGGTGCGTTTAGCGGCCATTTGGCAGACCATTTGGGGATCTTTGGCGGTCCATCGTTGGACCGTTTATGTTCACCTAGCGGTCGTCTAAGGACCATTTATCTCTGTAGCACCTAGTTGTTCTCTCCCGCGGGTGGGTGTGTTTCACTCAGCTCTTTCCAAGGTACGTAGTGTTGTTTCACTGCATTATTTAATTTGGTGGCGATCACATCTTTCCTTACTTGGGTATTTGTCATCATCTTTCTATTTCTTCATTTGCTTTTAGTTGCTCCACACCCACGGTGTATGCTTTCTTTATTCCTATGCTCCATGCCCCGACGTGTGTTTAGTTTTCTCCTTGCTTTCTCTTTGCACTATTAAGATGACATGCCCACATGCTCTATGCCTGATGTTATTGATTGCTTGAGTTAGCACATCACCCACGTGCATCATATATATATCTCACACATCACACTACCATCACCCACACACCCATAAGAAAATATCAACAACCTCTATTTTTTGGCGATCACGGTGGGACGTGTAGTGCCAATCGTGTTGAGTTGCTGTTTGACGTGCTATTCTCTGATGTTCCATGTCATCCTTATGTTTTCCTTGATTTTCCAGTTTCATTTCTTGTTTTTTTCTGTTCTCTGATCCCTGGCGATCTCCTCCCGGCCGTTTCTAGCCTAAATGTGGTCTAGCGCTAGACCGTCTTATCTCCTTGGCGGTCCTCAGACGATCATTTCTCCAGTTACAGGTACGCATCCCGAGGGTATTGATATTTTTGCACTTTTTGTTGATTCTTATGATCCCTGGGTGTTATCTGGTCTCCTCCTCTGTTGTGGCATATATTCATATCATTGTTTGCATATTACTTGTTAGTTTCTAGGCTAGAAATTTCATGCACTCTGGTGCACATATGATCATTCATCTCTCATATCATAGTTACATTCCTACATTGGTGTGTGATCCTCTCGTGTCCATATTCCTTGGGGTCGACTAGGTGATCAGATCCGGGACCTCCATAAGTCCCCGCGAGCCATGGATTCCCACACGGACGCCGGGCCGGTTGTATCTTTGCCACCAGTGAGGGAGAGTTTACGCCTAGAGTCAACCAAGTTCCCAACATCCTTCCCATTAAGAACCTTTTTTTGGAGAGAACATCTTATTCAAATCTCTAAGGTTCTAAAGAATAAACGAATAAAAATTTGTGCATCATTATAACTTGGTTGACTTTGGTTGTCTTGTTCTCCTTCATTTTTGCATATTTCGTCTTATTGGATCATTTTGTTTGGTTTCTTATTGGTGCTTGTTTGTGTTGTCTTCATTTGATAGGTGCCACATTGTGTGTGGAGTTGCTTCCGATCCATATGTTCATCTCCTAGGGGCAATTCCTCGTTCATTTCTTATTTCAATCCTTTATTCAACTCCACCATGTCTTCTTATGATTTCCCATATTCCCATGAGGAATCTCTCCCTCAGGGACTCCTAGAGGATCTGCCCAGGGTCACCCCACTTCAGTCTGGAGAAGGGTTCGTCCCTCCTCCATCCTCTGCTTCCATGGAGGGCAGTCAGCCCTCTCTTTCCACCAACAATCCCACCAGTCACATTTTACAAATGATGGCCCAGTTGGATCCGGCCCAACTTCATGCCCTTTACCAGACCTTGCAAGGGGCAAGTGCCCCATCTCCCACGATTGCACATGGTCTGTCCACTTCTTCCATCTCTCAGTCTAAGGATGATGGGCCCGGGATTCCACCCATTCCTATTGATCTTGCCCTGGTCCAGCCCAAAATTCTTTGGTTCTCTAGTCTGGAGGTGGGTCAGTCCTCTAGCTCGGTCCCTCAAATTCTTGATAAAGGGAAGACTACTCTTACGAGTCCGTTCCATCGGTGCCACAAGCCCTTGTCGGCCCGTCTGATTTCGCTCGCCCTCAGCAAGGGGCGGCCCATGCTTATTCAAGTTTGGGTCATCCTTTGGCCCAATATCCTTCTTATGAGCCTCCCCCTCCTTCCATTTACCCTTCGGCTCCTCGCCTTGAGCTCACTCCTTTCACTCCACCTACTCCATCTCGGGAGCAGGAACTCCTTGATAAATGGGCCGCCATGCAACAATAACTCGACTTCCTTCAAAAGCGGGTTGGCCCACAGTCGTTGGCAGACGTTCTCGATCCTAGCTTTCACAATATTCGATTCTCTCCTCAATCCGAGCTCCCCACATACCGCAAATAAGACGGGAACAGCAATCCACACATTCATGTGAGGGATTTCATGTATGAGTCGGCGCAATTCCAGCACGATGATCGCCTCATGGTGTATCTATTCCACCGATCACTGGATGGAGTCGCACTAGAGTGGTTTTATGCTTTACCATTGGAAGATGCTGAGAGCTTCAAAGTTGTCAAGGAGAAATTTATTCAGAGGTTCCAAGACCGGGTCGGCCTGGAATATTCGTTCATAGATCTGGTAGCCGAGAAAATGAAAGCCGACGATGATTGTGCTACTTATGCGGATAGATGGAGGCAGATGGCTGCCCGTGTGCCCGGTCATATTCCAGAGGAAGAAAAGGTCAAGTTGCTCATCTCTAATGCTACACCTACCTTCCGAAGTATCTTGGCCATGAATGCTATTTCCAATATGCACCAATTATACAGCCGGGCGAGGTTTATCCAAACCCAGTTTAAGGACTCCCCCACACACTCTCTCTTTGAGGCCCAAAAACCCAAATACAATAGGAAACCTCAGGGGCCTGTCACCGAATGAGTCCAAACCAATGAGCAAGTGCAAGCCGTGGCATTCCCTTTCCCCAACCAATCTGCACCACAGCGCTTTCCACAATCCCCACGTAACCCCCAGTTCTCCTCTCCACAAAATGCCCAACCTGTTTTCTCCGCCCCACGAAATGCCCAGCATGCCTTCCCCACTCCGCAAAATACCTTCCCCACTCCTCAACAGCCGCAGCAACCCCTACAATACCATAATGTCCCTCCACCTAACAGCTACACATCCAAACGCCCAGCTTTAAAGAGGGCGCAGTACCCCCCATTACCCGAGTCCCTCCCGGACATCTTCTCGGCTCTCATGTCCATTGGTGCACTTCCACTTCCTCCGGAACGGCCTAGTTGGAACTCAGCTGTCGATCAATCCAGATATTGTATGTTCCATCGGTAGCCCGGACACACGATCGAAACTTTTTACCTGTTAAGGGACTTTGTCTATGATCTACATGAAGGGCATCGCATAGACTGGGAAGAAATGCATAAAGTCATCACCGAGATAAAAGAAAAGAGAAGGCAAGCACCGAGGCAGCAAGTGCAGCAGCAAGTGCAGCAGCAAGCACAGCCACAGCAGCAGCAATTTGCGCATGATTTGGGGATCCATCAAAGCCCCATGCCGAATCATCTACCCGCTCCACATCCTCAGCCGCCGGCACCGGCTCAGGTCAACCTTGTTCAGCGCCCGGCTCCCGACGCCGGGTGGTCTTATGATGATGAATCATCTATTCAACGGCTAAGGGCTCTCCACCATACCTACGACAATCCTCCTACACCTATTCTCCTACCACTGCACCTTTAAAACACCACCTCTACACCGCCCGCACCTGCTGTTCTCCACAAACCCCTCATCCTTCCGCACGCTTCCCCCGTTGCTCCGCCTGTCCTTGTTTCCCCGCAAGTGCCCACACCTCCTGTCATCGTTGCACCACCTCCAATCCCTCACCAGTCATCCTCACACCAGGATCTATCACCACCACCACTACTCCTATTTCTCCCGTTATCTCCACTATGCCTACCTCTACACCGCTTATCCATCCCCTCGGATCCGTTAAGCCGTCCACCATGAGCCCATCTAATTTCATGCCAGCCCAAAACCTTGCCCTACGGAGTGGGCGTTTGTTCCATCAGAACTGTCCTACCACTGGTGCATCAGTACCGAATCCCCAATCCTCGCAACAGGTTGCTGATCAGAAGGAGGCAGACCCGCTGCCAGGTACTCAGTACAATCTGTTACATCATTTAGACAGGTTGCCTGCCAAAATTTTAGTTCTGGAATTGATTAAGCGGTCTAAGCTCCACCAAGATGCGCTGCGGGATTTTTTACAGAAGGTCATTGATAAGTGTGTAGTTTTCCTTGTTAATTCATCATTATTCACATATTTATGAGCTTAAATTATGATCAATATACACTTCTCACACTTATTGTTGATTTTGTATCAAACGTTTAATTTTCTGAAATTAAATAAATTTTTATGATAATTTTTACGTATTTTGTAGGCATGCAGTTCGAGGAAACTCCAAGAAAAAGAAAATAAAAGAAAATAAAAATTATATTTTGAATGAGCCAAAAGCTTGAGGATTTGTTTAAAAAAATAAGAAAAAAAATTAGAAGAAAAAAATAAAATTATTTGATATTTTTTAAGAATTTTCTAACTATATACTAGATATATATATATATATATATATATAAAACGAAAAAAAAAAGTTTAAAAATTTAAACCCGCCCCGCCCCCGCCTTCGCCGCCCGGCACGGGCGACGAGGCGCGAAGGCGAATGCGGGCGGGGGGGGTCGTGGCTCGGTTGTGGCGAAGGCGGGCGGAGCCCGGACACGTGGCAGGGGCCGGAGCGGCTCGTGGCGCGCGAGCTGACGGCGACGAAGGCGGGGCAGGCGCGTGCACCACGCGCAAACACGTGGCGGCTGGCAGCTGGAGCGGGCGCACGCGGGCCCACGGGCGGGCGGCCGAACCCGGCTGAACCGGTCGGCGCGTTGCGCCCGCAGAAAGAGAATAAGAGAAAGAGAAGAAGAAAAAGGCCAAAAAAATGCCAAACAAATTCATAAAAATCCGAAAAAAATGGTAAAGTGGGCAGAACCTACCTGCCTACCATTTTAGGCTAAAATTGGGTACACTTGTTTGGAGTGTTTTTGTAACCCCTATATAAAGGGTGCATTGGTCTTGAATGAGAAGTGAGGAAGTTAGTTAGCAAGTAGAATTAGCAAGATGGCAAGGTTGCAAGGGAGGGAGAGCTAGCTTTGGTCATTTGTAATGTAAGTTGTTCTTTACATTTCTGAAGTTGTTGAGTGCATCAAGTTGTATTTTCAAAGCTTTTGAAGTCAAAGTTGTAAGTTGTTCTTATTTCAATAAAAGTTTCATTTTTGAATTCAGCCTGTTCTTAGCCTTATTTCGCATGGTTTTAATCTTTATTTCAATTTTCTTTCTTCACAAAAGTTGTTTATTTACAAGTCTTCTTCAACTTCTCTGTTTATCATTTCCTCAAATTCTTCCTATTTCATAGAGTTCTGGTCCGTTTTCTTAAGTGTTGTCCTGTGCATTTACTGTTCATCCGTGGTGATACCTTCTTCCATTTATTCATTTTGAACTCTTTCTAGTCTTCAAATAACTCTGAGTTCTTCATAAGAGTTGTTCCTCTCTTGTATATCTAAGTTTTATTCTTCTTGCACTTTGTCAAATTCCTCTTCTTTTGAGCTTTAGAATTAAGTTTTCAAGGTGCTGGTTTTCTGTCAATTACTGTTCATCCGAACCAATAGGTCATAGTTTTTCAAGTTTTTCCTTATCTTCCTTTCATTTTCTGTTTCTGTGTTCTTCATAAAAGTTCTTTCTTTTTCAATTCTCTACAGCTTTCATGTTTTACACTTCTTCTCATTCTGTCTATATTTGAAGTTATGCATTTTCTTCCAACCCCTATTTTCACTTGAATTCTGTTATGTTTTCCAATTTAAGTTTTCATAATCGCACTCCAAATTCCAACAATTGATTTTTTCAAAACACAAGAATATTTTCCAACTAAGAAAAATAACCAAATTCCTTCCCCGTGGGATCGACCCGTACTTACCATTATACTCATGCTTTCAAATCCATAAGTGAGTGAGTGCGTTTATAAATATTTGAAATTTGTGTGGCACGGCAATTTTAACAACGACTGTCGAGGCGACATCAGTCATGGTCAGTGAAGATATGGCAGTGGACAGTTTACCAACCGCTCTGGCTATAATCTCCAAGGGGTCGGCTGATGTGGGACAGACCAGTGGACTTGACTCCAAGTTGACATGCAATCCTTGGACTCTAAACAAGCTTGCGATCATCCCTAAGCGAGGGAAGCGTATGGACGTGTACGGTTTAGAAACCGGCAGTGAGCTAGGGTGGTCGGCTCTCTCTCGTGCCCGGATCGGGTCACGGGATGGGTCTCGCTCTCTCTCGCAGTGGTGATGAAAGTAAAGCGAGCTAATTATCCTATCACATGCTCTCTAGCAGCGGCATATAAACATATACGAGATAAGCAAATGCCTACGAGGAGGGTGGCGAGTGTACCTCCACGCTCCGGGCGTGGGGAAGACGACCTCGGCCAAGTACGGTAACTCCCGGTAAAAATAATTATTCACTAATTGCAGTAGTGATTTCTTGCCCACTCCACGCATGGAGGTAAAGGGCTACAAGTGGGCTTGGGAGGACTGATCTTGGGTTGACGGGTAGCAAGCTGGAAAGGTGTTCGGGCCGAAGAAGGACTGCTGGTCCGACTCGGCACAATTCCAACTCAGCTCGACTCGGTTCTGCTCGCTGGACAGCAAGCAATGGCCTCCAAAGGAACGTCATCCTCCTGAGATCTTCGAAAGGCGGCGATTGGCTGGGACGATGGCGGGACGTCCCCGGTCGACTCCCTGAAGTGGCGGTTCGTGAAATTAAGCTTTGATATTTTTGTAAGATTTATTTTGCTGCTGCCTCTGTTGGTCTGTTCACAGAACAGATTTGCGCGCCTCCATGACTAGAATTTTGGTGCTCAGATCCGGAGGCGGATCGAGGAGTGGTTACCGTTGGAAAGAGGACTCACAGTTCTACAACATATTTTTTTTTCTGTCGATCCAGAGAAGGGATTAGAAATGGGAATCTCTACAAACTATGGGTTTTCCCGTGGATCTAGTTACATACTATGAAGATAGAAAGGGATCTGCCTGAAGACGATTTTTGGCCAGAGGGTAAGGGAAATTTATGGGTTCTGGGAAATTTACCGGTGGAAGGGGCGGATGTTAGGAACACTTGGGAATTTTATGGATTTTCTGAAAATTGATAAGGGGGTGAGAAAATTATGACAACAGGACACTATCCCGCAGATCTGTAAACTGGTAGATTACTGAGGGGAAGAACAAAAATATGGAAAAAATACCAAAGGAAGGCCAAATGGCACGAAATTTAAACTGGAGATTAGGGGAGACAGGAAGAACAAACCCTCAAAGTTGGGCTTGATCAAAAAATAGGAGAAAAAGATTAAAATATGGCTTTGAGGTTCTATCCTGATTTGGACAGAACTCCGACGATGGCGGTGGCGCTGAGCTTCACACACAGGAAGGGGATTGGAAGGGAGGCCTCACACCTCATAAGATCTGCAGAAATCTATCTGCAAGGGGGAGAGAGGTGAGAGACAAGGGCACACCCTTGTTGCTTCAAGCAATTTCTCACAAATTTTTTTCATTAATTCTTCTAAAATAGGAAATACAAGCTATTTATATGAAATACAAAATGACCCTAACTATCCTCAGATCTAGGTTAGGGGAGGATTATACAATCGACATCACATTTAATCCCATGTGATCAAAAAATAAAAATTAAAATACATTAAGTGGAGGGGGTGCCCCCTTGGCTTTTAAGGAGGGATCTTAGACCTTTTAATCCAATTGTCCCCTTGAATGGTCAAGCCCTTCTAGAAGCCACCTAGGACATTTGACCAGCCCCACATGGACCCCAAGATGCCACTTGGACGAATGAGGAAGGGGTGGAGGGTCCTGCAGGGCCTACATGGCCTTTTGCAAAGAAACCCAAAGACTTCTAGGACTAACAAATTGGCTTATAAAGCCTTACAATGGCAAACCCAATAATGCAAGGGTATAAATACAAATATAAAAGGACATAAATGCAAACAAAATGTGGGTGGTGACCCCGTCGAGTAAGGGGTGCGACTACTCAAGTAGCACCTGTGGATCCGTCACCGAACCTGGAAGTGCGGAGTACGCTCCACTCCAAGTAATCGACACCTGCTGATCACGTATAGATTCGATATGCTCACGCTGCTATGGGAATGAGGCTAGAGGTGGACACTCCGGGGTGGGGTTACTCTCAAAGGAAGGAGATGGCTCAACGACTCACTAGGAATCACTGTTGGGTCCCTTTATGTGACTAGATCCGACATGTTAAGGTAGAACCGATCCCAAATGCCGGCAAGTCTACAACGTGCACAATAGATCCAACTTGCCTAGCACTCGAAAGGGACTAACATCACGAGCGGACAAAGACCGACTATGCGACTCCTAATATGCTGGACACATGCATGGACAGACATACAAGACCCTAGACATACCTACTGTTAGTCCGACCTATGCACATGCAATGGTGGACCAGGACATCCGAATGTGTGCCATGCATACACTAGATGCAATTGATGGTTGATGGAATGGGGGACTCCTAGACATCCTACGATGCACCAGTCATGCACATTGGATTTGGATGCGGGAGGGCTAGGAGAACCAAAATCAACTTGCCAGTGCACGGGCTTGACGGGTGTATATGGATCGACCCGTGGGGAAGGGGTGTGATGGTGGACATCCCTAACAAGGTGGAATAGATAAAGTGGGTCATACGGCTCACTGGGGAAGGGATCGAAGGGATCAAGAAAAGTGTGACCCCTCGATATGGATTTCCTCATCTCAAGTCCCATGTGTGGAATTCTAGAAGGTGTTGATGGTCACCTTCTTCCGTTGAGGCTAAGGGGACAACGGCCTCGTATAGCAGATAAGGGTCCTCCCTTGGGACAAATGGAATGAAGCCGGTAGGGGAAGGAACAAAAGAACCTCTGTGGTGACATGGCCCACGGTGTACACGGAGGTAATGGACCCTAAGGCGGGGTGGGTGAAGCTACGACTTGTGGGTTGGTCGAAGCCTTGGGCCAACATATACGTCAACTTCCTTTGTGAGTCTAATCCCATAATAAAGTCATCCAATGTATCAACATGGTGACTAGATCGGAATGTTGTGTGGTCAGAGTTGACGGGTACTATTGGTAGTGTAGGGTCCATAGGTGGATCGCAAGGTGGGGTAGGGACCAAGCCTATCCTAAGCCAGCTAAGAAGTGGCTCGTCTATGTATAGCTTCCCCGTTAGTGGTACGGGTAGCTCTGGCTGAAGTGGGTGAGGCCGTGGGGCAAGAGCGTCCTACCTCGTAGGTCCATGTGCTTGACCGACCGGCTTAGCGCTCGGCTAATGGGTAGATGTGCACCGTAGGGTAGCATCTGCTCGCCGTAGGGTAGCATCAAATCATGACTCAAATGGCTCGACCTCTAGAGTGACCTTATAGGCGTGCCCCAATGTTTTCACATGGCGGCAAAATAATTCAAATTGGAAGTGAAGCAGCAAACCTTTCCAGAACTGAGTTCCGACCTCGATGCTCTCCTTCCCGACTCCACATCTTGTCCGGTACCCTTCGAAGTCCCTAATGTACTCGGACACGGACTGATTGCCTTGGTCGGGCCTGATGTACGGGTTGGCCATAGTGGCAAAGATGGGGTTGGATCCCCTAGGAATGGGCATGCAATGGCATTTTTTGGTTTTTGTTGTTATATGCAAAAGCTTATGCAAACTAAAACACCTAGACTCAACCAATAGACGGTACGTGGCGGAGTCACGGGATCTGAAGATCCTCTCTCGCAAGTGTGCGACATTCCCGATAGGCGTAACCTAACGTTCGGGCAACACCTTTTAATACACCGAATAATGATATGCAAATGCAACGACCGACTTAGACATAGACACTTTTTTTTTATTTTAAACACCCTAGACTCAACCTTTCTCTGATACCAATTTGATGCGGGACGGACCAGCGGACTCGACTCCAAGTTGATATGCAATCCTTGGGCTCTAAACAAGCTCGCGATCGTCCCTAAGTGAGGGAAGCGTACAGACGTGCGTGGTTGAGAAACCGACAGTGAGCTATGGTGGTTAGCTCTCTCTCGTGCCCGGATCGCTTTCTCTCACAACGGTGATGAAAGTAAAGCGAGCTAATTATCCTATCACATGCTCTCTAGCAACGGCATATAAACATACATGATATAAGAAAATGCCTACGAGGAGGGTGGCGAGTGTACCTCCACACTCCGAGCGTGGGGAAGACGACCCCGGCCAAGTACGGTAACTCCCGATAAAAATAATTATTCACTAATTACAGAAGTGATTTCTTGCCCACTCCACGTAGGGAGGTAAAGGGCTACAAGTGGGCCTAGGAGGACCCATCTTGAGTTGACGGGCAGCAAGCCGGAAGGGTGTTCGGGCCGAAGAAGGGCTGCTGGTCCGACCCGGCACTATTCCAACTAAGGTCGACTCGATGCTTCTCGCTGGACATCAAGCATAGGCTTCCAAAGGGACGTCATCCTCCTGAGATCTTCTGAAGGTGGCACTTGGCTGGGACGATGGCGGGATGTCCTCGGTCGACTCCCTGAAGTGGCGGTTCCTGAAATTGAGCTTTGATATTTTTGCAAGATTTATTTGGTGCTGCCTCTGCTAGTCTGTTCACGGAACAGATTTGCGCGCCTCCACGACCGCAATTTCTGTGCTCAGATCCGGAGGCAGATCGAGGCGTGGTTGATACCGTTGGAAAGAGGACTCACAGATCTACAACATATATGTTTTTTCCATCGATCCATAGAAGAGATTAGAAATGGTAATCTCTGCAAAGTATGGGTTTTCCTGTGGATCTGGTTACAGACTATCAGGATAGAAAGTGATCTGCCTGAAGACTATTTTTGACCGGAGGGTAACGGCATTTTCTTGGTGCTGGGAAAATTACTGGTGGAAGGGGAGGATGCTAGGAACACTTGGGAATTTTTATGTAGTTTCTGAAATTTGATAAGGGGGTGGGAAAATTATGACAATAGGATATTGTCCCGTAGATATGCAAACTGGCAGATTACTGAGGGGAAGAACAAAAATACGGGAAAAATACCAAACGAAGGCCAAATGGCACGAAATTTAAACTGGAGATTAGGGGAGATAGGAAGAACAAACACTCAAAGTTTGGGCTCGATCAGACAATAGGATAAAAATATTAAAATATGGCTTTGAGGTTCTATCCTAATTTGGACAGAACTCCGACGATGGCGGTGGCGGCGCGATGGCGGCTCGATGGTGGCGGCGGCGGCGGCGCTAAGCTTCACACTCAGGAAGGGGGTTGGAAGGGAGGTGTCACACCTCAGAAGATCTACAGAAATCCATCTGCAAGGGGGAGAGAGGAGAGAGACAAGGGCGCACCCTTCTTGCTTCAAGCAATTTCTCACAAATTTGCTTCATTAATTCTTCTAAAATGGGAAATACAAGCTATTTATATGAAATACAAAATGACCCTAACTATCCTCAGATCTAGGTTAGGGGAGGGATATACAAAAGACATCACATTTAATCCCATGTGGTCAAAAAATAAAAATAAAAATACATTAAGTGGAGGGGGCACCCCCTTGACTTTTAAGGAGGGATCTTAGACTTTTTAATCGAATTGTCCCCTTGAATGGTCAAGCCCTTCTACAAGCCACCTAGGACATTTGACCAACCCCACATGGACCCCAAGATGCCACTTGGACTAATGAGGAAGGGGTGGAGGGTCCTGCAGGGCCTACATGGCCTTTTTTAAAGAAACCCAAAGACTTCTAGGACTAACAAATTGGCTTATAAAGCCTTACAATTGCAAACCCAATTATGCAAGTGTATAAATACAAATATAAAAGGACATAAATACAATCAAAATGTTGGTGGTCTTGCTCTGATGTCCCCATCACCGGCTATCACATTTTCAGAGGCCGAGCTAGCACCACTTGAGGCTCGTCAGATGCCGTTGTGCATTTCTATCATTTTGAACCAAGTAAGCATAGATGTGACATTGGTAGATACCAGGGCTTCTATCAATGTCTGTCCTCTTAGTAATTTAGGAGCTTGTAATATTTCAGAAGAGTCATTAAGACCTACCACGACTACTATTGCAGCATATGACAATTCAAGAAGGTCGTGCCACGGCGTAGTCACAATTCAAGCTGAACTTGGGCCACTTACAATGGCTATTGAATTTTATGTGCTTCACATCGATCCCATGTTCAAAGCTATTTTGGGTCGACCGTGGATTAATAACCTCAATGCCGTACCTTCCACTGCTCATCAATGCCTCAAATTCCCTTTCCATGGGAGGGTGGTCAAGGTCAAAAGTATTTCCACAGTCCAATCAGTCGAGGCACTTTCAGACAAAATACTGCCAACACTATGGCCCAGCAATCGGCCCGTTATTTCAGTTTTAGACCTGGATTTTCCATGGGCCTATGCGCCACACAAGCCCACTACTGCGCCAGTAAACGTCAATGTGAAGCCCTAGATACGAGATTCTAAGGGCTGGAACATGATAATAAAGTTGGGCTACAAACTGAGAAGGGGCCTCGGTGCACAGTTACTGGGGCAGACCAAGCCGATCCCCTGGGGCAATAAAATGAATAGGAGGGGCCTCGGTTACCGAGAATCCTCATTATCAGTTCTGGGTGACTCAGGACCGTTAACTTGGGAATATCGTCAACATTGTTTCAGGGGCCCTCTCCAGCCAGGTACATTGAAAGCACCCCTCAGTCAGCTCAAGCAAGAAGACACAGCTTGTACAGTCGATGGCCCTCCATTGTTGCCTAAGGGGCCTGTTGATGATATGATGGATGTTAATCAAGCATTGCCTTGGTTGTTCTATGAAGAAGGTTGCCATAGGAATCAAGAGGTGCAGCTTGTGCCATATGTGCCAAAGGAGCCGGCTTATCATTCGCAGGAAAGAGGGAGCTCACCTGTCATTTTCAGTTGGACTCCTTCCCGTTTGTTCTCTTTCTTTCAAAAGCTGAATTTCATACCCCGATCACCTCCTATCATGATTGATCCTTTGCGGCAAGAAATGCTGACTGAATTCTTGATTGTGACTTGTCCATGTAGGCGCTGCCTACCAATTGATCTTTCGAGTATGTGGTTTTCCTCTTCTGATCCCTTCTTCGACATCTTCTATCCATCCATCTACCCTCTCACGCTTCCTCCTCCTCCTTCCCCCTCCTCTTCATTGTGTTGCATGCTCTCCACTAATCTCCAAGAAGAATAAAAAAATGCCTATTTTGAAACGGAGATTTCAGTGGAAGATTACGCTGTGTTCTGTTTGTCTTCCTCCAAGGGGCATGAGGCCCCTACTTCCCTTCGATTAGGGTTCCTTTCTCCTAGGATAGGTTTAGGGTCTGTCAAGTCTAGGGAAGTAGGGTCTATTTAGTCTAGAGAAGTAGGCTCTTATTCTAGTGCATCCAACCCTTCCTCCGCGTCTGAGCCGCACCCGCCGACGTGCCAGTCCAAGTCCATTCCTGATAAGTTCTTGCAAAATCTAGCTCAGTGATGTCATGCTCTTCTCAAGTGCCCGGAGTTTATAGCTACATCGATTGTGTTAGAAGAAGATGAGGAACAAGATAGAGTATGGAGCGATGATAGATTAGGTGTCTATGAAATCATGGATGAAAAAGACCCGGTCGATCTTGAGGACGGCGATATAGATGACACTGCCGACTTGTATGCACAAGGTTTAAAAAGGTTTGATGAGCCATCGTCAGTAGTGGATGAACCTACAAAGTTAATTTGGGGACTAACGAGGATCCCTGGCCTATCTTTATTTCTGCTAATCTTCCTCCTAAGGTGGAAGAGGAGTTGATCAAGGTTTTGAGAGAGTTCAGCGATTCTTTTGCCTGGTCATATGAGGACATGCTGGGTCTTGACTCCACTTTGGTAGAACATCGACTTGTGCTTAAGCCAGGAGCAACACCCGTAAAGCAAAAGCTGAGAAGATTCCACCCCAGCATGGCCTTGAGGATGAAAGAGGAGGTCGACAAATTACATAAGGTGTTGACACCTTGAAAATGAACAAGGGTGGAAGCAGATCATACCCACAGTGAAAGACCAATGATGAAGCTCGTCAACCATTTACCCGGCTGAAGCCTTTGTCGGCCAAGCTGATGTCCGGTGCCGATGTCACTCAGACGGCAGCACTAACAAAGCAGTAGTCGCTTGACTAATGAGACCCCCTAGCACACTTTAATAAGAGCTGTGTTACTGCCTCATCCAAGAATCCACAGATGACATGTCAGGGTAAGTCAGATGTCGGCTTATTGACAGATGTGATGTGAGATAAAGATGAAGCCGGTACCGGCAGATGAAGATTGTAAAGGCCTTTGCAAAGTCAGAACACAAGAAGAATCGTCTCCACAGATTATACACCCGGCTGAAGTCTTCCCAGACTAAAGCTGATGCCCGATCTCGTCACCATTCAGGTGACGATATCGATAAAATGATGCCCGATTTTGTCATCATTCGGATGGCAATACTGATGAAACCCCTGTCTGCGGACTGATGAAAACCCTACTAATGATCTCAATACAAACTATATCACCAACAGAGGACCCTTTTGGGTGCTGATGTACTTGAGGGGACGATAAAGGGCCTGGTCTAAGAGACCTAAGTGGGCCTGTAATTGTGGCGCCGGGAGCCCCTTGTCGAAGCCCAATGGCTGCACCGAGAGGATGGAGTCCTGCGCGCCGGGAAGCCCTCAGCTGAGGCGCACCGTGAGACGCCTGCCGAGAAGGCAAAGAGGGACGGTTATAAAGCCCCCTTTCCTTCGAAGAAAAAAGGGGGGAGAACAAAAAAGAGACAGAAGATAGAGATAGGGAGAGATAGAAAAAGACAGAAGAGAGACCGAGAGGGAAAAAGGAAGAAGCTGGGAGAAGAAGAAGAAAGGAAGACTCAGGTGGGTAACCGGGGAGGGTGAGGAGTCAATGCTCCGCCCTCCCCCATGCTTTCCTCTTTTTTTTTGATGTAATCTGGCGAGTCTTTCTCGATTTATCAATGTAGCCGGAGGATTCCGGTCTCGATTTCCACCTCTCTGTCTTTCATTTCCCTTCTACGATCTGTGTAAGTTTGGGATGATGCAATGAAATGAAGTATCAACATGGCCCGTTTGGGCATTCGATTGATTGAGATATCTGCTGTCTTTCTCCCCTTCTTGCATCGGTTGTTCTTCAGAATATCGGTTTGCCTAGATGCTCCAGCTTTCCGACTC
Source organism: Amorphophallus konjac (assembly GCA_022559845.1). Lineage (NCBI taxonomy): Eukaryota > Viridiplantae > Streptophyta > Magnoliopsida > Alismatales > Araceae > Amorphophallus > Amorphophallus konjac. The sequence continues at coordinate 149,702,667 of CM040124.1, forward strand.
GTGTTTCGACCTCCCCCCCCTAGCCCGTTCTCTGATGAAGGACGAAGACGGAGCCTCAACCCTCGTTCAGTGGGTTATTGGGCTCTGTCCCCCCTCTTCCCTCCCCTCGGATCATGGTTTTCTTGAATATCATAGATTTCTGCCGAGCTCCCATCTCGTTCAGGGTCAGAGACATCAATCTCTTGACCGTCTGAGCCGCAGGTGAGTAGAGAAAACGCCATACGTCCCACGAGGATTCGATAATGGGTGGTCTGCCCTTCGACTGATACTAACCTCCATGTAATCCCCTCCTGCACTCCAGATCTTGCCTCAATCCGAGCCAGAAATCCCAGAAGTCTCCTGAGTAGAGTATCGCAATCAAGCCATAAATCCTTTAGCCCCTTCCCGGCGTGGTCATTTCCCCGCCGAGAGCAACGCCGCCGAGAGGTCCCTTTCTTTATCCCCTTCAGCAAGTCAATAAAGCCCTTCAATATAGCCTTCCCGGCCCGGGCTTCCCGGCGCCAGGTTCCCGGCGCGGTGACGGGCGCGCCGAGAAGTCCCCCACGTCGGGAACCACCCCTTGTGCCTTCCACCCATCCGAATTGTAAACTGCACAGATATACCCCTCGAACCCCTGATAAACTTTCCTGCCACCAATGGAGAAACCAAACCAATAGCCCCTACAGTCTGTTCAGTGTGACCTTGAATTCGGTCGAAGGACGCCCCAGATCACCATATATACCTAAGGGATAAAGATTATTGGGGATAACCCCCCTACATAACCTTACGAGCCAAGGAAACTCTGCCACTGCATAAGTTTCAATGGCCTCAAAGGGATATTAAGTTGGTGCTGTAATCACATACACGGGCTAAGGGTCCCATACCCCCCCCTTATTCTGGCTTTCATCCCGGCACTCCGTGGGTGTTCGTCTATCACTCCCTGGCAGACGCTAGGTACGGGGGAGGTGCTGCTGAAATCCTCCCAGGCCGATGAAAGATAACACTGAAGCTGTCCTCGGGACTTCGCATAGTAATGGTGAAAAGGTTCTCTGCGTTGGACTCTTCTCCTCCAATCCCTCTCAGCTCTCGGCCTCCTTTGAAGCATATACAACTAAAACCAGTTGAACCCCATCTCTGAGTCCCCAGAGCCAATCTACTTTGATATAAATTTCCAGAAAACTCTTAAAATCCCAAAAAAATAGGGTACCGTAAAATCCTAAACTCTTCATGGCGCCCAAACACCAATACCTTCTCGGCACCGAACTCTCGGCGCCATCAGCTCCAGGCGCGGCTTTCAGCGCGCCGGGAACCCTCACGCCGAGAACTCCTCTTCCTCCCTTCAGCCTACGCCGAGAACAACCTTGGAGAGTCTCCGTCGCGTCAGGAAGTCGGCGCCGGGAGCTTCTTGGACTCTTCCCTTCGGCCACGCCGGGAACCTCCACCTTCTTGCCACTCACGCCGGGAGCCTTAACTTTTCATCTGTGGTCATGCCGAGAGCCTACGTTGCCACCCTGTGAGCCTAAATGCCCAGAGCTAACCCACACATAGATATTCGTGGATCATCAGATATGTCCCGAGGATAAAGTTAAAGGGAGGTAGACTCCCTTATGTTCCATCGATTCGTGTCGAAGTCACAACGACGCGCCTCCCTCTTAGTTCCGGTGAGCTATGCCAATGCATGAGTGCCACCAGCTCCTGTGAGGGAAGAGTCAAACATTGCCCTAGGGCATACATGTGTAACGTGGAGAGGTCTGACCTCTCTCTTCCTTTTGGCTTTCATCACGGCACTCCGTGGGTGACAGCCTATTTCCCTCTGGGCATGATCCAGACTATGGGGAGGTGCTGCCGAAATGTTAACCGATGCTTTAAACCTCCGTCATGATCGTGGCTCATCCTGTCCGCGATTGATATCCTCTGTTTCACCTTTCCCCTGAGTCTGATTGTTTTTGAACCGCCGATTCAGCGATATAGTTTGTTTCTGTGATCGATGTTATTCTCTTACCTGCCTTCCGGGCCTGGTATGAAGTTCAAAGTTATGTACATGAATATCTGTTTGCCTTATGAGGCCTCCTATTTTGGCGTTTAATCAAGGGTTATCCTTCTTAGGAAGGGCGTAATTAACGTCATAGCCTTTATGGTATGACGGACTTCGGGTCCCGACTCGGACTTCACAATCGACTGATTAAAAGTCAAATCGAGCGCACAATTAAATTGTCACCCCGGTGACTGGCACGCCTAATAATTAATAAATACAAATAAGAGAATTCCCCAAATAAAATTAAAATAATAATAAATTTAAATAATTTAAAGATAAAAAATCCGCGTTCCACAAGTCTGGCACGCCCGGTGGGACTCAGTCTCCCTTCATCTCTACGCCAAAAATAGGAGGCCCAGCGGGCCCCCTCAAATTTCTGATTCTGTGCGCTTTCCTTATTTTCAGGAAGCTACAATGACTACTGGACTCATGTCCGTGTGCTTCGACCAACAACCGATCGATGTGCATGTCCGAGAGGGTTACCTGGCGGTACCGCTGTCATTCGGGTCAATGTCCCCTGCTGTCGGGCTGCCCAACTGTCTAGGCCTCATCTTCACCGACCTTCTGTAGGTCGACAACAACGAGCAAGGCACTGCTGCAAGTGCCCCGATGAAGATTGCTGACAACAAGGGTAGCTTACCAGAAAGGACGACCTCGACAGCCGTCGCCTGCTATGTTGACCATGTTCAAAGGAGGGACACGGTCCCTGTTGCTGCCCAAAAGGGAAAAAGAACTAACCGGAGGAGCCGATATGCTGCTGCTGACTGTCGGCTTTCCAATTCAGGGAAGACGATGATGATGGGTGATGTTAGGGTGAACCTCAACGGTCGCCCGAGAGAAGTCCGACCGGACAGGATTGTCCCGACCGTCCAGATCGACAACAAGTTCCAAGTTCTAGCCACCAGGAGGGCCAACTGGGAAACTGATGAGAGGAAGCCGCTGGTGCCCAAGCCAGCAAGATATAAACAGATCTGGCGACCAAAGAAGATTCAGAGCTGGGCCCCAACTCGAGATGAGGGAAAAGCTACCGAGGATGATGTTGCCCGCTTCAGGGCAGGAAGCAGAAGAAGAGAAGGAAAAGACATAAGAGATGATGCTGCTGTTTACCCCAGGGCTTGGGGTAAGAAATATGAGAAAGAAAATGAAGAAAGAAATTTGACCACTGTTCGCCCCAGGATGAGGGGCAGAAAATGTGAGCAGAAGCAAGACCTCTCGGTCCCCCATCCCAGGGCTGGGGGCAGAAGATGGCAAAGGAAGAACTATGATGCTACTGCCAATTGCTTGCCAGGATGGCGACAGAAGATTTGAGAAAGAAGAAAGAATGAGAACAAACGAACCAGTCGCTGCTGCCATTCCAAGAAGACCAAGAGCCTGTGCTAGACAGGTTGATATATTTAGATATTCCAAAGCCGAGCATCTGAATGCTCAGGTGGCAAGACTGGCTCATCAGCAAAGAGGCCAGGAAAGACTGATGCTCCGACCAGAGCCACAAAGGCACAATCAAGAAGAGATGAAGCAAGTGGCTCAAGACTACTTCCATTACCAGGGGAACTCTGCCCTCGGTCAGCAAAGATTATCCCGTGCCCTGGGCACCATGGATGAAGAGGAGGAAGAAACCCTTCAAGAAGTGACGCTCGGAGTCTCCTCCTCCGATTCCAATGATTATGGGGATGGCCGCAGGGCCGGATATGGGAAAGAAGACTTGTGTGGGGAAGAACCTGAAGAAAGAATATCGGTCTTTGACCGACTCAAATACCCCGACCAGGCAAAAAGAAAAGTCTACAGGCAGAAGGGAAAGATGCAGATCTTCACCTATAACATGGCTGGACTTGTCAGGGGGCAAGACATGCTACCAACTCAACCGGATGAGCTACTCAGGCTGGCAACCAGACCCGAGCATGTCACAAGAAGAGGCCAAGCGGCGAAAGATAAGATGAAAACTGATGATGAAACCCGCGAGATCACCACCATGACAGTTAATGTGGTGACAGCGGAAGAGGAAGATAATCCCTTCATTGATAATGCTGAGGGGACTTCAGAAGATATACAGATCCCGTCCACCCTGGATCCCATGATCCAGATGATGTTCAGAAGATACCAGCAGGAGATCAATGCTCTCAGAAGACAGCTCAATGAGAGACATGAAGCTACGCCGGTCTCCAAGCAAGCCGAGCCTGTGGGGCATACTTCCAGCTCAATAGAGACGGCTATCCCAGCTAATCCTCTCCTGACTGATAAGGGCAAAGCACCGAGCCAACCTGTTCCACAGCAAGTAGTAGCCCAGCCCTCTGCATCTCAGACACAGCCTACCGCGCCCACCTTGCGCGTCACTGTGATGACAACTCCTCATAGTCAGCAACAAGCTCACTTCTTCCCAGAAGACATAGATCCAGCCGTAGCCCACAAGCTGATGATTGAAAGAATTGTGGAGATGAAGCTGTCTGAGAAGACTGGCGATGATGTTAGTACCTATGATGTGTACAAGGTGCCATATCCTCCCCAATATGCTGCTAAGAGACTACCTCCAGGCGTCAGTAAGCCGCCTAAGTTCGAAAAATTTAATGGCCAGGGCTCCCCCAGGGAGCACATAGCTTACTACACCACAATCATGGGTGACCTGGCAGTCGACGAAGCTTATCTGCTTAAGTTCTTTGGCTCATCCCTTACTGGGTTGGCCTTTGAATGGTATTCAAGCCTGCCAGCTGGATCGGTGGTTGATTGGCCTGATATGCAGAGAAAATTCCGCGACAGATTTCATGTCACTGAAAGAGAAATCACAATAGCAGAGCTATATGCAACCAGGCAGAAGCAAGATGAAACTGCACTAGACTACATCAAAAGATGGAGGAACTCAGCTATGAGATGCAGAAGACCCCCTCATCAAGAAGATGCAGTGCAGATATGTAAATAGAGCCTCAGGAGAGAGGTGCTAGAAAAGATGATCGGTGCAGATGTCAGAACATTTGACCGATTAAATAATATAGTGGCGGAGGTTGAGACATTCTTGTCCAAACGTCCGACCGCCAATGTTCCCAATGTGCTGAAAGGTAAATCTAATGATCGATGACCATCGCATTCTGAGGCTAACACCGTCGATTTCAGAACCTTCGAGCAGCAGAAGGGGAAGAAGGGGGCAGATGAAGCTCCCCCGCCTGAGGGTGCAGCAGAAAGAAAAGACAAGGTCTCTCTAAGAGACAAGATGAAAAAGGCTTACTCTTTTCCCAAGGAGAAGACGGCAGCACTATTTAACTGGGCATATAAGTTCAACAAGGTAACATTGACTGAACCGAAGAGACCCGAGGATGCGGCAAAGAAAGATGATCCGCTGTTCTGTCCATTTCACCATGCGCTGGGGCACGCAATTGAGGATTGTTATGTCTTCAAAGATATCATGGAAGGAATGGTTAAAAAGGGTGAGCTGCAGCTGGGAGATTATCAGGTAAAGCCGCCTCATCCACATGAGCCTCCGCCCTGGAGAATGGCCGCCAATATGATCTCAGTTTACCAACAGCTGCCTAAGGAAGCCGTTGAGGAATGTACCAAGCATACCTATGAAGCTTGTTTCCTCACCCAACTGAAGGATCAGGAGGGATGGCAGACGAAACTCATAAAGAATAGAAAGAAAACTCCCGCAGCCAGTACCGGCGGGGTGATTATTCGAGGTGTCACACCAAGGCCTGAATCGCCTCCAGTAAAGCCAGTATGGCGCACAACTGAGACCGGGCCAGTCATCCGGATCCCTACTCACAACCGGAGGAGACAAACTCCCCTACCCACACATAAAGAAGTAAGTCCTGCAGCCAGGCGTCTACAGCAGTATATCAATGAGCTCGATGAATATGAGTAGAAAAAGCCTAAACACCTGCTGGTAAAAGACTGTATACTCTGGGAGCAGCTCGAAGAATTGAAAATTGAAGAGCGGCCAGAGGCAGAACAAAGAAAAGGTGAGACTGAGCCCTTCTGGGGGCAAGAGCTGGCAAAGCCAAATTCCCAAAAGAAGAAGAGACGGCCCAAGTCCAAAAAGGGATAGAAAGTCACGACAGTACAGTGTAACACTCTGTCAGTGCTCTTTTCCTTGCCCGGGGAGGATGATGAGGCTGAAGCATCAAATGCCCTGCTAGAAGCCAACCATGCTGAGGCGTCTACCTCAGCCCATGCAACGCGTTCTGGGAAAAGATGGGGGCGCCCACCACCAGCTAATCATAATATTATATTCAGAGGGGAGCAACCCTATCAGATCCCAGAACTAGAGGTACGAGGTGTCCAGGTTCCTCCCCCTGCCAGCTTGTACCAAGACAAAGAAGAAGCTCCTTCGTTCTTGGAATTCTTGTCCAGTTTGGAGAATGAGCAATTGGCTCACACTGCTCCAGCTAAAAGCAATAAATGCCAGCAGACTACAGTTAGGAAGCAGAAGCAGCATGAAGAAAATGAAGGAAGTGACCCTCTAGCAAAGCCAGGGGCTGTTGCTACAGAAGAAGCCCCCCGGGAAATAGAGGAAGAGAATGAAACTGGGACTGGGCAGCAAAGGCCACAGGCACCACATGAACCTCCAAGACCCCGATGGGCAGAAGAAATGAGACTATCCAATGTCTGGGTAGACAGTCGAATCATGAAGAAGCTCCCTACCAGGTTCTCCATCTGGGAAATCCTCTCTTTGAGTGAAGAAGCCCGCCAAGCAATTGTGGGTGCCTTGCAGTCGCCGGCACAATATGAAGCACTCTTAACAGAAGTGAATTCTTGGCCATCGATCACATTCACAGAAGATGATATGCTAATCCCGAATTCCGGTCATAATAGGCCACTGTATATGAAGGGTTCCCTGAACTGTCAGCCGCTGAGCAGGATACTGATAGATCCCGGGGCTGCTGTGAACATCCTCCCATACCGCATCTATCAGAAATATTACTTTGATCTGCAGCTTACCAAGGTCAGAGATATGAGAATTGCAGGGTTCAACCAGAAATGTGAAACACATCTTGGGGTGGCTGATTTCAACCTCACATTGGGCGACCTCACTACCGTGGTACGATTTTATGTGATCGATTCCAACACCACGTATAAGGCCCTGCTGGGGAGACCGTGGCTGCATGAATATCAGATAGTGCCATCCACGCTACATCAGTGCATCAAATACTGCCATAAAGGAAAAGAAGAGAGGGTGTTTGCAGATCTGCATCCCTTCGAAGTATTCGAGTGTCATATGCTCGATGCATCCTACTACACCGAGGTGTCACAGAAGGGTGAAAAGAAAGAGGCTGTGGCCAGCCAGAAGAAGCCGGCGACGAAGGCAAAAAATTGGCCTCCACCGCCACCCAGGGGCTATATTAAAAAGCATGAAGTATCTCACATCTCTTACGCTGGTGACTTCGCTCGGATCACCCCTCCTAGCATCCGTCCAGAGGACACCGATGAAGAAATGAAAGAAAAGTACACACAAGTGGAGGTGCCGCAGGGTTTATTTAAACCCATCGTCAGCCTCGAGTACCAGACGGTGCTACCACTGAAGACTATGGAAGTCCCTCGCCTCTGCGAGCCTCCTACCATATTCTACACCGGGGAGTCAGTCGAGGAAGATGATCAAGACTGCATGGTCCCTGAAGAGGCTGCAAACCAGATGGTGCAAATTACAGGCTTGGATTATACTACCCGACGGGTTTCGCAGATGTTCTCTAAGATGAAGATGCCATCACTGCAGTCTGTCGCCCAGAAGAAAGCATTCAAGGAGTTATGGGATCCGCCTCGAGATAATAAAGAATTGAGGAAGATCACACAGCACCCGGGACTGGGCTATACTTTACAAGAATACTATGAGGCCGAAGTGGATGTCATCTCTACCTTCTACCAGCATGAAGATTTCCCTGGGGTGGGCTACGACCCGTACCCTTCGGAAGATGAAGAAATCATTTATCAGTCCATAACAGACAATGAAGCCCCAGACAATCAGCCGGGGACGGGAATGTCTGATGAGACAAAGAAAGATTGGTGCTGGGAAGACCTGCCTTCCAAAGAAGATCTGTTCCATGCTGAAGCAAGGTTTGACACGGGAACCCCGGATGAAGACCAAGTAGCCAAAGAGCTGAGGGAGTGCTTGGAGTTTGAGCGCATCCTGGAAGAAGTCCGAGCTCTACAGAGTGATGATCTCTCAAGGGAGTCAGCATCAGAAGAGCCTCTAAGGGCGGAAGACTCCGTCTTTGAGTTTTCTGCTGATCCAGTTACGTCCTCGGGTGGCGCTGAACAGAATACAACAATTTTGGCCGTATATGATGAGCCAGCACCCGCTGATGACCAATATGATGAAACAGAAAATCATGATACTGAAGAAGATTACATCCCGGGAGGCTTCATTGACTTGCAAGAAGCCCCGCCCGAGGTCGAAGATGGAGGTCAGGCCACCGTCGATGAGCTTACGAAAATAAATCTGGGAACCGTAGATGAGCCAAGGCCGACATTCCTCAGTGCACTGCTGGAGCCAGTTGCCAGGGAATAGTACATACAGTTCTTGAAAGAATTCCGGGACTGCTTTGCATGGACATATGATGAAATGTCGGGACTAAGTTCTGATGTGGCACAGCATCGATTGGCAATAAACCCAGAGGCTAACCTTGTAAAGCAGCCTTCCAGGAGAATGCGTCCTGAACTGATAAATCAGATTAATAAAGAGGTTGACAAGCTGATTGATGTAGGCTTTGTCGAAGAAAACCAGTATACTACATGGCTGGCCAATATAGTGCCCGTAAAGAAGAAGAATGGGCAGATCAGAATATGTGTTGATTTCCAGGACCTTAATAAGGCTTGCCCGAAAGATGATTTCCCGGTGCCAATCACTAAGGTGATGATCGATGCAACTACTGGCCATGAGGCTCTATCATTTATGGATGGGTCGTCCGAATACAACCAGATCTGGATTGTTGAAGAAGACAGAGTGCACACTGCATTCCGCACTCCGAAGGGGATATTTCACTACAAAAGGATGCCGTTCGGCCTCAAGAATGCCGGCGCTACCTACCAAAGAGCTATGACCAAGATCTTTGATGATTTGCTCTTCAAGAAAGTAGAGTGCTACATTGATGATCTGGTAGTAAAAACTAGCAGAAGAGAAGACCATCTGCAAGACCTGAGGATAGAATTCCAGAGGCTACATAAGTATGAACTCAAGATGAATCCCATGAAATGCGCCTTCGACGTGTCCAGTGGAAAATTCCTCGGGTTTATTGTCCGTCATAGGGGCATTGAAATCGACCCGTCCAAGATTAAAGCTATCCAGGAGCTCCCTCCACTAAGGAATCTGCACGAGTTGAGATCCCTGCAAGGGCGTCTGGCCTACATCCGACGATTCATATCAAATCTATCAGGAAGATGCCACCCTTTTCACAAACTCATGATGAAAGATGCGCCGTTCCTATGGGACGATGGCTGTCAGGAAGCCTTTGAGAAGCTGAAAGAATACCTCAAGACCCCTCCGGTGCTGGGGGCACCAATTAAGGGTAGGCCCTTGATAATGTATATCGCAGCCACATACTGTTCCCTAGGGGCAATGCTAGCACAGATAAATGAAGAAGGCAAAGAACAAGCCTTATACTATCTGAGCAGGAGGCTGATTAGAACTGAGGAAAGCTACAGCTACATAGAAAAGACCTGCTTGGCACTAGTTTTTGCGGTCAAAAAGCTCCGACACTATATGTTGTCACATGAAGTCAGATTGATATCTGCAGTAGATCCGCTCAAATATATATTGACTCAGCCAGTACTGAAGGGCCGGTTGGGCAAATGGGCAGTGATCCTGATGGAATTCGATACTACCTATACACCCCGAAGGGTAATAAAAGGACAGGCCGTGGCTGATTTCTTCGCATAACATCCTGTGCCAGAAAATGATATGCTAGGGACTGAGTTACCCGATGATGAGACGCTTGAAGCCTGCAAGGCTCAGTCAGCTATGTGGCAGTTATTCTTTGATGGAGCATCTAGAACAGAGACGGACTCCGATGGAAAGACCAGAATGCGGGCCGGAGCCGGTATTGTGCTGAGATCACCGGAAGGGGAGGTTGTGCATACTTCCTGTTCTATAAACAAGCCATGCACCAATAATGAAGCTGAGTATGAAGCCCTGATAATCGGACTCCATATCAGCCTCAACATGGGTATCCAAATGCTTCAGGTATTCGGGGATTCAATGTTGGTGATAAAGCAAATCCAAGGGGAGTTTGAAGTGCGAAAGCCAGAACTGAATCCCTACCACCAAAAGGCTGTGAGCCTCATGGCGAAATTCTATCACATTGACTTCAAGCATGTGGGCCGTGGACATAATGCCCAGGCTGACGCACTGGCGAAGCTAGCCAGCTCACTAGCAGTCCCGCCAAATGAGACACTGAACATTGTTGTTATGAACCGGTGGCAAGTCCCCAGTATGCTAGAAGGGTGCCCCGAAGAAGAAGAGGTCGCTACTGTTAGCACAGAACAGGCATCTGACTGGAGACAGCACTTGCTACAGTGGTTCCTGCACCAACAGCTACCGCAGAAAAGAGAAGAGAAGATGAAACTTCTGAGAATCAAAGATTCTTATGAATTCAGAAATGGGACTCTGTTCCGAATAATGGCGGATGCGCGCAAGAAGATTCTACTCCGCTGCTTGTCCACTGAGGAAGCTTGGCAAGCGATGAAAGAAGTACATGCTGGGACAGCTGGTGCCCACCAGGCTGGTCCCAAGATGAAGATAGAAATCAAGAAGCTGGGCTACTATTGGCCCACCATGTTTAAAGACTGCTGTAAATTTGCAAAGTCATGCCAAAAATGTCAGGAGCATGCTACTGTGCCTAGAAGGCCGCCTACGACTCTGCACCCTACAGTCCCTAGCTGGCCGTTTGCGCAATGGGGAACTGATGTAGTTGGTCCACTGCCGACTTCCTCGGCCGGACATAAGTACATACTGGCCATAACAGATTACTTCTCCAGATGGGCGGAGGCTATAGCATTAAGAGAAGTGACTGGTGAATTGGTCGCCAGATTCATCAAGCAGAACATTATCTTCCGGTTCGGGATCCCCAGCCGAATAATATCTGACAATGGAAGTCATTTCAGAAATCAGAAGGTCTATCGGCTTGCTGAGAAGTATAAAATCGAATGGAGGACTTCCACCCCTTACAATCCACAGGCAAACGGATTGGCAGAAGCTTTTAACAAGACTCTCTGCACCTTGCTGGCCAAAACCGTCAGTTCCAATAAGAAGGACTGGGAAGAAAAAATGTATGAAGCTCTATGGGCGTACCGCACCGTCTTCAAGACACCTACAGGGTGCTCACCATACTCACTGGTATACGGCTCAGAGGCAGTGGTTCCACTAGAGCTGGAAGTCCTGTCACTCAGAGTGGCAGTCCAATATGACCTGGCCCGTGGCGAACAAACCAATGCTGAAAGAAGGTTAGAATAATTGGCTGAATTGGAAGGGAAGCGCCTCCAAGCTCAGAAGAATATCCAAATGTATCAGGCCCGCATGGCCACTGCATTCAACAAACTCGTAAAAGGATGAGAATTTAAGAAAGGTGACCTCGTCATGGTCAAGAAAAAAGAAGTCATGGCATCCAACCCAAAAGGAAAGCTAAATGCTAATTGGGAGGGCCCTTACGTGATACAGAGGGTCTACGAAGGAGGGGCCTACATGGTTGTTAACCATCGAGGGGAAATCCGATCCTCGCCAATCAACGGTAGACACCTAAAGTTGTATCATGCTGCACAACCAACATTCCCCGAGTAATCAGACACAGACTACCCTTCTTTGGTCTAGCGGCACCCCGCCCTAGCCAAGCTACCCTTCTCCTTAGTTTAGCGGCACTCTGCCCTAGCCAAGCTACACCCTTTACTTGGTCTAGCGGCACTCCGCCCTAGCCGAGCCACACCCCTTTCTTCGTCTAGCGGCACTTCGCCCTAGCCGAGATGCACCCTTCCTTGGTCTAGCGGCACCCCGCCCTAGCCAAGCTACCCTTCTCCTCAGTTTAGCGGCACTCCGCCCTGACCAAGCTGCCCTCTTCCTCAGTCTAGCGGCACTCCGCCCTAGCCGAGCTACCCGTTTCTTCGTCTAGCGGCACTCCGCCCTAGCCGAGCTACCACTTTCTTGGCATAGTGGCACTCCGCCCTAACCAAGCTACCCTCATCTTAAGCTGGTGGCATTCCCACCTGTCACCTTCTAAAAAGGGAGGGAAAGAAAAAGAAAGTAAAAAAAAAAAATGGGGTTAAAAATGGAGATACCCCGCCAGACTTGCTCCTATATTAGGGACAAGTGCAAAAATGGCCTAAAACCCAACTGTGGTGAAAACCCGAAAGGGCACTGCAGGCAAAATCGGGTACCCCGCCACGTGAAAACCCGAAAGGGCGCGTGGGCAAAAGCAAGAGGGGGCTGGCTCCGGTGAAAACCCGAAAGGGCACTTGGGTCAGTAATGTGGTAACCCCAAAGAAAGCCTCATCTCCCACCATAAACTCCTCGTCGATCGGCCGGCACCTTCTCCGATCAACGATTAAACCCACTCAGTATAGACCCTACGTCTATCCTGATGAAACCCTCATTCACCCTATCCAAAGTGCCACCATGGTGAAACTCACCGTTGATCGACCGGCACCCCGCCCGATCAATGATAAGACATGTCCAGTTTAGACCTTACGTCTATCCTGATAAAACCTATGAATTCCTTTGCATTGGTATAAACCCAATACCGATGATGAAACCCACCTTTGGTCGACGGGCTCGCCGCCCGATCGGCAAAGAAACCCGTCCGGTTTAGACCTTACGTCTGTTCCGACTAGATCTGCATATTTCTTTACGTTTCGCCGTAATGAAACCTATGAAATCCTTGCATTGGTATAAACCCAATACCGATGATGAAACTCACTGCCGATCGACTGGCACACTGCCCGATCAGCGATGAAACCTGTCCGGACTAGACCCTACGTCTATCCCGATGAAACCTATGAAATCCTTGCATTGGTATAAACCCAATACCGATGATGAAACCAACCACCGATCGACTGGCACACTGCCCGATCAGCGATGAAACCTATCTGGGATAGACCCTACATCTATCCCGATGAAACCTATGAAATCCTTGCATTGGTATAAACCCAATACCGATGATGAAACTCACTGTCGATCGACTGGCACACTGCCCGATCAGCGATGAAACCTGTCCGGGCTAGACCCTACGTCTATCCCAATGAAGCCTATAAAAGCCTTGCATTGGTATGACCCAATACCAATGATGAAACCTGCTATCAGTCGGCTGGCGCGCTGCCTGATCGACGCTAAAATCCATCCAGGGTGGACCTTCCGTCCGCTCAGACATAGCACAACACCGCTCTTTGAATCTATTCAGACCCTTCGTCTGGATAGATCATGAAACCCTACTTCCCTTTGCATTGATGTTGACACCCACATCAATGATCGGGCGCCCACAATAAACATATGGCGCCATGGTCCATATGATGAAAGCTCTGGTCCCAGAAAAGACAATAATAAAAAAAGAAAATAGAAAGAAAACGACAAAAAAAGTATATATATAAAAATGGGGTTGAAAATAGAGATACCCCGCCAGACTTGTTCAGGATTCTAGACAAGCGCAAAAAGGGCTAAAAGCCAGCTGTGGTGAAAACCCGAAAGGGCACTACAGGCAAAATCGGGTACCCCGCCATGTGAAAACCCGAAAGGGCGTGTGGGCAAAAGTAAGAGGGGGCTGGCTCCGGTGAAAACCTGAAAGGGCACTTGGGTCAGTAATGTGGTAATTCAAAAGTTCCATGCCAACCGGCACGCTACCTTTACCTCCCCTTCACCGATGAAGCCTTCCGTCGGTCATCTGACTTTATGCCCCACCGATGATAAAACCTTTCCGGGGTAGACCTTACGTTTGCTCTGATGAAATCTACATACCCTCTTTTCACATGTCCCACCGACAATGAAACCCATCACCATTCTGATGAAAACTCTTAAACCTTCCCTTGATCGGTCGGCCCCCTTTGCCCGATCAACGATGAAACCCTACCAGGATAAACCCTACGCTTATCCTGATGAAACCTACGTATTTCTTGGCAAAGTCCCACCCGCCATAAAACCTGCTGGAATAGACCTTACGTCTGTCTTGACGAGACCTACATCTCTACATATGTCCCACCGTTGATCGACCGGCACCTCGCCCGATCAATGATGAAATCCTCTGTCCGATTTAGACCTTACGTCTATACTGATGAAACCTATGAAACTCTTTGCGTCGATATAAGCCCCATATCGACGATGAAACCAACCACTGATCGACTGGCACCTCGCCCGATCAGCGATGAAACCATGTCCAATTAAAACCCTGCCAGTTTAGACCCTTCGTCTATTCTGATGAAACTTATAACACTTTCTTTGCGTCGATATAAACCCAATATCGATGATGAAACCAACTGTTGATCGACCGGCACCTCGCCCGATCAATGATGAAATCCTGCCAGTTTGGACCTTTCGTCTATTCTGATGAAACCTATAAAGCTCCCTTGCATCGATATGATCCCAATATCGATGATGGAACCAGCTATTGATCGACCAGCACCTCGCCCGATCAATGATGAAATCCTATCCAGTTCAGACCCTACGTCTGTCCTGATGAAAACTATACACCCTTTAATGTCCCACCTGCTATAACCTCTGCCCAGTCTAGACCTTACGTCTACTCCGATGGAACCTCTTTATTCATATTCCTGCAAATTGTCTCCCCCGCGGCATATATGGCCAAGAAGGACGTTTGCTGCTACCAACAGAATTCAGTTTAAGCACCTCCTCGGATGCCATCACGCGGTGGAGAGAGTCCCCCATCCTTTCTATGAAGGGGTGGATGCTCTCCTGCCTAGTACGAGTCATTCGCATGAAGGACTGTTGAAACCACTACCCCACTTCCCACAGTGATAAAACCACATGCAGAAGAAAAAAAAAGAGAGAAGATGGATACATATAGGGCCAAAAAGTCCTTTTCATTAAAGAGGGGAGTACATAGAGGGTCCCCGAAGAGACATTGCATCACAATAGAAGACAAAAAAAAGAGAAGAAAAGAAAAGAAATGATTCATGGCCGCCGGAAGATGTCTTCGAAGGCCAGAAGACCCACATAGGGGGTGGCCCCTAATTCATGAAGTCGAGCATCCTCCTCCTGCAGTCGAACAGACTCGTCCCGAAAGGATGCCACCTGCCCCTCCAATAGAGCTACTTCTTCCTCGAGCTGCGGTCGGGAAGTTGTTATCTGCGGCAGCTCAGATCGGAGACCAGACAGTTCAGCCTCCAGAATGGCTATTCGGCCGCGCACAAACTGCTCCCGCTGCGCCAGAGACTGCAGTTGACACTGTCGCTCCTGAAGAATAAAGTTCATTTTTTCTAGCTCAGATTTGCAGTCCATCCTTTGCAACTTTAAAGCCGCCAGTCTGTCAGACATGATGTGTGCCAAGAAATCCCGACGATGTACAAATTTTAACAGCAACAGAACCCGCTGGGTCCATATCTCTAGAGGACAACCCATTGCCTGTAAACCGGCGATGAAACGCTCGGCTATCTCCTTTAACTACGGATAAGTTAGTCCGGGCTGGGATTCCACTAGCTGGCGCAACATGTCCAGGTGTTGCCAGACAAAACTCTCAGGTGAAGCAAAGCCAGGCAAGGGAAGTGGAGCCACTTCAAAGGTTACCTCGCTGTCAATGTCTGCCCATAGGGTGATATCTGGCTGAGAAGAAGAAGACGGGAGGTCTGTCGAAGGCGCCAACTGAGCTCTCTCCACAACTTCTGACGAAGCCGAGGGACCTTCCACCTCCATCTCCTCGAGGGTCACCGTTTGAATGCTCGCGGGGGTGACTCCAGTAAGTGCCGGAGTGGTTGCTTCCTGGGTCTCTAATGCAATACCCGCCCCTTCAACATCCTCTTCGCAGGGTACCTCCTCCTCAGATTCCGAAAGTATGGAGATAGATTCCGGGGCAGTTATAGACAATACTCCAATTTCTGTGGCGGCTACCTCTCCTTCTTCCACCCCCGCTGCAACAGCCGGTTCCTTCAATGTCAAGGCTGCAGGGGTCACAGCCAGGAGGGGCAAGGGTTCAATCTCCATGATTGATGTTATGGGAATTGCCGATTCAGGCGCAATGGTCAGCACTACAGCCGGTATGAAGGCGGAACCCCTAATTGGGTCCATCTCAACTCTGAAATCCAGGACCTTGATGAGAGCCGGGCTTTCCCCCGAAGTCCTCAAGTCCAACAATGCTAAGTCCGTAAGGGACTGCACCCTCACCGGCACAGGGCGGATTATCTCAGGAACGCCTGCCCAGGCTACTGTCGAAGCAGGAACAATGGCCATGGCATCAGATAGAGTGGCTTCGAAGGCTGCAGTCATCACCGGGCTAGCAACAGGGGATTCCTGTGAACAGATCAATACAGCATCAAGCAGCAGATAAAAAGGGGAGACAATGAGGAGAAGAAAAGAGACTCACCTCTAATGTAATGTCAATATCCTCAAAGGAGTGCAGAGGAGGAGAAAGTCCCGCTGCTGAAGCAATAAAAGGAGGAGTTATGTCTGCCTCGGTATCCAAGCCGGTGAACTCTTCTTGTAATTCCTCCTCAGGAGATAGCACCACCAGCTTGGAGGAGGTGAATAATGGAACAATGGCGGTGCATGCGGATGGGGCCTCTGATGTGGAAACACCCTCCGTCTCGCTCTCGCTGAAACCTGCTTCCTTTCCATCTGCCTCAGAAGCGGTCGCGGAGCTACTAGAAGAGATTTCTACACTATCCACGGGTGGGACCGCCATTTCTAACGTCTGCCTGGAAGAAGACCGGGTAACTATACGCCTCACAGGGACGAGGCCCCGTTTCATCTGGGTCTTATGACCCTCCTGTGGCTGAGTGATATCGCAAGCCTCTCCCGTAATTTCAGTCTCGTCCCCGACCGCCACTACAGGGAAAAGCTTGTGAGAGGGACAATGAAAAGTAATTGAAATACGCAGGAAAAGATGAAAAAGGCATACTTACCCTCCGCCTCACTAGCCGGCGTGGGAGAAGGCAGCCTGGTCTCCACCACAGAAGATGCCACAACTGGCTCTTGGGCTGTGCAAAAGCAAGGGGTCAGATTTAAGGACTTCTTTGAAATCCAGCAAAGGAGGATGAGAAATACAACTGCAGGCTATTGATGTTACCCTGAACCGATGTCTGAGCAGCCTCCCTTTCAGATTCGAACTCATCAAATGAGGGAATATCAGGGAGAGGGGTCCCAGTGTCCATAGCTACCGAAGCCGACTGCTGAGCATAAGCCTTCTTGGCCTTCCTGGCCTTCCCGACTGCAGCCTTGACTACAGAAACCTTTCTCTTCTTGCCAGGAGGCAGGGGAGTGGTAGTTGGTGCTGCTGCAGGGACTTCAAAATAAGTAGGCTTCTCAGCCTGCGCAATGATCTTTCTGTATAGCCCCTGGCGCTTTATATCCGGCCTGTCTATTGAAGACGGCAGAGAAGCAATGAGGTCAGTGAATGCAGAGCTTAAATATTTATCAGAAAGCACTACAGTCAGAAAAGAAAAGATCATACCTGCTGGGCCATCATAAAAGATAGAGAGCGGCCAGTACAGATAAGCTACCTCCTTGGAGCGGGAAGCAGCCTCCTTGATAAGCCAACAGACATCACCAAATGTCTGGCATTTTCCCACTAAAGTTGCTAGATCACTATGACCACGTGAGTCAAGGCATCGAAATAAGTCGAGGTGGTCCATGCCCCAACCGTCAACATAATGAAAGGAGATGAACAGTGACTTATTCAAGATGCCGGCTAGCGGGCTTTCCGTAGACAACCCATGTAAGTTCAGCAGAATGAACAGCCAAGACGTTTGCTTGTAGTCCGTCTGAGTCATGTCCTCCCTACGCACAAACATCCTATATGGATGAAATCTATCTATCGGACCCCTCCAAGGGACTACTGCCGGGAGCGGCTCTTCGACAGGAAATGGGTATTGTTGCACCTCCAAGCGAGCGTCCCCTACACGGCTCAGATGTTTCAAGCTCTGCATGAAAGTGTCGTTGATAGCAGCAAAGACAGGAGCAGGCGGGTCGGAATTCTTTTCCTTCAAAGCCCGACGCTCGGCCAGATATTTCTCTGCCTCCCTCTGGTGCTGTGAATAAAGCCTTTTCAGGTGGGCCTCGGGGATGTCAAACACTGGCCCGGGCTGTTGTTTCAGAAAGGAACGCTCGGCCACATCCCAGAATGCACCTCTACTATCCTTGTAAAAGTTGGTTCGAATGTTCCACCATTTGATATATTCTGATGTTACCCGGGGAACACGGTTAGAAACAATGGGAACTCTAAAAACTGCACCGTCCTGGCGATGGTAGAAATCCCACCACAATCGGCCATCACCGACAATGGTGGACCCATGCTTAGCCCGGCTATCCAGGGGAAATTGAGCAACTGATGTGGGGATATGTTGGTCGTAACCAAAGTTCCGGCCAAAGCGGAATGGATAGTATGGTTCCAGAAGAAGTAGGCCACCCTTTCTGAAAACTAAGACACTAGGCCGAATGGCCATGGCCCACCTGACCAGCTCCGGCTCCAGGATTGGCCGAGCAATGTTAACCCCTGAGACAGGATGGATATAGGTCTCTACCTCTTCCAGCTTGCACTCTCTCTGAGAATGAATCAAAGGAGCTGAACCTGCCGCCAAGCTCCAGAAATGAATGCTGCCAGGGGCATCCACCGGCACCTTTATCAGTCGACC
Organism: Amorphophallus konjac; assembly: GCA_022559845.1. Lineage (NCBI taxonomy): Eukaryota > Viridiplantae > Streptophyta > Magnoliopsida > Alismatales > Araceae > Amorphophallus > Amorphophallus konjac. The sequence goes on from CM040124.1 coordinate 149,721,433, forward strand.
CCTTATTTTGAACAGCGGATCATAGAAAGGACCAGGTTCAGCACTGGCAAACTCAATCATTCTGGGCAATACTGTATCTGCCTGCAAAGTTCTGGGCGCCAATTCAAGGAATAGACTGCAGACCCAGGCATTGAAAAAATGAAAAGGACCCACGGTCTTCAAAGAACGGGGAGTCCGATGCTTGTACAAATCTCCCAAAGATTTATAGATTAAATACAAGGCCACCGGGCAAAGCGACAGCCTCATTCCCCAGGCCATCTGACAGGTCGGGTATATAGCTTCTGGCCGGATGATTGTCTCATCCCCTTGAGGGAGAGCGAAAGTGCACAGCCAGAATGTGAAGTAAGCCACACAATGTGTGATGGGGTCTACACCTGCTGGGTTGGGACCACCTCTGCCTGCACGGCGCAATGAAGATGGCAGCGCTGACTTATAGCGAGGAGCCATTATTTGCTTGCTAGCAGCCGGTCCCATGGAAGGAAAGTCTGCATGTCTCAAGGGACCATCAAATAAATATTGAATCCACTACCCTATCCAGACCCTCAGCTTGCTGCCTTTCTCTCGGGGATGATAGCCTTTGGAGGGCCCTCTACTGTACGCCAGACAGATGGAGCGATATGCCTTCATTAGATACCGGTATGAGAAGCCAAGGGAATACTTGCCTTCACCATTGGAACTATCCTTCTCAGAATCTGCCAAGCAGACTTCTTCATACGGCTCGCCATCAATAGGCTGTCCGGAAAGCTGTGACAGACTCCAGAGGTCAAGAGATGTCTCACCCTCTGCTATATAAAATATGTTGAATAAGGGGCAGAAGACTTCGAACATCCCACAGCATAACCCTCAGGATATGGGATATCGAAATCTGGAAGCAAAGACACTATGATATACCCCAGCTCTGATCAGCAGAGGGGCATATTCCTTCAGAACAAACTCAGTAAATTCCACTGCTCCTACTCGAAATAGGTGGGCGTCAGTGATCTTGGTATCTCCAAACCAACCAGCGGCCAAATGATACTTGAACTGAATGGCCGAACAATTCAGCACAAAAGGCTCTTCGCGGTACCCCCACTTTACTGGTGCCAGGAAGAGACCATAGCCGGGCTTCTCCCTATTAACTCAGCCACTGGCATTATCCCACCGAGCAGGTGTGAACTCCGGGGCCCGGGTCAGCATTTTCTTTTCCGGCTCCAGCTCCGATATGCCAAGGACTGCATCCCAGTCTCGCTTCTCCCCGGGAAGATATATAGCCTTTCCACGATACACTGAATCTTTCAGGCTGTCTCTCTCGACCAGAATTGCGGCTTCAACTGTACGAGCTATTCGGTAGTTCCGCATTCCACCCACGGTGAAAGTTCGGATGAACGGCATCAAGTGACGGTCCTTCGGGAGGTCTGGCCGGTAGCTATCATCCCGTCTGAAGCATGTCTCAGTCGCCGTGGAGTATACCCAGGCTGTTGACACCGTGTCAGTTTCAGAATCAGACGATTCGTCAACTGAAGCAATCCTGTCGTATCCAAAGTCCAAGCTGTGCACGTTCAGCCAGTTTACTGTGGCCCGTGATATATCTGGTTGGGCTGATGAACTTGTTCCGATGACTCCAGAGGATGTAGCAGCAGAGCCTGAAGCCATTGCAGTGTCTGCAGTCAAAGAAGAAAAGTAAATTAAAAGTCCTAGAACAATGGGCAGTTTTATAAAGATTGTAACATGAGACCCTATGAAAATTTCGACAGCATCTCCCCTTATTTGGGGTCTGCCAAAGAAGAATAGGGAGTCACCAACCAAGAGGGGGTGATCCCAGAAACAAAAGGGATTGAATCCCCAAAGATCGTCATACCCGGGCGAAATCTAATAGGACGGGGAAAAAACCGGACGGTCGGAGGGGAGGAACTCGCAGCCACCGCCGAGAGAGAAAAGAAAATGAAGAGAGAGAACGAGCTGTGAATAATGAGAAGGAAAGAGGCTTTCGGCGCCTCAAATAGAAGCCTGAAGCGAAAGGTTCTCGGCGCTATAAAACGCGCGCCGAGAACCCCCAGGCCGAGAGCCCCCTTCGGCCAAAAGGCGCGCCGAGAAGTCCTCCGCGCCGGGAAGCTAGGCGCGCCGAGACCCCACGTCTCCACGCCGAGAGGCCTTCACGCGTCGAGAAGCCTATGGCCTCGTGCCGAGAAGCTCCAAAGTGCTGAAAATAAAGTTAGACAATATGAAGATAGAAAAGAAAGATACGTATGCAGAATATTGTTGCAACGAGATGATCAGGTCTAAGGACCGGATTGAAGAGAAATTGAGGAAGATACCCTCGAATAATGAAAGTCACCTGCAGGACCCGTGCCGCTTATTCTGCGCTTACGCCGCCCGCAGGTGGGGGGCATTTGTTGACACCTTGAAAATGAACAAGGGTGGAAGCAGATCATACCCACAGTGAAAGACCAATGATGAAGCTCGTCAACCATTTACCCGGCTGAAGCCTTTGTCGACCAAGCTGATGTCCGGTGCCGATGTCACTCAGACGGCAGCACTGACAAAGCAGTAGTCGCTTGACTAATGAGACCTCCTAGCACACTTTAATAAGAGCTGTGTTACTGCCTCATCCAAGAATCCACAGATGACATGTCAGGGTAAGTCAGATGTCGGCTTATTGACAGATGTGATGTGAGATAAAGATGAAGCCGGTACCGGCAGATGAAGATTGTAAAGGCCTTTGCAAAGTCAGAACACAAGAAGAATCGTCTCCACAGATTATACACCCGGCTGAAGTCTTCCCAGACTAAAGCTGATGCCCGATCTCGTCGCCATTCAGGTGACGATATCGATAAAATGATGCCCGGTTTTGTCATCATTCGGATGGCAATACTAATGAAAACCCTACTAATGATCTCAATACAAACTATATCACCAACGGAGGACCCTTTTGGGTGCTGATGTACTTGAGGGGCCGATAAAGGGCCTGGTCTAAGAGACCTAAGTGGGCCTGGAATAGTGGCGCCGGGAGCCCCTTGTCGAAGCCCAATGGCTGCACCGAGAGGCTGGAGTCCTGCGCGCCGGGAAGCCCTCAGCTGAGGCGCGCCGTGAGACGCCTGCCGAGAAGGCAAAGAGGGATGGTTATAAAGCCCGCTTTCCTTCGAAGAAAAAAGGGGGGAGAACAAAAAAGAGACAGAAGATAGAGATAGGGAGAGATAGAAAAAGACAGAAGAGAGACCGAGAGGGAAAAAGGAAGAAGCTGGGAGAAGAAGAAGAAAGGAAGACTCAGGTGGGTAACCGGGGAGGGAGAGGAGTCAATGCTCCTCCCTCCCCCATGCTTTCCTCTTTTTTTTTTGATGTAATCTGGCGAGTCTTTCTCGATTTATCAATGTAGCCGGAGGATTTCGGTCTCGATTTCCACCTCTCTGTCTTTCATTTCCCTTCTACGATCTGTGTAAGTTTGGGATGATGCAATGAAATGAAGTATCAACATGGCCCGTTTCGGCATTCGATTGATTGAGATATCTGCTGTCTTTCTCCCCTGCTTGCATCGGTTGTTCTTCGGAATATCAGTTTGCCTAGATGCTCCAGCTTTCCGACTCGTGTTTCGACCTCCCCCCCCTAGCCCGTTCTCTGGTGAAAGACGAAGACGGAGCCTCAACCCTCGTTCAGTGGGTTATTGGGCTCTGTCCCCCCTCTTCCCTCCCCTCGGATCATGGTTTTCTCGAATATCATAGATTTCTACCGAGCTCCCATCTCGTTCAGGGTCAGAGACATCAATCTCTTGACCGTCTGAGCCGCAGGTGAGTAGAGAAAATGCCATACGTCCCACGAGGATTTGATAATGGGTGGTCTGCCCTTCGACTGATACTAACCTCCATGTAATCCCCTCCTGCACTCCAGATCTTGCCTCAATCCGAGCCAGAAATCCCAGAAGTCTCCTGAGCAGAGTATCGCAATCAAGCCATAAATCCTTTAGCCCCTTCCCGGCGTGGTCATTTCCCCGCCGAGAGCTACGCCGCCGAGAGGTCCCTTTCTTTAGCCCCTTCAGCAAGTCAATAAAGCCCTTCAATATAGCCTTCCCGACGCCAGGTTCCCGACGCGGTGACGGGCGCGTCGAGAAGTCCCCCACGCCGGGAACCACCCCTTGTGCCTTCCACCCCTCCGAACTGTAAACTGCACAGATATACCCCTCGAACCCCTGATAAACTTTCCTTCCACCAATGGAGAAACCACACCGATAGCCCCTACAGTCTGTTCAGTGTGACCTTGAATTCGGTCGAAGGACGCCCCAGATCACCATATATAACTAAGGGATAAAGATTATTGGGGATAACCCCCCTACATAACCTTGCGAGCCAAGGAAACTCTGCCACTGCATAAGTTTCAATGGCCTCAAAGGATATTAAGTTGGTGCTGTAATCACATACACGGGCTAGGGGTCCCATACCCCCCCTTATTCTGGCTTTCATCCCGGCACTCCGTGGGTGATCGTCTATCACTCCCTGGCAGACGCTAGGTACGGGGGAGGTGCTGCTGAAATCCTCCCAGGCCGATGAAAGATAACACTGAAGCTGTCCTCGGGACTTCGCATAGTAATGGTGAAAAGGTTCTCTACGTTGGACTCTTCTCCTCCAATCCCTCTCAGCTCTCGGCCTCCTTTGAAGCATATACAACTAAAACCAGTTGAACCCCATCTCTGAGTCCCCAGAGCCAATCTACTTTGATATAAATTTCCAGAAAACTCTTAAAATCCCAAAAAAATAGGGTACCGTAAAATCCTAAACTCCTCACGGCGCCCAAACACCAATACCTTCTCGGCACCGAACTCTCGGCGCCATCAGCTCCAGGCGCGGCTTTCAGCGCGCCGGGAACCCTCACGCCGAGAACTCCTCTTCCTCCCTTCAGCCTACGCCGAGAACACCCTTGGAGAGTCTCCGTCGCGCCGAGAAGTCGGCGTCGGGAGCATCTTGGACTCTTCCCTTCGGCCACGCCGGGAACCTCCACCTTCTTGCCACTCACGCCGGGAGCCTTACCTTTCCATCTGTGGTCATGCCGAGAGCCTAAGTTGCCACCCTGTGAGCCCAAATGCCCAGAGCTAACCCACACATAGATATTCGTGGATCACCAGATATGTCCCGAGGATAAAGTTAAAGGGAGGTAGACTCCCTTATGTTCCATCGATTCGTGTCGAAGTCACAACGACGCGCCTCCCTCTTAGTTCCGGTGAGCTATGCTAATGCATGAGTGCCACCAGCTCCTGTGAGGGAAGAGTCAAACATTGCCCTAGGGCATACATGTGTAACGTGGAGAGGTCCGACCTCTCTCTTCCTTTCGGATTTCATCCCGGCACTCCGTGGGTGACAGCCTATTTCCCTCTGGGCATGATCCAGACTATGGGGAGGTGCTGCCGAAATGTTAACCGATGCTTTAAACCTCTGTCATGATCGTGGCTCATCCTGTCCGCGATTGATATCCTCTGTTTCACCTTTCCCCTGAGTCTGATTGTTTTTGAACCGCCGATTCAGCGATATAGTTTGTTTCTATGATCGATGTTATTCTCTTACCTGCCTTCCGGGCCTGGTATGAAGTTCGAAGTTATGTACATGAATATCTGTTTGCCTTATGAGGCCTCCTATTTTGGCATTTAATCAAGGGTTGTCCTTCTTAGGAAGGGCGTAATTAACGTCATAGCCTTTATGGTATGACGGACTTCGGGTCCCGACTCGGACTTCACGATCGACTGATTAAAAGTCAGATCGAGCGCACAATTAAATTGTCACCCCGGTGACTGGCACGCCTAGTAATCAATAAATACAAATAAGAGAATTCCCCAAATAAAATTAAAATAATAATAAATTTAAATAATTTAAAGATAAAAAATCCACGTTCCACATAAGGCCAGGTTCATTAGAGTTGTATTATATCCTCAATGGGTGGCAAATATAGTCTCTATTATCAAGAAGGATGGAAAGGTGCGAATTTGCATTAATTTCAGGGATCTGAATAAGGCATGCCCCAAGGATGATTTCCCGCTGTCTCATATAGATGTGTTGGTGGATAACACAGCCGGGTACGAAGCTTTGTCATTCATGGATGGTTATTCTGGTTATAACGAAATCCGTTTAGCTCCGGAAGATCAAGAGAAAACCTCGTTCACCACGCCCAGGGGCACTTACTGCTACGTGGTCATGCCATTTGGTCTGAAGAATGCGGGTGCCACGTACCAATGGGCGATGATGGCAATATTCCACGATATGATGCATGTCTATATGGAGGCTTACATGGATGATATTTTGGTGAAATCGAGGTCGAAAGAGGAACACCCTGCTATTTTGGCTAAGGTGCTTCAGGGAGCTAGGGAGTATAAGCTGAAGATGAATCCCAAGAAATGCGTATTTGGAGTGTCTTCAAGAAAGTTGATAGGTTTCATAGTTAGCAAATGGGGGATTCAAATTGATCCTAATAAAGCTAAGGCCATCATGGATATGCCACCACCGAAGAACATTACAGAACTCGTAGGATTAATTGGACTCTTGCAGTTTATTAGAAGATTTATATCCCAACATTCTCAGAGGTGCCGCCCGTTTTATGAACTACTAAAGGCGAGGGTCAAATTTGAATGGAATGAAGATTATCAAAGGGCCTATGAAATTTGAAAACTTATTTGTCCAATCCCCCGATTTTATAGCCTCCTGTTCCTAAGAAATCCCTAATCCTATACATTTCTGTCATTAAGGACTCCCAAGGAGCTGTCCTGGCACAAGTAGATGATGAAGGCAAAGAGCGGACAACTTATTACCTCTCTAGGTTGTTTAACCTGGCGGAGGCCAAGTATACTATCATGGAGAAAACCTGTGCCACATTAGTTTGGGTAGCTCAGAAGCTGAAGCATGATTTCCTATCCCACTAGGTTAAGCTGATCTATAGAATGGACCCTGGAGAGGGGGAAAATCTACCGCCCAAGAGCACGGCCCAACTAGGTCCAATTCGACCAAACCAGGCCCAGCTCCCTAAAGTCACAGTCCGATTTTGGGCCCACTTACTTCAAGCCCAAAAACTCACTCGGAGCAGCACTTCCTAGGTGACCCTCAAGTCCGGAAGTCCGAGCGACAGATCGGTCAGGAGATCCCCTGCGGGGACCCAACACGGCCTACTTGAGCTATACACTTATCGCTCATGATAAAACCCCAAGCGAGCGCCCGAGGCTCAGACGGACTGTCATAAGCTTATCCAAGCATCTATTATGTGTCCAGCAGGAGTAGGGAACTCCAAAGGATAAGGGAGAGCAAGAGTCCTTATGCCATAAGGAGCCCACTACAAGGATGTAACCTCCTCGGAATCCCCTCAGCTCCCTGGACTCTTACGTGAAACAGACTGCTATATAAACTCCAGGGAGACCCTCCGAGAAGGTAAGCAATCATCCTGAGAGAAAATCACCACACCTCTTGGTGGAGAAGAATCCCGCGCCCTCTCTTTCTCCTACCACCTCTTTTCGCATCTGTGCTATATGACATTTGCTGACTTAAGCATCGGAGGGTTTTTCCCCGGGACTCCTCCCTGGGCTCTTCTGATTCATTTCCTGCCTTACAGTTCAGATAGACGTGGTGACCGTCATCAAAGATTCTCCTGGGATCTCACGGCTCAGGATCAACGCGAGATTATGCCTCTTCATTTGGCACCGTCTGTGGGAAACGAGCAAAGAGCTATCATGGTGCGAAGAAATTCTGATAGGAAGATCACCGGTGGCAAGGGAAAGACCGTGGTGGCTGATGAAGAACTTGTGTCTTCCCACCCCATGGAAAACCTCCCCTCCGACAACAACAATGAAGCCGATGAGTTGCCTCCACCGCCCACGGAGGTGCAACCCCCCAACGGGAGTTCTGACGCTCACCAAACCTTCAACGTAAAACTGGATATCCTCGTAGAATTAATGAGGACACAAGCAGCTAGGAAGGAAAAGTCACTACTCCCACGGGAGAGCCCACCCCCCCATGGATAAGCTTCCTAGCAAACGGTCGGAGGCCGCTTTACCGTCCGGGGGAGGTGGGTTATACGCAACAGGTCGAGAGGACCTTCGCATGCCCCCCCTCCAGAACAAGAAGCTTCCTCCACCCCGAGGAGAGAAAGAACCGGGACGTGTCGACAATTCCTGGAAACCGATGCCCCCGAGGGGTGACACGGCAGCCGGCAGGGACGCCCCCACAGCTCTTCATTTCAGTGACAACCGGAGTTATCCCTCCAGTTGCGGGACTTCGAGTGGCCCTTCATGGAACAAGAGCGTGCCCTCCGCGCCTTGCAGAAGACTTCTACCAAGGAGGATGAGGAGCAATCCCCGTTCTCCAATCAAATATTGAAGGCCGAGATCTCCCCTAGACTCTCGCTGCCAACCTTCAAGTCCTACGACGGCCAAGGAGACCCGGCCGACCACTATGATACCTTCGACGCCTCGATGACCTTGTACAGGGTCTCTGACGCTGTCAAGTACCAAGCGTTCATGACCACCTTGGTCCAGGGTGCTCAAGCCTGGTTCCAAGCACTTGCCCCCAGCAGCATTCACGACTCTAGACAGTTCGGGCGAGTATTCAAGGAAAGCTTCACCGGAGGCAGCCCACCAAGGTCAGTAGCGAGGTTGTTGGCACTAAAACATGCACAAGGGGAAAAGCTTCAGGCTTATATTAACCAATTCAAATCAGAGGCCCTGCGTATCCCTCACTTGGATGTCGCCTTAGCCATCACCGCGCTCACTGGAGGCACCCGTGATGAGAACCTCCGGTGAGAACTGGTCCTCCATCATCCCACCTCCCTCGCCGATCTGGTGACCCTAGCCCTGCACCTCGCATAGTGCGAGGAAGTCTTCAGCGCTTGCCGCGGCCCAACGGGCTAGGGTCAGGATGGGGATAAGAAGCGACCATCCGATCAAGGCTCAGGCCAAGGAAAATGACGGAATCAAGACGGAGACCGAAGAGAGCCCCCTCGAAAATACGAATGGTGCACTCCCCTATCCACCCCCATCTATGAGATATACGAAGACATCAAGGGCTCGGGCCTTCTCCCCAAACCCAAGCCTATGAAGGCCAAGCGCCGCAACCGCCGTAAACATTGCCAGTTCCACGACGACCATGGGCAGCATACCGGTGATTGTCACCAGCTCAAGGACGAGATCGAGCATCTCGTCCGCCAGGGAGACCTATCTCGGTACATGTCCGAGCGCCAGAAGGAGGACCGTGGCATTCCGGAAGAAATTGACAATCACCCCCGCGGGGTCCATATCAATGTTATTTTTGGCGGTACAGCATCAGGAGGAGACAGTAGCCGAGGAAGGAAGCGTCACACTGAACGGGCGGGCAGGACCTCCGAGCCCCCCAAAGTCCCACCGGCGAGCGAGCAACAGGCCCTGGTATTCTTTGACCAAGACCTGGAAGGGTTATCTACCCCGCCGGCGAGCGAGCATTAGTGCCAAGGCGTCTCAAAACTCGGAAGGGACCAGCCCCATGATGCCTCAACTTAGAGATGGCTCTCGGGGGGAGCCTCCTTGTCCTCACCATCACAAAGTTACCCACGTGGAATTCTTGGTGCCATCGATGAGAGTTGGCTTGCCTTTTATGAGTCTCATTCTTTTTGCTTACGTGCTTGCTAAGGTTTTCATGTAATTAAACTTGACATGGCCAAAGCCTATGACCGCATTGAATGGGATTTTCTTCTCCATACATTGAGAAAATTTGTTTTTTCTAACAGGTTTGTGTCCCTCATAGCTCAACTTTTGATGAATTGTTGGTTCTCTATATCCTTGAATGGACAGATTCATGGTTATTTTAAGTCATCTAGAGGGGTTCGACAAGGAGATCCTTTAGCACCTGCATTGTTCATCTTAGCAGAGGAAGTATTGAGCAGAGGGCTAAGTCTCTTATTTTCTTCTGGTAAATGCAAATTGTATCACCTGCCTCGAGGTTCGTTTCAGCTATCCCACATCCTTTATGCTGATGACTCAATTATCTTTCTGAATGGGAGCATCCCCTCAGTTAAGCAGCTATTGTCTTTCCTTGGAAAATATGAAATTTCCTCTGGACAAAGAATAAATGCTTCCAAAAGCTACTTTATTGTTGGAAAAGGAATGCCAGCCTCATCTATCAACAGATTAAAGCAGTTGACAGGGTATCAGCACAGAACAAATACAATCACTTACTTGGGGATTCCTTTGTTTAAAGGAAAAACTATGGTCACTTATTTCAAATATCTAATTGATAAAATGAACAACAAACTAGCAGGTTGGCAGAGCAAATTTTTATCTCAGGCTGGCAGAGTTGTTCTCATTCGTACTGTGCTGTCATCATTGGCAATATACTCAGCTAGTGCAGTTTCAATTCCTTGCACCATCCAGAGACAGATTGAAAAATTGTGTGCCAATTTCTTTTGGCAAGGGATTGACACTTCTCACAAGAAGCATTGGGTTTCATGGGACAGAATTTCTAATCCTATTGTCAATGGAGGCCTGGGCATTAGAAGTATTGCTGATATTCAGTCCTGCTGCCAAGTAAAACTCCTGTGGCTTTCTATATTAAGTGATTCTCTGTGGGCTCGGTTTGTTAGATGCAAATATTTGCAAGGCTGTCATATTTCTGATTGTACCTCCCCATATCCAGCAGGAATTAGAACTAGAGATTTTGTAAAAGCCAAGACTATTCTTCTTTCGGGCTTTCGGATGATCATTAAAGATGGTTCATCCAGAAACTTCTTTAAAGATACCTGGTACAAAGATAAAGCCTTAACTGAACAGGCTTCTTCTCAATCTTCAATTGAGGATTATTCGGCAAGAGCTGTATTAACAGAAGAACAACACAATGCTTGGAATTTTATAACTGATCAACAGACCCGAAGGGATCTTCAGAACATTATTTTACAGAATGGCAGGGATATTCCCATCTGGTCACTATCTAATTCTGGGAAATTTAGCATCAAATCTACTTACAGATATATAAAGGGGCAAACAACTCAACAGGACAGCTCAGGATTTAGCAAGCTACTGAATATCAAATTTCCCCCAAGGGCAGCTTTATTTTGCTGGAAGCTCATACAGCAGGCAGTTCCCACTGACAGTAGAGTACAATCATGTGGTGTACAGATGGCATTTTGCGGCTCTTGTTGTCAACTTAATAGGAATAATGAAGATGATGACCACCTATTCCTGAAAAGTGAACCTGATACCTTCCTATGGAATAAGTTTGGTCCTCTCTTACCAGACTTAAAACCTTCATCTAATTTCTGATTATGGCTAAAGCAATTCATTACAGAAATTCAAATTACTTCTCCTAAAGGCTTTATATCTCTTATGATGGTGATTTTGATAACTTGGGAGATTTGGAAATATAGATGCTTGGCCAGGTATGAAGGAATTTCTTCCAATATTTTAAGGGTGGCTGATATCATCCTTTTGGAGATTAAACAAACTATGCAGCATTCCCATTTCAGAAAAGGTATTAGTCATAGTCAATGGAAATTGATTCATGAATTTGGTATTGAAGTTAACACCAAACAGTCGACAGTTAAGATCATTAAATGGATGCCTCCTTCTGTTAACTATTCTCTAAATATTGATGGGGCCTGCAAGGGCAATCCAGGCCCGGCTGGAGGGGGTGGCTGCATAAGAAATTCTTATGGCCAAGTTCAGTTAAGTTTCTCCTATTTTTATGGGAATGGCACAAATATGCTTGCTGAAGGAAGAGCTCTTTTGGATGGATTACGCCTAGCCAGCCAGCATTCTATCCCTCTATCAATCATTTATACAGATTCAAAGGTTATGGTTGATATGCTAACCAATAAGAAAGATCCTCCTTGGTCCCTTCTTCCATGGTGGGCAGATATTCAAGAAGAATTCCAGTCGTGTGGCAGCCCCATCTTTCACACCTATAGAGAGATTAATCAGGTTGCGGATGCCCTTGCCAACCATGCAATACTCATTGGCTGCAACAAGGAGTTCTATACCTTCAAAGAATTGCCCATACTAGCCAAAGCTTATGCTTTGGCTGATGCATCCTCTGTTCCCAACTTTCGTAGAATTTTTGTATAGTCTTTTTTCATACTCATTGTACTAGAGACTTGTCATTGGTCTCTATTGACATGTACAGATTCTACACAAAAAGAGAAGTAATAAAATCAGCATTTAGTGGTTCGCTTGGTGGAGTGAGAACATTCCCTTCCTCTGGAATGGGGGTGCACTCTCCCTTCGGCCATTAGATGACTTTGTGATTGAAAAAAAAAAGGTTTTCATGTAATTTTGTGAATGCTGACATTCTAGGGGTGATGGGTGGACATGGGCAACCAAAAGTAGACCAATCATGTTTTGATGCCAAGAAGACTTTGATGGAATTTGGAGGGCCGGGGCAACCATATGTGGACTTATACTGCAATGTTGTCATGTAGACTTTGGTGGGCCTAGGTGGGCCGGGGCACCCGTAGGTGAACCTATCATGCAAAGTGGTGATGAATGTAGGGGGACCCGGACATCCGTAGATGCTTTTGACATGCTTAAGACCCATGATAAATGAAGGTGGACCAATACATCTGAATATGGGCCACTCATGCTTTCTACTTGACATGTGGGTGGTATGAATGAATCGACCCCTCATGGTGTTCATGCCAAGTAGTGTGGTAAGCCTAGACATATTCATGTTTTTCCTAAGGGTGACTTCCATGTGTATAGGCGTGGGACAACCTTTGAACTCCCATTGGAAAGGATCGAACGGATCTAAGAATGTGGTCATCATGGGGTGGAGCACAACCTCATTACCTAGGGATATGTGGCCCAAGGTCATGGCTCCCAAGGTGTAACCCAGATCTAGGATGGAGTGGATTGGGCCAAACATGGTGAGTTGGTGTAGGGAAAGGTGGGTGGTGGATAAAGTGTTTGGGTCACACGAGTCTCTTGACTCCCATTGGAATGGATCATATGGATCATAAAATGGGTTACCTAGGGGGAGGAACTCCATGTCCTCAAGATCCTCAAAAGGTGCTAAGTCATCCTTCTCCATGATAGTTGGGCCAATGTTCTTGGCAAGTGGGTCGGCCATGAGTGGAGGGCTTTGCTTTCTACCCGAGATAAGAAGCTCTAAATCGAGGAGAAGGTTGGGCTCATCGGGTGTAGGGTGGAATAGAAGGAGGTCGCTAGTGTAGCAACTAATGGTGCAAACCGAGGTGATAGACCCTATGCATAGGTGTAGGAGGCTAAGGCTCCTTGGTTGTTTGACCATAGGGGTCAACATGCTAGTCATCTCTAATTGCCATGCTATGCCCTTGAGAAGGTCCTCTAATGTTTCCACTTGGTAGGAGTTTTGGATTATGGTGTGATAAGAGGAGATGGGCACTATGGGATGGTTTTCCTTCATGGGTGGGAAATTGTGGTCCATGATCTCTCTTATTGGGCTCTCCTTTAGCCAACTAACAAGGCGTTCTCCTAAGATGAGCTTGGTCCCAACTAGAGAGGGTGATGTAAGGGGAAGACCATCGTGTGATGTTTCTTTTTCAACTTGGACTTGGGTTTCCTCCAAGGTGGGGAGTGGGTTTAGAGTGTTCTCAACTATTGAATCGAGTATGAGTTCTTCTACCAAGGAGGTGAGAGGGTCTTTTGGGGTGATGAGGGTTGGTGTGTGGTGCTCCCGGGGTGGAGGGTAAAGGGAAACTTGGATTGGTAGGGTGGGGTTTGGGAGTGGAAGTAGTGGAGGCCTAGGTTGGGGTAGGATTGGGGTTGGAAGTGGAAGGTGGGTTGGGTGACGAGATTTGGGTTGATGAGTTTTGAGGGGGGTACCTCTTTTTGGGGATGATGGAGGGGTAGTGGTGGGGACCAAGGGGAGATGTGGGGTACGGGTTTGGTGAGGGATTGTGGAAGGGGGTTTTGGTTGGAGTGCGGGGACCCTTAGGGGATTTGGTGTAGAGGTGGATGCTCGGTTTATTTGGGCCTTAAGGGAGAGGACTTGGTCGCGAAATGTAGTTATGATGGTTGAGAAGTGATTTGTTGGGAGTGGTGGGGGAGGAGGCCTAAAGGTGATACCAAGTTTGTCGGATGGGGATGGAGGAGTGGTAGTGCACCTCGGGCTAGGGGTGTTAGAGTAGAAGGGGTGGGAATATTTGGGGATGTAGATTTGTCTAAGTTCTTTCTTCATATCATCCCATGAGGAAATGGGTTCTTGTTTCCTAACGTCCCTTAAGCCCACTATGTTCCTCCATTTTTGCTTGGCTTGACCCCGAAATTGCCCCATGGCAACGCGGACTCTTGCGGGTCCATAAACCATAGTTCTCTCAAAGTGTTTTTCCATGGTGACCTCCCACTTTAGGTACGCACTATAGCATGATCCATCGAAGAGGAGATCCTCAAAAGAGATTATGTCAAATGGAGGGTTGATCGGTCCCTTATGGGGGGTCGAGTGGGATGAATGTGACCAAAGAGAGGTAGCCATGTTGATGAATGCAAATGTGCCCAAGGACTAGACTTAGTAGAGGCAAGTCTAAAACTTGCTCTGATACCAATTGATGTGACACAACCTAGGACTTGAACAAACAAGCACAATCGCAATCAAACGGACCGATGTCGGCGACCGCTCACCCGATGCTCATCAAGACCCGGGGTAACTTGGCAATGCCAAGTGGTGGTTGTGTGGGCTGGGCCCTTGCTGGTAGAGGGCCAGCAAGGCCTAAGTTGATTCCCAAGGGTAATGGCAGCCCAATTCAAGGGAGCCGACATCGTGCCGAGGGCACGGGTTCCACCCTTTTCCCACGGTGATCACTTATAGCAAAGGAGCTTAAGGATCGGGCTCTCATTCACGGCCAGCGGAGTTTATTAACTAATATTGAAAGAACAAGCACAAATTAGAGCAAAGTTTGGAGCACTTACTCGATCGGTTTGAAGAAATCGGTCCCGCTCGGAGACGAGGGCGAGCGGGGAGGCGGGTGGATCCCCACACGCCGCGTCGGGGTAGCTTGACCTGCTCAATCCAATTACAACACTACTCCTCTGGCAGGAGGGGGACCTTGGGGTGGGGGTTAATGGATATTACAGCCAAAACTACCTCCACGCAGGGAGGGGCCTTCAGCCGGCCAAGCGGGGAGGGGAATTGGAGAAAGGAACACCGAAGACGGGAGGTTGCCGATTCTGCCCGATTCTGTGGGTGCTGATAGGTGACTGAAGAGTTGACTGCTGCAGCTGCTACCGAATTTTTTTGGGGGCAAAACCACCTGGGAAATCTTCGTAGGAGGCAGGGGAAGTCGTCCAAATTTTGTAAATTTCTTCTGTCGTCGATGCCGGTCTGGGTGGAGGCCCGAACAGGGAGGCAGACTCTCTGACTAGCAGCTCCTGATTTCCAACAGCAGGTTGCAGAGGATGTCCCGATAGCTCCCGAACTCGGAATCAAGCACCGTCATAGTCGTTGGAACCGTGGACGATCCCTCTTCACCAAAAAACTGACGGGGAAGCCAAACGATGCCGGAGAAGGCCAGGGGACTCTGAACACTGCTGACAGGTCGGTGCAGACTGTGGGTAGCAGAACTACGTAGCTGAGGGATAAAATGGATAACTCCTGGTACAGGATGCCGAACGGAGTTTCGCTTCTTGATTCTGAAAGTAGACAGGGAGAGGAAGAACTTTACAGAAGAGCTCTTGAGCTGATTCTTCTAAGGTTCATCGCGGTGAAGCTTCTACTACGGTTCTGTTACTCAACAAGGGTAGCTCTGCGCAGTTGTGGGAGAACGGAGCTCCCGGGCAGCACACAGCTCGGATGAAGATGAAACCATCGCCGTTACGAAGAAGACCGGTAGACACTTTCGTGGATACCTCTTGGGCCTTCAGATTCGCTGGAATGTGGTCGGGGTCACCTCTTCAATCTGCTACTCTTCTAATGCCTGCGAACTGAAAACTGGAGGTTGAAGATGATGGGGGGAAATGGGATATATGGGAGAGGAAATGGAGGTGGATGAGTGTGGGGAGAACCCTGGCTGTGAGGGGGTCTAGGAGGGGGTGTTCCAAGGTGTGGGGGGGGAAGAATAGGGTCTAGAAGGGGGTCTAACAGGTGGTGGGAGGAGGTGCTACGAATTTGGGCTTGGAGGGAGAAGGGGGAAGGTGAGGGGGGCACAAGTGGGTGGAGGGAATGTGAGTTTGAATTTCCTTTAATGTGGGGTGATCAATGGTGGTCTTGGGGATGAGAAGAGGTGCCTTGGGAAGGTGGAGGGCTGCTTGGGGAAGGGGATGGGTAGTTTGGGGTTGGAGGGTGGGGTGTGGATTGGTGGAGGGTCTATTGGGACTAGGGGGAAGTAATGATGGCTTGTGGGAAGTTGTAGAGGAGTTAATGGAGGTAGGTGGGAGGGTGGAGGTGGTTGGGAGGGGAGGAGAGAGAAAATTTTTGAAATTGGGTGTGGAGGAGAGAGAAAGGAGAGTGAAAGAGAGAAATTAAGAGAGGGATGGGTGGGGAATCTCTCCCCTAGGGTCTCTCACCCAAATAATGGAATCTCTCCACTAGATAAGAAGTTTGAACTCTCAAAATGGTAAGTTTTTCATTCATTGATTCATTACCTTGAAATGGGGGGAATGGGGCCCTATATATAGGCAACCCACATTTTACAATAAGACCCTGACAATTGACTCAATGACAAATAACCGAGGGGGTAGGGGGGAGCCCTTGGGCCAAGCCCAATGAATTGGGCCCAATAGCTAACTAGACAACCTAATGACACTAAAATTTAGGGAAATAAACACAAGACCTAGGAACATGACTCAAATAAAAGGGAAAATACATCAAATGACTCAAAGAAAATATGAAAGTTACATGAATTGACTTAGAAAAATGTGACGGATGTAATGGAACCATATTGGCGGGCAACCAGGGCTTTGAAAATATATGGAGCGAGAGATGCCCCCATCAAAGACCCCACACAAGCAAATGGAAGTAGCTTTGGCTATGGCTTCATACCTCCCCCACTTGTTTTTGCAATGGGAAGTGACCCATTAGGCTATGGGTATCAAATGGATATGGCGGGAGCTAATCATGGTTTTCACATCCTTTGGGTTGTGTATGAAATCTCCCAAGATGAGTGATGGGTCTATAGGGTCAACCGTGTGACACACCAAGTCTTCATCTCCCACCTTAGTCTTAAACAGGGCTAGGTATGTCTCAACTTCCTCTATAGGAATAGTAGCTTCAAAGGTTGGGAACATGAAAGTGTGTGTTTGAGGATGCCACAACTCCACTAAAGCTGAAATGCTAGGCCAATCTAAGGAAATTTTCTGGAAATTCTTGGCTAGAACTAGTGAAGGGTGAAGGTCCCATGCCCTTAGGATTGAGAGGACCTCTAAAGGAAGTTCATTTATCATGGGAGCCACCCACTTCAAGCTAGAGTAGCATCTTGGGCCAAGAAGGAGCTAGAGGAAGAAGAAGAGGAGAAGAAGAAGAAGAAGAAGAGGAGTGTCATAAGAAAGGTTAAGGATATTCATGAATTAAAATTCATGACTTACATCTCTTGAAGGGCTTGTGCTCAGGTGCTTGGGGATGGAGGTTAGCCGATGTAGCTCCCCATGTTCCTTCCTAGCCGGCTTTGGCTCAGTATATACCATCTCCTCCATGGTGCTAGCTTCAAAGCTCCTCTTCATGATGTTTTAGGAGGCTTTTATGGAGTTTTTAGGGCTCAAAGCAGAAGTTTTCTGTGAGCTATGAATTCTGGGTCTATTCCTAGATATAGGGCTCTAATTCTAGTCCTAATGCATTGGGATTGAGGCTAGGTGGCCTCAATTTAAGTTAGGATAAGTCTTAGTGCAGTTAGGTGCCTCTAGCCACAGGATTATGACTTTCCCAGAGAGTCGCGTTCGGATTTTAACTATGTCTTCGCCCTTGAGGTCTATCGCAAGACCGCTAAGCTCTCCCTTGTGGTCGTCAGGTGACCGTTTATCCCATTCCTTCACCACCTTCTCTCTCGCTCGCCTAACGGTCACAGCGCGACCATTTATCCCCCCTTGCGGTCTTCAGTCGACCATTTTTAATCTTTCTCCTCATTCTTCACCGTCTACCCTTAACGGCCTTTCGCTGGACCACCACCCCATGGTTATCGACCTTGCTTAGACCATTTTTTTCACCTAATCATTGGTTCTCTTTTGTGTTCTATCTCTCTCCACGATCCGCTCTCTTTCATCCTCAATCTAGGTTGTTGTGATTAGAAGAGTCTGCATCCACATATTTACATCTAACAAAAGCAGCAGACAAAAGAAATCATATTTTCATACATACATATGTCCATAAGTACAAAGTAACTCTCAAGCAGGTCCCTCTCCTGGGCCCCCACTGTCATCCATCCCCTCGTGTCGCTTCTCTGGCGGGCCTATGGCAGTGCTACCCTGCTCTCGTCGCCGTCGCCTCTCTACCTCCTCGTTCCTCCGATGGCCGAAGGAGCTAGTAAAGAACTCCGGGAATGCGCTGCTCTGCGCTCCACTCTATGACGTACTCTGCTCAGTTCATCGGCCCATCATCCGGACGGTCCACTCTACGACCCGCAGCTCGATCCTCAAATCATATGCCTGAAGTCGAGCCTCCCTCGCCTCGGTACGGTAGCACTCGAAGTCGGCTGCTCCTGTACGGAGTCGCTCTGCCTCCACTCGAAACTGCTCAGCCTCCGCCCGGAGTCACTCAACCTCTGCTCGGGACCGCTCTGCCTCGCTCAGCGCCACGGTATGCTTCCTCGTCCATATAAGCATTTATCATGGTTAGTCATTTGCATTATCATAAGCATTAAGAGTTGGTTGACTTGTTTACCCTCTCCGCGAGAGTGGCCTCGGCCTCCTCGGCCCGAGCAACTGTCCGTGCAATGTCGGCATCTCGCTCAACCCCACCCGCTGGCTGGGAAGAGGAAGATGGAGCGTCCGGTCCATTCCGCTGTGCTCCCTCGGCTCGCTACATTTAGCAGTCAGTCAGTCTAGATCATTTTGCATATTAAAGTTTGGGGTTTAGGAAAGCTCACCAGAAGCTCCAGCGTGCACTAGAACTCATCCCTCTACTGAATGGTGGAGTGGAGGAGACCCTGGAGTTTTGCTATCCGTCCCTCGTGGTCTAGCTGCATATAGAAAGTCAAGGTGTCAGTGCATTAGAAGTCACTTAGAGGTTTTAGTTTAGAGATTCGTACCGGTCGTCGAGTGTCACGGAAGACCCGGTCTCAGTATCTCCTGGCGTAGGCTTTCAAGTAGGCCTCATCACTGGTATCTCGGGCTCGTACCACCTAACCTCTCCGCGTCCAGTCTCGGATCTGGTCTATCGCTTGAGTAACCCAGTCCATCTCGCCGCTCAATCCCTTCGAGGATCGTCCCACGCGCTCCTCGTCTCTCACTGGGAACTCCACCTCTGGCTGGTGGACGCCCCTGGTCCTCATGATCAGGCGGTAGTGTAGTGGCTCGATGATGTTCATGCAGTGAAGCCACAAATCTCGTCCCGCGTAGGCCTAGGCCACCTCCACCCAGGGCTATCCCTCGTGACCCTTGTCACGGTATGGTGTCCAGCGCACCTGAATAGGCAAGCATTGAGTCAAGCATCATAAGCGTTTTAAGAGCATTTAGAAGTCTTAAGTTTAGGATCTTACCGATGCATAAGGAAGTGTGTTAATGTCATCTTGGATCACCCGTGCTGAGAGTTCTAGCGACCCAGTGTCCCGTACCGCCATCCATCGCCTCATGATGGGCACAAGGTCTGCATGTACCTCCTTCCCTCTCCCTAGGCTAGGGTGGTACATGTAGATCCATACCTGCATTTGTTAAATGTCAACATATAGCAATCATAAGGATAATCACAATAGCATAAGAATTTTAAGAGAAACATTTTACGTGAAGCAAAGGTGAGAAGCCGCCCAACATCGTCTGCCGGTCAGTGGTGCTGCAGGAGTCGAACAAAAATGCCAATGCTGCGGCACCCCAAGCGTAGTCCCCAACTTCGTCTAAGTCTCTCAGTAGTGGGAGGAGCTTGCAGCTCACTCCATCTGCCCTCGTCTCAAAGAGTAGTTTCCCGAACATCAGCATCAGGAAGCGACGGACAACTACGTCTCCGTCCAGGCCTGGTCCTGCAGCCACCCTCTATCTGCCTCGATCTGTCAGTCGCCCTATGTGCTCCTCAGGTAGCTCTCCCATGGCTATCACCTCTCCTCTCAATCCCAAGCTCTCCTGGAGGGTCGCTCGTGCCAACATGGACGAGTGGTGTCCCGGCCTCGTCAGCTCCAACCCAAGCAGCTCTCGCGCCAACTCTCGATAGTCGGCGTACGTCGTCCCCGTCTTGGTGCTCCATGCACTCTTAATCCAGTGATCCTCACCACGTCCTCTAGCATGGGGATCATATTTCCCCACGGGAACAAGAACGCCCTACTTACTGGATCCCACCGGTCATGTAGCGCGTACAAGAGGGCGGTGTCCAGCCTCATCACCTCTATCCCAAGGAGCTCGGCGAACCCCATCGTATCCAGCCTCTCTCTCTGGAGGTCCAGCAACACCTGGTACACTGCTCGGACCTGCAGCCATGATATCCTGGTCCGTCTCTTTCCCTGCATATGTTTAACAGTCAAAAGTCAGTCATCCATATAGTTTGTAATCATGCATTGCATTCAAATAAAAATAAGAAAACAAAAAGAAACAAAAATCCTTTTTCCCTCTCAGAACTCTAAGCGGTCCCCTCTAGACCATTTGTTAGACCTTAGCGGTCTGGTCTAGACCGTTTGCCACTCTAGTGGTCGCTGGAAGGACCGCTAGGCTGCCGCCGTGATGGCAGTTTTTTCCCCATTCTCCGAGGCTTGTGGGAAGGACCTAAAGGCCTGTACAGTCGTTCTATGGGTTCTCCTAACCCATTTCCTTCCTATGTACTCCCATGCATGGTCTAACTAAATTAAAATTGGTTTTTTATGGGTCTCGGCCGACCTCGGATGACCGGCATCCAAGTGCCTCTGGTGCTTCCTCGGTCGTGTGTTCCCCCTCTCATCTCTGGCGCCGCCCTCAGGTGCCGAAGCAGCCGTAGAAGGTTCTCCAATCTCCGGTTGAGTCGGCGGTGGTGGCCTCTCCTCCGGTTCATCCATCAGAGCCGTGGTCATAGTCTCTGTCACGCCCCGAGCGCGGAAGATACCCGGAGATGCGCGACGTGTCTATATCAATCATGTCAATCAGAGTGGTCGTGTATTCGACACAAAGACAGAGATGCGCAAAATAGCAAGATAACCCAATCCTTTATTTCATAATGGATAGACTATTACAAATCCAATACTCTGTTTAACAAAAAGGAAAAGAATACATATTTGACTCAAGAAACTATGGAAAAGACTAGACGACACTTGTAGAAGCTCTATCACTTTCACTCTTGACCATTCCCATCCGATTGACTTCCATCGTCGTCGGACTTACCTGAAAAAAATAGAAAGGGACAAACGGAATGAGCGAACGCTCAGTAGGAAATTATATCTCAAGTACTAGCAAGGGGTTTAAGTAATTACATCTTTCATGAATGCAATAAAGCTATGCATGCTCGCATAAAACGACAAGATAGAGAGAATGTAATATCAAGAAAATAAGATGAACTTAGTCATGAACTTCCAACAAGATGACAAGTATATTCAAGGTATTCAAGCAAGCACGTTTAACAAGTCATGTCAAGAACTTTGGCTATCATGTATCAAGCAAGTAAATTACCCTTTTTCGGGCCACGTATTTCATGTAAAGTCAAGTACGATTCAAGTACAAGATGTGTGTGGAATGTCCAATCAAGCAAGTCAAGTACTCGGTATAATGCCAGATACCTTATCATTTTAACTCCCATGGGCACAAGTACTTTCGGGTGCTCCTCCCAGGACCAGATCGGGCCCTATATGCGCAGGCATTTATCATGTGTTTTGACATCCACTCTTGTTTATATAGCCAATATAGAATTTCAATAATCAAGCTTGTAGACACGTATGACAACTTTGATAGAATAGAGTCCAAAATATGACGAAGGACATAGAATGGCGATAATAACGGTATAATCACGATATCGATAAAACTAGGTAGAATATGGTTCCCTTAACTTAGGTACCATGACGAATCAATATGGACATTCTTTATATAGAATTGAGGTCCACATGAACATTAGATCAAGCAAGATACCCTCATTCTTATCATAGAATTGGGGTTTACAAGAATGACACGATATGGCATGATATCATCATCCCATTAAGAATTTCTTATGATATACTATTTGTATAATCATAAGGGCCGGTATACCATGTTTCTTTAGATTGACATGGCAAGGATCGTGTAATGGGTTTTTAGGGTACAACCAGCTCAGTCGGCCTTGAGGGAATCCAAGGCTACGAGGAGTCTTACGGAGGTCTCTATGACTAACTCGCTAGTCCAAAGGAACGGAATGTCCAATGGAGAACTTGTATGTCAATGAGAGTTGAGTGTGATCGATAAATCAACGTAAAAGTGGGATTATACTCACGGAATGGAGAATAGTGCCGATATATATATGTATATGTATAATATAAAACCATCGGTAATAGAATCAAGACGAAATCAGGTTACAGTAAAATAACGACTTGAGTAAAGTCGTGTATTGAATAATTAACGCCTAACATGAGGGCGTTTACATATATTGCCAATTTGCAAAATTTTCATTATTTCATTAATTTATCAAAAACACGCCTTGCCTGGGGGCATTTATTCAAAGTTGAGATCAAAAACACGCCTTGGTCAGGGTCGTTTCTTCAAGATCTGACGACTACACCAGAAGGCGTCTTATTGTTTACATATTTGACAGAATACAATTAATTTTCGGGAATTATCAAAAACGTGCCCTGGGCAGGGGCGTTACTATTAATTCTATTTTTCAGAATATATAAATTTCAGGATTTTAACCGATACACGCCCTAGGAAGGTGCGTTACCTTTTAGATTCACGCCCTGTGAGGGGGCGTTAATATGTGGAAAACGACTTTGTCCAAGTCGTTAATTCAAGTTCCTTCAGAAACTTTAAGGACAGTAACAATTTCAGGATAACAGAGGAACGAATGTAATATCATGACAGTAAAGTTAGCAGGTTGAAGACAGAGGATCAAGCTTTATTTTATAATCATGATTTCATAGATAATCAATTCTTAAGATGGGTGATTAACGGTTTAAAGAAATTAACGCCTGAGTAAGGGGCGTTAAACATGAAATTAACGACCTGGGAAAAGTCGTTTCATGTGAATTAGCGCCCTTGACAGGGGCGTCTCTTTCAAAATATTGCAGAAAACGCATGGAAACCATAATAACTGTATGCATGACATGCTTATATATATATATCTTGCATTAATTTCATTTGGGCTACAATAACTTGAGAAAACCCACCTTTAATGGAACGTGAAGAATGAGATAGAAGATGAGCTCTGTTGCAACGAAAATCCACAACAGCAGCAGCAGCCGGAAGAAGAATAAATGTTCTTCAAAGATCTTCACGCTACAGAACCTGTAGAGGAAGAGAAAAAGAGGGAAGATGAAGATGTTAATAATCTTCATAGTTATAATCGACGTTTAAGGAAAAAAATAGAAGAATATTACCTATTCTTCGACGGCAGTAGCAGAGTTTCCTGAACAAGAAGAAAACTAATTATTCTTCATATAATCTGAAGCAAGAAAAACAAAAGGGAATAAGAAGAACAGTTCGTTCTTCACGTACCGTGCAGCAGTAGTTCGTCCAAATAGATTTAGGGTTGGCCGAACAGGTTTATTTATAAGACTTTGGAAGTCCTATTAGAGTTAGTGATTGTGTGAGGGTAGTATATCCCTAATAGAGTCCTTACTCTATTAGAAACTTACTAGATTAGGTTAATCTTTCCCTGGATAAGCTCTGGGTTCGAACGGTTCACGAACGGAATTAACGCCTTTGGTCAGGGCGTGTATTCTTTAATTAACGCCTTGCATAAGGGCGTTTCTTAAAAAGCGCCTTGAAAAAGGGCGTTTCGTGTTTTAAAACACGCCCAAGATAGAGGCGTTTCTTTTACTTACCCATTTGGTCGCGTGAGAACTGACGACCGTAGGTGTGGGCGTCCTTTCTTTATTCACGCCATGGATAGAGGCGTTTCTTTATAAATTAACGCCTTAATAAGAGGCGTTATTTTAATTTGTTTTATTTCATCCAATTAACCCTATTCCTTTTATATATATTACTTCTGTAATATATATGTTTTAATTTATTTCAATTATTCATTTATTAGGGTTGCTACACCCTCCCCCACTTAAAAAGAATTTGGTCCCCAAATTCAATATATATATAATTATACATGTGGAGAGCGTAGAACATATACCTCTTAGAATAACTCAGAAAATCGTTTCTTCATAGATTCTTCGGTCTCCCATGTCGCTTCGCGTTCGGGATTCTTATTCCATTGCACCTTGAGCATGGGAATGACCTTATTCCTTAGAGCTCGTATTTCTCGATCCAAGATCTTCATAGGCTTCTGTTCATATGTGAGATCTTTCTGGATCACCAGATCTCCATGCTCAATAATATGTGACAGATCGTGCACATACTTCTTCAACATAGATATGTGAAATACATTGTGTACCTCGGACAACTGAGGAGGCAACGCGATGCGATAAGCAACCTCGCCAACTCTTTCGAGTACCTCAAATGGTCCGATGAATCTTGGCGTAAGTTTGCCCTTAACACCAAATCTTCGTATGCCACGTCCAGGGGATATTTTAAGAAATACATGATCTCCAACCTGGAATTCAAGATCTCTTCTCCTGGTATCAGCATAAGCCTTTTGCCTTGTCTGAGCAACTTGTAATCTTTCTTTGATTACCTGTATCTTCTCAGTTGTATCCCTTACCATGTCTGGACCTAATAGTTGTTTTTCTCCAACTTCGTTCCAACATATGGGAGATCGGCAACTCCTTCCGTATAAGGCTTCGAAAGGTGCCATTTGGATACTAGCTTGGTAGCTATTATTATATGCAAATTCAACTAAAGGTAAGTGGTCATGCCAGCTTCCTCCAAAGTCAATAATGCATGCTCTCAGCATATCTTCAACAACTTGATTAGTTCACTCGGTCTGACCATCCGTTTGTGGGTGAAAAGCAGTACTAAAGTTGAGCCTTGTTCCCAACGAATGTTGTAATCCCTTCCAAAAATGAGAAGTAAAACGGGGATCTCTATCAGACACGATTGAGACAGGAATTCCATGTATCCTGACTATTTCTTTGATGTATAGTGCAGCTAGCACATCAATTGACCATCGGCTTTTGATTGGCAAGAAATGTGCCGATTTAGTCAATCGGTCAATGATAACCCAGATTCCATCATGTCCTCCTTTAGATTTAGACAAACCCATGATGAAGTCCATACCAATATCCTCCCATTTCCACTTAGGAATATCTAGAGGATGTAGTTTTCCCGCAGGCTTTTGGTGTTCCGCCTTGACCTGTTGGCATGTGAGACAGCGTGATACATAGTCCGCTATTTCTCTTTTCATATTAGGCCACCAAAAGTTCCTCTTTACATCTTGGTACATTTTGGTTGATCCTGGATGAATAGTGTACCTTGATCGGTGAGCTTCATCTAAGATCTTCTTCTTTAATTCCGGACAATCGGGTACACAAGTTCTATCTTTGAACGATAATCTTCCATCAGAAGTTAGTTGAAAATCAGATTGTCCTTCTAATCTGCCTTTGATTTCTACTAATATAGGATCATCATCCTGAAGTGTTTGTATCTCAGATAACAAATCTGACTGTATGCTTACATGAGATAGTGTGACAATCTTGGATTCCGTGTCCAAGCTTATATTGAGCTCGGAGAATTGTTCAAGTAACCTCCATTCTTGCATCATACAATTTGCTATCATTGCTCTCGGCTTTCGACTAAGGGCGTCAGCAACATAATTACCCTTTCCGGGATGGTATTGTATATTGAAGTCGAAGTCCTTGAGATATTCTAGCCAGCGTCTTTGTCTCATGTTTAGCTCCTTTTGTGAAAATAGATATTTGAGACTTTTGTGATTGGAGTATACAGTAAACTGTGCTCCATATAAGTAGTGTCTCCATATCTTTAGGGCAAATACTACTGCGGCCAGTTCTAAGTCATGGACGGGGTAATTCTCCTCATGCTTCTTCAGCTGACGTGAAGAGTATGCTATGACCTTTCCTTGTTGCATTAGGACACATCCGAGGCCAATGCCAGAAGCATCAGTGTAGACCTCGAATTTCTCTCCTTCTATCGGTAGAGCTAACACAGGAGCTGTAGTGAGATGATCTTTGAGAGTTTGGAAACTTCTTTCACATTCCTCACTCCATTCATATCGGATCTCCTTACGAGTTAACCTTGTAAGTGGCACGACGATCTTAGAGAAATCTTTGATGAATCGCCGATAATAGCTTGCAAGACCTAAGAAACTTCTGATCTCGCTTGCATTAGTGGGTCTTTCCCAGTTTCTTACAGCTTCAACCTTTGACGGATCTACAGATAAACCGTCCTTGGATATGACATGTCCGAGAAAAGCCACTTCTTCAAGCCAGAACTCGCATTTGCTGAGTTTAGCATATAATTGATTTGTCCTCAAGACTTGCAATGCAATCCTCAAATGCTCTTCATGTTCTTCCTTAGTCTTAGAA
The DNA here is from genome assembly GCA_022559845.1 of Amorphophallus konjac. Taxonomy (NCBI): domain Eukaryota; kingdom Viridiplantae; phylum Streptophyta; class Magnoliopsida; order Alismatales; family Araceae; genus Amorphophallus; species Amorphophallus konjac. The sequence continues at coordinate 149,748,013 of CM040124.1, forward strand.
TATATCAATATATCATCAATGAAGACTACTATGAATTGATCCAAGTAAGGCCTGAATATGCTATTCATTAACTGCATAAAGGTAGCAGGGGCATTTGTTAGTCCAAAAGGCATAACAACAAATTCGTAATGGCCATACCTGCTTCTGAATGCGGTCTTGTGAATGTCATCATCCTTGATTCTTAATTGATGATATCCCGACCTGAGATCAATCTTGGAGAAATATTTGGATCCTGAAATCTGATCAAATAACTCATCGATTCTCGGCAGTGGATACTTGTTCTTGATAGTAAGATGATTCAACTGTCGATAGTCGATACACAATCTCATGGATCCATCCTTCTTCTTTACAAATAAGACTGGTGCTCCCCACGGGGAAGTACTTGGTCTAATAAACCCTTTTCGGATTAGTTCCATCAACTGCTCCTTCAACTCCTTGAGTTCAGCAGGGGACATTCTATATGGTGCCTTTGAAACAGGACCAGCACCAGGGACTAAGTCAATGGTAAAGGCCACTTCTCTTTGAGGGGGTAATCCCAGCAAATCTTCTGGAAATACGTCTGGGAATTCTCGTACTACTTGAACGTCTTCTATCTTGGTTTCCTTAGCTTCTTTAATAGTGACAAAAGCAAGGAAGGATACACATCCTTTCTTGACGAGCTTGCTTGCTCGAAGAGCCGAGATAAGAGGGGATTTGCTTCGACTCTTAGGACTAGTATAAGTCAGTTCCGGAAATTCCTTGAAAATAATCTTGCTATCACGGCAATCAACCGTTGCCTGGTATTTGGATAACCAATCTGCTCCTAGTATAACATCATACTCTTTTAGATCTAAGCAGATAAGATCAATAGGAAAATTCTTTCCTCGAACCAATACCTCACAGTTTTGGTAATGATGTGTGATATCCGTCTCGTTTCCGAGAGGAGTAGACAATATTAACTTCATCCATTCTGGTTCTAGAGGTAATGGGTCAGCAAACTTCTTGGAAATAATGGAATGCGATGCACCCGTATCAAATAAGACATGTGCATATTTGGAACAAATTTTTAATGTACCTTCCACCAATCCGCCTTCTTCTTCTGGTTCGGTCTCTTGGATCGCATGAAGACGCGCGTTCCTTGTCACTGGGCGTTTACCCTCACCGTCTTGGTCATTCATTAATGGACAATCGGGAATCCGATGTTCACGACTCCCACAACGGAGACATGCTCCTAATTTCCTCCAGCATTCTTCTGTTTTGTGACCAGCCTTGTCACAATGCTTGCATACTACGTTTGAAGGTGTAGTGGTAATAGAGAAAGGCCTGGATTTCTTGTACTTCTGATCTTGAGAGGAAGAACCTCCATTATTGGGCCTCTTCTTAAAGTTGGGTTTAAAAGAACCCGAACTTGTGACTTGCTCCTTTTTGTCTTTCCCACGGATCCTATCAGATAGTTCCGTGGCATCTTCAAGCAACTGAGCTCGGCGCACTATTTCAGTATAAACTTGAATATCCATAGGCGCCAGTTGAGTAATGTAGTGGGGCCTAAGCCCATTAAGAAATCTACGGGCTTTCATCTTTTCCGTGCTAATTAAATGCTTAGCATATCTAGACAGTCTAGAGAACTGTGCTTCATAATCAGCCACCGATAAAGATCTTTGCTTTAATGCGGCAAATTCGGCGGCCTTCTTTTCCTGGACCCTATCAGAGAAATATTTGGCGTTGAAATATTCAACGAATTCTCCCCATGTAACTTGAGTTGGGTCAATTGTAGCTTCAATCGACTCCCACCAGCATCTAGCATCCTTTTCTAACTGGAAAGTAGCTAATAAGACTTTGTCCTGATCCGTGCATTGCATAACACGGAATATACGTTCAATCTCCCGAACCCAATGCTCGGCATCGTCTGGATCGGTCGATCCCATGAACTTCGGGGGATTCATATTCTTGAATGCTTGGTGTAAGCTTCCAGCTCGTGGAGCACCACCTTGTGCTACCTGTTGTAGCACTTGGGTCATCCCTTGAAGGGTACGCTGCATGTTGCGCCATTGAGCACGTTCGGCAGCCATTATCCTACAATTACAATAGCTATGTTAGTATTATATCACTATGATCTTATAAAGGACTCATTGATCATTTAACCCTTGGTTCTACCCACTCTCACTTGGTTAAAGGTTTTGAAACCTATCCTTGGACTTGGGTTTCCTAGGAATTGAATACCTTAGGCTCTGATACCACAAAGACTGTCACGCCCCGAGCGCGGAAGATACCCGGAGATGCGCGACGTGTCTATATCAATCATGTCAATCAGAGTGGTCGTGTATTCGACACAAAGACAGAGATGCGCAAAATAGCAAGATAACCCAATCCTTTATTTCATAATGGATAGACTATTACAAATCCAATACTATGTTTAACAAAAAGGAAAAGAATACATATTTGACTCAAGAAACTACGGAAAAGACTAGACGACACTTGTAGAAGCTCTATCACTTTCACTCTTGACCATTCCCATCCGATTGACTTCCATCGTCGTCAGACTTACCTGAAAAAAATAGAAAGGGACAAACGGAATGAGCGAACGCTCAGTAAGAAATTATATCTCAAGTACTAGCAAGGGGTTTAAGTAATTACATCTTTCATTAATGCAATAAAGCTATGCATGCTCGCATAAAATGACAAGATAGAGAGAATGTAATATCAAGAAAATAAGATGAACTTAGTCATGAACTTCCAACAAGATGACAAGTATATTCAAGGTATTCAAGCAAGCACGTTTAACAAGTCATGTCAAGAACTTTGGCTATCATGTATCAAGCAAGTAAATTACCCTTTTCGGGCCACGTATTTCATGTAAAGTCAAGTACGATTCAAGTACAAGATGTGTGTGGAATGTCCAATCAAGCAAGTCAAGTACTCGGTATAATGCCAGATACCTTATCATTTTAACTCCCATGGGCACAAGTACTTTCGGGTGCTCCTCCCAGGACCAGATCGGGCCCTATATGCGCAGGCATTTATCATGTGTTTTGACATCCACTCTTGTTTATATAGCCAATATAGAATTTCAATAATCAAGCTTGTAGACACGTATGACAACTTTGATAGAATAGAGTCCAAAATATGACGAAGGACATAGAATGGCGATAATAACGGTATAATCACGATATCGATAAAACTAGGTAGAATATGGTTCCCTTAACTTAGGTACCATGACGAATCAATATGGACATTCTTTATATAGAATTGAGGTCCACATGAACATTAGATCAAGCAAGATACCCTCATTCTTATCATAGAATTGGGGTTTACAAGAATGACACGATATGGCATGATATCATCATCCCATTAAGAATTTCTTATGATATACTCTTTGTATAATCATAAGGGCCGGTATACCATGTTTCTTTAGATTGACATGGCAAGGATCGTGTAATGGGTTTTTAGGGTACAACCAGCTCAGTCGGCCTTGAGGGAATCCAAGGCTACGAGGAGTCTTACGGAGGTCTCTATGACTAACTCGCTAGTCCAAAGGAACGAAATGTCCAATGGAGAACTTGTATGTCAATGAGAGTTGAGTGTGACCGATAAATCAACGTAAAAGTGGGATTATACTCACGGAATGGAGAATAGTGCCGATATATATATGTATATGTATAATATAAAACCATCGGTAATAGAATCAAGACGAAATCAGGTTACAGTAAAATAACGACTTGAGTAAAGTCGTGTATTGAATAATTAACGCCTAACATGAGGGCGTTTACATATATTGCCAATTTGCAGAATTTTCATTATTTCATTAATTTATCAAAAACACGCCTTGCCTGGGGGCGTTTATTCAAAGTTGAGATCAAAAACACGCCTTGGTCAGGGTCGTTTCTTCAAGATCTGACGACTACACCAGAAGGCGTCTTATTGTTTACATATTTGACAGAATACAATTAATTTTCGGGAATTATCAAAAACGCGCCCTGGGCAGGGGCGTTACTATTAATTCTATTTTTCAGAATATATAAATTTCAGGATTTTAACCGATACACGCCCTAGGAAGGGGCGTTACCTTTTAGATTCACGCCCTGTGAGGGGGCGTTAATATGTGGAAAACGACTTTGTCCAAGTCATTAATTCAAGTTCCTTCAGAAACTTTAAGGACAGTAACAATTTCAGGATAACAGAGGAACGAATGTAATATCATGACAGTAAAGTTAGCAGGTTGAAGACAGAGGATCAAGCTTTATTTTATAATCATGATTTCATAGATAATCAATTCTTAAGATGGGTGATTAACGGTTTAAAGAAATTAACGCCTGAGTAAGGGGCGTTAAACATGAAATTAACGACCTGGGAAAAGTCGTTTCATGTGAATTAGCGCCCTTGACAGGGGCGTCTCTTTCAAAATATTACAGAAAACGCATGGAAACCATAATAACTGTATGCATGACATGCTTATATATATATATCTTGCATTAATTTCATTTGGGCTACAATAACTTGAGAAAACCTACCTTTAATGGAACGTGAAGAATGAGATAGAAGATGAGCTCTGTTGCAACGAAAATCCGCAACAGCAGCAGCAGCCGGAAGAAGAATAAATGTTCTTCAAAGATCTTCACGCTACAGAACCTGTAGAGGAAGAGAAAAAGAGGGAAGATGAAGATGTTAATAATCTTCATAGTTATAATCGACGTTTAAGGAAAAAAATAGAAGAATATTACCTATTCTTCGACGGCAGTAGCAGAGTTTCCTGAACAAGAAGAAAACTAATTATTCTTCATATAATCTGAAGCAAGAAAAACAAAAGGGAATAAGAAGAACAGTTTGTTCTTCACGTACCGTGCAGCAGTAGTTCGTCCAAATAGATTTAGGGTTGGCCGAACAGGTTTATTTATAAGACTTTGGAAGTCCTATTAGAGTTAGTGATTGTGTGAGGGTAGTATATCCCTAATAGAGTCCTTACTCTATTAGACACTTACTAGATTAGGTTAATCTTTCCCTGGATAAGCTCTGGGTTCGAACGGTTCACGAACGGAATTAACGCCTTTGGTCAGGGCGTGTATTCTTTAATTAACGCCTTGCATAAGGGCGTTTCTTAAAAAGCGCCTTGAAAAAGGGCGTTTCGTGTTTTAAAACACGCCCAAGATAGAGGCGTTTTCTTTACTTACCCATTTGGTCGCGTGAGAACTGACGACCGTAGGTGTGGGCGTCCTTTCTTTATTCACGCCATGGATAGAGGCGTTTCTTTATAAATTAACGCCTTAATAAGAGGCGTTATTTTAATTTGTTTTATTTCGTCCAATTAACCCTATTCCTTTTATATATATTACTTCTGTAATATATATGTTTTAATTTATTTCAATTATTCATTTATTAGGGTTGCTACTGTCTCTCTAGCTATACGACATTGGAACCGCTGTATTGCCCTCTTCTTCACCATCTTGGGGTGAGAGGGAGTGTGTGGGGTTCACAATGAAATGGGAAGATCACCGGTGGAGGTGCTCGTCACCGGTGGTAGGGTGGTTTGAGAGTTTGAAAGGGTGAGAATGGGAGAGGGAACGCCCGTTCTATTTTTGAATTCGCCCAAGTCCTTGCGATCGTTTGATAGACAATTAGGGTGTCCTTAGCGGTCCTCCGTAGACCGTTTGTCTTCAAGGTCACACCCATCGGGGAATGTGAACCGCCCTAGGTTGGCGGTCTTTTGGTAGATCGTTAGGCCTCGCTTGCGGTCTTAACATGACTGTTTGGCATCTGAATGCTATGATGATTTGAGATAATACATTTGCTTCATTCTTTGCTCCATTCTTGTGTGATCTTCATCTCAGTTATGCTTCATTCTTATTCTATGGATTTAATTGTTGATGGCTAACACTCTTTAATGCTATAATCATGAACGCCATCACGTCATGTTGCTTTCTTGCCAGGCAGGTAAGTAGGTAAGTATCTCGATTCCTTAGTCCCTTAATGCACTACTATATAATATCTATGATATATTATCTCGAGAACTTGCCAGTCATTCATGTGTTCTGGGATCTGATGTTCGCCTCTAATAAAAATGATGATGATCTAAGTACACATGTTTAATCGTTGGATAGGCTGTTAGGTTGGAAGGGTTGGGGGACGATGATTCTATCTTGCACCCCGTGGTTGCAGATAGTGTCCTGACTCTGATTTGTCCGGTCTAGCAATACTATTCTCGAGTATCTTTCTATTTTATGGCTTCGTTGCATTTGTTTTAATGATTTCTTGTTACTTTAGCCCAGCATGCATCATGCGCATCTTTTGAGCATTCATGAGCCTTGATCTGTCTAAAGTGTCTCAGTAATGGTGAATAGCTGTGTATTCATGGTCTTGAGAAGGAGAGTCATTCCACTCCAAGTTGGAAGGTTTCCTTTGGTTTGTTTGCTCTGTTTGGTTAGCTAAGGATTCTTGTCTAGAGTTTAATTGCTCATTATTTTACTTTTTTGCTGCTCCGATCACCTATCAGCTGTGTGTTCCAGTGAGGAGGTTGATCGTGTTTTATTTTTCCTTAGTAGTTAGTTCCTCCAGGCGTGCGTCATTCGGTTTCGCCGTTCCTTGTGATTGGTTCGAAGTTTTTCGGAAGATTTTCATCGCTCGTTGGTTGAAGATGGGTGTCGTTTACCTTAACGCCCACTTTTCAGTCTGCTCCGCTGCATTTCCGCTTTATCTCCATCTCCCATTTCGCTTTTGCTTCACCTCTGCTCGCTCCCCTGCAAAGAGGACGTTAAGGAGGGACATTTGTTGACACCCGTTTTATGACCAATGAGTTAGGTTATCTCCTAATTTGTTTTATTGTGTCTCGGGTCGTTCACCGATCATTGGGCCATCTTCTGGTCATTTTTTAGGCTCATTTATGGGTCTTTCTCCCTGGTTGGGCCTAATTCCTCTTATTGTCATCATTTAAGCATATTGGGCTTGGATAACGGCAAATAAGGATTTTATTATGGATTTATCCTGAGATTTATTAGTCTTTATCTCTTTTGCCACGTCTCATAGCCTTGCGGTCTATCGCACGACCGTTTGGTATCTTTGGCGGCCTTTTGCTAGACTGTTAGGGAGGTAGAGAGTCCTATTATGTTTCTTTGGTCTTATCTCTTTGTGATCGACCGAGCCTTGCGGTCCATCGGTCAACCGTTTTTTGTCCCATGCGGTCTATCGTAAGACCGTTAGGTTAAACATAGAGTCCTGCTCTGTCTGTCCTTCCTTTCTTCGGTCGCGGTCGAATTAGAGTCCATGATTTGGTATTTTCTTTTTGAGTAGTGATCCTCAGAAGCTTCTGTTTGTTTCTGTGGACTCTTGGGAGTATTATCTTTGAGATTTATCTTAGTTCAGGCCTATTTTCATGTCATTATCTCTCCAACTCGACCAAAGAGTTTGGGGCTCTATAAATAGAACCCTTGGCTTTATGACTTGAGAAGGAGATTTCTGGAGCTTGCAACGAAGTGCTGCTGCATTCTAGAGTGAGTACCAACCAAGGAGAAGTCGTTTCTACGTCCTTAATTCATCTTCTCCAGGGAGTATCAAGTTCCATTAGTGTTCCTTGTGTCTTTCCCACTCTTAACCTTAGTCTTCCCTTGCATCATAGCATATTTGTCTCTTCTTCTTCCACGTTCTTTTGCACTCACATCATGTTTTCAAACATCCTCCTACTTTTTACACACCCCACAGGGGTTAAAAAACCACCAACACACATGTATTCACCCTTCCTTTTATGCATCTTAGTTTAATTGCACTATAGATACTACACTTGTCCAAGGGCTAATTGGGTTGCTTTCTTCTGTGTGTTTATACTCTTTTGCAGGTTTAGAGAGCTCACTACACGAGGCCCAACTCTTCTAGCCGGCCAGGAGGGGTGGAGATCCAAGTTCCACATCATTATTCTGGGTGCGTTTAGCGGCCGTTTGGCAGACCGTTTGGGGATCTTTGGCGGTCCATCGTTGGACCATTTCTGTTCGCCTAGCGGTCGTCTGAGGACTGTTTGTCTCCGCAGCACCTGGTTGTTCTCTCCCACGGGCAGGTGTATTTCACTTGGTTCTTTCCATGGTACGTAGTGTAGTTTCACTGCATTATTTACTTTGGTGGTGATCACATCTTTCCTTACTTGGGTATTTGTCATCATCTTTCTATTTCTTCCTTTGATTTTAGTTGCTCCACACCCACGGTGTATGCTTTCTTTATTCCTTTGCTCCACGCCTCGGCGTGTGTTTAGTTTTCTCCTTGCTTTGTCTTTGCACTATTAAGATGACATGCCCACATGCTATATGCATGATGTTGTTGATTGCTTGAGTTAGCACATCACCCACTTGCATCATATCTATATCTCACGCATCACACTACCATCACCCACACACCCATAAGAAAATATCAACAGTGTTATCATGTTTTGTGTGTTCGAGGTTTGGCTAGGGCTTGGAGAGCGTAGCCAGTGTTTGGGGTTGTTCTTCCCTCTTCTCTTATTGACTCCTTAAATTTTGAGGATGAAATTTCTTAAAGGAGGGAAGACTGTAATACCCTGGATTCTTTGGATCGAAATTGGAGAGCTTTCGGAGCACTTTTGTGGGTCCTGATACATGTTTTACGATCCACTCAGGTTTGTCCCTTGTATAACTTGTGGAACCCCGTGGAGAGTTAAGCATTGAGTTTTGAGACTCTGAGACGCTACAGATGTGTTGTGCATGTTCCGAGGATCGCGGAGACTATTTTTCCGTATTTTTCTGAATTTACGAAATTTTATGCCAGAAAATCGAATTTTAAGAAATATTGCTCATTTTCTATTTTCTTTTCCTTTTAGCCCTTCCTCTCTCCTCTCTCCTCTCTCACGACCTCTCACTTCTCTCCCTCCATTCTCTCTCCTCTCTTCTCCTCTCCCAGGGGCGTACAACCGTGGACGAGGTGGTGACGGCGTGGAGCTGACCTGAGGCGTGACGGCGCGAGTATCGGAGCGTGCCGTAGACACGATCCCATTCATGGATTCAAAGCCGGCGTGGGTTGTTCGTGTGATTGTTTTCGGCATGGTTTGGCCATTTCGGTGCGTGAAATCTTCGTTGGAGGTAGGGGGATGGATACCCTACTCTTTTCCTGCATTCTCTTGCGATTTGGAGCCAAACGATGTGAGTTTGAGCGAGTTTTCCAGCTTTAAGGGTGAAATCATGTTGGGGGGGGCGTGAGCCGTGTTCACCATTCCTGGTGATGGTTTTCACATTAAATGGTAAAATATGAACCCCTGGCACGTTGGGATTCATTTCCTGCTAGTTTAACTCCATTTGGTTGTAAATTGGGGCCGGTATGAGCCCATTTGTCCATGTGACTCGTTTTGGGTCGATTCGTGGGAATCACCTATTTTCAGCTGTTTTGGGGTTGGTTTGATCTCTTCCAGGTTATGGAAGGTTGATATCGACTCTAGGGATGTTTCCCCATTGTTTAGGAGTGATTAGGGCGTGGAAAGACCAGGTTTTGTGAGGTCATGCGGATTTCGGGCCAGAGGCTGAACATGATTCAACAAAAACTGCGTTCGACTCTCGACCTTGGTAGCGATTAGTCATGAACTGCGACCACTTTTCAGGCTTTGTCGATTCGATGTGTATGGCGGTGGGATAACGTGGTCAGCATTCAACCACGTTTGATGGCCACGGTTAGATTAAGACCGCGTCTGCTTGTCTTCGTCTCCACCTGCCTTGTCTTCTTCTAGACACGATCTTTGGCCAACCGCGTCTGGGTTGCTCGCAGTCAACGCTTAACCGCATCTGGACGAACGCTGTTATCTTGGAAGCGCATCTATCCTTGTGTCGACACCGCTTCGTGAAGCATCAACTCTGTCTTCTTCTTCTCTCTTTAAGTGTTTTTCGTACATAGGCCAGAAGCGGTTTCTCTAGAACCGTGGCTATGTAGCGACCCTGGTGTAAACGCGGATAGTCCTTCACCGCGTCTGGGTTTTTCTGGTAAATGCGGCTAGATCTCAACCGCGGCTCTGTTCCGTCCGCCAGAAGCGGTTAGCTCGCGACCGCGACTACCCTTCTGAGTGTCTTCATGTCGGTTTGACTTCTAGTTGTGGTGGCTTCAACCCCTTGGTTAGCCCATTGTTCCGTGGATGTCTTGGACGTCTTATGAGGGCTGTGACCGTGCTATAGGGTGTCTAAAAGTGCCATTGATGGGGACATCACCTCCCATGCCCACGTTCACAACTCGTCTCCTCGCCCCGGTTGCATCCGGCATGGTCTAGTAATTTAATTTTGAGTCCTATGTAATTTTTATTTGAGTCATTTGATGTATTTTCCCTTTTATTTGAGTCATGTTCCTAGGTCTTGTGTTCATTTCCCTAAGTTTGAGTGTCATTAGGTTGTCTAGTTAGCTATTGGGCTTGGCCCAAGGGCTCTCCCCAACTCCCTCAGTTATTTGTCATTGAGTCAATTCTCAGGGACTTTTGTAGAAATGTGGGTTTCCTATATATAGGACCCCATTCCCCCCCATTTCAACTTAATGAATCAATCAATGAAAAATTGCCATTTTGTGAGTTCTATCTTTATTTTTATGGTGGAGTGAATCCATTAGTGAGGTGAGAAGCCTTAGGGAGAGAATCCCACCCATCCCTCTCTTAATCTCTCTTTTTCACTCCACTTTCTCTCTCCTCCACACCCAAATTCGAATTTTCTTCTCTCTCCTCCCTTCCCAACCACCTCCACTCCCCACCTACCCCATTTAAGCCTCTTCCCATTCCCCACAACCCTCATCAATACTCCTCCCCTTCCCAAGACCCCCTCCACCAATCCTCTCCTCACCATCCAACCCCCACCTACCCCTCCCACTTTCCCAAGCACCCTTCCCACTACCCCAAGCACCTATTACCTTCCCCACACACCTCTTCCCATCCCCCAAGACCAAAAATTAACCCCACCCTTAAACCTATTTTCAAATATCCTTTCCCTCTCTCCATTCCAACCAAATTCGCAGCCCCCACTCCCACCATCTGTTGGACCCCCTTCCAGACCTTATTCTCCCCCTCCCACACCTTAGAACACCCCCTCCAAGACCCCCTTACAACCAGAGGTCACTCCCACACTCAACCACCCCCATTTCCCTCCCATATACCCCATTTCCCCCCACCATCTTCAACCTTCAGTTTTCAGTTCGCTGGCAGCAGAAGAGTAGCCGTTTGCAGAGGTGACCCCGACCACATCCTAGAGAATCTGAAGGCTCAAGAGGCATCCACGGAAGCGTCTGCCTGTCCTCTTCGCAACGGTCATGGTTTCATCCCCATCAGAGATCGGTGCTGCTTTGGAGGTCCATTCTTCCCTGACTGCGCAGAGGTGTCCCTGCAGAGGTCCTGAGTCGGAGAGGAAGCTTCACCACGCCAAACCTCGGAGGAATCAGGCCAAGGGTTCTTCTACAAAGTTCTACCTCTCCCTGTCTACTTTCAGAATCAAAAAGTAGAACCCCGTTTGGCATCCAGTAGCAGGCGTTACCAATTTTCTCCCTCAGCTTCGCAGTCCTGCTACCCACAGTCTGCTCCGACCAGTCAATAGGGATCGTCTGGCCTCTCCATCAGTTTTTATACGAATAGGATTCATCCACGATTCCAAAGACTCCAACGGTGCTCGATTCCGAGTTCGGGAGCTGCCGGTACATACTCTGCAACCTTCTGTTACTGCGCCGATCTGCCCCCTACAGAGGTTCTAAGCCAGAGAAAAAGCTTCACCACGACGAACCCAGGAGAAACCAGGCCACGAGCTCTTCTACAAAGTTCTTCTACGTCCTGTCTACTTTTGGAATCAAGAAGTGGAATGTCGTTTGGCATCCGTAAGCAGAAGTTATCAATTTTATTCGTCGGCAGTGCGACTCTACTTCCCCACAGTCTGCACCGACCTCCCCTCACTCTTCTGGATCCACTATTCTTCTCTGGCATCGTTTGGCATCCCCGTTTGTTTTTCTGCAAAGAGGACCCATCCACGGTTCCAACGGTTCTGGCGGCACCTGATTTGGAGTTCGGAAGCGGCCGGGGCAACCTCTTCTTCCTGCTGTTAGTAACCAGTTGCTTTCAGTCCGGGAATCAACGACCCTGTTCGAGCTCCTGCCCAGGCCAGCAGCGACCCCATAAGAATTCGGAAAAATTCAGAGGCACTCCAGTTCCAGTAACGAAGATTTTCTCTTTGGTCTCGCCCTCAGAAAAATTCCTGATCAAGTTCTGCAGCCACAGTACCGACTGTCTATCCACAATTGCTGAGAGAAGGCAGATTCGGCATCTTCACTTCATCATCGTTTTAGCCCTAGTTTTCCCCGCCCCGCTTGGCCGGCTGAAGGCCCCTCCCTGCGTGGAGGTAGTTTGATTGTAATCCATTAACCCCCACCCCAAGATCCCCCTCCTGCGAGGGGTGTAGTGTTGTAATTTGGTTTGATCAGGTCAAGCTACCCCGGCGCGGCGTGTGGGGAACCCACGCTTCCCTGTTCGCCCTCGTCTCCGAGCGGGACCGGTTTCTTCAAACCGGTCGAGTAAGTGCTCTATAACCTTGCTCTAATTCATGCTTGTTCTTTCAATATTAGTTCATAGTTCCACTGGCCGTGAGAGTGAGAGCTCGATCCTCAAGCCCCGTTGCTTTGAGTGATCACCGTGGGAAGAGAGAGTAACCCGGTGCCTTTGGCACTTTGTCGGCCCCATTGAATTGGGCATCCACAACCTTTGGGATTCAAATCTTGGCCTTGCTGGCCCTCTACCAGCAAGGGCCCAACCCCTCATGTTGGGTCCCGTAGTGCAGGGACACGGTTCTAGAGGGGGGTGAATAGAATCTTCCTACTAAAAACTATGTCCAATTAAAATCTTAACCGACCTCACAGCGGAATTAACAAACTTAATGAGATTGACTGAATTGGAACAAGTAGGATTACTCAATTCTCTCAATCTCACCGAGCTCACACGATTGCGTATATAGACTAAAAAGAGATGCACACAAACACACAAATCAAACCATGAGACACGAGGATTTTTAGGTGGTTCGGCACCACGACAGGTTTCCTACGTCCACCCCTTACCAAACCGGTAAGGCTTTCTCCACACGCTGTGAATGCAGTAAACACGGGGATTTCTCCCCACACACACACGAGGTAAAAACCCCAACACACACGCTACTAGAGTAGCACACACACGGGGATGTACCCCAACACACACACACATAGGACGACGCCTACACAGCTACACGGAAGTAAACTCCCAACCATACACAGGGAACACACCCCACAATATCTCCAAGCACACACACGAATAACCTCCACCGCATACGACGCACAAGCGTCAACATAAACCACTCGGAGAACCCTTTCTCCGAACACCCACACAAGAAAATCATGTAGGAATTTATGTGGAAATCAGATATGCATACAATCAACCTAGAACAATTTCTAAACACTAAACCACACAACAAAACTGAAATGTAAAGCTCCCCCTCTTTAGAACAATCTGGCTCTTCTCAGTTCGTAGTCGGATGAACACGATTTTGGCGTCCTCTTGTTCTTCTCCTTGAACCGCTTCTTTTCTTCTTCTATCACGAGCTCCAAATCACAAGGGAAGTAGATCAGATCTGCTGTTGAAGACCTCTGGAGCTTCTCCACCGTTTCAGCCCTTTCTTCTCCTACAAGGAAGAACACACTTTGATTAGGGTTAATTCCTTGTGAATCTCGTAGCTCATATATATATATAACTTAGAGAGCCCAAAAGACACATAAAACCCTCCTTACACATGTTAGAAACACCTTAGTATGATTAGGAACCATTGGGGGGTGTTTTGGTAAAGTTTCAAGGGGTTTAGGATGAGTTTTAAACACTTTCGTAAGTCCCGTCCGGAAGGGGTCGACCCTTGGGGTCGACCCTCGGCAACCAGGTTGCTGGAATACACAAAAAGAGGCCCTCTGTTACAGGGGTCGACCCTTTCCGTGGGGGTCGACCCCTGGGGTTGACCCTTGGCAACTAGGTTGCTGTCGGGGCCAAAAAAAGAGCCAGGTTTAAAGGGGTCGACCCCATGGGTCGACCCTTTCAGACAGGGTACACAAAAACAGCTTTGCGCGCTTCGGCGGCAGGAATTAATTCTCCTAGCTCCGAACTCCGATCGAAGCGAGACTAGAAGCGTTGGAAAGAGGACTCCAAAGGATACAACATAATATTTTAGAGGGGAAATCCAATGGTTGAATTAAAAATGGTGAAGAATGTAAGACAGTTTGAGTTTGAAAAATAACTAAAACCTCCATCAAAACCCGGGGGAAATAATTGATTAAATGTTACCATAATCCCATGAAGATCAACAATGATTTTGCATCCTGAAAAACATGATAAACCAAGAGGTTAGTTGAGAATCAAAATATATGAGTTATGCATTAACACTATGAACATGTTCACATTGAAATACATCATTGAACCTCATCAAACATGCGTTTTGCTTCTCAAGTCAATCAACAAAAATATATTCCACCAAATGACAAGGTTTTGTTATGATGAACATGGATTTCTCAATCAATCAAATACAATGACATGGGAGCTCAACATTCAGTTATAATGCAATCAACTCTTCAATATCAAAATGCTTCATTACTTAAATGTTAACAATTATGCCAAATGCAAAGCATGCATAATGTCATAGAACCACATACATTTAAATGGCATTATTGTTGATTAAAAATTAACATTCATGAACCATTATCTCATGAGGAGCATTGATAGGTACAAGAGATCTTTTTGAATCGTTCATGGAACCACATACATTTAAATCATAATAACCCCAACAATAATATCCATGAGCATACTCAAACATGTGCCAACCCTCAAAGGTCTCAAGTGAGCTTATGTGAAACATGAATGAAACACATCAACCTTTTACCAAATCAAGTGGTCATGAATTCAAATAATGAGCAAGCATCATTAAGGTCACATTCATCAATCTCCAAGTTACAAGTGAGAGTCGACATAAGGTGAAGAATGAGTTAACTCCCTTTTGCAAGAAGATCGCCATTGATACATTTCTTTGAGTTCCAAACATGAACCGTAGATGTGGTCCTGCAAACCAAAATGTTCAAGGCTTGAGATCCTTAAATACAAATCATTCATATGACCTTCAAATATGAACAAAGTTAACGCCCTTTTAGAAGAAGAGCTTCATTGATGGACCACGTTAGATTCCAAGTATGAGCCATGGATTTGTATACCTACAAATCAACATAAAGATAGCATTAGTTCTTAAACACCAAAGGTTCATATGGCTTTCAAGAGTGAACATTAAATCCATCTTTCAACTCACCGAATCAAGATATAAAACATGTTGCTCAATGAAACACATACACACACAATCACAATCGTTTTGATATCATTGAAACCAAACACGAACTAGGGGATACAACAATCTCCCCCTTTTTGATGATGACAAAATGATGTGTGTGATAATACAAATTGTGTAAACATTTGCAAACAACATTGAGCACATACACCAATTGTTAAATAACAAACATTGAGCACGTACACCAATTGGTCATTTGTGAAGTAAGAGCACACACCAACATTCTCCCCCTTTTTGTCATCGACAAAAAGTCAGGGGGTGAAAGAACAAGACATGAACATTGGTGGCCAACTACGCTCCCATATGCAAAATAGAAGTAGTGTGAACTGGAAGAGCTAAACATAGGCATTGTTGGGTTAGAACCAAAAACATGTGCACACCATTTAAGAACCATCCATGAATGGGAAAGGATGTAAGAGCCAAAGTGTTAAAATTGCTACCAATCTTCACAACCCCCATGGCACAGATAAAGTGAAACGATATTACCATACATACAGGCGATGCGGTAAATGAGAGCCAACCAATTTTTCCTGCAAGTAAGACAATGGAACCATGTGAGTTTCGAGTGAATAATTTAGCATTTCAACTATTCATCATACCAACGTCCACTTAGTTATGCATGACAAACTTAGCATGTGAAACCTGAAGGAATGATACCCATCTTGATAATAAAGGTTGTTGATTGTTTGCTCCAAAGATAGGATACAATTGTTGAAGATTTATGCACATTGCAGATTCATGGCAAGATGATTGTACTCAAAATCCAAAGTCCAGTTGAGTTTCACAAAAATTAAGAGCAAGGCAATGACAAGATGTTTGGCAAGAGAAAACAATAGTGCCTAGTTGCCTTTATTCTTGGAGTTTCTGTTTTTTTTTGTTTTTTTGTTTTGTTTTTTTAAATTTTCAGATTTTCTTTTGAAAGACATGAACTCATGGAATCTATATGCGTGTTTCTTATGCATGAGCTATATGCATGTTAAAAATGCCAAATTTACAAATATGCCCACGATGAACTTCATCTTTCAAATGCAATGAATATGTACTATGTGAATGCTAATCATGCAAGATATGAAACTATGCACATGATGACTTCTATCCTTTAAATGCTGGGTATACGCTAAGAATTAAATTAAAGGGAAATGCATGGACATGCAAACACACAAGCACAATCGTCATGCACACAAATATCATATATAGCAACGCCCCCTAAATGAGGCATGGGTTAAGAAAGGAGCATATGATTCAAATTCAAGAATGTGAGACATGAAGCATAACTAAGAGATTTCTGCATACACAACTAGAGGTACGACATGAACCATGAATGTAACCAGATTTATAGAATACATACATCACAATAATAACCAGATGTGAAAAGTGATACAATGACTAATGAGCTTCAAAACATATGGATTTTTAGATTTTCTAAAGAACACTAGAAGGTAATCTCCTCTCTACACTTTCACTTTAGATTCTCAACTTTCGGTAGCTTCGCACAACCCCGATTTTGTTTCTTTTAATAGACTTCACCTTTCGGCGCGAGTTTCCTCATATGTCTCAATGGAGATTCCCGGCTACTTGGATTCGTCACACATATGGATTTTTGTTTCTCCTTTCGACACAAGTTTCCTCCTTTATTTCAGGGGGGATTCCCGGTTACTCGGATCCACATACCACTTATTGAATTTTTGAGGGGTAGGCAGCTTTTTCCTCACGATTACTCTTTAATGTCCATGTAGAGATTCAAGTTCCCTTTAGAGTGTTGTAAAGAATTTCTTAAATCCTTATTAGTGAAATTCATTAAATTCATTATGTGCAAGAGTGTGGGGTTAAACTTGTGTTTTGCATGTATAAAATGAATTTGACAAGACACGGCTATGACTCCCCCTTAATGTATGCACAGTTAGAAACAAATCATCCCCCTTAGTATATGACATGTATCACATATGAACCAAATCATTGCATTGTTATTTAGCAAGGAGGTCAAGCCTTAGAAGGGTCAAGAAAAGGTTTTATAAGTTAGGTACATACAAGCATGCAAGAATTTAGCAAAGCCTTCATGCAAGCACTCATACTCCAAGATATGTATTTATCATGAAGTATATGCATATGCCCTATATGCATGAGTATGCAATATGCAATAAATGTATTTTTTTTTTTACAAGAACTTGAGCAATTAAGATGGCATGAGACAGGTAAATGCATGAGATTTATCTTCAATGAGTTTAGTAATAAATCATGAGCACTTTATTTCAGATTTCATCATGAAGAATCATTTCTTTAAAACCCAAAAGTTCAACCATCATCATCTAAAACAGTAATGCTTAAGATAAAATTTCAGTTTGAATACATCGAGCAACTTTCATTTGAATTTCTGAATTTTGGTACTAGGCGAAGATTTTAATCCAAAGATCCAACTCACGCATAGTGATGGCTTCCTAACAGGCTTAACCTATCATTTCACACATCACTATTTGATATACCAAGAATTCATTCAATGACTATATGTATGACTTGTGAAGAATTTAAAGCACATCATGAGAACACAAAGGAATTTCAAACCAGACATCAACACCATCAAGTTTGACAATGAAAGAGCGAAGTTGGGATTTTACCTTATGAGTGTGCCTTGTTCCATTTTATTAGAACCCCTTTCATTCTTTGTTTACCTCAAGACACACTAGCATCAAGGCCAATTCATTGAGCGAATTTGGGCACCCAAGCCTTTTTGGGTCCCTCAGAGTTAGTGGTATTACCACCAACTGAATTCTTCCACAGCCTCATTGCTTTCATATCATCATTTCTCATGATCCTGTAATTCTCAATCACATGTTTAGAATTTCCACAGTAATAACAATGAGGAGGTTCAATTTCAGCAAGGATTTTCCTTTTGGGAGCAAAATGATTTTCAAAGGTATTCCATTTCCTATTTCCAAAAGATCTAGGTCTAACAAAATCAAATCTAGTATTCAATCTAGGAACATGGAAATCTTCAGTTTTTAAAGACCAACATTCATTCATAACATGACCGTATTTTTCACAATGAGAACAACAAGAAGTTGTGGGTCTATGGAATGACTTTCCATTGTTTGCATGAGTGTTTGTAAAGAAATTTTTCTTATTGGATGCAAACCTTTGAGCATGAGACCCATGCTCATTTCTGAATTTTCTTTCAATGTTGAACTTAGCATTCATGGCATGAAAATCATCATTTTGCTTCATAAAATA
The DNA here is from genome assembly GCA_022559845.1 of Amorphophallus konjac. Taxonomy (NCBI): domain Eukaryota; kingdom Viridiplantae; phylum Streptophyta; class Magnoliopsida; order Alismatales; family Araceae; genus Amorphophallus; species Amorphophallus konjac. The sequence goes on from CM040124.1 coordinate 149,766,543, forward strand.
ATTATCAATGACATGGCCAAGTTTATGACAATAGAAACATAAAACATTCCTCTTTTTCTTGAAAGTTTTTTTGTTTATCTTTTCTCATAACAACGCATTCATCCATGACATGTCCAAACACACCACAATAGAAGCATTCAACATTGGATTTCAATTTTTGTGATCTATTTGGCATGGAAGACTTAATGTTGACATTTTTCTTTTTCACAAAATCATTTTCAGAAGTTTTTATTTGAGAAGTGGGAGGATGTATTTTGGAGGTGCTTGGTATGTCAGAAGCATGAACAAAAGAGGTTTTCATTTTTGATTCAAAAGATTTTTTGTTGACCGGGATGTAACCAAGACCCTCTTTTTGAAAGTTGACTTTAACACCCAGCATTTTGTCCAATGTTTCCTTCCCCTTCACAAATCTTGACAAATCATCTTTTAACTTTTGCACCTCTTCCTCACAAGCAAGAATTTTATCATTAAGCTGACAATTGACAGATTTGAAGTTTTCATTTTCTTCCAAAAGCTTCTTGTTTTCAATGCTTATTGAGTGAAGTTTTTCAGTTAATTTTTCAAGTACTTTTTCAGTTTCAACAAACTTAGAAATCTTTGCATGCAAGTGTTCATTTTCAGATTTCAACAAAGAGTTTTCTTTTTCAAGCTTATCAAGACTTTTCAAACTTCCTTCAAGAAGAGAAATCTGAATCATCATGGCATCTTTTTCCTTTTTAAGTTCTTCATTTTCATTCTTGATGCACTTGCTATCTATTTCACAATCAAGGAGTTTTTCAAACATTCTCTCATCATCAGTTAGTGAATCAAGTTTATTCCTCAAGTATTTTTTAGTTTTCTCAAGTAGGGAGATTTTAGACAACAAGGTTTTATTTTCCTCACGCAACTCATAACAGTTATTTTCTGTTTCAAGAGCGGTATTAGATTTTCTCAACATTTCAAGCTCTTCATTCAAACAAGACATCTCATCTGAAAACAATTCAACTTTAGATTCCAAAAGTTCATTTTTGTATTTTAGGTTCTCAATGTTTGAATCTAGAGTATTGCAGTTTTGACATGAAAGATTATCATGCACATTCTCACTAGTTTTCTTTCTCAGACTTTTATTTTCAGATTTGAGCTTCTTGTATCTACTCGACAACTCCTCATAAGCATCAAGTAGTTCTTCAAAAGATATTTCATCTTCATCAGAGTCAGGGTTAGAATTCACCTCTTTAGCATTTTCTTCACCGTGAGCCATTAAACATGGATCCATCACTTCTTCTTCATACTTTCGTGCCAACGCATCCCAAAGATCTCTTGCCGACCTGCACAAGGGAATTTGTGAAAGTATGTTAGATTCAATGGCATTTATGAGGAAATTTAATGCTCTAACATTCATTGCATTTTTCTTGACATGCATATCATTCCATTTGTTCTGTTCAGTAGGGAGCTTGTATGAACCTTCACATATAACCTTCCAAACATTAGGCTCATGCAAACCAAGATAAACACACATAGCATTTCTCCATGAAATATAATCATGACCATCAAAAGTAGGAATGCAATTCAAGGAGATTTGATCAGTAGAGTAATTCATGATTGTAGAATGCACTAGGATCACTCTGTAGATCGTTAGATCTAAGGTCAACAGAGCCTCGCTCTGATACCAATTGTTGGGTCCCGTAGTGCAGGGACACTGTTCTAGAGGGGGGGTGAATAGAACCTTCCTACTAAAAACTATGTCCAATTAAAATCTTAACCGACCTCACAGCGGAATTAACAAACTTAATGAGATTGACTGAATTGGAACAAGTAGGATTACTCAATTCTCTCAATCTCACCGAGCTCACACGATTGCGTATATAGACTAAAAAGAGATGCACACAAACACACAAATCAAACCATAAGACACGGGGATTTTTAGGTGGTTCGGGACCACGACAGGTTTCCTACGTCCACCCCTTACCAAATCGGTAAGGCTTTCTCCACACGCTGTGAATGCAGTAAACACGGGGATTTCTCCCCACACACACACGAGGTAAAAACCCCAACACACACGCTACTAGAGTAGCACACACACGGGGATGTACCCCAACACACACACACGTAGGACGACGCCTACACAGCTACACGGGAGTAAACTCCCAACCATACACAGGGAACACACCCCACAATATCTCCAAGCACACACACGAATAACCTCCACCGCATACGACGCACAAGCGTCAACACAAACCACTCGGAGAACCCTTTCTCCGAACACCCACACAAGAAAATCATTTAGGAATTTATGTGGAAATCAGATATGCATACAATCAACCTAGAACAATTTTTAAACACTAAACCACACAACAAAACTGAAATGTAAAGCTCCCCCTCTTTAGAACAATCTGGCTCTTCTCAGTTCGTAGTCGGATGAACACGATTTTGGCGTCCTCTTGTTCTTCTCCTTGAACCGCTTCTTTTCTTCTTCTATCACGAGCTCCAAATCACAAGGGAAGTAGATCAGATCTGCTGTTGAAGACCTCTGGAGCTTCTCAACCGTTTCAGCCCTTTCTTCTCCTACAAGGAAGAACACACTTTGATTAGGGTTAATTCCTTGTGAATCTCGTAGCTCATATATATATATAACTTAGAGAGCCCAAAAGACACATAAAACCCTCCTTACACATGTTAGAAACACCCTAGTATGATTAGGAACCATTAGGGGGTGTTTTGGTAAAGTTTCAAGGGGTTTAGGATGAGTTTTAAACACTTTCGTAAGTCCCGTCCGGAAGGGGTCGACCCTTGGGGTCGACCCTCGGCAACCAGGTTGCTGGAATACACAAAAAGAGGCCCTCTGTTACAGGGGTCGACCCTTGGGGTCGACCCTTGGCAACTAGGTTGCTGTCGGGGCCAAAAAAAGTGCCAGGTTTAAAGGGGTCGACCCCATGGGTCGACCCTTTCAGTGGGGGTCGACCCCAAGGGTCGACCCTTTCAGGCAGGGTACACAAAAACAGCTCTGCGCACTTCGGCGGCAGGAATTAATTCTCCTAGCTCCGAACTCTGATCGAAGCGAGACTAGAAGCGTTGGAAAGAGGACTCCCAAGGCTACAACATAAAATTTTAGAGGGGAAATCCAATGGTTGAATTGAAAATGGTGAAGATTGTAAGACAGTTTGAGTTTGAAAAATAACTAAAACCTCCATCAAAACCAGGGGTAAATAATTGATTAAATGTTACCATAATCCCATGAAGATCAACAATGATTTTGCATCCTGAAAAATATGATAAACCAAGAGGTTAGTTGAGAATCAAAATATATGAGTTATGCATTAACACTATGAACATGTTCATAATGAAATACATCATTGAACCTCATCAAACATGCATTTTGCTTCTCAAGTCAATCAACAAAAATATATTCCACCAAATGACAAGGTTTTGTTATGATGAACATGGATTTCTCAATCAATCAAATACAATGACATGGGAGCTCAACATTCAGTTATAATGCAATCAACTCTTCAATATCAAAATGCTTCATTACTTAAATGTTAACAATTATGTCAAATGCAAAGCATGCATAATGTCATGGAACCACATACATTTAAATGGCATTATTGTTGATTAAAAATTAACATTCATGAACCATTATCTCATGAGGAGCATTGATAGGTACAAGAGATCTTTTTGAATCGTTCATGGAACCACAATCATTTAAATCACAATAACCCCAACAATAATATCCATGAGCATACTCAAACATGTGCCAACCCTCAAAGGTCTCAAGTGAGCTTATGTGAAACATGAATGAAACACATCAACCTTTTACCAAATCAAGTGGTCATGAATCCAAATAATGAGCAAGCATCATTAAGGTCACATTCATCAATCTCCAAGTTACAAGTGAGAGTCGACATAAGGTGAAGAATGAGTTAACTCCCTTTTGCAAGAAGATCGCCATTGATACATTTCTTTGAGTTCCAAACATGAACCGTAGATGTGGTCCTGCAAACCAAAATGTTCAAGGCTTGAGATCCTTAAATACAAATCATTCATATGACCTTCAAATATGAACAAAGTTAACGCCCTTTTAGAAGAAGAGCTTCATTGATGGACCACGTTAGATTCCAAGTATGAGCCATGGATTTGTATACCTACAAATCAACATAAAGATAGCATTAGTTCCTTAAACACCAAAGGTTCATATGGCTTTCAAGAGTGAACATTAAATCCATCTTTCAACTCATCGAATCAAGATATAAAACATGTTGCTCAATGAAACACATACACACACAATCACAATCGTTTTGATATCATTGAAACCAAACACGAACTAGGGGATACAACACCTCAACCTCACCTTGGCATTGCCAAGTTACCTCGGGTCTTGGTGAGCAACGGGTGAGCAGTCGTCGACATCGGTCCGTTTGATTGCGATTGTACTTGTTTGTTTAAGTCCTAGGTTGTGTCACATCAATTGGTATCAGAGCAAGTTTTAGACTTGTCTCTACTAAGTCTAGTCCTAGGGCCATTGCATTATTCACTTGTGCATCACCCTTGTCCACCATCATGACTACCTCATACTTGGCATACTCACCACTCTTAGGCCCATTAGAAGCTTTTGTGTTTGATGGATCCCGCCCTAGCATATATCAAGAATGGGAAAATTCCATAGACCGACACTTTGGGAGGTTCACCTTATCGGGGCCTATCCAAGTCAACTATGCCAAGAGTTTGCTCTGGCGCCAAGCTAGGAAAGAATGGTAGTGCATTGTAGGTTTGAGAGAAGCCAAAGGGGAAGCACCCATTGAATCTTGGGTTGAAATGAGGGATGATCTTAGAAAGATCTATGCACCCCAATCCGGACCTTCTCAACCAACCACTCTTCCACCCCCAACCCCAACTCCAACCCAAGTACTTCCCCTATCAAGCCCAACCCAAGCCCGTCCATGTTCACCACCCCGGGAGTACCATGAGCCGGCTATCTCCACTCCACCACCAAAAGACCCATTCCTCCCCTTGGAGGAGGAGCCTATGATCCAAACACCCGATCCCTTGGAAGTAAAGACCGACCGACCTACTCCGACCTACCCCCCACCCATTGAGATCCTAAATGCCTTAAACGGTCAACTCACTAGAGACCTTGGCCCAATTTTCTTGGAAGAGGTTGACTCACCATTTGGGAACCTTGAAGACATAGAGTCCCTCCCTCTAAGTAGCCCTTTCCATGACCCCTTTGACCCTTTCCTATGGGAGCCTAGATCCCCATGTGACCCACCGACATCACCCACCACCCACCCATTCCTACCCATACCCACCATGTTGAGCCAAGCCCACCTCAACCATGACCCAGGCTATACGATGAGAACCTTGACCTTAGGTAACATACACCTAGGGATTGATGAATTACCCCACCCCATGATGACCACCTTCTTAGATCCATTCGATCCTTTCCAATGGGAGTTCAAAGGTTGTCCCACACCTATACACATGGAAGTCACCTTTGGGAAAAGCATGCATATGTCTAGGCTTACCATACCCCTTGGCATGAACACTATGTTGGGTCCATTCATTCATATCACCCACATGTCAAGTAGAAAGTATGAGTGGTCCATATTCAGATGTCATGGTCCACCTTCATTCATCATGGGTCTTAAGCATGTCAAAGGCATCTACGGATGTCCGGGTCCCCCAATATTTATCACCAATTTACATGATAGGGCCACCTACGGGTGCCCCGGCCCACCTAGGCTAACCAAAGTCTACAATACATCATTACACGATAGGTCTACTTTTGGTTGCCCAGGTACACCCATCACCCCTAGAATGTCTGCATTCACAACATTGCATAAAGAGATCCGCAAGCACATTAGCAAGAAGAATGTGACTTATAAAAGGCGAGCCGACTCTCATCGACGTCACCAAGAATTCCATGAGGGTGACTTTGTGATGGTAAGGATGGAGAGGCTCTCCCCGGGAGCCATCTCCAAATTGAGGCCACATGGGGCTGGTCCCTTCCAGGTCCTGAGGCGCATTGCTGCAAATGCCTATAAGTTAGATCTCCCCGAGGAATATGGGGTAAGTCCCACATTCAGTGTCGCCGACCTAGTGCCATACAAGGGACCCACGGTGGTACCTAGTGAGGATATTGAGCATATTCCCTCCGTTGAGAGAGCACCCACCCGTGAGGAGAGTCCACCAGCCAAGAGACCCCAGCGTGAGCGCATTGAACGAATATTGGATGAACAGGTCACTACCACCAGGAGCAAGGTATACAAGCGCTATCTCGGCAGGTGGATGGATCGGTCTCGTTCGGAAGACTTGAGGGCAGTACCACTTCTACACCCTCCAAGGAGGGAAGGACACTTACTCGACAGAGTCGAGTTCTCCGCACCCCGGGAGTACGATGGGGACATCACCTCCCATGCCCACGTTCACAGCTCATCTCCTCGCCCCGGTTGCATCCGACATAGTCTAGTCATTTAATTTTGAGTCCTATGTAATTTTTATTTGAGTCATTTGATGTATTTTCCCTTTTATTTGAGTCATGTTCCTAGGTCTTGTGTTCATTTCCCTAAGTTTGAGTGTCATTAGGTTGTCTAGTTAGCTATTGGGCCCAATTCATTGGGCTTGGCCCAAGGGCTCTCCCTACCCCCTCATTATTTGTCATTGAGTCATTTGTCAAGGACTTTTGTAGAAATGTGGGTTTCCTATATATAGGACCCCATTCCCCCCCATTTCAACTTAATGAATCAATCAATGAAAAATGGCCATTTTGTGAGTTCTATCTTTATTTTTATGGTGGAGTGAATCCATTAGTGAGGTGAGAAGCCTTAGGGAGAGAATCTCACCCATCCCTCTCTTAATCTCTCTTTTTCACTCCACTTTCCCTCTCCTCCACACCCAAATTCGAATTTTCTTCTCTCTCCTCCCTTCCGAACCACCTCCACTCCCCACCTACCCCATTTAAGCCTCTTCCCATTCCCCACAACCCTCATCAATACTCCTCCCCTTCCCAAGACCGCCTCCACCAATCCTCTCCTCACCATCCAACCCCCAACTATCCCTCCCACTTTCCCAAGCACCCTTCCCACTACCCCAAGCACCTATTACCTTCCCCACACACCTCTTCCCATCCCCCAAGACCAAAAATTAACCCCCCCCCCTTAAACCTATTTTCAAATATCCTTTCCCTCTCTACATTCCAACCAAATTCGCAACCCCCACTCCCACCATCTGTTGGACCCCCTTCCAGACCTTATTCTTCCCCTCCCACACCTTAGAACATCCCCTCCAAGACCCCCTTACAACAAGAGGTCACTCCCACACTCAACCACCCCCATTTCCCTCCCATATACCCCATTTCCCCCCACCATCTTCAACCTTCAGTTTTCAGTTCGCTGGCAGCAGAAGAGTAGCCGTTTGCAGAGGTGACCTCGACCACATCCTAGAGAATCTGAAGGCTCAAGAGGCATCCACAGAAGCGTCTGCCTGTCCTCTTCGCAACGGTCATGGTTTCATCCCCATCGGAGATTGGTGCTACTTTGGAGGTCCATTCTTCCCTGACTTCACAGAGGTGTCCCTGCAGAGGTCCTGAGTCGGAGAGGAAGCTTCACCACACCAAACCTCGGAGGAATCAGGCCAAGGGTTCTTCTACAACGTTCTACCTCTCCCTGTCTACTTTCAAAATCAAAACTAGAACCCCGTTTGGCATCCGGTAGCAGGAGTTACCAATTTTCTCCCTCAGTTTTGCAGTCCTGCTACCCACAGTCTGCTCCGACCAGTCAACAGTGTTCAGGGTTCCCTGGTCTTCTCCGGCATCGTCTGGCCTCTCTGTCAGTTTTTCTGCGAATAGGATTCGTCCAAGATTCCAACGACTCCAACGGTGCTCGATTCCAAGTTCGGGAGCTGCCGGTACATCCTCTGCAACCTTCTGTTACTGCGCCGATCTGCCCCCTGTAGAGGTTCTGAGCCAGAGAAAAAGCTTCACCACGACGAACCCAGGAGGAACCAGGCCACGAGCTCTTCTACAAAGTTATTCTACGTCCTATCTACTTTTGGAATCAAGAAGCGGAATGCCGTTCAGCATCCGTTAGCAGAAGTTATCAATTTTATTCCTCGGTAGTGCGACTCTACTTCCCTACAGTCTGCACCGACCTCCCCTCACTCTTCTGGATCCACTATTCTTCTCCGGCATCGTTTGGCATCCTCGTTTATTCTTCTGCAAAGAGGACCCATCCACGGTTCCAACGGTTCTGGCGGCACCTGATTTGGAGTTCGGGAGCGGCCTGGGCAACCTCTTCTTCCTGCTGTTAGTAACCAGTTGCTGTCAGTCCGGGAATCAACGACCCTGTTCGAGCTCCTGCCCAGGCCAGCAGCGACCCCAGAAGAATTCAGAAAAATTAGAGGCACTCCAGTTCCAGTAACGAAGATTTTCTCACTGGTCTCGCCCTTGTAAAAATTCCTGATCAAGTTCTCCAGCCACAGTACCGACTGTCTATCCACAATTGTCGAGAGAAGGCAGATTCGGCATCTTCACTTCATCATTGTTTTAGCCCTAGTTTTCCCCACCCCGCTTGGCCGACTGAAGGCCCCTCCCTGCGTGGAGGTAGTTTGATTGTAATCCATTAACCCCCACCCCAAGATCCCCCTCCTGCGAGAGGTGTAGTGTTATAACTTGGTTTGATCAGGTCAAGCTACCCCGGCGCGGCGTGTGGGGAACCCACGCTTCCCCGTTCGCCCTCGTCTCCGAACGGGACCGGTTTCTTCAAACCGGTCGAGTAAGTGCTCTATAACCTTTCTCTAATTCATGCTTGTTCTTTCAATATTAGTTCATAGTTCCGCTGGCCGTGAGAGTGAGAGCTCGATCCTCAAGCCCCGTTGCTTTGAGTGATCACCGTGGGAAGAGAGAGTAACCCGGTGCCTTTGGCACTTTGTCGGCCCCATTGAATTGGGCATCCACAACCTTTGGGATTCAAACTTGGCCTTGCTGGCCCTCTACCAGCAAGGGCCCAACCCCTCAACCTCACCTTGGCATTGCCAAGTTACCCCGGGTCTTGGTGAGCAACGGGTGAGCAGTCGTCGACATCGGTCCGTTTGATTGCGATTGTGCTTGTTTGTTTAAGTCCTAGGTTGTGTCACATCAGCCATTGTACCGAGCAATATTTTTGTGTTATTTCAAGGATCATTATGGTTCCTGGTCAACCCGGTTGTGACCAGTGGTTGACACGTGACCTCGTGAGTGTCTCGGTTATCCCGTGGGGATCAAGATTGGTTTTGGACGCTTGGAGGTTTTGCCTTACCTCAGTTTACGTATCCATGTGGTTTGAGGGCTTTGGTAATCTCTCATGTTCCGTGGTTTGTGTTATGCGGAATTATGAGTCCGTTGTGTGGCCTACGGGTTGAGGACTTATTATTGATGTTGCAGATTTGGATATTCTATGGCATTTTCCATGATGCGTTTCCCATGGTTTTTGACTTAGGGACTAGGCCGATTAACAGCGTGTTGCCATGATGTGCGACGATCTTGACTTGAGTCTTGTGACTCAAAGATCATTGTGTTAGCTGGTCTAGTTGGTTGTCCTGAGTATGGTGGCAGTTTTATGTGCTACCTTGTGCTTCGTGGTTCGTGCGACAGGTACGCGTGTGACTTGTCCATACTTCGCTGTTTTGAGTCTCTGTGTCTAGTGAGCCTCTACTAGTCGTAGCCTGACGACACTTTCCGTGTGTCGGCCCACCTGGCAGTGGTGGCAGGGCGTATTCCCTAATGAGATGGTTTGTAGGCTAGTTGCCATGGGCCCCTTTGTCTTACCGTGAGAGTCCTATGGGAGGGGAAAACCAGCTAGAGGCCTGGCTCAAGACATTGAGCTTGTGTTTGCAGACATGGTCAGGCGCGTTGGATGAGCGTCGACGGGCATGACCTTGACTAGTCACTCATTACTATAGTTCCATGGTGCTCAGTTTGGTGTCTCAGTTACCGCATTCCAGGTGAGTGGGAGACCCGTGAGGCGCAGTGTAAGACGTTAGTGGACGCATCTAGCTTTTCCTCTAGTGAGGAGGTGTTTCTGTCACATGACACTAGACTTGTGGCTTTCGTGACTGGTTTCCGTCATGGTTGACGTGATTTGTCGGGTAGTCTGTGTTTGGCTTCACCCGAGGTTACGATTACTATAGCATACACGATGGTAAGATCATGTATGTCTAGTGCTTTTAGACCGTGTGGTCTTGAGATGCATTCTTGTCTTTATAGATGAGCCTGTACGACTGAGGTGCCGTGATGTTGTTCTGGCTGTGTAGCCAGAGTTCCTTGCATTGGTTTAGTGACTCCTGACTATGTGTCTGGGGATCCATGTTCTTGCTGATTAGGAGTAGTTCAGAGGGCCAAGGTTTGGTCGGCTGCCGTGTTTCTATTCAGTACGGCTTTCCTCTTTACTTTTGTTGTTCCTACTCCTACTATTACTGCTTTGCTATAGTTTTTTAGCACTGCTATTTACCGCTTTTGTTTCGTGGTAGGGATCTGCGGGACCCCTACTGAGCCAGAGAGACGAGGCTCACCCCTAACTTTTCAGGTGTAGTTGTTCTTCCTCGTGTTCGGAGGTGTAGTGTTGTGCATGGTTCTTAGTGCCAGCGTTTGCCAGTGTCAGGATTCCCCCGACTTGAGAGTACGTTCTCTTTCCTCTTGTACTATACTTTAGTTGGATTGGACTCTGTTAGCTCTATTAGTTTTAATTGTTATAGAAAATATAATTTTATTTTTGCTATTTTAGCAATCCTGATCGTAGAAATGTAATTGCTTACGGCTTTATCTGGAAGTTCAATGTACTTAGACACTCCTTTCTATCCCTTTGGAGCTTTCTTGCTCTTGGGAGGCCTCTCAGAATCCAAGTGGTTTCGGGTTTACCCGGTATCCCGAGTCTAGGTCGGCACATGTTTTGTTTGTTTGTTTTGTTATTAAAACATTAATTGCTAAAAGGCTTTAAGAAAACCAAAATTATGTTAATGCCCCATAATTTATATATGTCATTATACAATGGGTTATTTCATGCATAACTCATCAAAAAAGCCCACAAAATCAATGAAATTTATGGGAATTTTCTGATTTATAAATCCGATAAGAATCCAAACTTCACGGGTCTTACAACCTGGCCCTGCTCTGATGCCAGGTCTATGCCAGAAGATGCAAGAAATTGAAATGATGAAAAGAAAATCGGGTGAAATGGGCCAAGACCCAGCAGGCCCGCACCCAAATCTGATAGCTCCGACAGTAATGAATAAGCCAAGCATGGAGCGAACAGCTAAAACGAAGATGGCCGAGGGTGGAATCACCTAAGCAGATTTGTATAAGATCAACCAAGAAGATGATAAGTCCGCTTTAGACTATACAAGAAGAGGGGGAAATCCCCTTGAAAGATGTAGGAGTCCTCTGAGCTATGAGGACACCATTCAAAGATGTGAAAGAAATCTGAAAGATGAAATCCTACAAAGGGTGATGGGCATTGAAGTCAGAACCTTTGAACAACTAAATAAGCTGGCAGCTGATGCTGAGGCCTTCCTACAAAAGTACTGCCCAGCTATGGCCACTCTAAATCAAAAGAACGGGCCGATGGATGAGCGGCCGATGCAAAAAGAAATACATTTCACCGATTTTAAAGCCTTCACGAAGCAAAGGGAGGAGGCAAAAGCGGCAGCTAGCTCTTCTTCAACCAAGCCCGCCGAGCAAAATCCCCCACTAAGAAGCAAGATGATGAAGACATACTCCTTCTCACAAATGCTATTCGAATGGGCCCGCGAATATGACAAGATTGTCCTCCCAGAGCCGAAGAGACCAAATGATGCCAGATGGAAAGATGACGCTCAATTCTTCCCTTATCACCAACAGAGGGGACATTCCATTGAGGATTGCTATGTATTCACAGACAATATTGAAAGCCTAATCCAAGAAGGCGAAATACAAATAGGTGAGTGCAAGGTGGACCCACAACGCCCTCACTAGATTCTTAGCTTTAAGAGGGCGGCCAACACGACCTCACCACACCAGCTGAAGAATAATGTGCTCTAAAGGGCGTTTCAAGTCCCTTGGTGTTGTGCCCCTAGGTTTTGATGGTTTTGATGTGTCAAATATGTGAGTCATTCGTGAATTAGAAATAGCATTCATTCATGTGCATTCCATTCATTCATGTGCCTATACATGTTCTTGATGCTGGCATGTTTATGTTCTTAATGATGGCATGTTTAATAACACATTGATAAGCATATGTTTACAGTTTCATGATGCTAATTTTTCTATGTTTGAAATGGGAGGAAGTCATATTCATAGTGTCTCTGAAGTATAGTCCAACAATAGGGAAGTCGACTTCAGAAGCTCTACAAGTCGACTTCAAGTCAGCTAGAAGCCTCCCAGAATACACAGAAATCTTTGCAGAAATATGCTGGCGTACTGGTGACAAATGAAGCCGTATCGGGGACAAATAGCACCGTATCGGTGACAAATGGATGTGTACCAATGAAAAATAGGTCGCAGCCTTGTTAGTGTCAAAATCCAATAAGAAAAGTCGACTCTGTGAAGCAATGGTGTCGACTCCATCTGTGCTGAAATAGAAGAAACCAAGTGGACTTCAAAGGCAGTGGCTAAGGGTGATAAATGGATACTTAGTGGTGATAAATGGACCACTAAGGGTGAAAAATAGCCTCTCAAGGGTAACAAATAGATTCTTATGGAAGAAGGGCTGAGAAGTTGAAGAAGAAGAAGCAGTTGACTCCGTTTGCCAAAGGGATGTTGTCTATAGTCAAACTAGCTCAGTCAAAGTTGACTTTATCATAGTCAACGATAGTCAAAGTGACCTAGCCATGTTTAAACGTTGAGATGACCAAGTCAAAGTTTGAGTCAAAGTCAAAGTCATCTGGTCAAAGTCAAGGTCTACCAGTTACAGTGGACACAGGAAATGGACAAAAAGAAGAAGAAACTCAAATGAATTACAAAGCAGACAAATACTCACCTAATGGTGACAAATGATCTCTTAAGGGTGAAAAATAGGTAAGTATCGGAGACAAATGGATTGTGTAAGGATGAGAATTGAAGTCACGGGCAAGGCAGATAAGGGTGAAAAATAATCACACAAGGGTGACAAATAGATATTGGCGACGGCTAAAGCTAAGAAGAAAACATCAAAGACGACGACTGTGAGCGACGTCACGCGGTTCGGGGAGCGAAGAAGACGCGGAGCGCGCGGGCTCCTCTTTGTTTGCTGCAACACAGAAATAAGAGAAGAGAGAAGGGGCCACCATGGGAGATTGCTCCGGCGGGGCGAGCGGGACACATGTAATATAGCAAGATATGGGGGTTAAACGGCCATAGCGGGAAGTGACTCGCCACGGTCTCGGGGGACGGGAATGGTGCAGAAATTAAATAGCAAGAATTGAAACGGCCATTGGGGAAGTGACTCGCCGCGGCCTCGAGAATATGAGCAGATAAGAATATAACAGAATATAAGGAGAATATAAAGAGCGGGAATTTAAACGGCCATTGGGGAAGTGACTCGCCGCGGCCTCGAGAATATGAATAGATAAGAATATAACATATAAGAACGGGAATTTAAACGGCCATTGGGGAATTGACTCGCCGCGGCCTCGAGAATATGAGCAGAATATAACAGAATATAAAGAGAATATAAGAACGGGAATTTAAACGGCCATTGGGGAAGTGACTCGCCGCGGCCTCGAGAATAAAATGTGATCGCTAGGGGCCAAAAGACCCCAAAATAAAGAAAGTGATCGCGCCTACCTCAAGAGCGGGAGATGGCGGGTTGCTTCTTCCTCCCCCTTTGGCCGTCCGACAGAGAGGGCTTTCTTTAGTTACCCTTGCAAAACAACAGACAGTAGATAAACAGAATTAGGAAATGGCAGTGTAGTATCAATCCCTTGTGATGAAAATAACGAAATCGCGGTAGGACACACACCTGGTTGGTGTGGTTTTAAACCCCTCTCGGACTCGAGTAGGAGGAAAATGAGATGATGGATGCAAGAAGTATATAAGAAGAGGCACCCTTATGAAGGGGGATAGAGGATGCGAGATGATGAATGCAAAAGAACTAGAAGAAAAGGAAAGGATTGGCTTATTGGATGTGCCGATGGTGAAATCCGGCGGAGCTCCGGCACCGTAGGGACGACGTGGAAGCGCGGTGGATGAAGACGACCTTCCTCTCGCGAGCGTGGGCACCCGAGAAGCCGGCAGAACCTCCACCTACAAAAGACCCCATGGGTTAGAAATGACTTTGGTAGCCTCTGGGCTCCGGCAGCCTATCAGACCTCTTAGAAGCTCCCCCAGAACTGTGGGGGTGGGGCTCTATTTATAGGGCTCCAGAGGGTGGAGGCGTCCAGGACCCTGGACACCTCCATCAAGGCAAAAAAGATATTTTATTCTATTTTTATTCATTTTTTTGAATATTTTCTTGGGGGCGTCCAGGGTCCCGGACGCCTCTATAACATCCACCGAACTCCACCGAAAGACGCACGCGGTTTGGCACAACGTGTGGTTTTAGAGCGGCGACCCGTGATTCAGAAATGGGCGCATCTAGCTGGCTGGACGTCTCCATAATTTGGATTTTTTCACACACGACAAACCGTCGTTCGGTGGGCGGCGCCCGTGAGGGAGTTGATGGAGGCGTCCAGGGGCCTGGACGCCTCCAAGAAAATATATTTTTGTTTTTGTTTTATTTTTCTATGCCAAAGCTGGCATTTTATATTTTTTTATTTTTGTTTTTATGGGGCCTGGACGCCTCCATTAATATATTATTTTTATTTGGCTTTTGGTTTTGAAAAATAAATTAAAAGAATGGGGGCGTCCAGGGGCCTGGACGCCCCCATAAAGACCCACCCGGGTCCTCAGTTCAGGCGTTGGCGACCGCCTGGCAGACACCCTTCCTGGTTTCAGAACCTCTGATGCGTTCGACTGGTGTTGATGCCGTCCGAATGCCGTGACGAGACGATTCCGGATGCCGAAAAATGCAGAAGAATACCCAAGAAAATGAAGCACTTAAGAGATTCGAAATGTGTAAGCCATCGCGGGGCGTCGTATAGTAATATGAGACTTTCTCAGGAGACGTCAGGAATGGCGTGTCTACAGCTGCCCCGCCTTGGCGTCTGCTTTGCAAGGGAGTGACACGTAGTGGAATGGTATCGAAGTGGAGTGAAATGAAGTGGGAGAGGACTGATAGGTTGATGCCAAGGTGTGATGAGACACGCTTTTGACGGTACTGTCTGTAATTTTTCCTGGAGTTTCAATGAGGCAACCTTTGAAGAAGGTATTTCAAATCTTGATGATTGCTTGGACGGAGATCAAATAAGGGAGGGTGAGATGTGCGCTCAGGAACGAAAAAGAGACCAACTTCTCGGTGTGGAAGTACCTCGGTCATAAACCGGTAGGTTTCACCTTTGGGGAGCGGTTACCAGCCAACGTGGAAGTGCTGCGGCCAAGGTGGGTCAAGCAAGGTAAAAAGTAAAGGAATATCTGAGGGTCTGTCCAAACAATGGTCTCCTTTGGAAGAGCAGTGTAGGGCCGTTTCAAGGAAATTCAGTATTTCATTCGTAGTGGAATATCTCATATTTGTAAGGCTTGAAGCACAGCGGCTTTCGCAATCGAATCACTTGAATGATCTTCCGCAATAAATCAAAGTCCTATATGAATGCATGCTGGGCTTAAAGAAAAATTTAAAACAAACTAAAATAGAAAATAGCCAAGGATAATATTGTCAACTTGTTAAGAACGGGTCAGGATACCGATTCGGTGAGCCGACACTGGGCTGGGGCCCGTTTATCCGCGCACCAACTCACCGAATGGAACCGTCGTCCCTATGCTACCACAAGTTAACGGCCTATCCGTACAACCCAAATTCTTCCGGGATCATCACTGTTTTTGTTGAAGGGGAACTCAAATCCCAGATTCGTTCGGGCCGCAAGGTCCTTGACATGTTCTAGTAGCGTAGGTATCATATACTACGATGTATGACATGGTGGGACCAACCATTGAAAGGTGGGACAGGAGATAGGACAAAGACGTCCGTTAGTAAAACCTGCACAGGCCAGCATGGATTAATAACATCAGAAAGTAACAGAATCGTAACAGAATCGCACCACAATGGAAAGGAGATCTAGCCAAAAATCCTGACATTGACCGCTGATGTGACATGTTCCGTCCTGTAGCGCCCTACCCTTCCTATAAGAACTCCCCTTAGGCTAGTTCATTCAAAAGCATCAAGGTGGGTTTTGGAAGCTCAGGAGAGGAAAGAGCGGAGAATCTAGAGATTTCAGGATGGAAGGAGAGTCTTCCCGCGTTATGAAGAGGAGCAGGCCTAACAGCGAGATCAGGCGACTCTCCGACCTCGAGGGTCATCTGAGTGGGACGATCATGTCGCATATGGTAAGCTGATTCTTTTCAAATTTCTCCACGTGAACCTTCTTCTTACTTCCTTCATTTCTTCTTCTTTCTTTTCTCTTCCAGCCATATCCACTCTTCCCAGGCCCGAGGAAGTTTTCCAAACTGCCATGACTTTCAAAGCTAACTTCCAACATCTCGATCGGCATGAGGGCCATACTCTCGAAGTGGCATCTGCAGGGGCTCCTTATTCACGCCAAACACTACGAGAAGATTCGTATGGACTGGGCGGCTATGGGGGCACTAGTGGAGATCTGGCATCCCCACACCCACACTTTTATCTTCCCGACCTTCGAGGTGACCATCCTCCTCGAGGAGGTGGAACTTCTGCTCGGATTGAAGAAATTCAAGAGTGATGGGAAGGTGAAGGCTATGCGGATGCTGACACGGGGAACTTCCGAAAGCGTCCTTGGAAGCTTCATGCCGCCCGACGCAACCCGAAAGGTTCGTACTCAAAAGGGAATTGATTTTCAAAAGCTCGCGGAATGGGTCATGGAGGCCCTGAGAGGGTTACCAGACGATAACTATTTGGAGGGAATCATGAAAGGGTTCACCATTTGTCTGGCGGGTGCTCTCTTGTTTCCTTATACCGACAACATGGTGGAGGAAGACCAACTAAGTGCTATCTGCGGGATCTGGCGTGGAAAGAGGGTGGGACCCGCTGTCCTTGCCTACCTGTATAGTGGCCTTACTGCCTCGAGCATGGGTAAGCCTCCTTTTGGTTGCGCACTTGTCCTGAATTGCTGGCTGGATTTGCATTTCAAGTTTGATCACCGTGAGAGAATGCCAACCGCTTCGAAGCTCTTCCAACAAAGCCCGCTTCATCACATAGCCGACGTGTTAGGCTTTGGTGGTACTGTAGTGAACCGCGTTCCGTGGCTGAATAAACGTGAAGACTGGCGGTCTCACTTCCGCACCGTGACATAAAGCTTCTTCACTTGCGCACCGGCATGTTTGCTTTCGCTTGATCTCCTCATGAGGCCTTCTCCCGAAGTTGATCTTCAACTGATCGGCGCGACCGAGTTCGTCCTTTATAATGCGCATCGGTGCTGCCTCCAGATTGGCATCCCACGCTATTCGTTCCCGCTACCGACTGGCATCGTTCCTTTGAAGAAGAGGGAGTTGGGCACTGAAGCGGACGCGAAGGAAGCAAAGGCCGTCAAAGCACCCTGGAAGACAAGTGTTGCGGGAAAGGCCTTAGCGCATGTGGGGGAAGAGTGCGAGCTGTGGAGGGCTTATGTAACTGAACTGGGGAAGTTAAGGCCTAAGGCGCCTAAGCCCCTGATGTAGCTCATTCTACTTTTCTGATGGAATAAAATCTAGCATTTGGATGTTTTGGACCCTTGTCCCCTTAATTATTATTATTTTTTTTTGGTGATTTTTCTTTTTCTTTGTGTTTTTAGTTTGTGCTTTTGTTTGGATTATATACATACTCTTGTCTTATTTCTCTTTTATTATTTTTTTGAAATTTTTATTATGGGGGCGTCCAGGGGCCTAGATGCCCCTAAATTTTTATTTTTCGTTTTGAAATTTTTATTTTTTTTGGGGCGTCCTGGGTCCTGGACGCCCCTAATTTTTTATTTTTTAATAAATTTTTTTTAGTTTTTGTTTTGGGGGCGTCCAGGCGCCTGGACGCCCCTAATTTTTTGAATTTTGAAAATAAAAATAAAAAACGTGGGGGCGTCCAGGCGCCTGGACGCCCTTAATAAGGTGGATTTTATATATATGGGGGGGGGCTCCCCCCCTTTGCTCATTTACTGTTCATTCAGACGACCCAGTCAAACCAGACGACCCATTCTTAGTCCCAATGGAGCAAGGAGGCCCGAGCCAGGGTGGAGAGAAGCGGAAACGACGGGCTCGTCGTCCGAGGAGGCTGAGGGATGATGCCGAGGAGGCTGCTGCGGCGGAGGAGATTGCCGTGGAGGAGGAGGCTCCTCCTTTGGCCGTAGAAGCTGCAGTAGATGCTGGCGACGCGGGAGAGGACGATCACGACCCGGTAAGCCCTTCAGAACTTCAATCTGTTGGTTTAATAGGCTGGATAGGCGGACGAGAGGCCGTGTGGTGAGGGCCGGTGAGTGAGGGAAGGAGGCGTCCAGGGGACTGGACGCCTCCACATTTTCTTTTTTTTTTCTTTTTATTTATTTATTTATTCACGTAAATAATAAAAATAAGATTAAAAATAAGGAGGCGTCCAGGACATAGGACGCCTCCATGATAATATATATATTTTTTATTTATTTTTGTTTTTGGGTTTTTCTAAAAATAAAATAAAGAAAGTAAAGAGGAGGCGTCCAAGTGGTTGGACGCCTCTAAGAAAACATAAATATTTTAAAAATAAAATAAAAAATAAAATAAATAAGTAGAATATATAGTGTTATTGTTTATTACTATCCATGCTGCTGATGTGTTCTTTTGTTGGTTTTTTGGTGTGCAGGGTGTGATGAAGGGCCGGATCAGCTGGTCTCTAGTGGTGGCAGCGTACCGTGGGCTGCCAGACTTCCAGAGGGCGCGTGTGGACGCCATGGGCTTTGGAGCCTTCCTCAGGATCGAGCCCTTCCGGCTCGACCTTCCTCTTATCCAGGCATTGAGGGAGCGGTGGCATGCACCGAGTCGGGCGTTTCTGATGCCCTGGGGGCACATGGTGCCGACGCTTGAAGACGTAGCTCGGATCACCAGGCTACGAGTTGACGGAGAGGCGGTCAGCGGGGTCACCTACCCCGACTACCGAGAGAGTGCCCTGGACCTATTGTGGTTAGAGACGAGCATGACTGATAGAGACAGCATGGTAGTCGGCCGAGTGGAGATCATGGAGGCGCTCGGATTCGGTGACCCGCGCCAGCGGGTTAGCGAGACTGGAGCGGAGTTTCTAGTACGACTGGAGGGAGATGCCCGTACAGCTTTCACCCAGGACCCGAGCGAGTGGGAGCTGGTGGATCTAGAACTTCGGAGGTTTCTTTTATTCTTCCTGGGCCACCTTCTGCTGGGGACAAAGGGGGATGGCATCCACTGCCACTTCCTCGGGATCCTGGCGGACCTTGACAGAGTGGGACACTACGCGTGGGGAGCGGTTCTGCTCGCCCATTTGATTGCTGATCTCTCCTAGACTTCAGAGAAGGAGACGACAGTCAGTGGCTTCGCACCTTTTCTCCAGGTAAACATTTATTTATGTATTTTACTGTAGTTAAATATGCAATTACTCGTGCTAATGATGTATGATGGATGCAGGTGTGGAGTTATTACTACTTCCCGATGGGGAGGGCCAGGCAGGGGAACAGGAGAGCCATTCCTCTAGCGCGACAGTGGAGGCCGATCGTGGTAGCGGCACCACACAGCTACCAACTGGCGTCACTTCGTCGGGAGCTGAGCAAGTATCCCGAGGCCATGGTATGATGCGTATGATTTTTTTATGTTTTTATGCATGTAACTGAATGTTAACTAACATGATGTATGTATGGTGATGCAGGTGGTGTGGAGACCCTACCTGGGCATAGGCGACGCGGGCCAGCCTTAGGTTGTAGCGGGTCTTCCTCATTTCGGGCGGGACGTGTGGGTCCATTGCCTGAACGAGATCGAGCCGCTTCGGCTGAGGCTAGTTACGAGGACGTTGGGGCTGGCCCAGGAGTGGGTCGATGTAGACGAGCCGGTCCGCATCGGGCGGAAGACCAAGGGGAAGGCGAAGATTGTGGACTGGCGCACGCGCTTCCTGGCACAGTACCAGGACTGGCAGCAGGGCGGGGTCCCAGTGGTGTCCCATGTACAGGACAGTACTGATTACCTGAGACGGTACCGGGCTACGTACGGGGACCGCCTCTTTCTTAGTGGTATGGCAGGGGTAAGTGAAATGAAAATGCTTCACCCTTCTATATGTATATGCTTGTGGCACTAACTTATGTGTAATGCAGGATGCTCATGACAACATGATCGCCGACCTGCGGGCCCAGTTGGCGGACGCCAGGCGGCAGTTGGTGGCCATCCGATAGGAGTTGGAGATCCTGGTGAGTTTATGCAATGCATTTTTGTGACCTGGATTTTTGATACTTAGCCTCTGACTATTGTTTGCCCCGTGTTTCAGCGGGCCCACCAGGTGGCAGCAGCCGAGACGGCTAGTGGAGTGGGTTCCAGTTCGTGGGGCCCTCCTCTGGAGATTTCTGCGCTTCAGGAGCAGCTGGCCTACGCGGTGGCCCGGGCTGAGGAGGCCGCGCGCGATCGCGAGGCTCGAGTGAGTGCCTACTTGGCCCTGACCCTCCTCTAGTTAGTCTTTCATCCTTCACCTCTCTCTCTTACGATGCACGCATACTTTAACAGGTGGCCGAGATCCGAGAGGCCCTGGCGCGTGCTGTTCATGCCGAGCAGGAGTATGACGCTCGGGTGGCGGAGCGTGACGCCCGGATTGTGGAGCTGGAGGAGGAGCATCGACGGGAGGCTGAGTAGCTCCCTCGTGACGTGCTGGATTTACGGATCGCCCTCGAACTATCGAGGAGGGAGGCGACGCGAGAGAGAGAGAGGAGAGGGAGATGGATAGAGAGGGCAGAGAGAGAGAGAGGATAGAGAGAGAGAGAGAGAGAGAGGACAGGAGGCAGAGCGACTGCAAGACTGGGACGAGAGGAGGGCTCTGGAGGCCCAGCTGATGGAGCTCTGATTGAGTCTCCGCACGGCGGAGGGGAGGCTTCGAGAGAGCGAGGAGCGGTACCAGAGGGTGAAGGAACGCGGGGCGCGACTTCGTCAGTCTGGTTCTTTTTCCATGGGCAGCTATCTGGTTTCTTCAGCCGAGGAGCATCATCGTGCCTTCGAGGCTGGGGTGCCACCGCAGGGCGAGGCGAGCACGGCTTCTCAGGGTTCACAGAGGTCGCAGAGGCCCCCTAGGGATCCCCGTCAGAGGAGGGAGGAGAGAGATGACCAGGAGGGTGATGGTGAGAGTTAGAGAGTTACTTGTATACTCCACCCTCCTTACTGCTTGATGTACTTTCGGCTATTATATGAAATGAAAATGGCTTTCTTGTGTTGTGTGTACTTTTCTCTCTCCCACACTTTCTTCTTTGCATTGAGTTGTCCTTCGAGGCACGCTCCACGAGACCTTGCCCTGAACAGCGGGGAACTACACTTTGCACGGGGGGATTCTGTTTCCTTTCTCCCTTTTTTTTTGGGCGCGTCCAGGCGCGAGGACGCGTCTTAATCATCGAATTCAAATTTAAAGCGACGGGTGGCCTTTCTTCTCCCGTGCCTTACCCGCAAACGAGCCCGCCTGCCGCCGAAACTCGCTCGCCCCCTTTTCATCTTCCTCCTCTTTTGATCGATGGAGTTCGGTGGGCCCGACCATGGTGAAGGTGGAGAGGGACGAGGAACTCCTCGCCCGAGGAGGGACACGCAAGAACACGGAACGACGTCCATGGAGGAGGAAGGGCCGCTTCGGGCCCCCGAGGGACCCGAGGGGCCCAATGGCGCGGAAGGAAGTGAACACGGCTTGGTGAGTGCTTCAGTTTCCCCTTCTTTGATCTATTTTGAGTTTTGAAGCGGGCCGCGCGAGGGGGGAAAGGGTTCGGCGAGTGTTGTACTCAAATGATGGACGCGTCCTAGACAGGGGACGCGTTCTTTGTTATGATGCGAGGCCCTTCTTTCTTGGTGCAGGACATGGCGAGGACCCTGGGCCTGGCCGATGAGTGGGCGAGTGCAGACGAGCCGAGCCGCGTCAGGAAGGAGAGTCACGGCAAGGCGAAGCTTGAAGATTGGCGCATACGTCTCCCTGGGCAGCAAGGGAGCGTACTGGTACAGGATAGTGTCGACTTCCTGCGGCGGCAGAGAGAGAGTTATGTGGGGCTTCCCCAAGCCAGGGATACGCGCGACGTCGACGGGTCGCGTGCCCAATTAGCCGAGGTCAGGCGGCAGCTGGCCGCCACTCAACAGGAACTGTCGCTCTTGGTAAGCTAAGTGCTGTATTTTCTATTTTTAAATGTGGGGCTTAGCTGACGGATGTTGTTTGTTCGTTCCAGCGTGCCCAGCAGACAGCGATGGTGGGAGTGACTGGCGGTGCATCTTCCAGTTCCTCGGCCCCTTTTCTCGAGATTGCCTCCCTTCGGGAGTAACTTGCTGGTGCGGTGGCTCGGGCTACCCGGGGGGAAGAGGAGCGTGATGCCTGGGTGGCGACTGTAGCAGAGCTGCGACGTCGCGGTGAGGAGAGACCTTCTCCAGACATCCTGGAGTTAAGGGTTCTTCTGCAGATGATGAGGAGAGAGGCAGAGAGAGAGAAAGCCGAGAGAAGGTCCGAGCGACAGCGGGATCAGACCGAGAGGAGGGCCTTGGAGGCCCAAGTGAGGGAGCTCCAGCTGGGCCTTCAGGCCGTCGTGCAGAGGCTATGAGGGATGGAGACGTGCTACGAGAGAGCGTGAGAGTTCGGGGAGCGACTGCGCCAGTCTGGTCGCTTTGCCGCTAGTGGCTTCTTTGCCACGCCAGGGGAGGAGCAGCGAGTCATTGCTGTGGAGCCGGCGTCACGAGGCGAGGCGGGTGCTACTGCACGGAGATCCCGGAGGCTTCTGAGGGACCCTCACCTCAGGGGAGAGGAGAGGGACGCCTAGAGGGACGAGCATGAAGATAATGGCAAGAGTTGGCGAGCTAGTGGACCCGCCTCCTCTCTATGATTGTGATGTTTATGACAGCTTATGTAGAATTATGAATGGAGTGATTTGATTTTCTGCTGCTTGTTTGTTCTCTTGTGCGTTCCTTCTTCCCTACACTTCTTCTCCTTTGCACTGTTCTCATGTGATGGGTCTGTCGAGACTCCACCCCGAGCGGAGAATCGCGTCTTGTTGTGACCATTTTCCACGGGAATCTACCGTCGAAGTCAATAATGACGGCCCTAGTCCCTTTTCCCGGATGTTGTGTCAAATTTTGCGGACGTCCTCCAAAACATGATAGGGTATCCCTAGACAACATAGGGGGCTAGTCGTCATATTCTTCGTCCAATCAATCACCCTGTGCGAGCGGTGAAGTGACACACGGGACCGCATGGTAGGTGCCTCATTGCGAGGGCTATTATTAAAGGTGATGGAAGCAATCTTGGCATGCACTCCTTCCATTCCTATAAATTCTTGTCCCTTTTATCCTCCCAGGTATATCGAGAGCTAACTCGAGGAGCACAAGTTCTCAGAAGTTTAAAATTCGAGAGTTGGATGGAGGGCGAATCTTCTCACTCCTCGAAGAGAAGTAGGTCCAGTGGTAGTAGTTCCAGGAGGCTTTCGGACCTCGAAGGGCACTTTAGCGAAAGGAACCAATCACAACTCGTAAGCTGAGCTTTCCTGCCCTTTTTTCCATTCTTTTTTTTCTTCCTTTCTTTCTGACCAAACCTCCTCTCCATTCCCTGCATGCGTAGAGTGTGATGAAATCACAGATCTCATGGGAGTTGGTAGTGGCAGCATACCTAGGTCTCCCAGATTTTCAGAAGACCAGGCTAGACGTGATGGGATTTGGTGCCTTTCTTCGGATCGAGCCGATCCAGCTCGACCTGGTCCTGATCCAAGCCTTGTGTGAGAGATGGGACCCAGTGAGTCGGGCATTCCTGATGCCCTGGGGGCACATGGTGCCCAGCCTGGAAGATGTGGTCCGAATTACGAGCCTCAAGGTGGATGGCGAGGCAGTGACCGGAGTCACTTACGCGGACTACCGAGAAGGTGCCCAGAAGTTACTGGGTTTGGACCTAGATGGTCGAAAAAATAGGTCGGTAGCCAGGGCGTCCCTCATGGATGCATTAGGGCTCACTGACACTCGTCGACGGGATGATTAATCCTCAGAAGAAATCATGGAAAGGATGGAAAGAGGATGTCGTGATGTGTACTGCACAGATTTCGGTAATTGGGAAAGATGCAACATAGATTTGAGGAGATTTCACCTCTTCTTTTTGGGGAGATTGGTACTGAGCTCGAAAGGGGACGGTATCCAATGTCGCTTCCTGGAGCTGCTGTCAGACCTTGAAAGAGTAGGATACTACGCCTGGGGGGCTGCCATGCTTGCGCACTTGTTTGCAGGCCTGTTCCAAGAAGCGGATCGTGAGATGGTTGTGAGTGGTTTTACACCATTCATCCAGATATTTTTGGTTTTGCTTGTTTTGCATTTTTTTTCTTATTTTTGCAAGGTACTGATGACCTGCGCCGAGCAGCTGTGGAGCTATTATTACCTCCCCATGGGGAGAGCTCGACATTGGCGACCCGCGATGGTGCCGCTAGCCAGGCGGTGGGAACCCATCATGAGTGCGGCACCCCTAACCTACCAACTGATGGTGCTAAGGCGGGAGCTACAGGAGTTCCCTGCAGCGATGGTAAACTGGAGACCCTACTCAGACATGGTCGATGCCGACCAGCCGTGGGTTCTAGCAAGTCATGCCCGGTTCGGACGGGAACTGTGGATGCACTGCCTGAATGAAATCGAGCCGCTTCGGCTACGATTGGTTATGAGGACTTTGGGACTGGCTCAGGAATGGGTGGATACGGCTGCGCCACCTCGTGTCGGGAGAAAGACGCGATGACCGGCGACCTGCATTGACTGGCGCGTGCGGTTCCCTGAACAGTATGAAGACTGACAACGGGGTGGCACGATTGTAGAATCACATGCGCGGGATAGCGAGGACTACTTGCGTCTATATAGGACAAAGTACGCAGAGCGGCTCCAACCCCGGGGACTTGTGGAGGTAGGTTTCCCCTTTTTCTCTTTTCTTCTTTCTCCTTTTTTTGGTTTTCTGGTGGACATGCTGACTCGTATGGCTGCAGGATATCCGTGATACGATGATAGCAACTTTACGAACTCGCTTGGCAGAGATGGAGCAACGGTTGGGTGATGCCCGCGGAGCTACGAGCGCCTTGGTAGGTGTACAGTGCGTTCCTAATTAGAACCGTAGATTCCAGATGTTGGCTGCTAATTCATGCGGTCGTAGCATGCCCAGATTGGCGCATCTTCCCCAGCGATGGGAGTAGGTGGTGCCTCTTCCAGCTTATGGATTCCTACCTCAGAACTTGACTTGCTTCATGAGCAACTTGCTCACGCCACGTAGCGTGCTGCGGAGGCAGAAGGGATGCTCTGTATACAGGTAAAAGTTTCAGTGTTGAGTTCTCTTTGTTTACGCCTTATCGCGTATCTGAGATGGTACACTCGGTAGGAAAAGGAGACGGAAGAAGCGCTTGCCCAAGCTGCGCAGAAGGAGGCTAGGATAGCAGAACTGGAGAGGGAACTGCGGCGTCATCCTGATGATGACTCCTCTAGGGATGCCGTGGAACTGAGGATCACTCTCCAGTTGGAGAGGGAAGACCGCGAGAGAGAACGTGCAGATAAAGAAAGAGACGCAGAGAGAGAAAGAGCCAACAGATTGACTGAAAGGGAAGAACGAAGGGCCATGGAGGCCCAACTATTCGAACTCCAAATCAGCCTTGGTCTTGCTGAGCAGTGGCTGAGAGATGGTGAGGAGCGCTACCGAAGAGCACAAGAGCGTGGCTTTCATGTTGGTAGCTTCTCTACTGCTTCCGTGGATCAATGCCGGGGTGTGGGAATAGGAAGGGGAGTACAGAGCGGTAGGAGTACCGCTTTTCGTAGTTGGGTAGCACCTTTGAGAGCGTTTTGCCCAGAGAGTAGTGGGATGAGTAACGCAGAGAGAGAGAGGGCAGAACTTGATGTAATTTTTTTTGTTTTTTGGAATAAAATACAAGGTTCGGTTTGTTTGGTTTTCCCCTTTACTTCTGTTGCCTGAATCCCTGCACACATCACTGAAACAAACAAATCAGAATTTCTGTTCTGACTTGGCCCCTTGCTCAATAAGTAAATGGTCACTGTGACTGTCCTTGATAACTGGTCAAGGGGCCAAGCCTTTATTTAGCGAAGGCAAGGGAAAGATGCGGTGATGATAAATGTGATAGGCAAGCATACGAATGCAAGCGGTATTAAAAGTGAGATGCTGCATGCAAATGCAATCATGCAAAATTGATTTATTTTCTTTTTTTATATTTGGCATTTTTTGTTTTATCATAAAAAAGATTTTTTTGTTTGCAAATATGTACATTTTCATTTTTTTGTTGTTTTTATTATTTCAATTTTTTTTTTGTTACTAACGCCCGGCAAGCACCCAAATGGCACCTAACCTACGTGAGAACATGGGTTTCTTACTAACCTCCCAGGTATCCTAAGTGCACATCTAGGTTGATTTGGGCCTCTAGACCCCTCGAATGATGATCCCGCCGGCTAAGACTTACCCTGATGATAATACCGTCATGCCATGCTTAGGCTCCCAGTCGCTTCCGACCATAGGGATTCACCCAAAAGGTGTTTGAGGTAAGAGATTTGCCCGACCCGGGTCTATTTCCTCACAACTCTAGATGGTATATGATGGAACACCTTGGAACCCTAACGACCAACCGTGCGACGCTGACCCGGAATCAGACGCCGTCGCACCCATAGGTGACGCGCTTGCATTGGCCTAAGCCCGAGGTTAAACAAGAAGACATCAAGGCGGTAAACATGGGTCTTGACTAGCCAGAAACACAGAGACTCCTTCGCAGTGATAGCTTTTACTTTTCAAAGTAGGCAACCAAACGTGTATATTAAAATAAGGTCGCAGACCCTGGGCAGTTTTCACCCTTCAGAAACTCCATCGAACCTTCATCTTTAGAGGGAGAAGGAAGAGTGTAGGGGATAAACCTCCTGAGAGGATCGACAAAACCGTTAACCCGGTGAGCGAATAAGGGCCCATTAACTCTTTCCTTTCGGACAACTTTGGACCAAATCTCGAGCATTTACATCCCATAGCCCCCCCCTTTTTGTGGATTCAAACTTTTGCTTTGAGGGGTTCCATTTATCACATCAGGCACGGTCACGACCAGGCTCTTGATTTTGATTTTGTATTTCTTTTTGTGAGGGAGATATAGTCGTTTGACGTTTGTGGTCTACCTTTCGTATGCCTGCGGGGACACTGCCCTCTTCTCGTGCTCTGATCGATGCTCGAGGAAATGGATCCTACTCTTGCCCTTGGGGTTTGAGTTTCTATTTCTCATGCTCCGAGTTTTAAGGGCGCCGACTGTCTCATTTGGTTTAAGAGAAAAGAATAAAGATTACAGCTTCCGGAGATCTTCTGGGTGGGGCCCCACCGTAGGTGATGCTACCGACTTATTTGAATAAAATACATAAGTGTGTTGTGCCCCTATGGTCACTTGAGTTCATATGGTCACTTGGGTCATTCGACATCATTCTATGGTCATATGAGTTCTAATGTATTCTTGGTTTTGATAATGGCTAAACACTATTATTCATTGATGTTTTTCACCTTCATGTGATTGACATACGTGATGTTTTTGTCCATGACAGGTGCGCCAATGAATGGACAAGGAATCAAGTGGAAATGGTGAACGTGAACCCTGAATGTTGCGCCCTCGCACGCGGATCGACCTGCGCGGTCAGCCCCCGGAACAAAAATTTGATTGATGACTCAATAATAAAATCTTCAAGACAGTCAAGGAAGATGCCATGGACATGACCGGGCTGCTAAAGAAGTTGAACGACGGAGCTGACGCGGATAACGGACCGACCCGGGATGGGCCGGGTTCTGCCCAGCTGGCGGTCGACCGCCAGCACAGGGGCGGTCTACCACCCCAGCCAGGGATCCCAAGTCTGCATGTCTTTCAGTGGCGGTCGACCGCCAGCCAGTGGCGGTCGACCGGATTTCCCAGGGATCGCCCGTTTGCAGGTGTTTCAGTGGCGGTCGACCGCCAAGAGCCTTAGGTCGATCGCCAGCCCCGATGCAACCTTGTTTGACTTCGAAATCAACCTCGTGGCTAGCCCCTTTCCATGGATTTGTTTAATCAAACCTTACCTAATCTTCCATGATTTGTGGATATGGTCTAGGGGGCATCTATGGACCATTCAAGGGTTATAAGACTAACACATGAGGGGTTAGAAACCCGAATGCTTCAAGGGGCTTCTTGTGAGATCTAGGGTGGCTGCAAGAGAGCTTGGAGACGAGCTACTGTTCACGTGAACAGTAGTTCGTGAAGGTGTTCTTCATCCAATCAAAGGGGAATCAAGCTCAAATCAAAGCCAGCAAACCTCAAGGAAGATTACATCAAAGCAAGGCTATCAAAGTGATCCGAGGAAGCTGGTTTGATTCAAGTTCTTCAAAGGAAATCATCTTCATCCATTCAAGTTCTTTCCACCTCATTCAAGGTGATATTTCAAGCATTCAAACTCCTAGAAGCTAAAGAAGCAATCAAGATTCAAGGTAGCTTCATCATCTCCTTCATTCATTCAAAGAAGTTCAAAGAGAAGATCAAGAGAGAAGAATTGAAGGAAGAGTTATTGTTCACGTGAACAGTACTCCGTGAAGAACATTCATCCAATCAAGGGTGAATCAAGAAGATTGAGTTGAAGCCAAGAGGAGCCTTGTTGCTGATCAACATTCCATACAAAGGGCCAATTCATTTTCACTCATAACTCAATCTCTTGCTTTAGTTCATTCACATTTGTTTCATTTTCATTATTGTTTAAACATTGAAAGTGTGATTCATCCCTACCGGTGGTTAGTAGGAAGATAATTGGAGGGTGTTCCAATTTGCGGTTGACGTCCCTACCAGGTGGTGAGTAGGAAGGCAATCGGTGGTTTCCGATTTACGGTTCTGTGCGTTGCACAAGTGAAGCCTCACCGGGTTTTGGTGAGGGGTGGACGTAGGGCTGAGGATTCAGTCTGAACCACCTTAAAAATCCTGTCTAGTGTGGTTTGCTTGTGTGATTGATTCGTTCTAGATGCATGCTTAGGATCGAATTATTATATATCTTACTTATCTTGCTAAGTGAATCATAGCATTCTTGGAAGCTAGTTTCTATTCCGCTACAATTCATTTTAACTAGCTATATAGAGGGCCACATTGCGAAAAGTGGGGCTGATCTATTCACCCCTCCCCTCTAGATCCGCTATCCACTACACAACAAAGTGAGCACATGTTAGCTTCCTTCGAGCGAGCATAGGCCAACGTGGCCAGACAGGGATCTCCACGGTTCTGGCAAACCAAGACCCGGTGCCTACCAAGCCTCAATGGGCCCTATCCTAATATGAAGGTTAGATGCAATGACTTGACTACATGGTGACCACCAGGCATTGGCATTTTGAATTTTTCATATTTTTAGTGGTTTTCAATATTTCTTTGTTTTTGATGTTTTCTATATTTTCATCATTTTTTGTGTGCTAAGGGTAGTATTTCTTAAGATAAAGCCCATTCCAAGGGTGGGATAACTCGGTCCCATCGGCGTTGATTAGCTTGTAGGCGTTGCCAGGGTACACGGCTTGAATTACAAATGGTCCTTCCCAATTGGGTTGGAGCTTAGAACGCGGCCTTCCAGGTTTGACAAAAATTCTTTTTACGACCATCTCACCGACTTTGAATTTTCTCTCAACGACTTTCTTTTGGTAAAAGCGAGCGAGTCTATTTTCATACACACGCGCGTGTTCGATAGCGGCCAGCCGCTTCTCATCCAAGAGTTCCAACTGGGCGAGGAGTGAATTACGACGATCGTCGAGGGAAAATTCCTCGTCCAATTGTACCCTGAGAGAAGGGATCAGAGTCTCGTACGGGACTACCGCTTCCATACCATAAGTAAGGGCAAATGGAGTCTGCCCTGTGGGGATACGGATTGAAGTGCGATAGGCCCAAAGGGCTTCGATAAGTTTTTCTGGCGAGTCTGAAAACTTACTAGACTCGCAGGTTTTTTTGATGATTTTGAGCAATATTTTATTGGTGGCCTCCGCTTGGCCGTTACCCTGTGGGTAATAAGGCGATGAATGATGCAATGTAATTACGTACCTTTTGCAGAGGTCCTGTAGGTCCTGAGAAATGAACTGTGGCCCATTATCGGTGACGATTATGCTTGAGATGCCGAATCTGGCGAGGATGTTCTTCATGATGAACTTACAGACTGTTGACGCCTTGATTTCCGCGTAAGCTTCAGCTTCGACCCATTTGGTGAAGTATTCCGTCACAGTAAGGATGAAAGATTTCTGCTTGGTGAGGGAATTGGGATCACCTAGGGGACCAATGATGTCGAATGCCCACATGGAGAAAGGTCATGGGGAGGATATTGGATGAAGTGAGGAAGATGGTGAATGGATTTTATCAGCGTGAAGTTGACACTTGACACACCCACGGATATAGACAGCACAATCCTCTTCCATAGTGGGCCAATAAAAGCCTTGGCGAATGATCTTCTTGGTGAGCATCTG
The DNA here is from genome assembly GCA_022559845.1 of Amorphophallus konjac. Classification (NCBI taxonomy): domain Eukaryota; kingdom Viridiplantae; phylum Streptophyta; class Magnoliopsida; order Alismatales; family Araceae; genus Amorphophallus; species Amorphophallus konjac. The sequence goes on from CM040124.1 coordinate 149,797,172, forward strand.
ACTATTCATGTGGCCACCACACACACCCGAGTGCGTCTCCTCTACACATTTCCAAACCTCATCGTCACCAAGACATCTTAACAGAATACCAGTAAGGCTCCTCCTATAGAGTAGACCTCCAACCAAAGTATATTTCTGAGCCACCCTTCTTATGGCTTTCTTGTCCTCTGTGGTGGCCCCTTCAGGATAAGACTGATCTTGGCAGTATTTGACGATTTCATAGAACCATGGTTTCTCTTCATCAGCCAGTTCTTCTTCAACCTCTGCCAACATGATCTCCCTCTTCTCAAGGATATCTTCCTACAGGATCTTTCTTGCTATCCTGTCTTTGATGTTTACATAGGAAGCATCATCGATTGCAGGGGCGTGAAGTTTGTAGATGGAAATGGACTCAAACCATCTTCCTAGAGGGAACCTTATGGATGATGCCAACGAGGCGAGGGCATCGGCGAGAATATTCTGATGACGAGGGTCATGAACAAAGATTAGTTTGGTGAACAATTTGGCAAAGGTAGCAGTGAGTTCTTGGTATGGCTTGAGTTTGGGATCGCGAGTGTGATATTTAGTGAGCACCTGGCGAAGGATGAGTTGACTATCACCTACGACTCACAACTCAGTGATACGAAAAGAATGAGCGAGTTCTAGGCCAGCTAGAAGAGCTTCATATTCGGCTATATTGTTGGTAACTGGAAATTTGAGCTGGTATGCCAATGGGAATGTGAGGCCTTCAGGCGACAGGAGGGCGACGCCGATTCCTCTCTCTTGAAAATTCAGAGCTCCATCAAAATATAGTGTCCACATTGGCTCATCTGATTGGTTGACAGACATTAGTTCCTCATCTGGAAACTCTGATTGGACGGGATCGAACTTGGGAAGAGGATGGTGAGCGAGATGCTCGGCTATGGCATAGCCTTTAATCGCCTTTTGCTGGATGTAGGTGATGTCGAACTGAGAGAGAAAACTTTGCCAGCGTGCTAGCCTATCCGTAAGGATGGATTTCTCCAGAAGGAATTTGATAGGATTCATTCGAGCAATCAAGTGGACCTCATGAGCCAAGAAGTAGTGCTTCAATTTCTGCACTACCCAAACGAGAGCAGCACAGGTTTTCTCCATACCAGTGTACTTCTGCTCACAGGGATTGAGAAGTTTGGACAAGTAATAGGTTGCCCGTTACTTGCCTTCTTCATCAGCTTGTGCGAGGACGGCTCCCACGGAGTCATCCAAGACGAAGACGTAAAGGATCAGAGGTTTTTCTGGTTTGGGTGGAATGAGAACGGGTGGACTAGCCAGATATTCTTTCAACCCTTCAAAAGCTTTCTGACATTTATAATTCCAGTGGAATTCTACTCCTGGCTTGGTCAACTCGTAGAGAGGTCTACACCTTTGTGAATGTTGGGACACAAACCGACGAATAAACGGCAACCTCCCGATTAAACCTCGGACTTCCCTCAAATTCTTGGGAGGCGGCATATCCCTGATAGCCTTGGCTTTGTCGGGATCTATCTCGATCCCTCTTTTGCTCACAATGAAACCCAGCAATTTACCCGACGACACACCAAACACACTTCTTCGGGTTCATTTTCAATTGGAACTCCCTTGACCTCTGCAAGACCTTAGCCAAAACTTCTGGATGTTCCATCCTGGTCCTTGATTTCACCAACAAGTCATCCACATACACTTCCAGGTATATGTGCATCATGTCATGAAATATGGCCATCATAGCTCTTTGGTAAGTAGCTCCAGCATTCTTTAACCCAAACGGCATGACCACGTAACAGTATGTTCCCCAAGGGGTAGTGAATGACGTCTTCTCCGGATCCTCTTCTGCCAAACGAATTTGATTATATCCTGAAAATCCATCCATGAATGAGAGGGTCTCATATCCTGCTGTGTTATCGATCAACACATCAATGTGAGGCAAGGGAAAATCATCCTTTGGACACGCGCGGTTAAGGTCCCGGAAGTCGATGCAAATCCTGACTTTCCCATCTTTCTTCATGACCGGGACAATGTTCGCCACCCATTGAGGATAAAGGATGACTCTAATGAACCTGGCTTTGTGGAGCTTATCGACCTCTTCTTTCATTTTCAAAGCCATCTGAGGGTGGAAACGCCTTAACCTTTATTTTACCGAGACGGACCCTGGTTTTAGGGTTAAACGGTGTTCGACCAAGGTTGAATCTAGACCCGGCATATCCTCGTAGCTCCATGCAAACGTGTCCTTATATTCCTTGAGAATCTCAATTAATACCTCTTCTTCAGAGGGTGGTAGGTTGTCACTTATGAGGATGATCCTAGGGTCTTCCTCAGTTCCCAAGTTGACTTCTTTGGTGGATTCTTCTACGGCGGTTGACGGCTCGTCGAGTCTCCTCATTCCACTAGCGTATGCGCCTGCCGCATCCTCATATTCTTCACCCTCATCTTCAGTGGGGCATTCTTCATCCGTGATCTCGTAGACTCCATACCCTTCATCAAATGCACAGTCGCCCTCACATTCTATTTCCGATAGCCGGATGGGATTTTCTAACAACTGGGGGATGGCAAGAAGGGCCTGACATCTGGCGGCTAAATCCAGAAGGAATCGACGAGGGATCTGCCTACCCTTGGATTTCTTCCTAGGTACCACCCTTGACCTATCATTCCTAGATTGACTGACAATATTTACAGAAGAAAAGGAAGACGAAGAGGATGGTGTAGAATGTACAGGAGAAGACCACTCAGAGGAGGGGTAGAAAAGGTCGCTCATCGGACCTTGGACGGGTGGTCCGCAGGGCGGTACGCACCCGTGGGAGATGTAGGAGGTTTCCTCAACGAAGATGTGTTGTTGAGGAGTTTGAAAATTGACGTTTTTTTTTCGTTTTCAGTTTTAATGACAAAGTAGTGAAAAGAGATTGGAGGAGAGAGAAAAGTGGTTATGGCTAGAGGATTGTGAGGCTCATAGAGCAGATCATGGTTGAAGACCTGGCGCGGGTTGAAAAGCCCGCGCAGGTATGTAAGCAAAGAAGGGGACCTGGGAAGATCATCAGACAATTGTCTGGCCCAGGAAGAAGATATCAGCAAAGGCTGAGACAAGTGGATGGAGAAGATGGCGGCTAATGAGCCGTCGACGGCAATGTTGAGGACGGACAAAGATCTGTCGATGATAGGGTCCTTCTGGCGAGGACGAGGATAGTTTGGAACCTTGGCAAGAGTGGTAATATTCTCTGGTATTCCGGAGATCAATGGCGGTCCTTCAAGCTGCGGAGACGAGAACATCCTTTCCAGTGCAACGGAAATGTCCCGTATGTCGAACCATTTGTCCCACTCGCATTCCGGATCTTTGATCTTGCCTCTTTTGGTGATCCTTGAACATTTTTCAGCGAAATATACAGCATGTGATCCCCCATATGCTTCTCGTGGGTAATCTCCCATCTGAACAACGGGCCCTCTGTTGAAATGATTCGATAGAGTCCATGTGAGGGGCTTCCAATCCGCCTTGAACGGTCCTTTGAAGCCTAGGCCAAACCTGCGGTTCGGCCTAATTTCCTTTGGCGGTTTGAGTCTACCCTGTAACAGTGCGCCCAGACCTTTACCCTGTTGATAGCCGATGTTCCTCATAATCTCCCACCCTTTGGAGTGAAAAGGGAGATATGATGTTGTGGTTGCCCTGACCGGCTCCTTTGGTGCTAGTGGAACGTGAGATAGATCACGTACGTCCAGTAGTGACAATATGGGCCGATGAGACGGCCAAACAGAGGGCAGAGAGGTGTTGATAGCATCCACTGTGTGAAGGACAGGTGTACTGACCACTTTAATAATTCTCCCATTGTAAGGAAACTTCAGGCACTGATGGTTGGTGGAAGGCACAGCGTCCATGGCTTCGATGTAAGGGCGACCCAGTATAGCCTTGAATGTGGGGTCCATGTCGAGGACATGGAATTCTGTGGGAATTGACATGGGGCCTAGTTCTGCCTTCAGAATAATCATCCCCTGCGGTGACCTTTTGCTATTGTCATAAGCCATGACCGTGATCGAGGAAGGTCTTATTTGTTCCTCGTCGACCCCACACAACTGAAGAGTGCTCATGGAGATCACATTTATGGACGCACCCGTGTCCACAAGACACGGGTTTATGGATACCCCATTAATTTTTATTGAAATGCACAATGCATATTTCCGAGCTTCCTTGGGAGCGAGCTCGTAGTTGTGGAACATGATGGCCGGTTGTGTGTCTGTTGGGGTCAGGATGGTCGAAATCTTCTCCACGGGGAGGTCTTCATTAACCATGACTTTTTGAAGATATTCCATCAAGGCCGCCTGGTGGGATGTGGATCTTTGAAGTAGCTCCAAGATGGAGATCCGAGTAGGCGTCTTGTCCAAGTGTTTCAATAGATCATACTGTGTTCCAGGGATAGCTCTTTCTGGTTGTTCTCCATCATCCTTCTCTGGCTGAGATTGCTCAGGATTCTGACTGTTGTAGGGGAAAACCCTGTGGAAAATCCTTCCACTCCGGAGCACCATTGCCTGCGGCTTTTGTACCTCTGTGGGGGTAGCAGTGGATTTTAACAGGGATTTGAGGGATAGTGGTGGAGGAATCGTTGATGAAGCAGGGGTGATGACGGGAGTAGGGATTCTGATGAGGGGTTTGTTAGGTGGAGGCATGGTGGAGGTAGAGGGGATATCACACGGATTATGGAGGATAAGGGGTCTGGAAGGTGGAGGTGGAGACGAAGTAGAAGTGGGTAGGGCTTGAAGCGGGTAATGATTTTGAGGTGGGTGATGGGTAATGAGTGGTTTTGAAGGTATTAGTGGTGATATGGTGGAGAAAGACAGGGTTATGTATGGTTGACGGATGATAAGGGGTTTAGAAGGTGTAGGGGTAAATGTGGTAGAGGTGGATGGTAAAGTGGGGGAGTGAGAGAAGATGAGAGGGTGTGAAGGCGTAGTGGAGAGTGTCGATTGATAGGAGATCGGGGTACGGATGAGAGGGCGTAATGGTAGTGGAAATGATGAAGGTGATACTGAAGTGGGTTGATGAGAGAGAGGTGCTACCCGGGCAAGGCAAGGGTGTTGCGTGATGATAGGATTGGCGGTAGAAAGAATGGAGGTACTTTCCTGGTGCCACACCTGCTCTCTCCCGACTTCCGGGAAGGAGGAGATGGGGTTAACCTGATGATTGGGCTGTTGGTGCTCCGGTAATGGATTCTGGATTATGCCCATGTCGGGCTGTTGTTGTGGGGCCTGCTGAGGCTGTTGTTGTTGTTGTGGTTGCTGCTGCTGCTGTTGTTGTAACTGCTGCTGTGGCCTATGAGGAGGTCTCCTAGCCTTGAGAGCGGCGACGTATCGTCTCATTTCATCCCAATCTATTTGATGTTCATCATTCATATCGTGGATGTAATCTTAGAAATGGAAGCAGTAATCTACTGTGTGTCCTGGCTGCCTGTGGTAGACGCAGTATTTGGAGGTATCAACATTCGGGGGCCACACGGGCCTTTCTCTGGGTAGGGCGAGTTGGTTTGATGCCATGAGGGCATTAAAAATGTCTACTAAGGTTTCTGGCAATGGTGGATAGTAGGCTCTCTTGGGACCGACCGGCCTCCTTTGTTGCTGTTGGGGACCATAGTTCCCCGGGGGTGGAACTTGGTTGTACTGAAGCGGTGGTTGTTATTGCTGAGGTTGTGGTTGTTGTTGCTGGGGTTGACGTAATGGAGGCATATTATCCTGGGGTGGATTATTTTGGGGTGGAGGACGAAGAGGGAAAGGACCTGGTTGGAGGGGAAGTCGGGGCATTTGTGGAGGCCTTGGGTTGACTACATAGTTGGCATTGTTGACCGCACCTACTTGCTCATTTGTCACGACCCCTTCTGTGGCTCCGCCCGGGACACCAGCGCCTGTCTTTCTGACTACTTTGGGCTTTGGCGACTCAAACATATTCATAATGGGGGAGTCTTTTAACTGGGTTTGGATGTACCGGGCCCTTTCATAGAGTTCTTCCATTGTAGTAAGTTTATTCATGGCAAGGACGTGTCTGAACTGTGGGGTTGCATTAGACACGATCATCTTCACTTGTTCGGGCTCGGAGAGGGTATCCCTTATTATTTCCGCCAGAGACCTCCATCTATCAGCATAGCGGACAAAATCTTCGTCGGTCTTCATCTTTTCGGCCACTAGGTCGGTAATGGAGAGTGAGGGACCGACCCTGTCCCTATATTTCTGCAAGAACCTTCTCTGGACTATTTCAAAATTCTCGGCCTCGCGGGGCTCCAAGGAATAGAACCACTCAAGCGCGGGACCATCCAATGATCTCCGAAAGAGGTATGCCAGGGACCTCTGATCGTTTTGCCAATAGGAGGACTCATACATGAAATCCTTGAGGTGAATGAAGGGGTTGCCGGTACCATTGTATCTGCGGTACATGGGCATTTCGGAGGGAGGAAGATGAATGACGGGAAGGATTGGCAAAGCAACCTCCGGGGTGGCTTTCACGTCCACCATTCTTCTCAGATTATGAAACTACTCGTCCATGCGATTGAACCTATTGAGGAGCGATTGGGCGAGCTCCTCTGGAGGTGAGGGTGGTACTTGCCACTGGGGGAGAAACTGTCTCCCGGAGACTTGAGGGGGGAACCCCGAATGAGAGGGAGCTACCGGACCGCCGACAGTCAGCCCCGGCTGAAGCGGTATGTGGGTAACAGCAGGAGTTTGAGATTGTGACGGGAACTGGAATGAGGGTGGTCGTTGGCTCGCTTGTCCTTCAAGCGAGGGAGACTGGATGGCTTGAGCCAATGAAGGAGATGGAATAGCCTGCACGGACTCTTGGAGAGGTGCGATGGCCGGAGTTGATTCCTCGGGCGTGGGGGAAACAGATTTCCCCTTCAGAATGGTCTGGAAGGCTCGGAGCTGTTCAGAGGTAAGCTCCGTGTTGGCGAGGACGCCCATTAAGGAAGAGATATCCTGTGGTGGGGACGTGTCCCCGGTAATAACCTGCACCTCATGCGAGGGCTCATGAGAAGGACCCGAGTCCATAGCATAGACTCGCGGGTCGGCTGACAAATCACGACTAGGGTGGTTCTCCTCAAAAGACTCGTGTGCCATGCTCACAGTTTTCCCAGAACGCAAAAACATACACTAGCAAGTAGGTAGCAGAGATTATCAAACAAGTGGATGCCTTTACGCCTTTTTTGTGTTTTGATTTTGATGATTTTTTTGTGCTTTTAGCGAGATCCGAAGTTCACACAAAATAGGGACCCTAGTTTATTTTTGTTTCACCGCCGTGCCAGCTAGGGTCTCTCATCTTACCACGAATGGGATGACTAACTCCGGAGAACTTCAATGGTACAACCAGCCCAGTGAACGAAGAGGAGATTCTTCGATGTCGGGGACTTACGGAGGTCCCAGTGGAGGAGATTCTAGTCCGTTGAGAGGAATTCTCAAACGGAGAGTCCTTCCTTCACCGGGAAAGGGTGATCCTTAGAAAAAATGAAAAAGGAAATAAAAGAGGGAAGGATGTATGCAATGGAATGCTGACAGAGATATAGAGTAAGAAAATAACAGGAATAACAAACATATGATAAACACCCAACCAATCACAACTGACAGTGCTGCTGTGAGCACAACGGGGGCGCGCGAGGGCGCCAAGGTGGAGAGGCACGGACGGTGCCGAACTTGCAAGGGTAGCCAAAAGGAAGCAGTAGAAGGTCCCACCGTGATCGCCAATCTGTGAGCGACGTCACGCGGTTCGGGGAGCGAAGAGGACGCGGAGCGCGCGGGCTCCTCTTTGTTTGCTGCAACACAGAAATAAGAGAAGAGAGAAGGGGCCACCATGGGAGATTGCTCCGGCGGGGCGAGCGGGACACATGTAATATAGCAAGATATGGGGGTTAAACGGCCATAGCGGGAAGTGACTCACCGCGGCCTCGGGGGGACGGGAATGGTGCAGAAATTAAATAGCAAGAATTGAAACGGTCATTGGGGAAGTGACTCGCCGCGGCCTCGAGAATATGAGCAGATAAGAATATAACAGAATATAAGGAGAATATAAAGAGCAGGAATTTAAACGGCCATTGGGCAAGTGACTCGTCGCGGCCTCGAGAATATGAACAGATAAGAATATAACAGAATATAAAGAGAATATAAGAGCGAGAATTTAAACGGCCATTGGGGAAGTGACTCGCCGCGGCCTCGAGAATATGAATAGATAAGAATATAACATATAAGAACGGGAATTTAAATGGCCATTGGGGAAGTGACTCGCTGCGGCCTCGAGAATATGAGCAGAATATAACAGAATATAAAGAGAATATAAGAACGGAATTTAAACGTCCATTGGGGAAGTGACTCGCCGCGGCCTCGAGAATAAAATGTGATCGCCAGGGGCCAAAAGACCCCAAAATAAAGAAAGTGATCGCGCCTACCTCAAGAGCGGGAGATGGGGGGTTGCTTCTTCCTCCCCCTTCGGCCGACCGACAGAGAGGACTTTCTTTAGTTACCCTTGCAAAACAATAGACAGTAGATAAACAGAATTAGGAAATGGCAGTGTAGTATCAATCCCTTGTGATGAAAATAACGAAATCGCGGCAGGACACACACCTAGTTGGTGTGGTTTTAAACCCCTCTCGGACTCGAGTAGGAGGAAAATGAGATGATGGATGCAAGAAGTATATAAGAAGAGGCGCCCTTATAAAGGGGGATAAAGGATGCGAGATGATGAATGCAAAAGAATTACGAAGAAAAGGAAAGGATTGGCTTATTAGATGTGCCGATGGCGAAATCCGGCGGAGCTCCGGCAGCGTAGGGACGACTTGGAAGCGCGGTGGATGAAGACGACCTTCCTCTCGCGAGCGTGGGCACTCGAGAAGTCAGCAGAACCTCCACCTACAAAAGACCCCACGGGTTAGAAATGACTCCGGTAGCCTCTGGGCTCCGGCAGCCTATCGGACCTCTTAGAAGCTCCCCCAGAACTGAGGGGGTGGGGCTCTATTTATAGGGCTCCGGAGGGTGGAGGCGTCCAGGACCCTGGACACCTCCATCAAGGCAAAAAAGATATTTTATTCTATTTTTATTCATTTTTTTTGAATATTTTCTTGGGGGCGTCCAGGGTCCCGGACGCCTCTATAACATCCACTGAACTCCACCGAAAGACGCACGCGGTTTGGCACAATGCGTGGTTTTGGAGCGGCGACCCATGATTCAGAAATGGGCGCGTCTAGCTGGCTGGACGTCTCCATAATTTAGATTTTTTCACACACGACAAACCGTCGTTCAGTGGGCGGCGCCCGTGAGGGAGTTGATGGAGGCGTCCAGGGGCCTAGACGCCTCCAAGAAAATATATTTTTATTTTTGTTTTGTTTTTCAATGCCAAAGCTGGCATTTTATATTTTTTTATTTTTATTTTTATGGAGGCGTCCAAGGGCCTGGACACCTCCATTAATATATTATTTTTATTTGGCTTTTGGTTTTGAAAAATAAATTAAAAGAATGGGGGCGTCCAGGGGCCTGGACGCCCCCATAAAGACCCACCCGGGTCCTCAGTTCAGGCGTTGGCAACCGCCCGGCAGACACCCTTCCTGGTTTCAGAATCTCTGATGTGTCCGACTGGTGTTGATGCCGTCCGAATGCCGTGACGAGACGATTCTGGATGTCGAAAAAGGCAGAAGAAGACCCAAGAAAAGGAAGCACTTAAGAGATTCGAAATGCGTAAGCCGTCGCGGGGCGTCGTATAGTAATATGAGACTTTCTCAGGAGATGTCAGGAATGGCGTGTCTACAACGACTGCTAAGGCAGACAAATAGCCACCTAAGGCAGACAAATAGCCTTATAAGGGTGAAAAATAGTCTGCTAAGGCTGACAAATAGATATGAAGGCTATTTATAGGTTTCTTGTGTTTGCCACACGCCAGGTTCGATGGCCTATGCCTTGGCACGTGATCCAAGGGTACTTAGTCAGATTATCTTATCCAGGACATGTGGACCAATGGAAAAATATAGAAATCAGATTATCTTATCCAAAAGGTTTTACAGAGGCCCTGTTATATACATTGGGGCTTCTTCCTCCGAATAAAACGAGTTGAGCATAACGATAGTCGACCAAGTGATGAAACAACAGAGAGATTTATGGCAAGGAGAAAGAGCAAGAAGATTGAGTGAAATTCGAGCAAAAGCTAGGAAGAAGGAAGAGAGCTAAAAACCAGCTGAAGTTGGAGAGTTCGAGATATTTGGTTGTTTCCAGATCTGAAGCAAGGGAACTCATCTACAGATCTACTTCACATCTATTGGGAGAATTTCTGAACTAGATCTGAGTCATTTTCATTTGTTCATTTTCATGTTTGTTTAGAAACTATGTTTGCAAGCTGTTAGTCAGCGGATTTAAGCTGTGTAATCAGCGGTTTGTAAGCTGTGGAATCAGTGGTTCGAAGCTATGTAATCAGCGGTGTCAAGCTGTGTGATAGTGGTGTATAAGCTTTGGAATCAGCGGTTTGTAAGTTGTGTAATTAGCGGTGTCAAGCTGTGTTCAGCAGGAAGCCTCACTGTGTTCAGTGAGAGGTGGACGTAGGGCTAAGAGTTGAGACCGAACCACCTTAAAAACCTTGGAGAGGGGGATTTCTGTATCCCATTCAAAGAGCAGCCTGACTAGGCCCGACAGGACCCAACGAGGCCAAGCTCACCTAAGTGACAGCCCACAGGGCCCACTTAGGGAAGAAAGCCCAATAAAAAATCACTCGAGGACACAACCTTCCTAGGCGGCCTCTAGGCTCGGAGGGCCCGAGTGTCGGTTAGGTCACAGGAAAGGTCCGGCCCAAGCCATCTCTCCGCCCGGGAGAAGAAGGCGTACGCCGACCTATCCGACCCATCTTCTTCCGAGCTAAGCCTATCGCCCGGATAGGGCTGGCCTCTCTGAACTCGGAACGGCCGACGATTGCTTATCCTTGAAGCCGTTAGGAGTCCACTGCGGGCAGGAATTCAGGAAGGCGAGGGACTTCTTCTTCCCAAAAGGTGATAACGTTCCCACGATAAGGCAATGAAAGCCAACGTCGAGGACGTAACGCCCCCCTGAGACCCCGCGACTTACAGGACTCCGAGAAGGCGGCACACTATTTAAACCCAGGATACCCTCCAGCGAAAGGTACGGGCAATCATACGCTCAAAGCTCCTGAGCAAGAACCACTTCACCCTTCTGGTGGAGAGTGATCTCGCGCACAAGCTCTCACCTCCCTTTATTGCTCCCGCCATAGCTCGACTGACTTAAGCATCGGAGGGTTTTCCCTAGGGATTCTCTCTGGGCCCCCTGGTCCGTTTCCCTATCTTGCAGTTCACTACCTGGTGATCCTCCATCCGCTCAGGACCAGCGCAAGATCACGCCTCTTCATCTGGCGCCGTCTGTGGGAACGGAAGGCAGTAAAGTATGGTGCGAAGGAGCTTAGGGAGGAGGTCCACCGGCGAGAGGGGAAAGGCCATGGTAGCGGCAGGGGATGGCCCCTCTCGGGCCTCACAGAACCCTCCCTCCAACGCCAGCGCCCCCGCCGATGATCCACCACCCCCTCATGCGGTGGTAGGGCTACCACCCGACGGTGGCGTCGAAGCCTTCCAGGCCCTCAACGCGAAACTGGATGTCCTCGTGGAACTCATGAGGGCCCAAGCGGCTAGGGATGGAAGGTCCCGCGCCTCGACAGGGAGCCCTTCCCGAGAAAATATGTCCCAGCACACCGCCGGAGGCCGCTTCACTCTCCGCGGCCAGCAGCTCATCCGCAACAGGATTGGAGGACCCTCGCAGGCTCCACCTCCGGAGTAGGAGGCTTCCTCCACGCCAAGAAGGGGAAAACTAGGGGCGCGCCGTCCGAACCCGAAAACTGACGTTCCCAGAGATCGCCAAGACGCTCCCCCCAGCCCCACGACACGACAGCAGCCGGAACTATCCCTCCGGCTATGGGATTTCGAGAGGCGTTTCGCATAACAGGAGCGCGCCCTCCGCGCCCTGCAGAATACCTCTTTTTCGGAGGACGAGGAGAAATCCCCGTTCTCCGAGTACATCTTGAAGGTAGAGGTATCTCCCAGAACCTCCATCCCTACCTTCAAGCCCTACGACGGCCAGCGCGACCCGGCCGATCATTACGACAGCTTCGACGCTCTAATAACCCTGCACGGAGCGTCCGACGCCATCAAGTGCCGAGCCTTCGTGACCACCCTGGTCCAAGGTGCTCAAGCATGATTTCGGGCCCTCGCCCCCGGATCCATCCGAGACTTCAAGTAATTCGGGCGAGTCTTCAAAGAGAGTTTCACCGGAAGTGCCCCCCTCGAGGTCGGTAGTGTTGTGACTCCTATGTGTTGATGGTGTTGACATGTAACTCTACTTCATATGGCAACACATTGTTTTGATGAATTGGCAACACTGTTTATGTTTTGATGAAATTGTTCTATCAGATTGACTTTGTGTTCTTTGCATTCAGTTCACTGCTGTATGCAATTCTCACTATCACAAGTCTATACACTGAATTGGTTAAGTGTGCACAGCGTCAACGCACTTCATTGGAAGTGTGTACAGCGTCAACGCGTGAAGTCTGTACATCAGACTGTTCTTCAAAGTCTGTATATTGGCTTCACATCTTCAAGTTTGTACAGCCGTTTGCTTTGATTTTTAAGTCTAGACATTACATCGTTGCATCCAACGTCTTCGTGTTATATCCTTGTTGTGTCTTTGTGTCGTTCCCTTTATTGTGTCTTCGTGTCACTTACTGTTGTTCCTCGAGTCGTTTCCTTTGTCTCTGGTTTCACTGCTTCATCGCGTGTCGTGATAGCCGTGTCTGTCTTCGTCTTCGTGTTGTTTTATTATCTGTGTCTTCGTGCTGTTTTTCTCTTTAGACTTCGTGTCCTTCTCGCCTTGACCACACTCCGTGTCGGTTTCTGTTGTTTTCACTTCGTGCTATTTTCACTTCGTGTTAACTTCTGTTCGTGTCGTTCTCGTTTCACTTCGTGCTGTCTCTGCGTCTGAGTCTTCGTGCTATTTCTGTCTTCTTGTTGTTTTCCTAAGACCTCGTGTCCTTCCTGTTTTGTAACTACACTTCGTGTCAGTTTTGTCTTTCGTCTTCGAGTTGGTGTCAGTCCAGTGTCTTCGTTAGTGTCTCAGGCTTTTGGTCAAGTCTGTACATAGCTTTCACTTATATGAAGTCTATACAACGTAGTGCTTCTGATAAGTTTATACAGAGTTGTTCTTTAACCTGATCATCCGATACTCTGTCTGATAGGGACTCTCTACTGAGATTGCTGACATGGCTCGTGATCCCAGGAGGACAAGGTGACCAGATGCTGCCACGTGGATGGAAGCATCTCGAATCTGGAGAATTCCTTGGGCGGGAAAACGTGGAAGCCACGCGCCCTTATCCAGCTGCTGCTGTTATAAATATCAGTCTTCATCTTCTACAGAGGCTGATCGAAGTTGGCGAAGTATATACATCCAGTCTGAAACAAAAGCAGCCACCGAGATCCACTGTGAGAGGAAGAAAAGCAAAGAAGAAGAAAAGGAGAGAAAAAGAAGAAGAGAGATGAGTTGAGAGAGTTATCGTGAGAGTTTGTGAATCAGCCTCTTGGTCCAGTTACCAGAGCTGATATTGCTCAACCTTGAGCTACAGTCATTTTTGGCTTTCTTCCATTCGATTGTATGTTTCGTTTGCTTTTCAGTCTTTGTTATTTTCTTTTGAAAACTCTTGTTCGATCAAGCTGTTAGTCAGCAGTTTCAAGCTGTGAGGCAGCGGGTTGCAGAGGCGTTCCTCTGGTCGGCTAAGCTGTAGTGCCCAGCAGAGCAAGCTGTGATGCTTAGCTGTTGCAGAGGGTGTTCCTCTGGTCGGGATAAGCTGTAAGCCCCAGCCGTTGTTGGCAAGCTGTAAAGCCCAGCTGTTTGAAGCTGTGTATCAGCAGTAATCCACATTCGAGTTGAATGTGGGGTGGACGTAGGTCGGACTGACCGAACCACCTAAAAGCCTTGTGCCTCTCGTGTGTTGATTACGTGTTCAGCAGGTCTTGTGTGTTTCATTCGGAGCATTGGCTGACTTTGTCTAGTTTTCTTCTAATTCCGCATTTGATTCTAGGCATAAATTTTAAATAGCCAATTGATCTATTCACCACCCCCTCTAGATCCATATCTTGTGGTGATAGAGCATTCCATCTGTCACGCCCCGATGCGGAATCTCGGGACGTACGGTTAGAGGCAAGCGAGCAATAAAGAATTCCGAACCATTGCACTAAAGGTTGGAAAAGTAATAATCAGAGTTTTATTGATAAAAATTGAGTACAATGGGTAGAACAACTACATCCATATAATAATCAAACTAGAACAATTTCTCATTAATTCTACGGGTACAAACTGACTCAATAAACTAAAACTATCTCTCGATATCACTCCAGTCCATCCCTGACAAGTTCGTCACCTGGAAAGAGGGGAAACAGTAGGAGTGAGCTAAACGCGCTCAGTAGATAACCACAAACAGGTTTAAGTAATTAACCATTGATTTCCAATTTATATGAAATGCAGTAAATAAAGAATGACGATAGAAATAACTTGCAAAGTCAAGAAATATAGCAATTTATCAAGTAATGAACAAGTAAAGTAACAGTAAGAAAATTTGGCCAGCAAGTATGTTACACATGTAACCAGGTAAATACACACGAGTCGAGTATCCAGAATTTGTCGTAGACGTAACAAGTCAAGTCAAGTATTCGGGTGTAATGCCTCACCCTTGTCATAAACATCCCAATGGGCTCAATATCTTTTCGGGCGCTCTCCCCAGGACCAGACTGGGCCCTTATGATGCGATGGCATTTCATTTCAATTGGATCACCGATCCCCCGTCTAGACATAGTCAATTATGGCCAATATAATCAGATGAATTTCTGTCGGGTATAAGATGTAAAGGACGACACTTGTCTCCTCTGATTCAAGAGTATAAACACGACGAAAACCCAAAACAAGGTAGTCGTACGGCGAACACCGGGCCGTACTCTCATGAGTAACGAGTTACGGGGTCAAGAATGAACGGGTGACAGTAAGCCGTTCGAGAAAGAGAAGTAAGTTCCGAAGAACGAGAATATACGAACCATTTGGGTCGTATTTTTCAAGAAATACGGTTCTAGAGAATCCGTATTAAGTATAATGATCTAAATATAAGATAATTTATGTGAAATATTTACCGGGTTGCCAATAACGATTAAACCAACCAATTTCAGTTTAATGTCCATTGGTCAATTCCGGGCTCAAGTATGACCGAAGATTATCCAAGGGTAATCGGTCACCTTAACAAATTAAAACGATGGCGATCGGGCCATTGGAGGATATACGGTATAAGCTTATACACCGTATAGGCCTAAAATGCCCATTTTATATTTTAAGCAATAAAACATCAGTTAAATCATGCTTCCTATTGACGACCATGGATAAACTTGCCACACGGTAATATTTCCTTCCACGGCAACAAGTTAGAATTTACCGGATAGGGTGTCCGGCATAGTTTTACATCGGCCAAGACTTGTATAAGTCGACCGTTATGCTAATCTTGGCTAATATATGCTTAATCTTGCCTAATCATATGTAAACTTAGTTAATCATGCTTAAACAGAACTCATTACGCTTTAAACATGACTAATTATGCCTTAAACATGCTTAAACATAACTAACTATGCCTTAAACATGACTAATCATGCTTAAACATAACTAATTATATTTTAAACATGACTAATATGCTTAAAACATGACTAATGATGCTTAAACACAACAAAGTTTGCTTAGACTTCACTAATGATGGTTAAACATTTCTTAATAACCAATAACATATAACTAATGTGATTAACCAAACTTTAATCTTCTACTAACCATCTCTAATTATCTCTGGGATTTGAACAGTCTACTGTACAACAGAGACTTCAAATGAACAGTGGGGCAAGCTTCTTAAGTTCTAAAACATACTTAAACCATTCACAATCATTCTACTAACATAAGTTTAACTTCACAATTCGTTACTTAGTCATATTCATGATTTCTATTGCTAAACTATATGAATACGCTCAGAACCAACGGAAATCAAAAGCAAGATCACGAAATTGATACAATCATGCTTTACTAACATGTTTATCCACCATAATTAGATTTGTGCCATGGTTACCTACCTTAACCAAGGAAAATAAGAGATGTCTTGAGGAAGAAGATGAATAGTGATATTTGCAGAAGCCTTCACAGCACGTAGCAGCAGAGTCTCCTTTGTTTAGGCTTAAGGATTGCTAAGGAAGGCTTAAGGGGGCTTCTATTTATAGTTTTCATTTGAAGGAACGTGTGAAATCTTCACACACTTCACACAAGACTGGTCAGAGCCGCAAAACCCATCCCTGCGTCCAAGCCGTGTTCTTGCCGACCTAAAACACGTTTTCACGTGTTCCACAAGGTAGGTTAGCCTTAAGCTAAGCCTAATCCTATGATTAAGGAATAGTTAACTAAAACCTCCTTTAAATGTTACCAAACGATTTTTAATGAAATTGACCCAGAAGACAAAATTGCTAATCAATACATGCCCTTTCAGATTATGATTTTTATAGAATTTTATCACGAGGTTTAAGGTTAATCTCCTAATCTTAAGATTAACATAATAATTTAACTCAAATGTTCAACGGTTCAATCGATAGAGAGAGTTTCTGATTTTTACCGATGAAACTCCAGAAGACAAAGTTGCTAAGAAAAATACTCTCTATCAGATGTGATTTTTGTAGATTTTTCTACGGTAGTTGTATTTTCGGGTGAATAGTGTTTTCCGCGTTTTTAAGTCAAGCTTAAATCATCGATTAAGCCATGTAACTGATTTTATTAGGGTCAAGTATAGAAGACTAAAGTGTTTACCATAGTGTTTACTAATTAACTACCATTTTTAAGTATTTTCATATGATAGTCAAAAAATTACTATTTACTATTTACCATAGTTACTATTCAAATTTTTTACTATTCACGAAATTAAATAATTGCACAGAAACTCGGGGTCTTACACCCTCCCCTACTTAAAGAATTTGGTCCTCCAAATTCACTGGACCAAAATACGGTAAAAATATCGCTTACCTAGAGTAGATCGGGATAACGCTTCCGTATAGCGTCCTCGGATTCCCATGTAGCTTCTTCTATTCCACGCCGACTCCATTGTATTTTAACCATCGGTATGGAACGATTCCGAAGTTGTTGCTCTTTCCGATCCAGAATCTTCACTGGTCTTTCTTCATAAGACAAGTCCTTCTTCACTTCGAGATCCGCATGTTGAATGACGTGACTAGGGTCGTACACGTATTTCCGAAGCATAGAAACATGGAACACGTTGTGTACTCCAGCTAGTTGAGGAGGTAAGGCCAATCTATAGGCGACTTCACCCACTCGATCAAGGATCTCAAATGGACCAATATACCTTGGGCTTAACTTGCCATGAATACCGAATCGGCGAATACCTCTCGACGGAGAGACCTTCAAAAATACATGCTCGCCAATCTGGAATTTCAAATCTCTTCTTCTATTATCAGCATAACTTTTCTGCCTTGATTGAGCTACAAGTAACCGGTCTCGAATAATTCGAATATTCTGTGATGATTCTGAGACAAGATCCGGTCCAAGCCATTGCTTCTCGCCAATCTCATCCCAACATAATGGAGAACGACAACTCCTTCCATACAAAGCCTCGAAAGGTGCCATTTGTATGCTGGATTGATAACTATTGTTATAGGCGAATTCTATCAATGCCAAATGATCACTCCAGCTGCCATCGAAGTCAATCATACAAGCTCTCAACATATCTTCCACAATCTGATTTGTTCTCTCGGTCTGTCCATCTGTCTGCGGATGAAATGCAGTACTGAAATTCAGACGGGTACCAAGAGATTCTTGCAAACCCTTCCAGAAATGAGATGTAAATCTCGGGTCTCGGTCAGACACAATGCTGACTGGAATACCATGAAGTCTAACCACTTCCTTCAGATATAATGCTGCTAGTACATCAACCGTCCACTTGGACTTAATAGCTAGAAAATGGGCTGACTTAGTCAATCGATCCACGATGACCCATATTGCATCATAGCCACCTCGAGTCTTAGGAAGACCCATAATAAAGTCCATACCAATACTCTCCCACTTCCATTGGGGAATATCAAGTGGTTTCAATTTACCTGCCGGTCTAAAATGCTCGGCCTTTACTTGTTGACAAACAAGACATCTGCTTACAAAATCTGCAATTTCCCTTTTCATGTTTGGCCACCAAAATGTCCTCTTCAAGTCTTTGAACATCTTAGTGCCTCCCGGATGGATAGTGTATCGGGATCTATGTGCTTCTTCAAGGATCCGATTCTTTATATTAGCCTCATCCGGTACACAAGTTCTACCTTGAAACACCAGTCTTCCATCATTGGCTATCGAGAAGTCAGGTCTGCCACTTAAGTTTTCCTTAATCTCGACTAGCTCGGGATCAATATCTTGTAATAGCTTGATTTCCACTAACAGTTCGGGCTTGAGTTGCATCTGGGAAATCAAAATCCGATCATTATCAATATTGAGATCCAGACTAGCCATCTGCTCCAGTAACTTCCATTCTTGTAACATAAGACTGGATAACTTAGCCACAGGCTTCCGACTTAACGCATCAGCCACGACATTGCCTTTGCCAGGGTGATACTCGATAGAGAAGTCGAAATCCTTTATATATTCCAACCACCTTCTTTGCCTCATGTTTAATTCCTTTTGAGAAAATAAGTATTTCAGACTTTTGTGATCCGAAAATACCGTGAATGATTCTCCATATAAATAGTGCCTCCAAATCTTTAATGCGAATACTACGGCTGCCAATTCCAGATCATGCACGGGATAATTAACTTCATGCTTCCTTAACTGCCTGGAAGAATAGGCAATCACCTTGCCATGCTGCATAAGCACACAGCCTAAGCCAATACCAGAAGCATCTGTGTAGACTACAAAACCGCCTTCACCCGAAGGTAAGGTCAAAATAGGGGCAGTAGTCAAACAATCCTTCAGAGTTTGAAAACTCCGTTGGCATTCAGCTGACCACTCAAACTTGATTTCTTTGCGGGTTAATTTGGTCAAAGGTACCGCAATTTTAGAGAAATCTTGAATGAACCTTCGATAATAACCAGCCAGGCCAAGAAAACTCCTTACTTCAGTAGCATTAGTAGGCTGTTCCCAATTCTTGACTGCTTCCACTTTAGATGGATCCACAGAAATTCCATCCTTAGTAATAATATGTCCTAGAAAGGACACTTCACTCAGCCAAAATTCACACTTGCTGAATTTGGCATATAATTGGTGATCTCTCAATAATTGAAGAGCCGTTCTTAGATGCTCGGCATGATCTTCTTCACTCTTTGAGTAGATCAAAATGTCATCAATAAATACCACGACCCATTGATCAAGATAAGGTCGGAACACATTGTTCATAAGTTGCATGAAAGCTGCCGGTGCATTCGTTAACCCAAAGGGCATAACGACAAACTCAAAGTGACCATATCGGCTTCGAAAAGCTGACTTGTAAATATCATCTTCCTTAATTCTCAATTGATGATACCCAGATCGAAGATCGATCTTAGAAAAATACGAAGCTCCAGCAATCTGGTCAAATAACTCATCAATCCTCGGCAGTGGATATTTATTCTTGATAGTTATCTGGTTGAGTTGCCGATAGTCGATGCACAACCTCATCGAACCATCTTTCTTCCGAACAAACAATACAGGAGCTCCCCAAGGGGAAACACTCGGGCGAATAAAACCCTTCTCGAGTAATTCTAACAATTGTTGCTTCAATTCCCGCAATTCCGCAGGAGACATACGATAAGGGGCTCTGGAAACAGGAGATGATCCAGGAATAAGATCAATAGAGAATGTAACTTCACGCTGAGGCGGAAGTCCTGGTAACTCCTCTGGAAATACGTCCGGAAATTCCCGAACAATAGCAATATCCTTAATCTCGATCTGCTGTTCAGGGGACGCATGAACAAAAGCCAGAAAAGCTTCGCATCCACGCCTCAATAACTTGTCAGCACGAAGAGTCGAGATAAGAGACACCGGACTAGGATGTTTCACTCCTTTGAAGAATAATCCGGGGTGCTTAGAAAAAGACACCGAACAAGAATTGCAGTGAACATTGACCTCATACTGGGCCAACCAGTCGGCTCCTAGGATTACATCGTAATCCTTCATGTCTATGCAAATCAAGTCGGCTGGAAAATTCCGATCATTCACCATAACTTTACTAGAAGGATAATAATGCTGAATAGCTGAACTGGTCCCAATAGGGGTTGATATCTCTAACGGAGAGTCCATCAAAACAGGTTCTATAGCTAATAACTTAGCAAATCTCCGGGATATAAAAGAATGTGTTGCACCAGTATCAAATAGAACAAAAGCCGGAAAGTCGGATATAATGAGAGTACCTTCGACGAGTCCACCATCCTCGGAGATACCCTTTTCCTTTGTATGAAGAGCCTGGAGCCTGCCTTGAGGCTTCTTGACGTTTAGAGGTTTTGCCGGAATAGCTTGTTCCGATAATAAGGGGCAGTTGGGAATGCGGTGCTCCTTGCTTCCACATCGCAAACATGCACCTTGCTTGCGCCAACAATCCTCCATTTTGTGACCGGGACGATCACAATATCGGCATACGCCTTTGAATGGAACCACAGAATCAGGTTTCTTGTCTTCTTGTCTTGGCGCCTTGCCCTTCCACGAACCAGAACCAGAACTAGAACCAGTACTAGTGAAAGGTCTTTTCTTGTTAGGACCAGTGCCAGAATCAGTCTTATCATTCTTGAGTGCCTTCGGTTGATTCTTCTTACTACCTTGACCACGAATCCTTTCCGTCATTTCCAATGTATCTTCTAATACTTGTGCCTTTCTTACCATCTCAGAATATGTAGAAATTTCCAGTGGTGCCAGTTGATTAATATAATGAAGTCGAAGACCGTTAAGGAAACGCTTCGCCTTCATTTTCTCAGTTGAAATGAGATGTCTCGCATAACGAGAGAGTCTTGCAAACTGGGCTTCATATTCTGATACCGATAAGCTTCGCTGCTTCAGAGCTGCGAATTCCGCGGCCTTATTTTCTTGCACGCGATCAGAAAAATATTTATCATTGAAGAATTCCTCGAATTCCTCCCACGAGACTTGTTGGTCACCGAGAGTCGGTTTAATAGACTCCCACCAAGTACGCGCATCACGTTCCAGTTGGAAAATGGACAAGAGAACACGCTCCTGGTCAGTGCATTGCATGACCTCAAAAATCCTTGCCATCTCGTCGAGCCAGTTCTCGGCTTCATCAGGATCTGTTGAACCAGCAAACCTAGGCGGGTTCATCCCTCGGAAATTCCGATACAATTCACCAGTACCATGAGCTGCGCCATGAGGTGCCGCTCCGGCTCCAGCTCCTGCCTGAGCCAATGCATTCAAGGCTTGCGTAAGTCCTTGAACCGTACGTTGCAAATTCCTCATCTCAGCACGATTGGCTGCCATTTCAAGTACCTATAAGGTAATCCGTTGTTCATGAGTCGATTATTATGAGTCGATTATTATGAGAAAAGAATTCTCAGATGAGATGAGAGAGAAAGAACTAGAGGAGTGAGACACGATTACGATTAATAGCTTAACCCGATTTCTACCCAAATCTCACAAGGTCTAGTTTTTCCTAAACTTATAGGAGAGAAGGAAACCTAGGACAATTTTAACCTAAATTTCTAGGTCAATGCGACCTATGCTCTGATACCAACTAAACTGTCACGCCCCGATGCGGAATCTCGGGACGTACGGTTAGAGGCAAGCGAGCAATAAAGAATTCCGAACCATTGCACTAAAGGTTGGAAAAGTAATAATCAGAGTTTTATTGATAAAAATTGAGTACAATGGGTAGAACAACTACATCCATATAATAATCAAACTAGAACAATTTCTCATTAATTCTACGGGTACAAACTGACTCAATAAACTAAAACTATCTCTCGATATCACTCCAGTCCATCCCTGACAAGTTCGTCACCTGGAAAGAGGGGAAACAGTAGGAGTGAGCTAAACGCGCTCAGTAGATAACCACAAACAGGTTTAAGTAATTAACCATTGATTTCCAATTTATATGAAATGCAGTAAATAAAGAATGACGATAGAAATAACTTGCAAAGTCAAGAAATATAGCAATTTATCAAGTAATGAACAAGTAAAGTAACAGTAAGAAAATTTGGCCAGCAAGTATGTTACACATGTAACCAGGTAAATACACACGAGTCGAGTATCCAGAATTTGTCGTAGACGTAACAAGTCAAGTCAAGTATTCGGGTGTAATGCCTCACCCTTGTCATAAACATCCCAATGGGCTCAATATCTTTTCGGGCGCTCTCCCCAGGACCAGACTGGGCCCTTATGATGCGATGGCATTTCATTTCAATTGGATCACCGATCCCCCGTCTAGACATAGTCAATTATGGCCAATATAATCAGATGAATTTCTGTCGGGTATAAGATGTAAAGGACGACACTTGTCTCCTCTGATTCAAGAGTATAAACACGACGAAAACCCAAAACAAGGTAGTCGTACGGCGAACACCGGGCCGTACTCTCATGAGTAACGAGTTACGGGGTCAAGAATGAACGGGTGACAGTAAGCCGTTCGAGAAAGAGAAGTAAGTTCCGAAGAACGAGAATATACGAACCATTTGGGTCGTATTTTTCAAGAAATACGGTTCTAGAGAATCCGTATTAAGTATAATGATCTAAATATAAGATAATTTATGTGAAATATTTACCGGGTTGCCAATAACGATTAAACCAACCAATTTCAGTTTAATGTCCATTGGTCAATTCCGGGCTCAAGTATGACCGAAGATTATCCAAGGGTAATCGGTCACCTTAACAAATTAAAACGATGGCGATCGGGCCATTGGAGGATATACGGTATAAGCTTATACACCGTATAGGCCTAAAATGCCCATTTTATATTTTAAGCAATAAAACATCAGTTAAATCATGCTTCCTATTGACGACCATGGATAAACTTGCCACACGGTAATATTTCCTTCCACGGCAACAAGTTAGAATTTACCGGATAGGGTGTCCGGCATAGTTTTACATCGGCCAAGACTTGTATAAGTCGACCGTTATGCTAATCTTGGCTAATATATGCTTAATCTTGCCTAATCATATGTAAACTTAGTTAATCATGCTTAAACAGAACTCATTACGCTTTAAACATGACTAATTATGCCTTAAACATGCTTAAACATAACTAACTATGCCTTAAACATGACTAATCATGCTTAAACATAACTAATTATATTTTAAACATGACTAATATGCTTAAAACATGACTAATGATGCTTAAACACAACAAAGTTTGCTTAGACTTCACTAATGATGGTTAAACATTTCTTAATAACCAATAACATATAACTAATGTGATTAACCAAACTTTAATCTTCTACTAACCATCTCTAATTATCTCTGGGATTTGAACAGTCTACTGTACAACAGAGACTTCAAATGAACAGTGGGGCAAGCTTCTTAAGTTCTAAAACATACTTAAACCATTCACAATCATTCTACTAACATAAGTTTAACTTCACAATTCGTTACTTAGTCATATTCATGATTTCTATTGCTAAACTATATGAATACGCTCAGAACCAACGGAAATCAAAAGCAAGATCACGAAATTGATACAATCATGCTTTACTAACATGTTTATCCACCATAATTAGATTTGTGCCATGGTTACCTACCTTAACCAAGGAAAATAAGAGATGTCTTGAGGAAGAAGATGAATAGTGATATTTGCAGAAGCCTTCACAGCACGTAGCAGCAGAGTCTCCTTTGTTTAGGCTTAAGGATTGCTAAGGAAGGCTTAAGGGGGCTTCTATTTATAGTTTTCATTTGAAGGAACGTGTGAAATCTTCACACACTTCACACAAGACTGGTCAGAGCCGCAAAACCCATCCCTGCGTCCAAGCCGTGTTCTTGCCGACCTAAAACACGTTTTCACGTGTTCCACAAGGTAGGTTAGCCTTAAGCTAAGCCTAATCCTATGATTAAGGAATAGTTAACTAAAACCTCCTTTAAATGTTACCAAACGATTTTTAATGAAATTGACCCAGAAGACAAAATTGCTAATCAATACATGCCCTTTCAGATTATGATTTTTATAGAATTTTATCACGAGGTTTAAGGTTAATCTCCTAATCTTAAGATTAACATAATAATTTAACTCAAATGTTCAACGGTTCAATCGATAGAGAGAGTTTCTGATTTTTACCGATGAAACTCCAGAAGACAAAGTTGCTAAGAAAAATACTCTCTATCAGATGTGATTTTTGTAGATTTTTCTACGGTAGTTGTATTTTCGGGTGAATAGTGTTTTCCGCGTTTTTAAGTCAAGCTTAAATCATCGATTAAGCCATGTAACTGATTTTATTAGGGTCAAGTATAGAAGACTAAAGTGTTTACCATAGTGTTTACTAATTAACTACCATTTTTAAGTATTTTCATATGATAGTCAAAAAATTACTATTTACTATTTACCATAGTTACTATTCAAATTTTTTACTATTCACGAAATTAAATAATTGCACAGAAACTCGGGGTCTTACACCATCTAACTCCAACAATTGGTATCAGAGCTAGACTCTTCTACAGGGACTTACCGCCCGAAGAGGATAAGCACAGATGGACGGAAGAGGGATGATAGCTGAAGGACACTCTACATCCAAGCCCCCGTACTTCGATGGAACCAACTACGCATACTGGAAGCATCGTATGTAGGTATTTTTGAGGGCTAAAGCTTATGAAATTTGGAAGGTAGTTAGCAAGGGACCTTTCGAGATGTCTCCAAATGAAGATGTATGGACCAAGGAAGAAATCAGAAAGTCCACGCTCAACTGGAGTGCAATCAATGCAATCCAGTGCTCTCTGCATCCCACCGAGTTCTCACGAATATCTGCCTGCTTCTCAGCGAAGGAAATGTGGGATGCACTTGAAGTCATCTATGAGGGGACTTCACAAGTCAGAGAGACTAAGACCAATCTACTGGTTTCAGAATACGAAGCTTTCAAGATGAAGCCCAATGAGACCATCAAGGAAATGTATGCTCGGCTGACTATTATCACAAATGGTCTCAGAGGCTTCGGGAAAAAATATTCTGAGTATGAAGTAGTCAGGAAGATCTTGCGATCCTTGACTCCAATTTGGCACACCAAGGCCACAGTAATGGAAGAGTCAAGAGATCTGCATAATACTAGGGCAGATGAGCTGATCGGATCTCTAATGGCTTTTGAGATGAATATGCCAAAGATAGAGGAGGCTGACAGAAAGAGGAAGCCTTTAGCTCTGAAGGCTGGTGCTAGCAGATCCAGTCGATCCAGCCCCAACGGATCATCAACTGAAGAGAGCTTGTCTGAAGAAGAAGTGGCAAATGCTGATATTGCCATGATTACTAGGGAATTCCGGAGATTTCTCAAGAAGGAAGGAAGAAGAATCAGTCGAAGAAATCCCAACAGTGGCCGCCGAGACACAAGGTACAAATCAAACCCTGTAAAGAAAGCTGAAACTAATGTTTGCTATCAATGCAGGAAGGCGGGTCACTTTAAAGCTGAATGTCTGACAAATCAGAACCTCAAGGATAAGTCCAAGAAGAATAACACAAAAGGGAAAGCTATGGTGAGTACCTGGAGTGATGAGGACGAGGGATCCTTGAGCGTCACTTCGGACAGCGAAGTTGAAGCTGAGAAGCCAATCTGCCTCATGGCAACCAGCTCAGAAGATAGAGAGGAAGAATCTGATGAGGTATCCTCTCGCTATGAAAATTTTACTATTACTGATTGGATGGTTGCTTATGATGAACTTGCTGATAGAGTAGATGAGGTCAGAAAAGAAAACAGGCATCTACGAAGAAAAATTAAAATCATCCAAAATGATACTTCATTGTCTGATAAAATTACCTGCTTAGAAACTGAGAACAGTAATCTGAAACTCACATGTTCTGAATTTGAAGAAATCAATAAAGAACTGAAAATGTCTAAGGAAGAAAATGTGAGATTAGACAATGAAATTGATGCATGGAAACTGAAAATTCAGAATTATGAAAATGAGATAAAAATTGTTTCTGAAAAATATGAAGTTGTCCTCAATGTGAATAATGAGTTGAAAAAATCTATTGATGAAGTTCAGAAAGACAATGAGGATAAGCTAAAAACAATTGAGAAAATGACCCAAGGATCTAAAAATTTAGATGCATTATTGGGGTCAAAGGTAAACTTCAGAAGAGAGGGCCTAGGATTCAACTCTAGTGCAACCAAAAGCTTTGGAATGAAAACTATTTCCTTTGTTGCACAAAAGGAGAAAGGACCTCTGATCAACATGAATTCTAATAATGCTGTAAAGAAAATTTTGAATCTGAAAAGGCTAAATGCAGAGGAGAAGGGCAAACAGAAAGTAGGTGAGCCTAGTAGAATTGGGACTTCCAAACCTAGCTCTAGTGCTCAACCCAAGGTTAGGGGTCAGCCTGTTCAGGTAAACAAACCCTATGTCAATGTCAAAAGGTCTTCACCACCACTATCACAGAAAAGGACCCAACCAAAACCTATGAATAGGTCAGTAGGGTCAAGGGTGCAGGGAAGACAAAATATTTTCAGAAGTCAGCCCAACCAATTCAATCCACCTAGAGTTCAGTTCTACTACCCCACACAGCCAATTTATCCTAATGGGCGTGGGTGGACTAGAACTCAAGGGATGTATACAGGGTATGTTCATCAACCTACACACTTTTACAGACCCTATGTCAGAAATTGGGAAAATGGGTATGGTAGTTGGATGCCTAGAAATTACCAATATTTCCACAGCCAGCCCAGGAACTACCATGGCCAAAACTTTATGAATGCAACTTGGCCAAAGCATTGGCACAATAACAAAAATTCTGTAATTCTGTTGGTGCATATAAGAAGAAAGTCAACAAGAAAAAGTAAAACAAAAAGAAATCTGGAAAATCCACTGAACAGAACTGCTTCAAACAAATGTGGATTCCCAAAACCATGCTTTCTTTCTTTACTTGCACTTCATCTGCATTGGAGCCCAATCAGACTTGGGTTCCAAACTCTTTGCCCTAATTGTGTATGCAGGTATGTCTGGCAGCCAAGAGCAACTTGTGGTACTTGGACAGTGGCTGCTCCAGGCATATGATAGGAGATAAGGCCAAGTTTTGCATGCTAACTGAAAAGCTAGGAGGCCTTGTCACCTTTGGAAGCAACACAGAGGGTAGGATCATTGGATCAGGTAAGGTAGGTAAGTGTTCTACCTGCTGCATTGATGATGTTATGCTGGTTGAAGGGTTAGCTTACAATTTACTTAGCATCAGCCAGTTGTGTGATAAGGGTCATAAGGTTTTATTTGATTCTCAATGCTGCAAGGTTTTTGAACCTGATTCAGAAATTATAAAATTCTCTGGAAAAAGAATAAATAACACATACATGATAGATCTAGATGATATTCAGCATTCTAACCTATGTCTTACTGCCAATAGAGAAGATTTAGCCTTTTTATGGCATCGTAGGTTAGGCCATGCTAGTTATACCATTTTGCATAAACTAAACAAGCATAGCATGGTTAGAGGACTTCCTGAAATTTCCTTCAAGAAAGAAAATAAATTCTGTGATGCATGCACTCAATCAAAGATAACTAGAAAGTCATTTAAGTCTAGAACTGAAAATCTGTCTTCCAAACCCTATGAGCTGATACACATGGATCTCTTTGGGCCAACCAGATCTGTCAGCTTATCAGGAAGGAGGTATGGGTTTGTCATGGTAGATGACTTTTCTAGGTATACTTGGGTTTATTTCTTATCTAATAAGAGTGATGCTTTCTCAGAATTTCAGGAGTTCTATATTAAAGTAAATCAGAAAATTGAAAATATTTTGACTGATCATGGAGGTGAGTTTGAAAACTCACAGTTTGATGAACTCTGCAGGTCAAATGGAATCAACCATAGGTTCTCCTCACCAAGGACACCTGAGCAGAATGGGGTTGTGGAGAGAAGGAACAGAACCCTAGTGGAGATGGGTCGTACACTTCTTACTGAAGGTGGTCTACCAAGGAAATTTTGGGCTGAAGCAGTAAACACTGCCTGTTATGTAATTAACAGAGTCATGGTAAGACCTTCTACCCAGCAAACACCATATGAGATCTTAAAGGGTAAGAAACCTTCTATTGCTCATTTCAAGGTTTTTGGCTGCAAATATTTTATTCATATAAATGATAAAAGAGACCTTGATAAATTTAAACCTAAAGGTGAACCAGGAATCTTTCGTGGTTATTCTGAAAACACACGAGCATATAGAGTGTACAATATGAACTCTAAAACTGTTGAAGAATCTCCACACATAATTTTTGATGAATCCTTGGTAAATTCTAACGTTGGTCAATGCAGGATTGAAGACAATGGTGGAATCTTGAAGGAAGGAGATCCTGAAGACAATTCAGAGGATGAAGAGGGACATACAGAACTTAATGAAGAGGAGTCTACAGTTCAGGGGGAGGTAAATCAAAGACATGACAATTCAATTGTTAACATTCGATATCTTAAAGATCATCCTATAGATAATATAATTGGAAATCTACATGACCCCCCTAGGACTAGAGGCCTCCTGAGAATTCAACATGAACTAAATGCATATGCTTTTGTCTCTCAAATTGAACCCAAGTCCATTGACTGTGCCCTCAAGGATATGCATTGGATTAATGCCATGCATGAGGAGCTTAATCAGTTCGACAGGAACAAGGTGTGGAACTTGGTCCCACCTCCTGATCATGGAACAGTCATAGGGACTAGGTGGGTCTTCAGGAATAAATCTGATGAATTAGGGAATATTGTTAAAAATAAAGCCAGACTTGTTGCTCAGGGGTACAACCAGGAGTTTGGTATTGACTTTGAAGAGTCATTTGCCCCTGTAGCCAGATTAGAAGCTGTTAGAATTTTATTAGCTTATGCATGTTCCCTAGGTATAATCCTCCAGCAGATGGATGTAAAATCTGCATTCTTGAATGGGGAAATTAATGAGGATGTCTATGTTAGACAGCCCCCTGAATTTGAATGTCTAGATTTCCCTAATCTTGTTTACAAATTAAATAAAGCTCTCTATGGTCTTAAGCAAGCTCCCAGAGCTTGGTACGACAGGTTGAGCAAGGTCCTCACTGATCAAAATTTCACTAGAGGAGTAGTTGATCAGACCTTGTTTACAAAGGTGAGTCACTCTGAAATTCTTATTGTACAGATTTATGTGGATGATATCATTTTTGGGTCAACTAACCCCAAATTGTGTGAGGAATTTTCTGAAACAATGACTAATGAGTTTGAAATGAGCTCAATGGGTGAGCTCAAATTGTTTCTTGGACTGCAGGTCACACAAACAAAGGAAGGAATGTTTATCACTCAGTCCAAGTACACAAGGGATCTACTCAAGAAATACAAGATGGATAACCTTAAAGAGAAAGCTTCTCCAATGGGCACTTCTACAAGCTTGGATGAAGACACTAAAGGTAACCCATTTGAGCAGAAATTATACAGAGGTATGATCGGATCCCTTCTCTACTTAACAGCATCTAGGCCTGATATTCAATTCGTTGTAGGATTATGTGCTAGGTTTCAGGCCAGTCATAAGGAAAATCATTTTAAAGCTGTGAAAAGGATTTTTAGATATCTGCTAGGCATCCAGGAGCTAGGATTATGGTATCCTGCTAGGTGTGAGTTAGAGCTTCTAGCCTACACTGATGCTGATTATGCTGGGTGTCGAGTACATAGAAAAAGTACCTGTGGCTACTGTCAATTCCTTGGTGGCTGTCTAGTATCTTGGGCATCTAAGAAGCAACACACTGTAGCCTTGTCTACAGCTGAAGCTGAATATGTTGCAGCATGTAATTGTACCGCTCAAGTACTTTGGATTAAGCACCAACTAGATGATTATCAGATAAAATTAGAATGTATTCCAATTCTATGTGATAATACTAGTGCCATATGCCTTGCTAAAAATCCTGTTCATCATTCTAAGACTAAGCACATAGAAATAAAACATCACTTTCTAAGAGATGATGTGAACAAAAAGGAAATTGAACTGGACTTCATTGAAACAGACAAACAAGTTGCTGATATTTTTACTAAGCCACTTGGAAATGAAAAATTTAAAATTTTTAGAAGAGAACTTGGCTTGTGTAAATTTCAGCATAATGAATGAACTCTCTGTTGACTTGAATAAAACTTTTAAGCTGCCTTGAGTACATTTTTGAATTGGACTTGCTGTTGATAGATTGAATAAACACCGTGCAACAGACTTGTGATAATGCACTCATGATCATCATTGCTATATATGTCTAGATGCATGATATATCTATATTTCTGCATGGGTCATACTGCACGATAAGATAGTCTGATTAAGCATGAACTTCAAAAATCATCTGATTTGTCATCTTTTGCAAAAATCGCATGCATATAGTCAGGGGGAGTCTTGTCAGAATTTCGAGGTGAATTGCTGCGTCTTTTCTATCCTTGACTCTGAATGGTTGAGTCTGACAATATGGCAATCTTTTAGTCAGTTCTAATATTAAGCAATAGAAAATAGTTTTCTTCTTTCATAAGAACCTTAATTGCTTAAAGACTGACTTAATGGTTTAAAATTTATAATCTTTAGAGTTAAAAGACTACAATCAGTAAATAAGGATGCTGAAAATTGATAAAGCTCTCAACCCTTATCTTATTTCATGTCAGACAAAGCTGATTATATCTGAAATCTAAAAACTCATCTGAAATCATGTTAGAGAAGCTAAGTATGTGTATTGTCCTTAAACAAGTCATTCTGAAACAAATAAAGGGCAGCTAAGAAAGCTATTAAAAAACATTGAAAATCAATTGAGAAATAGCATTGACAGAGCAATGACCGGTAAATCACTGAGAAACTGAGTGATCCATCAAAGAAGTGGACACCACTCATGTCATGAGGTGTATCAGATATCTCTGTATAAAATGATCAAAACCGTAGGTTGTTTTCACCGAGTACCTGGGGGTAACTGGCGTCTAATAAACGTGTACCCTCACACAAAAAGGTGTCAATCAATTCTATTGAATTTGATCATAGGCAAGATGGTCCATCATGTTGAGTATCTAGGGGTATTGGCGTCTGATAAACGTATACCCTTATGCAAAAAGAATTTTGGTACCTGAATGCCCTAAATGAAACAATATTGAAAATGCTGTTCCTTAAAAGAAATTTCATGGATGTCAATTGTTTAATTTCAATACATGCCCTGGCTTCTCTTAACACATTTTACTGAGTCTATTAAAGTAAGATATTTTGAAACTGAATCTCTCATGTCCATATGACTCTGGTTTATTGTTTTATCATGAACATCAACCTTATCCAATGAATGTAGTGCATGAACTTTCATTTTTATAACTTTTAAACCAGAAACTCTATTTCTAAGCCATTTCTTAGTTCATATGACTGAAGGTTCTGTGCTTTAGTTGCTTACTTTCTGAACTACTTGCCAAGAATGCCAGTCAGCTGACCTTTCTTTCTCTTCACTTTCCCTCCTATTTGTTGATGGCAAAGGGGGAGAATATTGTCTGCATTCTGATTCAAGGGGAGTGTATTAGAGCATGGTTTAGCAAAGTGGAAATTCTAGTATGCATGTCATTCATAACATCTACATGAATCTGCATAACAATCTGAATAACAAATCATGTCTTTCATCAAAAATGCATCTGTATGACAGGATGTTGCTACTCTACATAATAGGGGGTTGCCATCATCAAAAAGGGGGAGATTGTTGTGACTCCTATGTGTTGATGGTGTTGACATGTAACTCTACTTCATATGGCAACACATTGTTTTGATGAATTGGCAACATTGTTTATGTTTTGATGAAATTATTCTATCAGATTGACTTTGTGTTCTTTGCATTCAGTTCACTGCTGTATGCAATTCTCACTGTCACAAGTCTATACACTGAATTGGTTAAGTGTGCACAGCGTCAACGCACTTCATTGGAAGTGTGTACAGCATCAACGCGTGAAGTCTGTACATTAGACTGTTCTTCAAAGTCTGTACATTGGCTTCACATCTTCAAGTCTGTATAGCCGTTTGCTTTGATTTTCAAGTCTAGACATTACACTGTTGCATCCAACGTCTTCGTGTTGTATCCTTGCTGTGTCTTCGTGTCGTTCCCTTTATTGTGTCTTCGTGTCACTTACTGTTGTTCCTCGAGTCGTTTCCTTTGTCTCTGGTTTCACTGCTTCATCGCGTGTCGTGACAACCGTGTCTGTCTTCGTCTTCATGTTGTTTTAGTATCTGTGTCTTCGTGCTATTTTTCTCTTTAGACTTCGTGTCCTTCTCGCCTTGACCACACTCCGTGTCGGTTTCTATTGTTTTCACTTCGTGCTGTTTTCACTTCGTGTTAACTTCTGTTCGTGTCGTTCTCGTTTCACTTCGTGCTGTCTCTGCGTCTGAGTCTTCGTGCTATTTCTGTCTTCGTGTTGTTTTCCTAAGACCTCGTGTCCTTCCTATTTTGTAACTACACTTCGTGTCAGTTTTGTCTTTCGTCTTCTAGTTGGTGTCAGTCCAGTGTCTTC
Organism: Amorphophallus konjac; assembly: GCA_022559845.1. NCBI lineage: Eukaryota > Viridiplantae > Streptophyta > Magnoliopsida > Alismatales > Araceae > Amorphophallus > Amorphophallus konjac. The sequence continues at coordinate 149,829,798 of CM040124.1, forward strand.
GTTTATGATGGAATCCTCGGTTCAAGATTCAAAATTTAAAAATTTGACGGGGATCGGCAATCAACTTCATCAACACAATCAAATGGCCAATCTATTTGTCTCATGATAAATGGGCCTCTTTATGGGCCTTATGGGTTATGTCCGTAGCAATTATGTAATAGTCCTTTCATATTTTTGTCTTTAAGTCTTCCAATAGAGTGTCTTTTAGTCTCCCCAAGAGAACTATAATGAGTAGACATTAAGTGTTTAGGATAGTGTCTTTTGGTCTCCCCAAGAGAACTATAATGAGTAGACATTAAGTGTTTAGGATAGTGTCTTTTGGTCTCCCCAAGAGAACTATAATAAGTAGACATTAAGTGTTTAGGATAGTGTCTTTTGGTCTTCTTTGAGAGTCTATAAAAGAGTCATGTATCTTTCATTTGAAAAACAGTGAATGAAATCTTATTTTTGGAACCCCCATGTGATGCCCACGTAGGAGGGGCCTTCCCCTCCTTTATCTTCTTCCCCCCCCCCCTCTTTTAATTCCCATGGCCGTGAGTGCCTGTTCTTCCTTCCCTCTCCACGGGTGAGATGCCCAGTTCTTCCCTCCTTGCCACGGGTGTTGATGCCCTTCATTCCTCCCTTCTCCTCCAGCCACCAGCATCTTCCGCTCACCCCCACAGCTTGGCCGAACTTCCCGTTCCCCAGTTCCTCCTGTCTTCTAACCCAATCTTTCACTGCTGCGGCAGTCTACCTTCCTTGCCTCACCCTCTAAGCTTCTTCCTCCCGGCCACGCTATTACCTCATACGCCCACGCTACCTCCGTTCCCGTCATACACGCACTGCACCCCTTTCCACAGCCTCAAGACAACCCCCTGCAACCCCAACCACGTCCACCCACTATCCCCATAGCTTACACCCACAAACACCACCACTAAACTTAGCCCCCACTCCACAAGCCCATCCCAAACCCGCAGGCAGCTTCTGGCCCAATTTGCAGAGTAACTTCCAGCTCGTTCCAGGTGGAGTCTGCATCCAAGGTCTTCAGCAAAGTTGATCGTCCACAAGTCCTCTTCGCAAGCGAGTTGGAATCGTGTCGATCCGAGTTCGTGGCCGCCCACAAGGGACTTTCTTCCCCGACTGCGCAGAGAAGGCCTGACAGCGACCTGAAGCGGTTTGGGGCAGCAACCACGACCTCTTCTTGAAGGATTCAGGCTCCAGGATCTTCATCAAAGTTCTCCATCCTCAAGTCAGCTACCGGGATCAGAAGACGGAACCGCAATCAGAGGTCGGTGGCCAGAGTTACAAATTTTATACCCCGACGACCCCATTCTGCCTCCTGTCTGTCTCCTCCGACCAGTCCCCACTCAACGGGACCTGCACGTCCACACCGACATCCGACTGAGGCGAGACTAGTGCCGCTGGAAAGTAGTCGTCCCCACGATTCCAACGCCACCTGCCGCGCACCAAACGGAGTTCGGGGTTGCTCGTGGTGTCCCTGTCAAGCCGCTGTTCAGAAGCTGCCCCTGCACAGAACCAGAACGGGGTCCCCGCTCAGTCGTCCGTGGCGACCAGGTTCGGGCGGAACCAAAATTCAGAAAAATTGTGCTGTATCCCTACCCTGTTACGAAGCCAACGGCACCAACCGCGCCTCCGGCAAAATTCCAGAGTGCGATCCACAGCCACTTCAACAGCTGCTGGTCACAGATTCCAGAACCGGACAGAATCGACTTCGGCATTTGTTTCACATCAGTTAGTGTCTCAGGCTTTTGGTCAAGTCTGTACATAGCTTTCACTTATATGAAGTCTATACAACGCAGTGCTTCTGATAAGTTTATACAGAGTTGTTCTTTAACTTGATCATCCGATACTCTGTCTGACAGGGACTCTCTACTGAGATTGCTGACATGGCTCATGATCCCAGGAGGACAAGGTGACCAGATGCTGCCACGTGGATGGAAGCATCTCGAATCTGGAGAATTCCTTGGGCGGGAAAACGTGGAAGCCACGCGCCCTTATCCAGCTGCTGTTGTTATAAATATCAGTCTTCATCTTCTACAGAGGCTGATCGAAGTTGGCGAAGTATATACATCCAGTCTGAAACAAGCAGCCACCGAGATCCACTGTGAGAGGAAGAAAAGTAGAGAAGAAGAAAAGGAGAGAAAAAGAAGAAGAGAGATGAGTTGAGAGAGTTATCGTGAGAGTTTGTGAATCAGCCTCTTGGTCCAGTTACCAGAGCTGATATTGCTCAACCTTGAGCTACAGTCATTTTTGGCTTTCTTCCATTACTTTTGAAAACTCTTGTTCGATCAAGCTGTTAGTCAGCAGTTTCAAGCTGTGAGGCAGCGGGTTGCAGAGGCGTTCCTCTGGTCGGCTAAGCTGTAGTGCCCAGCAGAGCAAGCTGTGATGCTCAACTGTTGCAGAGGGTGTTCCTCTGGTCGGGATAAGCTGTAAGCCCCAGCCGTTGTTGGCAAGCTGTAAAGCCCAACGGTTTGAAGCTGTGTATCAGCAGTAATCCACATTCGAGTTGAATGTGGGGTGGACGTAGGTCGGACTGACCGAACCACCTAAAAGCCTTGTGCCTCTCGTGTGTTGATTGCGTGTTCAGCAGGTCTTGTGTGTTTCATTCGGAGCATTGGCTGACTTTGTCTAGTTTTCTTCTAATTCCGCATTTGATTCTAGGCATAATTTTTAAATAGCCAATTGATCTATTCACCCCCCCCCTCTAGATCCATATCTTGTGGTGATAGATCCTTCCATCTAACTCCAATAGGTAGCGGGGCTCCTGGCCCTTAAACAGGCACAAGGGGAAAGACTCCGGGCTTATATTCACCGATTTAAATCAGAAGCCCTGAGAATCCCCTGCCTGGACGTGGCCTCAGCCATAACCGCACTGACTGGGGGCACCAGGGATGAGAATCTCCGCCGTGAACTTGTCCTCCACCCTCCCTCGACCCGTACCGAGCTAGTGACTCTGGCATTATGCCACGCCGAATGCGAGGAGGTGCTCAACGCTTGCCGAGATGGAACCGGCTCGGGTCAGGAGGGGGACAAGAAGTGGACTTCCGAGCCAAATTCAGGTTCGGGAAAAAAGCGAGACCGTGATGAGGAACGCAAGCGAAAGTACGAGCGGTACACCCCACTAGCCGCACCGGTCTATGAGATCTATGAAGACATCAAAGACTCGGGACTTCTCCGCCAGCACGAGCCGATGAGGTCGAAGAACCGTAATCGCGACAAGCATTGCTTGTTCCACAGCGACCACGGGCACGACACCGGTGACTGCCACCAGCTCCAGGATGAGATTGAGCGCCTCATCCGTCAGGGACACCTAGATCGGTTCACAGTCGAGCGTAAAGAAGACCGAGGCGCCGCGGAAGAGATCGACAACGCCCCCCGAGGGGTCCACATCAACGTCATCTCCGGAGGGACGGCATCAGGAGGCGACAGCAGCCAAGGAAGGAAGTGTCATGCCGAGCGGGCGAGCCGAGCCATAGAGCCTCCCAATGCCCCGCCGAGTGAGCCCCAGGTCATAGTCTTCTCCGGCCAAGATGTGGAAGGGCTGAGCACCCCGCATGACGACGCCCTCGTCATCTCGGCTATGATAAACCATTGTAACGTAGATAGGATTCTAGTTGACAATGGGAGTGCCCCTGATGTATTGTCTTATGACTGTATCCTTAAGATGGGGGAGGATCCATCCAAGCTCTGCCCGGTCCAAACCACCCTCTGCGGGTTTAATGGCCTGGCCACCTATCCCGAGGGAGCCCTAAGCCTGCCGGTTACCCTCGGCACCCCACCCAGAACCGTTACGGTCATGGTGGACTTCATAGTGATCAAAGGCATGATAGCGTACAACGCCATCTTCGGCTGGGGAATCCTCAGCCGAATAAAGGCAATACCGTCTACCTATCACCAGAAAATGAAGTTCCCCACTAAAAATGGGTTGGGGGAAGTCCGAGGTAACCAGGCCACGGCCATAAGGTGCTACAATATCTCGGTAGAAGCCACAAGGCCGGACGTGAGGGATAAGGGCCCCCGGGGAGTCGAGGATAAAACCGCAACCACCGAGCCTGGTGGCGAGTTACTGACGGTTTTCCTAAACGACGACCCAGCCCTAAGAGTAAGGATCGGAGCCGACCTATCGCCCAAGGTTCAGCAGCAATATAAGAAATTCCATTCTGAGTACATCCGAGTCTCTGCTTGGTCTGATGATCAACTCCCTGGGATACCAGAAGAGGCCGTGATGCATAAGCTCAACCTCGACCCCGCCATAAAACCCGTACAGCAACGCAGAAGGAAGCATGCACTAGAGAAGCAGGCAATCATCAAGGCGCATGTCACCAAGGGACATGAGACTGATCTTTTTAGACCGGTCCTGTACCCGACGTGGCTAGCCAACGTCGTCCTAGTACTGAAAGCTTCAGGCAAGTGGCGGATGTGCGTGGATTTCACCAACCTGAATAAGGCCACCCCTAAGGACTGCTATCCATTGCCGAGCATCGACCAATTGGTTGACTCAACCTCGGGCAATGAGATACTCAGCTTCCTGGACGCCTATTCAGGTTATCATCAGATCAGAATGGATCTAGAAGACATCGAGAAGACCGCCTTCATCACCGACTACGGCGTCTACTACTACACCAGGATGCCTTTCGGGTTGAAGAACGCCGGAGCTACGTACCAAAGGCTGGTCAACCACATGTTCAAGGAGTAGCTAGGTCGGAACGTCGAGGCCTACATTGACGACATGCTCTGTCACGCCCCGAACCGATAGCAGCGAAACGTGTCGTTTGCTCGGAACGTGGCAGTTAAACAGTCATGTCAATCAGAGCATAGTCATTTCCACAAAACACAATTTGGACAAATAACAAATTTCATTTCAAATATAAGTTCTTTACATATTCGGGCCCATAATAAATGAAAAGACTCAATAAATAAAAATTACAATGAGACATAAGACGCAAGATAACCAGACTAGACAGTTCATCTAGATGTCAGAGTTCTCTTCACTCTTGCCCTTGCCCATCATGTGCGGTCTCGTCGTCACTAAGGTCTTTACCTGAAAAACATTGAAAAACGCAGGGTGAGCGAACGCTCAGTAGGACTTCATATCTCATGATTCCAAGCTAACTTTAAATCAATTACAGTTTAACATGCTCATGCAGGTCCTGCAAGATATAGAAATCGAGAACTGTAATAACACGAGATAAATTCAAGCACTATAATAAACAAACGAGTAAGCAAGATGCTAGATAAACTCATGTAGAGTAGGGACAATGATAATCAAGAGGGTATAGCAAGATCTAATCAAGTACTTTCTCAAGTTAGGTCAAGAGCATTCATGAGGAAATATAACATTCATCTCTCTATGACGAATACTATCACGAGAGCTTCAATGTATCCTTTATTGTGAAGGATCTTTGTGACAAGTTAACGAGTACTATCAATAGGATGAGTCAAGAACACTATATAGCAATTGCCAAGACACTAAGGGAATATCACGACGATATGATAACCCCTCTAATAAGGCAAATCAGGATCTTTTCATGACGAACAATAAGTTGTAGAAGGATGTACTATGATGGCAATTACTCTCGATCATCACTATCACGAGAGCGTTTGCACATCTAGCACTATATAGGATTGGCCAATGCACTAAGGGGAAAATCACGACGATATGACCACCCCTCATGGAAAATAGCACTAGTTAGTATTTGGTCGTACACTTAGGAGTTCTCACGACTATATGATTGCCCCTAAATGCCAATAACCGAGTTGGTGAATGCCTGCACCCGATCATCGTATACCGGTAAAGTTTGGACTTTGCCTCGCCCAATAGGGTCAGATCAGGACCTGTAGCATTTAAAATGTCATTTTAGTGGGACCCATAGCCCCTGACATTTAGTCTAGACTAATTCCATATTAATGGCCAAGAATTTCAAGGATAAAGCATGTAAGAATATTAAGATAGATTTCATGGAACATAGAGTTCAAGGACAGAATTTGTAATAAGGATGATATATCAATAAACCAGATGAAAACCATGTCATTCCGAAAATCTGGGTGATTAGGTACAACCAGCTCAATCGGCCTTGAGGGAATCCAAGGCTACGAGGAGACTTACGGAGGTCCCAATAACTAACTTGCCAGTCCGAAGGAACGGAATGTCCAACGGAGGGCTCGTATGTCACCGAGAGTTGAGTGTATAACGTGAACCAATCATGAAATAGGGACTCCATCTACGGACGTGAGATGAGAGTGCCAAAAGACCCGCGGTATGGGTCAAAGACGGAAGTAAACGGTGAGAACATGATTGCGTTAATTATAGAATTCAAGTCCCTCCAATTCTATAATTAACTATAATTAAATAATCTTATATTATTTGATGCCCGTGGTTGGCGTCATTTATTAATTAGCGTCCCCTTGGGGAACATTAATTTTTATGATTTTTAAATTAATTTATTTAACAAGAATTCACATTTATATCTATTTAATTTAATAAATTTAAAAACATACATTAAAAGGCACATTGATTTATTTAAAATAATTTAAGAAAAAAGAATATATGATAATTAGGAGAAAAATATAAGGATTCCAAATATATATTTTTCATAATTTTCGGTTATATATTTTAATAATAATGAATTTTCAAAATATGCATACATGATATATATATATGTATACATATACTTATATATATATATATATATATATATATAAAATCAATCTGACGCCTAGCAATAGTGTCGTCAACTTTTTTAAGTAACGATCGTTTTTGGGTCGTTATTTCAAAAAGATCTATTTTTTCGAACCTCCTGTTTCTATATTTAACCATGTCGGAATCTAGCTTATAATATACCGAAATGACCGGCTCGAAAAACTCTACCTAACCATACATTCAAAATAATTTTTCGATCAGAGATGGGAGATCTTGCGATAGGGGGCACGAAAAATGGTACAACTACTTTCACTACCTCGGTCTCCACCCCAATAGTACACCCATAAATTTTCATGGCGAAAGGATACTTCTATACCTATAAACAATTATAAATGCGAAAAACTCATAACCATTATATATGCAATTGACGATTGTCGTTCATCATTTTTTTTTGAATTTAATTAAATGACGACCTTTCGGTTGTCACCTTTTACTATTATAACGCCCTTCCACGTCAATTTCAGAAGAGACGACGTACATCAAGTCGTCATTTTTCTTTTTCCCACAACTCTACTATGAATAGTATCACTTTCAATTTATCAAGAATTTTATGAAACAAAATATATGATAAATAGGAGAAAAATATAAGTATCCTAACCATGTAATATCATAAATTTATTCTCTCTATTTTAAAAGATAAAAATCTTTGAAGTTCATGTGAAGTTTTAACCGAATAATCGGGGTCAATTTTATTCTAACAAAATTTTAATAAAATAAAGTTATAAAAATTATCAGAAAAATATAGGGATCATAAAAATGTGCACTTTACTATTTTTATTAACATGATTCAATAGATATTGAATTTTAAACGATTCATCAGTTATTAACAAATAAAAGATACATATTTTCTTTGAACGAAATATGCAGAACGGGGCGGTTGCACAGGATCAACAAAAAAAAGATGAAATAAATTGAGGATCATTTAAATTTTTACTTGGGAGATTGCCTACCTCTTAACAATACTTTGACGTTTAGAAGAAGAATAATAATAGCAGAGGAAGAACATGACAAAGAAGAAGCTTCCCACGCCCAACACGCCCAATAGCAGCAGCCGTGACCCAGCTACAGCAGAGGCGGAAGAAGAGGTTCCACTTCTTCACGTACACGAGAACAACAAGAAGACGAGCCCCTCTTCACGTAACATAAAGACGATGACGACGACCTCCCTTCGAACGCAAGGGCATCAACAAGCCTTGTGCGTTCGACAAGGTTGAGTTTTATAGAGGATGGGAATTCTGGAGGGTTCAAAGTCCATCAAGGCAACTTTCCATAAGTTATTTCCGAAGGCATTTCCACCTTCCCATTTACTAGCCGCTTGCTATATTTTTATGCCAAAAACCCTAAAGCTAATAACATACACGATCGCCCCTGCATTTGGGTAGTGTGGTTCGATGGGTTGTATGTGGGTAAAGGGGTGGCATTTGATGGGCACGTGGGTTGATTTGTTTGTTAGGTTGGCTTTGTATTAGTTTGGGCTACATGGCATGTGGTTAAAATGGGTTGCTATACGTGGGCTTTGGGTTGTTTTGGGTGATGGTCCATTAACATATACATGGTTAACATAAATTATGCATTTCTCTATTGTCCTCTTAATTTTATTGTTAAGAGTTTTGTTTATGAAGCCCATGTATGTATATATATACACTCAAGCCCAATTAGTTTTTTTACCGTTCTGAGAGTTGAAAAGTCTATTACCGTACATATTTGAGTTATGATGATATTTAGCTAGTTAACATATTTGGCTTTTGAATCTTATATATACACTTTCCAAAGCCCATTATATATGTGTTTAACGTAAGCCCCCAAACTCATTCAGTTTTGGGATATTTTGGGTTAGGTTTACAAGCTTAATAGCATTTATTTTTATATATATATTCTAAAAAAGCCCAATAATTATTATTAAAGCCCATTATTCTTTCAAAGCCCATTGAGTATACCTATTAGCTTAATATTATTGGGTTGGGTCTTTCTTCTTGCAATTTATCATGGGCTAAGCCTTAAACCTTGATTAAGGCCCACTAATTAAATTTGTTTGAATTATAATGGGTTTTAACTTATTCATGTATTTAGTGTAGCTGGGCATATTATATATTTTTTTAGAGTGGAACTTCTAGAGATTTTATATCTTTTAATTTTATTTATTTGTCTATCTTATTGAATTTTTCCGTTGTCTTGGGTATCAGAGTCGGTTTTGGTTCTACGAAAACCTTTATATCTATATGTACGTATTTATTCTTGAATTATAATTTTAATTTTAAACTAAAATAGACAAAGTTCATACTAGTATCTATTTCCCAATTTTATTTACTTATACTTTTTATTATCATTTAAGCTCATTAACTATTTTAGTTAATTATCACTTTTCCTTTATCAAAATTTTAATTCCCATGATTTTCTATATCTAATATTTATAGTTATTTCTATTTGTTTTATATTTAAATTTTCGAGGTGCTACACCCTCCCCCACTTAAAAGAATTTGGTCCCCAAATTCACATAGTTTCCTTTCCAAAATTTGTGGGGTAAGATCACCATATCTAAAGCATGTATTCTGGCTAGATCATTCACATATCATGCTAAGTACTTAAGGTCATATCCGATTCATGCAAGTTTTAGATGAGATATGTTTATAGGGTTACCTTCCGTTGCTTACGGTGCTTCTTCCTTTAAGAGTGGACATCGAGTAATTTTGTGATCTCTACTTCCACAACGGATGCATTTTCCAAGTTTATACCAACACTCGTCCGGATGGTGCCTTCCCTTCTTGCAATGCTCGCATTTTCCTTTAGCCAGAATGATTTGTTGATCATTATTCCGAAGTTTCTTATTCTTACGGAAACCATTACCTACATTGGACCTCTTCTTGTCATTCATGATTTCCTTGTTCTTAGCGATCTTTCCCTTGACTCGCTCCATCATATCCATGGCATCTTCTAAGAGTTGTGCTTTTCTAACCATCTCAGTGTAAGTTTTTATTTCCAGTGGAGCCAATTGAGGAATAAGCTCCACCTTCAAGCCATTCATGAATCGTTTTGCTCTCATCTTTTCCGTACTGACTAGGTGTGGTGCATACCGGGCCAATCTAGAAAACTTCGCTTCGTACTCCGCTATGGACATACTACGTTGTTTCAAAGCCGCAAACTCCATGGCCTTCTTCTCACGGATTCTCTCCGAGAAATATTTCTCATTAAAATATTCTAAGAACTCATCCCATGTAACTTGTTCATTAGGCAAGATTGTTTCAACGGATCCCCACCATGCACGGGCATCCTTCTCTAATTGATAAGTTCCTAATAGTACCTTCTCTTCGTCGGTGCATTGCATCACCTTAAAGGTCCTCTCTATTTCTTGCACCCAATTTTCTGCTTCATCTGGGTCAGTAGATCCACTAAACTTCGGGGGATTCATCTTTTGGAACTTCCGATGCAAATCCCCGGCTCCATGTCATGCTCCAACTTGTGCAACTTGTTGTAAGGCTTGCGTTAAACCCTGGACAGTGCGTTGCATCTCTCTCCACTAAGCTCTCTCAGCCGTCATTCTAGCCTACAAGAATAAGGTTTTGGATTAATGATATTCATATCTTGGTAGGTATCTAACGCGAATGTAACAGGTTTTATCATTTAACCCATAGCTCTACCCAAATCTCACGGGGTTCCTATAGGATAACTGACAAGGACGACTCGATCTAGGACTTGAACCTGATGACCTAGGGATTTAGAAAGCCTAGGCTCTGATACCACCTTCTGTCACGCCCCGAACCGATAGCAGGGAAACGTGTCGTTTGCTCGGAACGTGGCAGTTAAACAGTCATGTCAATCAGAGCATAGTCATTTCCATAAAACACAATTTGGACAAATAACAAATTTCATTTCAAATATAAGTTATTTACATATTCGGGCCCATAATAAACGAAAAGACTCAATAAATAAAAATTACAATGAGACATAAGACGCAAGATAATCAGACTAGACGGTTCATCTAGATGTCAGAGTTCTCTTCACTCTTGCCCTTGCCCATCATGTGCGGTCTCGTCGTCACTAAGGTCTTTTCCTGAAAAACATTAAAAAACGCAGGGTGAGCGAACACTCAGTAGGACTTAATATCTCATGATTCCAAGCTAGCTTTAAATCAATTACAGTTTAACATGCTCATGCAGGTCATGCAAGATATAGAAATCAAGAACTGTAATAACACGAGATAAATTCAAGCACTATAATAAACAAACGAGTAAGCAAGATGCTAGATAAACTCATGTAGAGTAGGGACAATGATAATCAAGAGGGTATAACAAGATCTAATCAAGTACTTTCTCAAGTTAGGTCAAGAGCATTCATGAGGAAATATAACATTCATCTCTCTATGACAAACACTATCACGAGAGCTTCAATGTATCCTTTATTGTGAAGGATCTTTGTGACAAGTTAACGAGTACTATCAATAGGATGATTCAAGAACACTATATAGCAATTGCCAAGACACTAAGGGAATATCACGACGATATGATAACCCCTCTAATAAGGCAAATCAGGATCTTTTCATGACGAACAATAAGTTGTAGAAGGATGTACTATGATGGCAATTACTCCCGATCATCACTATCACGAGAGCGTTTGCACATCTAGCACTATATAGGATTGGCCAATGCACTAAGGGGAAAATCACGACGATATGACCACCCCTCATGGAAAATAGCACTAGTTAGTATTTGATCGTACACTTAGGAGTTCTCACGACTATATGATTGCCCCTAAATGCCAATAACCGAGTTGGTGAATGCCTGCACCCGATCATCGTATACCGGTAACGTCGGACTTTGCCTCGCCCAATAGGGTCAGATCAGGACCCGTAGCATTTAAAATGTCATTTTAGTGGGACCCATAGCCCCTGACATTTAGTCTAGACTAATTCCATATTAATGGCCAAGAATTTCAAGGATCAAGCATGTAAGAATATTAAGATAGATTTCATGGAACATAGAGTTCAAGGATAGAATTTGTAATAAGGATGATATATCAATAAACCAGATGAAAACCATGTCATTCTAGAAATCTGGGTGATTAGGTACAACCAGCTCAATCGGCCTTGAGGGAATCCAAGGCTACGAGGAGACTAACGGAGGTCCCAATGACTAACTTGCCAGTCCGAAGGAACGGAATGTCCAACGGAGGGCTCGTATGTCACTGAGAGTTGAGTGTATAACGTGAACCAATCATGAAACAAGGACTCCATCTACGGACGTGAGATGAGAGTGCCAAAAGACCCACGGTATGGGTCAAAGACGGAAGTAAACGGTGAGAACATGATTGCGTTAATTATAGAATTCAAGTCCCTCCAATTCTATAATTAACTATAATTAAATAAACTTATATTATTTGACGCCCGTGGTTGGCGTCATTTATTAATTAGCGTCCCCTTGGGGAACATTAATTTTTATGATTTTTAACTTAATTTATTTAACAAGAATTCACATTTATATCTATTTAATTGAATAAATTCAAAAACATACATTAAAAGGCACATTGATTTATTTAAAATAATTTAAGAAAAAAAAATGATAATTAGGAGAAAAATATAAGGATTCCAAATATTTATTTTTCATAATTTTCGGTTATATATTTTAATAATAATGAATTTTCAAAGATATGCATACTTGATATATATATATACATACATATATATATATATATATATATATATATAATCAATCTGACGCTTAGCAATAGTGTCGTCAACTTTTTAAGTAACGACCGTTTTTGGGTCGTTATTTCAAAAAGATCCATTTTTTCAAACCTCCTGTTTCTATACTTAACCATGTCGGAATCTAGCTTATAATATACCGAAATGACCGGCTCGAAAAACTCTACCTAACCATGCATTCAAAATAATTTTTCGATCGGAGACGGGAGATCTTGCGATAGGAGGTACGAAAAATGGTGCAACCACTTTCACTACCTCGGTCTCCACCCCAATAGTACACCCATAAATTTTCATGGCGAAAGGATACTTCTATACCTATAAACAACTATAAATGCGAAAAACTCATAACCATTATATATGCAATTGACGACTGTCGTTCATCATTTTTTTTGAATTTAATTAAATGACGACCTTTCGGCTGTCACCTTTTACTATTATAACGCCCTTAACAGTGGCGTCAATTTCAGAAGAGACGACGTACATCAAGTCGTCATTTTTCTTTTTCCCACAACTCTACTATGAATAGTATCACTTTCAATTTATCAAGAATTTTATGAAACAAAATATATGATAAATAGGAGAAAAATATAAGTATCCTAACCATGTAATATCATAAATTTATTCTCTCTATTTTTAAAGATGAAAATCTTTGAAGTTCATGTGAAGTTTTAACCGAATAATCGGGGTCAATTTTATTCTAACAAAATTTTAATAAAATAATATTATAAAAATTATCAGAAAAATATAGGGATCATAAAAATGTGCACTTTACTATTTTTATTAACATGATTCAATAGATATTGAATTTTAAACGATTCATCAGTTATTAACAAATAAAAGATACATATTTTCTTTGAACGGAATATGCAGAACGGGGCGGTTGCACAGGATCAACAAAAAAAAGATGAAATAAATTGAGGATCATTTAAATTTTTACTTGGGAGATTGTCTACCTCTTAACAATGCTTTGACGTTTAGAAGAAGAATAATAATAGCAGAGGAAGAAGATGACAAAGAAGAAGCTTCCCACGCCCAACAGCAGCAGCCGTGACCCAGCTACAGCAGAGGAGGAAGAAGAGGTTCCACTTCTTCACGTACACGAGAACAAGAAGAAGACGAGGCCCTCTTCACGTAACATAAAGACGATGACGACGACCTCCCTTCGAACGCAAGGGCATCAACAAGCCTTGTGCGTTCGACAAGGTTGAGTTTTATAGAGGATGGGAATTCTGGAGGGTTCAAAGGCCATCAAGGCAACTTTCCATAAGTTATTTCCGAAGGCGTTTCCACCTTCCCATTTACTAGTCACTTGCTATAGTTTTATGCCAAAAACCCTAAAGCTAATAACATACACGATCGCCCCTGCATTTGGGTAGTGTGGTTCGATGGGTTGTATGTGGGTAAAGGGGTGGCATTTGATGGGCACGTGGGTTGATTTGTTTGTTAGGTTGGCTTTGTATTAGTTTGGGCTACATGGCATGTGGTTAAAATGGGTTGCTGTACGTGGGCTTTGGGTTGTTTTGGGTGATGGTCCATTAACATATACATGGTTAATATAAATTATGCATTTCTCTATTGTCCTCTTAATATTATTGTTAAGAGTTTTGTTTATGAAGCCCATGTATGTATATATATACATTCAAGCCCAATTAGTTGTTTTACCGTCCTGAGAGTTGAAAAGCCTATTACTGTACATATTTGAGTTAAGATGATATTTAGCTAGTTAACATGTTTGACTTTTGAATCTTATATATACACTTTCCAAAGCCCATTATATATGTGTTTAACGTAAGCCCCCAAACTCATTCAGTTTTGGGATATTTTTAAAAGCCCAATAAATATTATTAAAGCCCATTATTCTTTCAAAGCCCATTGAGTATAACTATTAGCTTAATATTATTGGGTTGGGTCTTTCTTCTTGCAATTTATCATGTGTTAAGCCTTAAACCTTGATTAAGGCCCACTAATTAAATTTGTTTGAATTATAATGGGTTTTAACTTATTCATGTATTTAGTGTAGCTGGGCATATTATATATTTTTTGAGAGTGGAACTTCTAGAGATTTTATATCTTTTAATTTTATTTATTTATCTACCTTATTGAATTTTTCCGTTGTCTTGGGTATCAGAGTCGGTTTTGGTTCTACGAAAACCTTTATATCTATATGTACGTATTTATTCTTGAATTATAATTTTAATTTTAAACTAAAATAGACAAAGGTCATACTAGTATTTATTTCTCAATTTTATTTACTTATACTTTTTATTATCATTTAAGCTCATTAACTATTTTAGTTAATTATCACTTTTCCTTTATCAAAATTTTAATTCTCATGATTTTCTATATCTAATATTTATAGTTATTTCTATTTGTTTTATATTTAAATTTTCGGGGTGCTACATGCTCGTCAAGACCCCCAAGGCCGAAGACCACTTTACTGACCTCGCTGAAACCTTTGACACCCTCCTGAAGTACAACATGAAGCTCAATCCTGCCAAGTGCGCTTTCGGAGTGAGATCTGGGAAGTTCATGGGTTTCTTGGTCACTCAGCACAGGATCGAGGCCAACCCCGACAAAGTCCAGGCCATCCTGGACATGCGCCCGCCCACCTGCGTCAAGGACGTCCAGCGCCTAACTGGGCGTGTCGCCGCTCTCAGTCGGTTCCTGTCCCGTGCGGCCGAACGATGCTTGCCTTTCTTCAAACTTTTGAGGGGGCCCAAATTGGCATCTGCTACGTTCGCATGGGATGAGGAATGTCGGAGAGCGATTGCCGAGCTCAAGGAGTTCCTGGCCTCGCCCCCAGTGCTCTCCAAGCCCGTCCCGAGTGAAGTCTTGCTGCTCTATCTCTCGGCAACACCATCTATAGTCAGCTCGGTCCTAGTCAGAAATGACTTGGGGATCGAGAGGCCGGTCTACTACACCAGCAAGGTGCTGAATGAGGCTGAAAGGAGGTACCCCGCAACCGAGAAACTTGTGCTAGCATTGGTTACCTCCGCCAAGCGCCTCCGACCCTATTTTTAGGGGCACCCCATCACCGTGCTGACCGGCGAACCATTGAAGAAGATTCTGGCCCACCCCGAAGCTTCAGGGAGACTCGTCAAATGGGCCATCATGCTTGGGGCTTACGATATATCCTATCAACCGCGCTCGGCTGTGAAAGGCCAAGCGCTCGCTGACTTTATCGCCGAGAGCCCCATCCCAACTTAAGAAAGATCCCCGTCCGCGCCCGGGCCAACCTGGGAACTGTTCGTAGACGGATCGTCCAACTCAGTCGGCAGTGGTGCCGGAGTCCTCCTAAGGTCCCCCTAAGGAGTAGAGCTACAGTACGCCTTGAAATTCAACTTTCAGGCATCCAACAATGCTTCCGAGTATGAGGCCCTTATCTCGGGAGCATGCATGACCCGACGGTTGGGGCTGAGCTAGTCAAAATCCACACCGACTCCCAGCTGGTCGCTAGCCAAGTCAACGGCGAATACGAAGCTCGAGAGGCGCCAATGATCAAATACCTCCAGCTGGTCAGAGACCTGACCCAATAGTTCGAGGGATTCGAGGTAGTCCGAATATCTCGGGAGGAAAACTCCCGAGCGGATGCCCTCTCTCGGTTGGCCTCCTCTCTCGACCCTGGAGGTACCCGATCGGTCCTCCTTGAAGAGCTAGAGTGCCCAAGCATTGACTCGGAGCTCCTTGCTGTTGACTCAGCCATTCCGAGCGACTGGCGCACTCCCTACCTGTCTTGGCTCCGGGACTCCCAAGAGCCTTCCGACCCTCGAGAAGCCCGCAGACTGAAGTACCAAGCCCGACGCTTCGTCATTCTAGACGACACTCTCTACCAGAGATCTTTCTCCGGTCCTCTCCTAAAGTGTCTCGGCCCCGACGAAGCCAGCCGAGCCATCCAAGAGATTTATGAAGGCCTGTGAGGAGCGCATTCAGGAGGAAGGTCGCTCGCCAGGATCCTGCTACGGTAGGGTTACTAGTGGCCCACCCTGCAGCGCGACTGCACGGCCCATGTGCAACAGTGCGACCGATGCTAGCGATTCGACCACTTGGTCCATCAGCCGGCTACGGAGCTCGTCACCCTTACCGAGCCTTATCCCTTCGCTCAGTGGGGGATCGACATTCTCGGGCCGTTCCCTACGGCTCAGTCCCAAAGGAAGTTCATCATCGTCGCCATCGACTACTTCAGCAAGTGGATCGAGGCCGAAGCCACGGCGAGGATCACCGAGACAGTCGTCTGGAGTTTCATCTGGAAGTCGATCATTTGTCGCTTCGACATCCCCTGAGTGATAGTGAGCGATAACGGTCGACAATTCGACTCTCGCTATTTCCGAGACCGATGCGCCGACCTAGGTATTCGCAACCACTTCACTTCGGTCGCCCACCCTCAGGCCAATGGGCTGGTCGAGAATGCCAATAAGACTATCTTAAAAGGCATAAAAACCAGACTCGGCAAGGCCAAGGGTAGCTGGCTCGAGGAACTGCCTAGCGTACTTTGGTCACACAGAACGACTCCCAGAATGGCAACTGATGAGAGTCCTTTCCAGTTGGTGTATAGCACTGAGGCCGTTATTCCGTTAGAGGTCGCCAACCCTTCTCTCTGAGTCATCCGCTTCTCGCCCGAGGTAAACGAGCAAAAGTTACTCGAGAACCTCGATCTAGCAGATGAGCTCCGAGAGATCGCCAGCATCTGAGCTACGGAGTACCAGCGCCGCCTCACTCGATACTACAACGCCAAAGTCTGAGGCAGACACTTCCAACCGGGAGACTTCGTCCTCAGGAAAATCGAAGCCTCTCGACCACTAGAGGCGGCGGGCAAGCTATCCCCTAACTAGGAAGGCCCCTACCGAGTGGTCGAGACGCTCGGGAAAGGAGCATACCAGCTATCTATAATGGAAGGGGAACCCATCCCTTGGGCATGGAATGCAGCCACACTACGCAAGTTCTACTTTTGAAGTTCGTGCAAACAATCCGAGTGAAATAAAATTTTCTCCTTTTAATTTAATCGATTGTTGGTACATCAGAAAGGCAAAAGCCAATACATTACATAACAGAAAGCAAAAAATCCATCTGGCACCACTGCAAGAGGCCATTGCTCGGCTGACTCGGTTGATCTCCTTGCGTCTAGCCACTGACTCTGCCTCGCGTAGAAACTGGCTCGGATAAAAGCTGGTTGTTCCAGTTGGCTCGGGCGGCCCATGACAAAGGTGACAGAGGGACTGCGGAGGGGAAGGCGACCTTCCAAGTTGATAGAGGCTAGGGAAGAGGGAACGCCTATGAACGCCTCCTCTCCTCCAACCTACCAACTCTTTGGAGTGTACAGAGAGCGCAAGCACCCTCCGAAGAGTGAAAGAAAGGAAGAGTAGAAGAGGGAAAAAGAGGTTGCCAGAAAGAAAAAGAAACCAGCAGAGCTGGATAAGGAGGCAGGGGAAGGCTCGAAGGGGATGGGCATCACGGATGCCCCCATCCATCCTCCATCTCGCCCCCCTCCAGGAAGCCTCGCCGGAACTGATAGAGGAAACGACGTGATTTTTCCGTCAAAATCCTCTCCAGATCCACGCGACGACCATCGGACCCGCTTCAAACCCACGCGACGACCGTCGGACCTGCTCAAAACCCGAAGCGGCAAAAACCTGCAGCCCTCCATCATCGACAACATCATCTTCCGAAGGATCCTCCATGCTCTGAATGCAACGGCACAACGCAACGTGAAGAAGGGATGATGAAAGAATGTTAGGGAAAATCCTAAGCGGTGGAGAGGAAGGGACGCCCTTCGGTCTTTTTATAGGCAAAGGGAAGCTACTTGACTTAAATGACTCCCTCCTCGAAAACATGCCAAAGGAATTCTCCCCTCTAAACGGTCACCTCAAATCCCTCGTTTTCCGCCTCAGCGGGATACACGAAGTAGCCTGGCATTCAAAGCGTTGGAAAACGGAAAGACACCCTGTCAGGAGCCCGTCCAACCAGCATGCGAAAACCACGCAGGACGTATCGGCAATTTCCAACTACTACAGATACGCTAATCGAATCACGGCAAGGAAGGCAAGAAGCAAGTAAGTCATTTATTGCCTTACCAAAAGGAAATCCATTTCTTGGAAAAGGAAAAGAGGCAAAACAGGACAGATACATCAGGCCTCGGGCCCACTTTGAAGCTCGGGAACAGAAGGCATGGGTGTTTCACCCCCGGCACCCTCGGTGATGGCCAGCCCTGGCACTCACCCCGCCCGCGCGGGAACTGCCTCTGGCGCGAGCCCTCCCGAGGCAGCCGGAGTTGGTGACCCCACCGAAGAAGAGCCCTTTGGATCTTCCCCGCCCGACGCAGAGGAGCTAAAAGATGACCCATCCGAGTCATAGCACTGGCCAGAGGGGAAGTCAATCCAAAAATCTTATGCATCGGCATAGGCTACAGCCCAGCGGTAACCCTGCTCGAACCCTTTGCGGATGCCTTAGCGAAGTGCTGCCTCGTAAGAGGGAAGAGCAGCTTTCTGCAAGTCGGCTAGGTAGGCCTCCGAGCCCCTGTATTGCTCGATCGCCTCCGCTCTGACCAGCCCCATCCTCTCGGCAAGCTCGGCCGACTTCCGCTCTGCCTCGACCGCACGCTCCTCGGCCTCCGTTGATCGCTTCTCCGCCTCAGCCGACTTCAGCTCAGCTTCGGCCACCCGTTCCTTGGCCTCCGCCAATCGCTTCTCCGCCTCAGTTCGGTCGGCCGCGGCCTCAAGACGAAGGCGCTCCGCTGCCTCTGCAAAGTCCACCAACTCAGCGCGCTCAGCCTCCCAACGGCCGTCCAGCTCGAGGTGGTGAAGGCGCTCCTCCCCAAGGAGTTTGCTTTTCCTCTCAAGCGATTCCTGGGCCTTGGCTAGCTGCTCGGTCAACGCTCTGACTTCCAGCCGACTCGACCGCGCCGACTCCCTGATCGCGGAGAACTCCCGCCGGAGCCCCTCGTGCGCCTCATTGAGTCGAGCTAACTTCCTCGCGCACCCTTCGAGGGTCCAAGCCAGGTTCGACCGCTCTGACTCCGTCCGGGCGTAAGTCTCCTCCATCGTGGCCCCCATCTGGGCCATAACCAGGCCGCCCTTCATGATGACGTGGAGGACCCCGGGAGGAGAATGGCACCTATCTCCCCCTTTCATCCTCACGGACACGTCGCGGCAAAGTTGATAAAGAGCTCTCGAGACGTCGAGCCCCTCCAAGGCCACAGGCATGGGCACCCGTTCCGCCCCTGGCGCCGCGCCAGAAGGCCCAAGTCGAACTGCGGGAACGGCCACCCCGCCCTCCGCGGTCGGTTGGGGTTGTGACACCTCCGTAGGCGAACCCCCGACCTCGACCGACGCCACGAGCCCGGCCACACTAGGCACCTCGGACGTTTGGGGCTGTGACGCCTCTATAGGCGAACCCCCGATCTCAATCATCTCGGCCCGCGCGTCGCCACCCGAGACCTCGCCCACCTCAACCGGCCCCCCGGTCTCGGCCACGGCCTTTTCTACTTCGGCCCCCTCTGTTCCCACCGAGGGGAGAGCCGAACTATCGGCACCACCCTCCGAGGGGCCCCTGGTCTCCTCGGCCCTCTCTCGCTCGACGGATGGGGGAGCCGGCCCGGTTGGGTCGGCCCCATCTTGCCCCCGAGAGGGGAGCGTCACCGAGCCAGAATCACCCTCGGCAGGGGTGAGGAGACCGGCCTTCCGGGCCCGCTTCCTGGCCTTCGCAACTTCCCGCAACCATCCCTCCATGGGATCCTTGCGCTTTGCGCCGCCCGACCGTGAGGTCCCCTCGGAAGCCGCCCCCTTGCCCTTATCCCGGGCTTGGGAGCGACCCGCGGGGACGCCCGGCTCATCAGTCGCCGAGTCGTCACCAAGATCGATGATCTCAGCAACTTCCTCCAGAGGCTCCCGCCTAGTGTCTGCAGCAGAGGAGAACGCTTGATCAGGAAAAGAAAGACGACCTCCACCCCTGAGGGAAAATCCAAGTGGTGGTACCTGACGGCTTCAGCCGCGTGAGAAGGCACCGCTCGATATTCTCCGGCGTCACCAGCTCCTCGGTAGACCGGCGATGTTTCAGCAAGCGAGCGACATATGATAGGGTGCAAGGCCTGGATACAGAGGGGGGGTGAATGTATCCTGCTCTAAATATCGCCCAATTAAAACTCTAATGCTCAAGTGTGCGGAATTAAAAGCAGTTGATGAAATGTGCTGAAAATACTTAGAAGCAACTCAGCAAGACAACACAAATCTATTAG
Organism: Amorphophallus konjac; assembly: GCA_022559845.1. NCBI lineage: Eukaryota > Viridiplantae > Streptophyta > Magnoliopsida > Alismatales > Araceae > Amorphophallus > Amorphophallus konjac. Next base: position 149,850,420 of record CM040124.1, read on the forward strand.
CTCTCACACGCTCCTAAGCAAACATCTAAAGATCGCAGCAGAGAAAATAACATATAAGGAAAAACAAACCACAAGAGAACACCAAGATTTTTTAGGTGGTTCGGTCCAAAGACCTACGTCCACCCCTCACTCTAAACCGGAGTGAGGCTTCCACTAGCTAGGCTAGAAACTGCAGACTCAGTCTGCAACAAATTGCTGCCACACAGCTTAACCAGGGGAACAACCTCCTCTCTTCCTCCCAACCGGAGGGACACCCCAAGTTACTCCCAGCCACTTGGAAACCAGAGACGCAAGTCTCTCTTCCTCCAGACCAGGAGGGAAGACCTAGTCTTGCAACCCACAAGACCAGAACCGGAGGACCAATCCTCCCTTCCTCCAAACCGGAGGGGAACCTAGAGACCTAAGTCTCTCTTCCTCTGAAACCCAGAGGGAAGCACAGGTGACACCAAGTCACCTGCAAACTAGAGGTCTCGGACCTCTCTTCCTCCCAACCGGAGGGAAGCCGACCTCACACAAGAGAATCGGAAGAACAACTGGTGAATGGTTAAAAAGAAAAACAAAACCGCAGCAACAGAAGGCTGGAAAAATAAAATCAAACTGTGGCTCTCGCAGGAACTGGCTGGCCTGGATTTGATCCACGGTCCAGCAGAAACTGATCTTCAGTTGAAGCTTCCTTTGCTCTAGCTCTCTCTTCTTCCCACTCTTCTTTTTCTTCTCTTTCGCAGGCTCTCTCTGTCTTTCTTCTTCTTCTGCTCACTGCCTTTCTGCAGCTCTATCTTCTATCTCGATCACTCTCTTCCTCTTTCTTATCTGATCTCTTTTTCTTATCTTATCAGTCTTCTCCAGATGGAGGCGGTTGTGTATTTATAGCTGCAGCAATTAGGGCGTTATCCTCGGATCACGTGCCAGGTGCCAACCTCGGATCACGTGCCCTTCATAGGCTTTACGAACAGTACCTGTCACACAGACATAAGAAGATATCAGTTGGATGTATATACTTGGTTCAGGCTGTTAACAAAGTGTGTACAGGTAAGATGCAGCTTGAGTGTATAGACTTGAAGGTTAACAAACGAGTGTACAGACTTCTTGTGAAGGATAGAGTGTATAGGCTTGAACACTTAACAATCGAGTGTATAGACTTGAGGTTAACAATCGAGTGTATAGGGTTGAAGGCCTAACAATCGAGTGTATAGACTTGAATGTGATATCGAGTGTATAGGGTTGAAGGTTAACTGAGTGTATATAGTCTTCACAGAAGGATGTTCAGACATTAACTTCTGAAGAGTATATACTCTGCTGAAGAACGTTCAATTGATGTACACGCCACAGGCTGTATAGACTTCATACAAAGACACATGTTGTATAGACTTCGATGCAAAGGCTTAACAACGAGTGTGTAGACTTGAATGCTTGAAAGGATGTATACACTTCGTCTCTGAAGGAGATGCACATATGCTGAAGTGTGTATAGACTTGCTGATCAAAGGAACAGAATGTATATTAAGACAATGCAATGTATAGACATTAATGAACATTATGCAATGTATGGACTTTGATTAACATATGCATTGTATTGACTTAACGACCCAACCGATGTATAGACTTAGAAACAGCAATGAAGCAAGTGTGTACAATGTGAGAGAGTGTATAGACTTAGCCAACTTGAGACATTGTACAGACTATGATGCACAATCAATGTATAGACTTCGTGATGCCAACAGACAATGACTGTGCAGACTTGTTTTGAACAATGCACGCTGTATAGACTTGCAGTGCAAAGCCTGATGAATAGACTTGGTAGTCTGGGGGGTCGACCCATCAAAGAAAGGGGTCGACCCATGATGCATGGATGTATGGACTTGAAGATTCGAAGCCCCATAATGTTTAGACTTTAAGATGCATACGCCAAGGCTGTACATACTTGAAGAGACGATGCACTGTAGACTGCCAGACTCTGTACAGACTTGCAGCTTGAGACGCTTACAGAGACGGACCACTGTATAGACTTCAAGTCCAAGTGAGACAGTGGTTGTACAGACTTGGGAGGCTTGACACAGTGATGTACAGACATTGGGAGGCTTGACACAGTGAAGTACATACATTGTGATGTATAGACTTAGGAGCATTTGCCAAGGCTGTACCGACTTGAGCAATGCAAAGGCAATCGGATGTATAGACTTCATGATGAGTAGACATGCCAAAACAACTGAATCGTGTACAGACTTGATGAAGCTTCAAATGAATGAATGTATATACTTCCCAAACGAATGTACAAACTTCAGAAGATGAAGACTCTGTATAGACTTGAGTGCCTGAATCAGTGCTCTGTACAGACTCGCCACCAACCAATGTATAGACTTGAAGAAGCTGAGTGAACAATGTATAGGCTTTGAACTCTCTACAGACTTGAAGACCCTGAGCCAACGTATAGACTTTGCCTTAGAAACGAATGTATAGACTTGAAGCAGAAGCCAAGCTCACGATGTGTAGACTTGGCCAGAACGTAGGGAAAGGTATGAATGTATAGACTTGGCCAGAACGTAGGGAAAGCCGCCAATGTTCAGACTTGATCATCCAGCCGTGTATAGACTTTGTTTCGAGCAACGTAGGTAAAAGAGACAATGTATAGACTTTGCACAGGAGTGCTTGAAGCGATGTATAGACATGGGGAATAGCTTGAGACACATAGACGCTGCTCGCTATACAGACTTGATCAAGGCAGCTGAACAATGTACACACTTCCAATGTATAGACTTCTCATGAACAGTCTGATGTGCATACTTCCCTTCGATACATCTACAGTGCAATGTATTGACTTTGAAGAATATGTACATGGCGATGTACAGACTTTGAATGAAGAGCCCAATGTATAGACTTGGATGCCCAAAGGTAATGTATAGACTTGTAAGACACTCATGCACTGAAGATGTATAGACTCTGAAGAAATGAGAAGGCGATGTACAGACTCTACCAATGTGCATACTTTGCCTAAATGCAGTGTGTAGACATGGAGATATGATGCATGAACAAAATGGCGTTGTATAGACTTGCCGATCTGGGGGGTCGACCCATCAGGAAGGGGGGTCGACCCACTTCTGTCTAGACAATGCTGAAAGGTGTACAGACTAACATCAAATAATTCAGATAAAATGTAATTATGAAATGCATCAACAACTATGAAATTCACCAATGCACACACCACACAGCCTCAGCATGTTCGTTGGTTATGTTATTCAGATAAGATGTTCAATGCAACATGCATATGCAACATAATGCAACACAAACAGATTTATATGCAGATTCCAACAGATGATGACTTATAGTGTTTGCTATCATCAAAATCACAGGGACACAACAATATCCCCCTTTTTGATGATGGCAACACTATGAGTCATATTGACTTGATCAAATTATTTCTCCCCCTTTGACTTTAGCAAAAAGACATGAATTGAAGAAGGAAGAATAAGACTGCATAATATGAGTGAATTAAGAACTCCCCCTTTGACTAAGCTCCCCCTTATCAGAAATGATTTGATGGATGAAACCAAATGAGATTGATAGGATGAAACCAAATGAGATGTCGGGAGAATATCAACAAAAGCACAGGGACACTCAAAACTGCTAACTAGATCTCCCTCTTTATGAAAAAACACTCAGCATGACATGGAAACTCCCCCTGATTAGATGGAGTGAAAGAGGTGAAGAGCATCTATCAGCAAAACACATGGGTATCCAAGAATTGCCACAGACTGTAATCACAGTGAATAAGAGAGGAGGACTGATTTTCATTAGCACACTACAAGGATGAACTCTGGTTATCCAAAGACTGCAAGTGCACAAGTTAAACTGAGAGAAGTGCCTCTCAAATATGAGAACCAGTGTGAATCAAAACACAGTGATAAAGAGCAATAGGATGAGCAGATTCAACAATTAGTGAGAATTGAGATATTGAACACTTCAGCAAGATACCAACTTCATAGAGTAGAATTTGAAGTTTTAGATTCCTCCATTATAAAAGCTTATGAAACCTTGATTGTCAGATGTGGTTTAAGAATGATGTAAACCGAAATTTTTCAAAAAGAAATTATACTCATATCTGAACCAACTCTTAAAAAAAAACTACAAGCTCATATAAGATTCTAGTTCAACCAACTTCCATCTTACTTAGTTTACTTTTCATGACAGCTTTAATAGAAACATAAGTGAATGCACCTGAATTTTAATTGTTCTTTCGGAAATTGATTTACACATGTTCAAAAAAAATTTTAATGAACAATTTTGGTTCATCAGCACCTTTTGACGTGGGGAAACACCTTGATCAGAGGCCAGAATCACCAGTTATTCAGTGTGACAACCGTATTGCTTCTTCCATTTTAGAGAACAGAGGTAGCATTAAAAGTATCTTTGGCATGAGGATACACCTTGATCAGAGGCCAGAATCCCCAGTTACTCAATACAACTATGCCATTGCTCTGCCATATTTTCACAATTATTTCCAATCATCTCTTTAAACAGAGTTAACCATGGTACTTCATGACACAATCCTTTGGACAGGTTTCTCAGTAACCACAGTCATTGCTCTGTCTATACTTTTACTCAAAATGGATTCAGAACAAATTAGATGTTTAGGAACAACCACATACACTATATATCTCAGTCAACGTAGACATGGATATCCACTTTTTAGATTTCAGAAAGTCTTACATGAATTTACATGAAGCAGACAGTTAAAGTTTATTAAGAGGTTGAAATAGATATTTTCAAGTTCCTTGTGACCAAACAAGAGTACATAATACTTAAACCAATTCCAGTTAACAAATGTTCTTAAGCATGTATAATGGAAGGTTCCTCATTAAAGATGTTTTAACTTTTATGAAGTAGTATACAGGCTGAAAGTTTACTTCATATCTCAGCTCAGTAAATCAAGTGAGAATATTCAACAGACAACATTGATTTTGAAAAAATGTAGCAAAGGAGCTGCTTCAGAAGTTGACTGAATAGAGGTGAAGCTCTCCTTCAGCAGATTTAGGAGAGGCAGACAGATACCTATAAGGTATGAATTCAGATTTTGAACAACTTCAGAAGCAGTCAAGAAATATCATTTGATACCACTTTGATGATTGAATCACTGACACTACAGATATGAGAAGATGAATCAAATCGATGGACATGAAGAGTTCAGACAAAGACATAACTGAACGGATTAATCATGCTCCCCCTATCTATATGCTAGGAGACACTTCCTTCCCCCCCCCCCCCCCTTTTTTTTTGATTTTTCAAAAAAAATGATATGCTATGCAATGACTCCCCCTACCTAAAACACCAAATCATCCTATATGTCATGAAGACAATGCAGATGATGAATGACTATGCAAGAACAGATTTAACATGCTATGCAGTAAATCTAAAAATAGTTGTGTGATTTTAAGAGTATGAATAATGCTATCTTTTTGGCATTTTCAATGTAATGAGATGCAATGCAATTAACTACATGTATGCATGGGCAGGAAGCAAAATATTCACATGAAGATGCAGACATTCTCTGATAAGCAAATTTGACCTTTGGTACTTGGCAGAGAACTTGGTCTAAAAGACCATCTCACACAAAGTAAGAACCTCCAGACAAATTTCCTCTGCCCTTTAGTAGCTTATCATTTGATATACCAAAGTGGTCATGCATGACAATACAACACCAACAGTCCTATATGCATCAGATTTTCAATGATTGTATGTCAAGTGCATGATTATGCAATACTCATATATGCACACAGTTCAAACTACAAACAAGAAAACCCACAAAGCTCAATGCAAGAGTCAAACCAAACAAAAAGCATGTATGCATGAAACTATGACTTATCAGATCAACCATAAATTTAATTTGAACAGATGTGAGGAATTTACCTGAATGGGGTTTTATCAACTTGGGTGCCTTGGTTTATTTCCCCCCCCCCCCTTTTTTTTATTCTTCAGCTTCCAAGGCACACCTGCAAGTTAGCACACTATGTTGCATGGGCAGGTACCCAAACAGTCTTGGGTCCTGCAAGGTTAATAGTGACACCTTGGGCAAGTGTTCTAAACAACTTTTTAGCATGTAGGTCATCAGATCTCATCAAATAGCAATTATTCATTGAATGACCTAATGTACCACAATAATAGCAAGATGGAGCAGATTTCAGATTTGATTTATACACATTCTTATTAGCATGAATTCTATGTGCATATGCATGAAAATTTCTGTTAACAGAATTAAGATTCTGTTTACCAAAGTAAGCCAGCCAACAGTCAGCAGCTCTATGACCTGGCTTCCCACATTCAAAACATGCAAGTGTTTTTCTTTCAAACACAAATCCATTTCTACCAGAAATGTTTCTATTGACAGGGAATTTACCAGATTTATAGTTAAACTTCCTTCCCTGAGCATGCCAACATTGGGCTGCAGTGTGGCCCATCTTGCCACAGTGAAGACATGAGTTATAATTTCTTCCACCAGCCCTCAGCCAGCATTCGGATCTCTTGTGACCCAATTTTCCACAATTGAAGCATGTCATATGCTGGTTTATTGAATCAAATTTGTTCTTGTTAACAGCATGACTGTTTGCACGAAATTTAGCATGATATGAATGTGATTTTTCCTTATCACTTGCAAACCAGCACTGTGCAATTGTGTGTCCTAATTTACCACAGTGGAAACATTCAATTTTCTTTTTCTGAATTGAAGGATTTCTATCATGAAGTTTCCTAGCAGTCATATCATCTTTCTCCATCAATTTACATTCATGCATCAGATGACCAAATTTATGACAATAATGGCATGACATTATCTTTTTAGATGCATGTGAATGTGTGTGAGAACTGTGATCAACATGCCCTAGTGAACCCTTTTTATTTATTTTCTGTTTTCCAATCTTTTTCTGATTTTTGTTCTGTTTTTCGGTTTTCTGAACAATAGGCTGTTTATCTTTTGAAGTGGTGGCTACATTTGAAGCTTTTACAAAATATGTCATCAACTTGCTTTGAAATTCTTTCTTGTTAGCATTATTGTAGCCCAGCCCTTCCTTCATAGTGTTGATTTTTACACCTAGTAGCTTATCCAAGTTTTTCTGCCCACTTACGAATTTTGACAAAGAATTGTTCAGATCATTTATTTCAGATTGAAGAGAAGAGACCTGATGTTCATAGTTGACTATATCTTCTTCACAGACCAGAATTTGTTGATGCATCACATCATTCAAAGTTTTAAGGGTATCAATTTTTGATTTCAGTTTGAGCTCATTTTGATTTTCATCAACAGATTTTCCTTTTTCAAATGTCAGCAATCTCTCTGACATGGTGGAGTTCAACTGTTTTAGTTTCTCAATTTCCTCCTTTAGACTAGTGTTCTCCTGCTCAAGTTTATCATCATCAAACAAAACATTAGTTAGGAAACTTGGATATTCTGATTTACAGTTTTCAAAGTTTTCCTGAAACTTTAAGTTCGCAACACTAACAGCCTTGAACTATTCATTGATCAATCTGTTTTCATTCTCAAGACTGATTAGTTTTTGTTCAGATTCCTGACATTATTTTCTAAGTTTAGTGTTTTCAGATTTAACATGATCAAGTTCTGATTGGATTCCATCTAGTTTCGACACTTGTCTTCTGAGTATCTCATTTTCAGTTTTCAGAATTTCAGGATTTTCAAGATTTTCAGTTCCAGAAATAGGATCCCCTAGACTTGTTAACTTCTTTATCAGACTTTTATTCTTCTTCCTCAATTTTTCATGGGAGTGTAACAGATTAGCATAGGCATCTTCCCAGTGATCTAAAGTGTAACTATCGAAAGGATTGATTACCTCTTCAGTATCTTCAAATTCATCTTGATCAGTGCTATGATCGCTCTTATCAGCCAACATGCAGCTGTCCTCATTCACCCTCTGAGCTAGCTTCAGCTGATCCAGAATGTCCTTAGCGGACCTGTAGTCATAAAAATAAGAATGTAGAGCCTTGTCAGTAGCTTCTTTCATTAATTTCAAAACTTTCTGATTCTCTCCATTTCTTGATCTGTCACTTTTAGTCCATTTGGACTCTTCCTGTGGCAGTCTATGAGGACCATGTGAAATTAACTTCCACAGATCCGGATCCATTAAATTCACATAGTTATATAGACTGCTAACCCATGAGTTAAAGTTAGAGCCATTGAAAACCGGTGGAGAACCCATTGATTAAATCGGCAAGCAGATTAAAGCAACAGAGAGAAAATTTAGAAATGCACCAAAGACAAAAGGATCCTCTGCAGATCATTGGATCTGTTCAGTCAGAGACCTATGCTCTGATACCAATTAATAGGGTGCAAGGCCTGGATACAGAGGGGGGTGAATGTATCCTGCTCTAAATATCGCCCAATTAAAACTCTAATGCTCAAGTGTGCGGAATTAAAAGTAGTTGATGAAATGTGCTGAAAATACTTAGAAGCAACTCAGCAAGACAACACAAATCTATTAGCTCTCACACGCTCCTAAGCAAACATCTAAAGATCGCAGCAGAGAAAATAACATATAAGGAAAAACAAACCACAAAAGAACACCAAGATTTTTTAGGTGGTTTGGTCCAAAGACCTACGTCCACCCCTCACTCCAAACCGGAGTGAGGCTTCCACTAGCTAGGCTAGAAACTGCAGACTCGGTCTGCAACAAATTGCTGCCACACAGCATAACCAGGGGAACAACCTCCCCTCTTCCTCCCAACCGGAGGGACACCCCAAGTGACTCCCAGCCACTTGAAACCAGAGACGCAAGTCTCTCTTCCTCCAGACCAGGAGGGAAGACCTAGTCTTGCAACCCACAAGACCAGAACCGGAGGACCAATCCTCCCTTCCTCCAAACCGGAGGGGAACCTAGAGACCTAAGTCTCTCTTCCTCTTAAACCCAGAGGGAAGCACAAGTGACACCAAGTCACCTGCAAACTAGAGGTCTCGAACCTCTCTTCCTCCCAACCGGAGGGAACCCGACCTCACACAAGAGAATCGGAAGAACAACTGGTGAATGGTTAAAAAGAAAAACAAAACCGCAGCAACATAAGGCTGGAAAAATAAAATCAAACTGTGGCTCTCGCAGGAGCTGGCTGGCCTGGATTTGATCCACGGTTCAGCAGAAATTGATCTTCAGTTGAAGCTTCCTTTGCTCTAGCTCTCTCTTCTTCCCACTCTTCTTTTTCTTCTCTTTCGCAGGCTCTCTCTGTCTTTCTTCTTCTTCTGCTCACTGCCTTTCTGCAGCTCTATCTTCTATCTCGATCACTCTCTTCCTCTTTCTTATCTGATCTCTTTTTCTTATCTTATCAGTCTTCTCCAGATGGAGGCGGCTGTGTATTTATAGCTGCAGCAATTAGGGCGTTATCCTCAGATCACGTGCCAAGTGCCAACCTCAGATCACGTGCCCTTCATAGACTTTACGAACAGTACCTGTCACACAGACATAAGAAGATATCAGTTTGATGTATATACTTGGTTCAGGCTGTTAACAAAGTGTGTACAGGCAAGATGCAGCTTGAGTGTATAGACTTGAAGGTTAACAAACGAGTGTACAGACTTCTTGTGAAGGATAGAGTGTATAGGCTTGAACACTTAACAATCGAGTGTATAGACTTGAGGTTAACAATCGAGTGTATAGGGTTGAAGGCCTAACAATCGAGTGTATAGACTTGAAGGTGATATCGAGTGTATAGGGTTGAAGGTTAACTGAGTGTATACAATCTTCATAGAAGGATGTTCAGACTTTAACTTCTGAAGAGTATATACTCTGCTGAAGAACGTTCAGTTGATGTACACGCTGTAGACACGTCAAAATTGACGTTACTATGAGTACATCTCATATTGCCTTGTAATGCCCCAATTTGACCCTCAAATTAGTTCTATTTGAGTAGTTTTTCTCACTTTTCTTAGATTTCTTCTTTTTTTCACCCTTTTCTTATTTTTTTTTCTATTTCCCCTATTTTTCTGGATTTTTCTGAATTTTTCTGAATTTTTCTGGATTTTCTGGGCATTTTCCTCTATTTTTCAGAAATAACGACTTGACTCAGGGCGTCTTTTAAATAACGACTTATACATGGGCGTTTCTTAAAAAATTAACGACTACAGTGAAGGGCGTCCATTCTTTCAAATTTCTATTTTTTTAGATTTTTTTGGGAATTTTTCGGAATTTTTCAGGAATTAACGACTTTGCCTAAGGCGTTATTTTGAATAAAAAATCAAAAGAAAATGAATTCACGACGTACGTGAGGGCGTGTTTTCAAATTGATTATTTTATTATTATTTTTTTAACCCCTTTGAGAGGTGATTTGGTGGCCTTCCGGGTGTCAGAAAAATTCGCAAAAATAGTCGTTGGAATCAGGGCGACGAGATGCACCTTCACCTAAAAAATAGGAAAATAATATTGAGAAATGAAAAATGACCCTATTTTGAATATTTTGAATTAACGTCTTTTGTTAGGGCGTGTTTTAATTAACGCCTTTGACTCAGACGTTTTTCACAATTTTTTAAATAAATTCTAAAATTTGAATTTTGAATTAACGCCCTGATATAAGGCGTGTTTTTAAGAAACGCCCTCTGAGTAGGTCGTCAATTCAAGAATTGACGCCCTGAACCAAGTCGTGTTTCACTTTAGTGCTCCGAACGAACGTACCCTTTCCCAGAGAGACTCCTGCTTCGTTTTGGCTCTTGCCCAGCTTAATCCTCCCCTATTTGGGCTCTTGCCCGTTCTATCTCTTCCTCCATTGGACTCTTTCCTTCTTATCTCTTCTTCTATCCTTAATAGAACTTCGGTAGCTCTGTTAAGGGGTGGTTTTTTCTTATTCTCCTGCTTGGGGGTCCGTTCTCCTTCTTCGTTTTTTTTGTTTTTTTCTTCTTCCGCTTTTTTCTTCTTCTTCTTCTGTGTTTTTGTTTCTTCTGTTCTCTTTTTCTCCCTCCCACGTTATGCTTCTTCTTCTTCTATCTTTTTCTTCTTCTTCTTCTTCTGTCTGTCCCTCTTCTTCTTTTCTTTTTACAGGAACCGAAGGAAGGCTGTGGCAAAGGGGGATTTTTCTTCCGACGATCAACATCTTTCAAGCTTCCTCCCCGTTGAGCATTCAAGCCAAGGAACCAATAAAAGATTTTTTTTATCTTATCTCCCCTTTTTCCATTATAGTTCATAGTTCATGCATCATATTTCATTGTTATCGATTTTTCTCAACCATCATATTGAAATCTCCCCTTTAGTGCATCTCTTGCACTCTTTCCCCATTATATTTTACATGCACTCATATCTCCCACACCCTCATTGCATAGGGGTTTAAGGGCAATCCCCTTAAGGTGTGTATTGTTCATATTTTTCATGCTCACCTATATCTTTATTGAATTTGATGCTACACCATTGTTTCTAATCTATATCTTTTGGTGTTGTTGTCTTTGTTTTGCAAGGGTAATCAAAGGAAGAACTCTCTTCATCGGCCGGCCGATTTGAAGAGAAAGGAAGCACTCACATCCCCGCACTTTTGAGGTATTTTTCGCGATCATCTCTCCCATATTTTCATTATTATATTTTTGAGGCACTCGTGTCTCTGGCGATCACACACTCCCCTTAGCACCTCGTGCTCATGCTTATTATTGTTATCATTTTTTATTGATATTTTCATTAAGTGGATTATTCTAAATTAGAGATCTACACACGCCACAGGCTGTATAGACTTCATACAAAGACACATGCTGTATAGACTTCGATGCAAAGGCTTAACACCGAGTGTGTAGACTTGAATGCTTGAAAGGATGTATACACTTCGTCTCTGAAGGAGATGCACATATGCTGAAGTGTGTATAGACTTGCTGATCAAAGGAACATAATGTATATTAAGACAATGCAATGTATAGACATTGATGAACATTATGCAATGTATGGACTTTGATTAACATATGCATTGTATTGACTTAACGACCCAACCGATGTATAGACTTAGAAACAGCAATGAAGCAAGTGTGTATAATGTGAGAGAGTGTATAGACTTAGCCAACTTGAGACACTGTACAGACTATGATGCACAAGCAATGTATAGACTTCGTGATGCCAACAGACAATGACTGTGCAGACTTGTTTTGAACAATGCACGCTGTAAAGACTTCCAGTGCAAAGGCTGATGAATAGACTTGGTAGTCTGGGGGGTCGACCCATCAAAGAAAGGGCTCGACCCATGATGCATGGATGTATGGACTTGAAGATTCGAAGCCCTACAATGTTTAGACTTTAAGATGCATACGCCAAGGCTGTACATACTTGAAGAGACGATGCACTGTAGACTACCAGACTCTGTACAGACTTGCAGCTTGAGACGCTTACAGAGACGGACCACTATATAGACTTCAAGTCCAAGTGAGACAGTGGTTGTACATACTTGGGAGGCTTGACACAGTGATGTACAGACATTGGGAGGCTTGACACAGTGAAGTACAGATATTGTGATGTATAAACTTACGAGCATTTGCCAAGGCTGTACTGACTTGAGCAATGCAAATGCAATCAGATGTATAGACTTCATGATGAGTAGACATGCCAAAACAACTGAATCGTGTACAGACTTGATGAAGCTTCAGATGAATGAATGTATATACTTCCAAAATGAATGTACAGACTTCAGAAGATGAAGACTCTGTATAGACTTGAGTGCCCGAATCAGTGCTCTGTACAGACTCACCACCGACCAATGTATAGACTTAAAGAAGCTGAGTGAACAATGTATAGGCTTTGAACTCTGTACAGACTTGAAGACCCTGAGCCAACGTATAGACTTTGCCTTAGAAACGAATGTATAGACTTGAAGCAAAAGCCAAGCTCACGATGTGTAGACTTGGCCAGAACGTAGGGAAAGGTATGAATGTATAGACTTGGCCAGAACATAGGGAAAGCCGCCAATGTTCAGACTTGATCATCCAGCCGTGTATAGACTTTGTTTCGAGCAACGTAGGTAAAAGAGACAATGTATAGACTTTGCACAGGAGTGCCTGAAGCGATGTATAGACTTGGGGAATAGCTTGAGACACATAGACGCTACTCGCTGTACAGACTTGATCAAGGCAGCTGAACAATGTACACACTTCCAATGTATAGACTTCTCATGAACATTCTGATGTGCATACTTCTCTTCGATGCATCTACAGTGCAATGTATTGACTTTGAAGAATATGTACATGGCGCTGTACAGACTTTGAATGAAGAGCCCAATGTACAGACTTGGATGCCAAAAGGTAATGTATAGACTTGTAAGACACTCATGCACTGAAGATGTATAGACTCTGAACAAATGAGAAGGCGATGTACAGACTCTACCAATGTGCAGACTTTGCCTAAATGCAGTGTGTAGACATGGAGATATGATGCATGAACAAAATGGCGTTGTATAGACTTGCCGATCTGGGGGGTCGACCCATCAGGAAGGGGGGTCGACCCACTTCTGTCCAGACAATGCTGAAAGGTGTACAGACTAACATCAAATAATTCAGATAAAATGCAATTATGAAATGCATCAACAACTATAAAATGCACCAATGCACACACCACACAGCCTCAGCCTATTCGTTGGTTATGTTATTCAGATAAGATGTTCAATGAAACGTGCATATGTAACACAATGCAACACAAACAGATTTATATGCAGATTCCAACAGATGATGACTTATAGTGTTTGCTATCATCAAAATCACAGGGACACAACAGCATATTCCTCCACATCTGAAGGGAACTCCTCCTGCCGGGGAGGGATATTCGGGTGGAAATTGGGCATTACCTGGCATCTCCAGGTTTCCTCCACCGAATGTATCTTCACCTAGAAAAATTGGGTCTTCCACCCTTTGTGCGAAGAATCCTTCGCCGCCAACGAAATGCAGCTCCTGTTCCTCCTCGCCTGGATGAAGTAAAAACCCTTCCCCGCCGACGGATGCGCCTTCAACTCAAAGAAATAATGGAAAAGGTCAAGAGAAGGAGGAATCCCGCACTGACGGTAGAGAATGCGAAAGGCAGAAAGGAGAAGGTACAAGTTGGCAACCAACTGAATGGGCGCCAATTGGAAAAAATTGAGAAGCGTGAGGACAAAAGGCTCGAAGGGGAGGCCGAACCCACTCTTCCACGCCAGAAGAAAGGTGCAGATGTGGCCGATGCGATCGTCTAGGCTTGTCTCATACGGGGCAGCAGCAACAAAGCTATACCTAAGAGGCAGACGGAACCGGTGCTCCAGCCTCTTCACCTCGGCTTCCCCCAACTCATTGCAGTTTGGAACCGACGCTCTCACCACTGGTTCGTCACCCCCTCCCTAGGCATCTGAGCGCTGGCCCGCCATGGATTCTGAAGAAGAACTGGAAGAAGAATCCTCACGAGACCTCGAAGATTCCAGGGGAGAAGGAAGCTACCGGATCGCCTCCGCAATAATCTTCGCCAACTCTTCGAACGCCGTCGCAAGTTTTCGCTCCTCTGCTGTGTCCTCACGGCGCATCAAGGAGCCCCAAAAGCAAAGAAGTGAAGGAGAGCCGAAAACCCTAACAACGGAAAGAGTCTGGAATGATGACCAGCACCCTACGCCTATAAACCCATGTGGGAGGCGGCGCGTCGTTCCGACCTCCGAGAAAAGGGGGGCCCCTTCATTTCAAATCCGTCAGGATCGCAATTATTATGGGCCCAGGTGACCACGGCATGTGGCTACATAACACCGCCAGATCTCCACCCACCTGAGCCACGCCGGTCCAAAACCCTCAAATACTACTCGTCCGAGCCTCCCTTGGCTCGGGAGTAGGAGGGGGACAAGTGGAGAGGGGGATTTCTGTAGCCCATTCAAAGAGCAGCCCAACTAGGCCCGACAGGACCCAACGAGGCCAAGCTTGCCTAAGTGACAGCCCACAGGGTTGTGGACACCAAAAAAATGGCGATGATGATCATCGCGACATTCGCGCCTACACATTCAAGCGCGAGTCGAAGACGAAAATGCCGAATAAACCTCATGCCTCGCCCGATCAAGACGAGGACTCGCTTGGTGGTCCGGTACCCGCTAAGGAAGCCCCTAAGTAGAAGATATAGCTACAACGCTCCTACCGGCCATGCCGAGAGCTGAATCATAGAAAGGTCGGGAACTCCGACATAGTCTCAGCATGCACCAAAAGTCACGCAGAATCTGGGACCGAGTCCCAGAAACTACAAACGGAATATTACGGAGGCCATACATTGCAACCGGAACGTTCTGGGAATGCCGACATTCATATAAGCGGCCGCGACTTCGAAAAGAATCTGTTTGGTGCTTAAAACGGCACGAAGGGGCCTTAAAACGGCGCACCCCCCCTTTTTTTGCTCAAAACGGCGTGCCCCCCTTTCTCTTGGGCTATCCGGCGCGCTCTTGTCGAAGGGGCCTTCCCCCTTTTGATGTTTAAAATGGCGCCACTTGTGTTGCGTTAAAATGGCGCCACTTGTGTTGCGTTAAAACGGCGCCACCTTATGCACAAGTTACCCGGCGCGCTCATTTGAAGGAAATGCCACCCCCTTGCAATGCGTACACGGCGTGGCCCCCTCGAATAGCTTTAATCCGGCGCGGTCACTATTCCCCCGCGCCGATTTAACCCCATTCCATCCCATCTCTGGCACGATGCCCTATTTTGTTTAAATGCAGTGCGCAGGGAGCATTCAATGTTCTGAAGCCGTGCCTCCGTCTCCACTCGACAGCGCATTAACATCATCAGAGAAGGCATGTCTTCGGATGAAGATCTCCCGGCAAACCTTCATCTGTGCCATCCTTGGACGAACGACAAGGTACGACGCCAATCACCGGATGCCAGCATAGAAGCCAACCCTATTCGTCTGGCAGACGAATGCAGTGGCGGGAGTTCTCTTCCGTTCGAGCAAAGAAAAGGCAACCCACTATATATATACTCTGCATAAGAGAAGAAGAAAGAGAGGAGGATCCTGGCTTTCTCCTGGATGGGCCATCCAAAAAGGAGAAGGGGTGCTCTCGGCTATGTGCAGTGAAGAGAAGAAGAAAAAGGAAGAAGAAGCTCGGTCCACCCACGCCGGCGAGGTGAAGAGAAAGAGAGAGTGTGTGAGTGTGAGAGGTGAGTCGAGCGGGGGGAATCTGTATTCTCCTTTTCCTTCACGTCAGTATCTTCTTCTACCCCCCTTTTTGCAATGTATTCCACTCCCATCCCGGGGTGAGCTCTCCCTGTGTCAACTGCTTCCCTGTTTGTGAGGATGAATAAAAGAAAAGGGCCCTTCTGCAAGCTCAGTGTTTCTCCGTTCCGATCTACGCCTCCCTCCCCCCCACTCTAATCGTCCAGGGCCCTTCGAGGCTTGCTTGTCCATAGCATGTCCCTCAAGGGAACCCATCACTGGATGAACATTCGTGGCCCTCGTGGCAAACATATGTCCTGCACCGAAGATTCATCGCCCGTGAGTCGTGGTCGCTCTTGAAGGCTAGCCCTCGAGCGCTCCACACTCACACATGGGTTCGGACCGCCGTAAGGCCACTCCGATGTTTGAGGGTCACCCCGGAGCAATCCGTTTGGTGGCCTTCGCTTCTCTCTGGCAAGCCCCGGTCTAGGGGGAGATGCTGCCCGATTTTCGTCAGGGGATTAAGAACACTCAGGAACAAACGAACAAACCACCTCCGAGAACAAGAACAACATGCAGTAAGCTCTGTGAATCAAACCCTTCGAACGAACACTTAAGCATTCATGCTAATTCACCTCAATAAACGACTAAAATGATTAAACCCCCCTTTTCATCAACCTAATCTTCCAAATGGATGAACAAACCTGTCATTAACCCAACCTGCAGGTGAAAGAAAAGAAAACACACAATTAAAAGCAATAAACCCTCGGGAGGGGCTAATCCGGCACGGTCACTGTTCCACCGTGCCATTTTAACCCTCCTCACAATAGCCCCATCTCCTTCTTTGGATGCTAAACAGCGCGCCCATTTCAACTCCTTATCTTCCCATTCCGGCGCGGCCTTAACTGGCGCGCCCTCCTCTTCGAGCCCAAATCCGGCGCGCCCCTCTTCTTCGCCAAAATTGGCGCCCCCCCCCCTTGTTTAGCCCTTAAAATGGCATGGCCAAAATTGGCGCCCCCCCCCCCCCTTGTTTAGCCCTTAAAAAGGCATGGCCAAACCGGTGCGCCCCCCCCCCATTTTAACGTCCTAAATCGGCGCGCATTTGTCCTTCACTGTTCACCTTAAAACGGCGCCCCCCATTTCCTCCTTTGAACTCTAAAACGGCGCCATCCTCTTCCTTCACTGAACCGGCGTGCCTCCTTAATACAAAAGGGGAATAAACAAGCAAAAATAATAATAAAAGGTCAATCATGTTAATAAAGAACAAAAGAAACTCTACCACCCGTACCTTAATTACAATTTTGTTCCGGGGGCGCTGCCCCCTTGACCCCTGCGACCTGGTCAGGTCGAACCCCGCGACCTGACCGCACAGGTCGATCCACATGCGAGGGCGCACGTTGGGGAGTTCGGGCTCCACACTTAACAACCTGCTTCCCCGGACTGTGTTTGAAGAGAAAAGAAATGATGCCCCACTAGACTGGACTTGGATCTCGGGAGCCCTCGCCCGAACGTGGCCATGATTCGATCTTATCTCGGGCCGATAGTTCGTTAGCTCGACCCGTCTTTATCGGGATCCGATCCCGCACCTACATTGAACTTGCCATACCTACGGCAGACATCCGTGTGGTTTTGTCATTATTTTCGACGCTTCAAATGCGGACTCTCGTCCGAACGACGAATGGTCCGTTAGTGGCCGACATATATACCGGGATCTAATCCCGCGCTTGTATTAAACTTGCCGTACTCACGGCAGATATTTGCACGGATTCGCTCCCGTCACCGTCTTCTTTTCTATACGGACCTTTGTCCGAACATAAAATGGTCCTTGAATGACCAACAAAATCTGAACGGAACGAGACAGCTCTCATCTTCCCCCAACCACACATGTTGGAATATCAATAAGACCTTCGTGAGTCACGTCTGGACCTCGGGTTCGCCCCAACCATGGTCATTACCTGACCCACACCTAGGCCTATAGCCAGCTATCTGGGTATACGTCTTTTCTTTGGAATCTAGTCCCGGGACACTTTCCCACTGCCCTTTGGCACCGGAAATATTAATGATGCCCACGCAATCCTCGTTTGGACTGCGGGAGGCGCCCCCGGAATGGTCCTGACTCGATCTCGCACCGGGCCAATAAACTAGCTGATTTCCGACCACTCTAACCGGGATTCAACCGAATGTCTCCTATCGCTTTGAATAATAAACTCGCCATACCCCGGCATACATATGCTCCGGTTTTCCCCGTAATGATCACGATTCTCTGAGGCCGGACGCTCGTCCGAATATCAAATTGGTCCCTTGAGTGACCGACATATTTTGAATGTTCGCTTCCCTAGACATCGAGCTTTCCGATTGATTCGAGACCGCTAGCGGCTGGTTTCTCTCGATATAATTTCCTGGCCATGAGGCCCTGATTCCCGATGATTAATCAAGGGTGTTCCCCTCTCCGAGGGGATGTAAATGATGCCGTGACCTTTATGGCGCGGTGGGTTCCAGTCCCGACACGAACCACACAATCGTCTGATTAGTTAGATTGAGCGCACAATAAATCGTCACATTGTGACTCGCACGCCCACACACTTAATAAACGAATAAACCCACCGAATAAACCGACTTAAAGAAACAAACAAATGAGCGTGTTGAAAAGTGCGTCCACAAGGGCCCACTTAAGGAAGAAAGCCCAATAAAAAGTTGCTCGAGGACACAACCTTCCTAGGCGGCCTCTAGGCTCGGAGGGCCGAGTGCCGGTCAGGTCACAGGAAAGGTCCGGCCCAAGCCATCTCTCCGCCCGGGAGAAGAAGGCGTACGCCGACCTATCCGACCCATCTTCTTCCGAGCTAAGCCTATCGCCCGGATAGGGCTGGCCTCTCTGAACTCGAAACTGCCGACGATTGCTTATCCTTGCAGCCATTAGGAGTCCACTATGGGCAGGAATTCAGGAAGGCGAGGGACTTCTTCTTCCCAAAAGGTGATAACGTTCCCACGATAAGGTAATGAAATCCCACATCGGGGACGTAATGCCCCCCTGAGACCCCGCGACTTACAGGACTCCGAGAATGCGGCGCACTATTTAAACCCACGATACCCTCCGGCGAAAGGTAAGGGAAATCATACGCTCAAAGCTCCTGAGCAAGAACCACTTCACCCTTCTGGTGGAGAGGGATCTCGCGCACAAGCTCTCTCCTCCCTTTATTGCTCCCGCCATAGCTCCACTGACTTAAGCATCGGAGGGTTTTCCCCAGGGATTCTCCCTGGGCCCCCTGATCCATTTCCCTATCTTGCAGTTCACTACCTAATGATCCTCCATCCGCTCAGGACCAGCGCGAGATCACGCCTCTTCAAACCTCTTTTCCCTTATGTGTTTATGTGTGTTCTCGTTTTATCTCCGCTAGTTGATCATCTAGGATAGAATTAAGAGTTTAATTGCAGTAGTTCTTATTCCACATTTTATATTACTACATTTGATCTAGTATTTGGGGCGGATCTATTCACCCCCCTCTAGATCTTCCATCTCACATATCCCAACACTTGA
Organism: Amorphophallus konjac; assembly: GCA_022559845.1. Taxonomy (NCBI): domain Eukaryota; kingdom Viridiplantae; phylum Streptophyta; class Magnoliopsida; order Alismatales; family Araceae; genus Amorphophallus; species Amorphophallus konjac. The sequence goes on from CM040124.1 coordinate 149,870,033, forward strand.
ATCATGGCACGAGAAAAATGTGCAAGATGCAAATGGTGCTCCGTCTCTGGGGCAGATGTTAAAAAGAAAAGAAGACAAAAGCCCGGAGATGAAGAAGTTACCGCCCTATACAGTGATATGTTGTCAACACTTGTTAAAGTTGACAAAATGCACAAAAACAAAGCTAGCCGATGTCAGAGCCAATGGCAGAATGATGAAGCTAAAATCTCTTTGAGAGACGCTCTCCCTAGATGAAAGATGCACAAGATACACTCCAGCTCCACGTGCTCTGGCATACTATAGAGGATGCCCTACGGGGAATGGCAAGATGTTCAACCGTCGAACAAGAATAATTTAGTCGGAGGCAATGATAACCAGAGATGATGATGAGAAGCACGATGTACGATCCAAAATGATGTACTCAGGCTATACTGTGAAGGTCGGACGAAATAAAGATGCTCAAAGCCAATACACTGGCGAAGCCACCAAAGCTACCAACAGTCCTACCGGACAAAGTAATCAGGCTCGCAGACAAATTTGTACTAGGAAGTCCAGCAAGCTGGAGGAAGAACCCGATGGAGAACCAAAAGCTCGAAGTCCAACTGCAAAGGGCCATCAGTGCGACAATCTAGATAACGACAGTGAGGAAGATGAAATGATCATGTAAATCATGATGATGATGATGATGATGAAATGATCATGAGGATCATGATGAATGACAAAAGAAGTGAAGAAAAACGATGGTGATGAAATGATCATGAAGATCATGATAAATGATGAAGAACGATGATGAAAAAGATGAGAGAATGATGAAGATGATGATCAAAATCATAATGAATGACGATAGAAGATCAATGATGTTCGATGATGTTCGGAGATGTTCGATGATGCTTGACGATTCGATGATTCGATGATGTTCGATGATGTTCGATGATGTTCGAAGATATTCGATGATGTGCGATGATGTTCGAAGATGTTCGATGATGTTCGATGATTCGATGATGTTCAGAGATGTTCGATGATGCTCGATGATTCGATGATGTTCGATGATGTTCGAAGATGTTCGATGATATTCAAAGATGTTCGATGATGTTCGAAGATGTTCGATGATCTTCGATGATGTTCAATGATGTTCAAAGATATTCGATGATGTTCGATGATGTTCGAAGATATTCGATGATGTTCGATGATGTTCGATGATTCAATGATATTCGAAGATGTTCGGTGATGGTCGATGATGATAAAGATGTCCAACCATTGGCGCTCGCACCAACAGATGTTCTGATGATAATGAGGATTTTAAAGATGTTGAAGCATTGGCGCTCCCGCCGATAGATGTTCTGATGAAGTTGAAGATGAAGATAGAGATGTTAAACCATTGGCGTTCACGCCAACAGATGTTTGATGCATATGAAGATGTTGAACCATTGGCGCTCGTGCCGATAGATGTTCTAATGAAGATGAAGATGTTAAAGATGTTGAACCATTGGCGCTCACGCCGACAGATGTTCTGATGAAGATAAAGATGTTGAACATCTGTCGGCGTTGAACCATTGGTGCTCGTGCCGACAGAAGTTCTGATGAAGATGAAGATGTTAAAGATGTTGAACCATTGACGCTCGCGCCGACAGATGTTCTGATAAAGATGTCAAAGATGTTAAACCATTGGTGTTTGCGCCAACAGATGTTTGATGCAGATAAAGATGTTGAACCATTGGTGCTTGCGCCAACAGATGTTAAAGATGTTGAACCATTGGTGCTCGCGCCGATAGATGTTCTGATGAAGATGAATATGTCAAAGATGTTAAACCATTGGCATTCGCGCCAATAGATGTTTGATGTAGATAAAGATGTTGAACCATCGGCGCTCGCGCCGACAGATGTTCTGATGAAGATGAAGATGTTAAAGATGTTGAACCATTAGCGCTCGTGTCGACAGATGTTCTGATGAAGATGAAGATGTCAAAGATGTTAAACCATTGGCGTTCGAGCCAACAGATGATTGATGTAGATAAAGATGTTGAACCTGTTAGGTCCCTTGGGTGCAACAGGATCTAGAAGGGGGGTTGAATAGATCTAGTACAAACTTTGCCCAATTAAAAACTTAATTGATAGGAACACAAACTACTATTTATAATGCGAATAAAACACTTAAGCATAAAAGCACAGCAGATCTGATTAAGACAATTCAAGACCATTACACAATACACATTTCACAGGCTGTTGGGTTTTGCAAGCGAGGTGGAGTCGACTCAGTAGACTATGGGGTCGACGTAGCCTTCTTATGTTTTCAACAGATAGACTGAACTGCTGCATAGCTAGCTAGCTAGCAGAGTGTGTGTCTCGTGACCACAAACAGAGTGCAATCTCTGAAGATCTGAAACACACAAACTTCTGCGAATGGGGATAGAAGAGGAGATCAACCAATCGACGTAAAAAGCATGGCGATCAATAAAACACCCTGTGACTGGGGATAGGAGATAAGGATCAATCACACAAAGGGCAACCCATATACACAAGGAATTTTTTAAGGTGGTTCAGTCTGCAAACCCACAGACCTACGTCCACCACTCACCAAATCCGGTGAGGCTTTCCCCACATGAGGATGAAGTCCTCAACCCATACACGAGGATGAAATCCTCAACACCCACACACACATGCACAAAATAAAACAACAAGCTGCAAGTGCAGCACCCACACTTCCGGTCTCTCAAAAGAGCACCGGACCCCCACCGTTTAAAGATTGCAAATATAGAAATAAAAATAGAAAGATCAACACAATGAGAAGGCAATGGTGGCTTCAGATTGAAGTCATGAAGCTCTATCAAACTCAGGCCGACTGCAAGGAGGGGATGCACTCCTTTCTTCTCTTTGTCACAGTTTTTTTCTGAATGCACAAGGGAAGTGGGTTTCTTGAAGGGCAGCAACTTCAGCAATAGCAGCTTAGGGTGGCAGCCGCTCTCTTCATGTAGAGAGCTTCATATAAATAGAAGAGCGAGTGGGAGAATTTCCCTCCAAGAAAATCTGTAGAGGACTGATTCGAATTTGAAATGTACTCTTGAATTCTGATAGTCTTTGAGTAGTGCAAGGCTTGACCCTCCGGTGATAAAGGAGTAGATGGGAGAGGAGTTTTCCCTCCAAAATTCCTTTCTTGACTTGAGGTAGATGCTCTGCAGATGTTGACTTTGAGCTGGCATGGCTTCTTAGACTAGTCCTACGATAAGATGGTGGCAGGGAAGAAATCAAATTTCCAGGCTGAGAACAAGGAGTGTCTGCACCATCCTATAATTGGCATAGCAGGGAAGGACGTTCCTTTTGACATCTTGAGACAGAGGGAATAGCTTTGTCTAGTGCACACTTGAAGACAAACCACCTAAACAGTCTTTTCATAGGATAGAAAAGATAGTCTGCTGGCAGGAGGTCTTTCACAGACTTGGTCTCTTGCAAAACTTCTTCCAAAAGGATGCTCTACGATGGCATAATGATGTGGCAGAACCTCTAACATGGGAAACTTCTTCCATACCTTAAAGGAGGTGTTTTTGGATGTTTGTGCCTGCAATTAATGCTCTCTGGATGAGCTTCAGAAATTGTGCATGTTTGACAGATAGAGGCTCGAAGTCTTCTGGTGTGTCAATGCAGCAAGCCCACTACGTTGTGAGCGACGTCACGCGGTTCGGGGAAGAGCGGAGAGGACGCGGAGCGCGCGCGCTCCTTCTTTTTTTGGTGTTTGTTTGCTGCAACACAGAAATAAGAGAAGAGAGAGAAGGGGCCACCACGGGAGATTGCTCCGGCGGGGCGAGCAGGACAAGTGTGATATAGCAAAATATGGGGGTTAAACGGCCATAGCGGGAAGTGACTCGCCGCGGCCTCGGGGGGACGGGAATGGTGCAAAAATTAAATAACAAGAATTGAAACGGCCATTGGGGAAGTGACTCGCCGCGGACTCGAGAATATGAGCAGATAATAAGATGACAGAATATAGAGAGAATACAAAGAGCGGGAATTTAAACGGCCATTGGGGAAGTGACTCGCCGCGGCCTCGAGAACACAAACAGATAAGAATATAACGTATAAGAACGTGAATTTAAACGGCCATTGGGGAAGTGACTCGCCACGGCCTCGAGAACACGAATAGATAAGAATATAACATATAAGAACGGGAATTTAAACGGCCATTGGGGAAGTGACTCGCCGCGGCTTCGAGAATATGAGCAGAATATAATAGAGTATAAAGAGAATATAAGAACGAAAATTTAAACGGCCATTGGGGAAGTGACTCGCCGCGGCCTCGAAAACAAGATGTGATCGCCAGGGGCCGAAAGACCGCAAAATAAGAAAGTGATCGCGCCTACCTCAAGAGCGGGAGATGGCGGGTTGCTTCTTCCTCTCCCTCCGGCCGGTCGACGGAGAGGGCTTTCCTCAGCTACCCTTGCAAAACAACGACAAACAAATGACAAGTGGATTAGAAAGACGGAGGTGTAGTATTCAAATCTTTGCGATAAAAAATAACGAAATGATGGCAAGACACACACCTGGTTGGTGTTATCTTTTAAACCTTTCTCGGACTCGAGTAGGAGGAAAATGAGATGATGGATGTAAGAAGTGTATAAGAAAAGGCGCCCTTATGAAGGGGGATAGTGGATGCAAGATGATGAATGCAAAAGAACTACGAAGAAAAGGAAAGAATTGGCTTATTAGATGCGCCGATGGTGAAATCCGGCGGAGCTCCGGCAGCGTGGGGACGACGTGGAAGCGCGGTGGATGAAGACGACCTTCCTCTCGCGAGCGTGAGCACCCGAGAAGCCGACAGAACCTCCACCTACAAAAGAACCCACGGGTTAGAAAATGACTCCGTAGCCTCTGGGCTCCGGCAGCCTATCGGATCACTTCTAAGCTCCCCTAGAACTGAGGGGGTGGACCTCTATTTATAGAGCTCCGGAGGGTGGAGGCGTCCAGGACCCTGGACACCTCCATCAAGGCCGAATTAATATTTTATTCTATTTTTATATATTTTTTTGGAATACTTTTGTGGGGGCATCCAGGGTCCCGGACGCCTCTAACAGGTCCACCGAAAACTGACGACGGCCGCACGCGGTTTGGCACAACGCGTGGTTTTGTGAGCGGCGTCTCGTGATTCAGAAATGGGCGCGTCCAGGGGCCTGGACGTCTTCAAAATTTGGATTTTTTCACACACGACAAACCGTCGTTCGGTGAGCGGCGCCCGTGAGAGATTTGATGGAGGCGTCCAGGGGCCTGGACGCCTCCATAAATATATTATTTTATTTTTTATTTATCTTTTGTGCTAAGGCTGGCATTTTGATTTTTTTATAATTGTTTTTATGGAGGCGTCCAGCGGCCTGGACGCCTCCATTAATATATATATATATATATTTATTTTTTTGTTTTTTATGCCAACTGGCATTTTACACACATTTTTTATTTTTGTTTTTATGGAGGCGTCAGGGGCCTGGACGCCTCCATTAATATATATATATTTTTATTATTTTTTTGTTTTTTATGCCAACTGGCATTTTACAAATTTTTTTTTTATTATTGTTTTTATGGAGGCGTCCAGGGTCCTGGACGCCTCCATTAATATATATATTTTTTTATTTAGTTTTGGGCCCTGAGAAAATAAATAAATAAATTGAAAACATGGGGGCGTCCAGGGGCCTGGATGCCCCCATTAAGACCCACCCGGGTCCTTGGATCAGGCATCGGCGGTCGCCCGGTAGACCCCCTTCTTGATTCCGGAACCTCCTGATGCGTCGGACTGGTGTTGATGTCGTCCGAATGCTGTGACGAGACCATTCCGGATGCCGAAAAAGGCAGAAGAAGACCCAAGAAAAGGAAGCACTCGAGCGATTCAAAATGCGTAAGCCGTTGCGGGGCGTTGTATAGTAATATGAGACTTTCTCAGGAGACGTCAGGAATGGCGTGTCTACAGCTGCCCCGCCTTGTCGTCTGCTTTGCAAGGGAGTGACATGTAGTGGAATAGTGTCGAAGTGGAGTGGAGTGAAGTGGAGCGGACTGATAAGTTGATGCCAAGGTGTGATGAGACACGCTTTTGACGTTACTGTTTGGAATCTTTCCTGGAGTTTCAATGAGGCGACCTTGCAGAAGGTCTTTCAAATATTGACGATTGCTTGGACGGAGATCAAATAAGGGTGGGTGAGATGTTTGCTCAGGCACGAAACAAAAAGAGACCAACTTCTCGGTGTGGAAGTACCTGGGTCATAAACCGGAGGTTTCACCTTTGGGGAGCGGTTACCAGCCAATGTGGAAGTGCTGCGGCCAAGGTGGGTCAAACAAGGTCAAAAGTAAAGGAATATCTGAGGGTCTGTCCAAACAAGGGTCTCCTTTGGAAGAGCAGCGTAGGGCTGTCTCAAGGAAACTCAGTATTTCATTCGGAGTGGAATATCTCATATTTGTGGGAATTGAAACACAACGGCTTTCACAATCGAATCACTTGAATGATCTTCCGTAATAAATCAAAGTCCTATATGAATGCATGCTGGGTTTAAAGAAAAATTTAAAACAAACTAAAACAGAAAATAGCCAAGGATAATATTGTCAACTTGTTAAGAACGGGTCAGGATACCGATCCGGTGAGCCGACACTGGGCTGGGGCCCGTTTATCCGCGCACCAACTCACTGAATGGAACCGTCGTCCCCATGCTACCACAAATTAACGGCATATCCGTACAACCCAAATTCCTCCGGGATCATCACCGTTTTTGTTGAAGGGGAACTCAGATCCCAGATTCGTTCGGGCCGCAAGGTCCTTGACGTGTTCTAGTAACGTACGTATCATATACTACGATGCATGACAAGGTGGGACTAACCATTGAAAGGTGGGATAGGAGATAGGACAAAGACGTCCGTTAGTAAAACCTGCACAGACTAGCAAAGGTTAGCAACATCAGAAAGTAGCAGAATCACAGCAGAATCGCACCACAGTTCAAAGGAGATCCAGACAAAATCTTGACAATGACCACTGATGTGACATGTTCTGTCCTGTAGCACCCTTCCCTTCCTATAAGAACTCCCCTTAGGCTAGTTCATTCAAATGCACCAAGGTGGGCTTTGGAAGCTCAGGAGAGGAAGGAGAGGGGAATCTAGAGATTTTAGGATGGAAGGAGAGTCTTCCCGCGTTATGAAGAGGAGCAAGCCTAGCAGCGAGATTAGGCGACTTTCCGACCTCGAGGGTCATCTGAGTGGGACGATCATGTCGCATATGGTAAGCTGACTCTTTTCAAATTTCTCCACGTGAACCTTCTTCTTACTTCCTTCATTTCTTCTTCTTTCCTCTTCCAGCCATATCCACTCTTCCCAGGCCCGAGGAAGTTTTCCAAGCTACCATGGCTTTCAAAGCTAACTTCCAATATCTCCATTGGCATGAGGGCCATACTCTCGAAGTGGCATTTGCAGGGGCTCCTTATTCACGCCAAGCATTACGAGAAGATTCGTATGGACTGGGCGGCTATGGACGCACTAGTGGAGATCTGGCATCCCCAGACCCACACTTTTATATTCTCGACCTTCGAGGTGACCATCCTCCTTGAGGAGGTGGAGCTTCTGCTCGGATTGAAGAAATTCAAGAGTGACGGGAAGGTGAAGGCTATGCGGATGCTGACACGGGTGACTTCCGAAAGCGTTCTTGGGAGCTTCATGCCGCCCGACGCAGCCAGAAAGGTCCGTACTCAAAAGGGGATCGATCTCCAAAAGCTTGCGGAGTGGGTCATGGACGCCCTGAGAGGGTCACCAGACGATGACCATTTGGAGGGAATCATGAAGGGGTTCACCATTTGTCTGGCGGGTGCTCTCTTGTTTCCTTATACCGACAACATAGTGGAGGAGGATCAACTAAGTGCGATTCGCGGGATCTGGAGTGGAAAGAGGGTGGGACCCGCCATCCTTGCCTATCTTTACAGCGGCCTTACTGCCTCGAGCATGGGTAAGCCTCCTTTTGGTTGCGCACTTGTCTTGAATTGCTGGCTTGATTTGCACTTCAAATTCGACCACCGCGAGGGAATGCCAACTGCTTCGAAGCTCTTCCAACAAAGCCCGCTTTACCACATAGCCGACGTGTTAGGCTTCGGTGGTACTGTAGTGAACCGCGTTCCGTGGCTGAAGAAACGTGAAGACTGGCGGTCTCACTTCCGCACCGTGATACAAGGCTTCTTTACTTGCGCACCGGCATGTTTGCTTTCGCTAGATCTCCTCATGAGGCCTTCTCCCGAAGTTGATCTTTGACTGATCGGTGTGACCGAGTTCGTTCTTTATAATGCGCATCGGTGTTGCCTCCAGATTGGCATCCCACGCCATTCGTTCCCGCCACCGACTGGCACCGTTCCTTTGAAGAAAAGGGAGCTGGGCACTGAAGCGGACGCGAAGGAAGCGAAGGCCATTAAAGCTCCCTGGAAGACAAGTGTTGCGGGAAAGGCCTTAGCGCACGTGGTGGAAGAATGCGAGCCGTGGAGGGTTTATGTAACCGAACTGGGGAAGTTAAGGCCTAAGGCGCCTAAGCCCCTGATGTAGCTCATTCTACTTTTCTGATGGAATAAAATCTGGCATTGATGTTTTGGGACCCCCGTCCCCTTAATTATTATTATCTTTTTTTTTATGGTTTTTCTTTTTCTTTATGTTTTTTATTTTGTTTGGGTTATATACATACTCCTACCCTTTTTTATTTTTATTATTTTTGTTATATATTTTTTTTTGAATTTTTATTATGGGGGCGTCCAGGGGCCGGGACGCCCCTATTTTTTTATTTATAATTTTTTTCAATTTTTTTTGGGGGCGTCCAGGGTCTAGGACGCCCCTAATTTTTTATTTTTTTTAATTTTTGTTTTGGGGGCGTCCAGGCGCCTGGACGCCCCTAAGTTTTTGAATTTTAAAAAAAGAAAGAAAAAAGATGGGGCGCCCCAAATAGGCTGGATTTTATATATATGGGGGGGCCTCCCCCCTTTGCTCAATTACTGTTCATTCAAACTGCCCAGTCAATCCAGACGACCCATTCTTCGTCCCAATGGAGCGAGGAGGATCGAGCCAGGGTCCACAGAAGCGGAAGCGACGGGCTCGTCGTCCGAGGAGGCTGAGGGATGATGCCGAGGAGGCTGCTGCGGCGGAGGAGATTACCGCGGGTGAGGAGGCTCTTCCTTTGGCCTTGGAGGCTGCAGTGGACGCTGGCGACGCGGCAGAGGACGAGCACGATCCGGTAAGCCCCTCGGAACTCTCACTCTGTGGTTCAATAGGCTAAACGGACGGGTGAGAGGCTGTGAGAGAAGGCCGCGGAGTGAGGGAAAGGAGGCGTCCAGGGCCCTGGACGCCTCCACATTTTCTTTATCTTTTTTTTATTATTATTTTTTATTTATTTACAAAAATAATAGAAATATAATTAAAAATAAGGAGGCGTCCAGGTCCTGGGACGCCTCCATGATAATATATATATTGTTAATATATTTTTTGTTTTGGTTTTGGGTTTTTCTAAAAATGAAAGAAAAAAAAGGGAATGGAAAGGAGGCGTCCAGGGGCCTGGACGCCTCCACAAAAAATAAATATTTTAAAAAATAAAAATAAAATAAAATGAATAAGTAGTATATACAGTGTTATTGTTTATTATTATTCATGATGCTGATGTGTTCTCTGTTATTTTTGTGGTGTGTAGGGCGTGATGAAGGGCCGGATCAGCTGGTCCCTGGTGGTGGCAGCATACCGCGGGTTGCCGGACTTCCAGAGGGCGCGTGTGGACGCCATGGGCTTTGGAGCTTTCCTTAGGATCGAGCCCTTCCGGCTCGACCTTCCTCTTATCCAGGCACTGAGGGAGCGGTGGCACGCACCGAGCCGGGTGTTTCTGATGCCCTGGGGGCACATGGTTCCGACACTTGAGGACGTGGCTCGGATTACTGGGCTACGAGTTGACGGAGAGGCAGTCAGCGGGGTCACCTACCCCGACTACCGAGAGAGTGCCCTGGACCTACTGTGGTTAGAGACGAGCGTGACTGATAGAGACAGCAGGGTAGTCGGCCGAGTGGAGATCATGGAGGCGCTCGGATTCGTCGACCCGCGCCAGCGGGTTAGCGAGACTGGAGCGGAGTTCTTGGCTCGACTGGAGGGGGATGCTCGTGCAGCTTTCACCCAGGATCCGAGCGAGAGGGAGCTGGTGGACCTAGATCTTCGGAGGTTTCTTTTCTTCTTCCTGGGCCGCCTTCTGCTGGGGACGAAGGGGGATGGCATCCACTATCGTTTCCTCAGGATCTTGGCGGATCTTGACAGAGTGGGACACTATGCGTGGGGAGCGGCTCTGCTTGCCCATTTGATTGCTGATCTCTCCCAGACTTCGGAGAAGGAGACGACAGTGAGCGGCTTCGCATCTTTCCTCCAGGTACATATTTTATTTATGCATTCCCACAGTTAAATATGTAATTATTGTACTAATGATGTATGATGGATGCAGGTGTGGAGCTATTACTATTTCCCGATGGGGAGGGCTAGGCATGGGAACAGGAGGGCTGTGCCTCTGGCGCGGCGGTGGAGGCCGGTCGTGGTTGCAGCACCCCACGGCTACCAGCTGGCATCACTTCGTCGGGAGCTGAGCGAGTATCCCGAGGCTATGGTATGATGCGTATGATTTTTTTGTGTTTTCTTATGCATGGTAACTATCATGATGTATGCATGGTGATGCAGGTGGTGTGGAGACCCTACCTGGGCATGGGCGACGCTGGCCAGCCTTGGGTTGTAGCGGGTCTTCCTCGTTTCAGGCGGGACGTGTGGGTCCATTGCCTGAACGAGATCGAGCCGCTTCGGCTAAGGCTGGTTATGAGGACGTTGGGGCTGGCCCAGGAGTGGGTTGATGTAAAAGAGTCGGCCCGCATTGGGCGGAAGACCAAGGGGAAGGCGAAGGTTGTGGACTGGCGTACGTGCTTCCCAGCACAGTACCAGGACTGGCAGCAGGGCGGGGTCCCAGTGGTGTCCCACGTTCAGGATAGTACTGATTACCTGAGACGGTACCGAGCTACGTATGGGGACCGCCTCTTCCTTGGTGGTATGGCAGGGGTAAGTGAAATGAGAATGCTTTACTCTTCTATATGTATATGCATGTAGTACTAACTTATGTACAATGCAGGATGCTCGTGACAACATGATCGCCGACCTGCGGGCCCAGTTGGCGGACGCCAGGCGGCAGTTGGTGGCCATCCGACAGGAGTTGGAGATCCTGGTGAGTTTATGCAATGCATTTTTTGTGACCTGGATTTTTTGATACTCGGCGTCTAACTGTCGTTCGCTCTATGTTTCAGCGGGCCCACCAGACAGCGGCAGCCGGGATGGCTGGTGGAGCGGGTTCCAGTTCGCGGGGCCCTCCTCCAGAGGTTTCTGCCCTCCAGGAGCAGCTGGCGTATGCGGTGGCTCGGGCTGAGGAGGCCGAGCGTGACCGCGAGGCTCGAGTGAGTGCTTGCCTGACCTTGACTCTCTTCTGGCTGCTTTCCTTCTATCACTGTTCTCTTACGGTGCATGCGTGCTTTGACAGGTGGCCGAGATCCGAGAGGCCCTGGCACATGTTGTTCGTGCCGAGCAGGAGTGCGACGCTCGGGTGGCGGAGCGTGACGCCCGGATTGTGGAGCTGGAGGAGGAGCGTCGACGGGAGGCTGAGGAGCTCCCTCGTGACGTGCTGGATCTGCGGATCACCCTCGAGCTGTCGAGGAGGGAGGCGATGAGAGAGAGAGAGGAGAGGGAGAGAGAGAGGGAGGAGCGACAGCGGGATCAGACCGAGAGGAGGGCTCTGGAGGCCCAGCTGCTGGAGCTCCGACTGAGTCTCGGCACGGCGGAGGGGAGGCTTCGGGAGAGCGAGGAGCGGTACCAGAGGGCGAAGGAATGCGGGGCACGACTTCGTCAGTCTGGTTCTTTTTCCATGGGCAACTATCTGGTCTCTTCGGCCGAGGAGCGTCGTCGCGCCTTCGAGGCTGGAGTGCCACCGCAGGGCGAGGCGAGCACTGCTTCTCAGGGTTCGCAGAGGCCCCCTAGGGATCCCCGGCAGAGGAGGGAGGAGAGAGATGACTAGGAGGGTGATGGTGAGAGTTAGAGAGTTGCTTGTACACGTCACCCTTCTCACTGTATGATGTACTTTCGGCTATTATATGAAATGAAAATGGCTTTCTTGTGTTGTGTGTACTTCTCTCTCTCCCACACTTTCGTCTTTGTATTGAGTTGTCCTTCGAGGCATGCTCCACGAGACCTTGCCCTGAACAACGGGGAACTACGCTTTGCACGGGGGGATTCTATTTCCTTTCTCCCCCTTTTGGGCGCGTCCAGGCGCGAGGACGCGTCTTAGTCCTTGAATTCAAATTTAAAGCGTCGGGTGGCCTTTCTTCTCCCGTGCCTTACCCTCAAACGAGCCCGCCTTCTGCCGAAACTCGCTTGCCCCCTTTTCGTCTTCCTCCTCTTTTGATCGATGGAGTTCGGTGGGCCCGATCATGGTGAAGGTGGAGAGGGACGAGGAACTCCTCGCCCGAGGAGGGACGCGCCTGAGCACGGAACGGCGTCCATGGAGGAGGAAGGGCCTCTTCGGGCCCCCGAGGGACCCGAGGGGCCCGATGGCGTGGGAGGAGGTGAACACGGTCCGGTAGGTGCTTGGTTTTCCCCTTCTTTGATTCATTTTGAGTTTTGAAGCGAGCCGCGCGAGGGGGGAAAGGGTTCGGCGAGTGTTACACTCAAATAATGGACGCGTCCTAGACAGAGGGCGCGTTCCTTTTGACTGATGTGGGACCCCTTTCTTGGTGCAGGACATGGCAAGGACCCTGGGTCTGGCCGATGAGTGGGCGAGTGCGGACGAGCCGAGCCGCGTCAGGAGGGAGAGTCGCGGCAAGGCGAGGCTCGAGGACTGGCCCGTACGTCTCCCTGGACAGCAAGGGGGTGTACTGGTGCAGGACAGTGCCGACTTCCTGCGGCGGCAGAGAGAGAGCTACGCGGGGCTTCCCCAAGCTGGGGACACGCGTGGCATCGGCGGCTCGCGCGTCCAACTATCAGAGGCTAGGCGGCAGCTGGCCGTCGCTCAGCATGAGCTGTCGCTTCTGGTAAGTTACATGCCGTACTTTTATCTTCAGATTTTGGAGTTTCACTGACTGCCGTTGTTTATTTTATTCCAGCGTGCCCAGCAGACAGCGACGGTGGGAGTGGCTGGCGGATCTTCCAGTTCCTCGGCCCCTTTTCTCGAGATTGCCTCCCTCCGGGAGCAACTTACCGGTGCGGTGGCCCGCGCAACCCGGGCGGAAGAGGAGCGTGACGCCTGGGTGGCGACTGTAGCGGAGCTGCGGCATCGTGGTGAGGAGAGACCTTCTCCAGACATCCTGGAGTTAAGGGTTCTTCTGCAGATGATGAGGAGAGAGGCAGAGAGAGAGAAAGCCGAGAGAAGGTCCGAGCGACAGCGGGATTAGACCGAGAGAAGGGCCTTGGAGGCCCAAGTGAGGGAGCTCCAGCTGGGCCTTCAGGTCGTCGTGCAGAGGCTAGGAGGGATGGAGACGCGCTACGAGAGAGCGCGAGAGTTCGGGGAGCGACTCCGCCAGTCCGGTCGCTTTGCCGCCAGTGGCTTCTTCGCCACGCCAGGGGAGGAGTAGCGAGTCACTGCTGCGGAGCAGGCGCCAAGAGGCGAGGCAGGTGCTACTGCACGGGGATCCCGGAGGCTTCTGAGGGACCCTCACCTCGGGGGAGAGGAGAGTACCCAGAGAGATGAGTGATGGTGAGGATTGGCGAGCTAGTGGACCCGCCACCTCTCTATGATTGTAGTGTTTGTGACAGCTTATGTAGAATTATGAATGGAATGATTTGATTTTCTGCTGTTATTTGTTCTTTTGTGTGTTCCTTCTTCCCTACACTTCTTTTCCTTTGCACTGTTCCCATGTGATGGGTTTGCCGAGACTCCGCCCCGAGCGGAGAATCGCGTCTTGTTGTGACCATTCCCACAGGAATCTGCCGTCGAAGTCAGTAATGACGGCCCTAGTCTCTTTTCCCAACGTTGTGTCAAGTTTTGCGGACGTCCTCCAAATCATGATAGGGTATCCCTAGACAACATAGGGGGCTAGTCGTCATATTCTTCGTCCAATCAATCACCCTGTGCGAACGGTGAAGTGACACACGGGACCGCTTGGGCGGTGCCTCATTGCGAGGGCTATCATTAACAGGTGATGGAGGTAATCTTGGCCCGCACTCCTTCCGTTTCTATAAATTCTTGTCCCTTTTATTTTCCCAGGTATATCGAGAGCTAACTCGAGGAGCACAAGTTCTCACGGGAGAGGAGGAGTTTGAAATTCCGAGGGTTGGATGGAGGGCGAATCTTCCCATTCCTCGAAGAGAAGCAGGTCCAGTGGTAGTAGTTCCAGGAGGCTTTCAGACCTTGAAGGGCACTTCAGCGAAGGGCCCAATCACAACTCGTAAGCCAAGTTTTCTTGCCCTTTTTTCATTCTTTCTTCCTTTCTTCCGACCAAACCTCACCCCCATTCCTTGTATGTGTAGGTTGTGATGAAATCATAAATCTTATGGGAGTTGGTAGTAGCAGCGTACAGGGGCCTCCCCGATTTTCAGAAGGCGAGGCTAGACGTGATGGGATTTGGTACCTTTCTTCGGATCGAGCCGATCAAGCCTGACCTGGTTCTGATCCAAGCCTTGTGTGAGAGATGGGACCCAGTGAGCCGGGCATTCCTGATGCTCTGGGGGCACATGGTGCCCAGCTTGGAGGATGTGGTCCGGATCACAAGCCTGAAGGTAGAGGGCGAGGCAGTGACCGGAGTCACTTACGTGGACTACAGAGAAGGTGCCCAGAAGTTACTGGGTTTGGACCTGGATGGTCGGAAAAACAGGTCGGTAGCTAGGGCGTCCCTGATGGATGCATTAGGGCTCACCGACACTCGTCGGCGGGACGATGAATCCTCAGAAGAGTTCATGGAAAGGATAGAAATAGGATGCCGCGCCGTGTACTGCACAGATTTCGGCAACTGGGAAAGATGCAACATAGATTTGAGGAGATTTCTCCTCTTCCTTTTGGGGAGATTGGTACTGAGCTCGAAAGGGGACGGTATCCAATGTTGCTTCCTGGAGCTGCTGTCAGACCTTGAAAGAGTAGGGTACTATGCCTGGGGAGCTGCCATGCTGGCACACTTGTTTGCATGCCTGTTCCAAGAAGCGGATCGTGAGATGACTGTGAGTGGTTTCACACCATTCATCCAGGTATTTTTTGGTTTTGCTTGTTTTGTATTTTTTTATGTTTTTGCAAAGTTCTGATGACCTGCGCCGAACAGCTGTGGAGCTATTATTACCTCCCTATGGGGAGAGCTCGGCATTGGCGACCTGCGATGGTGCCGCTAGCCAGGCGGTGGGAACCCATCATGAGTGCGGCACCCCTAACCTACCAACTGATGGTGCTAAGGCGGGAGCTACAGGAGTTCCCTACAGCGATGGTAAACTGGAGACCCTACTCAGACATGGTCGATGCCGACCAGCCGTGGGTTCTAGCAAGTCGTGCCCGGTTCGGACGGGAACTATGGATGCACTGCCTAAATGAAATCGAGCCGCTTCGGCTACGATTAGTTATGAGGACTTTAGGACTGGCTCAAGAATGGGTGGATTCAGCTGCGCCACCTCGTGTCGGGAGAAAGACGCGGGGACCGGCGACCTGCATTGACTGGCGCGTACGATTCCCCGAACAGTATGAGGACTGGCAACGGGGTGGCACGATTGTAGAATCACAGGCGCGGGATAGCGAGGACTACTTGCGTCTATATAGGACAAAGTACGCAGAGCGGCTCCAACCTCGGGGACTTGCGGAGGTAGGTTTCCCCTTTTTCTCTTTTCTTCTTTCTCCCTTTTCTCTTTTTTTAGTTTTCCGGTGGAAATGCTGACTCGTATGGCTGCAAGATGTCCGGGATGCCATGATAGCGAATTTATGAACTCGCTTGGCAGAGATGGAACAACAGTTGGGCGATGCCCGCGGAGCTACGAGCGCCTTGGTAGGTGTACAGTGCGCGTTCGTAATTAAATCCTCAGATTCCTGATGTTGGCTGCTAATTCACGTGGTCGTAGCATACCCAGATTGGCGCGGCTTCCCCAGCGATGGGAGTAGGTGGTGCCTCTTCCAGCTTGTGGATTCCCACCTCAGAACTTGACTCGCTTCATGAGCAACTTGCTCATGCCACGCAGTGTGCCGCAGAGGCAGAAGGGATGCTCTGTATACAGGTAAAAGTTTCAGTGTTGGGTTCTCTTGGTTTACGCCTTATCGCGTATCTGAGATGGTACATTTGGCAGGAAAAGGAGACGGAAGGAGCGCTTGCCCAAGCTGCGCAGAAGGAGGCTAGGATAGCAGAACTGGAGAGGGAACTGCGGCGTCATCCTGATGACGACTCCTCTAGGGATGCCGTGGAACTGAGGATCACTCTCCAGTTGGAGAGGGAAGACCGTGAGAGAGAACGTGCAGAGAGAGAAAGAGATGCAGAGAGAGAAAGAGCCAACAGATTGACTGAAAGGGAGGAACGAAGGGCCATGGAGGCCCAACTATTCGAACTCCGAATCAGTCTTGGCCTTGCTGAACAGTGGCTGAGAGATGGTGAGGAGCGCTACCGAAGAGCACGAGAGCGTGGCTTTCGTGTTGGTAGCTTCTCTACTGCTTCCGTAGATCAACGCCGAGATGCGGGAATGGGAAGAGGAGTACAGAGCGGTAGGAGTACCACTTTTCGTAGTTGGGTAGCACCTTTGAGAGTGTTTTATCCGGAGAGTAGTGGGACGAGTAATGCAGAGAGAGAGGGCGGAACTTGATGTAATTTTTTTGGTTTTTGGAATAAAACACAAGGTTCGATTTGTTTGTTTTTCACCTATGCTTCTGTTGCCTGAATCCCTGCACACATCACTGAAACAAACAAATCAGAATTTCTGTTCTGACTTGGCCTGATGTGACACAACCTCGGACTTAGTCAAACAAGCACATCTAAGCATCCAAATGGGCCTTAATGGGCCACCGCTCTCTTCGTTGCACTCTATTCCCGGGGTGACTATGTGATACCAAGGGTGACTTATGGGAATGGACCCTTGCTGGTAGAGGGCCAGCAAGGCCAAGAATTGATTCCCCAAGGTTGGTTGCCCAATTCGATTGGGGCCGACAAAGTGCACTCGGGCACCGGGTCACACTAACCCACGGCGATCACTCTAAGTCATGGACTTGAGGATCGGGCGCTCCTCACGAATTCAGCGATGCATGAATCAAATATTGAGAGAGCTACACTAGGTGAGCAAGGAAGAGACACTTACTCGACCGGTTTGAAGAAACCGGTCCCGGTCGGAGACGAGGGCGAGCGGGGAGGTGGTGGTTCCCCACACGCCGCGGCGGTGTCGCTTGACCTGCCAAACCACTTACAAAACTACTCCTCTCGCAGGAGGGGGGACCTTGGGGTAGGGGTTAATATGATACATTCAAACACTACCACCACGCAGGGTGGGGCCTTCAGCCGGCCAAGCGGGGAGGGGTTGGTGGACCGAAACGAAGAGAAATGAGAACTAGGGAAGTTGCAGCTTCAATCTGGAATTCTGGACAAGGGGTCGCTGTCATGGCTATGCCGGGCTTGTCCGGACTCCAAATTGATCGAAACCAGCTCCTGAAGCTTCCTGACTGGATGAGGTGGACTCCAGAATTTTTGGGGAAGCTCAGATGGTGGGAGGTGGCTGCACCAGCAACAGGAAGTAGCCTCCTCTGTCTGGCCGCAGGTACTGTCTGGACTGTAACAGCAAGTTGCAGAAGTGACTGAGCGCCCTCCCGAGCTCCGATCAGCACGAAACCAGTGGCATCATCTTCATGGTCGAGGTAGCTTTCAGCAGGAGGTGACGGAGATGCATTCAGAGGTCGAGGATGGCCGGGGCACCCAGAAGAGTGGGTACTGGTCGGAGTAGACAGCAGAAAACAGAACTAGATAGATCGGGGGAGAAAATTCGTAACTTCTTCCTCCGGTGGCCGAACGGGGTTCTGTTTCTTGATCTTGAAAGATGACCAGTAGAGGAAGAACTTTGATGAAGGGGCTTCAGCCTGAATCCGCTGGAGTTTGTCGTGGCAGAAGGATCTTCCACGCTCTGGTCTAGGATGAAGACCTCTCTGCGCACTGTTGGGAGAATGGCTCTATCTGGCAGCTCCGAGCTCCGATCGTGTTGATTCCACCTCGCCTGCGAAGTAGACTGGAAGGCCTTTCCAGAAAGGTAGGCCACGCCTTCTGAAGAACTAGGATGAATCCGTGGTTGATGCTGCAACAAGGGCTGTTCTGCAGATCTGCACAGCTCCAACCTACTAGAAGAAATGAGAGGGAGATGTGGCTTCTTTGGTGGAGGGAAATGGTAGGAATGACCTAAGGGAGAGTGGGGGCTCTTGTGGTTTGGAGAAGGGAGCTAATGGTGATGGGGAATGGGGTGGAGAATGGCTGGAAGCAAGTGCTAGCAGGTGGAGGAGGAAGAGCTACGAATTTGGGGAAGGTGGGTGAGAGGAGAAGGTGAGGGGGGCACAAGTGAGTGGAGGGAAGGGTGGATTTCAAATTCAAAAGGTCTTGGAAGGTGGGTGATTATGTTGGGAAGTGGAGTGCTTGCATTGGAATGGGGTAGATTTGGTTGGAAGGTGGAGGAAGGTGTTGGAATGGGGAGACTTCTACCTAGGAACTAGGGAGTGGAGTAATGGAGGCCATGGGGAAGTGGAGGGCATTAAAGGAGGTGGTTGGAGGTTGGAAGTGGATGGGAGGAGGGAGGAGAGAGAAGGAAATTCGGATTTGGGGTTGGAGGAGAGAGAAAGAGGGGTGAAATAGAGAGATTAAGAGGGGAATGGGTGGGGAATCTCTCCCCTAGGGTCTCTCACCCAAAAACTAGAGGAATCACTCCAATTTGAACTCAAATGGCAAGTTTAACTCAAAAGGATGTAATCATTCATTAACTTCAAATGAGGGGAGTGGGGTCCTATATATAGGCAACCCACTCTTTACAATAAGTCCCTGATAAAATAAACAACTACAAATAACCAAGGGGGTTGGGAGTGCTAATGGGCCTAGTCCAACGAATGGGGCCCAATAGCTTACATTAGACATCATGATGATACCAAACATAGGAAAATAAGTGCTAGACTTAGGGAAATGACTCAAATAAAATGGAAATACATCAAAATGACTCAAAGGAAAACTACAAAATGGATAAGGGGCCTTAATAGAGTGAGGCCCAAACTCAACTAGCTCCCGAATGTGAAGAAGTGGACCCGAGCCAAAGGGAGTCGTGGGTGATGCCTCCATCAAATCCCCTGGGCCGCAAAGAGCTCGACTCCGTCGAGTAAGGGTCCATCCGGCTAAGGTACCGCTCGAGGAGATCTGGATCCAATCTCTGTAGGTCCTCCCGACTTACCCATGAGTCTTCCAACGGAGGCCGATCCTTCCACCTGACGAGATAGCGCTCATAGACCTTGCTCCGAGTGGTAGTGACCTGCTCATCCAATATTTGTTCAATGCGATCACGCTGAGCTCTTTTGGCTAGTGGACTCTCCTCTCGGGTGGGTGCTCTCTCAAAGGAGGGAGTGGGCTCGATCTCCTCACTAGGTCTCACCGTGGGGCCCTTGTAAGACACTAAGTCGGCGACATTGAATGTAGGACTTACCCCATAATCCTCGGGGAGATCTAATTCATAAGCATTCGCACCAATACGCCTCAAGACCTGGAAGGGCCCAGTCCCACGTGGTCTCAACTTGGAGTTGGCTCCTGGGGAGAGCCTCTCCGTCCTTACCATCACAAAGTCACCCTCTTGGAACTCTAAGTGACGCCGGTGAGAGTCAGCCAACCTTTTATAAGCCTCATTTTTTATGCTAATGTGCTTGCGAATTTCCTCATGCAATTTTGTGAGTGCTGACCTTCTAGTGGTTATGGGTGGACCTGGACAACCATATATAGACCATTTATGCCATGATGCCATATGGACCTTGATGAGCCTTGGTGGGCCGGGGCAACCATATGTGGACTTATCATGCAATGTTGTCATGTAGACTTTGGTGGGCTTAGGTGGACCGGGGCAACCATATGTGAATCTATCATGCAAAGTGGTGATGCATGTCGGGGGACCCGGACATCCGTAGATGCCTTTGATATGCTTAAGACCCATGATGAATGAAGGTGGACCAATACATCCAAATTTGGACCACTCATGCTTTCTACTTGACATGTGGGTGATATGAATGAATGAACCCAACATAGTGTTCATGCCAAGGGGTGTGGAAAGCCTAGACACATGCATACTTTTCCCAAAAGTGACTTCCATGTGTATAGGGGTGGGACAACCTTTGAATTCCCATTGGAACGGATCGAATGGATCTAAGAAGGTGGTCATCATGGGGTGGGGCACAACTTTATTACCTAGGGATATGTGGCCCAAGGTCTTGGCTCCCAAGGTGTAACCCGGGTCATGGATGAGATTGGTTTGGCCCAATATGATGGGTGAGGGTAGGAAAGGGTGGGTGGTGGGTAAGATGGTTGGGTTACATGGGGAACTAGACTCCCATAGGAAGGGATCAAAGGGGTCGTAGAAAGGTCTTCCTAGAGGGAGGCACTCTATGTCTTCAAGGTTCCCAAATTGTGAGTCATCCTCCTCCAAGGTAAGTGGGCCAAGTTTTCTAGTGGGTTGGCCGAACAAAGTGTTTGGGATCTTAATGGGTGGGTATAGGAAGGGATCGAAGGGGTCATGGTAAGGGTCACCTAAGGAGAGGAACCCTAGGTCCTTTTGGTCCTCACAACCCCTTGATGGTGGATTCTCCTCCTCTAGTAAAGTGATCGGGCCAAAGTTTTTGGTGGGATGGTCGGCCATGAATGGAGGACTAGGCTTTCTACCCGAGATAAGAAGCTCTAAATCGAGGAGAAGGTTGGGCTCATCGGGTGTAGGGAGGAATAGAAGGAGGTCGCTAGTGTAGCAACCAATGGTGCAAACTGAGGTGATAGACCCTATGCATAGGTGTAGGAGGCTAAGGCTCCTAGGTTGTTCTACCATAGGGGTCAACATGCTAGTCATCTCTAATTGCCATGTTATGCCCTTGAGAAGGTCTTCTAAGGTCTCCACTTGATAGGATGCTTGGATTGTGGTGTGATAGGAGAAGAAGGGCACTAAGGGAAGGTCTTGTTCTATGGGAGGGAAAATATGGGCCCGGGTCTCTCCAATTGGGCTCTCCTTTAGCCAACTAACAATGGGTTCTCCTAAGATGAGCTTGGTCCCAACTAGAGAGGGTGATGTAAGGTGAAGACCCTCATGTGTTGTTTCTTCTTCAATTTGGGCTTGGGTTTCCTCTAAGGTGTAGAGTGGGTTTGGAGTGTTCACCACTATGGGGTGGGGTATGGGTTCTTCTTCCAAGGAGGTGAGAGGGGCTTTTGAGGGTGTGGTGATGATTGGGGCATGGTGTATCCGGGGTGGTAGGTAGTGGGAAACTTGGGTTAGGATAGGTGAGGGTAGTAGTGGAGGCTTTGGTGGGAGTTGGATTGGGGTAGGGAGAGGAAGATGGGTGGGTTGAAGGGGTTTGGGTTGATTTGTTTTGGGAGGAGTGTCTCTTTTTGGGGGTGATGGAGAGGTAGTGGTGGGGGTTACCATGGGCCTAGGTGGAGAGTTGGCCATGGGGCCCAATTGGGTATGGGGGCCTATGGTTGTGGTGTGGACTTGGAGGTGGGGTGTAAATGTAGTGGTTGGGGTGGGAGAGATGGGAAGTGGTAGGGAATGGGTGATTGGGGTCTTGGATTGACCGGGTGGGGATGAAGGAGTTGAAGTACTCCTTGGGCTTTTGTGATTTGAGTAGGAGGGAGAGGGTTGGAGAGTGTAGGTTTTCCTAAGCTCGACCTTCATCTCATCCCAAGTGCTAATGGGGGCCTCCCTGCGGATCCTTCTTAAACCTTCCACAACTAACCAATGAGTTTTAGCTTGTTTGGAGAGGTGTGCCTTGGCTAGCCTCATTCTCCTTTCATCGTTCAAGGGGCAACTTTTAAAGAATTGGTCTAGGGAAATCTCCCAATCTATGTAAAGGCTTGGGCTGTTGGATCCATCAAAGGCGGGGGTTTTGATTTTCAAGTGTTCTAAAAATATGGTTTCTAGATTTCCCCAAAGGTCACTCTCATTCACTCTTGGTGCACGGCTATTTCCTTCAAGTCGGTCGAGTCGAGACATGATATCTTCAAGCCGATTAAGGACATTAGGTAGGGCTTCTATGATAGAGGTGTTGCTACCCACTTTGTTGGCAATGGAGCTTCCATGAGGATTTGGGCTTCTTGGGAAAGTTGATGGGGATGAATATGACGGGTATGAAGTGGCCATTCTAGTGGACATGGGAGATGAAACCGAGGACTCTAAATGCATAAACATGCCCTAGGACTAACTTGTGGAGAGACAAGTTGTGAACTTGCTCTGATACCACTTGATGTGACACAACCTCGGACTTAGTCAAACAAGCACATCTAAGCATCCAAATGGGCCTTAATGGGCCACCGCTCTCTTCGTTGCACTCTATTCCCGGGGTGACTATGTGATACCAAGGGTGACTTATGGGAATGGACCCTTGCTGGTAGAGGGCCAGCAAGGCCAAGAATTGATTCCCCAAGGTTGGTTGCCCAATTCGATTGGGGCCGACAAAGTGCACTCGGGCACCGGGTCACACTAACCCACGGCGATCACTCTAAGTCATGGACTTGAGGATCGGGCGCTCCTCACGAATTCAGTGATGCATGAATCAAATATTGAGAGAGCTACACTAGGTGAGCAAGGAAGAGACACTTACTCGACCGGTTTGAAGAAACCGGTCCCGGTCGGAGACGAGGGCGAGCGGGGAGGCGGTGGTTCCCCACACGCCGCGGCGGTGTCGCTTGACCTGCCAAACCACTTACAAAACTACTCCTCTCGCAGGAGGGGGGACCTTGGGGTAGGGGTTAATATGATACATTCAAACACTACCACCACGCAGGGTGGGGCCTTCAGCCGACCAAGCGGGGAGGGGTTGGTGGACCGAAACGAAGAGAAATGAGAACTAGGGAAGTTGCAGCTTCAATCTGGAATTCTGGACAGGGGGTCGCTGTGATGGCTATGCCGGGCTTGTCCGGACTCCAAATTGATCGAAACCAGCTCCTGAAGCTTTCTGACTGGATGAGGTGGACTCCAGAATTTTTGGGGAAGCTCAGACGGTCGGAGGTGGCTGCACCAGCAACAGGAAGTAGCCTCCTCTGTCTGGCCGTAGGTACTGTCTGGACTGTAACAGCAAGTTGCAGAAGTGACTGAGCGCCCTCCCGAGCTCCGATCAGCACGAAACCAGCGGCATCATCTTCGTGTTCGAGGTAGCTTTCAGCAGGAGGTGACGGAGATGCATTCAGAGGTCGAGGATGGCCGGGGTACCTAGAAGAGTGGGTACTGGTCGGAGTAGACAGCAGAAAACAGAACTAGATAGATCGGGGGAGAAAATTCGTAACTTCTTCCTCCGGTGGCCGAACGGGGTTCTGTTTCTTGATCTTGAAAGATGACCGGTTGAGGAAGAACTTTGATGAAGGGACTTCAGCCTGAATCCGCTGGGGTTTGTCGTGGCAGAAGGATCTTCCACGCTCTGGTCCAGGATGAAGACCTCTCTGCGCACTGTTGGGAGAATGGCTCTATCTGGCAGCTCCGAGCTCCGATCGTGTTGATTCCACCTCGCCTGCGAAGTAGACTGGAAGGCCTTTCCAGAAAGGTAGACCACGCCTTCTGAAGCACTAGGATGAATCCGTGGTTGACGCTGCAACAAGGGCTGTTCTGCAGATCTGCACAGCTCCAACCTACTAGAAGAAATGAGAGGGAGATGTGGCTTCTTTGGTGGGGGGAAATGGTAGGAATGACCTAAGGGAGAGTGGGGGCTCTTGTGGGGTGGAGAAGGGAGCTAATGGTGATGGGGAATGGGGTGGAGAATGGCTGGAAGCAAGTGCTAGCAGGTGGAGGAGGAAGAGCTACGAATTTGGGGAAGGTGGGTGAGAGGAGAAGGTGAGGGGGGCACAAGTGAGTGGAGGGAAGGGTGGATTTCAAATTCAAAAGGTCTTGGAAGGTGGGTGATTATGTTGGGAAGTGGAGTGCTTGCATTGGAATGGGGTAGATTTGGTTGGAAGGTGGAGGAAGGTCACGAGATTAGTTCTGGAGCGATGTAGACTCGGAGTAGAACAAACCCACAGAATGGGGTTTGTGCTGATTCACTCCCTGGTCATCGGTGTTGCTTCTTCAAGTTGGGTCTCAAAACCTGACCTAGATCTGTAGGCAGTAGAGTAGAGAGATCCTCTAAAGCCGAGGACGACGACGAGGGCTCGAGGTGGCTCCGTGGATGAGTGTAGAGGATGGGGGTGCGTGGGCAGCTATGGGGAAGGGGCTGATGGTGGCTGGGGGCATAGGATTTCAGGAGAGGTGCGGTCAGGGTTAGGGTTTAGGGTTGTGCGAAGGTGGGCTGTGGAAGAAAGGGGCGCGAGTGGGTTTGCCTGGGAGGGAAAGAAATATTTAGTTTTGGTTTTTTTTTTAAAAGGCTAGAAGATTTTTTGGGGAATTAGGATTGATTTGAGGAAAAGGTGGAAGGATTGGAGGGCTACGATTTGATTAGAGAGGGATTAGGAAAGAGATAATAGAGAAAGGAGGAGATTGGGTAACTAGACGAGGAAAGAGAAGAGAGAATCAAGGAGGATAACGGCTGATGTGGCAAGGTGGGAAAGGGAAGGTAGGGGAGGGTGGCTGTGACCTTGGGAGAGAGTAGAGAGGGGCTGGTCGACCAAGGGAGGTGGGGGAAGAGAGAGAAGATAGAGAGAAAGATAGGTGTGCACACAATCTTGGAGAGAGAGAGGGAGAGAATACCTATCTGGTCATGGTCGCCTCTGTGGTGAGGCTCTGGATTCTGGGCGTGCAGACCGATAGGGTGAGGGTGCGCGAGGTGGTACGCCCAACACAGAACCCCGAACGCTATCAAACCACCAGGGATGGCTTCAGGACGTCGAGAGGTACGCCTGCAAGGAAGGGCCCGACCAAAAGATCAACGGGGAAGGCGTGGTGCGATTGCAAAGTTGCATCACTACCTGGGCGAACAGATTCGCACAGGCCTTGCGCAGTCATACGAAAAAGGATGCCCCGATCTGTGTCGACGTTGAAACGACACGAGATTAGTTCTGGAGCGATGTAGACTCGGAGTAGAACAAACCCACAGAATGGGGTTTGTGCTGATTCACCCCGTGGTCATCGGTGTAGCATCTGCAAGTCGGGTCTCAGAACCTGACACGGATATGCAGGCAGCAGAGTAGAGAGATCCTCTAAAGCCGAGGACGACGACGAGGGCTAGCGGTGGCTCCGTGGATGAGTGTAGAGGATGGGGGTGCGTGGGCAGCTATGGGGAAGGGGCTGATGGTGGCTGGGGGAATGGGATTTCTGGAGAGGCGCGGTCAGGGTTAGGGTTTAGGGCTGTGCGAAGGTGGGTTGGGGAAGAAACGGGCGCGAGTGGGTTTGCCTGGGAGGGAAAGAAATATTTAGTTTTGGTATTTTTTTTAAAAGGCTAGAAGATTTTTTGGGGAATTAGGATTGATTTGAAGAAAAGGTGGAAGGATTGGAGGGCTACGATTTGATTAGAGAGGGATTAGGAAAGAGATAATAGAGAAAGGAGGAGATTGGGTAACTAGATGAGGAAAGAGAAGAGAGAATCAAGGAGGATAACGGCTGATGTGGCAAGGTGGGAAAGGGAAGGTAGGGGAGGGTGGCTGTGACCTTGGGAGAGAGTAGAGAGGGGCTGGTCGACCAAGGGAGGTGGGGGAAGAGAGAGAAGATAGAGAGAAAGATAGGTGTGCACACAATCTAGGAGAAAGAGAGGGAGAGAATAATTGCACAAGTAATCAATTTTCAGAATTCCATTCTACACTAACTCAAATGAGGACCGTTGGCCTCCTATTTATAGGAGAGGCCAGGGTTTACAAATGACCAAACTTACCCCTAACAAATGAAGAAAGACCCCGCTATCCCCGGGGGTGATTTAAGCTACCAGTGACCCATCACTGAGCTAGTCTCAACAATGGCCAGTTGGGCCTTATTTAGCTGGCCCATTAAGGCTTACATGACTCAAATGGACTCAATTTAGACTTAAATAAATACTAGTAAAGGGGAAATCATAATAAAAAGAGAAACAGTCCTAGCGTTGTTGGGCCTGACCCAATGGACCATGGGACAGCAGTGATCTCCCCATCAAAAGGGTTGAGGCCACTAAACCCCCATCTAGATGTCCCTATCATACCCACCCGGTTGGAAAAGATTCGACCCCGAATCATAAAGTGGGGTAGCACGATCATGAAAATCGTCGGAGGGTATGACCGAGGGTCGGGGCAAACGATCATTTGGTAGATGCCAGGGTGATGCTTCTCGTAGGCCGTGCAGAACTCGTGCCATACGGGATCAACAAGGGATAGCTCCGGCAGTTGGTTACGCGTGTCGGGAGGGACAGGTTCCTTGACATCTTGTGGCATCTCCCACTCAAGCTCTTGCTCTTCATACCGGTCAATCAAAGCTGGGTCTGGCTCGTAGATATCCACCGGTATAGGCTCTTCTTCAAGCGGTGACTCAATTGCCAAGACTTCTAGCTCCCTTGGAGGAGGGGGCAACATATTGCGGACTGAGAAGACCTCCGGTACATGCGGATGATGCCCTTGGCAAGTCCGCCGCTCCAGGTCGATGGTTGCATTCCTCTCATTTAGCCAAGGCCTCCCAAGGAATATACGAGGACCGGCTAATGTGCTAATGTGGCACCATGCACCATCAAAGTATGGAACCCGGTCGATCCACGTTTGGAACTCCATAAGGACTTGGTGTCTATCGCGTATAATTTGGCCGGTCTTGGTTAGGGCATCGATGATGTCCTGGGAGACCCAATTCTAGAGTTCCATCTCAAGGATGGATAGCATAATGGGGGCGCCATTTGGTAGGGCTGCTGTAGAGATCACCGGAGGTGAACTCATATCGACCTATCCAGGACCCGGCTTGTAGGAACAAGCTTGGAACCTAGCTCTGATACCAAATTGGATGTGGAACGAGTGCGCGCATGGGAATGTCGACGGCGATGTCCGGTGCGAACCTGTGAGTACAGCCTTGTGGCACTACGCTCCACGCAGGGAGGGGATCATGGGGATCAAAATAACTAGTATAAAACAACCCTCACGTAGGAGTGGGGAGCAAGGGGAAGGGAGATGGGCCTGCTGCCATGTGTATGTCCTGCAGGATAGAACCAACTTGCTCCTCCTGGTAAGCTGTGCACAGAGGTCCGAAGAGGGTGCTGTCGACGCTCAGACGAAGCTTGTAAAGTATAGAGGCGCTCCTGAAAGTTTGGCGTCGTTCTGGGATCGCAGGAGGGCGGGGCAGGTCGCGGAAGATGACCTATGCGAATCTACCCCGCCGGACAGGTCTGCACAGTCGGCGTGCAGATGCTAGTGCGCTCTCCACAAACCTTAGAATGAAGCAAGACCTCCAGGGAGGGTTGCCTGATAGGAGCCTCTACGTACCCTCAAAATATGAGTGGCGTCGGATCACCGATCTGGGTGTGGTTGCCTCTGTGGTGAGGCTCTGGACTCGGGGCGTGTAGACAGATAGGGTTAGGGTGCGCGAGGTGGTATGCCCAGCACAGAAGCCCGATCGCTATCAAACCACTTGCGATGGCTTTGGGACGTCGAGAGGTATGCCTGCGAGGAAGGGCCTGACCAAAAGATCAACGGGGAAAACGTGGTGCGATCACCTTGCGCAGTCGTATGAAAAAGGATGCCCCCATCTATGCCGAGGTCGAAACGACACGAGACCACTTCTGGAGCGAAGTAGACTCGGAGTAGAACAAACCCACAGAAGAGGGCTTGCGCTGATTCACTCTGTGGTCGTCAATGTTGCTTCTGCAAGTCGGGTCTCAAAACCTGACCCGGATCTGCAGGCAGCAGAGTAGAGAGATCTTCCAAAGCCGAGGACGAGGATGACGACGAGGGCTCACGGTGGCTCCGTGGACGAGTCTGGAGGATGGGGGTGCATGGGAGGCTGTGGGGAAGGGGCTGATGGTGGCTGGGGGTGTGGGATTTCAGGAGAGGCGCGGTTAGGGTTAGGGTTTAGGGCTGTGCGAAGGTGGGCTGGGGAAGCAAGGGGTGCGGCTGGGTTTGCCTGTTAGGGAAACAAATAATTAGTTTTGGGATTTTTTTGAAAAGGCTGAAAGATTTTTAGGGGAATTAGGATTGATTTGAGAAAAAGGTGGAAGGATTAGAGGGCTACGATTTGATTAGAGAGGGATTAGGAAAGATATAATAGAGAAAGGTGGAGACTGGGTAACTAGATGAGGAAAGAGAGGAGAGAATCAAGGAGGAAAATGGCTGGTGTGGCAAGGTAGGAAAGAGAAGGTGGGGGAGGGTGGCTGTGACCTGGGGAGAGAAGAGAGAGGGGCTGGTTGACCAAGGGTGGTGGGGGGAATAGAGAGAAGATAGAGAGAGAGAGGTGTGCACACAATCTAGGAGAGAGAGAGGGAGAGAAATATTGCACAAGCAATCAATTTTCAAAATTCAATTCTTCACTAACTGAAATGAGGCCTTTGGTCTCCTATTTATAGGAGAGGCCAGGGTTTACAAATGACCAAACTTACCCCTAATAAATGAAGAAAGACCCCGCTATCCCCGGGGGTGAATTTAAGCTACCAGTGACCCATAACCGAGCTAGTCTCAACAATGGCCCTTTGGGCCTTATTTAGCAGGCCCATTAAGGCTTACATGACTCAAATGGACTCAATTTAGACTTAACTAAATACTAGTAAAGGGAAAATCATAATAAAGTTGTTGGGCCTGAGCCAATGGACAATGTGACGGGAGTGATCTCACCATCAAAAGGGTTGAGGCCACTAAACCCCCATCTAGATGTCCCCATCATACCCCCCCGGTTGGAAAAGATTCGACTGCGAATCTTAAAGTGGGGTAGCACGATCGTGAAAATCGCAGGAAGGTATAACCGAGGCTCGGGGCAAATGATCATGTGGCGGATGCTGGGGTGATGCTTCTCGTAGGCCGTGCAGAACTCGTGCCATACGGGATCGACAAGGGGCAGCTCCGGCAGTTGGTGACGCGCTTCGGAAGGTACAGGTTCCTTGACATCTTGTGGCATCGCCCACTCAAGCTCTTGCACTTCGTACCGGTCAATCAAAGCTGGGTCTGGCTTGTAGATCTCCACAGGTATAGGCTCTTCTTCAAGCAGCGACTCAATTGCCGGGACTTCTAGTTCCCTTAGAGGAGGGGGCAACATATTACGGATTGTGAAGACCTCTGGTACATGCGGATGATGCCCTCGGCATGTCTGCCGCTTCATGTCGATGGTTGCATTCCTCTCGTTTAGCCAAGGCCTCCCAAGGAATATGCGAGGACCGGCTAATGTGCTAATGTAGCACCATGCACCATCAAAGTAGGGAACCTGGTCGATCCACGTTTGGAACTCTACAAGGACTTGGTCTCCATCGCGTATAATTTAGCCAGTCTTGGTTAGTGCATCGAAGATGTCCTGGGAGACCCAATTCTCGAGTTCCATCTCATGGATGGATAGCATAGTGGGGGCGCCATTTGGTAGGGCTGCTGTAGAGATCATCGAAGGTGAACTCATATCGACCTATCTAGGACCTGGCTTGTAGAAGTGTGCGCACTTGGGGGACACGCTGCGTCGGTGAAGCTTCCGTCGGGCTTACTAGTACAATCACATAAACCACTCCACGTAGGGAGGGGGGAGATCAGGGATGGGACACATCGTACAACACTACCCTCATGTAGGATGGGGGATCATGGGGAGGGGGAAAACCAGTCGGCACCCTATGGGTAGTTCTGTAGGATAGAACTAACTTGCTCCTGCTGGTACACAGTGCACAGAGGTCCGAAGCGGGTGCCGTCGGTGCTCATACGAAGCTTGTGAACTACAGTTGTGTTCCTGGAAAGTTGGCATCATTGTGAGGTCTCAGGAAGGCGGGGCAGGTTGGGGATGATGACCTGCGCAAATCTGTCCGCTCAGGTAGTGATGCAACTTTGTATATCGCACCACGCCTTCACCATTGATCTTTTGGTCGGGCCCATCCTCACAGGCGTACCTCTTGATGTCACTAAGCCATCCCAGGTAGTTTGATCGTGTTCAGGGTTCTATGCTGAGCATACCACCTCACGTAACCTCACCCTATCTCTCTGCACACCCAAAATCCAAAGTCTCACCACACAAGTGACCACGCCAAGATCGGTGATCCGACGCCACTCATCTTTTGAGGGTAGGTAGAGGCTCTTGTCAGGCATCCCTCCCAGTAGGTCTCGCTTCATTCTGAGCTCTATGGGGAGCGCACCAACCTTTGCACACCAACTGCGCAGACCTATCCTGCGGGATAGATTCGTGCAAGCCATCTTCCACTACCTGACTCGCCCTCCTGCGATCCCAGAATGATGCCAAACTTTTAGGAGCACCTCTGCACTTCACAAGCTTCATCTGAGCGCCGAAGGCACTCTCTTAGGACCTCTGTGCGCAGCGTACCAGGAGGAGCAAGTTGGTTCTATCCTACAGGATAGACACAGGGCAGCATGCCCATCTCCCTTCCCCTTGCTCCCCCCTCCAACATAAGGGTAGTTTTGCACTACTTATTCCCATCCCCGTGATCCCCTCCCTACGTAGAGCGTAGTGTCATAAGGCTGTACTCACAGGTTCGCACCAGACGCCGCCGTCGACATTGCCATGCGCGCGCTTGTTTCGCATCAAATTTGGTATCAAAGCCAGTGTAGCAACCCTAATAAATGAATAATTGAAATGAATTAAAACATATATATTACAGAAGTAATATATATATAAAAGGAATAGGGTTAATTGAACGAAATAAAACAAATTAAAAATAACGCCTCTTATTAAGGCGTTAATTTATAAAGAAACGCCTCTACCAATGGCGTGACTAAAGAAAGGACGCCCACACATGCGGTCGTCAGTTCTCATGCGACCAAATGGGTAAGTAAAAGAAACGCCTCTATCTTGGGCGTGTTTTAAAACACGAAACGCCCTTTTTCAAGGCGCTTTTTAAGAAACGCCCTAAAGTAAGGCGTCAATTAACGAATACACGCCCTGACCTAAGGCGTTAATTCAGTTCGTGAACCGATCGAACCCAGAACTTATCCAAGGAAAGATTAACCTAATCTAGTAAGTGTCTATTAGAGTAAGGACTCTATTAAGGATATATTACCCTCAATCAAACACTACTCTTGTTAGGACTTCCAAAATCCTATAAATAACATGTTCGATCGAACCCTAAAACCCATTTGATCGAACGTCTGCTGCTAGGTACGTGAAGAAAAAAAACGGTTCCTCTATTCTTTTATTTTTCTGCTTCTATTACATGAAGAACTAATGTTCTTCATCTGATTCTGTTATAGGTTTGTAAGGTGGCGTACGTGAAAGAACAAGGTATGTTCTTCACCATATACCTGTGAAGATTGATTTCATATCTTCATATTCCTTCCTCTCTTTTCCTACAGGTTGATTGAAGGCTATCATCTCCGTCATATTCATCAACTAAAATCTTCCTTCTTCCTGTCGAAGGTGTTCTTCTCAAGTTATTCACCGGTCATCTCCAAATCTATTTTTAAGGTAGGTTTTCTCAAGTTACTGTAGCCCAAATGAAATTAATGCAAGATATATATATATATAAGCATGTCATGCATATGATTATTATAGTTTTCATGCGTTTTCTGAAATATTTTGAAAGAAACGCCCTTGATTAGGGCGCTAATTTAAAAGAAACGACCATACTAGTGGTCGTCAATTTAATATTTGACGCCCTCTACGCAGGCGTTAATTTCATAAGAATCGCATGTGATTAATAATTGATCCTGTTTAAAAAATTACAATACATATGAAATATTGATTTTTAATATCTTGCATGACTCTGTGAATTCCTGTTAAATTTTACTGCCATGACATGTCTCCTGTCTCTCGAAATATTATTTATTAAAATATCGTAAATCCCTTGAAATTCACGACTTGGACAAAGTCGTTTTCCATATTCTAACGCCCCAGTACAAGGCGTGAATATTAAAAGTAACGCCCCTTCCTAGGGCGTGTATCTGTTAAAAACCTGAAATTCACATATTCTGTAAAATGGAATTAGAAAGTAACGCCCCTTCCAAGGGCGCGTTTTTGATAAATTTCTGAGAATAATTATATCCTGTCGAATATGTAAATGATGAGACGCCTGCCCCTGCAGTCGTCAACTTGAAAGAAACGCCCCCAGGAAAGGCGTGTTTTTGATAAATTAATGAAATAATGGAAATTCTGCAAATTGGCAATATATGTAAACGCCCTTCAGTTAGGCGTTAATTTCTTGAGACACGACTTGACCTAAGTCGTTATTTTACTGTAAACTGATTTTTCCTCTGATTTGCTGACCGATGGTTTATATATATTATACATATATATATATCGGCACTATTCTCCACTCCGTGAGTATAGTCCCACGTTTCATGTTGATTTATCGATCACACTCAACTCTCATTGACATACAAGCTCTCCATTGGACATTCCGTTCCTTTGGACTAGCAAGTTAGTCATAGAGACCTCCGTAAGACTCCTCGTAGCCTTGGATTCCCTCAAGGCCGACTGAGCTGGTTGTACCCTAAAAACCCATTACACAGTTTTTGCCATGTCAATCTAAAGAAAACATGGTATACCGGCCCTTATGATTATACAAAGAGTATATCATAAGAAATTCTTAATGGGATGATGATATCATGCCATATCATGTCGTTCTTGTAAACCTCAATTCTATGATAAGAATGAGGGTATCTTACCTTTGATATACTGTTCATGTGGACCTCAATTCTATATAAAGAATGTCCATATTGATTTGTCATGGTACCTAAGTTAAGGGAACCATATTCTACCTAGTTTTATCGAACTCGTGATTATACCGTTATTATCGCCATTCTATGTCCTTTGTCATATTTTGGACTCTATTCTATCAAAGTTGTCATACGTATCTACAAGCTTGATTATTGAAATTCTATATTGGCTATATAAACAAGAGTGGATGTCAAAACACATGATAAATGCCTGCGCATATAGGGCCCGATCTGGTCCTGGGAGGAGCACCCGAAAGTACTTGTGCCCATGGGAGTTAAAATGATAAGGTATCTGGCATTATACCGAGTACTTGACTTGCTTGATTGGACATTCCACACACATCTTGTACTTGAATCGTACTTGACTTTACATGAAATGCGTGGCCCGAAAAAGGGTAATTTACTTGCTTGATACATGATAGCCAAAGTTCTTGACATGACTCGATAATGGTACTTGCTTGAATATCTTGAATAACTTGTATCTTGTTCATGAAAGTTCATCTTATTTCTTTGATATTACATTCTCTCTATCTTGTCGTTTCATGCGAGCATGCATAGCTTTATTGCATCCATGAAAATGTAATTACTTAAACCACTTGCTAGTACTTGAGATATAATTTCCTACTGAGCGTTCGCTCATCCCGTTTGTCCCTTTTTACTTTTCAGGTAAGTCCGACGACGATGGAAGTCAATCGGATGGGAATGGTCAAGAGTGAAAGTGATAGAGCTCCTACAAGTGTCGTCTAGTCTTTTCCATAGTTTCTTGAGTCAACTATGTATTCTTTTCCTTTTTATTTTAATAGAGTATTGGATTTGTAATAGTCTATCCATTATGAAATAAAGGATTGGGTTATCTTGCTATTTTGCGCATCTCTGTCTTTGTGTCGAATACATGACCACTCTGATTGACATGATTGATATAGACACGTCGCGCATCTCCGGGTATCTTCCGCGCTCGGGGCGTGACAGTCTTTGTGGTATCAGAGCCTAAGGTATTCAATTCCTAGGAAACCCAAGTCCAAGGATAGGTTTCAAAACCCTTAACCAAGTGAGAGTGGGTAGAACCAAGGGTTAAATGATCAATGAGTCCTTTATAAGATTATAGTGACATAATACTAACATAGCTATTGTAATTGTAGGATAATGGCTGCCGAACGTGCTCAATGGCGCAACATGCAGCGTACCCTTCAAGGGATGACCCAAGTGCTACAACAGGTAGCACAAGGTGGTGCTCCACGAGCTGGAAGCTTACACCAAGCATTCAAGAATATGAATCCCCCGAAGTTCATGGGATCGACCGATCCAGACGATGCCGAGCATTGGGTTCGGGAGATTGAACGTATATTCCGTGTTATGCAATGCACGGATCAGGACAAAGTCTTATTAGCTACTTTCCAGTTAGAAAAGGATGCTAGATGCTGGTGGGAGTCGATTGAAGCTACTATTGACCCAACTCAAGTTACATGGGGTGAATTCGTTGAATATTTCAACGCCAAATATTTCTCTGATAGGGTCCAGGAAAAGAAGGCCGCCGAATTTGCCGCATTAAAGCAAAGATCTTTATCGGTGGCTGATTATGAAGCACAGTTCTCTAGACTGTCTAGATATGCTAAGCATTTAATTGGCACGGAAAAGATGAAAGCCCGTAGATTTCTTAATGGGCTTAGGCCCCACTACATTACTCAACTGGCGCCTATGGATATACAAGTTTATACTGAAATAGTGCGCCGAGCTCAGTTGCTTGAAGATGCCACGGAACTATCTGATAGGATCCGTGGGAAAGACAAAAAGGAGCAAGTCACAAGTTCGGGTTCTTTTAAACCCAACTTTAAGAAGAGGCCCAATAATGGAGGTTCTTCCTCTCAAGATCAGAAGTTCAAGAAATCCAAGCTTTTCTCTATCACCACTACCCCTTCAAACGTAGTATGCAAGCATTGTGACAAGGCTGGTCACAAAACAGAAGAATGCTGGAGGAAACTAGGAGCATGTCTCCGTTGTGGGAGTCGTGAACATCGGATTCCCGATTGTCCATTAATGAATGACCAAGACGGTGAGGGTAAACGCCCAGTGACAAGGAACGCGCGTCTTCATGCAATCCAAGAGACCGAACCAGAAGAAGAAGGCGGATTGGTGGAAGGTACATTAAAAATTTGTTCCAAATATGCACATGTCTTATTTGATACGGGTGCATCGCATTCCATTATTTCCAAGAAGTTTGCTGACCCATTACCTCTAGAACCAGAATGGATGAAGATAATATTGTCTACTCCTCTCGGAAACGAGACGGATATCACACATCATTACCAAAATTGTGAGGTATTGGTTCGAGGAAAGAATTTTCCTATTGATCTTATCTGCTTAGATCTAAAAGAATATGATGTTATACTAGGAGCAGATTGGTTATCCAAATACCAGGCAACGGTTGATTGCCGTGATAGCAAGATTGTTTTCAAGGAATTTCCGGAACTGACTTATACTAGTCCTAAGAGTCGAAGCAAATCCCCTCTTATTTCGGCTCTTCGAGCAAGCAAGCTCGTCAGGAAAGGATGTGTATCCTTCCTTGCTTTTGTCACTAATAAAGAAGCTAAGGAAACCAAGATAGAAGACGTTCAAGTAGTACGAGAATTCCCAGACGTATTTCCGGAAGAATTGCCGGGATTACCCCCGCAAAGAGATGTGGCCTTTACCATCGACTTAGTCCCTGGTGCTGGTCCCGTTTCAAAGGCACCATATAGAATGTCCCCTGCTGAACTCAAGGAGTTGAAGGAGCAGTTGCTGGAACTAATCCGAAAAGGGTTTATTAGACCAAGTACTTCCCCGTGGGGAGCACCAGTCTTATTTGTAAAGAAGAAGGATGGATCCATGAGATTGTGTATTGACTATCGACAGTTGAATCATCTTACTATCAAGAACAAGTATCCACTGCCGAGAATCGATGAATTGTTTGATCAGATTTCAGGATCCAAATATTTCTCCAAGATTGATCTCCGGTCGGGATATCATCAATTAAGGATCAAGGATGATGACATTCACAAGACCGCATTCAGAAGCAGGTATGGCCATTACGAATTTGTTGTTATGCCTTTTGGACTAACAAATGCCCCTGCTGCCTTTATGCAGTTAATGAATAGCATATTCAGGCCTTACTTGGATCAATTCATAGTAGTCTTCATCGATGATATATTGATATATTCTAAGACTAAGGAAGAACATGAAGAGCATTTGAGGATTGCATTGCAAGTCTTGAGGACAAATCAATTATATGCTAAACTCAGCAAATGCGAGTTCTGGCTTGAAGAAGTGGCTTTTCTCGGACATGTCATATCCAAGGACGGTTTATCTGTGGATCCGTCAAAAGTTGAAGCTGTGAGAAACTGGGAGAGACCCACTAATGCAAGCGAGATCAGAAGTTTCTTAGGTCTTGCAGGCTATTATCGGCGATTTATCAAAGATTTCTCTAAGATCGCCGTACCACTTACAAGGTTAACTCGTAAGGAGATCCGATATGAATGGAGTGAGGAATGTGAAAGCAGTTTCCAAACTCTCAAGGATCATCTCACCACAGCTCCAGTCTTAGCCCTACCAATTGAAGGAGAGAAATTCGAGGTCTACACTGATGCTTCTGGCATTGGCCTCGGATGCGTTCTAATGCAACATGGGAAGGTCATAGCATATTCTTCTCGTCAACTGAAGAAGCATGAGGAGAATTACCCCGTCCATGACTTGGAATTGGCCGCGGTAGTATTTGCCCTAAAGATATGGAGACACTATCTCTATGGGGTACAGTTTACTGTATACTCCGATCACAAAAGTCTCAAATATCTATTTTCACAAAAGGAGCTGAACATGCGACAAAGACGTTGGCTAGAATATCTCAAGGACTTCGACTTCAATATACAATTCCATCCCGGAAAGGGTAATTATGTTGCTGACGCCCTTAGTCGAAAGCCGAGAGCAAAGATAGCAAATTGTATGATACAAGAATGGAGGTTACTTGAACAATTCTCCGAGCTCAATATAAGCTTGGACACGGAATCCAAATCTGTCACACTATCCCATGTAAGCATACAGTCAGATTTGTTATCTGAGATACAAACACTTCAGGATGACGATCCTATGTTAATAGAAATCAAAGGCAGATTAGAAGGACAATCTGATTTTCAACTAACTTCTGATGGAAGATTATCGTTCAAAGATAGAACTTGTATACCCGATTGTCCGGAATTAAAGAAGAAGATCTTAGATGAAGCTCACAGATCAAGATACACTATTCATCCTGGATCAACTAAAATGTACCAAGATGTAAAGAGGAACTTTTGGTGGCCCAATATGAAAAGAGAAATAGCGGACTATGTATCACGCTGTCTCACATGCCAACAGGTCAAGGCGGAACACCAAAAGCCTGCGGGAAAACTACATCCTCTAGATATTCCTAAGTGGAAATGGGAGGATATTGGTATGGACTTCATCATGGGTTTGTCTAAATCTAAAGGAGGACATGATGGAATCTGGGTTATCATTGATCGATTGACTAAATCGGCACATTTCTTGCCAATCAAAAGCCGATGGTCGATTGATGTGCTAGCTGCACTATACATTAAAGAAATAGTCAGGATACATGGAATTCCTGTCTCAATCGTGTCTGATAGAGATCCCCGTTTTACTTCTCATTTTTGGAAGGGATTACAACATTCGTTGGGGACAAGGCTCAACTTTAGTACTGCTTTTCACCCACAAACGGATGGTCAGACCGAGCGAACTAATCAAGTTGTTGAAGATATGCTGAGAGCATGCATTATTGACTTTGGAGGAAGCTGGCATGACCACTTACCTTTAGTTGAATTTGCATATAATAATAGCTACCAAGCTAGTATCCAAATGGCACCTTTCGAAGCCTTATACGGAAGGAGTTGCCGATCTCCCATATGTTGGAACGAAGTTGGAGAGAAACAACTATTAGGTCCAGACATGGTAAGGGATACAACCGAGAAGATACAAGTAATCAGAGAAAGATTACAAGTTGCTCAGACAAGGCAAAAGGCTTATGCTGATACCAGGAGAAGAGATCTTGAATTCCAGGTTGGAGATCATGTATTTCTTAAAATATCCCCTGGACGTGGCATACGAAGATTTGGTGTTAAGGGCAAGCTTACGCCAAGATTCATCGGACCATTTGAGGTACTCGAAAGAGTTGGCGAGGTTGCTTATCGCATCGCGTTGCCTCCTCAGTTGTCCGAGGTACACAATGTATTTCACATATCTATGTTGAAGAAGTATGTGCACGATCCGTCACATATTATTGAGCATGGAGATCTGGTGATCCAGAAAGATCTCACATATGAACAAAGGCCCTTGAAGATATTAGATCGAGAAATACGAGCTCTAAGGAATAAGGTTATTCCCATGATCAAGGTGCAATGGAATAAGAATCCTGAACGCGAAGCGACATGGGAGACCGAGGAATCTATGAAGAAACGATTTCCCGAGTTATTCTAAGAGGTATATGTCCTACACTCTCCGCATGTATAATTATATATATATATTAATTTGGGGACCAAATTCTTTTTAAGTGGGGAAGGGTGTAGCAACCCTAATAAATGAATAATTGAAATGAATTAAAACATATATATTACAGAAGTAATATATATATAAAAGGAATAGGGTTAATTGAACGAAATAAAACAAATTAAAAATAACGCCTCTTATTAAGGCGTTAATTTATAAAGAAACGCCTCTACCAATGGCGTGACTAAAGAAAGGACGCCCACACATGCGGTCGTCAGTTCTCATGCGACCAAATGGGTAAGTAAAAGAAACGCCTCTATCTTGGGCGTGTTTTAAAACACGAAACGCCCTTTTTCAAGGCGCTTTTTAAGAAACGCCCTAAAGTAAGGCGTCAATTAACGAATACACGCCCTGACCTAAGGCGTTAATTCAGTTCGTGAACCGATCGAACCCAGAACTTATCCAAGGAAAGATTAACCTAATCTAGTAAGTGTCTATTAGAGTAAGGACTCTATTAAGGATATATTACCCTCAATCAAACACTACTCTTGTTAGGACTTCCAAAATCCTATAAATAACATGTTCGATCGAACCCTAAAACCCATTTGATCGAACGTCTGCTGCTAGGTACGTGAAGAAAAAAAAACGGTTCCTCTATTCTTTTATTTTTCTGCTTCTATTACATGAAGAACTAATGTTCTTCATCTGATTCTGTTATAGGTTTGTAAGGTGGCGTACGTGAAAGAACAAGGTATGTTCTTCACCATATACCTGTGAAGATTGATTTCATATCTTCATATTCCTTCCTCTCTTTTCCTACAGGTTGATTGAAGGCTATCATCTCCGTCATATTCATCAACTAAAATCTTCCTTCTTCCTGTCGAAGGTGTTCTTCTCAAGTTATTCACCGGTCATCTCCAAATCTATTTTTAAGGTAGGTTTTCTCAAGTTACTGTAGCCCAAATGAAATTAATGCAAGATATATATATATATATATAAGCATGTCATGCATATGATTATAGTTTTCATGCGTTTTCTGAAATATTTTGAAAGAAACGCCCTTGATTAGGGTGCTAATTTAAAAGAAACGACCATACTAGTGGTCGTCAATTTAATATTTGACGCCCTCTACGCAGGCGTTAATTTCATAAGAATCGCATGTGATTAATAATTGATCCTGTTTAAAAAATTACAATACATATGAAATATTGATTTTTAATATCTTGCATGACTCTGTGAATTCCTGTTAAATTTTACTGCCATGACATGTCTCCTGTCTCTCGAAATATTATTTATTAAAATATCGTAAATCCCTTGAAATTCACGACTTGGACAAAGTCGTTTTCCATATTCTAACGCCCCAGTACAAGGCGTGAATATTAAAAGTAACGCCCCTTCCTAGGGCGTGTATCTGTTAAAAACCTGAAATTCACATATTCTGTAAAATGGAATTAGAAAGTAACGCCCCTTCCAAGGGCGCGTTTTTGATAAATTTCTGAGAATAATTATATCCTGTCGAATATGTAAATGATGAGACGCCTGCCCCTGCAGTCGTCAACTTGAAAGAAACGCCCCCAGGAAAGG
Source organism: Amorphophallus konjac (assembly GCA_022559845.1). NCBI lineage: Eukaryota > Viridiplantae > Streptophyta > Magnoliopsida > Alismatales > Araceae > Amorphophallus > Amorphophallus konjac. The sequence goes on from CM040124.1 coordinate 149,910,001, forward strand.
CGTGTTTTTGATAAATTAATGAAATAATGGAAATTCTGCAAATTGGCAATATATGTAAACGCCCTTCAGTTAGGCGTTAATTTCTTGAGACACGACTTGACCTAAGTCGTTATTTTACTGTAAACTGATTTTTCCTCTGATTTGCTGACCGATGGTTTATATATATTATACATATATATATATCGGCACTATTCTCCACTCCGTGAGTATAGTCCCACGTTTCATGTTGATTTATCGATCACACTCAACTCTCATTGACATACAAGCTCTCCATTGGACATTCCGTTCCTTTGGACTAGCAAGTTAGTCATAGAGACCTCCGTAAGACTCCTCGTAGCCTTGGATTCCCTCAAGGCCGACTGAGCTGGTTGTACCCTAAAAACCCATTACACAGTTTTTGCCATGTCAATCTAAAGAAAACATGGTATACCGGCCCTTATGATTATACAAAGAGTATATCATAAGAAATTCTTAATGGGATGATGATATCATGCCATATCATGTCGTTCTTGTAAACCTCAATTCTATGATAAGAATGAGGGTATCTTACCTTTGATATACTGTTCATGTGGACCTCAATTCTATATAAAGAATGTCCATATTGATTTGTCATGGTACCTAAGTTAAGGGAACCATATTCTACCTAGTTTTATCGAACTCGTGATTATACCGTTATTATCGCCATTCTATGTCCTTTGTCATATTTTGGACTCTATTCTATCAAAGTTGTCATACGTATCTACAAGCTTGATTATTGAAATTCTATATTGGCTATATAAACAAGAGTGGATGTCAAAACACATGATAAATGCCTGCGCATATAGGGCCCGATCTGGTCCTGGGAGGAGCACCCGAAAGTACTTGTGCCCATGGGAGTTAAAATGATAAGGTATCTGGCATTATACCGAGTACTTGACTTGCTTGATTGGACATTCCACACACATCTTGTACTTGAATCGTACTTGACTTTACATGAAATGCGTGGCCCGAAAAAGGGTAATTTACTTGCTTGATACATGATAGCCAAAGTTCTTGACATGACTCGATAATGGTACTTGCTTGAATATCTTGAATAACTTGTATCTTGTTCATGAAAGTTCATCTTATTTCTTTGATATTACATTCTCTCTATCTTGTCGTTTCATGCGAGCATGCATAGCTTTATTGCATCCATGAAAATGTAATTACTTAAACCACTTGCTAGTACTTGAGATATAATTTCCTACTGAGCGTTCGCTCATCCCGTTTGTCCCTTTTTACTTTTCAGGTAAGTCCGACGACGATGGAAGTCAATCGGATGGGAATGGTCAAGAGTGAAAGTGATAGAGCTCCTACAAGTGTCGTCTAGTCTTTTCCATAGTTTCTTGAGTCAACTATGTATTCTTTTCCTTTTTATTTTAATAGAGTATTGGATTTGTAATAGTCTATCCATTATGAAATAAAGGATTGGGTTATCTTGCTATTTTGTGCATCTCTGTCTTTGTGTCGAATACATGACCACTCTGATTGACATGATTGATATAGACACGTCGCGCATCTCCGGGTATCTTCCGCGCTCGGGGTGTGACAGCCAGGTTCCCAGCTTGTTCCTACAAGCTGGGACCTGGATAGGTCGATATGAGTTCGCTTCCGGTGATCTCAACAGCAACCCTACCAAATGGCGCCACCACTATGCTATCCATCCATGAGATGGAACTCGAGAATTGGGTCTCCCAGGACATCGTCGATGCCCGAACCAAGACCGGCCAAATTATACACGACGGAGACCAAGTCCTTGTAGAGTTCCAAACGTGGATCGACCGGGTTCCCAACTTTGATGGTGCATGGTGCTACATTAGCACATTAGCCGATCCTCGCATATTCCTTGGGAGGTCTTGGCTAAATGAGAGGAATGCAACCATCGACTCGGAGCGGCGGACTTGCCGAGCGCATCATCCGCATGTACCAGAGGTCTACACAATCTGCAATATGTTGCCCCCTCCTCCAAGGGAACTAGAAGTCCTGGCAATTGAGTCACCGCTTGAACAAGAGCCTATACCGGTGGAGATCTACGAGCCAAACCCAGCTTTGATTGACCGGTACGAAGAGCAAGAGCTTGAGTGGGCAATGCCACAAGATGTCAAGGAACCTGTCCCTCCCGACGCACGTCACCAACTACCGGAGCTGCCCCTTATTGATCCCGTATGGCACGAGTTCTGCATAGGCTACGAGAAGCATCACCCCAGCATCCGCCACATGATCGTTTGCCTCGAGCCTCGGTCATACCATCCGGCGATTTTCACGATCATGCTACCCCACTTTAAGATTCGGGGTCGAATCTTTTCCAACCGGGGGGTATGATGGGGACATCTAGATGGGGGCTTAGTGGCCTCAACACTTTTGATGGGGAGATCACTCTCGTCCCATGGTCCATTGGGTCAGGCCCAACAACGCTAGGACTTTTTCTCTTTTTATTATGATTTTCCCTTTACTAGTATTTAGTTAATTCTAAATTGAGTCCATTTGAGTCATGTAAGCCTTAATGGGCCAGCTAAATAAGGCCCAAAGGGCCATTGTTGAGACTAGCTCGGTTATGGGTCACTGGTAGCTTAAATTCACCCCCGGTGATAGCGGGGTCTTTCTTCATTTGTTAGGGGTAAGTTTGGTCATTCGAAAACCCTGGCCTCTCCTATAAATAGGAGGCCAAAGGGCCTCATTTGAGTTAGTGAAGAATGGAATTTTGAAAATTGATTGCTTGTGCAATTTTTCTCTCTCTCTCTCCCTCCTAGATTGTGTGCGCACCTCTCTCTCTCTCTCTATCTTCTCTCTCTTCCCTCCAGCACCCTTGGTCGACCAGCCCCTCTCTCCTCTCTCCCCAGGTCGCAGCCACCCTCCCCCACCTTCTCTTTCCCACCTTGCCACATCTGCCATTATCCTCCTTGATTCTCTCTACTCTTTCCTCATCTAGTTACCCAATCTTCACATTTCTCTATTACCTCTTTCCTAATCCCTCTCTAATCAAATCGTAGCCCTCCAATCCTTCCACCTTTTCCTCAAATCAATCCTAATTCCCCTAAAAATCTTCCAGCCTTTTCAAAAAAATACCAAAACTAATTATTTCCTTCCCTCCCAAGCAAACCCAACCGCGTCTGTTTCTTCCCCAACCCACCTTCGCACAGCCCTAAACCCTAACCCTAACCGCACATCTCCTGAAATCCCACGCCCCCAGCCACTGTCAGCCCCTTCCCCACAGCCTCCCACGCACCCCCATCCTCCAGACTCATCCACGGGGCCACCACGAGCCCTGGTCGTCGTCCTCATCCTCGGCTTTGGAAGATCTCTCTACTCTGCTGCTTGCAGATCCGGGTCAGGTTTTGAGACCCAAATTGCAGAAGCTACACCGATGACCATGGCATGAATCGGCACAAACCCTCTTCTGTGGGTTTGTTTTACTCCGAGTCTACTTCACTCCAGAAGTGGTCTCGTGTCGTTTCGATCTCGGCAAAGATTGAGGCGTCCTTTTTCGTACAACTGTGCAAGCCCTGTGCGAATCTGTTTGCCCTGGTAGTGATCTGACATTACGGATCACACCACGCCTTTCCCATTGATCTTTTGGTTGGGCCCATCCTCGCAGGCATACCTCTCGACGTCCCGATGCCATCCCATGTGGTTTGATCACGTTTGAGGTTCTGTGCTGGGTGCACCACCTCGCGCACCCTCGCCTTGTCTGTCTGCACACCCAAAATCCAGAGCCTCACCACAGATGCGACCATGCCCAGATCGATGATCCGACGCCACTCATCTTTTGAGGGTATGTAGAGGCTCATGTCAGGCATCCCTCCCCGCAGGTCTCGCTTCATTCTGAGCTCTGTGGGAAGCGTACCAGCCTCTGAACGCCGACTGCGCAGACCTGTCCTGTGGGACAGATTCGTGCAGGTCGTCTTCCGTGACCTGCCCCGCCCTCCTGCGATCCTAGAATGTCACCAAACTTTCAGGAGAGCCTCTGCACTTCACAAGCTTTGTCTGAGCACCGACGACACCCTCTTCAGACCACTGTGCGCAGCGTCCCAGGAGGAGCAAGTTGGTTTTATCCTACAGGACAGACACAGGGCATCAGGCCCATCTGCCTTCCCCTTGCTCCCCCCTCCTACGTGAGGGTAGTTTTGTACTACTTATTCCCATCCCTGTGATCCCCTCCCTACATGGAGCGTAGTGCCATAAGGTTTTACTCACAGGTTCACACCGGACGCCGCCGTAGACATTCCCATGCCCGCGCTCGTTCCGCATCAAATTGAAAAAAATTTTGAGGGTACGTACAACTCCTAGTTATCCGTCCAACCACACTGGGCCCGCTTCATTTGGAGGTCCACAGCGAGAGTTCCGCCGCCTGCACTGCGATGGCGCCAACCTATCCTACGAGGCAGAGCTGCGCAGGTCGGCTTCTCTGCTCTACCCCGCCCACTAGCGACCTCGGATCATCACCGAATTTTATAGAGCATTACTGCACTTCACATCTGCATGTACCGGAGATCTTCACAATTTGCAATATGTTGCCCCCTCCTCCAATGGAACTTGAAGTCTCGGCGATTGAGTCGCCGCCGGAGCCTGAGCCTATACTGAAGGAGATCTACGAGCCAGGCCCGGAGTTGATTGCCCGATACGAAGAGCACGAGGGAGCCCACACTGACTTGGTTACTATAGCAGCTCCAAGGGTCCCTCCCGATGCTCTTCACCAACTTATGGATCGGCCCCATATTGATTTGGTGTGGCCCATGAGAAGCGTGACCCTAGCATCTGTCACTTGATCACTTGCCGCGAACATTGGTCATACCCTCCGACGATCATCACAATCGTGTTGCCCCACTTTAAGATTTGAGGATGAATCTTTTCTAACCGGGGGGGTATGATGAGGACATCAAAGTGGGGACTCGGCGGCCCAAACCTTTTAGTGGAGAGGTCGCTCCCATCCCATGGCCCATTAGGCCGGGCCCGTCAAATGTTTGGGCTTTTCTCTTTTATTTGTGATGGAATTTCCATTTTATTAGTATTTAGTTTTTAGTGGGTCAGTTAATTGGGCCCAAAAGGCCAAGCTAGCTAGTGGGTCTAGTTAAGGGTCATAGGTTACTTATTGTTACCTTGGGATAGCGGAGTCTTTTTTCATTTGTTAGAGATAAGTTTGGTCATTTGTAAACCATGGCCTCTCCAATAAATAGGAGACCAAGGGCTCTCATTTGGAGTTAGTGAAATAGTGAAAGAAAATCAATTTTTGTGAGAATTGTTGGTTTCTCCCCCCCTCTCTATCTCCTGGTCGCACTTCTCTCTCTCTCATTCTTTCTCTCCCTCTGTAGGGTGCAGCCCCCTCTCTCTCTTTCCCAACCTTGGTCGAAATTGGGTAGTACGGCACGTCCCATCCTGGATCTCCCCCCTCCCTGCGTGGAGTGGTTTATGTGATTGTACTAATAGGTCCAACAGAAGCTTCACCGACGCAGCGTGTCCGCCGGGTGCGCACACTCTCGACTCGCCCTCATCTCAGATAAGGTGCCAGTCTTTTTGATGCGGGACAGATGACGCGACCGGGCTAAGACGTACGACCGACTCGAAGTGCGGCCAACACTAGCACACTAAGGTAAGTCGTGCGGCTGACCACCGTTGCATTCTACGGGTGGAGATGTCTCCCAACAGAATACTCACCCTAGCCCGATGATCGTCCCTTGCGAGGGAAACGTGGGATCGCAGCGGTTAAGGAACGACTGTCGCCTAGGGGTTTCCAGTTCGGGCTCGGTGCTCGACTGGGCCTATGGAACGGGCGCTCACAACTCACAACCACGGCAATTTGTAGCTAGCTAACGGCCATATTCTCACAAACGCAGCATGATAGAAAATATACTAAATCAGCAATGTGAGGGTGGAACGAAGCGCATACCTCCATGACTAGTGCGTGGGGAAGAAAATTCCGACCGGGTCCTACAACCCCAATATACACGAATAATTAATTGTTACAATTCCAGAAATATTCATCCACTCCTCGAAGGGAGATAACATGCTACAATGCTGCTTCGGGGTTGCTGGAACTCGGGTTGACGGGCAGCACTCTATGGAGCCGAGGGAGGTGAGTCGGGGCCGATCCAGATGACGATCGGGTACCGGTCCGGTTCTGCCCACGCTGGTCACCCTGTGCAGCGAGCTTGCGGAGGCCGGTACGCTAAGATTCGATACACGATCGGAGTACCGTTTGTGGGAGAACATCGGCGACATGATGAAGTTTCTCTGCTCAGAAGGGCGCAATCAGATATTACCAGATCTGGGCGCAGGAGTGACTATTGTCAGCCTCAGGTTCTACGCATAAAGAACAGTACAAGAAGACAACTAATTAAAGGAAAAATGGTTCCCGTTGTCGGAACGAGGCGCCATTTATCGGAGATCATCGGTGACATATCAAGGAAGGATCTAACCAAGGGGTTTGGTCAGAACGGCAAAGAGGAGAGCGGGGCAGCTTCATGAAGTTACCTCTTCTTCTGGGTCAGATCTGCACAGGGTGGTCTGCGCAGTCCCACGAGAATCTCCGCCACGATCAGGACAGATATCGGATCGACACGAGTTCAGCGGCAACGCGAAGAGGAGAAAAATTGCTACAACTTATTAGGAACTCGGATCCAGAAACCTTGGGAGTCGATTTGGAGAAATTCGGGATCAGTAACATGCAGATCTGGACAGCAGGCTCGGGCAGATTTGTGCGACTTCACGGGAGGAATTGTTGCCGGTGATCCAGAGTCCGATCGATGCAAAACCAGCGCCAACTTCTTCCTGACTTGCAGAAGCACCTCTGGTAATTTTACTAGGGCCGGATCTGAAGAGGAGGAGGTGATGGGTGATTCAGAATCCGAGAAAGATTTCTAGATGGGCGGTAACAGCACAACACACGAACGGATGATAACGGGCCTCGGCATCGCACCTCGGCGTCGGGGAGTCGCACCCCAGCTAGATCATGTCACGAGATCTTGGGCTTGAGCATCACACTCAAGGGATATCACAAGAGAATCACTCTCTTCACAATAACACTCTTCATTCAAAATCTCAAAATTTCATTATTTTCTTACAAGACACTATGCATGGGTTTATATAGACGGGAAGGAAGGGGGAGAGGGTTGGAAAATGGCATGGGGAGAGGGGGAGAGAGAGGTGTGCGGCCTAGACAAGTGGGAGAGGGTGTAGGCTTGGTCTTGGTCGACCAAGAGAGGTGGGAAGGTGGAAGTAACCTTCCTTTGGTCAAGGAAGGTGGCAAGCCATCATTTGGACCAAGAAATGGATGCCCCTTTCCACTAGCCACCAAGCCACCCATGCATTCACACTAGCCTTGCCCCATTCACACTAGATTAACCCTTTCACACTAGATTAACCCTTTCACACTTGTGACCCATTCACACTTATGACCCATTCACACTATATCCATGTTCACATTATGCCCCATTTCACACTTGATCCCTGTTCACACTATGTCCCCTTTCACACCTAGCACACTAATCCCATGACTTGTTCACATTTAACCCCATTTGACCCATTCATACCTAGCCCATGGGCCTTTTCACACTTGGCCCTTTTAAAGCCCAAGGGAAAAGTCCAATAGCTCTAGTCCACTATTCTAGCCCATTAGCCCTTATACAAAAGTACAATTGTCCAACATGGACTAAAATAGGGCCCAACATGGTCAAAAAATATGAAATAAGGATGATGGCTTGGCCGATGCGTCCACGTCCTCCGCGAGCTAACCGGGCACCAGTGTGTTCTCGTCCACCGACGTGCATAGCGGCGTGTGTCCGCACCAATTCTCCCCGGGTGGGAGGAACTCGACCCCGTCGAGTAAGGGTCCCGAAGCTTGAGCTCTCCGCGTGTGATCAAGGCATCGTCTGGCACGGGGCGTCCTCTCCAATGTACAAAGAAGTGTTGGTAGGCTCCGTTCCCGGTGGTGATCACCTGCTCATCCAGTATACAATCTATATGCTTGTGTTGAGGCTGGAAGAGGTGGACTCTCGGGTGGTGTGTCACTCACAACAGGAGGAGAAAGCCCAAAAACTCACTAGGGATCACCGCGGGGTTCCAATATGCTACCAGATCTGAAACATTGAACGTCGAACTAACACCATAGTCGTCTGGTAGTTCAATAACGTACGCATTCAAACCCACTTGTTTCTTGACTCGGAAAGGTCGGGTATCGCGGGCCTGGAGTTTCATTACGGTCCCCGAGGGGAAACTATTCAGGTATGACCCTGATCATGACGTACTCTCCCTTTTGAACTCATGGGCATGTCGGCGTGCATCAGCTAACCCCTTATGCGTGCATGGCTGGCCTTTTATTGGGACATGAATTAATGCAAACTCCATATGCATGAAAAAAAATAAACTGTAGAAACAAACAGACTCATATATGACTTTAGACAAACCTAGACAACCATAGAAATACTCGCGAACAAACAATGCAACCCAAAGTTGTGGACTCCTAGACATCCTAACATGAACCTAATGACTTCTAAATGGGAGTTCAGAGGGTTGGGAGGATCACACCCAATTGCACATTGCCCTGGGACTGAGTACCCTAGTCGGCAGCATGCTCTTCTAAAAGCTCATCAAAGAACTCCTCCGCGAGTTCTGGATCCGGCTCATAGATGACCGGCACTAGCTTCGGTGTGGGGTCACGGGCTGGAGTGTTTGAAATAACCAATGATTTCCAAGTGGGACACTTGGCCGTAATGTGGCCAATCCCACTACACCTATAGCACTGGTCACGTGGCCCTGTGCTAGAAGATGCTCCACCGGTCATCGGCCCCTTTCCCTTGTCTTCGCGACGGGCCGGGGGTGGTAGGAGTTGAGGTTGGGCAGGTAATGTGGGTTGCTGGGGGTGTGGGGTAGGGATTGGTGCCTGTGGGCGAGGGGGAGGGTCCCTTGGAGGGAGGGGGCGAGGCCTGAGAGCAAAGGGGTCCTGGCGAGGGGGTTCCGGAGGACGAACCACCAGAAATAGACTATAGGAACTAGGTGTTGTATATCTATCTCAGTGTTTTTGATGATAACAAAGCCAAGGACCTTTGGTGGCTCTCCTGTTTGGAATCCTTGACCCAAGTGTTTTTCACACGTTTTCAAGGCCGGATTTTTTCATGCTTTTGCTTAAGGTTTTAGCCTTCCGAATGGGCTTTCTCAGATCTCAAATGAACTTGACATTTCCCATAAACATGCATCAAATTCATGTCTCGATCTTGTGGATATGGTTCTCTGGGCTAAACTCTTATTTTTCAGGTTTTTTGATAGTCCGGTCGACCTCCAGCATGACCCCGATCGACCAGAAATAACAGAATGCAATTCTCTACAGTCTGTCACAGTGGCAATCGACTGCCGCTCAAATTCCGGTCGACCGGATTTCCCAGGGACCGGCCACTTGCTGGTTTCTCAGTGGCGGTCGACCGCCAGCCCCTGCAAGTCGAGCGCCAGCCCCGAGCTGCCAACATTTGTTGACTTTTTCACCTTTCGAGATAAGCCACTCTCATGGCAATTGTTTAATCCCTAAGCTACCAAACTCTCCAGATATTGTGGATCTGGTCTGGGGGAGGCCTTGGACCATTCAAGAACCTATATAACCTATACAAGAGGGTTTGGAAAACTCTAATGCTCAAGCAAGATCAAAGGGAGGCTGCCAAGAGGAAGAGAAGGGATTTGGCACTGTAGACGTGAACAGTGCTCCGAGAGAAGTTCTTCATCCTTCTTCATCAAGTCTAGTGAAGATCAGCCCAAGGATTCAAGCTGCATCCAAAGCATCCAACCATCCATTAAGGGGGAGCAAATCAAGATTCTTCTATTGTGTTCTAAATTCTTTTTGCCTTCTTAAGCTTCATATGTGGATCTTGTAGTTGTTAAAATATTTCGGTGTGTGTGGATCTTCCTAGATCCGTGTGTGTGTGTTTGTGTGTGTCCTCCCGTGTAGCTGTGTGTGTATTAAGGTGTTCTTACATCTTCGCGGGAACTCCTCTTCCCAGTGTGTAAGTGTTGTGTGTGGTTGATCTTGTAACTTTTTACAAGATAGTGTGTGGATCCTCACAGTCCGTGAGGGGTGGACGTAGGTTGCCTTTGTGGCATCCGAACCACCTAAAAATCATTTTCGCCGTGTGGTTTGTTCCTTTGCTTCTATCCCCATTCTGTGCTAATTGCATGTGTGATTTCCAGTTCAGTTTTATTCTCGTTTATCCTGAATAATCCATTTATCACCTTTTAGATCTTGCCTTGTTTTTTGGTCTCTGTTAACCTTGTCTCTCATATAGCATTCTATCACATATTTTATACAAAAAGAAAATAATCTTCATTAATTTTTTAACACCCAATTCACCCCCCTCTTGGGTGCCATTTAAACTCGGGACTTCACTAGGCGTGGTACGAGGGTCAAACCCACACTGATGGATGGTCCCCGGCCACTGGACGGGAGTGAAATCCCAGTCAAACTGCTCTAACTCGAGAGTAACATGATATGCGACCTCCAGGGTGGTCACATTGCGGCAAAATAGTTCATACTTAAAGTGGGGCCGCAAACCATGACGAAAGTAGGAAACATGCATCGTACTCTCTTCCGAGACACCACATCGCAAAAAATATTCATCAAACTCTATGATGTACTTGGACATGGATTGATCCCGTTGGTTGAGATTTTGTGACCTATCAATGAGCCATTGATGGTATGTTGCAGGAAGATACTTGGTTCTAAGTCTCTCCTTCATCTCATCCCAAGAGTCAACCTGGGGTTCCCGACGCTGATATAGCAAGCTCTCCACATTGCACCAATAAGTTTGTGCTTGCCATAACAGCTTCATTTTAGCGAACTTGATGTTGTGCCTCTGTGGTTTTGATGATGGTTTTGATGATTGATTGTTGATGTGAGTTAATCAAATGTTCAATCATCTTGCTGCTCAGTTAGATTAACATATTTGATGTTCAGTCATGCTACATGTTAAACTGATGCATAAAGCATTCACTGCTGTTAAACTAATGCATAAAGCATTCATTGCTGTGGTTTTGATGATTGGTGTTTGATGTTAATCACTGTGAGTCATGTTGTTGTGGAAGTCATTGCATTTGAAGTTCAGACTGTTTATCTCCTGCATAAAGCTCTCACATGCATTACTTGTTCAAGTGTAAACTCTGTCAGCATTGTCTGGACATACACATTGACTGTTCATGTGAAGTCTAGACATTCTGATCAAGTTTGTACATTGGTCTTGGCATATGCATTCATAAAGTATATACACTCTTTGGTTGACTTCAACTGAAGTCTGTACATCGGCATGCATTACATCAAGTGTGTACATTGCATAGCATGTTTCGTCTAAGTCCATACATTGGACTGTTGTGTGCATTTGGCGAAGGCATCGCAAGTCTAGACAGTGGACAGCATCTTGTGCATATAGCAAGTCTAGACATTGCACTGTAGCATGCATTTCCTTAAAGTCTATACATCGGACTGGTCTGCATAGGCTAAGTGTATACATCGTCAAGTACAATCATGCACTGTTCATGAAGTCTGTACAGCCGTGTCATTCACTGCCAAGTCTGCATAATTGGTCTTCAATGACAAAGTCCATACATTGGACTGTTCTTCAAAGTCTGCACAGTGGCTTCACATCTTCAAGTCTGTACAGCCGTTTGCTTTGAACTTCAAGTCTATACGTTGCACTGTTCCTCTCGTGTTCGTGTCATTCCCTTTATTGTGTCTTCATGTCACTTACTATCATACTTCGTGTTGTTTATGTTTACTGTCCTTTAGGTCGTGTGTCCGTGTTGCTTCCACTATATTTCGTGTCGTTTCCTTTGTTTTTAGTTGTTCATCTCGTGTCGATTTCATTTGTTTTTGAAACCACACTTCGTGTCAGTTTCTGTGTTGATCTTCGTGATGTGTCCGTGTCTTTCGTATTATTTCAGTCGTTATGTCTTCGTGTTGAGTTTAGGAACTTCGTGTCGTTTCTTTTTGGTCCCACTGCTTCATCACGTGTCATGATAGCCGTGGCATCTTTTGTCTCCGTGCCGTTCTTACTTCGAGTCGTTTCTTTGTATTCGTCTTCGTGTTGGTCTTTCGTTTTAGACTTCGTGTCTTTCTCGCTTTGACCACACTCCGTGTCGAATTCAGTTTTCGTCTTCATGCTGTTTTCAACTCGTGTCGGTTACTATTTCGTCTTCGTGTTGTTTTCTACACCTCGTGTCGTTGTCTCCTTGTGACTTCACCTCGTGTCATTTTCATCATCTTCGTGTCGTTTTTGTTCCATTGCGTGCAGGACATCGCAGCACTCCGTGTTGTTTTCTGTGCAACTTTGTGTCATTCTCTGTGTAGTGTGTGTTCTGTCACTACTACACTTCGTGTCGTTCCTGTTGCACTTCGTGTCGTTTCTGTTTCACTTAGTGTCGTTTTCGAATTATCTCTTCGTGTTGTTCTTCCTAGACATCGTGTCTTTCATGTGTTGAAACCACACTTACTGTTGGTTTCTGTTTTTACCTCCATGTTGTCCTCGTGCCGTTCTCATTACTGGTTATTATATCATGTCGTTTTTACTTCGTGCTACAGTCACCATGTTGTTCTTCGTGTCGTTCTTCTTTTTACCTCGTGTTGTTTTATAACCTCACTTCGTGTCGTTCTCTTTGTTGTGTCTGTTCTGTCACAATGTATCTCGTGTCATTCTTTCCTTACTTCGTGTTGTATTCACCTTGTGTATCTCGTGTCATTCTCAGTGCATCTAGTATTTCTATTACATACTTCGTGCAGCTTTAGTTCCTATGGCCCTCAGCTTTAATGGTTTTCATCTCCTTGCAGGTCCGAGGAAGAACATTCCACACACCTGGGCAGCACATGATCCGAGGCTGGAATGAAGCCTGCTGAGAGACTGCCACGTGGTCTGAATACTTAGGGCTGAAAGTGTGGAGGTCACACGTTGGGGCTGATGCTGCTGCTGCTATATATATGAGCCTCCTTCCACAGAAGAAGGTTGATCGAGTTGGTGAGAAGAAATGTCCACATAGAGAGCCACGATCCAGAGAAAAAGAAAAGAGAAAGAAGAAGAGCAGAAGGAGAAGAAGAGAGAGAGATAGTGCTCGTGTGAAGAAAAAGAAAGAGTGAAGAAGAAGAAGTGCCGTAGAGAGTGAGAGATTAGGAGAGCAGAAGAAAGAGAAAAAAAAAAGAGATAGAGAGTGAGCGAGAGAGCTCGTGGAGAAGAAGGAAGAAGCTTACCTGAAGATCTGACTACTGGACCGTGGATCAAATCCAGGCCAGTCAGCTCCGTTGAGAGCCACATTATGTATTTCATGTTTCAGCTTTTGTTTGCTGAAGTTATTTTCGTTTATTGTTTTTTTTCTTTGTTTTCTGGTCTGCTGTGCTTTCCGATCCTCTGGTCTGAGGTCGGGTTCCCTCTGGTTTGGAGGAAGGGAGATCTGATCTCCAGTTGCAAGTAGCTGGGAGCTACTTGTGGGTTCCCTCTGGTTAGAGGAAGGGAGACTTGTCTCCGGTTCTGGGCTTGTGGATTCAAGTCCAGAGGTTCCCTCCAGGTCTAGAGGAAGAGAGACCGTGTGTCTCTGGTTTGCTAGTGACTGGTGTCACTAGTGGTTCCCTCCGGTTGGGAGGAAGAGGGGAGGTTGTTCCCCTGGTCAAGCTGTGTGGCAGCACCTGTTGCAGACTGAGTCTGCGATTTCTAGCGTGAGCTAGTGGAAGCCACACTCGGGTTAAGTGTGGGGTGGATGTAGGTCTGCTGGACCGAACCACCTAAAAATCCTCTATGCTGTGGTTTGATTTCTCTATATGTTTTTGCTTCCGCTAGATGTTGGCATAGGGGCGCTCCAAGTGTTTGATCACAGGTTCATTAAATGATTTAATCAGATCTTGTTCTGAGTGTTTTTATCGGTCAAGAGAGCGATCTTCTTGTTGAGCTATCTTTTTATTAGCACTCTAGTGATCTCACCATGTGTTTATTTAGTTCGGCAACTGCTCATTAGCTTACAAGTTTGTTTAGCTTGCGAACTAGCATTTTTAGTGAGCATAAGACTTTTAAATTGGGCATTATTCATAGCAGGATACATTCACCCCCCTCTGTATCCGTGCCTAGCACCATAACAGTTGGTATCAGAGCGGTGTCTGCATACAAGGTCCAGCGACCTGCAGATTCGATCTTGCAGTTTTCGGTGCTAATTTGTTCTTAGTGCATCAATATTCTTGTTGCATTAATCTGTTGTGTTCTCATGGGTCATCCTCCACTATTCAGCAGTTCAAATATTAAATTCTGGCTATATCGTATGCACAAGCATGTTAACTCTATTAATCCACAATTGTGGAAGATTATCTCTCACAGTCCACATGAACTTCCTAAGGATAAGTCCAAGTGGACTCATGTTCACAAATTGAAAAATGATGATAATGTGAGAGCTCTAAATTTAATGAAGGCTACAATCGGTTCTGATGATTTTTCCTCCTTCTCAGATTGTAGCACTGCAAAGGAAATATTTGATAGAGTGACTACAACACACGTGGAACAGGGAGAAGAATGTCTCATGGCAAGAAGGAGTGATCAGTCAGATGAGTCCTCATCCCAGGTAATCTCTGAGACCGAGGATATTAGCCATGATGAGTTAGTTGCCACGCATGAGCATCTTCTAGATAAATATGAAAGAGTCAAATCAGGAAAGAGAAAATTAAGAAAAGAGAAAAATGCTGAAATCGTATGTCTAAAGGCTGAAAATGAAAATCTAAAATCTAAATTGAAGGAATTGATTGAAGAATTACATTCTGATGATAATGTACAGGAAAACTTAATCACTTCCTTGAAAGAAGAAAAAGATTCTTTGCTGACTCAGAAGAAGGAAATTGAGAAATTAAAAGATAAGCTGATTGAAGAAAATGTCCACTTGAAAGATCAAAATAAAAAACTAATGGTTCTTAACACTGTCTTCTCTGAAAAATGGTTGTCAGTTGAAAAAGGAAAAACTGTTGTAAGGGGAAATGAGAACAACATTGAAATAATAGTTCAACAAGAAAATGAAACTCTGAAGAACCTGAATGATGCTTTGCAACAGCAGCTGATTGTTTGTGAATCTGAGCTATCCAAGTATGAAGTGAGTATTGCTTCATTGAATTCTGAGATTGAAGATCTGAAAAATTCTTTGTCAAAATTCGTTAAAGGAAAAGACAATTTGAATAAGCTGCTTGGTTCTAAAGTGAATTTTCAGAAAGAAGGACTTGGGTATGTGCATGCTAATAAGAAAGTGAATGAAAAGAAGAAATCAACTGTATTCGTGAAAAACTCTGAACAAGCTAATCAATCTAATTCTTCTATTTTTCAATTCACTGCTAAGAAGGCTGAAAATTTAGATAAGAAACAGAAAAAGGTTCAAAAACAAAAGAAAAATGCTGATTTGAATAAATCCAAATATGTTTCTGATTTACATGTGCATGCTGCTCACTGCTCACACACACATTCACACTCTCATGAGAATATCAATCTTGTCAAACGAGTGAATGTAAATAAAAAGGCTATAACATGTCACTATTGTGGGAAAGTTGGCCATATTATGCATAACTGTATAGCATTGACAAAAGATGAAAGAAATGCTGTTAGAAAGTATCCTAGAAATCATCTTAGGAAATATTCTACTGATCAGGAAAAGAAAATTCAATGCTATTGTTGTGGGAAGTTTGGTCACATTGCTGCCTTCTGCTGACATGCTCAGGGAAAGAAAACTAACTCTAGATTTGTTAATTTCCCTGTTAATAAAAGCATCATTGATGGAAAGAAGTTTGGTTCTAGAAGCAAATACACTGTATGTTTTGAATGTGGAAAGCCAGGCCACAGAGCTATTAACTGTTGGCTGGCCGGTTATGAAAAGAAAATTTTTCATGTCAATAACAGAATTAACCATGTTCACGCCAATGCTGATGTATACAAGGAGAACATGAAATCTGTTATCTTTTGTTATCATTGTGGGCAGGTAGGGCATTCCATGTATAATTGTCATATCATGTGTTGTGATGATAAACATGTGAAAAATCTGTTGAGAAAACCTGCTAGGAGTGTCACTGCCAAACCAGGACCCAAGGTTTCTTGGGTACCTGTTACATCAAAATGATGTATCTGCTACAGGTGTGCCTTGGAAGCTGAGGAATAAAAGGGGGTAATGATCCAAGGCACTCAAGAATGAAAACCCCATTCTCACACTGTTCAGGTAATCTCTCTGCATTTCCCATTTTGAAACTTATTGCATATCTGGTTTGATGTATTCTTGCATATTCATTCATCATCTGTCAGTTGCATTATTTTCTGATCATGCACTCTGAAATTTTTGAAAATCTGAACTGAATGTGAATGCTGTTTGAAAACTGTCTATTGCATAATTCACTGAAAACCTGAATTGCATATAGGACTGTTGAGTTTACCTTGTTATTCATGACCTCGATGGTATATCAAATGGTAAGCTACCAAAAGACAGGGAAATCTATCCGGAGGTCCTTACTATGTGAGAGCTGGTCTTTTAGACCAAGTGCTCCGCCTAGTACCATGGGTCATGTTGCTTGATAGGGCAGTCTGAATGTGCATGTATCATTTGGAATCATATGTTCAGTTTTCAGTGCAAGCATTGCATGTTTTCAGGGGGAGTCACTTGCATATCCTTGCATAACAATTCAATGTTGAGTCTTTTCATGTCCCTGCATGCATATAGTGCATTGCATCTCCCTGTATTGAAAATGCCAAAAAGAGAGTTTGAATGCATATTGTGAGGGGGAGTCATTGCAATTGCATAAAGGTTGTCAAATGCATACATGGGTCAGAACTCATTGCATATCCTCTCTTACTGATTTCGTTGACAAGCCTTGATCATAATTTGAAAACACTAAGCTTCAAAATCTCTCCTATCAATTGGTAACAATTGGTATCGCTTGGCTTCAGAATTCTATCAGTCTTTCATGAAGATTTCAATGGGCTATCTCGATCATAAATCTGAAAATTTTGAACTAGAAATCTTCTATTATACATTTTTATGAATGGCTAAAATAACTCATGCGGTTTAAGTTCAATGTATTCAATGAGTTTGACTTTAAAATCTCTTAAAAAATATCTGAAGCATGTTTAATAAACCTTAACCATCTGTTTCATGCTGTATCTTGAAAACTTCTGAAATCTGCATTATTGAATTCATGGCTTCAATTGGTTAAGTACATGAAATTATTATTGACTTGAAGCAAAGGAATTTGTCTGTTTTGTCTAAAGGGTAATTGTCGGCAGAGCAATGACATGCACACTGAGAAATACAACTCACTCATCAAGAAATGATTTGGAGTGCATCATGATGTGTAAATGCTATCTCTGTTCATATATAGCATGACAGTTAGTCACACTAAGTGCTTAGGGATATTGGCCTCTGATCAAGGTATATCCTCTAGCTACAAGGTGTGAACTGAACTAGAGTGCTCGTAAAATTGTAGCAAGAAAATTATTCAAAAGATTGAAATATCTGAATATTGATGCTAAAATCAAATTGCTACAACCCTAGACAAAATAATATGACCTCATAATTGCTTGATTTCAATACTAGTGTATGTAATTCTGAAAGAAGTCAATAGATTTGATTGTGTAAGACAAAGGGAGGATAATCAAGATAAATATGAGGGCTTGGTTCATTTTTATTAAACCATGGTTTTAGATATCAATACAGAATTTTATTGATAAACTCTGCATACATCATGTTTAAACCATGCTGTTCAATAAATGTCATTCATAAGCCCTTATGATAGAAGACTTTGAAAACTTATGCTTTAGATTTATGAGATTGATATCTCTTTAAAAATCTGGCTGAATTTCTTATGTTTGGAGCATCCTTGAAAAATCTGTTAATTGAATTTCTTCTGCTCATGTCCTTGGCTCAATGACCTGAACTTCTCCTTGTTTGCCCCTGTGGTCTCCTTCTTCTCATTTATCTCATAAGAGTCCATTTATTGTGGGGGAGCTTCCATGTCATGCATCACTTGCATATCAATTGGCATCTCTTCAGGGGGAGCATTCCTAGTCGTTCATATCATTTGTGACTTTGCATTCATATACTCAGGGGGGAGTATTGCATTTCTCTAACTCATGTTTTTGCTGAAACTATTAAAGGGGGAGAATCATGTTCTTGCAAGGGGGAGAATTTGACTGATCTTTTATACATGCTTTAATTTCTCAAATTATTTTCTTTTTGATGAAGTCAAAGGGGGAGAATAATTTGAGTCTTCAGAATGCCTCACATCATCAGAATGACTCAATATATTGAAAGTATTGCCATCATCAAAAAGGGGGAGATTGTTGTGCCTCTGTGGTTTTGATGATGGTTTTGATGATTGATTGTTGATGTGAGTTAATCAAATGTTCAATCATCTTGCTGCTCAGTTTAGATTAACATATTTGATGTTTAGTCATGCTACATGTTAAACTGATGCATAAAGCATTCACTGCTGTTAAACTGATGCATAAAGCATTCATTGCTATGGTTTTGATGATTGGTGTTTGATGTTAATCACTGTGAGTCATGTTGTTGTGGAAGTCATTGCATTTGAAGTTCAGACTGTTTATCTCCTGCATAAAGCTCTCACATGCATTACTTGTTCAAGTGTAAACTCTGTCAGCATTGTCTGGACATACACATTGACTGTTCATGCGAAGTCTAGACATTCTGATCAAGTTTGTACATTGGTCTTGGCATATGCATTCATAAAGTATATACACTCTTTGGTTGACTTCAACTGAAGTCTGTACATTGGCATGCATTACATCAAGTGTGTACATTGCATAGCATGTTTCGTCTAAGTCCATACATTGGACTGTTGTGTGCATTTGGCGAAGGCATCGCAAGTCTAGACAGTGGACAGCGTCTTGTGCATATAGCAAGTCTAGACATTGCACTGTAGCATACATTTCCTTAAAGTCTATACATCGGACTGGTCTGCATAGGCTAAGTGTATACATCGTCAAGTACAATCATGCACTGTTCATGAAGTCTATACAGCCGTGTCATTCACTGCCAAGTCTGCATAATTGGTCTTCAATGACAAAGTCCATACATTGGACTGTTCTTCAAAGTCTGCACAGTGGCTTCACATCTTCAAGTCTGTACAGCCGTTTGCTTTGAACTTCAAGTCTATACGTTGCACTGTTCCTCTCGTGTTCGTGTCATTCCCTTTATTGTGTCTTCATGTCACTTACTATCATACTTCGTGTTGTTTATGTTTACTGTCCTTCAGGTCGTGTGTTCGTGTTGCTTCCACTATATTTGGTGTCGTTTCCTTTGTTTTTAGTTGTTCATCTCGTGTGGATTTCGTTTGTTTTTGAAACCACACTTTGTGTCGGTTTCTGTGTTGATCTTCGTGATGTGTCCGTGTCTTTCGTATTATTTCAGTCGTTATGTCTTCGTGTTGAGTTTAGGAACTTCGTGTCGTTTCTTTTTGGTCCCACTGCTTCATCACGTGTCATGATAGCCGTGGCATCTTTTGTCTCCGTGCCGTTCTTACTTCGAGTCGTTTCTTTGTATTCGTCTTCGTGTTGGTCTTTCGTTTTAGACTTCGTGTCTTTCTCGCTTTGACCACACTCCGTGTCGAATTCAGTTTTCGTCTTCATGCTGTTTTCAACTCGTGTCGGTTACTATTTCGTCTTCGTGTTGTTTTCTACACCTCGTGTCGTTGTCTCCTTGTGACTTCACCTCGTGTCGTTTTTGTTCCATTGCGTGCAGGACATCGCAGCACTCCGTGTTGTTTTCTGTGCAACTTCGTGTCATTCTCTGTGTAGTGTGTGTTCTGTCACTACTACACTTCGTGTCGTTCCTGTTGCACTTCGTGTCGTTTCTGTTTCACTTAGTGTCGTTTCCGAATTATCTCTTCGTGTTGTTCTTCCTAGACATCGTGTCTTTCATGTGTTGAAACCACACTTACTGTTGGTTTCTGTTTTTACCTCCATGTTGTCCTCGTGCCGTTCTCATTACTGGTTATTATATCATGTCATTTTTACTTCGTGCTACAGTCACCATGTTGTTCTTCGTGTCGTTCTTCTTTTTACCTCGTGTTGTTTTATAACCTCACTTCGTGTCGTTCTCTTTGTTGTGTCTGTTCTGTCACAGTGTATCTCGTGTCATTCTTTCCTTACTTCGTGCTATATTCACCTTGTGTATCTCGTGTCGTTCTCAGTGCATCTAGTATTTCTATTACATACTTCGTGCAGCTTTAGTTCCTATGGCCCTCAGCTTTAATGGTTTTCATCTTCTTGCAGGTCTGAGGAAGAACATTCCACACACCTGGGCAGCACGTGATCCGAGGCTGGAATGAAGCCTGCTGAGAGACTGCCACGTGGTCCGAATACTTAGGGCTGAAAGTGTGGAGGTCACACGTTGGGGCTGATGCTGCTGCTGCTATATATATGAGCCTCCTTCCACAGAAGAAGGTTGATCGAGTTGGTGAGAAGAAATGTCCACATAGAGAGCCACGATCCAGAGAAAAGGAAAAGAGAAAGAAGAAGAGCAGAAGGAGAAGAATAGAGAGAGATAGTGCTCGTGTGAAGAAAAAGAAAGAGTGAAGAAGAAGAAGTGCCGTAGAGAGTGAGAGATTAGGAGAGCAGAAGAAAGAGAAAAAAAAGAGATAGAGAGTGAGCGAGAGAGCTCGTGGAGAAGAAGGAAGAAGCTTACCTGAAGATCTGACTACTGGACCGTGGATCAAATCCAGGCCAGTCAGCTCCGTTGAGAGCCACATTGTGTATTTCATGTTTCAACTTTTGTTTGCTGAAGTTATTTTCGTTTATTATTATTTTTCTTTGTTTTCTGGTCTGCTGTGCTTTCCGATCCTCTGGTCTGAGGTCGGGTTCCCTCCGATTTGGAGGAAGGGAGATCTGATCTCCAGTTGCAAGTAGCTGGGAGCTACTTGTGGGTTCCCTCTGGTTAGAGGAAGGGAGACTTGTCTCCGGTTCTGGGCTTGTGGATTCAAGTCTAGAGGTTCCCTCCAGGTCTGGAGGAAGAGAGACCGTGTGTCTCTGGTTTGCTAGTGACTGGTGTCACTAGTGGTTCCCTCCGGTTGGGAGGAAGAGGGGAGGTTGTTCCCCTGGTCAAGCTGTGTGGCAGCACCTGTTGCAGACTGAGTCTGCGGTTTCTAGCGTGAGCTAGTGGAAGCCACACTCGGGTTGAGTGTGGGGTGGATGTAGGTCTGCTGGACCGAACCACCTAAAAATCCTCTGTGCTGTGGTTTGATTTCTCTATATGTTTTTGCTTCCGCTAGATGTTGGCATAGGGGCGCTCCAAGTGTTTGATCACAGGTTCATTAAATGATTTAATCAGATCTTGTTCTGAGTGTTTTTATCAGTCAAGAGAGCGATCTTCTTGTTGAGCTATCTTTTTATTAGCACTCTAGTGATCTCACCATGTGTTTATTTAGTTCGGCAACTGCTCATTAGCTTACAAGTTTGTTTAGCTTGCGAACTAGCATTTTTAGTGAGCATAAGACTTTTAAATTGGGCATTATTCGTAGCAGGATACATTCACCCCCCTCTGTATCCGTGCCTAGCACCATAACACTTGACTCTCCGATGGTCCGTCATATCGAACCACTCGAAGTACCAGTCCATACCGGCCTCCCAATCAAGATAGACCTTCGGGTCCAAGGACTCGTCAAATGTGGGAGGGTCGGCTCGCACGGTCCTGAAGACTCTATCATCCTCTTCATCCCTCGGCTGTTGAAAGGCACGGCGTCGGCCGTACCCCTCATAAGCATTATCGGACCCATAGTCCTCTAGACCAAGATCACGATGTTGTGGTTCAATGGCTCGGTGAGGGGAGGGCTGAGGAGCGGGTACGGGCTGGTTATGGGCCATGGGAGTGGGCAAGACCTGGGCCATGGGAGCTGGTTGGGCTTGGGCCACTGCGGGAGCCGGTGCGGGTGGGCCCTGGGCCGCTCCAGGAGGGTCCCCGTGTGACATTCTATCTAACCGTCCAACTAGATCTTGGACAGATCGGTCAGATGACTCCATGCGGTCTTCCATGGCTCAAAGGCGACCACCCATATTATCATAGAAGTTCCGAAAGGTAGCCTCGGACTGGTCCAACCCAGCCATAATGGCCAACATCGGCTCATGCAAGGAGTGAAAGTCTCCCGAGGCGGCATCCCGTGTAGCCATAGATGCGGGGCGATGGTATTGGGTACCTCGCCGGGTGGGCATGCAAAGACACCAAGATCGGAATGCACTAACTAATACATACTGAGGAACCTAGACTTAACCAATATACGGTACTCGGCAGAGTCCCGAGATCCAAAGATCCTCTCTCAGAAGTGTGCCACCTTCTCGATAGACGTGACCTATCGTTCCGGGAGCACCTTTTGATATACCAAATATTGGGATGCAATGCAACCTTGGACTTAGATGACCCTAGACTTAAACCGACGCTCTGATACCAATTTGATGCGGGACGGATGACGCGACCTGGCTAAGACGTACGACTTACTCGAAGTGCGGCCAGCACTAGCACACTAAGGTAAGCCGAGCGGCTGACCACCGTTGCATTCTCCGGGTGGAGACGTCACCCAACAGTATACTCACTCTAGCTCGACGATCCTCCCTTGCAGGGAAACATGGGATCGCAGCGGTTAAGGAACCACTGTCGCCTAGGGGTTTCCAGTTCGGGCTCAGTGCTCGACTGGGCCTATGGAACGGGCGCTCACAACTCACAACCATGGCAATTTATAGGTAGCTAACGACCCTATTCTCACAAATGCAGCATGATAGAAAATATACTAAATCAGCAATGTGAGGGTGGAATGAAGTGCGTACCTCCACGACTAGTGCGTGGGGAAGAAAACCCCGACCAGGTCCTACAACCCCGATATACACGAATAATTAATTGTTACAATTCTAGAAATATTCGCCCACTCCTCGCAGGGAGATAACAAGCTACAACACTGCTTCGGGGTTGCTGGAACTTGGGTTGACGGGCAGCACTCTATGGAGCCGAGGGAGGCGAGTCGGGGTCGATCCGGGTGACGATCGAGTACCGGTCCGGTTCTGCCCACGCTGGTCACCCTGCGCAGCAAGCTTGCAGAGGCTGGTATGCCAAGATCCGAAGCCCGATTGGAGTGTCGTTTGTGGGAGAACGTCGATGATAGGATGAAGTTTCTTAGCTCCGAAGGGCATGATCAGATCTTACCCCGTCTGGGCGCAGCAGTGACTGTTCTCAGCCTCTGGTTCTGCACACATAGAACTGCACAGGAAGACAACTAATTACTGGAAAAATGGTTCTCGGTGTCAGAACGAGGCGTCGTTTGTTGGGGATCATCGGTGACGTCTCGAGAAAGAGTTGATCAAGGGCTTTAGTTATATCAGCAAAGAGGAGGGCGGGGCAGATTCAGGAAGTTGCCTCTTCTTCTCGGATGGATCTGCATAGGGTGGTCTACGCAGTCCCACAGGAATCTCCGCCACGATCAGCACAGATATCGGATCGACACGAGCTTGGCGGAAATGCGAAGAGGAAAAAAATGCCACAACTTATCAAAAACTCAGATCCAGACACTTTGGGAGTCGATCTGGAGAAATTCGGGATCAGTAACTTGAAGATCTGGACAGCAGGCTCGGGAAAACTCATGTGGTTGAAGTTTAATGTTTCATGGAGTTTGACTTTAAAATCTCTCAAAAATATCTGAAGCATGTTTAATAAACCTTAACCATGTGTTTCATGCTATGTCTTGTGGAAAATTCTGAAATCTGCATTATTGAATTCATGGCTTCGATTGGTTAAGTACATGAAATTATTATTGACTTGAAACAAAGAATTTGTCTGAATTGTCTAAAGGGTAATTATTTGTCAGAGCAATGACTTTGATCACTGAGAAACCATGTCCAAAGGACTATGTCATGAGGTGTCTTAGTCAACTCTGCAGAATAAATTTTATTGAAAATTCAGGCAGAGCAATGGCATGCACACTGAGAAATACAACTCACTCATCAAGAAATGATTTGGAGTGCATCATGATGTGTAAATGCTATCTCTGTTCACATATAGCATGACAGTTAGTCACACTAAGGGCTTAGGGATAGTGGCCTCTAATCAATGTATATCCTCTAGTTCCAATGTGTGCACTGAACTAGAGTGCTCGTAAAATTTGTAGCATGGAAAATTGTTGAACAAATTGATATATCTGAATATTGATGCTCAAATCAAATTGCTATAACCCTAGACAAATTCATATGACTTCTTAATTGCTTGATTTCAATACAGATGCATGTAATTGCGAAAGAAGTCAATAATTTTGATTGTGTAAGAGAAAGGGAGATTTATCAAGATAAATATGAGGGCTCGGTTCATTGTTATTAAACCATGGTTTTAGATATCAATACAGAATTTTATTGATAAACTCTGCATACATCATGTTTAAACCATGCGGTTCAATAAATGTCATTCATAAGCCCTTATGATAGAAGACTTTAAAAACTTATGCTTTAGATTTATGAGATTGATATCTCTTTGAAAAATTCGCTCAATTTCTTATGTTTGGAGCATCCTTGAAATATCTGTTCACTGAATTTCTTCTGCTCATGTCCTTGGCTCAATGACCTGAACTTCTCCTTGTTTGCCCCTGTGGTCTCCTTCTCATTTATCTCATAAGAGTCCACTTATTGAGGGGGAGCTTCCATGTCATGCATCACGTGCATATCAATTGGCATCTCTTCAGGGGGAGCATTCCTTGTCATGCTGAATCATGTTCTTGCAAGGGGGAGAATTTGACTGAACTTTTTCATGCTTTAATTTCTCAAATTATTTTCTTTTTGATGAAGTCAAAGGGGGAGAATAATTTGAGTCTTCAGAATGCCTCACATCATCAGAATGACTCAATGTATTGAAAGTGTTGCCATCATCAAAAAGGGAGAGATTGTTGTGCCCCTGTGATTTTGATGATGGTTTTGATGATTGGTTGTTGATGTGAGTTAATCAAATGTTCAGTCATCTTACTGCTCAGTTTAGATTAACATATTTGATGTTCAATCATGCTACATGTTAAACTGATGCATAAAGCATTCATTGCTGTGCTTTTGATGATTGATGTGGTTTTGATGATTGGTGTTTGATGTTAATCACTGTGAGTCTTTTTGTTGTGTAAGTCATTGCATTTGAAGTTCAGACTGTTTATCTCCTGCATAAAGCTTTCACATGCATTACTTGTTCAAGTGTAAACTCTGTCAGCTTTGTCTGGACATACACATCGACTGTTCATGCGAAGTCTAGACATTCTGATCAAGTTTGTACATTGGTCTTGGCATATGCATTCATAAAGTATATACACTCTTCGGTTGACTTCAACTGAAGTCTGTACATCGGCATGCATTACATCAAGTGTGTACATTGCATAGCATGTTGCGTCTAAGTCTATACATCACTGTAGCATGCATTTCATGAAGCCTATACATTCTCAGTGTTTGCACGCGTTCAGCCTAAAGTCTGTACAGCCGTTAGCATTGGACTTCATGTCTAGACATTGCACTGTAGCATCCATTGTCTTCGTGTTGTGTCAACGTCTTCGTGTTGTTTTTATTGATCGTCTTCGTGCTGTTCTCACCGTCTTCGTGTTGTTTTTCAACTCGTGACGGTCTCTGTCATCTGTCTCCATGTCGTACTTACTTCGTGTCGGTTTCTGCTGTCAGCACGTGTTGTCCTCGTGTTGTTTTTCACCTCGTGTCGATTTTTATTTTTGCCTTCGTGTCTCCGTGTTGTTTTCACTTCGTGTCGTTCTTGTTTCACTTCGTGTCCTGTTTGTTTCACTTCGTGTCGTTCTTGTTTCACTTCGTGTCGTTCTTGTTTCACTTCGTGTCTCCGTGTTGTTTCACTTCGTGTCGTTCTTGTTTCACTTCGTGTCGTTCTTGTTTCACTTCGTGTCGTTTCCGTATTATGTCTTCGTGTTGTGCTTCCTAGACCTCGTGTCTTTCGTATGTTGAAACCACACTTCGTGTTGGTTTCTGTTTTGTCTTCGTATGTATCTCGTGTCGTTCTTCTTTTTACCTCGTGTTGCTTTCATCTTCTTCGTGTCGTTCTCTTTGTTGTGTTATCTCTGTTACAATGTGTATCTCGTGTCGTTCTCAGTGCATCTAGAATTGCTACTACATACTTCGTGCAGCTTTAGTTATTGTGGCCCTCAGTTTTAATGGTTTTTTCATCTCCCGCAGGTCCGAGGAAGAACATTCCCAAGTGACTGGGCAGCACGTGATCCGAGGCTGGAATGAAGCCTGCTGAGAGACTGCCACGTGGTCCGAATACTTAGGGATGGAAATGTGGAGGTCACACGTCGGGGCTGATGCTGCCTCTGCTGCTATAAATATGAGCCTTCTTCCACAGAAGAAGGTCGATCGAGTTGGCGAGAAGAAAAGCTCATACAGAGAGCCACGATCCAGATAGAACAAGAAAAGAGAAAGAAGAGAAGAGCAGAGAGTGAGAGATTAGGAGAGCAGAAGAAAGAGAAAGAGAGAGATAGAAGTGTGAGCCGAAGAGAATAGAGGAGCAGAGATTGAGAGAGTAAAAAGAGCAGAAGAACAGAAGAAGAAAAAGAGAGAGAGAGATAGTGCTCGTGTGAAGAGAGAAGAGAGAGTGAAAGAGGAAGAGAGTTGAAGAGAAAGGAAGAGAGAAGAGAGAGTGAAAGAGGAAGAGAGTTGAAGAGAAAGAAAGAGAGATAGAGAGTGAGCGAGAGAGCTCGTGGAGAAGAAGGAAGAAGCTGCTTGAAGATCTGTCTTCACTGGACCGTGGATCAGATCTAGGCCAGTCAGCTCCGTTGGGAGCCACATTGTGCATTTCATTTTTTAGTGTTCTGTTTGCTGAAGTTATTTTCATTTCGTGTTTTTGTTTTTCCATTTCTCATCTGGTTATCTTGTTCTTCCGATAGCCCTGTTGGGGATCGGGTTCCTCCTGTTGGTTCAGGAGAAGGGAGATCTGATCTCCGGGTTGCAAGTGACAGGTTGTCACTTGTGAGTTACCCTCTGGTTAGAGGAAGGGAGGCTAGTCCTCCGGTTCTGGGCGTGTGGTTGCAAGTCCAGTGGTCCCTCCTGGTCTGGAGGAAGAGAGGTCTTCGACCTCTAGTTTCCAAGTGGCTGGGAGTCACTTGGGTGTCCCTCCGGTTGGGAGGAAGAGGGGAGGCTGTTCCCCTGGTCAAGCTGTGTGGCAGCAACTGTTTGCAGACTGAGTCTGCTCGGTTCTAGCGTTTGCTAGTGAAGCCTCACTCCGGTTGGGAGTGAGGGGTGGATGTAGGTCTGAAGGACCGAACCACCTAAAAAATCTATTGAGCAGTGGTTTGATTATTTGAGTTGCTTCCGCTAGATGCTTGAATAGGCGCGCTCCATGTGTGTGTATTTGAGCTGAATCGAATTGGTTCTATTCTGTGTCTTTATCTAGCATCCTAGTTTTTAATTTGGCCATTATACGTAGCAGGATTCATTCACCCCCCCTCTGTATCCGGGCCAAGCACCCTAACTACTCTGATACCAGTTTACAGGATCAAGCCCCTACCGTTGCGCTAAAAGCTCGAGCTAGTAGCGAAGGTTAGACCGTATTTCCTTATGGCAGTGCAGAACCCCACGTCTATGACGTGCTGTGGGCGGGTATGAGGGGCTTCGCACATGGACCCCATAATCCATGCGGCGGGTTGTGCTGCCAAGCACCGATGGTCCCACGTGGGTCCCATACCCCACATGGTACACACCAAATACAAGGAGACACTGGAAATAAACGTTGGAATAAACCAACAATCTCCCCCCCAGCGGCACCTGGGATTTGAACCCGCGACCTCGCTCTGATACCAGTTTACAGGATCAAGCCCCTACCGTTGCGCTAAAAGCTCGAGCTAGTAGCGAAGGTTAGACCGTATTTCCTTATGGCAGCGCAGAACCCCACGTCTATGACGTGCTGTGGGCGGGCATGAGGGGCTTCGCACATGGACCCCATAATCCATGCGGCGGGTTGGGCTGCCAAGCACCGATGGTCCCACGTGGGTCCCATACCCCACATGGTACACACCAAATACAAGGAGACGCTGGAAATAAACGTTGGAATAAACCAACATCCTTTGCCCACTATGATAGGGGAACATAACCGTCACAGTCATACGGTCTCCCTAGACCTTCCATGGATGAGTCCACCCTCACTTTCCACCTCACCCAACTACCACCATGGACAAACCTGTGAGATCCTTACTTAACATAAGAGGGCTCCCCCCTCAACCTCCAAAAGCCTTCTAAGTCTTGAAACATGAAGAAACCCCTCTTCTCGGCACCATATAGTCTCCCGACGTAGCCCTCTCCGGGCGCGGGTTCCGCGCCGGATGCCGGGCGCGCCGAGACGCTGGTCGCGCCGGCCACTTATCGTGCAGATAACCTATGAGCTCATCATCGCGTCGGGACCCCACCGCTCCAATTGGCCTTCACGCCGGCTCCCATCCATGCTGTTTCATCTTAACAATAGCTACCACTCAAACATCCGGCGTCTCAGCAACTTCATTGAGCCTAGATTCAGTCTAAACCTAATGTCCCATTCCTATTTACCTTCATACTAACCCCCATCATATCATGAGGGTCTCATGGTTCTTCATCCATGTCTAAACGGAGCTATATTAACGGGTCTTACCCCGATATTGTATGCCATTAACAGTCAAGTTTTCTTCCAACCCTACTGACCCTGGGAGTCCTGCCATTGCAAGTCCCCCAATGGTATCTGAAGGGAATATCAACAAACATCGTGGTAATTGACACTATCCCATCACACTCAAATCGTTTTTGGATCCAGGGCTACGCCCGCCTCTCTTTTGGCTTCCATCCCGATATTTCGTGGGTGGATGACCTATTTTCCCCCTTTGGCATAGTCCAAAATAAAGGGATATGCTGCCAGATTTGCGCCATAACATTGTCATCATGTCCCGCGTAGCATGGTTTTCTATGCATGTTTCGCATCCCGTTAGCGGAGTTAGCGTAATAGTCTTATCTCGTTTTACCCCCGAGGCATCTTTTCTTGGCAACTAATCAAGGGTTGTCCTTCTTTGGAAGGACGTAATTAACGGCATAGCCTTTATGGTATGACGGACTCCGGGTCCTGACTCGGACTTCACAATCGACTAACTGAGTCGGGTCGGGCGCACAATAAACTGTCACGCTAGTGACTGGCACGCCTAATTAATAACCAAAATAAAAAAACAAAAAAAATAACCGAATAAATATCAAATAAAGATATTCTAAAAAAAATAAAAAAAAATCAAATAATTTTTTTTCATCTCCCACAAGTCTGGCCCTGAAGGTCAACCAATGGTGCGGCTCCTGTACCATCCCTGGAAGTACTGAGAATCAGAATAGAAGAGGTCCACTACCCCTAACACTCTGTCCGGCTAAAGCCATCTCTGGCTAGGCCGCTGTCCAGCACTGCTGCTATTCAGATAGTCGGGCTGATAAAATTATAACAACATTCAGGCAACCATCTGCCTGCTGAAGAGAAACCTCAGATAATTCTGATTCTCATGAAAAGGGATTCACACTGCCTCACACCTGGGCATGAACGCAAGGTGCTACACAAGCATCAAGAGGAATATACCAAGAAGCCCACCAGAGCAATGAAAAGAATCCCATTAAATGAGCCTCTTTCGGCGCCGGGTTCTGAACAGATGGGCCAAGCCCAATACGAACCCAGTCGCGCCGAGATGATGCGTGCTGAGGCGTGCCGAGAAGCTCACGCCGGGAACAGAAGGCCACCCTTCTATAAAGGCTGCTGCCTTCGAACAACAACAACAAAAACAACAACCACAACAATAGAAGAGGAAGACACAGAGCATAGATGAGAAGAAGGAGAGAAGAGATAATAGATCGAGGGTGCCACTGAAAAGAACAGAGAGCCCTCTATAGGAGCTAAAGAGAGAAAAGAGTTTCAGAAGCTCGGAGGAGAGATTCAAGGTGGGATCGGTTCCAAGATGCCCTGAGGGGCTATATTCTTCCCCATCCCTGTCTTTCATTTGAGTCTTGCTCTTTTTTTTTGTTTGTTTCTGTTCTTCCGCTATATGCCTAAGTAATGTGTTTTCGATGACTTCGAATGCTGGCATAGCCCAGTTGTAAAAGGGCGGCATCTTTATTCAGACCTTCGTAGTCTACTTCTATCTTTATTTTCTGCTACATTGAATGTATGAGTCATTTGCAGTGAAATAAAATGTCAAGGGCGAGGTCATTTTCTCCCTCTCTGTTCCATCGGAGCCTAATGTATTTGGTAGCTGCTGTGAATAGATTATGCTCCATTGAGTGCACATCCTTCAGATTGTCCGAGTGATTTCCGTCGAATCATCTCCGCAGTTTTATCCCTGCGATAGCAGTAAGAGCCTGAGACATCCTATCTCATGGCTTCTCCCTCGCAGAGGTAGTTGGGAACATGCTCTTATCAAGGTCTGTACGAATCAGCCCATGGCCCTGCTCCCAGTGAGGCCCCCGAGTGAAGACCCCCTTCTCTCAGAGATAGCTTCGCTCCCCCTAGGGCCATCTAAAACTCCTTTGAATAAACCCCCCAGAACCTTGGGTAAAACATCTCAAGATCCTCTGAATAAACCCCCGTTAAAACCTTCAAAGAGCCCTCTGAAACCCTCGGTTCCTGACCTTTGAAAACCCTGATCCTAAAGCCCCCCGACGCGACCCTCCCTCGGCGCAAGTCTCACGCCAAGTGCTGCCCGCGCCGGATTGAGTTCTTTCCAATGTGCCGCGATCCTTTTTCTCTTTCATGCCGACTCCCGTCCAAGCCGATAGCCTCGTGCCGATGCCATCACCAGTTTTGAGCTCGATGACCCATAGCCACAAGACCCCATCACTCTGAAGATAAATAGTGTCCTTCACTCGACCCTCATGGGAGCCAAATTGATGGGGTTAAACCCCCCTACATTCTGCTACCCCGTTAAGTCATGGAGTTCTGCCACTGCATGTTCTCCGTTGGCTATCTAGGGGATATTGATGCATCCCATTACAAGTGGACATTGTCCCATGGGATTGAGATCCTTTTTGGATCCAGGGCTACGCCCGACTCTCCTTTGGCTTCCATCCCGGCACTTCATGGATGGATGACCGATATTCCCCTTTTGGCACAGTCCAAAATAAGGGGAAATGCTGCAGAAATTCATCCACGAATCCTTACTTTATCGCATCGTGTGACGCTTTCACTGAAACTATGAATCTACCCCTGGCTGTGTGGCAGAGATCTGAGGTAGACCATCTGTGGACGCGGGATTTTTATTTATTTATTTTGTTTATTATTTTATGTGTTGATTGATTGATTATTTATTGATTTATTGGCGTGCCAGTCACCGGAGTGACGATTTTATTGTGCGCTCGATCTGACTTGGTCAGTCGATTGTGAGTGATCGTGTTTGGACCAGAAGTCCGTCATACCATAAAGGCTATGATGTTAATTACGCCCTTCCAAGGAAGGACAACCCTTGATTAAACGCTAAAGATAGGTGGATGACAGCGGTAAAACCACATGCTCAAAAGAGACGGAAGTCGTTCACTTGCAAGACGTTAAATGGATTAGACGAAGCAGGGGTTGGTTATTTTCGGAAAAAGACCGACGGCATATTCCCACCACCTTGGACCATGCCAAGTGGGGAATAGGAAACCACCCATGCAGTGGCAGGGTGGGATCCGTAAAAGATCGGACATAATTGACCCGGAATCTGAGTAAGTACTGGCGTAACATGACGTGCTCCGTGCAGACGCGATGTTGCATCTATATCCCCCTTCAAAGGGCCATCGGAGAGCATGCAAGGACATAACTCCACAGGCTGGTGGGGTTGAGATAGAAAGCATCACATTTACTTGGCAAGGTATGTGTGAATTTCGGCAGCATGTCCCCTCAACTTGGATTATGCCAAGAGAAGATAGGTCATCATCCACAGAATGCCGGGATGACAACCGAACGAGGATGGGCACCGGGCCCCGGGACATCGCTTGCCTTTATACCATCGATTAATATCCCCTCGAAACCCCTCAGAACTCATGCAATGACATGGCCCTTTGAGTTCATGAGGGTGAAATCCGGCTCGAGAATGAAGACTGTAGGGGAGGTCTTCCCCAATAATGTGTCTTCTCAAGGCATCCATGACGGTCTCTGAACATCCCCGGGATAGGTGTGTAGGGAGACTAAAAGATTGGAGGATGTCAGTGCAGAAGAGGGCCTCGGACTGGGTTTCATCGGTCGAAGAAGGAGGGTCTCGGCATGGGTTTCTATCTGCCGAAGGGAGGAGCTCTCGGCATGGTTTTATTGGCCTAAAAGGGGGTTCTCGGCATGGGTTTAGCTGGCCGAATGAGGGTCTCGGCGGTGGCTTCTTAACCAAACAAAGGGGGTCTCGGCGTGGCCTTAGTTGGCCAAAAAGGGGGGCTTCTCGGCGCGACTTCCTTGGCAAAAGAAAGGGGGATCTCGGCGGGTGGCTTCCCGACGTGCTCCTGGCCTCGCCGGGAGCCTGGCGCCGAGAGCCTATGGGCTGGGAGGTGAGGCTTGAAGGGTTTGAATGGCTCTTGTCAGTTTGCTGAAGAGGGAGGCCTCTCGGTAGGATAGTTCTCGACGGGGAATTTTGTACGCCGAGAAGGTGGAATTGCTACAAGGTTTTAAGGTTTACATGGCTCAAACGATGCTCTGCTTCTGGGATTCCTGAGCTTTCTGGCTGCGATTGAAGCCGAATTTGAAGTGCAGGAAGGGGAATCTCATGGATGCTTCCCTGAGAAAGGGCCAAGGGGGATCTGGAGGGTAGAATCGACGGGGAACGAGACCATCATCTGGATTTCTGAAGACTTCATGTATTTCTGCCGCCGACCGTCTGGGGATCAAGAGATGACTGTCTCTGATCCCCTAGACAAACCCAATAGCATCTAAAAACCGGTGATTGAGGAACCTTTGGCATCGAAACTCCAGACCCTAGTCATCCAAGGGGTTAGAATGGAGGGTCGAGAGATCGAGATCGTCATTCGCTAGAATCCGTGGAATAGCATTCGTCTGCAGAGAAAACATATCCTTGTGTAGTCAGTAGTTCAAGGAACCAAGAGATTAATGTCTCTGGTTCCTGAACAACATAATGGGCATTGAGGGCCTTGAGAGGGACTCACACATATACGATGAATCTGCCATCGAGACAGGAGGGGGGAAGAAGACATAACCCAGTAGCCCATTGGATATGGACAGGGACCCTATCTACGCTCCTCTGAAGAACAGGTTCGTAGGGAAACTCTGAAACTGAGAGCATATGAACCATCGAACATTTCAGATAGAAGACATATATACACACACAGAGGGACGAAGGGAAGGGCTTTCAACTGCCCATTTCATTTCATCTCATAAGCATTGTTTACATCATCTGCAAGGCAAAAGCCAAAGAATAGAAGAGGAGGGGAACAGGGGGAAGCGAAAAGATAACTCTCGACATCGTATGAATAATCAAAACACGAAGATATGACTATTACATATGGAGGCAAATCAAGAAAACAGCAAACATGGGGGGGGGAGGGTGGAGCATTGACTCCTCTCCCTCCCCCGAGCAGCCCACATGGGGTTTTTCTTCTTCTTCTTCTCTCAGACTTCTTCTGCTTCTTTTCAGCGGAGGCTCTCTCTCTCTTTTTTTTCTCTGTTCTTCCTCTTTTTGTCTCTTCTTGTCTCTCTGTTCTCTCATCTGTTCGAAGGGAGGGGGTTTTTATAACCATTTCCTCCTTCTCGGCAGACTTCATCACGGCGCGCCCCACCTGAAGCTTCCCGGTGCGCCTGCCTTCAGCCTCTCGACGCCCCTTTTTTGGGTTTGGCAAGTGGCTCTCGGCGCCCTCTTTTGGGTTTGGCAAGTGGCTCTCGGCGCCACCTTCACACAGGCCCATTTGGGTCTTTCAAGGGTATCATCACCCAAAAGGGTCTTCCATTGGTGACACAGCTTGTATCGAGATCATTATTATGGTTTTCATCAGTCCGTAGACAGGGGTTTTATCAGTCCGTAGACAGGGGTTTCATCAGTCCGTAGACAGGGGTTTCATCAGTATTGCCATCTGAACGGTGACAAGACCGGGTATCATCTTATCGATATCGTCACTTGAATGGTGACGAGCTCGGACATCAGCTTTAGTCTGGGAAGACCTCAGCCGGGTATATAATCTGTGGAGACGATTCCTCTTCTGTTTTAACTTTGCAAAAGCCTTTACAATCTTCATCTGCCGGTACCGGCTTCATCTTTATCTCATATTACATCTGTCATTAAGCCGACATCTGACTTACCCTGACATATCATCCGTGGATTCTTGGACGAAGCAGTAGTGCGGCTCTCATTAAAGCGTGCCAGGAGGTCTCATCGGTCGAGTGACCGCTGCTCTACCAGTGCTGTCGTCTGAGTGACATCGGCACCAGGCGTCAGCTTGGCCGACAAGGGCTTTAGCCGGGTGAATGGTTGATGCGCTTCATCAATGGTCTTTCACTGTTGGTCCGACCCTCTTTTCAATCATGCTTCGACCTTTGTTCATTTTCAAGGTGTCAACAAATGCCCCCCACCTGCGGGCAGCGTAAGCGCAGAATAAGCGGCACGGGGCTTGCAGGTGTCTTTCGTCATTCGAGGGTATCTTCCTCAATTTGTCTTCAATCCGGTTCTCAGACCTGATCATCTCGTTGCAACAATATTCTGCGCACGGATCTTTCATTTTCATCTTTTTTATCTTCATATTTTCTATATTTTTCAACATTTCAGAGCTTCTCGGCACGGGGCCATAGGCTTCTCGGCATGACCCTCTCGGCGCGAAGCTTCTCGGCGTGAGGGCCCTCTCGGCGCTACCGAAGGAGGGCTTCTGGGCCTGGGGGCTCTCGGCGCGCCCTTGGCCGAAGGGGGCTTCTCGGCCTGGGGGCTCTCGGCGCGCCCGTTTGGGTGACGGGGGCTCTCGGCCCAGGGGTTCTCGATGCGCAATTCATCGCGCCGAGACCCTGCTCGCTTGGGCCTCTATTTGAGGCGCCGAGACTCTATTTTTTCTCATTCTCAACCTTTTTTTCTCTTTCTTCATCTTCTTTCTCCTTCTTCTGATTTCTTTCATCGGCGGGGGCTTCTTCTCCTCTCGGCCGTCTCATTTTCTTCGCCCGTCAGGACAGGGATTTAGTCTCTTTTGATTTTGGGATCACCCCCTCTTGGTTGGTGACTCCCTGTTCTCCTTGGGCAGACCCCGAATAAGGGGAGATGCTGCCGAAATTTTCATAGAGTCTCATGTTACAATCTTTATAAGACTGGCTTTTAATTCACACTTCTTCTCCGACTGCAGGCACTGCAATGGCTTCCAGTTCTGATGCTGCATCTTCCGGAGCTATTGGTGCTAGCTCATCGGCCCAGCCTGACATATCACGGGCCAAAGTAAACTGGCTGAACGTGCACAGTCTGGATTTCGGATACGACAGGATTGCTTCAATCGATGAATCGTCTGACTCTGAGACTGACACAGTGTCCACGGCCCGGGTATACTCCACGGCGACCGAGACATGCTTCAGGCGGGATGGTAGCTATCGGCCAGACCTCCCGAAGGACCGACATTTGATGCCGTTCATCCGGACTTTCACAGTGGGCGGCATGCGAGACTACCGGATAGCTCGCGTAGTTGAAGCCGCCATTCTTGCTGAGCGGGATAGCCTGAAGGAATCAGTGTATCGCAGCAAGGCCATCTATCTTCCTGGGGAAAAGCGCGACTGGGATGCAGTCCTCGGCATATCGGAGCTGGAACCAGAGAAGAAGATGCTGGCCCGGGCCCCGGAATTCACACCTGCCCGGTGGGATAATGCTAGCGGCCGAGTTCATAGGGAGAAGCCCGGCTATGGCATGTTCTTGGCACCATTAAAGTGGGGATACCGCGAAGAGCCCTTCGTGCTGAATTGTTCGGCCGTTCATTTCAAGCACCATCTGGCCGCTGGTTGGTTCGGGGATACCAAAATCACTGACGCGCACTTATTCCGAGTAGGGGCAGTGGAGTTCACAGAGTTTGTTCTGAAGAAGTATGCCCCTCTGCTGATCAGAGCCGGGGTATATCACAGCATTTTCGCTTCTAGATTTCGATATCCCATATCCAGAGGGTTGTGCTGCGGGATGTTCGAAGTGTTCTGCCCTTTATTCAACACTTTTTATACAGCGGAGGGTGAGACATCTCTGGACCTCTGGAGTTTATCACAGCTCTCCGGTCTGCCCATTGATGGCGAGCCGTATGAGGATGTTTGCTTGACAGATTCCGAGAAGGATAGCTCTAATGGCGAGGGCAAGTATTCCATCGGCTTCTCATATCGGTATCTGATGAAGGTATACCGCTCCATCTGTCTGGCGTACAACAGAGGGTCCTCCAAAGGCTATCATCCCCGAGAGAAAGGCAGCAAACTGAGGGTCCGGATAGGGCAGTGGCTCCAGTATTTCTTTGATGGTCCCCTGAAGTATGCAGACTTTCCTTCCCTGGGTCCAGTTGCCAGCAAACAGATAAGGGCCCCTCGCTATAAGTCGGCGCTGCCATCCTTATTGCGTCATGCGGGCAAAGGTGGTCCCAATCCGGCAGGAGTAGATCCCATCACACATTGTGCGGCCTATTTCACCTTCTGGTTGTGTACTTTCGCCCTCCCACAAGGGGACGAGACAGTCATTCGGCCAGAGGCCATATATCCAGCTTGCCAGATGGCATGGGGGATGAAGCTGTCGCTTTGCCCAATGACCCTGTGTTTGATATATAAATCTTTGGGGGACCTACACAAGCATCGGACTCCCCGTTCTTTGAGGACCGTGGGTCCTTTTCACTTCTTCAACGCCTGGGTTTGCAGTATATTCCCTGAGTTGGCTCCGAGAACCTTACAGGCAGATACGGTGTTGCCTAGAATGGTCGAATTCGCCAGTGCTGAGTCTGGTCTCTTTTATGATCAGTTGTTTAAAATAAGGGGCCGACTGATAAGGGTACCAGTGGACGCCCCTGGCAGCATTCATTTCTGGAGCTTGGCGGCAGGTTCAGCTCCTTTGATTGATCCTTAGAGAGAGTGCAAGCTGGAAGAGATAGAGACTTATGCTCATCCTGTCACAGGGGCTGAAGTTGCTCTGCCTATCCTGGAGCCGGAGCTAGTCAGATGGGCCATGGCTATTTGGCCCAGTGTTTTAGTTTTCAGGAAGGGTGGCCTTCTTCTTTTGGAGCCATACTATCCGTTCCGATTTGGGCGGAACTTCGGCTACGACCAACACATCCCCACCTCAGCTGCTCAGTTTCCTTTGGATAGCCGGGCCAAGCACGGGTCCGTCATTGTTGGCGAGGGCCGGTTCTGGTGGGATTTCTATCATCGCCAGGACGATGTAGTTTTCAGGGTGCCCACTGTTTCTAACCGTGTTCCCCGGGTAACATCAGAATATATCAAATGGTGGAACATCCGGACCGGTTTTTACAGGGACGGTAGGGGTGCCTTCTGGGATGTGGCAGAGCGCTCCTTCCTGAAACAGCAACCTGGGCCGGTGTTTGATATTCCTAAGGCCCACTTGAAAAAACTTTACTCACAGCACCCGAGGGAGGCGGAGAATTATCTGACTCAACGTCGGGCATTGAAAGAAAAGAGTTCTGAGCCGCTTGTCCCTGTCTTTGCTGCTATCAATGAAGACACTTTCATGAAGACCTTGAAGCATTTATGCCGTGTGGGAGGCGCTCGCTTGGAGGAGCAGCAGTACCCATTCCCTGTTGAAGAGCCGCTCCCGACAGTAGCTCCTTGGAAGGGTCCAATTGATAAATTTCATCCATATAGGACGTTTGTACGCCGAGAAGATAGAACTCAGACGTACTATAGGTAAACGTCCTGTCTGTTCATTCTGCTGAATTTGCATGGATTGTCTGCAGAAAGCCCGATAGCTGGCATATTGAACAAGCCACTGTTTATATCATTTCATTATGTCGATGGCTGGGGCATGGACCATCTTGACTTATTTCGATGCCTTGACTCTCACGGCCATAATGATCTGGCAACTTTAGTAGAGAAGTGCCAGATATTTGGTGATGTGTGCTGGCTCATCAAGGAGGCTGCTTCCCGCTCCAAGGAGGTAGCTTATCTGTACTGGCCACTTTCTGTATTCTACGACGGCCCGGCAGGTAAGATTTCTTCTTTTCTGATTGCAGTGTTTTCTGCTTAGCATCTGAATTTCGCACCCACTGATCCCATCACCCTTCTGCCATTTTCAACAGACCGGCCTAATGTTAAGCGGCAGGGGCTCTATAGAAAGATTATTGCGCAGGCCGAGAAGCCTACTTATTTTGAAGTCCCGACTGCAGCACCGGCCACTACTCCCCTGCCTCCTGGCAAGAAGAGGAAGGCTTCCGCAGTCAAGGCTGCAGTTGGGAAGGCCATGAAGGCCAAAAAGGGCCATGTTCAGCAGTCGACTTCGGTGGCGATGGACACTGGGACCCCTCATTCGATGAGTTTGAGTTGCAAAGGGAGGCTGCTCAGACACCGGTTCAGGGTAACATCATTAGCTTGCATTTGCATTCTTCATCATCTTTTGCAGATTTTCAAAGAAGTCTTCGACTCTGACCCCTTCCCTTTTTGCGCAGCTCAAGAGCCAATTGTGGCACCCTCCGAAGCGGAGACCAGGCTGCCTTCCCCCACGCCGGCTAGTGAGGCGGGGGGTAAGTGTGCTTTCTCATCTGTTTCACGCTTCTATTGCTTTTTCTACTATAACCCTCAGAGGTTCCTTTTTTGTTGAAGTGGCAGCCGAGGAGCAGACTGAGGTTGAAAGGATGACAGAAGAGCCGATTCAACCTCCGGAGGGTCACAAGACTCAGTCGAAGCGGGATACTGTTCCGACCAGGTGTATAATTACCCGGTCCACATCCCGACATGCTTTAGAGGCGTCCCCACAGCATGTAGCCAGGGTAGAAATATCATCGGGTAGCTCTACAACCGTCTCTGATGAGGAGGGAGTGGCTTTCAGCGGCAGTGAGGGGGATGCTCCTGAATCAGAAGCCCCGCTTGTACTTGCAAAAGGCGCTATGTCTTTTCAGCCTGCTAAGCTGCTGGTGCCATCTTCCGAGGAGGAGTTGCAAGAGGAGTTTGCCGGGCTCGACACCGAGATCGACATATCTTCACTCTTTGTCACTTCAACTTCGGAGTTTCCTCCTCTTTTGCCCCACTTCGAGGATGCGAACCCTGCTTCAAAGGTGGATCCCCTTTCAGGCTTGCTGCTTCATCTGCATTTTCATTTAGTGCTGAAGGTTGTTTTGCTTTGGTCTCAGGGCCCTATCACTGCCAACTCAGACACAACTGCAACTTTTATGGAGGTTTCTTCTGCAAACTGGGCTATTGTCCCTTTTCTACCTTTATCCTGCATGGGGGCTCCTGAGGTCATTCGCCCTGTTCCAATGCGAATACAATCTTCAACAGATTTAGCATCGTTGGACCTAGGGGCCTCAGGAGACAGATGCACTCCTATCAGGGCTTCAGATTTCAGAGCCGAAGCTGATCTAGCCAGAAGTTCTGCTTTCATACCGGCCACAGTGATGACCATTGCTTCTGAGTCAACAATTCCCACAACATCAATCATGGAGGGTGAACCTTTGCCTCTTCAGACTGTGGCCTCCGCGGCCTCGACATTGAAGGAATTGGCCACCGAAGCGGAGATGGAAGAAGGAGAGGTAGCTGCTGCAGAACTGGGAGTATTACCTGTAACCGCCCTGGACTCTATCTCCATACTTTCAGAATCTGAGGAGGAGGTGCCTGAAGTTGCATCCGGGAGTATTCAGACGGCCGCTTCCGAGGAGATGGAAGTGGAAGATCTCTTGGCCACGCTAGAGGTTGCAGGGAAAGCTCAGTTGGTACCTTTGGTAGACCTCCCATCTTCTTCTTCGCAGCCGGATATCACCCTATGGGCGGACATTGACAGTGAAGTAACATTTGAAGTAGCTCCTCTTCCTTTGCCTGGATTTACTTCACCTGAGAGTTTTGTCTGGCAACATCTGGGCATGCTGCGCTAGCTAGTGGAGTCCCAGCCCGGACTAACCTATCCACAGTTGAAGGAGATAGCTGAGCGCTTCACCGCCGGCTTGCAGGCGATGGGATGTCCCACAGAAATATGGGCCCAGCGGGTTCTTTTATTGTTAAAATTTGTTCATCGCCGGGATTTCTTGACACATATCATGTCTGACAAACTGGTGGCTTTGAAGTTGCAAAGAATGGAATGCAAATCCGAGATGGCAAAGATGAACTCTATTCTTCAGGAGCGACAGTGCCAAATGCAGTCTTTGGCGGAGCGGGAGCAGTTTGTGAGCGACCGGATAACTATCCTGGAAGCTAAACTGTCCGATCTCCGAGCTGAGCTGCCGCAGCTAACAACTTCTTGGCCGCAGCTCGAGGAAGAAGCAACTCTATTAGAGGGGCAGGTGGCGTCCTTTCAAGACGAGTCCGTTCGACTGCAGGAGGAGGAGGCTCGTCTTCATGAACTGAGAGCCGCCCCTTATGTGGGTCTTTTGGCTTTCGAGGATATCTTCAGGCAGCCATGAACCATCTTCTCTTTCTTTTTCGTTTGTAGTCTTTTGCGATACAACGTCCCCTAGGGGCCCTTTATGTACTCACTTATTAATGAAAAGAAATCTTTGGCCTCACGTGTATCCATTTTCTTCTGCATGTGGTTTTATCACTTTGAGAAGTGGGGTAGCGGTTTTAGCAATCCCTCATGCGAATGGATAGTACTTGGCAGGAGAGCGTCCACCCCCTCAAAGAAAGGATGGGGAACTCGCTCCACCGCTTGACGGCATCCGGGGAGGTGCTTAAACCAGATTCTTTTGGTAGCAGCAAATGTCCCTCTTGGCAATATGTGCTGCGAGGGAGACAATTTGCAGAAATGTGAAAGAAGAGGTTTCATCGGAATAGACGAAAGGTCTAGACTGGGTAGAGGTTATAGCAGGTGGGACATTGAAAAATGGTATGGGGTTTTCATCAGAACGGACAGAAAGTACGAACTGGACAGATTGTATCATTGGCCGGGCGATGTACCGATCAGCCAACGGTTGACTTCATCATCGATATTGAGCTTATGTCGATGCAAGGGGGATTTCATATGTTTTATCAGAATAGACGTAAGGTCTAAACTAGATAGGGTTTCATCATTGATCGGGCGAGGTGCCAATCGATCAACAGTTGGTTTCATCATCGATATTGGGTTTATATCGACGCAAAGAAGAGTTTCATGAGTTTCATCAGCATAGACGAAAGGTCTAAACTGGGAGGGTTTCATCATTGATCGGGCAAGGTGCCGGTCGACCAATAACTGGTTTCATCATCGATATTGGGTTTATATCGACGCAAAGAAGAGTCTCATAGGTTTCATCAGCATAGACGAAAGGTCTAAACTGGCTAGGGTTTCATCATTGATCGGGCAGGATGCCAATCGATCAACAGTTGGTTTCATCATCGATATTGGGTTTATATCGATGCAAAGGGGTTTATAAGTTTCATCAGAATAGACGAAAGGTCTAAACTGGTAGGGTTTCATCATTGATCGGGCGAGGTGCCGACAGTGGGACGTAGGTAGAGGCGTAGGAATCGTCAGGATAGACGTAAGGTCTATTCCAGCAGGTTTTATCCCGGGTGGGACATTTGAAAGAGGGTGTGTAGATTTCATCAGGACGGACGTAAGGTCTTTCCTGGAGAGGTTTTATCGTCGGTGGGGCATGGAGCCAGATGACCAACAGAAAGTTTTACTAGCGAAGGGGAAGTAAGGGCAGCGTGCATGTTGGCACAGAACTTTGAATTACCACATTACTGACCCAAGTGCCCTTTCGGGTTTTCACCGGAGCCAGCCCCCTCTTGCTTTTGCCCACGCGCCCTTTCGGGTTTTCACGTGGCGGGGTACCCGATTTTGCCTGCAGTGCTCTTTCGGGTTTTCACCACAGCTAGGTTTTAGCCATTTTTACCCTCGCTCAGAATGTCTGAACAAGACTGGCGGGGTATCACTATTTTTAACCCCATTATATATATATATATATATATATATATATATATATATATATATATATATATCTTGAATTGGGACTTCAGCACAGGTCAGGCGATGTGCTGCTTCATTGGCGGCTGCTCTTATCATCGGTATTGGGTATATACCGATGCAAGGATTTCATAGGTTTCATCAGGATAGACGTAAGGTCTAAACTGGGTGGGTTTCATCATTGATCGGGCGGTGTATCAATCGATCAACAGTAGGTTTCATCATCGGTATCGGGTTTATACCAATGCAAGGATTTCATAGGTTTCATCAGGATAGACGAAAGGTCTGGCCTGGATAGGTTTCATCGCCGATTGGGCAGTGTGCCGATCGACCAGCAGCAGGTTTCATCATCGGTAT
Organism: Amorphophallus konjac; assembly: GCA_022559845.1. Taxonomy (NCBI): domain Eukaryota; kingdom Viridiplantae; phylum Streptophyta; class Magnoliopsida; order Alismatales; family Araceae; genus Amorphophallus; species Amorphophallus konjac. Next base: position 149,952,362 of record CM040124.1, read on the forward strand.
TGGGTTTATACCAATGCAAGGGTTTCATGGGTTTTATCGGCATAGACGTAAGGTCTAAACCGGACAGGTTTCATTGCTGATCGGGCGAGTGTGCCCATTAATCAGCGGCAGGTTTCATCACGGTGGGACATAGCGAGACACGCAGCTCTAGTCGGAACAGATGTAAGGTCTAGACCGAACAGGTTTCTTCGCCGATCGGGCAGGGTGCCCTGTCGACCAAAGATGGGTTTCATCATCGGTATTGGGTTTATACCGATGCAAGGATATCATGGATTTCATCAGGATAGACGTAAAGTCTAAACTGGAGAGGGTTTTATCATTGATCGGGCGAGGTGCCGATCGACCAATGGTAGCTTTCATCGCGGTGGAACCTGGGACAAGGTATGAGGGCTTTTATCAGGATAGGCGTAGGGCCTATACTGAGTGAGTCTAATCGTCGATCGGGCAAGGCGTCGGTCGATTGACGAGGAGTTTTATGGCAGGAGGTGAGGCTTTCTTTGGGATTACCACATTACTGACCCAAGTGCCCTTTCGGGTTTTCACCGGAGCCAGCCCCCTCTTGCTTTTGCCCACGCGCCCTTTCGGGTTTTCACGTGGCGGGGTACCCAATTTTGCCTGCAGTGCCCTTTCGGGTTTTCACCACAGCTGGGTTTTTGGCCATTTTTGCCCTTGTTCAGAATGTCTGAACAAGACTGGCGGGGTATCACTTTTTTTAACCCCATTTTTCTTTTCTTTTCTTCTTTTCTTTTATTTGGTATGCGAGCTGAGAGAGAGAGCAGCTTGGGCAGGGTGAGATGCCGCTGGACCAAGGAGAGGGTAGCTCGATCAGGGCGGAGTGCCATTGACCAAGGTGAAGTGGCATGATTAGGGCGGAGTGCCGCTAACCGAGGAATGGGTAGCTCGGCTAGGGCGGAGTGCCGCTAAACCAAGAAATGGGGTAGCTCGGCTAGGGCGGAGTGCCGCTAAACCAGGAAATGGGGTAGCTCGGTTAGGGCGGAGTGCCGCTAGACCAAGGAAGAGGTAGCTTGGTTAGGGCGGAGTGCCGCTAGCCCAAGGGAGAGGTAGCTTGGTTAGGGCAGAGTGCCGCTAGACCAAGGAAGAGGTAGCTTGGTTAGGGCGGAGTGCCACTAGCCCAAGAAAGAAGGTAGCTCGGTCAGGGCGGAATGCCGCTAGACCAAGGAAGAGGTAGCTTGGTTAGGGCGGAGTGCCGCTAGACCAAGGAAGAAGGGTAGCTCGGTTAGGGCGGAGTGCCGCTAGACCAAGGAAGAGGTAGCTTGGTTAGGGCGGAGTGCCGCTAGACCAAGGAAATGGGTAGCTCGGTTAGGACGGAGTGCCGCTAGACCAAGAAATGGGTAGCTTGGTTAGGGCGGAGTGCCGCTAGACCAAGGAAGAAGGGTAGCTTGGTTAGGGCGGAGTGCCGCTAGACCAAGAAATGGAGTAGCTCGGTTAGGGCGGAGTGCCGCTAGACCAAGAAATAGGGTAGCTCGGTTAGGGCGGAGTGCCGCTAGACCAAGAAATGGAGTAGCTCGGTTAGGGCGGAGTGCCGCTAAACCAGGAAATAGGGTAGCTCGGTTAGGGCGGAGTGCCGCTAGACCAAGGAAGAAGGGTAGCTTGGTTAGGGCGAGTGCCGCTAGACCAAGAAATGGAGTAGCTCGGTTAGGGCGGAGTGCCGCTAGACCAAGAAATAGGGTAGCTCGGTTAGGGCGGAGTGCCGCTAGACCAAGAAATGGAGTAGCTCGGTTAGGGCGGAGTGCCGCTAAACCAGGAAATAGGGTAGCTCGGTTAGGGCGGAGTGCCGCTAGACCAAGGAAGAAGGGTAGCTCGGTTAGGGCGGTGTGCCGCTAGACCAAGAAGGAAGGGTAGCTCGGTTAGGGCGGAGTGCCGCTAAACCAGGAAATGGGGTAGCTCGATTAGGGCAGAGTGCCGCTAGACCAAGGAAGAGGTAGCTTGGTTAGGGCGGAGTGCCGCTAAACCAAGGAAATGGGTAGCTCGGTTAGGGCGGAATGCCGCTAGACCAAGGAAGAAGGTAGCTCGGTTAGGGCGGAGTGCCGCTAGACCAAGGAAGAAGGTAGCTCGGTTAGGGCGGAGTGCCGCTAGACCAAGGAAGAGGTAGCTTGGTTAGGGCGGAGTGCCGCTAGCCCAAGAAAGAAGGTAGCTCGGCTAGGGTGGAATGCTACTAGACCAAGAAAGAAGGGTGGCTCGGTTAGGGCGGAGTGCCGCTAGACCAAGAAAGAAGGGTAGCTTTTGGCCCGATTACTCGGAGAATGTTGGTTGTGCAGCATGATACAGCTTTAGGTGCCTACCGTTGAGTGGCGAGAATTGGATCTCCCCTCGATGGTTGACAACCATATAGGCCCCACCTTCGTAGACCCTATGTATCACATAAGGGCCTTCCCAATTAGGATTTAGCTTTCCTTTTGGGTTGGACGCCATGACTTCTCTTTTCTTGACCATGACAAGGTCACCTTTCTTAAATTCTCATCCTTTTACGAGTTTGTTGAATGCAGTGGCCATGCGGGCCTGATACATCTGGATATTCTTCTGAGCTTGGAGGCGCTTCCCTTCCAATTCAGCCAATTCTTGTAATCTTCTTTCTGTATTAGTCTGTTCGCCAGGGGCTAGGTCATATTGGACTGCCACTCTGAGTGACGGGACTTCCAGCTCCAGCGGGACCACTACCTCTGAGCCGTACACCAATGAGTATGGTGAGCACCCTGTAGGTGTTTTGAAGACGGTGCGATATGCCCATAAAGCTTCATACATTTTCTCTTCCCAATCCTTCTTGTTGGAACTGACGACTTTGGCCAGCAATGTACACAGGGTCTTATTAAAAGCTTCTGCCAACCCGTTTGCATGTGGATTGTAGGGAGTGGAGGTTCTCCATTCAATCTTATACTTTTCGGCAAGCCGATAGATTTTCTGATTTCTGAAATGACTTCCATTATCAGATATTATTCGGTTGGGGATCCCGAACCGGGAGATGATGTTTTGCTTGATGAATCTGGAGACCAGCTCCCCAGTCACTTCTCTTAATGCTATAGCTTCCGCCCATCGGGAGAAGTAATCCGTTATGGCCAGTATGTACTTATGTCCAGCCGAGGAAGTTGGCAATGGCCCGACTACATCAGTTCCCCATTGTGCAAACGGCCAGCTAGGGATTGTAGGGTGCAGAGTTGTGGGTGGCCTTCTAGGCACGGTAGCGTGCTCCTGACACTTCTGGCATGACTTTGCAAATTTACAGTAGTCTTCGAACATGGTGGGCCAGTAGTAGCCCAGCTTCTTAATCTCTATCTTCATCTTGGGACCGGTCTGGTGAGCACCTGCTGTCCCAGCATGTGTTTCTTTCATCGCTTGCCAAGCTTCCTCAGTGGACAGGCAGCGGAGCAGAATCTTCTTGCGTGCATCTGCCATTATTCGGAATAGAGTCCCATTTCGGAGTTCATAAGAATCCTTAATCGTCAGAAGCTTCATCTTTTCTTCTCTCTTTTGCGGCAGCTGTTGGTGCAGAAACCACTGTAGCAAGTGCTGTCTCCAATCAGATGCCTGTACTGTGCTGATAGTAGCAACTTCTTCTTCTTAGGGGCACCCTTCTAGCATGCTGGGGACTTGCCGCCGGTTTATAACAACAATGTTCAGTGTCTCATCTGGTGGGACTGCTATTGAGCTGGCTAGCTTTGCCAATGCATCAGCCTGGGCATTATGTGCACGGCCCACATGCTTGAGCTCAATATGATAGAGTTTTGCCATGAGGCGGACAGCTTTTTGGTGGTAGGGATTTAGTTCTGGCTTCCGCACTTCGAACTCCCCTTGTGTCACGCCCCGAACAAGGCGGAAATATCAGGACGTACAGTTAGGGACACGCTGGCAAGAGAGAGAACTAAATCTAAAACAATACACAAGTGCTACAAGATGGAAATGCTAAATGATCATTAATAAACCACGACTAATACAATAATCCTCAAGTTCAACTTAATGCAACTGGAATAATCAACCACTAAAACTCAATAACATAACTGAAACTAAATGCTCTCCAATCACAACTAAAGTAAGATAACACACTTCTAACACAGTAGAACTGATACACTCAAGACATCACTCCTGCCCTTCCCCATCGGTAAGCGCGTCACCTGAAAAGCCTGGAAAGGGGGAAACAACGGGGTGTGAGCTAACGCTCAGTAGGAAATAACAGACATGTATAAGTGATTAACAGTTTAATTACATTTTCAAAATGTCATGCTACAAATGATAAAAACAATAAAAGATAACGATGATATCACGAAACGAAATTCAAAGATCTTGCAAGGTCAAGAAATATAATGAATAGAATAGTAAGACAAGAATTTACTACAGGAGATAACGATAAAAAGTTGGCCATATCAAGTCGATTCAAGTCATGTCAAGCACGTATGTAATTTCATTTCCACGTCCAAGTAATGAGCAAGTACAGTAACCACAAGTAGAGTATAGAACAGTGACGAGTGGAAAGTGAAAAGTAGTAGAGAGTAATGTAGAGAGTAGTGGAGAGAGTAGTGGAGAGAGTAGTGGACAGTCCTCGATTTAACACATGTCAAGTACTGGTGCCAAATGCCACACCTAGTCATTCACCTCCCAGGGGTACACGTAGTGTTCGGGCGCTCTTCCCAGGACCAGACCGAGCCCTTAATTATTTGCCAGGCATTGATTTCTTTGGATCAAAGATCCCATGAATCTAGACTTCCACAGTTTATGGCCAGAATTCCAAGGTTTAAACTAAGTAGCAATAACAACTTCAAGTAGGAAGGAGATTCATTTCCAGAATTTCAAGGTAAGTATAATCATCAAGGAGATTGAAATGAAGTCACAACAAGAGTTAATAGTGCTGCGCTACTGTACAACAGCAGCAATCAAACAAGCTAATCAACATATTAATCCTAATCATCAAGTTAAGATATCATGATTTAACCATTATCATTTGCATTAAGACAATTGCCTAGAAGCTGATTCAAGATGATAAGGCAAAGAACAACTCCCACAGGAGTGAAATAGAATGCATTAACAGAGATTTAGTTACACCATTAACCACTAATTATGTGGGTTTCTATTTAATCTTGTATGCATTGAAAACGAAGATGATAAACGGTGTGTTTTTACACTAAATTTGCATGTATGGACCAATGTTAATTGAAACTAAAAGGGTACATGAATAGGTCATTAGTTCCTCAAAAATGTAGTTTTCAAAGTGTTTAGGTTGAATGGTTTGATTCCCCGATGATCCGGATTGATCCCCGGGTCAAATCATCAAAAAAAACGGGTTTACAATGCATGGGTCGACCCTTTGGGTCGACCCCTGGAAAATTCCAGGGATGGGTCGACCCCTGGGTCGACCCCTAGCTACCTGGCTGCATGGGTCGACCCATGGGTCGACCCCTGCAGGTTGTGGGTCGACCCATTGGGTCGACCCCTGCAAGGCAGCAAGCTGCTGCTTGCAGGGCTGAAATGGGTCGACCCGTGGGTCGACCCCTGGGTTTCCAGACCCAAAAAGCGATGAAATCTCCACGAATTTGGGGTCTAAAAGTATTGGGATCATAACCATAGACTCTAGGGTTAATAATATGCATCTTAGAGTTATGAAACACGATTTTAAATCATGAATTTCGATAGGAATCCAATGAAATAAATCCTATTCTATGAAGAACACAAGTGAAGTCTAGCTTGCTAGCATGCTTCTAATAACACATGAAATACTCTAGGCATGATCTATAAAAATTGGGGATTTTGATGTCAAAAGAAAGCTAACATGCTATTGATTACATTCATGTATGTTAATTAGAAATTGGGCTATTATCACCTACCTCAAATTGAAGAAGGAACTCGAAACCTAGAATAAAGAACAACTTGACAGCACCTCACTAAAACTTCGATATCTCCACGGATACCTAATAAAAATTGGGGCTTTTGCCACCAATGGAAAGAGCTCGATGAGAGGTACAATTTTCTATACTCATGATCAAGATTTGGTTGAGAATTCCTACCTCAATAGATTGATCAAAGAAGGATGAAGGGTAGCCAACGGCCTACTGACCGACCTTCACAAATCGAACTAGATCTCTCCAGATCTGAAATTTCAGCGAACCTCACAATAGCCAAATGAAAGAAGACTCGTAGGGCTTCATTTTGATAGCTCATAGAGCTTCTGGAGCCTTCTGAATTGGGAGTATTTGCTGCTGCAAGCTACGTGTTTAGAAACGGCGCTGAAATCTTTGACCTGACCTAACTATGTCGGCAGCACGTTTTGGGGCTAAGTTTACCTCAAATTGATTGAGGGTAAATGTTCCTCTATGTAATACCTTTCATTTGCCTCTGGAATCACCCCATTTGGTTGAGAAACAAGCTCGAATTTGATGTTCAAAGTTTGGGTGAATAGTAAATTCGAATTTGGGTTAGGTGGGTTATAAGTCAGGCTTAATCCACTGATTAGGGATAGATAATGATTTAATTAGGCTTACTCCAAGAAGATAAAAGTGTTAGTCGAAGCATCTATTATTTAATTACTATTTTTATGAATTTTTATATGGTAAATAAAATTCCACTTCTACTATTCCGTAATTAATTAAATATTAAGTTCGGAAGAATTAGTTCGCTAATTCGGCTTAATAAACGATTGTATTAGGCTTAATTGTAGAAGACAAAGTTGATAAACAAAATTAATTCTACAAGATGTGATTTTTGGGGATTTTTAGAAAATAGTAGAAAAATGACTTATTCTATTAATTAATTAATTAATCTAATTAATTTGGATAATTCTCATTAATTCGAATAACTTCAAATAAATTCCAAATAATTACAAATAACTTTCTAAATAAATTTCTAAAGAATTTGGGGTCTTACACCCTCCCCTACTTAAAGGAATTTGGTCCTCCAAATTCACTGCACTAAAACTGAGAGTAGAAAAAGATCACTCACCTAGAATAGATCGGGATACCGCTTTCGCATAGTCTCTTCGGATTCCCATGTGGCTTCTTCGGTCCCACGCCGACTCCACTGAATCTTGACCATCGGTATCGAACGATTCCGGAGTTGCTGATGCTTCCGGTCCAGAATCTTGACAGGTCTTTCCTCATAGGTCAAATCTTCATTCAGTTCAAAATCCACTTGTTGAATGATATGAGTGGGATCGTACACATATTTCCGTAACATAGACACATGGAAAACATTATGTACGCCAGACAAATGCGGTGGTAAAGCCAGTCTGTATGTCACCTCTCCCACTCTATCTAGAATCTCGAATGGACCAATGTACCTCGGACTCAGCTTGCCATGAATGCCAAATCTTCGGATCCCTCTCGTCGGAGAGACCTTTAAGAACACATGCTCGCCAACCTGAAATTCCAATGCCCTTCTCCTGTTGTCGGCATAACTCTTCTGTCTTGACTGGGCTACTTGTAACCGGTCTCGGATAACACGGATGTTCTGTGATGATTCCGAAACAAGATCTGGTCCAAGCCACTGTTTCACACCTACCTCGTCCCAACACAACGGGGAACGACAACTTCTACCATATAGTGCTTCAAAAGGAGTCATCTGAATGCTAGACTGATAGCTGTTATTGTAGGCGAATTCAATTAATGCCAAATGCTCACTCCAATTACCACCGAAATCAATCATGCAAGCTCGCCACATATCTTCCACTATCTGATTGGTTCTTTCAGTCTGTCCATCTGTCTGTGGATGAAAAGCAGTACTGAAATTCAGACGAGTACCCAAAGACTCTTGCAGTCCCTTCCAGAAATGTGAAGTAAATCTGGGGTCTCGATCAGATACTATATTCACTGGAATACCATGCAACCTCACCACTTCCTTTATATACAAAGCAGCCAATACATCAATCGTCCACTTGGACTTAATTGGTAAGAAATGAGCCGACTTTGTCTATCGATCCACAATCACCCATATCGCATCAAATCCACCACGAGTCCTAGGTAGACCCATAATGAAATCCATGCCAATACTTTCCCACTTCCATTGGGGTATGTCGAGTGGTTTCAATTTCCCTGCTGGTCTGAAATGTTCGGCCTTAACTTGCTGACATACTAAACATCTGCTCACAAAATCTGCAACTTCTCTTTTCATATTCGGCCACCAAAAGGACCTTTTCAAATCTCGGTACATCTTAGTGCCTCCAGGATGAATGGTATATCTGGATCTATGAGCTTCCTCAAGAATTTTGTTCTTTATTGTAGCCTCATCCGGAACACAAGTTCTGCCTTTAAATAATAATCTACCATCATCGGCCAACATGAAGTCAGGTCTGCTGCTCAAGCTTCCCTTGATCTCTACCAACTCGGGATCATTATCTTGCAAGGACTTGATCTCTATCAATAATTCAGGTTTAAGTTGAATCTGAGCAATCAAGATCCGATCATTGTCAATATTGAGATCCAGACTAGATAATTGTTCCAATAATCTCCATTCCTGTAACATGAGACTTGACAATCTAGCTACCGGCTTTCGGCTTAATGCATCTGCCACAACATTACCTTTGCCAGGATGATACTCAATCGAGAAGTCGAAGTCTTTCAAGTACTCCAACCATCTCCGCTGCCTCATGTTGAGTTCCTTTTGAGAGAATAAATACTTCAAACTCTTATGATCCGAAAACACTGTAAAGTTTTCTCCATATAAGTAATGCCTCCATATCTTCAAAGCAAACACGACTGCAGCAAGTTCCAAATCATGAACAGGATAATTATCTTCGTGCTTCCTCAACTGCCTAGAGGAATAGGCAATCACCTTCCCATGCTGCATGAGTACACAGCCTAAGCCAATACCTGAAGCATCAGTATAAACAACGAATCCTCCTTCACCAGAAGGTAAAGCCAAAACAGGTGCAGTAGTCAAACACTCCTTCAGAGTCTGAAAGCTTCGCTGACAATCATCTGACCAATCAAACTTGTTCTCCCTGCGGGTTAATCTTGTCATAGGTACTGCAATCTTGGAGAAATCTTGAATAAATCTTCGGTAATAGCCTGCCAGGCCTAGAAAACTTCTAACTTCAGTTGCACTAGTAGGCTGCTCCCAATTCTTCACTGCCTCAATCTTCGAAGGATCAACAGAAATACCTTCCTTGGTGATAATATGTCCGAGAAAGGACACTTCTTGTAGCCAGAACTCACACTTACTGAACTTAGCATATAGCTGATGATCTTTCAATAGTTGCAATGCCATTCTCAGATGCTCAGCATGCTCCTCCTCATTCTTAGAATAAATCAGGATGTCATCAATAAAGACTACGACCCATTGATCAAGATAGGGCCGAAATACATCGTTCATCAACTGCATGAAAGCTGCTGGAGCATTCGTTAGACCAAAAGGCATAACGACAAATTCAAAATGACCATACCTGCTGCGGAAAGCTGTTTTATAAATATCCTCTTCCTTAATCCGCAACTGGTGATATCCAGATCGAAGATCGATCTTAGAGAAATATTGAGCTCCTGCTATCTGGTCAAATAACTCGTCAATCCTCGGCAAGGGATATTTGTTCTTGACAGTCTGCTGGTTTATTTGCCGATAATCAATGCACAACCTCATCGAACCATCTTTCTTCCTGACGAACAACACAGGGGCTCCCCACGGAGAAGTACTAGGATGAATAAAACCCTTCTCGAGTAATTCCATCAGTTGCTGCTTCAGTTCCCTCAGTTCCGCAGGAGACATACGATAAGGAGCCTTAGAAATAGGAGATGTGCCAGGAATAAGATCAATAGAAAAGATAACTTCCCGCTCAGGCGGAAGTCCTGGTAATTCCTCTGGAAAGACATCAGGAAAATCTCGGACAACAGGAATGTCCTTGATCTCCATCTGCTGCTCAGGAGTTGCACAAACAAAGGCTAGAAAAGCCTCACACCCATGCCTCAAAAGCTTATCAGCTCGAAGAGCCGAAATGAGTGGTACGGAGTTATGGTGCTTGACTCCCGTAAAAGATAAACCAGAATGTCCAGTAAAAGTCACTGAGCTAGAACTACAGTGAACATTGGCCTCATACTTGGCCAACCAATCTGCTCCTAGGATTACATCATAATCCTTCATATCCATGCAGACCAAATCTGCTGGAAAGTTCTGTTCACCAATCATAACCTTACTAGAAGGATAGAAATACTGGATTATTGATCTAGTGCCAATAGGGGTTGAAATCTCTAACGGAGTTTTCATCAAAACAGGTTCCACAGCTAATGACTTAGCAAATCTCCGTGAAATAAAAGAATGTGTTGCACCAGTATCAAAGAGAGCAAACGCGGGCTTATCGATTATAGTAAGGGTACCTTCGACGAGTCCGCCATCATCAGAAATCCCAGTTTCCTCTGCATGTAAAGCTTGAAGCTTGCCTTGTGGTTTCTTGAAGACTAGAGGTTTTGCCGGTGTAGCTTGCTCCGATATGAGAGGACAATTGGGGATACGGTGCTCCTTGCTTCCACATCGCAAACAGGCGCCTAGCTTGCGCCAGCACTCCTCTATCTTGTGACCCGGATGATCACAATAGTTGCACACGCCCTTGAATGGAACAATAGGGCCAGGCTTCTTGTCTTCATGCCTCGGCATCTTGCCCTTCCACGATCCGGACCCGCTCCACGAACCAGGTCCACTAACAGGCCTCTTCTTGGCATACCCGGGTTTGACACTCCCGGAACCCGTAGGTAATTCTTTCTTGGTGCCTTTCCCACGGATTCTCTCCGTCACCTCAAGAGTATCCTCTAGAACTTGCGCTTTCCTTACCATCTCGGAATAAGTGGAAATCTCCATCGGTGCCAATTGGTTGATATAATGAAGCTTCAAACCATTGAGAAAGCGCTTCGCCTTCATCTTCTCGGTGGAAATGAGATGTGTAGCATATCGAGAAAGCCGTGCGAATTGAGCCTCATACTCTGCCACGGACAAACCTCGCTGTTTCAAGGCCGCGAACTCTGCCGCTTTCTTCTCTTGCACTCTATCGGAAAAATACTTGCTGTTGAAGAATTCCTCGAACTCTTCCCACATAACTTGCCGATCTCCGAGAGTTGCCTTGATAGAATCCCACCAAGTACGTGCATCATGTTCCAGTTGAAATGTGGACAAAAGGACACGCTCCTGGTTGGTGCATTGCATAACTTCAAAGATTCTCCCCATCTCGTCTAGCCAGTGCTCGGCTTGGTCAGGGTCAGTCGAACCAGCGAATCTAGGCGGATTCATTCCGCGGAAGTTCCGGTATAGATCACCGGTGCCATGCTGTGCCGCTCCTGCCTGAGCTACTTGCTGAAGGGCCTGAGTAAGGCCTTGAACTGTACGCTGCAGGTTCCTCCATTCAGCACGATCAGCTGCTATCTACACGAGAAATAGGTTACTTAGGTTCAAATAAGATAGATAATTACACGATTAAGAAACGAACTTAACCCAAGTTCTACCCAATCTCACAGGTCAGGTCTTAAACTTTTACAAGGTTAGGGATCTAGTGCACCTAGACACGACCAAAAACTCGGTACCTGGCGGAGGTAATCGGTCCGAAGACCACTCGCGCAAGTGTGCGACCTTCCCGATAGGCGTAGCCTAACGTTCGGACAACACCTTTTTATATACCGATTATTGGGATGCAATGCAAGAAAACCTAAAACTTAGGGAACCTAGGAATGTGAAACCTAGTGCTCTGATACCAACTAAACTGTCACACCCCGAACAAGGCGGAAATATCGGGACGTACAGTGAGGGACACGCTGGCAAGAGAGGGAACTAAATCTAAAACAATACACAAGTGCTACAAGATGGAAATGCTAAATGATCATTAATAAACCACGACTAATACAATAATCCTCAAGTTCAACTTAATGCAACTGGAATAATCAACCACTAAAACTTAATAACATAACTGAAACTAAATGCTCTCCAATCACAACTAAAGTAAGATAACACACTACTAACACACTAGAACTGATACACTCAAGACATCACTCCTGCCCTTCCCCATCGGTAAGCGCGTCACCTGAAAAGCCTGGAAAGGGGGAAACAACGGGGTGTGAGCTAACGCTCAGTAGGAAATAACAGACATGTATAAGTGATTAACAGTTTAATTACATTTTCAAAATGTCATGCTACAAATGATAAAAATAATAAAAGATAACGATGATATCACGAAACGAAATTCAAAGATCTTGCAAGGTCAAGAAATATAATGAATAGAATAGTAAGACAAGAATTTACTACAGGAGATAACGATAAAAAGTTGGTCATATCAAGTCGATTCAAGTCATGTCAAGCACGTATGTAATTTCATTTCCACGTCCAAGTAATGAGCAAGTACAGTAACCACAAGTAGAGTATAGAACAGTGACGAGTGGAAAGTGAAAAGTAGTAGAGAGTAATGTAGAGAGTAGTGGAGAGAGTAGTGGACAGTCCTAGATTTAACACATGTCAAGTACTGGTGCCAAATGCCACACCTAGTCATTCACCTCCCAGGGGTACACGTAGTGTTCGGGCGCTCATCCCAGGACCAGACCGAGCCCTTAATTGTTTGCCAAGCATTGATTTCTTTGGATCAAAGATCCCATGAATCTAGACTTCCACAGTTTATGGCCAGAATTCCAAGGTTTAAACTAAGTAGCAATAACAACTTCAAGTAGGAAGGAGATTCATTTCCAGAATTTCAAGGTAAGTATAATCATCAAGGAGATTGAAATCAAGTCACAACAAGAGTTAATCGTGCTGCGCTACTGTACAACAGCAGCAATCAAACAAGCTAATCAACATATTAATCCTAATCATCAAGTTAAGATATCATGATTTAACCATTATCATTTGCATTAAGACAATTGCCCAGAAGCTGATTCAAGATGATAAGGCAAAGAACAACTCCCACAGGAGTGAAATAGAATGCATTAACAGAGATTTAGTTACACCATTAACCACTAATTATGTGGGTTTCTATTTAATCTTGTATGCATTGAAAATGAAGATGATAAACGGTGTGTTTTTACACTAAGTTTGCATGTATGGACCAATGTTAATTGAAACTAAAAGGGTACATGAATAGGTCATTAGTTCCTCAAAAATGTAATTTTCAAAGTGTTTAGGTTGAATGGTTTGATTCCCCGATGATCCGGATTGATCCCCGGGTCAAATCATCAAAAAAAACGGGTTTACAATGCATGGGTCGACCCATTGGGTCGACCCCTGGAAAAATTCCAGGGATGGGTCGACCCCTGGGTCGACCCCTGGCTACCTGGCTGCATGGGTCGACCCATGGGTCGACCCCTGCAGGTTGTGGGTCGACCCATTGGGTCGACCCCTGCAAGGCAGCAAGCTGCTGCTTGCAGGGCTGAAATGGGTCGACCCGTGGGTCGACCCCTGGGTTTCCAGACCCAAAAAGTGATGAAATCTCCACGAATTTGGGGTCTAAAAGTATTGGGATCATAACCATAGACTCTAGGGTTAATAATATGCATCTTAGGGTCATGAAACACGATTTTAAATCACGAATTTCGATAGGAATCCAATGAAATAAATCATATTCTATGAAGAACACAAGTGAAGTCTAGCTTGCTAGCATGCTTCTAATAACACACGAAATACTCTAGGCATGATCTATAGAAATTGGGGATTTTGATGTCAAAAGAAAGCTAACATGCTATTGATTACATTCATGTATGTTAATTAGAAATTGGGCTGTTATCACCTACCTCAAATTGAAGAAGGAACTCGAAACCTAGAATAAAGAACAACTTGACAGCACCTCACTAAAACTTCGATATCTCCACGGATACCTAATGAAAATTGGGGCTTTTGCCACCAATGGAAAGAGCTCGATGAGAGGTACAATTTGCTATACTCATGATCAAGATTTGGTTGAGAATTCCTACCTCAATAGATTGATCAAAGAAGGATGAAGGGTAGCCAACGGCCTACTGACCGACCTCCACAAATCGAACTAGATCTCTCCAGATCCGAAATTTCAGCGAACCCCACAGTAGCCAAATGAAAGAAGACTCGTAGGGCTTCATTTTGATAGCTCATAGAGCTTCTGGAGCCTTCTGAATTGGGTGTATTTGCTGCTGCAAGCTACGTGTTTAGAAACGGCGCCGAAATCCTTGACTTGACCTAACTATGTCGGCAGCACGTTTTGGGGCTAAGTTTACCTCAAATTGATTGAGGGTAAATGTTCCTCTATGTAATACCTTTCATTTGCCTCTGGAATCACCCCATTTGGTTGAGAAACAAGCTCGAATTTGATGTTCAAGGTTTGGGTGAATAGTAAATTCGAATTTGGGTTAGGTGGGTTATAAGTCAGGCTTAATCCACTGATTAGGGCTAGATAATGATTTAATTAGGCTTACTCCAAGAAGACAAAAGTGTTAGTTGAAGCATCTATTATTTAATTACTATTTTTATGAATTTTTATATGGTAAATAAAATTCCACTTCTACTATTCCGTAATTAATTAAATATTAAGTTCGGAAGAATTAGTTCGCTAATTCGGCTTAATAAACGATTGTATTAGGCTTAATTGTAGAAGACAAAGTTGATAAACAAAATTAATTCTACAAGATGTGATTTTTGGGGATTTTTAGAAAATAGTAGAAAAATGACTTATTCTATTAATTAATTAATTAATCTAATTAATTTTGATAATTCTCATTAATTCGAATAACTTCAAATAAATTCCAAATAATTACAAATAACTTTCTAAATAAATTTCTAAAGAATTTGGGGTCTTACACCTTGGATTTGCTTTATTATCAACATTGAATCCCCGAATACCTAAAGCATCTGGATACCCATGTTGAGGCTGATGTGCAATCCGATTATCAGAGCTTCATATTCGGCTTCATTATTAGTGCATGGCTTGTTTATAGAACAGGAAGTATGTACCACCTCCCCTTCTGGTGATTTCAGCACAATACCGGCTCCGGCCCGTATTCTGGTTTTTCCATCGGAATCAGTCTCCGTTCTGGATGCTCCATCAAAGAACAGTTGCCACATAACTGGCTGAGCTTGACAGGCCTCGAGTGTCTCATCATCGGGTAACTCAGTCCCCAACATATCATTCTCTGGCATAGGATGCTCTGCGAAGAAATCGGACACGGCGTATCCTTTTATTGCCCTCTGGGGTATATATGTGATATCGAATTCCATCAGAATTACTGCCCATTTGCCCAACCGGCCTTTCAGTACTGGCTGAGTCAATATGTATTTGAGTGGATCTGCTGTAGATATCAATCTGATTTCATGTGACAGCATATAGTGCCGGAGCTTTTTAACTGCAAAGACTAGTGCCAAGCATGTCTTTTCTATATAGGTGTAACTTTCTTCAGTTCTAATCAGCCTCCGACTCAGGTAGTATAGAGCCTGCTCTTTGCCTTCTTCATTTATCTGTGCTAGCATTGCCCCAAGGGAACAGTGTGTGGCTGCAATGTACAGTATCAGGGGTTTGCCCTTAATAGGTGCCCCCAGCACTGGAGGGGTCTTGAGATATTCTTTCAGCTTCTCAAAGGCTTCCTGACAGCCATCATCCCAGAGGAACGGTACATCTTTCATCATGAGCTTGTGAAAAGGGTGGCATCTCCCCGATAGATTTGATATGAATCGTCGGACGTAGGCCAGACGCCCCTGCAGAGATCTCAGCTCGTGCAGATTCCTTGGTGGAGGGAGCTCCTGGATAGCCTTTATCTTGGCGGGGTCAATTTCGATACCCCTGTGCCGGACGATAAATCCGAGGAATTTTCCACTGGACACGCCGAAGGCGCATTTCATAGGATTCACCTTGAGTTCATATTTGCGCAGCCTCTGAATACTATCCTCAGGTATTGCAGATGGTCTTCTTTTCTGCTGGTTTTCACTACCAGATCATCAATGTAGCACTCTACTTTCTTGAAGAGCAAATCATCAAAGATCTTTGTCATGGCTCTTTGGTAGGTAGTGCCGGCATTCTTAAGGCCGAACGGCATCCTTTTGTAATGGAATATCCCTTTTGGAGTGCGGAATGCAGTGTGCACCCTGTCTTCTTCAGCAATCCATATCTGGTTGTATCCGGATGACCCATCCATAAATGACAATGCTTCATGACCAGTAGTTGCATCAATCATGACTTCAGTGATCGGCACTGGGAAATCATCTTTCGGGCAAGCCTTATTAAGGTCTCGGAAGTCGACACATATTCTGATCTGCCCATTTTTCTTCTTCACGGGCACTATATTGGCCAGCCATGTAGTATACTGGTTCTCTTCAACAAAGCCCACATCGATCAGCTTGTCGACCTCTTTGTTGATCTGATTTATCAGTTCGGGACGCATTCTCCTAGAAGGCTGCTTCACAGGGCTTGCCTCTGGGTTTATCGCCAATCGGTGCTGTGCTACATCAGAACTCAGTCCTGGCATTTCATCATATGTCCATGCGAAGCAGTCTCGGAATTCTTTCAAAAACTGAATATACTATTCTTTGACAGCTGGCTCCAGCAGTGCACTGAGGAATGTCGGCCTTGGCTCATCTGCTGACCCCAGATTCACTTCTATCAGCTCATCGACGGTGGCTTGGCCTCCGTCTTCAACTTCGGGTGGGGCTTCTTGCAAATCAATAAAACCTCCCGGGATATAATCTTCTTCATTCTCATGATTTTCTGTTTCATCATACTGATCATCGGCAGATGCTGGTGCATCGTATAAGGCCAATATGGCCGGATTCTGTTCAGTCTGCCCCAAGGACGAGGCTGGTTCAGCAGGAAATTCAGAAGTGGACTCTTCCATTCTTAGAGGCTCTTCTGATGTGGGCTCCCTTGACAGGTCATCATTCTGTAGAGCCCGGAATTCTTCTAGGATGCACCCGAACTCCAAACACTCTTGCAGCTCTCTGGCTATTTGATCTTCATTTGGTGTTCCCGTATCGAATTTTGCTTCAGCCTGGAACAGATCCTCATTGGAAGATAAGTCCTCCCAATACCAAGCTTTCTTTGTCTCATCAGGTGTTTCTGTTTCTGATAGGCTGCCTGGGGCCTCATTGTTTATCATGGATTGATAAATGATTTCTTCATCTTCTGAGGGGTATTTGTCATATCCCACCTCGGGAGGGTCTTCATGCTGGTAGGAGACAGATATGACGTCTACCTCAGCCTCATAGTATTCCTGGAGGGTATAACCCAATCCTGGGTGTTGAGTGATCTTCCTCATTCCTTTACTATCTCGAGGCGGATCCCACAGTTCCTTGAATGCCTTCTTCTGAGCAGCAGGCTGCATTGATGGCATTTGCATCTTGGAGAACATTTGTGAAACCCGTTGGGTAGTATAATCCAAACCTGTGATTGGCACCATCCGGTTTGCAGCTTCTTCAGGGACCATGCAATCTTGATCATCTTCTTCGACTGGCGCCCCGGTGTAGAATATAGTAGGAGGCTCGCAGAAGCGAGGGATTTCCATAGTCTTCAGTGGTAGCACCGTTTGGTACTCAAGGCTGATGATGGGTTTAAATAAACCCTACGGCACCTCCACCTGAGTGTACTTTTGTTTCATTTCTTCATCAGTATCATCTGGGCGGATGCTAGGAGGAGTTATCCGAACAAAGTCTCTGGCATAGGAGATGTGGGATACCTCATGCTTTTTAATGTAGCCCTTGGGTGGCGGTGGAGACCAACTTTTTGTCTTTGTCACCGGCTTTTTCTGGCTGACCACAGCCTCTCTTTCTTCATCCTTCTGTGACACCTCGGTGTAATAGGATGCATCGAGCATATGACACTTGAATACTTCAAGGGGATGTAGATCAGCAAACACCCTTTCTTCTTTTCCTTCGTGGCAGTATTTTACGCATTGGTGTAGCGTGGACGGCACTATCTGATATTCATGCAGCCATAGCCTTCCCAGCAGGGCTTTGTACATGGTATTGGAGTCGATTACATAGAATCGTACCATGGTAGTGAGGTCCCCCAAGGTGAGGTTGAAATCAGCCACCCCGAGAGGTGTCTCACATTTCTGATTGAATCCCGCAATCTTCATATCTCTGACCTTGGTAAGCTGCAGGTCAAAGTAGTATTTCTGATAGATGCGATACGGGAGAATATTCACAGCAGCCCCGGGATCTATCAGTATCCTGCTCAGCGACTGACAGTTCAGGGAGCCCCTCATATACAGTGGTCTGTTATGACTGGCATTTGGGATTAGCATATCATCTTCCGTGAAGGTGACCGATGGTCTAGCATTCACTTCTGCCAGGAGTGCTTCACATTGTGCCGGGGACTGCAGGGCATCCACGATTGCTTGGCGAGCTTCTTCACTCAGAGAGAGAATTTCCCAGATGGAGAATCTGGTAGGGAGCTTCTTCAGCATTTTCATGACTCGACTGCCCACCCGGATATTAGATAGTCTCATCTCCTCTGCCCATCGGGGTCTTGGAGGTTCATGTGGTGCCTGTGACCTTTGCTGCCCAGTCCCAATTTCATCTTCTTCATCGGTCTTCCGGAAGGCTTCTTCTGTAGCGACTGCCCCTGGTTTTGCTAGAGGGTTACTTTCTACATTTTCTTCATGCTGTTTCTGCTTTCTAGCTACTGTCTGCTGGCATTTATTGCTTTTAGCTGGAGCAGTATGAGCCGGTTGCTCATTTTCTAAGCTGGACAGGAACTCCAGGAATGAAGGGGCTTCATCTGCCTTCTTTTTGTCTTGGTACAGACTGGCAGGGGGAGGAACCTGGACACCTCGTATCTCTGGTTCCGGGATTTGATAGGGTTGCTCCCCTCTGAACATAATATTATGGTTGGCTGGTGGTGGGCGCCCCCATCTTCTCCCAGAACGTGTTGCATGGGCCGAGGTAGAGGCTTCGGCATGGTTAGCTTCTAGCGGAGCGTTGGATGCTTCTGGCTCATCATCGTCCCCGGGCAAGGAAAAGAGTACCAACAGAGTGTTACATTGTACTGTCATGACCTTCTTTCCTTTCTTGGACTTGGGTCGTCTCCTCTTCTTCTGGGAATTTGGCTTTGCTAGCTCCTGCCCCCAGAAGGGTTCATTCTCAGCTTTTTCTTGTTCTGCCTCTGGCTGCTCTTTGATTTTCAATTCTTCGAGCTGTTCCCAGAGTATATAGTCCTTCATCAGCAGATGTTTGGGCTTCTTCTGCTCGTACTCATCGAGCTCATTAATATATTGCTGCAGACGCCTGGCTGCAGGGCTTACTTCTTTTTGTGTAGGGAGGGGAGTTTGTCTCCTCCGGTTGTGAGTAGGGATCCGGATGACTGGTCCGGTCTCAGCTGTATGCCATATTGGCTTTATTGGAGGCGGCTCGGGCCTTGGGGTAACACCCCGGATAACTACTCCGCTGGTACTGGCTGTAGGAGTCTTCTTTCTGCTTTTTATGGGTATCATCTGCCATCCTTCCTGATCCTTCTGTGGGGTGAGGAAGCAAGCTTCATAGGTATGCTTGGTGCATTCTTCGACGACTTCCTGGGGCAGCTGCTGGTAGACTGAGATCATATTGGCAGCCATTCTCCAGGGTGGAGGCTCATGTGGATGGGGCGGCTTTACCTGGTAATCTCCCAACTGCAGCTCACCTTTCTTGACCATTCCTTCCATGATATCTTTGAAGACATAACAATCTTCAATTGCGTGCCCCAGCGCACGGTGAAATGGACAGAACAGCGGATCATCTTTCTTTGCTGCATCTGCTGGTCTTTTGAGTTCAGGCAATGTTACCTTATTGAACTTGTATGCCCAGTTGAACAGTGCGGCCGTCTTATCTTTTGGGAAGGAATATGCTTTTCTCATTTTGTCTCTCAGGGAGACTTTATCTTTTCTTTCTGCTGTATCTGCCAGCGGGGGAGCTTCATCTGCCCCTTTCTTCCCCTTCTGTTGCTCGAAGGTTCTGAAATCGATGGTGTTGGCCTCAGAGTGTGATGGCCGTCGCTCATTGGATTTTCCCTTCAGCATAGTGGGAGCATTGGCGGTCGGACGCTTGGACAAGAACGTCTCGACCTCGGCCACTATAATGTTCAATCGGTCAAATGTTCTGACATCTGCACCGATCATCTTTTCTAGCACCTCTCTCCTGAGGCTTTGCTTACATATCTGCACTGCATCTTCTTGATGAGGAGGTCTTCTGCATCTCATAGCCAAGTTCCTCCACCTTTTGATGTAATCTAGTGCTGTCTCATCCTGTTTCTGCTTGGTTGCATATAGTTCTGCTATTGTGATTTCTCTTTCTGTGACATGAAATCTGTCACGGAACTTTCTCTACATATCAGGCCAGTCAACCACCGACCCAGCTGGCAGGCTTGAATACCATTCAAAGGCTAACCCAGTGAGGGATGAGCCAAAGAATTTGAGCAGATAAGCTTCGTCGGCTGCCAAATCACCCATAATTGTGGTGTAGTAAGCTATGTGTTCCCTGGGGGAGCCCTGGCCATTGAATTTCTCAAAGTTTGGCGGCTTGCTGACGCCCGAAGGCAATCTTTTGGCCGCATAGTGGGGCGGATACGGCACCTTGTACACATCGTAGGTGCTGCCATCGTCACCAGTCTTCTCTGACAGCTTCATCTCCACAATTTTCTCAATCATCAGCTTGTGGGCTATGGCTGGATCTATCTCCTGTGGGAAGAAATGAGCTTGTTGCTGGCTGTGAGGAGTCGTCATCACAGTTGCGCGCAAGATGGGCGCGGCAGGCTGCGTCTGAGATATAGAGGGCTGAGCCACTGTCTGCTGTGGAGTAGGTTGGCTCGGTGCTTTGCCCTTATCAACCAGGAGAGGATTAGCAGGGGCATCCGTTTCTGTAGAGCTGGAAGTTGGCCCTACAGGCTCGGCTTGTTTGGAGACCGGCGTAGCTTCATGTCTCTCATTGAGCTGTCTTCTGAGAGCACTGATCTCCTGCTGATATCTTCTAAACATCATCTGGATCATGGGATCCAGGGTTGATGGGATCTGTATATCTTCTGAAGTCCCTTCAGCATCATCAATGAAGGGATTATCCCCTTCTTCTGCTGTCACCACGTTGACTGTCATAGTGGTAACTCTGCGGGCTGCATCATCAGCTTTCATCTTATCTTTGGCTGCCTGGCTTCTTCTTGTGACGGGACCAGGTCTGGTTGCCAGCCTAAGCAGTTCATCTGGTTGGGTTGGTAACATGCCTTTCCCCCTGGCAATTCCAGCCATGTTACAGGCGAAGATTTGCATTCTTCCTTTCTGCCTGTAAACTTTTCTTTTTGCCTGGTCGGGGTATTCGAGTCGGTCAAAGACCGATACTCTTTCTTTGACTTCCTCCCTGTAGAGGTCTTCTTCGTCATATCCGGCCCTGAAGCCTTCTTCATAATCATTTGAATCGGAGGAGGAGACTCCGATTATCATTTCTTGCAGAGTTTCTTCTTCTTCATCATCCATGGTGCCCAAAGCACGGGACAATCTTTGTTGACCTAGGGCAGAGTTCCCTAGGTAATGGAAGTAGTCTTGGACCACTTGCTTCATCTCCTCTGGGCTATGCCTTTGTGGCTCAGGTTGGAGTATCAATCTGTCCTGGCTCTTTTGCTGATAAGCCAGTCTTGCCACCTGAGCATTCAAATGCTCGGTTTTGGAGTATCTGAAGATATCATCCTGTCTGGCACAGGCTCTTGGTCTTCTTGCAGCAATCACAGTGACTGGTTCACTCCTTCTCATATTGCCAACTTGGCAGCAGTTGGCAGCAGCATCATGGTTCTTTCTTTGCCATCTTCTGCCCCCGGCCCTGGAACAGGTGGCAGTAAAGTCCTCCTTCTTTTCATACCTTCTACCCTTCATCATGGGGCAAGCAGCAGTCATATTTCTTCCTTGACCCTCAGTCTCATCTCTCCTCCCTCGGGTCCTGGGACAGACAGCAGTAGCATTTCTTTCATCTTTTCTCTCTTTCCCTCTGCCCCCTGCTCTGAGGCGGGCAACAGTGACATTAGTAAGATTCTCTCTGTCTCGAGCCGGGACCCAGCTCTGTATCTGCTTCAACCGCCAGACCTGTTTGTATCTTGCTGGCTTGGGTGCCAGCGTCTTCCTTTCATCTGCTTCCCGGTTGGCCCTCCTGGTGGCCAGAACTTGGAACTTGTTGTTGGTTGGGATGGTCGGGATAATCCTGTCCGGATGGACTTCTCTAGGGCGGCCGTCAAGGTTCGCCCTAATATCACCCATCATCATCGTCTTCCCGGAATTGGAAAGACGACGGTTAGCAGCGGCACACCGGCTTCTCCGGTTGGTTCTTTTCCCCTTCTGGGCAGCAGCGGGGACCATGTCCTTCCTTTGGACATGATGGACATAGCAGGAGACAACAGTGGAAGCTGTCTTCTTCGGTAAGCTAGCTTTCTCATCAGTGGTCTTCATCGGGGCACTCGCAGCAGTGCCTTGCTCATCGTTGTCGACCTGCAGAAGGTCGGTGAAGACGAGGCCCAGGCAGTTGGGCAGCCCGACAGCAGGCGGCATTGATCCGAATGTAAGAGGTACCGCCAGGTAGCCCTCTCGCACATGCATATCAATCGGTTGCTGGTCGAAGCAGACAGACATGATTCCAGCCGTCATTGTAGATTCCTGAAAATGAAGAAAGTGGACGGAATCAGAAGTTTGAGGGGGGCCCGCTGGGCCTCCTACTTTAGCATAAAGATGAAGGGAGACTCAGTCCCACCGGGCGTGCCAGACTTGTGGACGTGGGATTTTTATTTATTTATTTTGTTTATTATTTTATGTGTTGATTGATTGATTATTTATTTATTTATTGGCATGCCAGTCACCGGAGTGACGATTTTATTGTGCGCTCGATCTGACTTGGTCAGTCGATTGTGAGTGATCGTGTCTGGACCAGAAGTCCGTCATACCATAAAGGCTATGACGTTAATTACGCCCTTCCAAGGAAGGACAACCCTTGATTAAACGCTAAACATAGGAGGATGACAGCGGTAAAACCACATGCTCAAAAGAGACGGAAGTCGTTCACTTGCAAGACGTTAAATGGATTAGACGAAGCAGGGGTTGGTTATTTTCGGAAAAAGACCGACGGCATATTCCCACCACCTTGGACCATGCCAAGTGGGGAATAGGAAACCACCCATGCAGTGGCAGGGTGGGATCCGTAAAAGATCGGGCATAATTGACCCGGAATCCGAGTAAGTACTGGCGTAACATGACGCGCTCCGTGCAGACGCGATGTTGCATCTATATCCCCCTTCAAAGGGCCATCGGAGAGCATGCAAGGACATAACTCCACAGGCTGGTGGGGTTGAGATAGAAAGCATCACATTTACTTGGCAAGGTATGTGTGAATTTCGGCAGCATGTCCCCTCAACTTGGATTATGCCAAGAGAAGATAGGTCATCATCCACAGAATGTCGGGATGACAACCGAACGAGGATGGGCACCGGGCCCCAGGACATCGCTTGCCTTTATACCATCGATTAATATCCCCTCGAAACCCCTCAGAACTCATGCAATGACATGGCCCTTTGAGTTCATGAGGGTGAAATCCGGCTCGAGAATGAAGACTGTAGGGGAGGTCTTCCCCAATAATGTGTCTTCTCAAGGCATCTATGACGGTCTCTGAACATCCCCGGGATAGGTGTGTAGGGAGACTAAAAGATTGGAGGATGTCAGTGCAGAAGAGGGCCTCAGACTGGGTTTCATCGGCCGAAGAAGGAGGGTCTCGGCATGGGTTTCTATCGGCCGAAGGGAGGAGCTCTCGGCATGGTTTTATTGGCCTAAAAGGGGGTTCTCGGCATGGGTTTAGCTGGCCGAATGAGGGTCTCGGCGGTGGCTTCTTAACCAAACAAAGGGGGTCTCGGCGTGGCCTTATTTGGCCAAAAAGGGGGGCTTCTCGGCATGGGTCTATTGGCCTAAAAGGGGGGCCTCTCGGCGCGGCTTCCTTAGCAAAAGAAAGGGGGATCTCGGCGGGTGGCTTCCCGGTGCGCTCCTAGCTGCGCCGGGAGCCTGGCGCCGAGAGCCTATGGGCTGGGAGGTGAGGCTTGAAGGGTTTGAATGGCTCTTGTCGGTTTGCTGAAGAGGGAGGCCTCTGGGCAGGATAGTTCTCGGCGGGGAATTTTGTACGCCGAGAAGGTGGAATTGCTACAGGGTTTCAAGGTTTACAGGGCTCAAACGATGCTCTGCTTCTGGGATTCCTGAGCTTTCTGGCTGCGATTGAAGCCGAATTTGAAGTGCAGGAAGGGGAATCTCATGGATGCTTCCCTGAGAAAGGGCCAAGGGGGATCTGGGGGGTAGAATCGACGGGGAACGAGACCATCATCTGGATTTCTGAAGACTTCATGTATTTCTGCCGCCGGTCGTCTGGGGATCAAGAGATGACTGTCTCTGATCCCCTAGACAAACCCAATAGCATCTAAAAACCGGTGATTGAGGAACCTTTGGCATCGAAACTCCAGACCCTAGTCATCCAAGGGGTTAGAATGGAGGGTCGAGAGATCGAGATCGTCATTCGCTAGAATCCGCGGAATAGCATTCGTCTGCAGAGAAAACATATCCTTGTGTAGTCAGCAGTTCAAGGAACCAAGAGATTAATGTCTCTGGTTCCTGAACAACATAAGGGGCATTGAGGGCCTTGAGAGGGACTCACACATATATGATGAATCTGCCATCGAGACAGGAGGGGGGAAGAAGACAGAACCCAGTAGCCCATTGGATATGGACAGGGATCCTATCTACGCTCCTCTGAAGAACAGGTTCGTAGGGAAACTCTGAAACTGAGAGCGTATGAACCATCGGACATTTCAGATAGAAGACATATATATACACAGAGGGACGAAGGGAAGGGCTTTCAACTGCCCATTTCATTTCATCTCATAAGCATTGTTTACATCATCTGCAAGGCAAAAGCCAAAGAACAGAAGAGGAGGGGAACAGGGGGAAGCGAAAAGATAACTCTCGACATCGTATGAATAATCAAAACACGAAGATATGACTATTACATATGGAGGCAAATCAAGAAAACAGCAAACATGGGGGGGGGGGAGGGTGGAGCATTGACACCTCTCCCTCCCCCGAGCAGTCCACCTGGGGTTTTTCTTCTTCTTCTTCTCTCAGACTTCTTCTGCTTCTTTTCAGCGGAGGCTCTCTCTCTCTTTTTTTTCTCTGTTCTTCCTCTTTTTGTCTCTTCTTGTCTCTCTGTTCTCTCATCTGTTCGAAGGGAGGGGGTTTTTATAACCATTTCCTCCTTCTCGGCAGACTTCATCACGGCGCGCCCCACCTGAAGCTTCCCGGCGCGCCTGCCTTCAGCCTCTCGACGCCCCTTTTTTGGGTTTGGCAAGTGGCTCTCGGCGCCCTCTTTTGGGTTTGGCAAGTGGCTCTCGGCGCCCTCTTTTGGGTTTGGCAAGTGGCTCTCGGCGCCACCTTCACACAGGCCCATTTGGGTCTTTCAAGGGTATCATCACCCAAAAGGTCTTCCATTGGTGACACAGCTTGTATCGAGATCATTATTATGGTTTTCATCAGTCCGTAGAAAGGGGTTTCATCAGTCCGTAGACAGGGGTTTCATTAGTATTACCATCTGAACGGTGACAAGACCGGGTATCATCTTATCGATATCGTCACTTGAATGGTGACGAGCTCGGACATCAGCTTTAGTCTGGGAAGACCTCAGCCGGGTATATAATCTGTGGAGACGATTCCTCTTCTGTTTTGACTTTGCAAAAGCCTTTACAATCTTCATCTACCGGTACCGGCTTCATCTTTATCTCATATTACATCTGTCATTAAGCCGACATCTGACTTACCCTGACATATCATCCGTGGATTCTTGGACGAAGCAGTAGTGCGGCTCTCATTAAAGCGTGCCAGGAGGTCTCATCAGTCGAGTGACCGCTGCTCTACCAGTGCTGCCGTCTGAGTGACATCGGCACCGGGCGTCAGCTTGGCCGACAAGGGCTTTAGCCGGGTGAATGGTTGACGAGCTTCATCAATGGTCTTTCACTGTTGGTCCGACCCTCTTTTCAATCATGCTTCGACCTTTGTTCATTTTCAAGGTGTCAACACCATCTCATGATCCTTTGCCCACTATGATAGGGGAACATAACCGTCACAGTCATACGGTCTCCCTAGACCTTTCATGGACGAGTCCACCCTCACTTTCCACCTCACCCAACTACCACCATGGACAAACCTGTGAGATCCTTACTTAACATAAGAGGGCTCCCCCCTCAACCTCAAAAAGCATTCTAAGTCTTGAAACATGAAGAAACCCCTCTTCTCGGCGCCATATAGTCTACCGGCGCAGCCCTCTCCCGGTGCGGGTTCCGCGCCGGATGACGGGCGCGCCGAGACGCTGGTCGCGCCGGCCACTTATCGTGCCGATAACCTGTGAGCTCATCATCGCGCTGGGACGCGACCGCACCGTTTGACCTTCACGCTGGCTCCCATCCATGCTGTTTCATCTTAACAATAGCTACCACTCAAACATCCGGCGTCTCAGCAACTTCATTGAGCCTAGATCCAGTCTAAACCCAATGTCCCACTCCTGTTAACCTTCATACTAACCCCCATCATATCATGAGGGTCTCACGGTTCTTCATCCATGTCTAAACGGAGCTATATTAACAGGGTCTTACCCCGATATTGTATGCCATTAACCGTCAAGTTTTCTTCCAACCCTACTGACCCTGGGAGTCCTGCCATTGCAAGTCCCCCAATGGTCTCTGAAGGGAATATCAACAAACACCGTGGTAATGGACACTGTCCCATCACACTCAAATCTTTTTTGGATCAAGGGCTATGCCCGCCTCTCTTTTGGCTTCCATCCCAGCATTCCGTGGGTGGATGACCTATTTTTCCCCTTTGGCATAGTCCAAAATAAGGGGATATGCTGCCGAATTTGCGCCACAACACTGTCATCATGTCCCGCATAGCATGGTTTTCTATGCATGTTTCGCATCCCATTAGCGGAGTTAGCGTAATAGTCTTATCTCGTTTTGCCCCCGAGGCATCCTTTCTTGGCAACTAATCATGGGTTGTCCTTCTTTGGAAGGACGTAATTAAGGTCATAGCCTTTATGGTATGACGGACTCCGGGTCCTGACTCGGACTTCACAATCGACTGATTGAGTCAGGTCGAGCGCACAATAAATTGTCACGCTAGTGACTGGCATGCCTAATTAATAAACCAGATAAACAAACAAAAAAATAACCGAATAAATATCAAATAAAGATATTCTAAAAAAAATAAAAAAAATCAAATAATTTTTTTTTCATCTCCAACAAGTCTGGCCCTGAAGGTCAACTAATGGTGCGGCTCCTGTACCATCCCTGGAAGTACTGAGAATCAGAATAGAAGAGGTCCACTACCCCTAACACTCTGTCCGGCTAAAGCCATCTCTGGCTAGGCTGCTGTCCATCACTGTTGTCATTCAGATAGTCGGGCTGATAAAATTACAACAACATTCAGACAGCCATATGCCTGCTAAAGAGATGTCACGCCCCGAACAAGGCGGAAATATCGGGACGTACAGTTAGGGACACGCTAGCAAGAGAGAGAACTAATCTAAAATAATACACAAGTTCTACAAGATGGAAATACTAAATGATCATTAACAAACCACAACTGATACAATAACCTCAAGTTCAACTTAATACAACTGGAATAATCAACCACTAAAACTCAATAACATGACTGAGACTAAAAGCTCTCCAAAACACAACTAAAGAAAGATAACACACTACTAACACACTAGAACTGATACACTCAAGACATCACTCCTGTCCTTCTCCATCGGTAAGCGCGTCACCTGAAAAGCCTGGAAAGGGGGGAAACACAACTATGAGCTGACGCTCAGTAGGAAATAACAGACAGGTATAAGTGATTAACAGTTTAATTACATTTTAAAATGTCATGCTACAAATGATAAAAACAATAAAAAGATAACGGTGATATCACGAAACAGAATTCAAAGATCTTGCAAGGTCAAGAAATATAATGAATAGAATAGTAAGACAAGAATTTACTACAGGAGATAACGATAAAAAGTTGGCCATATCAAGACAATTCAAGTCATGTCAAGCACGTATGTAATTTCTTTTCCACGTCCAAGTAATAAGCAAGTAAAGTAACCACAAGTAGAGTATAGAACAGTGAAGAGTGAAAAGTGAAAAGTAGTAGAAAGTAATGTAGAGAGTAGTGGACAGTCCTAGATTTAACACATGTCAAGTACTGGTGCCAAATGCCACACCTAGTCATTCACCTCCCCGGGGGTACACGTAGTGTTCGGGCGCTCTTCCCAGGACCAGACCGAGCCCTTAATTATTTGCCAGGCATTGATTTCTTTGGATCAAAGATCCCACGAATCTAGACTTCCACAGTTTATGGCCAGAATTCCAAGGTTTAAACTAAGTAGCAATAACAACTTCACGTAGGAAAGAGATTCATTTCCAGAATTTCAAGATAAGTATAATCATAAAGGAGATCGAAACCAAGTCACAACAAGTGTTAATCGTGCTGCGCTACTATAAAACAGCAGTAATCAAACAAGCTAATCGACATATTAATCCTAATCACCAAGTTAAGATATCATGATTAACCATTATCATTTGCATTAAGACAATTGGCAAGAAGCCGATTCAAGATGATAAGGCAAAGAACAACTCCCACAGGAGTGAAATAGAATGCATTAACAGAGATTTAGTTACACCATTAACCACTAATTATGTGGGTTTCTATTTAATCTTGTATGCATTGAAATGAAGATGATAAACAGTGTGTTTTTACACTAAGTTTGCATGTATGGACCAATGTTAATTAAAACTAAAAAGGGTACATGAATAGGTCATTAGTTCCTCAAAAATGTAATTTTCAATGTGATTAGGTTGAATGGATTGATTCCCCAATGATCCGGATTGATCCCCGGGTCAAAAACATCATTAATGGGGCCATACAGGGCATGGGTCGACCCATTGGGTTGACCCCTGGCATTCTAGGAGCCTTCCTGGGTGTGGGTCGACCCCTCAAAAAAAAAGCTTCATGGGTCGACCCATTGGGTCGACCCCCTTCACTGGGTGCATGGGTCGACCCCATGGGTCGACCCCTACACTTCCAGAAGCGACGGGTGATTCCGTAAACCATGAAAACTCAATGATTTGGGGTCTAAATGAGTTGGGATTTTAACCAAATGCTCTAGGGTTCTTAATATACATACTAAGGTCATAAAACAAGAGATTGAAACAAGAAATTTGTTGAAAACTCAATCGAATCACAACCTATTTATGATGAATGCATGAAGAACCTAGTTCTTGACATGCGTCTACTAAAACGTAGATTTCTCTCATTATACACAACGGAATTTGGGGCTTTTTATATCAAAAGAACGCTAACTTAATGATGAATCCAACCATATACTATAAGCCATATGTGGATCAAGTTATCTAATCCAAAAACAGCCCGAAAATCAAGCTTCTACTTGAAGAACATAATATACATCAAATTCTAGACATGCTCTTACTAAAAATCAAAATTCTCCAAGTATGCTCAATGAAATTTGGGGCTTCCTACGTTAAATGAAAGCTAACAACATGCTGATTACATCATGTAAGTTAATTAGAGTTTGGTTGTTAGATCCTACCTCAAATCGGAGAGAGAAAACTCAAACCCTAGGATGAAGAACACTTGGACAGCACCTCACAAAAAGCTCGATTTCTCCACGGACACCTAATGAAAATTGGGGCTTTTGGCACCAATGGATAGAGCTCGATGAGAGGAACAATTTGCTATACTCATGATCAAGATTTGGTTGAGAATTCCTACCTCAATCGATGGATCAAAGAAGGATGAAGGAAAGCCAACGGCCTGCTGACCCACCTCCACAAATCGAGCTAGATCTCTCCAGATCTGAAACTTCAGCGAACCCCACAGTAGCCAAATGAAATAAGACTCGTAGGGCTTCATTTTGATAGCTCATAGAGCTTCTGGAGCCTTCGGAATTGGGAGTATTCGCTGCTGCAAGCTACGTGTTTAGAAACGGCGCCGAAATCCTTGAGTTGACCAAACTATGTCGGCAGCACGTTTTGGGGCTAGGTTTACCTCAAATTGATTGAGGGTAAATGTTCCTTACATTGTGGCCTTCCATTTGCCCTTGATTTCAGATCATTTGGTCGAGTATTGAGGTCGAATTTCGTGTTTTAAACTAAGGGTTAGGTATGGGTCAAAAGTGTGCGCTTTTGGGTTTAAACTCTAAATAGATTTTACCACGGATTTACAATGGCCTAATGCTAGAAGGAAAAGTTGTTATCTACATCGACCTAAATCTATTTACTATTTTTACAGATTTTTCTAAGGTAGTCGGATTATTACTTATACTATTCCGTAAATAGTTAAATGTTAAGTTCGGAAAACTAAGTTCACTAATTCGGCATAATAAATGATTTTCTTAGGCTTAAATGTAGAAGACAAAGTTGCTAAACAAAATTAATTCTACAAGATGTGCTTTTTGGGGATTTTTAGAAAATAGTTGAAAAATGACTTATTCTATTAATTAATTAATTAATCTAATTAATTTGGATAATTCTCATTAATTCGAATAACTTCAAATAAATTCCAAATAATTACAAATAACTTTCTAAATAAATTTCTAAAGAATTGGGTGTCTTACACCCTCCCCTACTTAAAGAAATTTGGTCCTCCAAATTCACTGCACTAAAACTAAGAGTAGAAAAAGATCGCTCACCTAGAATAGATCGGGATACCGCTTTCGCATAGTCTCTTCAGACTCCCATGTAGCTTCTTCGGTCCCACGCCGACTCCACTGAATCTTAACCATCGGTATCGAACGATTCCGGAGTTGTTGTTGCTTCCGGTCCAGAATCTTGACAGGTCTTTCCTCATAGGTCAAATCTTCCTTCAGTTCAAAATCCACCTGCTGAATGATATGAGTGGGATCGTACACATATTTCCACAACATAGACACATGGAAAACATTATGTACGCCAGACAAATGCGGTGGTAAAGCCAGTCTGTATGCCACCTCTCCCACTCTATCTAGAATCTCGAATGGACCAATGTACCTCGGACTCAGCTTGCCATGAATGCCAAATCTTCGGATCCCTCTCGTCGGAGAGACCTTTAAGAACACATGCTCGCCAACCTGAAATTCCAATGCTCTTCTCCTGTTGTCGGCATAACTCTTCTGTCTTGACTGGGCTACTTGTAACCGGTCTCGGATAACACGGATGTTCTGTGATGATTCCGAAACAAGATCTGGTCCAAGCCACTATTTCTCACCTACCTCGTCCCAACACAACGGGGAATGACAACTTCTACCATATAGTGCTTCAAAAGGAGCCATCTGAATGCCAGACTGATAGCTGTTATTGTAAGCGAATTCAATTAATGCCAAATGCTCACTCCAATTACCACCGAAATGAATCATGCAAGCTCGCAACATATCTTCCACTATCTGATTGGTTCTTTCAGTCTGTCCATCTGTCTGTGGATGAAAAGCAGTACTGAAATTTAGACGAGTACCCAAAGACTCTTGCAGTCCCTTCCAGAAATGTGAAGTAAATCTGGGGTCTCGATCAGATACTATATTCACTGGGATACCATGCAATCTCACCACTTCCTTTATATACAAGGCAGCCAATACATCAATCGTCCACTTGGACTTAATTGGTAAGAAATGAGCCGACTTTGTCAATCGATCGACAATCACCCATATCACATCAAATCCACCACGAGTCCTAGGTAGACCCATAATGAAATCCATGCCAATGCTTTCCCACATCCATTGGGGTATGTCGAGTGGTTTCAATTTCCCTGCTGGTCTGAAATGTTCGGCCTTAACTTGTTGACATACCAAACATCTGCTCACAAAATCTGTAACTTCTCTTTTCATATTCGGCCACCATAAGGACCTTTTCAAATCTCGGTACATCTTAGTGCCACCAGGATGAATGGTATATCTGGATCTATGAGCTTCCTCAAGAATTTTGTTCTTTATTGTAGCCTCATCCGGAACACAAGTTCTGCCTTTAAATAATAATCTACCATCATCGGCCAACATGAAGTCAGGTCTGCTGCTCAAGCTTCCCTTGATCTCTACCAACTCGGGATCATTATCTTGCAAGGACTTGATCTCTATCAATAATTCAGGTTTAAGTTGAATCTGAGCAATCAAGATCCGATCATTGTCAATATTGAGATCCAGACTAGATAATTGTTCCAATAATCTCCATTCTTGTAACATGAGACTTGACAATTTAGCTACCGGCTTCCGACTTAATGCATCTGCCACAACATTACCTTTGCCAGGATGATACTCAATCGAGAAGTCGAAGTCTTTCAAGTACTCCAACCATCTCCGCTGCCTCATGTTGAGTTCCTTTTGAGAGAATAAATACTTCAAACTCTTATGATCCGAAAACACTGTAAAGTTTTCTCCATATAAGTAATGCCTCCATATCTTCAAAGCAAACACGACTGCAGCAAGTTCCAAATCATGAACAGGATAATTATCTTCGTGCTTCCTCAACTGCCTAGAGGAATAGGCAATCACCTTCCCATGCTGCATGAGTACACAGCCTAAGCCAATACCTGAAGCATCAGTATAAACAACGAATCCTCCTTCACCAGAAGGTAAAGCCAAAACAGGTGCAGTAGTCAAACACTCCTTCAGAGTCTGAAAGCTTCGCTGACAATCATCTGACCAATCAAACTTGTTCTCCTTGCGGGTTAATCTTGTCATAGGTACTGCAATCTTAGAGAAATCTTGAATAAATCTTCGGTAATAGCCTGCCAGGCATAGAAAACTTCTAACTTCAGTTGCACTAGTAGGCTGCTCCCAATTCTTCACTGCCTCAATCTTCGAAGGATCAACA
Organism: Amorphophallus konjac; assembly: GCA_022559845.1. Lineage (NCBI taxonomy): Eukaryota > Viridiplantae > Streptophyta > Magnoliopsida > Alismatales > Araceae > Amorphophallus > Amorphophallus konjac. The sequence goes on from CM040124.1 coordinate 149,985,132, forward strand.
GAAATACCTTCCCTGGTGATAATATGTCCGAGAAAGGACACTTCTTGTAGCCAGAACTCACACTTACTGAACTTAGCATATAGCTGATGATCTTTCAATAGTTGCAATGCCATTCTCAGATGCTCAGCATGCTCCTCCTCATTCTTAGAATAAATCAGGATGTCATCAATAAAGACTACGACCCATTGATCAAGATAGGGCCGAAATACATCGTTCATCAACTGCATGAAAGCTGCTGGAGCATTCGTTAGACCAAAAGGCATAACGACAAATTCAAAATGACCATACCTGCTGCGGAAAGCTGTTTTATAAATATCCTCTTCCTTAATCCGCAACTGGTGATATCCAGATCGAAGATCGATCTTAGAGAAATATTGAGCTCCTGCTATCTGGTCAAATAACTCGTCAATCCTCGGCAAGGGATATTTGTTCTTGACAGTCTGCTAGTTTATTTGCCGATAATCAATGCACAACCTCATCGAACCATCTTTCTTCCTGACGAACAACACAGGGGCTCCCAACGGAGAAGTACTAGGACGAATAAAACCCTTCTCGAGTAATTCCATCAGTTGCTACTTCAGTTCCCTCAGTTCTGCAGGAGACATACGATAAGGAGCCTTAGAAATAGGAGCTGTGCCAGGAATAAGATCAATAGAAAAGATAACTTCCCGCTCAGGCGGAAGTCCTGGTAATTCCTCTGGAAAGACATCAGGAAAATCTCGGACAACAGGAATGTCCTTGATCTCCATCTGCTGCTCAGGAGTTGCACAAACAAAGGCTAGAAAAGCCTCACACCCATGCCTCAAAAGCTTATCAGCTCGAAGAGCCGAAATGAGTGGTACGGAGTTATGGTGCTTGACTCCCGTAAAAGATAAACCAGAATGTCCAGTAAAAGTCACTGAGCTAGAACTACAGTGAACATTGGCCTCATACTTGGCCAACCAATCTGCTCCTAGGATTACATCATAATCCTTCATATCCATGCAGACCAAATCTGCTGGAAAGTTCTGTTCACCAATCATAACCTTACTAGAAGGATAGAAATACTGGATTGTTGATCTAGTGCCAATAGGGGTTGAAATCTCTAACGGAGTTTTCATCAAAACAGGTTCCACAGCTAATGACTTAGCAAATCTCCGTGAAATAAAAGAATGTGTTGCACCAGTATCAAAGAGAGCAAACGCGGGCTTATCGATTATAGTAAGGGTACCTTCGACGAGTCCGCCATCATCAGAAATCCCAGTTTCCTCTGCATGTAAAGCTTGAAGCTTGCCTTGTGGTTTCTTGAAGACTAGAGGTTTTGCCGGTGTAGCTTGCTCCGATATGAGAGGACAATTGGGGATACGGTGCTCCTTGCTTCCACATCGCAAACAGGCGCCTAGCTTGCGCCAGCACTCCTCTATCTTGTGACCCGGACGATCACAATAGTTGCACACGCCCTTGAATGGAACAATAGGGCCAGGCTTCTTGTCTTCATGCCTCGGCATCTTGCCCTTCCACGATCCGGACCCGCTCCACGAACCAGGTCCACTAACAGGCCTCTTCTTGGCATACCCGGGTTTGACACTCCCGGAACCCGTAGGTAATTCTTTCTTGGTGCCTTTCCCACGGATTCTCTCCGTCATCTCAAGAGTATCCTCTAGAACTTGCGCTTTCCTTACCATCTCGGAATAAGTGGAAATCTCCATCGGTGCCAATTGGTTGATATAATGAAGCTTCAAACCATTGAGAAAGCGTTTCGCCTTCATCTTCTCGGTGGAAATGAGATGTGTAGCATATCGAGAAAGCCGTGCGAATTGAGCCTCATACTCTGCCACGGACAAACCTCGCTGTTTCAAGGCCGCGAACTCTGCCGCTTTCTTCTCTTGCACTTTATCGGAAAAATACTTGCTGTTGAAGAATTCCTCGAACTCTTCCCACATAACTTGCCGATCTCCGAGAGTTGCCTTGATAGAATCCCACCAAGTACGTGCATCATGTTCCAGTTGAAATGTGGACAAAAGGACACGCTCCTGGTTGGTGCATTGCATAACTTCAAAGATTCTCCCCATCTCGTCTAGCCAGTGCTCGGCTTGGTCAGGGTCAGTCGAACCAGCGAATCTAGGCGGATTCATTCCGCGGAAGTTCCGGTATAGATCACCGGTGCCATGCTGTGCCGCTCCTGCCTGAGCTACTTGCTGAAGGGCCTGAGTAAGGCCTTGAACTGTACGCTGCAGGTTCCTCCATTCAGCACGATCAGCTGCCATCTACACGAGAAATAGGTTACTTAGGTTCAAATAAGATAGATAATTACACGATTAAGAAACGAACTTAACCCAAGTTCTACCCAATCTCACAGGTCTGGTCTTAAACTTTTACAAGGTTAGGGATCTAGTGCACCTAGACACGACCAAAAACTCGGTACCTGGTGGAGGTAATCGGTCCGAAGACCACTCGCGCAAGTGTGCGACCTTCCCGATAGGCGTAGCCTAACGTTCGGACAACACCTTTTTATATACCGATTATTGGGATGCAATGCAAGAAAACCTAAAACTTAGGGAACCTAGGAATGTGAAACCTAGTGCTCTGATACCAACTAAACTGTCACACCCCGAACAAGGCGGAAATATCGGGACGTACAGTGAGGGACACGCTGGCAAGAGAGGGAACTAAATCTAAAACAATACACAAGTGCTACAAGATGGAAATGCTAAATGATCATTAATAAACCATGACTAATACAATAATCCTCAAGTTCAACTTAATGCAACTGGAATAATCAACCACTAAAACTTAATAACATAACTGAAACTAAATGCTCTCCAATCACAACTAAAGTAAGATAACACACTACTAACACACTAGAACTGATACACTCAAGACATCACTCCTGCCCTTCCCCATCGGTAAGCGCGTCACCTGAAAAGCCTGGAAAGGGGGAAACAACGGGGTGTGAGCTAACGCTCAGTAGGAAATAACAGACATGTATAAGTGATTAACAGTTTAATTACATTTTCAAAATGTCATGCTACAAATGATAAAAACAATAAAAGATAACGATGATATCACGAAACGAAATTCAAAGATCTTGCAAGGTCAAGAAATATAATGACTAGAATAGTAAGACAAGAATTTACTACAGGAGATAACGATAAAAAGTTGGTCATATCAAGTCGATTCAAGTCATGTCAAGCACGTATGTAATTTCATTTCCACGTCCAAGTAATGAGCAAGTACAGTAACCACAAGTAGAGTATAGAACAGTGACGAGTGGAAAGTGAAAAGTAGTAGAGAGTAATGTAGAGAGTAATGGAGAGAGTAGTGGACAGTCCTAGATTTAACACATGTCAAGTACTGGTGCCAAATGCCACACCTAGTCATTCACCTCCCAGGGGTACACGTAGTGTTCGGGCGCTCATCCCAGGACCAGACCGAGCCCTTAATTGTTTGCCAGGCATTGATTTCTTTGGATCAAAGATCCCATGAATCTAGACTTCCACAGTTTATGGCCAGAATTCCGAGGTTTAAACTAAGTAGCAATAACAACTTCAAGTAGGAAGGAGATTCATTTCCAGAATTTCAAGGTAAGTATAATCATCAAGGAGATTGAAATCAAGTCACAACAAGAGTTAATCGTGCTGCGCTACTGTACAACAGCAGCAATCAAACAAGCTAATCAACATATTAATCCTAATCATCAAGTTAAGATATCATGATTTAACCATTATCATTTGCATTAAGACAATTGCCCAGAAGCTGATTCAAGATGATAAGGCAAAGAACAACTCCCACAGGAGTGAAATAGAATGCATTAACAGAGATTTAGTTACACCATTAACCACTAATTATGTGGGTTTCTATTTAATCTTGTATGCATTGAAAACGAAGATGATAAACGGTGTGTTTTTACACTAAGTTTGCATGTATGGACCAATGTTAATTGAAACTAAAAGGGTACATGAATAGGTCATTAGTTCCTCAAAAATGTAATTTTCAAAGTGTTTAGGTTGAATGGTTTGATTCCCCGATGATCCGGATTGATCCCCAGGTCAAATCATCAAAAAAAACGGGTTTATAATGTCGACCCTTTGGGTCGACCCCTGGAAAAATTCCAGGGATGGGTCGACCCCTGGGTCGACCCCTGGCTACCTGGCTGCATGGGTCGACCCATGGGTCGACCCCTGCAGGTTGTGGGTCGACCCATTGGGTCGACCCCTGCAAGGCAGCAAGCTGCTGCTTGCAGGGCTGAAATGGGTCGACCCGTGGGTCGACCCCTGGGTTTCCAGACCCAAAAAGTGATGAAATCTCCACGAATTTGGGGTCTAAAAGTATTGGGATCATAACCATAGACTCTAGGGTTAATAATATGCATCTTAGGGTCATGAAACACGATTTTAAATCACGAATTTCGATAGGAATCCAATGAAATAAATCATATTCTATGAAGAACACAAGTGAAGTCTAGCTTGCTAGCATGCTTCTAATAACACACGAAATACTCTAGGCATGATCTATAGAAATTGGGGATTTTGATGTCAAAAGAAAGCTAACATGCTATTGATTACATTCATGTATGTTAATTAGAAATTAGGCTGTTATGACCTACCTCAAATTGAAGAAGGAACTCGAAACCTAGAATAAAGAACAACTTGACAGCACCTCACTAAAACTTCGATATCTCCACGGATACATAATGAAAATTGGGGCTTTTGCCACCAATGGAAAGAGCTCGATGAGAGGTATAATTTGCTATACTCATGATCAAGATTTGGTTGAGAATTCCTACCTCAATAGATTGATCAAAGAAGGATGAAGGGTAGCCAACGGCCTACTGACCGACCTCCACAAATCGAACTAGATCTCTCCAGATCCGAAATTTCAGCGAACCCCACAGCAGCCAAATGAAAGAAGACTCGTAGGGCTTCATTTTGATAGCTCATAGAGCTTCTGGAGCCTTCTGAATTGGGAGTATTTGCTGCTGCAAGCTACGTGTTTAGAAACGGCGCCGAAATCCTTGACTTGACCTAACTATGTCGGCAGCACGTTTTGGGGCTAAGTTTACCTCAAATTGATTGAGGGTAAATGTTCCTCTATGTAATACCTTTCATTTGCCTCTGGAATCACCCCATTTGGTTGAGAAACAAGCTCTAAATTGATGTTCAAGGTTTGGGTGAATAGTAAATTCGAATTTGGGTTAGGTGGGTTATAAGTCAGGCTTAATCCACTGATTAGGGCTAGATAATGATTTAATTAGGCTTACTCCAAGAAGACAAAAGTGTTAGTCGAAGCATCTATTATTTAATTACTATTTTTATGAATTTTTATATGGTAAATAAAATTCCACTTCTACTATTCCGTAATTAATTAAATATTAAGTTCGGAAGAATTAGTTCGCTAATCCGGCTTAATAAACGATTGTATTAGGCTTAATTGTAGAAGACAAAGTTAATAAACAAAATTAATTCTACAAGATGTGATTTTTGGGGATTTTTAGAAAATAGTAGAAAAATGACTTATTCTATTAATTAATTAATTAATCTAATTAATTTTGATAATTCTCATTAATTCAAATAACTTCAAATAAATTCCAAATAATTACAAATAACTTTCTAAATAAATTTCTAAAGAATTTGGGGTCTTACACCTTGGATTTGCTTTATTATCAACATTGAATCCCCGAATACCTGAAGCATCTGGATACCCATGTTGAGGCTGATGTGCAATCCGATTATCAGAGCTTCATATTCGGCTTCATTATTAGTGCATGGCTTGTTTATAGAACAGGAAGTATGTACCACCTCCCCTTCTGGTGATTTCAGCACAATACCGGCTCCGGCCCGTATTCTGGTTTTTCCATCGGAATCAGTCTCCGTTCTGGATGCTCCATCAAAGAACAGTTGCCACATAACTGGCTGAGCTTGACAGGCCTCGAGTGTCTCATCATCGGGTAACTCAGTCCCCAACATATCATTCTCTGGCACAGGATGCTCTGCGAAGAAATCGGCCACGGCGTGTCCTTTTATTGCCCTCTGGGGTATATATGTGATATCGAATTCCATCAGAATTACTGCCCATTTGCCCAACCGGCCTTTCAGTACTGGCTGAGTCAATATGTATTTGAGTGGATCTGCTGTAGATATCAATCTGATTTCATGTGACAGCATATAGTGCCGGAGCTTTTTAACGGCAAAGACTAGTGCCAAGCATGTCTTTTCTATATAGGTGTAGCTTTCTTCAGTTCTAATCAGCCTCCGACTCAGGTAGTATAGAGCCTGCTCTTTGCCTTCTTCATTTATCTGTGCTAGCATTGCCCCAAGGGAACAGTGTGTGGCTGCAATGTACAGTATCAGGGGTTTGCCCTTAATAGGTGCCCCCAGCACTGGAGGGGTCTTGAGATATTCTTTCAGCTTCTCAAAGGCTTCCTGACAGCCATCATCCCAGAGGAACGGTACATCTTTCATCATGAGCTTGTGAAAAGGGTGGCATCTCCCCGACAGATTTGATATGAATCGTCGGACGTAGGCCAGACGCCCCTGCAGAGATCTCAGCTCGTGCAGATTCCTTGGTGGAGGGAGCTCCTGGATAGCCTTTATCTTGGCGGGGTCAATTTCGATACCCCTGTGCCGGACGATAAATCCGAGGAATTTTCCACTGGACACGCCGAAGGCGCATTTCATAGGATTCATCTTGAGTTCATATTTGCGCAGCCTCTGGAATACTATCCTCAGGTATTGCAGATAGTCTTCTTTTCTGCTGGTTTTCACTACCAGATCATCAATGTAGCACTCTACTTTCTTGAAGAGCAAATCATCAAAGATCTTTGTCATGGCTCTTTGGTAGGTAGTGCCGGCATTCTTAAGGCCGAACGGCATCCTTTTGTAATGGAATATCCCTTTTGGAGTGCGGAATGCAGTGTGCACCCTGTCTTCTTCAGCAATCCATATCTGGTTGTATCCGGATGACCCATCCATAAATGACAATGCTTCATGACCAGTAGTTGCATCAATCATGACTTCAGTGATCGGCACTGGGAAATCATCTTTCGGGCAAGCCTTATTAAGGTCTCGGAAGTCGACACATATTCTGATCTGCCCATTTTTCTTCTTCACGGGCACTATATTGGCCAGCCATGTAGTATACTGGTTCTCTTCAACAAAGCCCACATCGATCAGCTTGTCGACCTCTTTGTTGATCTGATTTATCAGTTCGGGACGCATTCTCCTAGAAGGCTGCTTCACAGGGCTTGCCTCTGGGTTTATCGCCAATCGGTGCTGTGCTACATCAGAACTCAGTCCTGGCATTTCATCATATGTCCATGCGAAGCAGTCTCGGAATTCTTTCAAAAACTGAATATACTATTCTTTGACAGCTGGCTCCAGCAGTGCACTGAGGAATGTCGGCCTTGGCTCATCTGCTGACCCCAGATTCACTTCTATCAGCTCATCGACGGTGGCTTGGCCTCCGTCTTCAACTTCGGGTGGGGCTTCTTGCAAATCAATAAAACCTCCCGGGATATAATCTTCTACCTCCCGGGATATAATCTTCTTCATTCTCATGATTTTCTGTTTCATCATACTGATCATCGGCAGATGCTGGTGCATCGTATAAGGCCAATATGGTCGGATTCTGTTCAGTCTGCCCCAAGGACGAGGCTGGTTCAGCAGGAAATTCAGAAGTGGACTCTTCCATTCTTAGAGGCTCTTCTGATGTGGGCTCCCTTGACAGGTCATCATTCTGTAGAGCCCGGAATTCTTCTAGGATGCGCCCGAACTCCAAACACTCTTGCAGCTCTCTGGCTATTTGATCTTCATTTGGTGTTCCCGTATCGAATTTTGCTTCAGCCTGGAACAGATCCTCATTGGAAGATAAGTCCTCCCAATACCAAGCTTTCTTTGTCTCATCAGGTGTTTCTGTTTCTGATAGGCTGCCTGGGGCCTCATTGTTTATCATGGATTGATAAATGATTTCTTCATCTTCTGAGGGGTATTTGTCATATCCCACCTCGGGAGGGTCTTCATGCTGGTAGGAGACAGATATGACGTCTACCTCAGCCTCATAGTATTCCTGGAGGGTATAACCCAATCCTGGGTGTTGAGTGATCTTCCTCATTCCTTTACTATCTCGAGGCGGATCCCACAGTTCCTTGAATGCCTTCTTCTGAGCAGCAGGCTGCATTGATGGCATTTGCATCTTGGAGAACATTTGTGAAACCCGTTGGGTAGTATAATCCAAACCTGTGATTGGCACCATCCGGTTTGCAGCTTCTTCAGGGACCATGCAATCTTGATCATCTTCTTCGACTGGCCCCCCGGTGTAGAATATAGTAGGAGGCTCGCAGAAGCGAGGGATTTCCATAGTCTTCAGTGGTAGCACCGTTTGGTACTCAAGGCTGATGATGGGTTTAAATAAACCCTACGGCACCTCCACCTGAGTGTACTTTTGTTTCATTTCTTCATCAGTATCATCTGGGCGGATGCTAGGAGGAGTTATCCGAACAAAGTCTCCGGCATAGGAGATGTGGGATACCTCATGCTTTTTAATGTAGCCCTTGGGTGGCGGTGGAGACCAACTTTTTGTCTTTGTCACCGGCTTTTTCTGGCTGACCACAGCCTCTCTTTCTTCATCCTTCTGTGACACCTCGGTGTAATAGGATGCATCGAGCATATGACACTCGAATACTTCAAAGGGATGTAGATCAGCAAACACCCTTTCTTCTTTTCCTTCGTGGCAGTATTTTACGCATTGGTGTAGCGTGGACGGCACTATCTGATATTCATGCAGCCATGGCCTTCCCAGCAGGGCTTTGTACGTGGTATTGGAGTCGATTACATAGAATCGTACCATGGTAGTGAGGTCCCCCAAGGTGAGGTTGAAATCAGCCACCCCGAGAGGTGTCTCACATTTCTGATTGAATCCCGCAATCTTCATATCTCTGACCTTGGTAAGCTGCAGGTCAAAGTAGTATTTCTGATAGATGCGATACGGGAGAATATTCACAGCAGCCCCGGGATCTATCAGTATCCTGCTCAGCGACTGACAGTTCAGGGAGCCCCTCATATACAGCGGTCTGTTATGACTGGCATTTGGGATTAGCATATCATCTTCCGTGAAGGTGACCGATGGTCTAGCATTCACTTCTGCCAGGAGTGCTTCACATTGTGCCGGGGACTGCAGGGCATCCACGATTGCTTGGCGAGCTTCTTCACTCAGAGAGAGAATTTCCCAGATGGAGAATCTGGTAGGGAGCTTCTTCAGCATTTTCATGACTCGACTGCCCACCCGGATATTAGATAGTCTCATCTCCTCTGCCCATCGGGGTCTTGGAGGTTCATGTGGTGCCTGTGGCCTTTGCTGCCCAGTCCCAATTTCATCTTCTTCATCGGTCTCCCGGAAGGCTTCTTCTGTAGCGACTGCCCCTGGTTTTGCTAGAGGGTTACTTTCTACATTTTCTTCATGCTGTTTCTGCTTTCTAGCTGCTGTCTGCTGGCATTTATTGCTTTTAGCTGGAGCAGTATGAGCCAGTTGCTCATTTTCTAAGCTGGACAGGAACTCCAGGAATGAAGGGGCTTCATCTGCCTTCTTTTTGTCTTGGTACAGACTGGCAGGGGGAGGAACCTGGACACCTCGTATCTCTGGTTCCGGGATTTGATAGGGTTGCTCCCCTCTGAACATAATATTATGGTTGGCTGGTGGTGGGCGCCCCCATCTTCTCCCAGAACGTGTTGCATGGGCCGAGGTAGAGGCTTCGGCATGGTTAGCTTCTAGCGGAGCGTTGGATGCTTCTGGCTCATCATCGTCCCCGGGCAAGGAAAAGAGTACCAACAGAGTGTTACATTGTACTGTCGTGACCTTCTTTCCTTTCTTGGACTTGGGTCGTCTCCTCTTCTTCTGGGAATTTGGCTTTGCTAGCTCCTGCCCCCAGAAGGGTTCATTCTCAGCTTTTTCTTGTTCTGCCTCTGGCTGCTCTTTGATTTTCAATTCTTCGAGCTGTTCCCAGAGTATACAGTCCTTCATCAGCAGATGTTTGGGCTTCTTCTGCTCGTACTCATCGAGCTCATTAATATATTGCTGCAGACGCCTGGCTGCAGGGCTTACTTCTTTTTGTGTAGGGAGGGGAGTTTGTCTCCTCCGGTTGTGAGTAGGGATCCGGATGACTGGTCCGGTCTCAGCTGTATGCCATATTGGCTTTATTGGAGGCGGCTCGGGCCTTGGGGTAACACCCCGGATAACTGCTCCGCTGGTACTGGCTGCAGGAGTCTTCTTTCTGCTTTTTATGGGTATCATCTGCCATCCTTCCTGATCCTTCTGTGGGGTGAGGAAGCAAGCTTCATAGGTATGCTTGGTGCATTCTTCGACGACTTCCTGGGGCAGCTGCTGGTAGACTGAGATCATATTGGCAGCCATTCTCCAGGGTGGAGGCTCATGTGGATGGGGCGGCTTTACCTGGTAATCTCCCAACTGCAGCTCACCTTTCTTGACCATTCCTTCCATGATATCTTTGAAGACATAACAATCTTCAATTGCGTGCCCCAGCGCACGGTGAAATGGACAGAACAGCGGATCACCTTTCTTTGCTGCATCTGCTGGTCTTTTGAGTTCAGGCAATGTTACCTTATTGAACTTGTATGCCCAGTTGAACAGTGCGGCCGTCTTATCTTTTGGGAAGGAATATGCTTTTCTCATCTTGTCTCTCAGGGAGACTTTATCTTTTCTTTCTGCTGTATCTGCTAGCGGGGGAGCTTCATCTGCCCCTTTCTTCCCCTTCTGTTGCTCGAAGGTTCTGAAATCGACGGTGTTGGCCTCAGAGTGTGATGGCCGTCGCTCATTGGATTTTCCCTTCAGCATAGTGGGAGCATTGGCGGTCGGACGCTTGGACAAGAACGTCTCGACCTCGGCCACTATAATGTTCAATCGGTCAAATGTTCTGACATCTGCACCGATCATCTTTTCTAGCACCTCTCTCCTGAGGCTTTGCTTACATATCTGCACTGCATCTTCTTGATGAGGAGGTCTTCTGCATCTCATAGTCAAGTTCCTCCACCTTTTGATGTAATCTAGTGCTGTCTCATCCTGTTTCTGCTTTGTTGCATATAGTTCTGCTATTGTGATTTCTCTTTCTGTGACATGAAATCTGTCACGGAACTTTCTCTACATATCAGGCCAGTCAACCACCGACCCAGCTGGCAGGCTTGAATACCATTCAAAGGCTAACCCAGTGAGGGATGAGCCAAAGAATTTGAGCAGATAAGCTTCGTCGGCTGCCAAATCACCCATAATTGTGGTGTAGTAAGCTATGTGTTCCCTGGGGGAGCCCTGGCCATTGAATTTCTCAAATTTTGGCGGCTTGCTGACGCCCGGAGGCAATCTTTTGGCCGCATAGTGGGGCGGATACGGCACCTTGTACACATCGTAGGTGCTGCCATCGTCACCAGTCTTCTCTGACAGCTTCATCTCCACAATTTTCTCAATCATCAGCTTGTGGGCTATGGCTGGATCTATCTCCTGTGGGAAGAAATGAGCTTGTTGCTGGCTGTGAGGAGTCGTCATCACAGTTGCGCGCAAGATGGGCGCGGCAGGCTGCGTCTGAGATATAGAGGGCTGAGCCACTGTCTGCTGTGGAGTAGGTTGGCTCGGTGCTTTGCCCTTATCAGCCAGGAGAGGATTAGCAGGGGCAGCCGTTTCTGTAGAGCTGGAAGTTGGCCCTACAGGCTCGGCTTGTTTGGAGACCGGCGTAGCTTCATGTCTCTCATTGAGCTGTCTTCTGAGAGCACTGATCTCCTGCTGATATCTTCTAAACATCATCTGGATCATGGGATCCAGGGTTGATGGGATCTGTATATCTTCTGAAGTCCCTTCAGCATCATCAATGAAGGGATTATCCCCTTCTTCTGCTGTCACCACGTTGACTGTCATAGTGGTAACTCTGCGGGCTGCATCATCAGCTTTCATCTTATCTTTGGCTGCCTGGCTTCTTCTTGTGACGGGACCAGGTCTGGTTGCCAGCCTAAGCAGTTCATCTGGTTGGGTTGGTAACATGCCTTGCCCCCTGGCAATTCCAGCCATGTTACAGGCGAAGATTTGCATTCTTCCTTTCTGCCTGTAAACTTTTCTTTTTGCCTGGTCGGGGTATTCGAGTCGGTCAAAGACCGATACTCTTTCTTTGACTTCCTCCCTGTAGAGGTCTTCTTCGTCATATCCGGCCCTGAAGCCTTCTTCATAATCATTTGAATCGGAGGAGGAGACTCCGATTATCATTTCTTGCAGAGTTTCTTCTTCTTCTTCATCCATGGTGCCCAAAGCACGGGACAATCTTTGTTGACCTAGGGCAGAGTTCCCTAGGTAATGGAAGTAGTCTTGGACCACTTGCTTCATCTCCTCTGGGCTATGCCTTTGTGGCTCAGGTTGGAGTATCAATCTGTCATGGCTCTTTTGCTGATAAGCCAGTCTTGCCACCTGAGCATTCAAATGCTCGGTTTTGGAGTATCTGAAGATATCATCCTGTCTGGCACAGGCTCTTGGTCTTCTTGCAGCAATCACAGTGACTGGTTCACTCCTTCTCATATTGCCAACTTGGCAGCAGTTGGCAGCAGCATCATGGTTCTTTCTTTGCCATCTTCTGCCCCCGGCCCTGGAACAGGTGGCAGTAAAGTCCTCCTTCTTTTCATACCTTCTACCCTTCATCATGGGGCAAGCAGCAGTCATATTTCTTCCTTGACCCTCAGTCTCATCTCTCCTCCCTCGGGTCCTGGGACAGACAGCAGTAGCATTTCTTTCATCTTTTCTCTCTTTCCCTCTGCCCCCTGCTCTGAGGCGGGCAACAGTGACATTAGTAAGATTCTCTCTGTCTCGAGCCGGGACCCAGCTCTGTATCTGCTTCGGCCGCCAGACCTATTTGTATCTTGCTGGCTTGGGTGCCAGCGTCTTCCTTTCATCCGCTTCCCGGTTGGCCCTCCTGGTGGCCAGAACTTGGAACTTGTTGTTGGTTGGGATGGTCGGGATAATCCTGTCCGGATGGACTTCTCTAGGGCGGCCGTCAAGGTTCGCCCTAATATCACCCATCATCATCGTCTTCCCGGAATTGGAAAGACGACGGTTAGCAGCGGCACACCGGCTTCTCCGGTTGGTTCTTTTCCCCTTCTGGGCAGCAGCGGGGACCATGTCCTTCCTTTGGACATGATGGACATAGCAGGAGACAACAGTGGAAGCTGTCTTCTTCGGTAAGCTAGCTTTCTCATCAGTGGTCTTCATCGGGGCACTCGCAGCAGTGCCTTGCTCATCGTTGTCGACCTGCAGAAGGTCGGTGAAGACGAGGCCCAGGCAGTTGGGCAGCCCGACAGCAGGCGGCATTGATCCGAATGTAAGAGGTACCGCCAGGTAGCCCTCTCGCACATGCATGTCAATCGGTTGCTGGTCGAAGCAGACAGACATGATTCCAGCCGTCATTGTAGATTCCTGAAAATGAAGAAAGTGGACGGAATCAGAAGTTTGAGGGGGGCCCGCTGGGCCTCCTACTTTAGCATAAAGATGAAGGGAGACTCAGTCCCACCGGGCGTGCCAGACTTGTGGACGCGGGATTTTTATTTATTTATTTTGTTTATTATTTTATGTGTTGATTGATTGATTATTTATTTATTTATTGGCATGCCAGTCACCGGAGTGACGATTTTATTGTGCGCTCGATCTGACTTGGTCAGTCGATTGTGAGTGATCGTGTCTGGACCAGAAGTCCGTCATACCATAAAGGCTATGACGTTAATTACGCCCTTCCAAGGAAGGACAACCCTTGATTAAACGCTAAAGATAGGAGGATGACAGCGGTAAAACCACATGCTCAAAAGAGACGGAAGTCGTTCACTTGCAAGACGTTAAATGGATTAGACGAAGCAGGGGTTGGTTATTTTCGAAAAAAGACCGACGGCATATTCCCACCACCTTGGACCATGCCAAGTGGGGAATAGGAAACCACCCATGCAGTGGCAGGGTGGGATCCGTAAAAGATCGGGCATAATTGACCCGGAATCCGAGTAAGTACTGGCGTAACATGACGCGCTCCGTGCAGACGCGATGTTGCATCTATATCCCCCTTCAAAGGGCCATCGGAGAGCATGCAAGGACATAACTCCACAGGCTGGTGGGGTTGAGATAGAAAGCATCACATTTACTTGGCAAGGTATGTGTGAATTTCGACAGCATGTCCCCTCAACTTGGATTATGCCAAGAGAAGATAGGTCATCATCCACAGAATGCCGGGATGACAACCGAACGAGGATGGGCACCGGGCCCCAGGACATCGCTTGCCTTTATACCATCGATTAATATCCCCTCGAAACCCCTCAGAACTCATGCAATGACATGGCCCTTTGAGTTCATGAGGGTGAAATCCGGCTCGAGAATGAAGACTGTAGGGGAGGTCTTCCCCAATAATGTGTCTTCTCAAGGCATCCATGACGGTCTCTGAACATCCCCGGGACAGGTGTGTAGGGAGACTAAAAGATTGGAGGATGTCAGTGCAGAAGAGGGCCTCAGACTGGGTTTCATCGGCCGAAGAAGGAGGGTCTCGGCATGGGTTTCTATCGGCCGAAGGGAGGAGCTCTCGGCATGGTTTTATTGGCCTAAAAGGGGGTTCTCGGCATGGGTTTAGCTGGCCGAATGAGGGTCTCGGCGGTGGCTTCTTAACCAAACAAAGGGGGTCTCGGCGTGGCCTTATTTGGCCAAAAAGGGGGGCTTCTCGGCATGGGTCTATTGGCCTAAAAGGGGGGCCTCTCGGCGCGGCTTCCTTAGCAAAAGAAAGGGGGATCTCGGCGGGTGGCTTCCCGGCGCGCTCCTAGCCGCGCCGGGAGCCTGGGGCCGAGAGCCTATGGGCTGGGAGGTGAGGCTTGAAGGGTTTGAATGGCTCTTGTCGGTTTGCTGAAGAGGGAGGCCTCTCGGCAGGATAGTTCTCGGCGGGGAATTTTGTACGCCGAGAAGGTGGAATTGCTACAGGGTTTCAAGGTTTACAGGGCTCAAACGATGCTCTGCTTCTGGGATTCCTGAGCTTTCTGGCTGCGATTGAAGCCGAATTTGAAGTGCAGGAAGGGGAATCTCATGGATGCTTCCCTGAGAAAGGGCCAAGGGGGATCTGGAGGGTAGAATCGACGGGGAACGAGACCATCATCTGGATTTCTGAAGACTTCATGTATTTCTGCCGCCGGTCGTCTGGGGATCAAGAGATGACTGTCTCTGATCCCCTAGACAAACCCAATAGCATCTAAAAACCGGTGATTGAGGAACCTTTGGCATCGAAACTCCAGACCCTAGTCATCCAAGGGGTTAGAATGGAGGGTCGAGAGATCGAGATCGTCATTCGCTAGAATCCGCGGAATAGCATTCGTCTGCAGAGAAAACATATCCTTGTGTAGTCAGCAGTTCAAGGAACCAAGAGATTAATGTCTCTGGTTCCTGAACAACATAAGGGGCATTGAGGGCCTTGAGAGGGACTCACACATATATGATGAATCTGCCATCGAGACAGGAGGGGGGAAGAAGACAGAACCCAGTAGCCCATTGGATATGGACAGGGATCCTATCTACGCTCCTCTGAAGAACAGGTTCGTAGGGAAACTCTGAAACTGAGAGCGTATGAACCATCGGACATTTCAGATAGAAGACATATATATACACAGAGGGACGAAGGGAAGGGCTTTCAACTGCCCATTTCATTTCATCTCATAAGCATTGTTTACATCATCTGCAAGGCAAAAGCCAAAGAACAGAAGAGGAGGGGAACAGGGGGAAGCGAAAAGATAACTCTCGACATCGTATGAATAATCAAAACACGAAGATATGACTATTACATATGGAGGCAAATCAAGAAAACAGCAAACATGGGGGGGGGAGGGTGGAGCATTGACACCTCTCCCTCCCCCGAGCAGTCCACCTGGGGTTTTTCTTCTTCTTCTTCTCTCAGACTTCTTCTGCTTCTTTTCAGCGGAGGCTCTCTCTCTCTTTTTTTTCTCTGTTCTTCCTCTTTTTGTCTCTTCTTGTCTCTCTGTTCTCTCATCTGTTCGAAGGGAGGGGGTTTTTATAACCATTTCCTCCTTCTCGGCAGACTTCATCACGGCGCGCCCCACCTGAAGCTTCCCGGCGCGCCTGCCTTCAGCC
The DNA here is from genome assembly GCA_022559845.1 of Amorphophallus konjac. NCBI lineage: Eukaryota > Viridiplantae > Streptophyta > Magnoliopsida > Alismatales > Araceae > Amorphophallus > Amorphophallus konjac. Next base: position 150,001,251 of record CM040124.1, read on the forward strand.
TCTCGGCGCCCCTTTTTTGGGTTTGGCAAGTGGCTCTCGGCGCCCTCTTTTGGGTTTGGCAAGTGGCTCTCGGCGCCCTCTTTTGGGTTTGGCAAGTGGCTCTCGGCGCCACCTTCACACAGGCCCATTTGGGTCTTTCAAGGGTATCATCACCCAAAAGGTCTTCCATTGGTGACACAGCTTGTATCGAGATCATTATTATGGTTTTCATCAGTCCGTAGAAAGGGGTTTCATCAGTCTGTAGACAGGGGTTTCATTAGTATTACCATCTGAACGGTGACAAGACCGGGTATCATCTTATCGATATCGTCACTTGAATGGTGACGAGCTCGGACATCAGCTTTAGTCTGGGAAGACCTCAGCCGGGTATATAATCTGTGGAGACGATTCCTATTCTGTTTTGACTTTGCAAAAGCCTTTACAATCTTCATCTGCCGGTACCGGCTTCATCTTTATCTCATATTACATCTGTCATTAAGCCGACATCTGACTTACCCTGACATATCATCCGTGGATTCTTGGACGAAGCAGTAGTGCGGCTCTCATTAAAGCGTGCCAGGAGGTCTCATCAGTCGAGTGACCGCTGCTCTACCAGTGCTGCCGTCTGAGTGACATCGGCACCGGGCGTCAGCTTGGCCGACAAGGGCTTTAGCCGGGTGAATGGTTGACGAGCTTCATCAATGGTCTTTCACTGTTGGTCCGACCCTCTTTTCAATCATGCTTCGACCTTTGTTCATTTTCAAGGTGTCAACACCATCTCATGATCCTTTGCCCACTATGATAGGGGAACATAACCGTCACAGTCATACGGTCTCCCTAGACCTTTCATGGACGAGTCCACCCTCACTTTCCACCTCACCCAACTACCACCATGGACAAACCTGTGAGATCCTTACTTAACATAAGAGGGCTCCCCCCTCAACCTCAAAAAGCATTCTAAGTCTTGAAACATGAAGAAACCCCTCTTCTCGGCGCCATATAGTCTACCGGCGCAGCCCTCTCCCGGTGCGGGTTCCGCGTCGGATGACGGGCGCGCCGAGACGCTGGTCGCGCCGGCCACTTATCGTGCCGATAACCTGTGAGCTCATCATCGCGCTGGGACGCGACCGCACCGTTTGACCTTCACGCTGGCTCCCATCCATGCTGTTTCATCTTAACAATAGCTACCACTCAAACATCCGGCGTCTCAGCAACTTCATTGAGCCTAGATCCAGTCTAAACCCAATGTCCCACTCCTGTTAACCTTCATACTAACCCCCATCATATCATGAGGGTCTCATGGTTCTTCATCCATGTCTAAACGGAGCTATATTAACAGGGTCTTACCCCGATATTGTATGCCATTAACCGTCAAGTTTTCTTCCAACCCTACTGACCCTGGGAGTCCTGCCATTGCAAGTCCCCCAATGGTCTCTGAAGGGAATATCAACAAACACCGTGGTAATGGACACTGTCCCATCACACTCAAATCTTTTTTGGATCAAGGGCTATGCCCGCCTCTCTTTTGGCTTCCATCCCAGCATTCCGTGGGTGGATGACCTATTTTTCCCCTTTGGCATAGTCCAAAATAAGGGGATATGCTGCCGAATTTGCGCCACAACACTGTCATCATGTCCCGCATAGCATGGTTTTCTATGCATGTTTCGCATCCCATTAGCGGAGTTAGCGTAATAGTCTTATCTCGTTTTGCCCCCGAGGCATCCTTTCTTGGCAACTAATCAAGGGTTGTCCTTCTTTGGAAGGACGTAATTAAGGTCATAGCCTTTATGGTATGACGGACTCCGGGTCCTGACTCGGACTTCGCAATCGACTGATTGAGTCAGGTCGAGCGCACAATAAATTGTCACGCTAGTGACTGGCATGCCTAATTAATAAACCAGATAAACAAACAAAAAAATAACCGAATAAATATCAAATAAAGATATTCTAAAAAAAATAAAAAAAATCAAATAATTTTTTTTCATCTCCAACAAGTCTGGCCCTGAAGGTCAACTAATGGTGCGGCTCCTGTACCATCCCTGGAAGTACTGAGAATCAGAATAGAAGAGGTCCACTACCCCTAACACTCTGTCCGGCTAAAGCCATCTCTGGCTAGGCCGCTGTCCATCACTGTTGTCATTCAGATAGTCGGGCTGATAAAATTACAACAACATTCAGACAGCCATATGCCTGCTAAAGAGATGTCACGCCCCGAACAAGGCGGAAATATCGGGACGTACAGTTAGGGACACGCTAGCAAGAGAGAGAACTAATCTAAAATAATACACAAGTGCTACAAGATGGAAATACTAAATGATCATTAACAAACCATAACTTATACAATAACCTCAAGTTCAACTTAATACAACTGGAATAATCAACCACTAAAACTCAATAACATGACTGAGACTAAAAGCTCTCCAAAACACAACTAAAGAAAGATAACACACTACTAACACACTAGAACTGATACACTCAAGACATCACTCCTGTCCTTCCCCATCGGTAAGCGCGTCACCTGAAAAGCCTGGAAAGGGGGGAAAACACAACTATGAGCTGACGCTCAGTAGGAAATAACAGACAGGTATAAGTGATTAACAGTTTAATTACATTTTAAAATGTCATGCTACAAATGATAAAAACAATAAAAAGATAACGGTGATATCACGAAACAGAATTCAAAGATCTTGCAAGGTCAAGAAATATAATGAATAGAATAGTAAGACAAGAATTTACTACAGGAGATAACGATAAAAAGTTGGCCATATCAAGACAATTCAAGTCATGTCAAGCACGTATGTAATTTCTTTTCCACGTCCAAGTAATAAGCAAGTAAAGTAACCACAAGTAGAGTATAGAACAGTGAAGAGTGAAAAGTGAAAAGTAGTAGAAAGTAATGTAGAGAGTAGTGGAGAGAGTAGTGGACAGTCCTAGATTTAACACATGTCAAGTACTGGTGCCAAATGCCACACCTAGTCATTCACCTCCCCGGGGGTACACGTAGTGTTCGGGCGCTCTTCCCAGGACCAGACCGAGCCCTTAATTGTTTGCCAGGCATTGATTTCTTTGGATCAAAGATCCCACGAATCTAGACTTCCACAGTTTATGGCCAGAATTCCAAGGTTTAAACTAAGTAGCAATAACAACTTCACGTAGGAAAGAGATTCATTTCCAGAATTTCAAGATAAGTATAATCATAAAGGAGATCGAAACCAAGTCACAACAAGTGTTAATCGTGCTGCGCTACTATAAAACAGCAGCAATCAAACAAGCTAATCAACATATTAATCCTAATCACCAAGTTAAGATATCATGATTAACCATTATCATTTGCATTAAGACAATTGCCAAGAAGCTGATTCAAGATGATAAGGCAAAGAACAACTCCCACAGGAGTGAAATAGAATGCATTAACAGAGATTTAGTTACACCATTAACCACTAATTATGTGGGTTTCTATTTAATCTTGTATGCATTGAAATGAAGATGATAAACAGTGTGTTTTTACACTAAGTTTGCATGTATGGACCAATGTTAATTGAAACTAAAAAGGGTACATGAATAAGTCATTAGTTCCTCAAAAATGTAATTTTCAATGTGATTAGGTTGAATGGATTGATTCCCCAATGATCCGGATTGATCCCCGGGTCAAAAACATCATTAATGGGGTCATACAGGGCATGGGTCGACCCATTGGGTTGACCCCTGGCATTCTAGGAGCCTTCCTGGGTGTGGGTCGACCCCTCAAAAAAAAATCTTCATGGGTCGACCCATTGGGTCGACCCCCTTCACTGGGTGCATGGGTCGACCCCATGGGTCGACCCCTACACTTCCAGAAGCGACGGGTGATTCCGTAAACCATGAAAACTCAATGATTTGGGGTCTAAATGAGTTGGGATTTTAACCAAATGCTCTAGGGTTCTTAATATACATACTAAGGTCATAAAACAAGAGATTGAAACAAGAAATTTGTTGAAAACTCAATCGAATCACAACCTATTTATGATAAATACATGAAGAACCTAGTTCTTGACATGCGTCTACTAAAACGTAGATTTCTCTCATTATACACAACGGAATTTGCGGCTTTTTATATCAAAAGAACGCTAACTTAATGATGAATCCAACCATATACTATAAGCCATATGTGGATCAAGTTATCTAATCCAAAAACAGCCCGAAAATCAAGCTTCTACTTGAAGAACATAATATACATCAAATTCTAGACATGCTCTTACTAAAAATCAAAATTCTCCAAGTATGCTCAATGAAATTTGGGGCTTCCTACGTTAAATGAAAGCTAACAACATGCTGATTACATCATGTAAGTTAATTAGAGTTTGGTTGTTAGATCCTACCTCAAATCGGAGAGAGAAAACTCAAACCCTAGGATGAAGAACACTTGGACAGCACCTCACAAAAAGCTCGATTTCTCCACGGACACCTAATGAAAATTGGGGCTTTTGGCACCAATGGATAGAGCTCGATGAGAGGAACAATTTGCTATACTCATGATCAAGATTTGGTTGAGAATTCCTACCTCAATCGATGGATCAAAGAAGGATGAAGGAAAGCCAACGGCCTGCTGACCCACCTCCACAAATCGAGCTAGATCTCTCCAGATCTGAAACTTCAGCGAACCCCACAGTAGCCAAATGAAAGAAGACTCGTAGGGCTTCATTTTGATAGCTCATAGAGCTTCTGGAGCCTTCGGAATTGGGAGTATTCGCTGCTGCAAGCTACGTGTTTAGAAACGGCGCCGAAATCCTTGAGTTGACCAAACTATGTCGGCAGCACGTATTGGGGCTAGGTTTACCTCAAATTGATTGAGGGTAAATGTTCCTTACATTGTGGCCTTCCATTTGCCCTTGATTTCAGATCATTTGGTCGAGTATTGAGGTCGAATTTCGTGTTTTAAACTAAGGGTTAGGTGTGGGTCAAAAGTGTGCGCTTTTGGGTTTAAACTCTAAATAGATCTTACCACGGATTTACAATGGCCTAATGCTAGAAGGAAAAGTTGTTATCTACATCGACCTAAATCTATTTACTATTTTTACAGATTTTTCTAAGGTAGTCGGATTATTACTTATACTATTCCGTAAATAGTTAAATGTTAAGTTCGGAAAACTAAGTTCACTAATTCGGCACAATAAATGATTTTCTTAGGCTTAAATGTAGAAGACAAAGTTGCTAAACAAAATTAATTCTACAAGATGTGATTTTTGGGGATTTTTAGAAAATAGTTGAAAAATGACTTATTCTATTAATTAATTAATTAATCTAATTAATTTGGATAATTCTCATTAATTCGAATAACTTCAAATAAATTCCAAATAATTACAAATAACTTTCTAAATAAATTTCTAAAGAATTTGGGGTCTTACACCCTCCCCTACTTAAAGAAATTTGGTCCTCCAAATTCACTGCACTAAAACTGAGAGTAGAAAAAGATCGCTCACCTAGAATAGATCGGGATACCGCTTTCGCATAGTCTCTTCAGACTCCCATGTAGCTTCTTCGGTCCCACGCCGACTCCACTGAATCTTGACCATCGGTATCGAACGATTCCGGAGTTGTTGTTGCTTCCGGTCCAGAATCTTGACATGTCTTTCCTCATAGGTCAAATCTTCCTTCAGTTCAAAATCCACCTGCTGAATGATATGAGTGGGATCGTACACATATTTCCACAACATAGACACATGGAAAACATTATGTACGCCAGACAAATGCGGTGGTAAAGTCAGTCTGTATGCCACCTCTCCCACTCTATCTAGAATCTCGAATGGACCAATGTACCTCGGACTCAGCTTGCCATGAATGCCAAATCTTCGGATCCCTCTCGTCGGAGAGACCTTTAAGAACACATGCTCGCCAACCTGAAATTCCAATGCTCTTCTCCTGTTGTCGGCATAACTCTTCTGTCTTGACTGGGCTACTTGTAACCGGTCTCGGATAACACGGATGTTCTGTGATGATTCCGAAACAAGATCTGGTCCAAGCCATTGTTTCTCACCTACCTCGTCCCAACACAACGGGGAATGACAACTTCTACCATATAGTGCTTCAAAAGGAGCCATCTGAATGCCAGACTGATAGCTGTTATTGCAAGCGAATTCAATTAATGCCAAATGCTCACTCCAATTACCACCGAAATCAATCATGCAAGCTCGCAACATATCTTCCACTATCTGATTGGTTCTTTCAGTCTGTCCATCTGTCTGTGGATGAAAAGCAGTACTGAAATTTAGACGAGTACCCAAAGACTCTTGCAGTCCCTTCCAGAATGTGAAGTAAATCTGGGGTCTCGATCAGATACTATATTCACTGGGATACCATGCAATCTCACCACTTCCTTTATATACAAGGCAGCCAATACATCAATCGTCCACTTGGACTTAATTGGTAAGAAATGAGCCGACTTTGTCAATCGATCGACAATCACCCATATCACATCAAATCCACCACGAGTCCTAGGTAGACCCATAATGAAATCCATGCCAATGCTTTCCCACATCCATTGGGGTATGTCGAGTGGTTTCAATTTCCCTGCTGGTCTGAAATGTTCGGCCTTAACTTGCTGACATACCAAACATCTGCTCACAAAATCTGTAACTTCTCTTTTCATATTCGGCCACCATAAGGACCTTTTCAAATCTCGGTACATCTTAGTGCCTCCAGGATGAATGGTATATCTGGATCTATGAGCTTCCTCAAGAATTTTGTTCTTTATTGTAGCATCATCCGGAACACAAGTTCTGCCTTTAAATAATAATCTACCATCATCGGCCAACATGAAGTCAGGTCTGCTGCTCAAGCTTCCCTTGATCTCTACCAACTCGGGGTCATTATCTTGCAAGGACTTGATCTCTATCAATAATTCAGGTTTAAGTTGAATCTGAGCAATCAAGATCCGATCACTGTCAATATTAAGATCCAGACTAGATAATTGTTCCAACAACCTCCATTCTTGTAACATGAGACTTGACAATCTAGCTACCGGCTTCCGGCTTAATGCATCTGCCACAACATTACCTTTGCTAGGATGATACTCAATCGAGAAGTCGAAGTCTTTCAAGTACCCAACCATCTCCGCTGCCTCATGTTGAGTTCCTTCTGAGAAAATAAATACTTCAAACTCTTATGATCTGAGAACACTGTAACGGTTTCTCCATACAAGTAATGCCTCCATATCTTCAAAGCAAACACGACTGCAGCAAGTTCCAAATCATGAACAGGATAATTATCTTCGTGCTTCCTCAACTGTCTAGAGGAATAGGCAATCACCTTCCCATGCTGCATGAGTACACAGCCTAAGCCAATACCTGATGCATCAGTATAAACAACAAATCCTCCTTCACCAGAAGGTAAAGCCAAAACAGGTGCAGTAGTCAAACACTCCTTCAGAGTCTGAAAGCTTCGCTGACAATCATCTGACCAATCAAACTTATTCTCCTTGCGGGTTAATCTTGTCATAGGTACTGCAATCTTGGAGAAATCTTGAATAAATCTTCGATAATAACCTGCCAGGCCTAGAAAACTTCTAACTTCTGTCACACTGGTAGGCTGTTCCCAATTCTTCACTGCCTCAACCTTCGAAGGATCAACAGAAATACCGTTCTTCGTAATGATATATCCTAGAAAGGACACCTCTTGCAACCAGAATTCACACTTACTGAACTTAGCATATAGTTGATGATCTCTCAACAATTGCAATGCCATTCTCAGATGTTCAGCATGTTCCTCCTCATTCTTAGAATAAATCAGGATGTCATCAATAAAGACCACGACCCATTGATCAAGATAGGGCCGAAATGCATCGTTCATCAACTGCATGAAAGCCGCTGGTGCATTCGTTAGACCAAAAGGCATAACGACAAACTCAAAATGACCATACCTACTGCGGAAAGCCGTTTTTTAAATATCCTCTTCCTTAATCCGCAACTGGTGATATCCTGATCGAAGATCGATCTTAGAGAAATATTGAGCTCCCGCTATCTGGTCAAATAACTCGTCAATCCTCGGCAAGGGATATTTGTTCTTGACAGTCTGCTGGTTTAATTGCCGATAATCAATGCACAGCCTCATCGAACCATCTTTCTTCCTGACAAATAGTACAGGGGCTCCCCACGGAGAAGTACTAGGATGAATAAAACCCTTCTCAAGTAATTCCATCAGTTGCTGCTTCAGTTCCCTCAGTTCCGCAGGAGACATACGATAAGGAGCCTTAGAAATAGGAGCTGTGCCAGGAATAAGATCAATAGAAAAGATAACTTCCCACTCAGGCGGAAGTCCTGGTAGTTCTTCTGGAAAGACATCAGGAAAATCTCGGACAACAGGAATGTCCTTGATCTCCATCTGCTGCTCAGGAGTTGCACAAACAAAGGCTAGAAAAGCCTCACACCCATGCCTCAAAAGCTTATCAGCTCGAAGAGCCGAGATGAGCGGTACGGAGTTATGGTGCTTGACTCCCGTAAAAGATAAACCAGAATGTCCAGTAAAAGTCACTGAGCTAGAACTATAGTGAACATTGGCCTCATACTTGGCCAACCAATCTGCTCCTAGGATTACATCATAATCCTTCATGTCCATGCAGACCAAATCTGCTAGAAAGTTCTGTTCACCAATCATAACCTTACTAGAAGGATAGAAATACTGGATTGTTGATCTAGTGCCAATAGGGGTTGAAATCTCTAACGGAGTATTCATCAAAATAGGTTCCACAACTAATGACTTAGCAAATCTCCGAGAAATAAATGAATGTGTTGCACCAGTATCAAAGAGAGCAAATGCGGGCTTATCGATTATAGTAAGGGTACCTTCGACGAGTCCGCCATCATCAGAAATCCCAGTTTCATCTTCATGTAAAGCTTGAAGCTTGCCTTGTGGTTTCTTGAAGACTAGAGGTTTTGTCGGTGTAGCTTGTTCCGATATGAGAGGACAATTGGGGATACGGTGCTCCTTGCTTCCACATCGCAAACAGGAGCCTTGCTTGCGCCAACACTCCTCTATCTTGTGACCCGGATGATCACAATAGTTGCACACGCCCTTGAATGGAACAATAGGGCCAGGCTTCTTATCTTCATGCCTCGGCATCTTGCCCTTCCACGATCCCGACCCGCTCCACGAACCAGGTCCACTAACAGGCCTCTTCTTGGTATACCCGGGTTTGACACTCCCGGAACCCATAGGTAATGCTTTCTTAGTGCCTTTCCCACGGATTCTCTCCGTCATCTCAAGAGTATCCTCTAGAACTTGCGCTTTCCTTACCATCTCAGAATAAGTGGAAATCTCCATCGGTGCCAATTGGTTGATATAATGAAGCTTCAATCCATTGAGAAAGCGTTTCGCCTTCATCTTCTCGGTGGAAATGAGATGAGTAGCATAACGAGAAAGCCGTGCAAATTGAGCCTCATACTCTGCCACGGACAAACCTCGCTATTTCAAGGCCGCGAACTCTGCCGCTTTCTTCTCTTGCACTCTATCAGAAAAATACTTGCTGTTGAAGAGTTCTTCGAACTCATCCCACATAACTTGCCGATCACCGAGAGTTGCCTTGATAGAATCCCACCAAGTACGTGCATCATGTTCCAGTTGAAATGTGGACAAAAGGACACGCTCCTGGTTGGTGCATTGCATAACTTCAAAGATTCTCCCCATCGCATCTAGCCAGTGCTCGGCTTGGTCAGGGTCAGTCGAACCAGCGAATCTAGGCGGGTTCATTCCACGGAAGTTCCGGTATAGATCATCGGTGCCATGCGGTGCCGCTCCTGCCTGAGCTACTTGCTGAAGGGCCTGAGTAAGGCCTTGCACCGTACGCTATAGGTTCCTCCATTCAGCACGATCAGCTGCCATCTACACGAGAAATAGATTACTTAGGTTTAATCAAGATAAATAATTACACGATTAAGAAACGATCTTAACCCAAGTTTCTACCCATTCTCACCAGGTCAGGTCCTAGACTTTTACAAGGTTAGGGATCTAATGCACCTAGACACGACCAAAAACTCGGTACCTGGCGGAGGTAATCGGTCTGAAGACCACTCGCGCAAGTGTGCGACCTTCCCGATAGGCGTAGCCTAACGTTCGGACAACACCTTTTGATATACCGATTATTGGGATGCAATGCAAGAAAACCTAAAACTTAGGAAACCTAGGAATGTGAAACCTAGGCTCTGATACCAACTAAACTGTCACGCCCCGAACAAGGCGGAAATATCGGGACGTACAGTTAGGGACACGCTAGCAAGAGAGAGAACTAATCTAAAATAATACACAAGTGCTACAAGATGGAAATACTAAATGATCATTAACAAACCATAACTTATACAATAACCTCAAGTTCAACTTAATACAACTGGAATAATCAACCACTAAAACTCAATAACATGACTGAGACTAAAAGCTCTCCAAAACACAACTAAAGAAAGATAACACACTACTAACACACTAGAACTGATACACTCAAGACATCACTCCTGTCCTTCCCCATCGGTAAGCGCGTCACCTGAAAAGCCTGGAAAGGGGGGAAAACACAACTATGAGCTGACGCTCAGTAGGAAATAACAGACATGTATAAGTGATTAACAGTTTAATTACATTTTAAAATGTCATGCTACAAATGATAAAAACAATAAAAAGATAACGGTGATATCACGAAACAGAATTCAAAGATCTTGCAAGGTCAAGAAATATAATGAATAGAATAGTAAGACAAGAATTTACTACAGGAGATAACGATAAAAAGTTGGCCATATCAAGACAATTCAAGTCATGTCAAGCACGTATGTAATTTCATTTCCACGTCCAAATAATAAGCAAGTAAAGTAACCACAAGTAGAGTATAGAACAGTGAAGAGTGAAAAGTGAAAAGTAGTAGAAAGTAATGTAGAGAGTAGTGGAGAGAGTAGTGGACAGTCCTAGATTTAACACATGTCAAGTACTGGTGCCAAATGCCACACCTAGTCATTCACCTCCCCGGGGGTACACGTAGTATTCGGGCGCTCTTCCCAGGACCAGACCGAGCCCTTAATTGTTTGCCAGGCATTGATTTCTTTGGATCAAAGATCCCACGAATCTAGACTTCCACAGTTTATGGCCAGAATTCCAAGGTTTAAACTAAGTAGCAATAACAACTTCACGTAGGAAAGAGATTCATTTCCAGAATTTCAAGGTAAGTATAATCATCAAGGAGATCGAAACCAAGTCACAACAAGAGTTAATCGTGCTGCGCTACTGTAAAACAGCAGCAATCAAACAAGCTAATCAACATATTAATCCTAATCACCAAGTTAAGATATCATGATTAACCATTATCATTTGCATTAAGACAATTGCCAAGAAGCTGATTCAAGATGATAAGGCAAAGAACAACTCCCACAGGAGTGAAATAGAATGCATTAACAGAGATTTAGTTACACCATTAACCACTAATTATGTGGGTTTCTATTTAATCTTGTATGCATTGAAATGAAGATGATAAACGGTGTGTTTTTACACTAAGTTTGCATGTATGGACCAATGTTAATTGAAACTAAAAAGGGTACATGAATAGGTCATTAGTTCCTCAAAAATGTAATTTTCAATGTGATTAGGTTGAATGGATTGATTCCCCAATGATCCGGATTGATACCCGGGTCAAAAACATCATTAATGGGGTCATACAGGGCATGGGTCGACCCCTGGCATTCCAGGAGCCTTCCGGGGTGTGGGTCGACCCATTGGGTCGACCCCTCAAAAAAAAAGCTTCATGGGTCGACCCATTGGGTCGACCCCCTTCACTGGGTGCATGGGTCGACCCCATGGGTTGACCCCTACACTTCCAGAAGCGACGGGTGATTCTGTAAACCATGAAAACTTAATGATTTGGGGTCTAAATGAGTTGGGATTTTAACCAAATGCTCTAGGGTTCTTAATATACATACTAAGGTCATAAAACAAGAGATTGAAACAAGAAATTTGCTGAAAACTCAATCGAATCACAACCTATTTATGATGAATACATGAAGAACCTAATTCTTGACATGCGTCTACTAAAACGTAGATTTCTCTCATTATACACAACGGAATTTGGGGCTTTTTATATCAAAAGAAAGCTAACTTAATGATGAATCCAACCATATACTATAAGCCATATGTGGATCAAGTTATCTAATCCAAAAACAGCCCGAAAATCAAGCTTCTACTTGAAGAACATAATATACATCAAATTCTAGACATGCTCTTACTAAAAATCAAAATTCTCCAAGTATGCTCAATGAAATTTGGGGCTTCCTACGTTAAATGAAAGCTAAAAACATGCTGATTACATCATGTAAGTTAATTATAGTTTGGTTGTTAGATCCTACCTCAAATCGGAGAGAGAAAACTCAAACCCTAGGATGAAGAACACTTGGACAGCACCTCACAAAAAGCTCAATTTCTCCACGGACACCTAATGAAAATTGGGGTTTTTGGCACCAATGGATAGAGCTCGATGAGAGGAACAAGTTGCTATACTCATGATCAAGATTTGGTTGAGAATTCCTACCTCAATCGATGGATCAAAGAAGGATGAAGGAAAGCCAACGGCTTGCTGACCCACCTCCATAAATCGAGCTAGATCTCTCCAGATCTGAAACTTCAGCGAACCCCACAGTAGCCAAATGAAAGAAGACTCGTAGGGCTTCATTTTGATAGCTCATAGAGCTTCTGGAGCCTTTGGAATTGGGAGTATTCGCTGCTGCAAGCTACGTGTTTAGAAACGGCGCCGAAATCCTTGACTTGACCAAACTATGTCGGCAACACGTTTTGGGGCTAGGTTTACCTCAAATTGATTGAGGGTAAATGTTCCTTACATTGTGGCCTTCTATTTACCCTTGATTTCAGATCATTTGGTCGAGTATTGAGGTCGAATTTCGTGTTTTAAACTAAGGGTTAGGTATGGGTCAAAAGTGTGCACTTTTGGGTTTAAACTCTAAATAGATCTTACCACGGATTTACAATGGCCTAATGCCAGAAGGAAAAGTTGTTATCTACATCGACCTAAATCTATTTACTATTTTTACAGATTTTTCTAAGGTAGTCGGATTATTACTTATACTATTCCGTAAATAGTTAAATGTTAAGTTCGGAAAACTAAGTTCACTAATTCGGCATAATAAATGATTTTCTTAGGCTTAAATGTAGAAGACAAAGTTGCTAAACAAAATTAATTCTACAAGATGTGATTTTTGGGGATTTTTAGAAAATAGTTGAAAAATGACTTATTCTATTAATTAATTAATTAATCTAATTAATTTGGATACTTCTCATTAATTCGAATAACTTCAAATAAATTCTAAATAATTACAAATAACTTTCTAAATAAATTTCTAAAGAATTTGGGGTCTAACCTTGGATTTGCTTTATTATCAACATTGAATCCCCGAATACCTGAAGCATCTGGATACCCATGTTGAGGCTGATGTGCAATCCGATTATCAGAGCTTCATATTCGGCTCATATTAGTGCATGGCTTGTTTATAGAACAGAAGTATGTACCACCTCCCCTTCTGTGATTTCAGCACAATACCGGCTCCGGCCCGTATTCTGGTTTTTCCATCGGAATCAGTCTCGTTCTGGATGCTCCATCAAAGAACAGTTGCCACATAACTGGCTGAGCTTGACAGGCCTCGAGTGTTCATCATCGGGTAACTCAGTCCCCAACATATCATTCTCTGGCACAGGATGCTGCGAAGAAATCGCCACGGCGTGTCCTTTTATTGCCCCTTGGGGTATATATGTGATATCGAATTCCATCAGAATTACTGCCCATTTGCCCAACCGGCCTTTCAGTACTGGCTGAGTCAATATGATTTGAGTGGATCTGCTGTAGATATCAATCTGATTTCATGTGACAGCATATAGTGCCGAGCTTTTTAACGCAAAGACTAGTGCCAAGCATGTCTTTTCTATATAGGTGTAGCTTTCTTCAGTTCTAATCAGCCTCCGACTCAGTAGTATAGAGCCTGCTCTTTGCCTTCTTCATTTATCTGTGCTAGCATTGCCCCAAGGGAACAGTGTGTGGCTGCAATGTACAGTATCGGGGTTTGCCCTTAATAGGTGCCCCCAGCACTGGAGGGGTCTTGAGATATTCTTTCAGCTTCTCAAAGGCTTCCTGACAGCCATCATCCCAGAGGAACGTACATCTTTCATCATGAGCTTGTGAAAAGGGTGGCATCTCCCGACAGATTTGATATTGAATCGTCGGACGTAGGCCAGACGCCCCTGCAGAGATCTCAGCTCGTGCAGATTCCTTGGTGGAGGGAGCTCCTGATAGCCTTTATCTTGGCGGGGTCAATTTCGATACCCCTGTGCCGGACGATAAATCCGAGGAATTTTCCACTGGACACGCCGAAGGCGCATTTCATAGGATTCATCTTGAGTTCATATTTGCGCAGCCTCTGGAATACTATCCTCAGGTATTGCAGATGTCTTCTTTCTGCTGGTTTTTCACTACCAGATCATCAATGTAGCACTCTACTTTCTTGAAGAGCAAATCATCAAAGATCTTTGTCATGGCTCTTTGGTAGGTAGTGCCGGCATTCTTAAGGCCGAACGGCATCCTTTTGTAATGGAATATCCCTTTTGGAGTGCGGAATGCATGTGCACCCTGTCTTTTCAGCAATCCATATCTGGTTGTATCCGGATGACCCATCCATAAATGACAATGCTTCATGACCAGTAGTTGCATCAATCATGACTTCAGTGATCGGCACTGGGAAATCATCTTCGGCAAGCCTTATTAAGGTCTCGGAAGTCGACACATATTCTGATCTGCCCATTTTTCTTCTTCACGGGCACTATATTGGCCAGCCATGTTGTATACTGGTTCTCTTCAACAAAGCCCCACATCGATCAGCTTGTCGACCTCTTGTTGATCTGATTATCAGTTCGGGACGCATTCTCCTAGAAGGCTGCTTCACAGGGCTTGCCTCTGGGTTTATCGCCAATCGGTGCTGTGCTACATCAGAACTCAGTCCTGGCATTTCATCATATGTCCATGCGAAGCAGTCTGGAATTCTTTCAAAAACTGAATATACTATTCTTTGACAGCTGGCTCCAGACAGTGCACTGAGGAATGTCGGCCTGGCTCATCTGCTGACCCCAGATTCACTTCTATCAGCTCATCGACGGTGGCTTGGCCTCCGTCTTCAACTTCGGGTGGGGCTTCTTGCAAATCAATAAAACCTCCCGGATATAATCTTCTACTCTCCCGGGATATAATCTTCTTCATTCTCATGATTTTCTGTTTCATCATACTGATCATCGGCAGATGCTGGTGCATCGTATAAGCCAATATGGTGGATTCTGTTCAGTCTGCCCCAAGGACGAGGCTGGTTCAGCAGGAAATTCAGAAGTGGACTCTTCCATTCTTAGAGGCTCTTCTGATGTGGGCTCCCTTGACAGGTCATCATTCTGTAGAGCCCGGAATTCTTCTAGGATGCGCCCGAACTCCAAACACTCTTGCAGCTCTCTTGGCTATTTGATCTTCATTTGGTGTTCCCGTATCGAATTTTGCTTCAGCCTGGAACAATCCTCATTGGAAGATAAGGTCCTCCCAATACCAAGCTTTCTTTGTCTCATCAGGTGTTTTGTTTCTGATAGGCTGCCTGGGGCCTCATTGTTATCATGGATTGATAAATGATTTCTTCATCTTCTGAGGGTATTTGTCATATCCCACCTCGGGAGGGTCTTCATGCTGGTAGGAGACAGATATGACGTCTACCTCAGCCTCATAGTATTCCTGAGGGTATAACCCAATCCTGGGTGTTTGAGTGATCTTCCTCATTCCTTTACTATCTCGAGGCTATCCACAGTTCCTTGAATGCCTTCTTCTGAGCAGCAGGCTGCATTATGGCATTTGCATCTTGGAGAACATTTGTGAAACCCGTTGGGTAGTATAATCCAAACCTGTTGATTGGCACCATCCGGTTTGCAGCTTCTTCAGGGACCATGCAATCTTGATCATCTTCTTCGACTGGCCCCCCGGTGTAGAATATAGTAGGAGGCTCGCAGAAGCGAGGGATTTCCATAGTCTTCAGTGGTAGCACCGTGGTACTCAAGGCTGATGATGGGTTTAAATAAACCCTACGGCACCCACTCCACCGAGTGTACTTTTGTTTCATTTCTTCATCAGTATCATCTGGGCGGATGCTAGGAGGAGTTATCCGAACAAAGTCTCGGCATAGGAGATGTGGGATACCTCATGCTTTTTAATGTAGCCCTTGGGTGGCGGTGGAGACCAACTTTTTGTCTTTGTCACCGGCTTTTTCTGGCTGACCACAGCCTCTCTTTCTTCATCCTTCTGTGACACCTCGGTGTAATAGGATGCATCGAGCATATGACACTCGAATACTTCAAAGGATGTAGATCAGCAAACACCCTTTTTCTTTTCCTTCGTGGCAGTATTTTTACGCATTGGTGTAGCGTGGACGGCACTATCTGATATTCATGCAGCCATGCCTTCCCAGCAGCTTTGTACTGGTATTGGAGTCGATTACATAGAATCGTACCATGGTAGTGAGGTCCCCAAGGTGAGGTTGAAATCAGCCACCCCGAGAGGTTCTCACATTTCTGATTGAATCCCGCAATCTTCATATCTCTGACCTTGTAAGCTGCAGGTCAAAGTAGTATTTCTGATAGATGCGATACGGAGAATATTCACAGCAGCCCCGGGATCTATCAGTATCCTGCTCAGCGACTGACAGTTCAGGGAGCCCCTCATATACACGGTCTGTTATGACTGGCATTTGGGATTAGCATATCATCTTCCGTGAAGGTGACCGATGGTCTAGCATTCACTTCTGCCAGGAGTGCTTCACATTGTGCCGGGGACTGCAGGGCATCCACGATTGCTTGGCGTGCTTCTTCATCAGAGAGAGATTTCCCAGATGGAGAATCTGGTAGGGAGCTTCTTCAGCATTTTCATGACTCGACTGCCCACCCGGATATTAGATAGTCTCATCCTCCTCTGCCCATCGGGTCTTGGAGGTTCATGTGGTGCCTGTGCCTTTGCTGCCCAGTCCCAATTTCTCTTCTTCATCGGTTTCCCGGAAGGCTTCTTCTGTAGCGACTCCCCTGGTTTTGCTAGAGGTTACTTTACATTTTTTCATGCTGTTTCTGCTTTCTAGCTGCTGTCTGCTGGCATTTATTGCTTTTAGCTGAGAGTATATGAGCCGGTTGCTCATTTTCTAACTGGACAGGAACTCCAGGAATGAAGGGGCTTCATCTGCCTTCTTTTTGTCTTGGTACAGACTGGCAGGGGAGGAACCTGGACACCTCGTATCTCTGGTTCCGGGATTTGATAGGGTTGCTCCCCTCTGAACATAATATTATGGTTGGCTGGTGTGGGGGCCCCCATCTTTCCCAGAAACGTGTTGCATGGGCCGAGTAGAGCTTCGCATGGTTAGCTTCTAGCGGGAGTTGGATGCTTCTGCTCATCGTCCCGGGCAAGGAAAAGAGTACCAACAGAGTGTTACATTGTACTGTCTGACCTTCTTTCCTTTCTTGGACTTGGGTCGCTCTCTCTTTTCTGGGAATTTGGCTTTGCTAGCTCCTGCCCCCAGAAGGGTTCATTCTCAGTTTTTCTTGTTCTGCCTCTGCTGCTCTTTGATTTTCAATTCTTCAGCTGTTCCCAGAGTATACAGTCCTTCATCACAGATGTTTGGGCTTCTTGCTCGTACTCATCGAGCTCATTAAATATTGCTGCAGACGCCTGGCTGCAGGCTTACTTCTTTTTGTGTAGGAGGGGAGTTTGTCTCCTCCGGTTGTGAGTAGGGATCCGGATGACTGGTCCGGTCTCAGCTGTATGCCATATTGGCTTTATTGGAGGCGGCTCGGGCCTTGGGGTAACACCCCGGATAACTGCTCCGCTGGTACTGGCTGCAGGAGTCTTCTTTCTGCTTTTTATGGGTATCATCTGCCATCCTCCTGATCCTTCTGTGGGGTGAGGAAGCAAGCTTCATAGGTATGCTTGGTGCATTCTTCGACGACTTCCTGGGGCAGCTGCTGGTAGACTGAGATCATATTGGCAGCCATTCTCCAGGGTGGAGGCTCATGTGGATGGGGCGCTTTACCTGGTAATCTCCCAACTGCAGCTCACCTTTCTTGACCATTCCTTCCATGATATCTTTGAAGACATAACAATCTTCAATTGCGTGCCCCAGCGCACGGTGAAATGGACAGAACAGCGGATCACCTTTCTTTGCTGCATCTGCTGGTCTTTTGAGTTCAGGCAATGTTACCTTATTGAACTTGTATGCCAGTTGAACAGTGCGGCCGTCTTATCTTTTGGGAAGGAATATGCTTTTCTCATCTTGTCTCTCAGGGAGACTTTATCTTTTCTTTCTGCTGTATCTGCCAGGGGAGCTTCATCTGCCCCTTTACTTCCCCTTCTGTTGCTCGAAGGTTCTGAAATCGACGGTGTTGGCCTCAGAGTGTGATGGCCGTCGCTCATTGGATTTTCCCTTCAGCATAGTGGGGAGCATTGGCGGTCGGACGCTTGGACAAGAACGTCTCGACCTCGGCCACTATAATGTTCAATCGGTCAAATGTTCTGACATCTGCACCGATCATCTTTTCTAGCACCTCTCTCCTGAGGCTTTGCTTACATATCTGCACTGCATCTTCTTGATGAGGAGGTCTTCTGCATCTCATAGTCAAGTTCCTCCACTTTTGATGTAATCTAGTGCTGTCTCATCCTGTTTCTGCTTTGTTGCATATAGTTCTGCTATTGTGATTTCTCTTTCTGTGACATGAAATCTGTCACGGAACTTTCTCTACATATCAGGCCAGTCAACCACCGACCCAGCTGGCAGGCTTGAATACCATTCAAATGCTAACCCAGTGAGGGATGAGCCAAAGAATTTGAGCAGATAAGCTTCGTCGGCTGCCAAATCACCCATAATTGTGGTGTAGTAAGCTATGTGTTCCCTGGGGGAGCCCTGGCCATTGAATTTCTCAAATTTTGGCGGCTTGCTGACGCCCGGAGGCAATCTTATGGCCGCATAGTGGGCGGATACGGCACCTTGTACACATCGTAGGTGCTGCCATCGTCACCAGTCTTCTCTGACAGCTTCATCTCCACAATTTTCTCAATCATCAGCTTGTGGGCTATGGCTGGATCTATCTCCTGTGGGAAGAAATGAGCTTGTTGCTGGCTGTGAGGAGTCGTCATCACAGTTGCGCGCAAGATGGGCGCGGCAGGCTGCGTCTGAGATATAGAGGGCTGAGCCACTGTCTGCTGTGGAGTAGGTTGGCTCGGTGCTTTGCCCTTATCAGCCAGGAGAGGATAAGCAGGGGCAGCCGTTTCTGTAGAGCTGGAAGTTGGCCCTACAGGCTCGGCTTGTTTGGAGACCGGCGTAGCTTCATGTCTCTCATTGAGCTGTCTTCTGAGAGCACTGATCTCCTGCTGATATCTTCTAAACATCTCTGGATCATGGGATCCAGGGTTGATGGGATCTGTATATCTTCTGAAGTCCCTTCAGCATCATCAATGAAGGGATTATCCCCTTCTTCTGCTGTCACCACGTTGACTGTCATAGTGGTAACTCTGCGGGCTGCATCATCAGCTTTCATCTTATCTTTGGCTGCCTGGCTTCTTCTTGTGACGGGACCAGGTCTGGTTGCCAGCCTAAGCAGTTCATCTTGGTTGGGTGGTAACATGCCTTGCCCCTGGCAATTCCAGCCATGTTACAGGCGAAGATTTGCATTCTTCCTTTCTGCCTGTAAACTTTTCTTTTTGCCTGGTCGGGGTATTCGAGTCGGTCAAAGACCGATACTCTTTCTTTGACTTCCTCCCTGTAGAGGTCTTCTTCGTCATATCCGGCCCTGAAGCCTTCTTCATAATCATTTGAATCGGAGGAGGAGACTCGATTATCATTTCTTGCAGAGTTTCTTCTTCTTCTTCATCCATGGTGCCCAAAGCACGGGACAATCTTTGTTGACCTAGGGCAGAGTTCCCTAGGTAATGGAAGTAGTCTTGGACCACTTGCTTCATCTCCTCTAGGCTATGCCTTTGTGGCTCAGGTTGGAGTATCAATCTGTCATGGCTCTTTTGCTGATAAGCCAGTCTTGCCACCTGAGCATTCAAATGCTCGGTTTTGGAGTATCTGAAGATATCATCCTGTCTGGCATAGGCTCTTGGTCTTCTTGCAGCAATCACAGTGACTGGTTCACTCCTTCTCATATTGCCAACTTGGCAGCAGTTGGCAGCAGCATCATGGTTCTTTCTTTGCCATCTTCTGCCCCCGGCCCTGGAACAGGTGGCAGTAAAGTCCTCCTTCTTTTCATACCTTCTACCTTCATCATGGGGCAAGCAGCAGTCATATTTCTTCCTTGACCCTCAGTCTCATCTCTCCTCCCTCGGGTCCTGGGACAGACAGCAGTAGCATTTCTTTCATCTTTCTCTCTTTCCCTCTGCCCCCTGCTCTGAGGCGGGCAACAGTGACATTAGTAAGATCTCTCCTGTCTCGAGCCGGGACCCAGCTCTGTATCTGCTTCGGCCGCCAGACCTATTTGTATCTTGCTGGCTTGGGTGCCAGCGTCTTCCTTTCATCCGCTTCCCGGTTGGCCCTCCTGGTGGCCAGAACTTGGAACTTGTTGTTGGTTGGGATGGTCGGGATAATCCTGTCCGGATGGACTTCTCTAGGGCGGCCGTCAAGGTTCGCCCTAATATCACCCATCATCATCGTCTTCCCGGAATTGGAAAGACGACGGTTAGCAGCGGCACACCGGCTTCTCCGGTTGGTTCTTTTCCCCTTCTGGGCAGCAGCGGGGACCATGTCCTTCCTTTGGACATGATGGACATAGCAGGAGACAACAGTGGAAGCTGTCTTCTTCGGTAAGCTAGCTTTCTCATCAGTGGTCTTCATCGGGGCACTCGCAGCAGTGCCTTGCTCATCGTTGTCGACCTGCAGAAGGTCGGTGAAGACGAGGCCCAGGCAGTTGGGCAGCCCGACAGCAGGCGGCATTGATCCGAATGTAAGAGGTACCGCCAGGTAGCCCTCTCGCACATGCATGTCAATCGGTTGCTGGTCGAAGCAGACAGACATGATTCCAGCCGTCATTGTAGATTCCTGAAAATGAAGAAAGTGGACGGAATCAGAAGTTTGAGGGGGGCCCGCTGGGCCTCCTACTTTAGCATAAAGATGAAGGGAGACTCAGTCCCACCGGGCGTGCCAGACTTGTGGACGCGGGATTTTTATTTATTTATTTTGTTTATTATTTTATGTGTTGATTGATTGATTATTATTTATTTATTGGCATGCCAGTCACCGGAGTGACGATTTTATTGTGCGCTCGATCTGACTTGGTCAGTCGATTGTGAGTGATCGTGTCTGGACCAGAAGTCCGTCATACCATAAGGCTATGACGTTAATTACGCCCTTCCAAGGAAGGACAACCCTTGATTAAACGCTAAAGATAGGAGGATGACAGCGGTAAAACCACATGCTCAAAAGAGACGGAAGTCGTTCACTTGCAAGACGTTAAATGGATTAGATGAAGCAGGGGTTGGTTATTTCGAAAAAAGACGACGGCATATTCCCACCACCTTGGACCATGCCAAGTGGGGAATAGGAAACCACCCATGCAGTGGCAGGGTGGGATCCGTAAAAGATCGGGCATAATTGACCCGGAATCCGAGTAAGTACTGGCGTAACATGACGCGCTCCGTGCAGACGCGATGTTGCATCTATATCCCCCTTCAAAGGGCCATCGGAGGAGCATGCAAGGACATAACTCCACAGGCTGGTGGGGTTGAGATAGAAAGCATCACATTTACTTGGCAAGGTATGTGTGAATTTCGACAGCATGTCCCCTCAACTTGGATTATGCCAAGAGAAGATAGGTCATCATCCACAGAATGCCGGGATGACAACCGAACGAGGATGGGCACCGGGCCCCAGGACATCGCTTGCCTTTATACCATCGATTAATATCCCCTCGAAACCCCTCAGAACTCATGCAATGACATGGCCCTTTGAGTTCATGAGGGTGAAATCCGGCTCGAGAATGAAGACTGTAGGGGAGGTCTTCCCCAATAATGTGTCTTCTCAAGGCATCCATGACGGTCTCTGAACATCCCCGGGACAGGTGTGTAGGGAGACTAAAAGATTGGAGGATGTCAGTGCAGAAGAGGGCCTCAGACTGGGTTTCATCGGCCGAAGAAGGAGGGTCTCGGCATGGGTTTCTATCGGCCGAAGGGAGGAGCTCTCGGCATGGTTTTATTGGCCTAAAAGGGGGTTCTCGGCATGGGTTTAGCTGGCCGAATGAGGGTCTCGGCGGTGGCTTCTTACCAAACAAAGGGGGTCTCGGCGTGGCCTTATTTGGCCAAAAAGGGGGGCTTCTCGGCATGGGTCTATTGGCCTAAAAGGGGGGCCTCTCGGCGCGGCTTCCTTAGCAAAAGAAAGGGGGATCTCGGCGGGTGGCTTCCGGCGCGCTCCTAGCCGCGCCGGGAGCCTGGGGCCGAGAGCCTATGGGCTGGGAGGTGAGGCTTGAAGGGTTTGAATGGCTCTTGTCGGTTTGCTGAGAGGGAGGCCTCTCGGCAGATAGTTCTCGGCGGGGAATTTTGTACGCCGAGAAGGTGGAATTGCTACAGGGTTTCAAGGTTTACAGGCTCAAACGATGCTCTGCTTCTGGATTCCTGAGCTTTCTGGCTGCGATTGAAGCCGAATTTGAAGTGCAGGAAGGGGAATCTCATGGATGCTTCCCTGAGAAAGGGCCAAGGGGGATCTGGAGGGTAGAATCGACGGGGAACGAGACCATCATCTGGATTTCTGAAGACTTCATGTATTTCTGCCGCCCCGGTCGTCTGGGGATCAAGAGATGACTGTCTCTGATCCCTAGACAAACCCAATAGCATCTAAAAACCGGTGATTGAGGAACCTTTGGCATCGAAACTCCAGACCCTAGTCATCCAAGGGGTTAGAATGGAGGGTCGAGAGATCGAGATCGTCATTCGCTAGAATCCGCGGAATAGCATTCGTCTGCAGAGAAAACATATCCTTGTGTAGTCAGCAGTTCAAGGAACCAAGAGATTAATGTCTCTGGTTCCTGAACAACATAAGGGGCATTGAGGGCCTTGAGAGGGACTCACACATATATGATGAATCTGCCATCGAGACAGGAGGGGGGAAGAAGACAGAACCCAGTAGCCCATTGGATATGGACAGGGATCCTA
Organism: Amorphophallus konjac; assembly: GCA_022559845.1. Lineage (NCBI taxonomy): Eukaryota > Viridiplantae > Streptophyta > Magnoliopsida > Alismatales > Araceae > Amorphophallus > Amorphophallus konjac. The sequence goes on from CM040124.1 coordinate 150,024,430, forward strand.
TCTACGCTCCTCTGAAGAACAGGTTCGTAGGGAAACTCTGAAACTGAGAGCGTATGAACCATCGGACATTTCAGATAGAAGACATATATATACACAGAGGGACGAAGGGAAGGGCTTTCAACTGCCCATTTCATTTCATCTCATAAGCATTGTTTACATCATCTGCAAGGCAAAAGCCAAAGAACAGAAGAGGAGGGGAACAGGGGGAAGCGAAAAGATAACTCTCGACATCGTATGAATAATCAAAACACGAAGATATGACTATTACATATGGAGGCAAATCAAGAAAACAGCAAACATGGGGGGGGAGGGTGGAGCATTGACACCTCTCCCTCCCCCGAGCAGTCCACCTGGGGTTTTTCTTCTTCTTCTTCTCTCAGACTTCTTCTGCTTCTTTTCAGCGGAGGCTCTCTCTCTCTTTTTTTTCTCTGTTCTTCCTCTTTTTGTCTCTTCTTGTCTCTCTGTTCTCTCATCTGTTCGAAGGGAGGGGGTTTTTATAACCATTTCCTCCTTCTCGGCAGACTTCATCACGGCGCGCCCCACCTGAAGCTTCCGGCGCGCCTGCCTTCAGCCTCTCGGCGCCCCTTTTTTGGGTTTGGCAAGTGGCTCTCGGCGCCCTCTTTTGGGTTTGGCAAGTGGCTCTCGGCGCCCTCTTTTGGGTTTGGCAAGTGGCTCTCGGCGCCACCTTCACACAGGCCCATTTGGGTCTTTCAAGGGTATCATCACCCAAAAGGTCTTCCATTGGTGACACAGCTTGTATCGAGATCATTATTATGGTTTTCATCAGTCCGTAGAAAGGGGTTTCATCAGTCTGTAGACAGGGGTTTCATTAGTATTACCATCTGAACGGTGACAAGACCGGGTATCATCTTATCGATATCGTCACTTGAATGGTGACGAGCTCGGACATCAGCTTTAGTCTGGGAAGACCTCAGCCGGGTATATAATCTGTGGAGACGATTCCTATTCTGTTTTGACTTTGCAAAAGCCTTTACAATCTTCATCTGCCGGTACCGGCTTCATCTTTATCTCATATTACATCTGTCATTAAGCCGACATCTGACTTACCCTGACATATCATCTGTGGATTCTTGGACGAAGCAGTAGTGCGGCTCTCATTAAAGCGTGCCAGGAGGTCTCATCAGTCGAGTGACCGCTGCTCTACCAGTGCTGCCGTCTGAGTGACATCGGCACCGGGCGTCAGCTTGGCCGACAAGGGCTTTAGCCGGTGAATGGTTGACGAGCTTCATCAATGGTCTTTCACTGTTGGTCCGACCCTCTTTTCAATCATGCTTCGACCTTTGTTCATTTTCAAGGTGTCAACACCATCTCATGATCCTTTGCCCACTATGATAGGGGAACATAACCGTCACAGTCATACGGTCTCCCTAGACCTTTCATGGACGAGTCCACCCTCACTTTCCACCTCACCCAACTACCACCATGGACAAACCTGTGAGATCCTTACTTAACATAAGAGGGCTCCCCCCTCAACCTCAAAAAGCATTCTAAGTCTTGAAACATGAAGAAACCCTCTTCTCGGCGCCATATAGTCTACCGGCGCAGCCCTCTCCCGGTGCGGGTTCCGCGTCGGATGACGGGCGCGCCGAGACGCTGGTCGCGCCGGCCACTTATCGTGCCGATAACCTGTGAGCTCATCATCGCGCTGGGACGCGACCGCACCGTTGACCTTCACGCTGGCTCCCATCCATGCTGTTTCATCTTAACAATAGCTACCACTCAAACATCCGGCGTCTCAGCAACTTCATTGAGCCTAGATCAGTCTAAACCCAATGTCCCACTCCTGTTAACCTTCATACTAAACCCCATCATATCATGAGGGTCTCATGGTTCTTCATCCATGTCTAAACGGAGCTATATTAACAGGGTCTTACCCCGATATTGTATGCCATAACCGTCAAGTTTTCTTCCAACCCTACTGACCCTGGGAGTCCTGCCATTGCAAGTCCCCCAATGGTCTCTGAAGGGAATATCAACAAACACCGTGGTAATGGACACTGTCCCATCACACTCAAATCTTTTTTGGATCAAGGGCTATGCCCGCCTCTCTTTTGGCTTCCATTCCCAGCATTCCGTGGGTGGATGACCTATTTTTCCCCTTTGGCATAGTCCAAAATAAGGGGATATGCTGCCGAATTTGCGCCACAACACTGTCATCATGTCCCGCATAGCATGGTTTTCTATGCATGTTTCGCATCCCATTAGCGGAGTTAGCGTAATAGTCTTATCTCGTTTTGCCCCCGAGGCATCCTTTCTTGGCAACTAATCAAGGGTTGTCCTTCTTTGGAAGGACGTAATTAAGGTCATAGCCTTTATGGTATGACGGACTCCGGGTCCTGACTCGGACTTCGCAATCGACTGATTGAGTCAGGTCGAGCGCACAATAAATTGTCACGCTAGTGACTGGCATGCCTAATTAATAAACCAGATAAACAAACAAAAAAATAACCGAATAAATATCAAATAAAGAATTCTAAAAAAAATAAAAAAAATCAAATAATTTTTTTTCATCTCCAACAAGTCTGGCCCTGAAGGTCAACTAATGGTGCGGCTCCTGTACCATCCCTGGAAGTACTGAGAATCAGAATAGAAGAGGTCCACTACCCCTAACACTCTGTCCGGCTAAAGCCATCTCTGGCTAGGCCGCTGTCCATCACTGTTGTCATTCAGATAGTCGGGCTGATAAAATTACAACAACATTCAGACAGCCATATGCCTGCTAAAGAGATGTCACGCCCCGAACAAGGCGGAAATATCGGGACGTACAGTTAGGGACACGCTGGCAAGAGAGAGAACTAATCTAAAATAATACACAAGTGCTACAAGATGGAAATACTAAATGATCATTAACAAACCATAACTGATACAATAACCTCAAGTTCAACTTAATACAACTGGAATAATCAACCACTAAAACTCAATAACATGACTGAGACTAAAAGCTCTCCAAAACACAACTAAAGAAAGATAACACACTACTAACACACTAGAACTGATACACTCAAGACATCACTCCTGTCCCTTCCCCATCGGTAAGCGCGTCACCTGAAAAGCCTGGAAAGGGGGGAAAACACAACTATGAGCTGACGCTCAGTAGGAAATAACAGACAGGTATAAGTGATTAACAGTTTAATTACATTTTAAAATGTCATGCTACAAATGATAAAAACAATAAAAAGATAACGGTGATATCACGAAACAGAATTCAAAGATCTTGCAAGGTCAAGAAATATAATGAATAGAATAGTAAGACAAGAATTTACTACAGGAGATAACGATAAAAAGTTGGCCATATCAAGACAATTCAAGTCATGTCAAGCACGTATGTAATTTCATTTCCACGTCCAAGTAATAAGCAAGTAAAGTAACCACAAGTAGAGTATAGAACAGTGAAGAGTGGAAAGTGAAAAGTAGTAGAAAGTAATGTAGAGAGTAGTGGAGAGAGTAGTGGACAGTCCTAGATTTAACACATGTCAAGTACTGGTGCCAAATGCCACACCTAGTCATTCACCTCCCCGGGGGTACACGTAGTGTTCGGGCGCTCTTCCCAGGACCAGACCGAGCCCTTAATTGTTTGCCAGGCATTGATTTCTTTGGATCAAAGATCCCACGAATCTAGACTTCCACAGTTTATGGCCAGAATTCCAAGGTTTAAACTAAGTAGCAATAACAACTTCACGTAGGAAAGAGATTCATTTCCAGAATTTCAAGGTAAGTATAATCATCAAGGAGATCGAAACCAAGTCACAACAAGAGTTAATCGTGCTGCGCTACTGTAAAACAGCAGCAATCAAACAAGCTAATCAACATATTAATCCTAATCACCAAGTTAAGATATCATGATTAACCATTATCATTTGCATTAAGACAATTGCCAAGAAGCTGATTCAAGATGATAAGGCAAAGAACAACTCCCACAGGAGTGAAATAGAATGCATTAACAGAGATTTAGTTACACCATTAACCACTAATTATGTGGGTTTCTATTTAATCTTGTATGCATTGAAATGAAGATGATAAACGGTGTGTTTTTACACTAAGTTTGCATGTATGGACCAATGTTAATTGAAACTAAAAAGGGTACATGAATAGGTCATTAGTTCCTCAAAAATGTAGTTTTCAATGTGATTAGGTTGAATGGATTGATTCCCCAATGATCCGGATTGATCCCCGGGTCAAAAACATCATTAATGGGGTCATACAGGGCATGGGTCGACCCATTGGGTCGACCCCTGGCATTCCAGGAGCCTTCCTGGGTGTGGGTCGACCCCTCAAAAAAAAATCTTCATGGGTCGACCCATTGGGTCGACCCCCTTCACTGGGTGCATGGGTCGACCCCATGGGTCGACCCCTACACTTCCAGAAGCGACGGGTGATTCCGTAAACCATGAAAACTCAATGATTTGGGGTCTAAATGAGTTGGGATTTTAACCAAATGCTCTAGGGTTCTTAATATACATACTAAGGTCATAAAACAAGAGATTGAAACAAGAAATTTGCTGAAAACTCAATCGAATCACAACCTATTTATGATGAATACATGAAGAACCTAGTTCTTGACATGCGTCTACTAAAACGTAGATTTCTCTCAATATACACAACGGAATTTGGGGCTTTTTATATCAAAAGAAAGCTAACTTAATGATGAATCCAACCATATACTATAAGCCATATGTGGATCAAGTTATCTAATCCAAAAACAGCCCGAAAATCAAGCTTCTACTTGAAGAACATAATATACATCAAATTCTAGACATGCTCTTACTAAAAATCAAAATTCTCCAAGTATGCTCAATGAAATTTGGGGCTTCCTACGTTAAATGAAAGCTAACAACATGCTGATTACATCATGTAAGTTAATTAGAGTTTGGTTGTTAGATCCTACCTCAAATCGGAGAGAGAAAACTCAAACCCTAGGATGAAGAACACTTGGACAGCACCTCACAAAAAGCTCGATTTCTCCACGGACACCTAATGAAAATTGGGGCTTTTGCCACCAATGGATAGAGCTCGATGAGAGGAACAATTTGCTATACTCATGATCAAGATTTGGTTGAGAATTCCTACCTCAATCGATGGATCAAAGAAGGATGAAGGAAAGCCAACGGCCTGCTGACCCACCTCCACAAATCGAGCTAGATCTCTCCAGATCTGAAACTTCAGCGAACCCCACAGCAGCCAAATGAAAGAAGACTCGTAGGGCTTCATTTTGATAGCTCATAGAGCTTCTGGAGCCTTCGGAATTGGGAGTATTCGCTGCTGCAAGCTACGTGTTTAGAAACGGCGCCGAAATCCTTGACTTGACCAAACTATGTCGGCAGCACGTTTTGGGGCTAGGTTTACCTCAAATTGATTGAGGGTAAATGTTCCTTACATTGTGGCCTTCCATTTGCCCTTGATTTCAGATCATTTGGTCGAGTATTGAGGTCGAATTTCGTGTTTTAAACTAAGGGTTAGGTATGGGTCAAAAGTGTGCACTTTTGGGTTTAAACTCTAAATAGATCTTACCACGGATTTACAATGGCCTAATGCCAGAAGGAAAAGTTGTTATCTACATCGACCTAAATCTATTTACTATTTTTACAGATTTTTCTAAGGTAGTCGGATTATTACTTATACTATTCCGTAAATAGTTAAATGTTAAGTTCGGAAAACTAAGTTCACTAATTCGGCATAATAAATGATTTTCTTAGGCTTAAATGTAGAAGACAAAGTTGCTAAACAAAATTAATTCTACAAGATGTGATTTTTGGGGATTTTTAGAAAATAGTTGAAAAATGACTTATTCTATTAATTAATTAATTAATCTAATTAATTTGGATAATTCTCATTAATTCGAATAACTTCAAATAAATTCCAAATAATTACAAATAACTTTCTAAATAAATTTCTAAAGAATTTGGGGTCTTACACCCTCCCCTACTTAAAGGAATTTGGTCCTCCAAATTCACTGCACTAAAACTGAGAGTAGAAAAAGATCGCTCACCTAGAATAGATCGGGATACCGCTTTCGCATAGTCTCTTCAGACTCCCATGTAGCTTCTTCGGTCCCACGCCGACTCCACTGAATCTTGACCATCGGTATCGAACGATTCCGGAGTTGCTGTTGCTTCCGGTCCAGAATCTTGACAGGTCTTTCCTCATAGGTCAAATCTTCCTTCAGTTCAAAATCCACCTGCTGAATGATATGAGTGGGATCGTACACATATTTCCGCAACATAGACACATGGAAAACATTATGTACGCCAGACAAATGCGGTGGTAAAGCCAGTCTGTATGCCACCTCTCCCACTCTATCTAGAATCTCGAATGGACCAATGTACCTCGGACTCAGCTTGCCATGAATGCCAAATCTTCGGATCCCTCTCGTTGGAGAGACCTTTAAGAACACATGCTCGCCAACCTGAAATTCCAATGCTCTTCTCCTGTTGTCGGCATAACTCTTCTGTCTTGACTGGGCTACTTGTAACCGGTCTCGGATAACACGGATGTTCTGTGATGATTCCGAAACAAGATCTGGTCCAAGCCACTGTTTCTCACCTACCTCGTCCCAACACAACGGGGAACGACAACTTCTACCATATAGTGCTTCAAAAGGAGCCATCTGAATGCTAGACTGATAGCTGTTATTGTAAGCGAATTCAATTAATGCCAAATGCTCACTCCAATTACCACCGAAATCAATCATGCAAGCTCGCAACATATCTTCCACTATCTGATTGGTTCTTTCAGTCTGTCCATCTGTCTGTGGATGAAAAGCAGTACTGAAATTCAGACGAGTACCCAAAGACTCTTGCAGTCCCTTCCAGAAATGTGAAGTAAATCTGGGGTCTCGATCAGATACTATATTCACTGGGATACCATGCAATCTCACCACTTCCTTTATATACAAGGCAGCCAATACATCAATCGTCCACTTGGACTTAATTGGTAAGAAATGAGCCGACTTTGTCAATCGATCGACAATCACCCATATCGCATCAAATCCACCACGAGTCCTAGGTAGACCCATAATGAAATCCATGCCAATGCTTTCCCACTTCCATTGGGGTATGTCGAGTGGTTTCAATTTCCCTGCTGGTCTGAAATGTTCGGCCTTAACTTGCTGACATACCAAACATCTGCTCACAAAATCTGCAACTTCTCTTTTCATATTCGGCCACCAAAAGGACCTTTTCAAATCTCGGTACATCTTAGTGCCTCCAGGATGAATGGTATATCTGGATCTATGAGCTTCCTCAAGAATTTTGTTCTTTATTGTAGCCTCATCCGGAACACAAGTTCTGCCTTTAAATAATAATCTACCATCATCGGCCAACATGAAGTCAGGTCTGCTGCTCAAGCTTCCCTTGATCTCTACCAACTCGGGGTCATTATCTTGCAAGGACTTGATCTCTATCAATAATTCAGGTTTAAGTTGAATCTGAGCAATCAAGATCCGATCATTGTCAATATTAAGATCCAGACTAGATAATTGTTCCAACAACCTCCATTCTTGTAACATGAGACTTGACAATCTAGCTACCGGCTTCCGGCTTAATGCATCTGCCACAACATTACCTTTGCCAGGATGATACTCAATCGAGAAGTCGAAGTCTTTCAAGTACTCCAACCATCTCCGCTGCCTCATGTTGAGTTCCTTCTGAGAAAATAAATACTTCAAACTCTTATGATCTGAGAACACTGTAAAGGTTTCTCCATACAAGTAATGCCTCCATATCTTCAAAGCAAACACGACTGCAGCAAGTTCCAAATCATGAACAGGATAATTATCTTCGTGCTTCCTCAACTGTCTAGAGGAATAGGCAATCACCTTCCCATGCTGCATGAGTACACAGCCTAAGCCAATACCTGATGCATCAGTATAAACAACAAATCCTCCTTCACCAGAAGGTAAAGCCAAAACAGGTGCAGTAGTCAAACACTCCTTCAGAGTCTGAAAGCTTCGCTGACAATCATCTGACCAATCAAACTTATTCTCCTTGCGGGTTAATCTTGTCATAGGTACTGCAATCTTGGAGAAATCTTGAATAAATCTTCGATAATAACCTGCCAGGCCTAGAAAACTTCTAACTTCTGTCACACTGGTAGGCTGTTCCCAATTCTTCACTGCCTCAACCTTCGAAGGATCAACAGAAATACCGTTCTTCGTAATGATATGTCCTAGAAAGGACACCTCTTGCAGCCAGAATTCACACTTACTGAACTTAGCATATAGTTGATGATCTCTCAACAATTGCAATGCCATTCTCAGATGTTCAGCATGTTCCTCCTCATTCTTAGAATAAATCAGGATGTCATCAATAAAGACCACGACCCATTGATCAAGATAGGGCCGAAATGCATCGTTCATCAACTGCATGAAAGCCGCTGGTGCATTCGTTAGACCAAAAGGCATAACGACAAACTCAAAATGACCATACCTGCTGCGGAAAGCCGTTTTATAAATATCCTCTTCCTTAATCCGCAACTGGTGATATCCAGATCGAAGATCGATCTTAGAGAAATATTGAGCTCCCGCTATCTGGTCAAATAACTCGTCAATCCTCGGCAAGGGATATTTGTTCTTGACAGTCTGCTGGTTTAATTGCCGATAATCAATGCACAGCCTCATCGAACCATCTTTCTTCCTGACAAATAGTACAGGGGCTCCCCACGGAGAAGTACTAGGATGAATAAAACCCTTCTCAAGTAATTCCATCAGTTGCTGCTTCAGTTCCCTCAGTTCCGCAGGAGACATACGATAAGGAGCCTTAGAAATAGGAGCTGTGCCAGGAATAAGATCAATAGAAAAGATAACTTCCCGCTCAGGCGGAAGTCCTGGTAGTTCTTCTGGAAAGACATCAGGAAAATCTCGGACAACAGGAATGTCCTTGATCTCCATCTGCTGCTCAGGAGTTGCACAAACAAAGGCTAGAAAAGCCTCACACCCATGCCTCAAAAGCTTATCAGCTCGAAGAGCCGAGATGAGCGGTACGGAGTTATGGTGCTTGACTCCCGTAAAAGATAAACCAGAATGTCCAGTAAAAGTCACTGAGCTAGAACTACAGTGAACATTGGCCTCATACTTGGCCAACCAATCTGCTCCTAGGATTACATCATAATCCTTCATGTCCATGCAGACCAAATCTGCTGGAAAGTTCTGTTCACCAATCATAACCTTACTAGAAGGATAGAAATACTGGATTGTTGATCTAGTGCCAATAGGGGTTGAAATCTCTAACGGAGTATTCATCAAAACAGGTTCCACAACTAATGACTTAGCAAATCTCGAGAAATAAATGAATGTGTTGCACCAGTATCAAAGAGAGCAAATGCGGGCTTATCGATTATAGTAAGGGTACCTTCGACGAGTCCGCCATCATCAGAAATCCCAGTTTCATCTTCATGTAAAGCTTGAAGCTTGCCTTGTGGTTTCTTGAAGACTAGAGGTTTTGCCGGTGTAGCTTGTTCCGATATGAGAGGACAATTGGGGATACGGTGCTCCTTGCTTCCACATCGCAAACAGGCGCCTTGCTTGCGCCAGCACTCCTCTATCTTGTGACCCGGACGATCACAATAGTTGCACACGCCCTTGAATGGAACAATAGGGCCAGGCTTCTTGTCTTCATGCCTCGGCATCTTGCCCTTCCACGATCCGGACCCGCTCCACGAACCAGGTCCACTAACAGGCCTCTTCTTGGTATACCCGGGTTTGACACTCCCGGAACCCGTAGGTAATTCTTTCTTGGTGCCTTTCCCACGGATTCTCTCCGTCATCTCAAGAGTATCCTCTAGAACTTGCGCTTTCCTTACCATCTCAGAATAAGTGGAAATCTCCATCGGTGCCAATTGGTTGATATAATGAAGCTTCAATCCATTGAGAAAGCGCTTCGCCTTCATCTTCTCGGTGGAAATGAGATGAGTAGCATAACGAGAAAGCCGTGCAAATTGAGCCTCATACTCTGCCACGGACAAACCTCGCTGTTTCAAGGCCGCGAACTCTGCCGCTTTCTTCTCTTGCACTCTATCAGAAAAATACTTGCTGTTGAAGAGTTCTTCGAACTCTTCCCACATAACTTGCCGATCACCGAGAGTTGCCTTGATAGAATCCCACCAAGTACGTGCATCATGTTCCAGTTGAAATGTGGACAAAAGGACACGCTCCTGGTTGGTGCATTGCATAACTTCAAAGATTCTCCCCATCTCATCTAGCCAGTGCTCGGCTTGGTCAGGGTCAGTCGAACCAGCGAATCTAGGCGGGTTCATTCCGCGGAAGTTCCGGTATAGATCACCGGTGCCATGCGGTGCCGCTCCTGCCTGAGCTACTTGCTGAAGGGCCTGAGTAAGGCCTTGCACCGTACGCTGTAGGTTCCTCCATTCAGCACGATCAGCTGCCATCTACACGAGAAATAGATTACTTAGGTTTAATCAAGATAAATAATTACACGATTAAGAAACGATCTTAACCCAAGTTTCTACCCATTCTCACCAGGTCAGGTCCTAGACTTTTACAAGGTTAGGGATCTAATGCACCTAGACACGACCAAAAACTCGGTACCTGGCGGAGGTAATCGGTCTGAAGACCACTCGCGCAAGTGTGCGACCTTCCCGATAGGCGTAGCCTAACGTTCGGACAACACCTTTTGATATACCGATTATTGGGATGCAATGCAAGAAAACCTAAAACTTAGGAAACCTAGGAATGTGAAACCTAGGCTCTGATACCAACTAAACTGTCACGCCCCGAACAAGGCGGAAATATCGGGACGTACAGTTAGGGACACGCTGGCAAGAGAGAGAACTAATCTAAAATAATACACAAGTGCTACAAGATGGAAATACTAAATGATCATTAACAAACCACAACTGATACAATAACCTCAAGTTCAACTTAATACAACTGGAATAATCAACCACTAAAACTCAATACATGACTGAGACTAAAAGCTCTCCAAAACACAACTAAAGAAAGATAACACACTACTAACACACTAGAACTGATACACTCAAGACATCACTCCTGCCCTTCCCCATCGGTAAGCGCGTCACCTGAAAAGCCTGGAAAGGGGGGAAAACACAACTATGAGCTGACGCTCAGTAGGAAATAACAGACATGTATAAGTGATTAACAGTTTAATTACATTTTAAAATGTCATGCTACAAATGATAAAAACAATAAAAAGATAACGGTGATATCACGAAACAGAATTCAAAGATCTTGCAAGGTCAAGAAATATAATGAATAGAATAGTAAGACAAGAATTTACTACAGGAGATAACGATAAAAAGTTGGCCATATCAAGACAATTCAAGTCATGTCAAGCACGTATGTAATTTCATTTCCACGTCCAAGTAATAAGCAAGTAAAGTAACCACAAGTAGAGTATAGAACAGTGAAGAGTGAAAGTGAAAAGTAGTAGAAAGTAATGTAGAGAGTAGTGGAGAGAGTAGTGGACAGTCCTAGATTTAACACATGTCAAGTACTGGTGCCAAATGCCACACCTAGTCATTCACCTCCCCGGGGGTACACGTAGTGTTCGGGCGCTCTTCCCAGGACCAGACCGAGCCCTTAATTGTTTGCCAGGCATTGATTTCTTTGGATCAAAGATCCCACGAATCTAGACTTCCACAGTTTATGGCCAGAATTCCAAGGTTTAAACTAAGTAGCAATAACAACTTCACGTAGGAAAGAGATTCATTTCCAGAATTTCAAGGTAAGTATAATCATCAAGGAGATCGAAACCAAGTCACAACAAGAGTTAATCGTGCTGCGCTACTGTAAAACAGCAGCAATCAAACAAGCTAATCAACATATTAATCCTAATCACCAAGTTAAGATATCATGATTAACCATTATCATTTGCATTAAGACAATTGCCAAGAAGCTGATTCAAGATGATAAGGCAAAGAACAACTCCCACAGGAGTGAAATAGAATGCATTAACAGAGATTTAGTTACACCATTAACCACTAATTATGTGGGTTTCTATTTAATCTTGTATGCATTGAAATGAAGATGATAAACGGTGTGTTTTTACACTAAGTTTGCATGTATGGACCAATGTTAATTGAAACTAAAAAGGGTACATGAATAGGTCATTAGTTCCTCAAAAATGTAGTTTTCAATGTGATTAGGTTGAATGGATTGATTCCCCAATGATCGGATTGATACCCGGGTCAAAAACATCATTAATGGGGTCATACAGGGCATGGGTCGACCCCTGGCATTCCAGGAGCCTTCCGGGTGTGGGTCGACCCATTGGGTCGACCCCTCAAAAAAAAGCTTCATGGGTCGACCCATTGGGTCGACCCCCTTCACTGGGTGCATGGGTCGACCCCATGGGTTGACCCCTACACTTCCAGAAGCGACGGGTGATTCTGTAAACATGAAAACTTCAATGATTTG